>JAPWDS010000003.1:3716837-4955782 GCA_028828255.1 Penicillium fimorum | reverse complement strand
TCCGATGTGGACGAACGCTTCTCCGGCTCAGTCTCGATAGGCTGCTCATCGGGCTTTTGGAGACCACGAAGAAGATTTTGAACAAAGGCCTCGGACTGCGCAGCGTACTTGCAGTGGTTTCGAATGGACAATCCATATTTATAGAGAAGGAATGGGAAAGGCACGCATGCCAGAGCCAAGAAAGCCGGAACACAGGATGCCCAGTGGATTCCGAGATCTTGGTACATGTAGGTGGTGAACAGCGGGAATGCGAATCCGAACAACGACCGCAACAGTGTGTTGGCTGCCAGGACAGATGCGGCGAAGATGGTATACGCATCGATCAGGTAGTTGAAGACACTAAGGAAGACGAGCAACATTCCGAAGCCGAATGGAACTCCCGCAGCGACACTTACCAGCCAGTGGACGGATGGATCGTTGGTCCATGCGAACCAGAAGAGTCCGATAGGAAGGGCAATGGAGGCCACCATGCAGGGCGGAAGGCGGGCTTCTGGGGGCGCATAACCGCCGTTCTTCTTGAGGAGTTTGGCGTAGCGCTTATTTTCAGGAATTGAATATGCAACCGCACCAATCATACCAATCATGACACCGATGAAAGCTAAACCGCCGATACCTTGGCTCCATCCACGATGAATTTGATATACAATCGGGAAGGCGCCGAAAAGCATGTAGAGGGTTCCATAGATGATAGCCAGGTAGATGGAGAGTAGCAGGACGATAGGTTCTTGGAAAAGAAGAATCATAGGTCGCGAGAGTGAGATTTTCAAAGCGGCTTTCAAAGTAAGACGACCCTGATCGATATCCAACTTGCTGCAGTAGACCTTGCCTGTAAGTTTGGAAAGAGTATTTGCCCGCTGACGAAGAAGAACAGGGCCATAGGTTTCAGGCTTCAATGCGGCTCCCAAGATCCACATAACAGCACAGAGGATACCCAAGAGACCCATCACCCACTTCCAACCTCCGCTAGACTCACCAAGGAAGCCACCAGCGATGGGTCCAATGACAGGTCCTAGGAATGGAGCCAACGCAAAGGCCGACAGGGCCAATCCACGATCGCGAGCCATGAACATGTCGGCGATAACACCACCCGAGTTGGTAAGGGGCGATGAACCGAAAGCGCCAGACAAGAATCGGAAGATCAGCATGGTCTCGATGTTTGTCGCGCCCGTGCAGGCGGCACAGAAGATGGTCAGACCGCAGTAGGTTGTGACGAAGACGATCTGGCGACCGAACATTTCACTCATTGGGGCCCAGATCAGAGGACCCAGGGCAAAGCCCAGGACATAGAGGGATACTCCCAATGTGGCAACCTCGGTGGTTACGCCAAATTCCTGTCTAATTTGAATAAGACCACCAGTATAGGCGGATGAGACCAGAGCCACGACCAAGGTCTCGAGAGCGGCGACCACGGTGATGAACCATTTCATCGAAGTTTTTAACTGGAGAGGGTTTCGAAAGTCTTTGGGCATCCATTGCACGACATAAGGATCTTCTTCGGTTCCTGAGCCATCGTAAGGGTGGTCAGCAACCTCTTGGGTGATAGCGCCAGGATTGAGCACTAGTCGCCAGAATGGGATAGAGGTTGGCAACTGCAAGGAGTTGGCCGTCTCGGAGCCCTCCATGTTAGATCTGCGTACGATCTGCGTTGGGATGTGAAAGTAGAGAATATGTTAAAAATTTTCTTAGCCGAATAGTTTTGTTTCTACGGAATAATATATGTACCATGATTTATCAACGAAAAAAAAAACACCATCGGAGAGACTGCTGCTTTTAGTTATAGTGGGGGCCGTAGAATAATAAGCTGCATATTTCGACTCCATCAAGAAAAATGATAAAGAGAAGAAAAAGATAGAAGAAGACCGGTCATTGGCTTCGATGTCTTCGAGAACCCGAACATCTCCACTTTAGTCCCGGCCCGATCAGTAATCGGCAAAGAGTTTTCTTTTTTTTCTTCTCTAAGCCGAGGTTCATTATCTCTTTTACACAGATGTAGGGTATTATGCAAATCACTAACTATGCAGCATGTTTTATATTGTAGAGATGACTAACTGGCCCATGTATGTCGGTATCTTTCAAATTGTGTATATTATTGAGATCGGAATGCGTGTGATATCACTGTAATTAGCCGGGATTACCCTTGACCATACTAGAAATCTGGATGCTAATCTTCATTGATACCCATTTAGCTTATCATAGACTCTTCTCAATCTCAGAAACCTCCGCCATCACCTCTCGAACTGCAACTTTAGCTCCCTCTCCCACCTCTTCATAAGGGTGTCGAGGGGCCAAGTTACCAGCTGCATCCTGAATCCCTGCCAACTTAGCAGAGTAGCAAGCCACCGCATGCTTAGTTGACGCAATACCGCTTTTAATAGCACTTTCCGCTAGCGCTGCCTTCCTTTGCAGCGCCACAGCCTCCTCAATCTGACCCTTCTGATACAAAGTATAGATCCGTGCCGTCACTTTAGGAAAGACATTCGCGAAAGCGGCAATACACCCAACGCTCCCGGCAGCCAGTCCACCAATCAGGAAATCAGACTGTCCACCAAAAGTGGCAAACTCCTCGGGGGCAAATGCTGCAGCCAGTCGGGTGATCTTCCCCACAGATCCACAGGTCAATTTGACTCCTACCACGTTGGGTCGTCCACTAGCCGTGGACTCGCGTGCGATCGCAGTAATGGTATCGGAGTCCATATCTACCCCGTTACACACACCAGGGAAATTATATATCAGGACTGGAAGAGGGGCCTTGGCTGCGACTTCGGAGAAGAAGCGCTTCACCACGTTCATATTGGTGGCTTTGCCGAAGTAGGCGGGTGGAAGGACGAGGAGGTAGTTGGCGCCGGCGTCGGCGGCATCTTGGGCGAGCTCGAGAGTTTGCTTGGTTGAGTGTGAGCCCACACCGGCCATGAGTGGGAAATCGGGCCCAACGGCGGCGCGGGCAGTTGAGATGAGCTGAGAGCGCTCTTCGCGGGTGAGGAGGAAGGCCTCTGAGTTGGTACCCAAGATTACTAGACCTGCGAGGCCAGTTGTTGATAGGTAGGCAAAGTACTTGGATTGGGAGTCAAGATCTAGTGTGTCGGTGTCATGGTGGAAAAAGGTGACTGCGGGGCACCAGACTCCTGATGAAGGCACATGAGGCTGAGGAGAAACGGCGAGGGAACCCATTGTAGAGGTTTGTAGAAGTATGTACGGAAAATGTACGTGCTGAGTGGTTGAGTCTGTACAAGTGTCAGTAGTCCTAGTCCCAGTATACCTTTTATAAGATGATATTCCCCTCTCGAAACAAAATGAGGGGCAAACGGTCATATCTCCGATGGATTTGAGCTATTTGGCCGCTGTTTTGACGTTTGAACTGCCAATGTCGGATGCCCATACCGACGAAGCCAATCTCGTACACAGATCAGCACCCTAAAAGAGCCCACATTCGGGTTCTCCACCCGATCCACGAATTAGCGGTCTTTGTATTTAGTTTGTTTAACCGACCCTATCTCCGACCGATATATATTTCCTTAAGGGTGAATGCGGAGGGGGTATTTAAGTGACTCGGCCTGGAACCCGAGTATTATATCCCCTTAAGTTGACTCCGGTAGACATACAGCTTCCTTTAATACTAAATAAGAGCCTAGATTGACCATGCAGTCTTTCCATCGCAACCCTAAATTGAACCGATTTTACACAATGGCCTCCGAAACCAGCGTTCGGAACGTTACTACTCAGTCCTGGTTTGACCAGGCTCGTTTCATCCCACCCGATGCAATCTTTGCATTGACTGCTCAGTATGTAGCAGATCCATCTCCCAAGAAAGTCAACTTGGGCCAGGGGACGTACCGTGACGAGCATGGGAAGCCGTGGGTTCTCCCTTCGGTCCGCGAGAGTCGGAAGTTGCTAGCACGGGAGTTGAATCACGAATATCTCCCCATTGTCGGTCTGGCGAATTTCCGCAAAGAGGCTGCAAAGTTAGCACTAGGTTTAGAGCTGTTCCAAAGGCAACAGGATAAAGTACTGGCAACTCCAACTCCGTTATCACAGCATTGAATCACTAAAAGTTGATTATTGTATAAATAGCTGGCGACTTGCCAAAGCCTCTCCGGTACTGGAGCATTACACTTGGCTGGACTGTTGCTAAGAGCTTGCAAGACGCCTCTTCCCAAAGTATACATACCTGAGCCGACATGGTCGAACCACCATCAGATTTTTTCGTCCCTTGGGTTCCAATGTGAATCTTTCAGATACTACAGCCCAGAGACAAATGATCTGGATGTTGAATCTTATTATTCAGCATTGAAATCGACCGAGCCCAATTCTGTCTTCATCATCCATGCATGTGCTCACAACCCAACAGGCTGTGATCCGAGCAAAGAGCAATGGCGAGAACTTGCGCGCCTCTTTAAAGAGAGGCAGCTGTTCCCACTTTTCGACGCTGCCTATTTAGGGTTCAACTCCGGCAATGTTGATAATGATGCCTTTGCCATTCGATTATTCATCGAGGAGATGAATTTGGAAGCTGGAGTTTGTCTGTCGTTTGCGAAAAACATGGGTCTCTATGGTATCTATTCGTGCCACGGTCAGTTCATGGTCGGAATATAGCAATTAACAATATTTGATAGGCGAACGAGTCGGCTGCTTTTTATTATCAACCAGCACTGAAGAAGCGGCCGTAAAAACCCAATCGATGCTTGAAATGCTTCAGCGTTCTGAAGTTTCGAACCCCCCGGCCTATGGTGCGAAAATTGCGAGCACCATATTAGCCGATGCTACTCTTCGGGAGGCTTGGTATGATGATCTGATTACCATGAGCGGCCGAATTCGCTCGATGAGGACGGGATTATATGATAGTTTGGTAGCCTCCGGTAAGCAATTGCATCTCCGAAGTATGCAATCAAAGACTTTTATTAACATGAGTAGGCGCACCTGGAACTTGGGAGCACCTGGTCCGCCAGTCTGGAATGTTTGGGTTTCTGGGACTATCCCCAAGCGTTGTGCTAAAGCTGCGCGGTTCGTTCTGGCCTTGGAATCGATCTTCTAGTGAGATACTGACATTTGGCGACCTCAGAGAAATATCATATCTACATGGCAGACAACTCTCGCATATCAATTGCTGGGCTCAACAAACAGAACGTCGATTACGTTGGACAGTCAATTACTGACTGCTTGAAGCAAGAATGCTAGTCGAGGCCCGTTAGATAATTGACAGTGAGGTTTTGGTGTTCAGAGTCAATTGCCTAGGGGCTGTGCTACAGCAGTGAAGGCAGGAAAGCAGCACTGATGAGTTATGTTGTATGCATAGAATCAAGAAACACGAGACAGTGAATATTTATCGTGAATTCTTATTTATGTAGGTACGCCAATTGATGACATCTCTTCATATGGACTCTATCAGGGTGTCTTGGATCCGGAGTTCTCCGACTCAAGCGACGGCCATCACCATGGTGGAGCCTCGATAGCCTTGGACATATGGAACGTTGATATTGACGACATGCTGTTGTCTGATTTTCTGCAGTTATTGCAATACTCGACGCATTGAGCAAAGATCAGAGATGAAAGCCAAGCTGAAGCTTGTCGCATGATCGTATGATCTTCCAAGAGAAAGGGTATGCTTCATTTAACAGAACGCATTTCATGAAAATCCGACCCGCACCATCGGGCGGGGAAGCAAAGTAATTTGAAAACGGAGCTAGAAGAATTTGGACCATTTTTGATTGGTATTAATATCACTTATGAGATCTATCGCGGCTCAATTTCCCGCCTGTTCACCATATTATATTATGTCAAGCGAGCCGACCTCGGCACCCCGAGGGTGAATGCGTTGACGATTGTCACAATGAAGAACACAGGTCTGTATCCCGTTATGTATGAACAGATTGTTAGGTTGTGGATATGAGAGGACGCCTGGAGAAGTCGTCCCACTTTTATTTAGGCTGTATATTGCTCGAATGCCGCGGTCGGAGTCTTTACCCGTACTCGGTCATTGACGCGGCTGCGGGAATGAAGCAATGGAATATCGCGAAATATAGACGGGGAACTAGAAGGTACGACCTTCTATATGATGACAAGATCATCAGTGGAGACATACCACATACTGGGCATGAAACAGATCCCCATCAAAACTATGGGATATGTGTGTCAAGTTCGAGGATAACCGAGATGACCCGCTACTTCCGGGGATCCCGGGGGGTCTCGCAGGATTATGTTAGCGGGGAACTAGTCTGGGGGCGTTAGCACCCATATAAGCAATGGTCATCAAAGTACATTGTAACCGAAAGTTGGGGGAATTACGTACAAAGGATATGTCGCCATAATATCCATGACCAGCCGACTCCGGGGGATCACCTCCATTATCCTGTTTGAGTTCTACATAAGCCGGCGAATCATGAAGTCAATAATTGCGGTATTTTCTCACGGCCCGCATAGCTACACTGCGATAGCGTTGGTGGCGCTCTTCAGTATACCTCAAGAGGATCTTCGGTCTCTATGGATAAAAAAAAAAAACAAAAAAAGTGAAATGAGGCTAAATGATTAGCTTGCATGGTATACGAGAATACCCGCATTGCCTGAACCTTGTGTTCCGTAAGGAGGTAGGCAATGTATCCATGTGCTGATGTGATATTACCCCCTTATTGAACGGTGAGGTCTGTTTGCAGCAGTCACGTGACCAAGCCTCAAATCTTATCGGCCGCCCAGACGGGCGAGTCGGCGCCCAGCCAAACCCCCCCGAGTCTTTCATTGGCAAGTCGGCTCTCGGGATCTACTTGTGGCGTGATTAAGAAAACCTCTATCATTCCTTCCGTTGCTGATTTCTATACTCTATCATACTATACTATTGCTTCTTTATTTATCCCCGCAATCAGTAACGCGGGGATATAGTTTATAGCGTGCCTTGTTAAAACGTAGAGTGGCACTCAAGTGGTCCCCAAGTGGCCCTTTACTACGCCTACACCAATGCTGAGTTTCTTTTACCTAACTCTTCCGAACCTTCTTATCGTACGACGGTAAGTAAACTGGGTCGAACGGGGCGTTTGGGGCGCTGGACGGTACGTTTCGCCTAAAATTACACTGGTCCATCCAGTGAACATCCACTCTCATCCACTTCTACATATTCCCAATGGGTCCATACCCTGTTTCCGGTGAGCTCGTTGGATGGCCGATCAGTGTAAGTGGATCAGCGTCGTACTCCACGTGTCGAACCAGCCAAGTAACGCTCACCAAATCTCGTTAGTCATGGAAATCCTGCTTTACCTCCCGATAGTGCCGCATTCGATGTGCGCGAAATTTGCCTTCTTATATACCTTCCCTCCCCTTCCTACACCAGACCAGCCTCCCCTTCCACCACCATCATGGGCTTCGAAGATATCACCAACGACCATGACGCCGACAAGGTGATGGGGGCGGAAGACGAGAAAACCGGATATTCTCCTCCACCACCCTTCGAGGGGAACATGGAAGACGAGAAATCCGGATATGTTCCTCCACCACCCTTCGAGGGGGACATGGTCGGGGAGATGAGTGAGGCCGAGAGGAATGTCTATGACCACGGCATCAAGAAGTTCAACCGTCTCGGCTGGAAGCGACTCACTATCGTCCTCATTGTCGAGGCCATTGCGCTCGGCAGTTTGTCCATCCCTTCCACATTTGCGGTACTCGGCATGGTCCCCGGTGTGATCTGCTGTGTCGGCATCGGTTTCATCGCCATCTATACCAGTTACGTTGTTGGAATGGTGAAATTGGCCTTCCCCGAGGTTGCCAATTATGCCGATGCAGGTCGGTTGATGGGTCGTCGGATAGGGTGTGGCCGCTTTGGATATGAGCTAGTCAATGCGATGCTCGGTCTCCAACTAATTTTCCTCACGGCTTCGCACTGTTTGACAGGAACCATCGCATTCCTCGACATCACCAAAAGCGGCATCTGCTCGATCATCTTTGCGGTGGTTTCTGCCATCATCCTGCTCTTGCTCGCTATCCCGCCCAGTTTCACCGAGGTGGCCATTCTGGGCTATGTTGATTTTGCATCCATCATCATTGCCATTGGAATCACCATTATCGGTACCGGTGTGCAGGCGACGAACTCACCCGGTGGCCTCTCCGGAGTCCCATGGTCTGCGTGGCCCAAGGATAACATCACTTTTACCGAAGCCTTCATCGCTGTGACAAACATCATTTTCGCTTATAGCTTTGCCATGTGCCAGTTCTCCTTTATGGACGAGATGCACACTCCTCGGGACTTCATCAAGTCGATCTGGACGCTGGGTATCACCGAGATCTTTATCTACACGATTACCGGTGCTCTGATCTACTCCTTTGTTGGCCAGGATGTGTCCAGCCCTGCACTTACCTCTGCCGGAACTACCCTCAGCCGCATTGCATACGGTGTTGCTCTCCCTGTGATCTTCATCAGTGGTTCGATCAATACTGTTGTCTTTGGGCGTGTGGTGCACGGTCGCATCTTTAAGAACTCCCCCATCCGCTTCATCAACACCAAGATGGGATGGCTGACGTGGCTGGCTGTGATCACTGCCGCCACCGTTGTGGCGTTCATTATTGCCGAGGTGATTCCTTTCTTCAACGATTTGCTTTCGATCTCTTCTGCTCTTTTCATCTCCGGTTTCACCTTCTATTTCCCTGCCATGATGTGGTTCATGCTCCTTCGGAAAGGCAGTTGGAAGGAGAACAGGAACTTGTTCAAGGGCGCCGTCAACATAGTGATTTTCGTGATTGGTATGGTGGTGCTTGTCGGAGGAACCTATTCCAGCATTGACGATATTGTAAGTTTTCCCATGATACTCTTGACCAGAATTGTGCTAACTCACTCAACAGATGATCAAGTATGACAAAGGAGAAGTTGGTGGTGTCTTCTCGTGCGCTGCTCCCGAGTAAGGCAAATCACTTTCTTGTTATTAGCATATCTCAATATGGGGTATGAGCGTGCTCAAGCTGGCGCTTGTACAGAAATTCCCTCAACCCTGGTTTGGTTCGAGACGGGAAATTCATTTCTAGGCGTTGCATCTTCATGGAATCATGGAGCAAGCGAAATATGTAGATATATTATAATGTTATTCTTCAATACAATACTCATAAGCCATGTGATTTCTTCTAACAGTGTAAAATTTGAAGTTCCACTGCTACCTGCGCCCCAGAAGTGGAATCAAGGATTTCGCTCTAAAAACGGTGAGCCACTTCCTTCAGTGCTATTCTTAGCTCGCTCGCCACGTGACTTGCCACCTGGAATGCCCGAGAGGAGTCAAACAACCGGTCTGCATAATAATGGGTTTCTTCGGTACAGAAAGGCATTAGACCCCGATTGGCCTTGATTCGGATCTCATGGGTATAAATCGGAGAAATATGATAAATGTGGGGAGCCATGAGTCTACAAGGTACTTTGCTCAGGATATTCAAGCTAAAAATTGAGGGTTTGAAAAGGATCGCGCTCTAAATACAAATAATGACTTCTCAAGGACTGTTTATTGTCAATATATAAATCCGAATCTGTGATATCATATCCCATAATCCTTAAGGGATAAGACATTGATTGAACCAAGAGGAGGGATCGGCAAGGCTGCCCCATAAAATAATCATACTGGTGTCATTTTCCGGGATATCTACGCCGTAGACTAATATAGTTCTCAATAGGTGAGACATTAACCTCGGTGACGGGAGTGGCGCTCAAGTACGGAGTATAAAGAGGGAAACCCTTTCAGCATCTCAAGTCAATTCCAAATCATCATCATTCCTCTCAATTAAACTACTCTCTCACACTTTCTCAAATCCTCTCAGTCTCCCTATCTGCAAATATGCAGCTCAAGAACCTCGCCATCGCTGCCTCCGTCAGTGCCGTTGCCTCTGCCGCCCCTTCCACCCAGTCCAAGACCTTTGGCGTCGTCGCCATTCATTCCGGCAGTGCCGTTCAATACTCCGCCTTCAACGCCGCCAAGAGCAGCATCTTCGCTGGTCTCCCTAACCAGGGCGCCAGCTGTGCTCGTCCCAAGGAGCAGCAGGCTACCTTCTACATCCTCGACGGTGCTTTGTACCTCTACGATCAGTCTGCCACTCCCCAGGAGATCTATGTCGACCGTTCCGGCATGGGTATGTTACCTCACACAATCGCCTTAGGTTCGCAAAAGACTAATTTATATATAGCCCAGGGCAAGATCGGATACACCACTGGTGCTCAGCCCGCCCCCGAAAATGCCGAGCGCAAGGGCTGGGCCGAGAAAGATGGCCACCTCCAGTTCGCAGGAAACGATCTGATCGCCTGCCCCAACAGCATTGACGGTGCCTGGAGCATCTGGGCTTCTGCTGGTGTCTCCAACCCCGCTGGTAACTCCGACTGTGTCGGTATTGCTGCTCGTGTTGAGGAGACATCCAAGCCCAATGGCTGCAGCTACACCCAGTAAATGACACTATAGGGTGTCATTTTGTTGATTTGTTAGATGTCTATACTTTTTACATAGATTAGGCGTGGCAAATGCAGGCAGTGGCCGCGCCTTTTAGGTTTAATTGAATCCACTTTTTTACTGATCAGTTTGCGGATATCTCACTATATGACTGATATGGAGGTGTTAGATCTGTAGTGCTAGAAATATGTAGGAATCTATGAATATGTGCTTTTCTATTCTAGTCACTTCCTGTTTTGAAATAAGCTTTCGCGGCGACATCTTTTAATCCTAGCCTCCCGTTGGAAGCGGGGGATCTAGTATATAAGAGGTAGTGATATGCAGGTTTCGGCCTACAGTATATCTGGCCAATGGCTATCAACCCCCCATGCTAGGTGTCGGGCCGCACGGATCTAATGCAAACATTAGTCCAATGCAAACCTTTGATTTTAAGAACCTGTTTTATGAGATACTCATACAAAAGGTACTTTGAAATCGGTATCATTTAGACATATGTTTCAATTACATCATTCAATTATAGGAAGGTAGGTAGGTTGATGCCAAACTTAGGGTAATTAGCTAAGACTGTTATTATGATGTGAAAGTAAGAAATCGAAAACTCCTGTCAGAAGTGTATAATGCGAAATCTTTCTAGGAGCTTTTTTTTCTAGACAGTCTTTAAAATACAAGTACTATACTACCTAGGCTAGATCAACTCCACAAGATGTCTATTTAATATAGAAAATAGTGATGTGGTTGAGACATATATATATTCAAAGGATCCCGATATTAAAGACCCTTTTTATGTCCTATAGAAAAAGTAGTTACCTAAAATCCAAGAGTTGCATTAGACTCGTGCGGCTCTTGGCCTGCTTGGCTCTACGGTTCATACGTGAGTATGTCAAATACCAAGTCCAAATACCTGGTCAGATACAGTACTAAACCACCAGATCGGATACTGGGTAATTTACCCTGAATCTCCACAAACATCGGCTTTATATAACCGACCAAAAGTGCAGTATTGACTAGTGATTTTGTCTGTTTAAGTGCGTGTGTTTATCCTGTTTTATTGCTAGTCAGAGAGTTCCAATATACCGAGTTTTACCATACAATTTGATACAGACCGATTTCTGTCAGAGTACAGTCTCTCAGCAAAAGTCTTAACAACACCCCGGCCCCACCTTTATACCGCCTTCCTATTTAACCTACACCGCCATCCAATACGCGCTAATATACCTCAGCTATAGCGCGTATATCTCGCGATATCTCGCGTTCCCCCCCCCCCCCCCCCCCCAATTTCACTTTCTTTCTTCTTTATATGCTTTATATATCATTCTCACTATGCCTGCTCGCTCAGAACTTACCCCAGCGCTCCGTGAGAGGATCTGTGAGCTCCACTCCGCTGCTCATTGGGGCTATAGGCGTATCCACCAGAGATATCCATGGATCTCTATCTCTACAATCCGGTATACGATCAAGAAGGAACATGAAAGGCGTGCTGGCGTTTCGAAGCCTCGCTCTGGTCGACCAAGGAAGCTAGATACTACTGATAAAGTACGTCTACTGGATGCTATCTCAGAGAATCCACGTATTACCCACGAAGATCTACTTGCTGAGGTCTCTCATAAAGTCAAAATCGACTCAATTCGACGCCTCTTAAATACTGAGAACCTCCGGAAGTGGAGATGCTCTTGGAGACCTTACCTAACGGAGGAACACGCGCTAAAACGCCTCCGTTGGGCTACCCGATACCGTCACTTTACAAAGGAGGACTGGGCCCGGGTTTTCTGGTCTGATGAATGTACAGTGGAACGTGGGATTGGTATACGTCGAGAATGGACCTTTGTCCGTCCAAAAGACCAGCCGAAAGAGGGACAATGCCAAGGGTTACCACACCGAGGGAAACAAGTAAAGCAGATGTTTTGGGCTGCTTTCTCGAGGGCTACCCGTCGGACTGGGCTTATCCCGCTCTTTGGGAACCCTGAGGCTGAGCGTACAGGTATCACAGGCCTTGTTATTGAAGAGTTATACCGGCGGATCCTACCTACCTTGATCTCGAACGAAGGGGCTATTTTTCAGCATGATAATGCGCCTACGCATACTGCGTACGTTGTTCGGAATGCTTTATCTGAAATGAATATCGAGGTTATGGAATGGCCACCACACTCACCTGATTTAAATCCAATTGAAAACCTCTGGGCGTTGTTGAAAGTAAAGATATACGAGCTTCGTCCCGATCTCCTACATATGGGTAACAATGATACAACAAAGGAAATATTGGTGGCCACAGCACAGCAGGCATGGGATGAGCTAGAGCTACGGCACCTAGAGCATCTCTCCGAGACTATGCCGCACCGGGTGGAAGCGATTATCGAGAGCCAGGGGTGGTATACTGCATACTAGATTCCATAGTATGAATTCATGGAGGTTTTGACCGGCAGTAAATTATATAATCAAGGGGGTGTGGGGCCAGTGTTGTTAACACTTTTGCGTAGTCACTGTATAGGACTAGTGCTGATTTCCCCTGAAAGGGGCTCAGCCCTGAGTTCCGATGGGAATTATACAAATGAAAATATAAGACCCATTTTCCATTTTGTTCATGTTTCATTTTAAGTTTGCCTTTTTGCGATTCGCAGTATGTTCAACAATCTTCCGGCATTTGCCGTTGCCCTCCTAGCAGGCTCTGCCGCGGCAATCGATTTCAAGATCAATGATGAGCGTAGGCTATTCTATTAATAAATCGATGCGTTTGAGTATGCCTGACATGTAAGCAGAATCTATCAAGGATGCGGCAGCCATTACTGCCTTCAACACCATGTCAACCTACACTTCCAATATGACAGGAAATGTTCCTGGCAAACTTGATGGGACATGGTGGCGGGGCGCTGTCTTGTTCCAGACAATGATCGAATATTGGTATTTTACCGGCGACTCTTCCAACAACAAGGCTGTGAGTCAAGGCATGTATTGGCAGCGTGGGGACAACGACTACTTCCCTACCAACTACAGTCAATATCTGGGTAACAGCGACCAAATAGCTTGGGGTCTCGCTGCTATGACTGCCGCAGAGCTGGAATACACTGAGGATTCCTCGAAGCCCTCGTGGTTGACGTTAGCCGATGGTGTGTTTCAGTCCCAGATTGCGCGATGGGATACTAAGAGCTGCGATGGCGGCTTGCGCTGGCAAATCTTCCCCTACCAGAATGGATACGCTATCAAGAATGCTATGAGCAACGGCGGACTGTTCCAGCTCTCCGCGCGTCTGGCCCGATACACCAAAAACCAGACCTACTCCGATTGGGCGGAGAAGATATGGGACTGGAGTGCTAGTGTTCCGATTTTGAACACCGCCGAATGGACGATTGGCGATACGGTGGATGTTGAATCCAATTGCAAGACACACCAGGATCTGCAGTGGACTTACAGCTACGGAGAATATATCAGTGGGGCTGCTTATATGTACAACCTGGTCAGTATCCAAGTCTGGATTGGGGACCTCGATGATCGCTAACATAAAGAAAAGACAAACGGGGAAACATCTAAATGGAAATCAGGCCTCGATGGTCTTCTCAACACAAGCTTCCATAAATTCTTCCCAGAGAAGTACGGTGGCAAGATCATGGTAGAGATCAGCTGTGAGACCGTGAAAACTTGCGACCAGGACCAAGAAGTTTTCAAGGGACTTTTTGCATCTGACCTTGCGGCTGTCACCCGTATGGCCCCTCATACTAAATCTGAGATCCTACAAAGATTGCAGGGGTCTGCCGTTGGAGCCGCCAAACAATGTTCTGGTGGCGACAATGGGACTGTTTGTGGCCAACAGTGGTACAAGGCGAAATGGGATGGCACTACAAGTATGGAGGCACAATTGAGCGCTACCAGTCTCTTTACCTCCAACCTGGTTGCTTTTAAGCACATAATCCTAGCCACAAAGAATACATCGACCTCGACCTCGACTCCTCAAAACACGTCCAGCACTCCTACTAAGACTCAAGGTGAAGCCACGAGCGGCACTAAGGATAACGGAGGCAATTTTCTGAGAAGCCAGTTTGGATCCATTGGTCTTGTGTTGTTAATCTCTGTTCTAGTCCTGTGATATTGAAGTATATTAGGCCAACATCTGTAGAAATATACATCTATTAAGATGTTTTGATATTTAGGCCATTAACAAATTCAAAAATAGAAAAATATGACCAATCAGAAATGGAGGTCCGGCTGCCACAGCCGTCCAATCGTGTTGGAGTTTGAAGGTCGGCAATTTTCACCTTCAACGTCAAATAATATACCAACATAACACATTGTAAAGGATAAAATAGGACGAGTCGCGTGCCAATTGTAAAATATCCTGAGTGTACGCCACCACTCGATGCATCTAGTCCCCTCTAGACTGTTTTTGCCTTGTTTTTGACGCTTTTACCTGTTTAGGTCACTTTTTTTTGGGCTGTTTGACAATTTTCATTCCCCCCTAATGTCTTACTCTCTTCTATCTCACCTAAGCATTTTCACTCTGTTTCTTCATTTCTTTTGCTAGAATCTGAAAAAAAATTAAAAATCATAAAGAACAAACACAACGAATACCGGAAGAGCTCATGTAGGTGTGACAAGATAGGGTCTTGGCACGGACGTTGACTTTCACCAGGTATCTGGACTTCTCTACGCTTGAACTGTCCTTTGACCGTGATAGTTATCAGACAAACTTATCTATCTTACCCATTCTTGGTCTTATGTGATCGAATGAGGATTCCCATTGCTGTGCAGCTCGGGCTGCTGGTGTTGCTGACTGCGGTCTCGGGGGTCGCGGTCCTAGCTATCGCAACGGTAGAGAGTTCGAATCACAGTAATGAAAACCGCATCTGACTATTTTAGTGGTTTACCACCTATAATTTTGTTGTGGATGTCAAGTATGTGTTGCTTCCTAATCTGCCAGCACACGTCTAACATTTTTGAGCAGATCGAAGGGCCTCGAACTCGTTGCGACCACCAAGGCCAGTCAGATTGTTTCAAATTTGGACCTTCTCGAAACAACCTGCAAAACCATCGCCACACGAATCCTGATACAATCAGCCTTGAAACGTTACTATGCGGGGAACACATCCGACGAGAACTGGGCCAATTCTGTAGCGGATGTTCAATCGGCCCTTGGCAGCCGAGGTTATTTGGACCTTTACCAGGCCATCATCTATTCAAAGAACGGCCATGAAGGAGTTGACGCCTTGCTGAACCAGACCAGTGACACTGTTCCCGACATCACGCTTCCATACACGTACTCGAACGGGACTTCTGTGAGATTGGGAAGTGATGGACTGGGCTACCCTCCTTCTCTGTATCCAAACCTGACGTACCATGGCGGGCCAGGCGCCAACGACTCAGCAACTGCTTATTCATTCCCCGATTATATACTTGGACTGGACTCGGCAATGCTTCTTGGTCCATTGAAAGTCAACAACTCATTCTCTCTCCTGTCATTGACCCTGCCTATTGTCAACAACACTTCAAATACAGAAATCTTGGGCTTCATAACGTGAGTAGCTTTTCCGAATGCGTAGAAAATACTGGAGTCAAAACTGATTATCCCCCAGTATCGTCGCTAGTGCCGCGAATTTACAGGGTGTTGTTAGCTCGCGAGATGGGCTAGGAAATACCGGCCAGGTTCTCCTCATTGGACCTTCAAGACGAGCAAACACCTTCGCTTCTAGTGAGAAGCCCGCAACAGCCACATCTAGCGCTCGTGTTGCCGGTCTTAGTGGAGCTCAGGTTCACTACATCTTCGAGCCTACCCCTTTGCCCACCCAAGCTAGCCGGCACAGTGGCATGTCGACCGATACGCCGTTTGTCCTTTCTACATACCCGATGGCTTTACAAACCATGTTACAATCATACATGAATGGGGGTAAGGCGATGAGTGATCTGTCAACTCGAAACGAACGAGGGGCGAGGGTTGCTGTGGGTGCAGTCCGTCCTCAAAACACTCTCGTTCAGTGGGTACTTCTCGTAGAAGAGACTCACTCGGAGGCATTTGCACCAGTTACCAGATTACGGAAGATTATTCTTGCATGTGTTTTTGGCACAGCGGGCGCCATAATCCTCTTAGTCCCTCTCCTGACCCACTGGGCAGTTGCTCCTATCCGAAGATTGCGCGCAGCAGCCCAGAAATCCGTCGAGCCTGATATTACGCCACATCGCCCCACCTCGGAGCCACAACGGATTGGATTAGAAGCCGACGATGAACCGGGCGATTCAGTTGAGCGAATTGTGGAGCACATGAATGAGAAAAGCTCCCCTAGCACGTGGGCGAAACGCCTAAGACGTCCCCTGGGGCGATTTAACAGTTCCGGAACTATCGGCAATACAAGAAATCACCGAGGCTTCCAGATACCGGCCAGAGTCAAAGAACGAAGACATTGTGTCACGGATGAGCTCACCGAGTTGACGAAAACTTACAACGAGATGTCGGACGAGCTCACTATTCAGTACAATCGGCTGGAAGAGCGAGTGGCTGAGCGCACTAGAGAGCTCGAGAAGGCCAAATTGGCCGCGGAGACCGCCAACGAGAGCAAGACATTGTTTATCGCCAACATCTCTCATGAGCTCAAAACTCCCCTGAATGGAATCCTCGGCATGTGTGCCGTGTGTATGGGCGAGGAGGACCTGTCCCGGATCAAAAAGTCGCTTCAGGTGGTCTATCAGTCGGGCGATCTTCTTTTGCACCTCTTGAACGATTTGCTCACATTCAGTAAGAATCAAATTGACCAGGCTATCCAGATCGAGGAAAAGGAGTTCAAGTTGTCTGATGTTCGAGCGCAACTGGCTATCATCTTCCAAAATCAAGTCAATGAGAAGCACATTGACTTCAGCGTAAAATTTGCTTCGAGCGGAGTGACGGAGCCAAGAGGCAGTCTATGTCGCGAAAACGGATTGGAACGGACGCATTCAGATTTGGGTTCAACACAGTCTGGCAAAATGGCAGACATGGTCCTTTGGGGTGATCAGCATCGAATCCTCCAGGTATTGATCAATTTGGTCAGCAACAGTCTCAAATTCACACCTGAGAACGGGAAAGTAGAAGTTCGCATCCGCCTTGTGGATGAGCCTTTGAGACTTGAAACCAATGACCTGACTCTGAAAGAGACGCTTCGACGCAACTCACGAATCCGGTCCCAGACCGGCTCAAGTGTCAATTCGTCGATCCAAGGCACTGCCGATACGACCGAGGGTCAAGCCAAAGGACAACGAGTATCACAGTCCAATCTTCGCCAGCTTAACTTCCAATTTGAAGTTCAAGATAATGGGCCAGGTATTCCTCCTCATCTCCACCGGCGTATCTTTGACCCTTTCGTCCAGGGTGACCTAGGATTGAATCGGAAATACGGTGGAACTGGTTTGGGTCTTAGCATCTGTGCTCAGTTATCCCGCATTATGGGAGGTGACATTCTGCTAGACAGCGAAGAAGGAAAAGGGTCTCTTTTCACTTTGAGAATCCCCTTGGGGTATGTTAAAGAAGTGCCCCCAAGCACACATGGTTCAAGCGTCCCAGGATCGCGGACTCCAAGTGTCCTGTCCCTGGAAGATTTCTCGCACGCCGTGCGAACACCTTCAAATCATGGATCAGTGAGGAACGAACCCCTTGCGCCTGGATTCGAGAAATCAGAAATTCAACCCCGTTTAGTTGGACTTAGTCAACCATTCTTCACGCCGACTGTTCCATCATCTCCCGCATCAGCACCCAGCAATTTGCCATCCAATAAAAGCTCATCCGACACGAAGCGAATCCGTGTGTTGGTCGCCGAAGATAACACTGTCAACCAGGAAGTCGTCCGACGGTGCGTGCTGATAAAACCTTCCGTGAGATATTTAAAATGCTGACTTGGATACTAGGATGCTTGCGCTGGAGGAGATCTATGATGTGACAATTGTCAAAGACGGTCAAGAGGCATATGACACCGTCAAATCAAACATGGAGAAGGGAGATGTGTTTGATCTAATCTTCATGGACATCCAAGTAAGAAGTCTTTTTTCCTTTTTCGCACAGTCATGAAAATGCTAACTGATGCAGATGCCTATCCTCGATGGTCTCGAGAGCACTCGACTTATACGACAGATGGGATATTCTGCGCCCATTGTCGCATTAAGTGCTTTTGCAGAAGAAAGCAACATCAAGGACTGCATGGATTGCGGAATGGATATGTTCATAAGGTTAGTGCCAACAAGCAAGACCTCGATCTGTCACTAACGAAAGCAGTAAACCTATTCGAAGACCTGCTTTGAAGCAAGTCCTCAACAGATTTTCCACCATTATTGAGGAAACTGAAGGCTCTTGAGAATGATACGTCGTCCATAAAATATACGGGATACAGACGATGTAACTTGCAGCCAATTAAATATCCATTCAATAGACATACATAATCATACATAATTAACTCTAGGCATCCTAAAAGCCCCCCCCCAAAAGCTGGCGTGAATGGTGTAATATAAATAAGGGATACACTAAAGCCTTGCCTATCACTTGTGTGATTCGTTTATATATCCCAATATTCAACCTGGAAGAGGCTTGGTATCAACCACGATACACTCGAGAGACTTGGTAAGGCGCAGCAAATCAAAGATAGACTCTACGATGTATCCTTGTCTACAGATATTTGTAAAGTTCAATCATTCCAGGGCAAATCATTTTGCCACGGTATTGTGCAAGGTAAAGACAGGCTATTTTGCAGCTATAGAGATGCCGAACGAGACCGTCTGTGAGGTAGGCGATCAATACGATGGAAAAAGGCAATAGCCTTACAAAAAATGTGATTTTGATTTTGGTTGCTTCAGAACATTTGATTCATTAATAACATTGGCAATCCTGGTAGCCTAGTGACGACATTGGCTTCCAGTGATCCGTAACTTCTATATACTGTCCCAAATAACCAGACCGTGCATCATGGAT
Organism: Penicillium fimorum; assembly: GCA_028828255.1. NCBI lineage: Eukaryota > Fungi > Ascomycota > Eurotiomycetes > Eurotiales > Aspergillaceae > Penicillium > Penicillium fimorum. The sequence continues at coordinate 4,936,483 of JAPWDS010000003.1, read as the reverse complement.
CGTGAAAATAACCGAACGGGAGTAACCTAGTAGGTAATCTCGAAGCTGTAGGCATCATCATAGTGGATAGCCCAGTATCCGTCCCAGATCTTCTTGGTAACAGGTCCAACCTTTCCATCCTTCACGGGGTTTCCATCAAGGCTGGTGATGGGCATGATACCACCAGCAGTGGTGCACATGAAGATCTCATCCGCATCATAAGCCTTCTGCACAGGAACCAACTCAACCTTAATCTCGAGGCCGCTGGCGCGAGCAACATCAATCACACTCTTGCGGGTAACACCCTCAAGCACACCACGAGCGGGAGTGTACAGAACATTGTCCTTGATAAGAACGATATTGAATCCAGAACCCTCAGTGAGGTTGGTATCACCATCGGTAAGGAAGGGGTATTCGGCGCCACGATCCGAAGCCTCGAAAAGACCGCGAACAAGATCACCCCATTGGAGGTTCTTGACAGTGGGGTCGATGCAGCCGGGAGGAACACGACGGACAGTGCGTGCGATAATGGCGCTGCCACCAGTGGGCTGAACCTCGGGCTCCATACACCAGACATAGGGCTGAATAAACATATAGATGCGGTTGACAATATCACCGGGGCGAGCACCACGGACACCCTTCAGGCCACGGGTGACGATAATCTCAACGAAGGCGTCACGGATGCCACTCTGTGCGACCATGTCAACCAGGATCTTCTTGACCTCCTCGCGAGGGAGGGGGAGCTGCATGCGGAGCTTGGTGCAGCTGGCTTCCAGACGGGTGATGTGGTCATCGAGACGGAAGAAACGTCCATCCCAAACGGATGGAACATCGTATGTCAAGTCACTGTGCATGAAGCCTTGGTCGAGGATGGGGATGCGGGCCTCGTGGAGGGGAGTAAGTTCGCCCTCAACCCAAGCGACACCCTTTGCGAAGGGGTGGGTGTTGGCTGCAAGAGCGGTTTGACGCTCCTGGTAGGCGGAGAAGATCTTTTCCATGGTAGCCATGTTGACCTTTTTTTTTTGAAGTGAAGGTTTGGAGGTTGGATTGTCACAGTTGCTTGAGGAGTGTGTGGACAAAGGTAGATATCTAGGTAGATATAAGGACATTTAAGTGTCTCTGTATGGCCTCGATATCGCGGTCGCTACAACGGGTAACAGTTGGCGTGATACTACAAGACCCAATCGGGTAGGTGGCTATCGCTGTCTGGAGCCGATGCGGGGATCCCTCGCATTCCCGATCGGGCAATATAAAGATTTCCCGATCGGGAAAGCGGGTCCATCGGATCCAGACCCACATAACAGGGGCGTGTGACATCGGGAAAAAATACTTAGAGATATTTAGTTTTTAAGTAAACAAAACAATTGATAGCTATATTAAAGTCTTTTCCTCATTTTAAGAGGGGTTTTGGATCTCGAAGTGAAAGAAGTACCCATCATGGCGAAGAACATCGTGGTAATCGGGTAAGTTGATCAAAATGATCTATACTGAGACACAGAACAATTTGTTAATGTTTTGAACAGTGCTGGTGTTGCTGGACTGACGACAGCCCTTCTGCTGTCGAAGAAGTCTGGCTATAAAATTGTCGTTGCGGCGAAACATATGCCTGGGGACTACGACATTGAATACGCATCACCGTGGGCCGGTGCCAATTACATGCCGTAAGTCAAACCCCTTGAGCCAATTGGAGATTTTATGACAATTTCATAGCTAACACAGGATCACAGCGTATCTGTCAGCGGGACAGATGCAGCAGAATGGGACAAAAACACATGGGGTCCCCTTGAAGATCTCGCGAAAAACAACCCCGGAGCAGGTGTACATTTCCAAGGTATGTGGGGACATATCTCTGTCTATTCATATCACATTTGCTAAGTAATTGGGACAGAATGTGAGATTCACAATCGAACGAAGGATGTCGGGTCAGCGACGGCCGAATGGTTCAAAGAGCTGCTATCCTCCAACCCTTGGTTCGCCAAGGTTGTTCCAAATGTGAGCTTTAAAAGACCACCAACACCTTTTTCCCTTGTCAGGATACTGATTTGAAGATCAGTTCCGGGCACTCCCAAAAGAGGCCCTTGGTCCAGGCATAGATTCGGCCACAGTCTTCACTTCCGTTTGCATCAACACGGCAATCTACCTCCCGTGGCTTGTTTCCCAATGTCTGTCCAACGGAGTCATTTTCAAGCGCAGCGTGTTTGATCATATTCTAGATGCGACTGCACCAGGCATCCACCCGAACAGCCGTGTTGATCTAGTGGTCAATTGCACAGGTTTGATGGCTTCCAAGCTGGGTGGAGTGCAAGACACTACGGTGGTCCCTGCACGAGGACAAATTGTTATCGTCCGGAACGATGCCGGAAAAATGCTGGACATGTCTGGTACGGATGATGGTGATGAAGAAGCTTGTTATGTCATGACTCGAGCAGCCGGTGGAGGTACCATCCTCGGCGGGTCATACCAGAAGGGTAATTGGGAATCTCAACCCGACCCAAACCTCGCAATCCGGATCATGAAGCGAGCTGTCAAGATGTGCCCTGCGTTGACGGATGGAAAGGGGATTGAGTATTTGGATATTATCCGTCACGGAGTTGGCCTGAGACCTGTCCGAGAGGGCGGTACTCGAATTGAAAAGGAGCGTATTGGAGGAGTCTTGGTGGTTCACAACTATGGTGCTGGAGGTGCTGGGTATCAATCTTCGTATGGATGTGCCCAAGCCGCGGTTGACCTCATTGATCAAGCCTGGAATGCTCAAGCCAAACTATAAAAGCGCTGGAATTCTTGACCTAGACAACTTGCATCCCTAATCCCTGCCATAGACCATTTTGGGAGATTATTTGCATTAGTTAATAATTGTTCCATTTAAAAACAGGCCTATTGTGGCCATACGGGGCACGTCGGGATATTATGCGAGATAAGAGATACCTCGCGAGGGGTAATTGGGGTAAATTTGTAATAGCTCATTTCCTAGCGGTTTTAATTTTTTGCATTAGCCTGAAAAGAGAGTTCGATATGTATAGAACGAGCCGATATAGAGAGAGATGACAAAATTCGCCGCGGTCAATGCCGCGGCAATGTCACCTGTTCCGATTAATTCCCTAATTCAGAAGGAGAGCGGGCCCTTTACTCTCCTACAATATACCATAAGAAAGAAAAAAAAAGAAAGGACTATCCAAGATCTGACGTGATGATTTCTGATCAAGGAAAGAGAACAAATTCACTTGGATTTGCCCAAACAGACTGCCATACTTGTGCTTCTTTGGGCGAAAGGTGCGACCGGCGTCGACCCAGATGTTCAACATGTCTTGGTCAAAGTCGCAGATGTGGTGGCTTTGCAATGCCTCTTTCATGGGACCCTAAACGAATGTGGTCAGACAATCCTTCGGCAGCTGGAGCATCCAAAGATATACCGAATGAGGAGATCGTCACCGACTCCTCCCCCAAGGCTGTCTCCACTGCATTTACCGCACCCTCAGATTCACCTAAACGCTTTCGCTTTGTCAAGGGTGCCTCGAGGCCAAAGAAGCGTCGAAGAGCCAACTCGCCAAAGGAGCAAGCAAGACGATCAGTTGTAACAGAAACCTCGCCGGTTACCCCAGAGGTTGTGCGTAGGACCGCAGCGCAAACTCTGGAGCTATTCGATGACCACCAGAGGACTAATAGCTTAGCTGGTCTGGGTATGTTCAGCTGTCCCTATCCTTGCAATGTTTTAAACTTATATATGTAGCTCACCCTTATTCTTTTTAGAACTGCAAGACGGACATTTCTTTGATGATTTTGGTTTATTTGACTCCTTACTTCCTAACATTTTTGCATCCACTCCCTTTCTCGATATTGAGCCTCAGGAGGCACTGACAGCAGAAGCGTCGGGTCTGATACAAACACCCAGAATGACAATGACGCCTCTTTCTCCAGCCGATAGGGCCGTTGAGCCAGCTTTACATAATCTACAAACCAGCTCAATGGCTCCGAATATTGACATGTTTCGAGATGAACCAGAGCAGAATGTTCTAGGTGATCTGGTTCCACGAACCATTCAAGAACCCACAGTCTCTTATGCTTCAGCGCGTGTACAAGGTGTTCCTATGATATCCGATATTTCATCCAATGACCATGAAAAGCTGCTTGAATTATGTAAGATTTCTGATCGACCCGCCATTTCATAATAAGAGATCAAGCTTATCACGCCATAGATGACTCCGAATTCTGTGTGCTGCCTCTCACAGGGGACATACCTGGGGCAGTGAATCCATTCCGCTGCAAACTTCAGACGTCCCAACGCTCACGCCTTCTATTTCATTCCATCCTAGCGCTATGCTGTCAGCACCTAGGGCGCTTGGCTGGTAGCTGGCCAAGTGAAGCCGCTGAACATCGCCGGAAAGCTGTACAGTTACTTGAATGCGCATTACAAAGTAGCCCAGTACTAAGCTTATTGGAGCCTATACTAATACTGTTTACCCTCGATGCAAGTCATTTATTCCGATCACACCTGTGGCTGAATGCTAATACTTATCCCTAGTGTGCGCTCTCCGCTACTGGGAATTGGTCAACTCACCTGATGCGGGCGCATTCAGTGCTCCAGGCCCATGGAGGCCCAAGTGCATTGACGACACCTCGCATTAGGTCACAAGTCGCAATGCTCATCTGGTAATAACCTGAACCCTCTTTGGTCCTGAGAGCTGTGTTGCTGACCCTCAAAACAAGGTGGGATTCCACGCTCGCCTTGATATCTCGACAGAGCCCTATCATGGACCAGGCATACCTTGACTTCTTGGTGCGATGGGAGAAACAAGATGAATGGTCTTTCTTCGATCTGACTGGATGTCCTCGAGAATTACTGGTTCACTTATTTCAACTTGCCGAGTTAGCCAAGCAGTGCGAGGTCGCCTTATCCATGAAATGGCTGACTTTCAACATGACTCCTATCACAAAAATAGAAGAGGAACTGATCGGGTGGAAGAACGACGCAGACTCTTCGTCAAGTTACAATGACTCCAACCTGACCGACGAAGAGGCGATAAAGCAATTTCATGAGCAACAAGATCGCTATCACTGTGCTGAGGCCTGGCGATATGCATTGCTCCTTTATCTTGAATATATTTTTAAGAGTGATCGCAAAAGACGGTCTCTCAGCGTCAATAGACTGGTGCGCAAGACGATTGACCACATTCGGTGCTGCCGACGAACATCCCAGACGCAAAAGCAACTCCTTATCCCGGTCTTCCTTGCAGGTAGCGAGACCTCGGATGAAGATATGCGCCATTTTGTGAAGGAATATTGTGCGTATTGGGGGGAGAAATCTCGTTATAGCATGTTTAACTCTGTTCCTGTGCTTTTTGATGAAATTTGGGCCACAGGAAAATGGTGGGGTGCCGTGATCGATAGTAAGACTCGACCTAGTCCTGGCCATGGACAGGGAACTACGCAATTATTATTTGGATAGTTTTGGTGATAGTTATTGCCCGAGTTTTAATTCCACTTACTACATCATATTCATATTGCGAGTCATTTTCGTATTGTCAAGTTGTTATTAGTACATAGTATATATCAGGTACTATGAGCTATTGGCACCTTTAATCATACCGCGACCAGTGAATCGATTCCATAAATGTCATGAGATTCCTGCAATAAATTGTCTAGCTAAAATAAAACTATCATTCTACCGCCGTTCTCGCGTCCGGTCCTGAATTATTCTAGTGGAAATAGCGCTCTAGTACATACATATATATCTAGGCACAATATAACATCCATCTTTCAAGCAAGCGCATCAACAGTCACAGTATACTCAGCAAGAAATGCCAATAAACGCCTTGGAAACTTCAATATAGACAAGGTCGTTATTACCACCCTCATAAAAGATTCCAAACTTGTCATTACCGAGCGCAGTGACAGTGGAATAAGACATTGCACCTGCCTGGAAGACCGAACCAGCAGACCAAGTTTTTCCGTCATCACAGGAATAACGAATTGTGCCATTGCTCCGGCTAGTCTTGCTGTTTGCGTTGGTGAACAGGAGGATCTTGGCATTAGCCGAACCCTGTGCCGCATCAGGATACGCTCTTGCGATCGCACCGTTGTTACCTGGATCAGGGAGTTGGGTCTCTGTTACTGGGGTTGACCAGTTTTCACCACCATCAGTTGAGGTAGCAACCTTGCGGTATCCGCTACCATCACTCGGGCGCGAGTTGAGCATCAAATTTCCATTGGACAGCTCCACGACTTTATTCTCATCCATTCCAGTGCCAACGACATTTCCCTTCTTCCATGTAGCGCCGCCGTCGTCACTATAGACGCTGTAGGCTTGCGAGACCTTCGAACCGCTTGGTTGGATGACTTTGCCGAGGAATTGTTGAACCAGGCGGCCGGCGTGTGCGCCATATTTGAGTTGAATGCCCTCTCCAGATGAGGCAAACAGTCCGGCGATTCCACCCACGTTGGCAACCCCATTGACGGTGCTACCCACCGGCTTGATTGCCTTGGTGATGAGTGGGGGTGCACCGACATTGGAAGATGCAACAGGAGGCAAGGAAGGTTGGTTGTCTGGATCGGTGCTCCAGCTAACACCTTTATCGGTTGAGACGGAGACCTCAGCGCTCACGATATTCAAATTGGTATCGTCGTTTCCGATTGCGCCGTTGACGAATCCCTGGTTCTTCGAGAACACATGGAAATTGAAAACCTTTCCAGTCTTGGAGTCGACCACGTAGCTTGGGTCACTGAATCCGTACTGTTGAACGGACGATTGCTTAGGTTGGCCCTTGGCAATGTAGGTCGGCTCGCCCCAAGTCGCGCCACCGTCCGTACTACGCCGTTGCATAATCGAATTGGGGGATGGGGAATCTCCTCCATCCGGGCGTCCATCGTAGGAGGCCAGGAGGATACCATCGCCTAGATTTGCCAGGGCAACAATTCGGTAGTGTGCAAACGGGCCCGACCCGGCTATGGCCAGTGTGTGTTTGCCCGTGATGGCTGCGCTCGCCGCAGGAGTTGCTATGGCGAGGATGGCACATAAAGAGATAGCGCGCTTGATGGAGCACTCGCGTGCAGATTGGATCAAAGTGGAGAGCATCTTGAAGATTCTCTCGCCACAATTGCCGGGAAGAAGTGGGCCTCAATTGAACGGGGAGATGTGGAAATAGCTAAGAGGATGAAATGTTTATTTTTCTGAAGAACAGGGGAGCATTTATATAGAAGATTGGATTCTGTCTCTAGTCTTAACCTGGGTAATCTGGGTAATCTGGACGAAAGGATAGGATTCTAATCTATCATAGACAAAGGACATAAAGTCTTCAGAGTATGAATGGGTGGGATAGATAGTCTCCAAATTGACCTCCTTGGCATACGTCAGTTTCCCCGCAAAATGCAGACCTCGGGAGATATCCACTGGTTCCACTGGTTCTGGGGGTTTATCTTCACAAGAGATCTATATGCTGACTGCATTATCACAATCTCCAGAGCTTATTCATGCGGTGAAGAATCTAAGCGACCTAAGACAGCCACGCGATGCCACCCGGCGCCACGAAATACCCCTCTTCATGACTCCACTACATGTCTAAATGCGACCGCGAGGATCCGATCGGAGATCCGATCGCGTCGCAAACATAACCCGATCGGGTCCAACATCACCGACCTGGAATCCCCACGGTACGTGGAGATATGCGAAAATCTACAGTGATGAATCGTAGTACTTAATGAGTGTCAAAATTCGTATTAATGGAGATCTACTATTATTCACAATATTCAATCCATCCTACAACCATGGCATCCACTAAGATCAACAAGTCTTTCCCTCCCGGCATTCACGGCCCTTCTATCACCTTCTTCCAAGATGATCAGCAACAGGAGATTGACTGGCCTACCCAAGAACGACACTTGGAGTACATGGTCACTTCTGGCATGCATGGCGGTAAGTCTCATTGGTACAAGCTCCAAATTGACGGTGTAGAGCTAATCGAATCATAGTTGTTCTCGCCGGCTCCAGCGGTGAATCAGCCACCCTGAGCATCGAAGAGAAGGGTCTGTTGGTCAAGAAGGCTCGGGAGATCGCCGACGCCCATGGCAAGACCGATTTCACTGTCACTATGGGCTGCTTGGCTGGCTCCACCCGTGACATCCTTGCCCAGATCGAGACCGCTTACAAGAACGGTGCTGATTTTGCCCTCACCCTGGTGCCCTCTATCTTCCACTGGGCCATGACCCAGAAGGCCATTACCGACTTCTTCGAGGAGATCGCCGACCGTGCCCCAATTCCCATTGTCATCTACAACTTCCCCAACCTTTTGTCCGGTCTGGATGTCAACTGCGACATGCTCGAGAAGCTTGGCGCCCACCCCAACATCGCTGCTGTCAAGTTGACCTGTGGAGGTGTTGGAAAGGCCCAGAGAGTCGCCACACAGTTTGAGCCCGCTCAGTTCACTAGTTTGTCTGGTATGAGTGATTGGCTCGTTGCCGCCTTCGCCGCTGGCAGCACTGGTTGCATTTCAGGTGTTGCCAACATTTTCCCTCGGGTAAGAGATGACCCGCGTCCATTGCAAGAAGGATCGATTATTAACATATTTGGCAGGTTATGGTTGAGATTTACGATCTGTACATGGCTGGAAAGATGGCCGAGGCTTCTGCCCTCCAGAAGAAGCTGGTCCTTCCCGAATGGGGAATTGGTACATCAGATGTTAGCGGAATGAAGTGGATTATCGCCAAGGAGCGTGGTTACCCCCTGTCTAGCGCACACTGCCGTCGCCCCTTCCCCAAGTTCTCCGACAAGGAGAAGCAAGAACGTGTCGTGCGCCTGGTCGCACCCCTTCTCCCAGTTGAGGAGGAGCTGAAGGCCAAGAAGGTTTAAATAGAGATCAAACATTATACATATTGATGCCCGCTAGATGATAAAAGAATGAAAGAAAAAAATCGCAAAATCATCATTTCCATCAAATGTCACATTCACAGACGCCAATGAGCAAGTTTCAAACAACGGCGAATGTGGTATAGAATAACTCTAGGCACACTGAACGAATGTCGACGCGCTTGCCACCCTCACGCTGTCTCCTTTGGGTCTCTTGCAGTACATCGGCAGTCATAGTCGCGTTGGTGAAGACATGTTGAAGACCACGAATGGTATGAAGGATCCATTGAAATTCGTCATAGTCGTCTTCTTCAGTACCCCATAGAAATAATGGCCACAACATGTTGACCGGTATAGATTCATTATTGTTGACCATGCAATGTACTATTTCCTTGATTTTGGATAGTGCAGTCACCGCTGCTTTGGAACGAACCAAATGACGGTGTGCGACCCGATGCAGGTGAATGTAACAGGCGTAAAAGTTAGCCATATACGTCTGGAATGAGCGAACAATAGTGGATGCGAGTGGTTCGGCCAGAGTATCGTTGCCAATACTGCCAGCCACAGCATGGTCTGTGAGCGGTGGTCTTCGGTCATACAAAGATGACAGATCCGACAGAATATCCGCAGCGATAGCCATGACCTCAGTCTCGTCCTCCACACTCCCTCGGCTGCGGTGATTATGAGCAATCCTGGTGATACGGCCAGTGATAGTCTGGACTTCCATGAAGAACGCTATCCCCGGCTGGCAGAGCAAATCATAAATCACCTCGTGCGCCCCGGGATTGGTGGCGGAGCTGGTGCTTTGCGGGGTTGAGCTCGGAGAGGCCGAGGTTTGGGGCGAGGTACATGTATAGATTCCCGACGTGTCATTGACCAAGACTCCTTCCCCACCGGCCGATGCCGCTCGGGCGTCTAACAACCGAATCCAAGAGATGATTCGTAGCTCTGATACGCCGTCAGTAAGTGGAGAACCGAGCTAGCGAGTTATTCTACATACCCGTAGAGCCTAATGCACCTCTCTCGGATGCTTGCAGGGCGTTATGCGCCTTCCCGAGGTTCAAATAGGCTAGATCCAGTCGTGCAGTAAGGAACTGAATACCAAGTCAGTCAAAGCAAACCACCAACCCGCCGAGTTACATGAACTGACATTTATGTATGTAAGAAAGAAGATCGTGGCCAGAACGTATCTGAGCTCATTATTGCTGATTATAATTCCCCCCGCGGCTTTTTCAAACTTTTGCGACAACTCCGTTGCAGCGTTGTCATAGTGTTGCTGGTAGTCCGCTATCGCCCCCGCACTTCCAGACTGGATGGCTTCAAAGGCCGCGATCGAAGATCGGAGCATCGGGGAAGAAGCCGCCATGCTTTCCAGCAGTTCCCGCGCAGAAGCGCATCTCGGGCCATTCTCCACCGGATCAAGGATTGGTGGCAAGTGTAAATGTAGTGAGTTTTCGACTTCGAGATTGGCAGTAGGGGATTGTTGCGGTGACTGTCGTTGGGGTTTAGACGAATCCGGGGAATCTGCGTCGCTAGATCGCGTCTGATCATAGGAAGTGTTTCCCAAGGTGGTAAAATCACCAAAGTCGGGGAAATAGACATTTTGGAACATGGAAAAGCCCTCTGTGGGAGCTGTCATGGATTGAAAGTCAAACATTTGAGGACCCTGCGACAGCTGGTTCACCTCCAAAGTGACGTTTGACTTGAACGGATCGGCGTCGTTTTGCAAGGGGGACTGTTGGGGCTCGTTGGTTTTCCAATCGCATACCAGGTTCAGGCGCTGGCAATGATAGCATCGAGGTCTGCGTTCATTGCATCGAACCTTGCGACGTTTACACGTCAGGCAGCCATTTCGCGACCGTGGACCATATGGACGACGACTCTCTTCACGGGAGATGGTAGTAGGCAATGGACTCATTATTGGCTTTTTTTTTCTTCGGTGAGGCTATAAAGAAGGTGAGAGAAAAAAAAAACAGGCCGAAGTGGTCACCAGGCGTGACTATCACAGGCGCTCCGATAGCACATGGCAAAAGTATTCAACCACCATGCCACCAACGCCAAAACCCCCGCCTATTATTGGTTTGTCCAATCAGTGGAAAGATACTAGACCCCGCACGCCAAGGTTTGATGAATAGCTCTATGGGCCCTATAAGACGCTAAGCCGATCCCTATAGAGGTGTTGTATTCAATGCGATACTACGCTACCATAACATTTTTACACTGCTGTAACATTAGAAGGATCAAACATGTAGAATTATACAAATTACTGTGCAGAGTGTAGAATTTCTTAGATAACGGAGTACACACTTCCTAGATAGCGTTTGGCGGGGGGAACCTGTCAAAGCTTGCGAGAGGTATCCTATTTCTTTTTAGTTTATTATTTCATTAGGTTATTTTCATCTGCATATTGACATATAGGTTCATCACGTAGAGTTTTGGGTATTAATTTCGACAGACGACTAGTAGATACTAAATAACACTAGTGTTATACTACTGCATGTTGTAGATTAGCCGTAGATTTGAATAGACCACGTGTGCATATAAACATTCCAAGGTTTGTTTTCTATTATACTTTACATAATCCATAGTACTATAACCCGTATAGAGTAATCTAGACTACCCCGCATCTTTCCCCAAAACAGAAATTACTATCTACCTGCCTATTTGAGATAGCAGATATTTCCCCTTTGGGTAGGCGAGCGGCTGTTCCTAAATAGGCAACCGACATCGGCTCGGTCCTTATCCTTTTCTCCAACCTCCACTTCATTCTCCCCCTCCCCCACCATAACCGACCCGACCATCGGATTCTGCTCTGCAATGTAGTATAGATGTATGTTATATAGATAGTATTAGGAATTATAAAAGGCACGTCAGGACGAACTTGAAACTAATTCCAAGTTAAACTGGAAAACCGTTCAATCCTTAATCCTCTAAAACTCCATCATGTCAAACCTTCCCGAAGGAGTCGCCAAGTCTATGGCCGAGACCAAGGTCGAATATAGACGCCTTGGTAACTGTGGTCTCCGTGTCTCCGTTCCCATTGTCGGATGTATGAGCATTGGAAACCCTGAATGGGCCAACTGGGTCATTGGTGCTGAGAAAGCCCTCCCTCTACTGAAGGCCGCTTATGATCGTGGTGTTAACACCGTTTGTGCTCCCCATCTCATTTGGTTAAAACCCTGAAAACTAACTGTTACCTAGTGGGATACCGCCAACATTTACTCCAATGGCGACTCTGAGCGCGTTATTGCCCAGGCCATCAAGGAATATCAGATCCCCCGCCACAAGTTGGTTCTGATGACCAAGGCCTACAGCTGTGTTGGAGAGCAACAGTTCCACGCATACCCTATCATTGAGGATCTGAAGAAGACTAAGGATTACGTTAACCAGTTCGGTGAGCTTATGACAACTACATCTATGAAGTAGACAGACTTACTAACTGTCGTTCAAAGGCCTTTCCCGGTCAGCTATCTTTAAGGCTCTCGATGATTCCCTCAAGCGTCTTGAGACTGACTACATTGATGTCTTCTGGATCCACCGCTTCGACCCCGATACCCCGATTGAGGAAACTATGCACGCTCTTCACGACCTTGTAGTTGCTGGAAAGATCCGTTACCTCGGAGCCTCTTCCATGTTCACCTACCAGTTTGTCATGATGCAGGCATACGCCGAAAAGATGGGATTGACCAAGTTCGTTGCTATGCAGGTACGTACTATTCAAACCCCCGATTAGATTATTCAGGGTGCTAACTATGAAAAAGAACCGTTACAATCTCCTGTACCGTGAGGAAGAACGCGAGATGATCCGGTACTGCAACCTGACTGGTGTTGCCGTTGTCCCTGTAAGACCCTTACTATCTTGATTCTCTACAATTCTTGTAACTGACTGTTTTGCTTTCTCATTAGTGGGGCCCCCTCGCAGAAGGACAGCTTGCTCGTCCCCTGAACGTCCGCGGAACCACTGCCAGATCTACCGGCGAGACTGTTTCCAGCTTGCGCCCTGAATCCCAGGAAATTATCAATAGAGTGGAGGAGCTTGCTAAGCGCAAGGGATGGACCATGTCTCAGGTTACACTGGCCTGGCAGCTGAAGCGCGTGGCTAGTCCTATTATTGGATTCAGCAGCGTCGCCAGAATCGAGGATGCTTTGTCCGCCCGCGGTAAGGAGCTTACCGCTGAGGAAGAGAAGTACTTGGAGGAGGTATACACCCCCATCGAGATTGAGGGCCACTTCTAAGCGATCTATTTTCGCATAATCTGTCTCTTGAAGCATGTGGTTCTTTGTCTTGGTCCTTGAGCCATGCCCATGCCTGCTATGCCTCTTCTCTCCGATTTTATGATTCATGCATCATAGCTCTATAGATTTTCTCAAAACAAAATTTCCAATTATTGCTGCATACTCATTATTAATCAAGCACCGTAGCCACTTCGCTCTGGGTATAGGAAAACAATTTTACTTAAATAACTCATGAATCCCAACATGCCGACTTTGCTGTCATATATATATTGCATACTTCCAAGGTTTAGACTCGTGTGCTCACTAATTCTAGATTCATACATAACTTAATGTGCATTAATTTATTGTCAAGCTGTTTAATCGAATGCAAGGAAATGATTATAATCCAATTGGAACTGTGATATGTCAAGTGATTTGACATGATGTTAGATTTGATGTGTTTGAATAGTTACGGAGAAGGGAGAAAGTAAGACATGGTACAATCATGTGACACGTGATATAATATTATGGACAGGCATTGTAAGGCGCTAGGTCGAAATCTATGATGCAAGAGCACAAAAACATGCACTACTTTCCTGGCAGTGCTTCCAAGTCTTTCGCTTAATAAACGTACACAAATTCATCATTTTCCCGGTCAGTCAAGTCCACGAATGGGGCTGCTTCCGTTGGAGCTGGCCCCTGGGCCTTGCCGTCGGTCTCAAACCCATGAGTCATGGATTTATCTTGGACATCTGCCATCTTTCCATTGCTGACTCTCTTCTTCTTGTTTAGTCTGTTCAACCAGGCTAGGTTGAGGACCTGGATGACGACACAACCAATCAAAGCAATGAATAGTCCGAGAACAGCCCGGATACCGGGAAGATATGAGGGAAATTGCTCTGCGGTGAACAGAAGCGGACCGGAGAGGGCACCAGCGGAAGTACCAGCCTGGTAAAGAGCCATCGTGACAGAGGTCTTGGCGGCACCAGCAGTGTTTGCGACGACCCATGAAAGAAGAAGGGGGTTGGCGGCAAACAAAAAGGAGCAAAGGTAGTAGGCGAGGAGAAGAGGACCCTGCTTGGAGGGTTCGTGGGGGAGCGCGTAGAGGACTGCGATACCCACCACCACAGGGATCATGAAACCAATTAAAATGGCGGACTTTAGCTTTAACTTGTACGAGGCCCAGCAACCGCCGATGATGACAATAGTCTGCATAGCACCGAAGGGAATATTGAGCAGGGAAGTTTCGTATGCGTCAAAGCCGAAACCCTTAACAATAAGAGGACCGAAAGTGCTCGTCATCGCCGATCCCATATTTGGCAGCAAGGCCATAACAATCCAAAGCCAACTCTTAGGGTCAAGAGCAACCTCGATAACCTGGGACCAGTCAAAGTCGTAAGAGGCAGAGCCAGTCTGATTGGCGCGGAGACGTTCCACGCCCTGTCGCCGTTCGTGTTCGGTGAGGAAGCGGGCGGTGGTGATGTCGTTATCGAGTTTCCAGTAAACAAAGGGCGCGCTGATAATCGTAACCAATCCAACAACAAGGAAGATACTACGAAACAATTAGCGACATTCAATAACAGGATCTATAGTAACTTACATTTGCCATGGCTTCAGCACGTTTGAGGGGATATGGCCGAGTCCATACGATAAGGCAGAAGCCACCATAGTGGCTGTACCGTTCATAGAGTTCCAAATAGACACCCGGAGTGGCTGTTCGACACGACGATACCATTGGCCAGTGAGGATGGTGAAGAGAGGCAAGCATCCAGCTTCAAAGAGACCGAGGAAGAAACGAACGGCAACCAAGCCGGCAAAGCTGTTGCATGCGGCGGTACTAGCTGCTGCAACTCCCCAGCAGAGGACCATGGAGGGCATCAAAATACGGGGAGGAACCTTGACAATAAGCCATGCCGAGAATGGCTGCCATGCAACCTGCGCAATAGGGGCAATGGATGAAACCAGAGAGTATTGACTTCCAACGAGACCCGTGTCCTTTTCGAGGTTAAAAATGGCAGCAGTTCCTAGGATACCCTTGTCCAAGACCTAATAGGCGGCTCATCAGCATCATATAGAATGGATGGTTGATTGGTTTGTCTCACCTGCAAGAAGTATACCCAGGTAAGGATAGCCAGAATCGTTTTATCGGTCTTGTTCCGAATTCGGATGTTCTAACCGGACAGGGGTTAGCTAGGGTTCTTTTGCCAGAGAGTATCAAGATGGGCCATACATCTTCATTCGTGAGAGTGACGATTTCGCCTTCTTCCATCATCCCTAGACTTGACGTTTCCGAGGCAGCCTTTACATGTACAGACTTGGAGTCTACTCCGGCTTCAATATCATGGTTGTCTTTGTCCATGATGAGCGAACCTCTTTTCTGCGGAATAGGAAGGAGAGAAAAGTCTTGAATGAGCAAGATAGGAAACTATTCTAGGAGATCTTGGCAGGCTCTTAAATAAAGTTCCCCGGAAAACAACGAGGATCTCTCTCAGTTAAAAAATTCTCAGGAGCTTTAATTAACCAACCAATCATTTCGTCATTGATTGCCGATTGCGTATCTATAGTCTGGGGTAGGTAAACCGTGATCTTGTTTCCCCAGAGTGGGACCGGGTACTTAGCGTATAATACCTTGGTCCCTCCTACCGAGGCGAGGGTGGTAATGATGTTATCTCGAACTCCCTATCGTAGCGTCGAAGGTCGGAAATTCCCGCTCCCCAGCCTCATATATTACTGCATACATAAGGTTACACCACTTTCTCCGGCAAGGATTTCCTACTTCAATCACCCCATATTGGAGATAAGATATCTCGGGTAATGTTTGGCAATTGATTGGCTCTATTATTTGAACCGCATTTCAATTAAGTTTATCAGATAGCATCAGATAGCTTAGGGGTAAAAAAAAAATACAAAACGCAAAGATAAAATGGTCTAAAATGTAGCGTGGCACTGAATGATAAAACCCAAAGCGAGGTCCTGCGTGATAAGCGGATTTAGTCGACGCCACTGGATAAGTAGGACTAATAGTAGCTCCAAATCCCCCCGCGCTAGTTAGCGATTGGTTGACTTAGTCAGATTTGCTTTCCGACCGGGTTAGATGGTGTGGTGCAACAAGCGTTTAAGATGCGAGCTTGGGGAAAGCCAGCCGAGAGAGCTCAACATCCCCTGTCAAGCCATCGCCTATTTGGGATCAGCCGATCGGATATCGGCAGGAAGCTACAGTTGTCACACGCATACTCTATGTATAGCAGATCGAGGCATAGATAAGTGGCACATCTCTGCTCTCATTCCGAATGTAGCAAATTGTTCAGTTACCAATCCTGGAAATCAGGTGAGTATCCTTGAACTATAGAGCCTTTAAAGCTTAGCTTCCTGTACTAAATATGGGCAGACGAACTCTCAGGTCTCTCTCTGATCTAGGAACGATCTAACCCCTCTTTTGCCTTTCCCAGTAAGCGCTAACATTCCGAACTAACGGGATGACCAAGGAATCTTGAATTAACCGGCTTTACAGGAATGTCTCAGACTCAAATTATTGGTTATGCTCAACCTTGGATTGTTTCCCCTGGAGACCCGGTTGACATCAAAGTAAGTTATATCCCTGTCTGCCTGCATCCATGGTCAGATCCATGGGTATTCCCCGGAGTATCTCGGTACTTTTCATACACTAACCTCCTTTAGATCTCAAGTACCGAAAAGGGATATGATCACCGTTTAGTACGTCTTGTTCAGGGGTTTAGTGGTGCCCATGCTCCCCCCGTTGTGATAGAGGATATCGCTGCGGTCCCTGCTGGTCACCACGAGGATGGTTGTTTCCAAGATGCTTGTGCAGGTTCCTATGCTATTATCCCATCCTGGGTGGACGTGGCACCTGCAGCGGGAGAGGGCTTCGAAGTAGAGTTTCATGCTCAACCATACTTGCTTGATGTTGGCTACTTCTGCCAAACTCTTGTATCCTGTCTCAACATTTCTTCTCGAACTGGATTCGCAGTCGTTTTGAAAGACTCTAAGCTTCAATTCTTCATCGGCACAGGAGATAAAATTCAGGTCATCGAGAGCCAACTTGTCGTGAATCGCTGGAGATGGCTCAAAATCAGCCTCAGTGTCGTTAACAATACGTTCACTTCCAACATTCACCAATTGTACCGTCTGGCCGAGACTGCCCCCGATGGCGAAAAGATGACTACCGACCTGTCAGCACCCATGGTGTTGGGGTCGAACTCGTTGCTGTTTGGTGCAGGCATGTTCAAGGACATTGATCAGCAGAGCTCCAAGTCATCGAACTATTACAATGGTCGAATCGACTCTCCTTCCTTCACCTTCATTGGCTCATCACGCCGCACTGTCGCGCAGTATGACTTCTCCAAAGATATCTCCAGCGACTCGATCGTTGATGTGTCTGGAAATGATCGCCATGGTGTATTGATCAATGCACCCACACGAGCCGTGAAGGGGTATAACTGGGATGGCACTCAGCCAGACTGGACCAAAGCTTCATACGGATATGGAGCCATTCACTTCCACGAGGATGATCTGGATGATGCCAAATGGTCAACAAACTTCACCATTACTGTCCCATCAAGCGCTCGCTCCGGTGCATATGCCGTTGAGGTCAAGTGTGCGGATGGAACAAGCGACATGATCACATTCTTCGTCCGACCGAACCCCAGTTCCACGGCAAAGGTGGCGTTAGTTCTCACAACATTCACATACCTCGCGTATGCTAATGAGCGCATGTACGACGAAACCAAGTCGTCGGCGATGACAACCCCAGATGGAGTTAGCATCGGGCCAGGAAATGAGTATTATGAACGACTATCCCGACGACCAGATTTGGGTCTCTCGGCTTATGATGTTCACACGGACGGCTCCCCCAATGCATACTCCACTGCTCTCCGACCGATTCTCAATCTCCGACCCGGATTTGTACACTGGGCCTTGGACCGACCTCGCGAATTCAGCGCTGATCTTCTCATGGTTGGATACCTGGAGCGTTCTGGAATTCCCTATGATATTATTACCGATCACTGCTTGAGCGGCAGAGGCAAGGAAGCAACCGCGCAATACACCACACTCATCACTGGATGTCACCCTGAATACCACACTCTCGCCTCTCTCGATACCCTCAGCGCATTCGCCAAATCGGGCGGCAACCTGATGTATCTGGGCGGCAACGGATTCTACTGGGTTGCCGATGTTCTCAATGAGCGGCCTCACCGCATGGAAGTCCGCAAGGGTGATCAGGGTTGTCGCTCTGTCACTTTCCCCGCTGGAGAACGCATGCACAGTCTTACCGGAACCCTTGGAGGTTTATGGCGCAGCCGCGGTCGTGCTCCCAACTACCTCTGGGGTATTGGGCCTTGTGCGTTCGGTACTGGACCAGGAAAGGCCTATACAATCGATTCGAAATATGCTCAGGATGATAAATATAGCTGGATTTTCAAGGGCGTTGACGCTACAAAGCCAATTGGCGAACGGGGTTTCGGTGGCGGCGCCAGTGGCGACGAGATCGATCGACTGGATTATGCCCTTGGAACACCATCCAATGCGGTATTGCTGGGAAGAAGCTTACAGCATGATGACTCCTTTGGACTTTTCAACGAGGACTCCATGTTCCCCATGGTGAACACTCTCGGTACCACTTGTGATATGGTCAGAAGTGACCTGGTATATTATGAAACCTCTGGAGGTGGTGCAGTATTCTCCGTTGGCAGTATCAACTGGTTCTGCAGTATGGGCTGGGATGATTATAGTAACGAGGTAGCTACATTGACGGACAACGTGCTCAGAGAGTTTGTGAGAAGAGGAAAGGGTCCTGGCGAGAAGTGAGCCAACACGACTCTATTATTAGTAGAATTTCAAATCATTATTTTCGGCCTTGTTTCTTACCATGTAAAATGAATGGCATTATAAATGAATTGAATGCATGGAGATGGTTGGCATTCCAAAGACGGTACCGGGGTCCAGGAATATATGCTCAGGCGTCAGGTTTTGACCGGTTTACTTCTTCTTAAAGATCCATCTCATTGTTTTCCTTTTTCTATCTCCGTGTGTGTGAGCAGGGGGATCTCATTGTCTGGAAAAATTACCATATCCTTCCTCATTGAAACCTTTCATTTGGGAGCACAGGGAATATAAAGCATCTAGGCGAACAGGTTTGCTACTTTCCCGTTCGGACAGGACTGAGCTCGTCCCATCGATGAGATGGCATTCGTGCATAAATTGAACTGTCATTAATTTGACTTATATCGCTGGTTTCATCCCATCGTTAGGCTAATGAGCTCACGGCGATAATGGCAAACCCTCCCCTTGTCATTATCATCAAAAACCCAACCACGATCCGACCTCGAACTCGATATACATAATCCAGAACCGGGGACGAAATAAACAAAATCCGTACAAAGAACCAGGCTGAAAGGAATACAAACAACTACCAGGCGGATCCTTGTCGCATTCGCTGGACTTGGGGAAAGCTGCCGGCTAACAACTCGGCCGGACTTCCAACATCAGGGTAATTCCGAGGTGAGTTGTTTGGATCTGGTGATTTGATTGCAGAAAGAGGAAATAAAGCCAGCAGTGATGTTCATATAGATATTGTGTGGTATATCTACAACATGCTGCCGAATTATTCTTCATGAAGACTCTACCGAGCAACACCATATTTCGTGAATAAGGGGTCAGTCAGCAGTCGGTGCAAGGAACTACCTTCCACACCAACCAGAATCTCCATACCACCATTAGGCAACACTGGGAACACGACTTGACAGCCGTTAATGCAACCGGTATGGGGCACTCGTATAGCCTCGATATTGTTGCCCAGCAGTGGTCCCCACTCCAACCCATACATTTTGAAGTTCACCCATGAAGTTAGCACACAGTTGAAGCCGGGGACATCCAGGAACGCGGTAGGTACCAGCCGATCAACGTCTTCGAGCTGCTCTACAAGAGTCACCACGTCATCCGTGAACTGTTCATCGGCTCCAGTAAGTGCCTTGCGGATCTTCGTCGCCAGATCGGCCAGACTCAGCACGCTGAGCATTTTGCGGACAGGCACTGAGACTGAAACATACTGCAGGAAACATCCTAAAGTCTCTGGGTGCAACTTGGGATCTGTCCGTAGCCGCCCATCAATCGCAATGTTGTAAACAGACACAGGGTCACCCTCGAGAGTCTCTAGCGGCGACTGAACTGCCATAACTGTACGCCAGAGTAGCGCCGCAAGAGCATCGTTGGTCGATATCCATTTTTGATCAGATGGCTCGGTCGCATTGCTTGGGGACGCCTCTGCCTTTAGCGCCGCTAAGGATTCCGGCGAAAAATAGAAAACCTGACCGCGATGGCTCAGGGAAGTCATCTTTGGCGGGGCTCCTGGGGGTGTGAAAGGAAGAAGGGTATACTCTGGATGGTCTTCGATTTTTCCAGCACTGCGGCCCGACGATTTCGTCACTTGTGCGCGGTCTTTCCAGATGGCCTCTGGGAGCTGGATAGGATCCTGGATCTCCAGTCCCTGTGCCCTCCGACACTCCTGTGCCCAGATGTTTGTCCAAGTATAGAATGTCGTACCGTCGCCCACCATGTGGAAGATGCACCATGACAAGATCAACCCTCCACGAATGAAATTGGCCTGCACAAGTGAAATTGGCAGTCTTTCGCCTGCTGAAGCCCAAACAGAACGGGCACAGAACGTATCGGCATCGAAGGAGGCCACCGGGAAATATTTATCTTTCAATTCCGCGTAATCGGATTCATAGGACTCACGCAGGTCTTTGACCGCGATGCGCCCTACCTCCTCGCTGACCTGTTTCTGAAGCTTCATAACACCCCTTTGTTTCGAATTATTATCGGGAACGGCCTCGCACCCAACCTCTGGAACTCGTTGTATGAGAGCTTGATACCCGGCCTGAAGAACTCCAATAACTTCATCCAAATCATAGTTCTCTTGGAGCTGAAAGGGGAAGACATAACGAAGATAGCCCTTCGGCCCGATACGCTCCACAGCCGTGAGCTCAGAAATCGATTGCTCATTCATAATAGAGCCCATGTTGCATCAATTGGTTTAGGGTACTTCGAAAAAGGGGTTTGCAAAAGGAGTGCTGATTGTTAGAGGGGTGAAGGGTGGATATATCGGGAATAATGAACATGGCCTATGCGCTGCTTGGGTATTTGCATAACCTGGAATACATAATTGTACAAATTTTAATGGAATATGGAGTATAAACCAGTACTTTTTAAGGCCAGACGGAGTCAATGAGCATTGTCCCGGGTCTCCACCGCAGTATAAAGATGCTTGC
Organism: Penicillium fimorum; assembly: GCA_028828255.1. Classification (NCBI taxonomy): domain Eukaryota; kingdom Fungi; phylum Ascomycota; class Eurotiomycetes; order Eurotiales; family Aspergillaceae; genus Penicillium; species Penicillium fimorum. The sequence continues at coordinate 4,915,165 of JAPWDS010000003.1, read as the reverse complement.
TAGGGTCATGCGGGACAGGACATCACAATCTCACTAAAATATAGCGCGGATAACAACATTGTGGTGGATTGTATGAACTCCTGTACCGAGGTACTCAATTCCGGCTGTTCACTTGCATGGCATATACAGTACCTCAAGTAATATAATCAGTCAGTTATCAGGTAGTCTCGGTCTTAGTGAATTGTGTTGGCATTGGTAATGCTTGGAATCACAAGCTAACCTAGCGCTGGAGGTTTTGGCTCTAGCGCTAGTTAAGCGACCCTGATAAGACTAACGGCCCTCTTGTTTCACACCAAATGGGGATAATATCCGGCGATCCCTCCGGAACAAGGCCGCTTCTTGACTGTGAACGCTTGTGTTTGGTGGGATCAGCGCTTTTCCCGCTTTGTTCGCCGACGCCGATCACCTGTCATAACGTTGGCGACCTATCTACCGTTAGCGACCTGTCATAACGTTAGCGACCTGTCATAACGTTGGCGACCTGTCATAATAACGTTAGTGTGGGAACTAACGCAACCCGGTTTCACTGTCAGGGCAATATCCTCATGCGGTAATGAGTTTCTTTTCGACGTACTTACGTTGTAGTTTCAGGGGCCGTCTAGTTCCATTGCTTTCTTGTCCGATGGGGAGAATCTACGACAGAAATTAGTTCTATGTTGTTACATCTATCCCATCAAGTACGGACAGATTGCTATGAATGAAGACCCGGCAATTCTCGCTCTCTTTGGACCGGCTCCGTCGAATGTCGACCTCACCGCCAGTGATGTATCGGTTAATAATGGCGTGGTAATTGCAATGCTGTGTCTCGCAGCAGTGTTCGTGATTCTACGCTTTGCTGCTAGACTTATCCTTCGAAATGCCTTGATGGCGGATGATTGGGCAATTATTGCAGCATTAGTGAGTTAATCCTTTGCGAGGTTGGATTACATTTACTGACTATATTTCCCCAAAGAGTTGTATATCTGGCACAACTGCCTTGAGTGTCGCAGGTGAGAACTGAAACTCCAGGCAAAACAACATTGCTTAACGAATCAACGTATCTAGGCGGCACTACTGGTTCTGGAAAACACATCTGGGCTGTCACGCTAGAGGAATTGATGGATTTGTACAGAGTAAGGGAACTCCCTCTGAAAGCACGGTACATTCTTCTAATCCAGCCTTATTTAGCTCCTATTCTCCTACACATTTATTTATGCCGCGGCCTGCACTTGCACCAGACTCTCGATACTTGCCTTCTATAGGCGAATCTTTTCCCCATTGGAACTGTCGTTGAAATTGGCGCTCATTTGCGGCTTGTTCTTCACACTCTCCTATCCGATCATCATTTGGGTAACCATGGGAAATGCTTGCCAACCAGTCTCCCACTTTTGGACACAATTCAGCAACACGAAGGGGAAATGCATCAACGTCAACCAATTCTTTCTCGCATTGGGGATCCTTAACATGCTGAATGATTTTATCATTCTCATAATCCCTTTCCCGCGAATTGCCCAGCTTCAGATGACCCTGCGGAAGAAACTAGCAATTTGTGGTATTATGGCCGTGGGAATATTGTATGTCCCCTCCATTGTTCTTTCTAGCTCTTATTCTGTGACCGGGGCTGAACTATATTTATCATAGTGTGTGTGTTGCCAGCATCGTGCGAATCCATTTTCTCTCGGAGTTTATGAAGGCCGCCGATGTGACTTGGCTGATGGGGCCTGTGTTCATCTGGTCAACCATCGAGCCATCAGTCGCAGTGGTTTGTGCCTGTTTGCCGCATCTTGCTCCGCTTGCCCGACTCGTCCATCGATCAATATTATCCAGTTTGCATTCACAGCGGACCACCGGCTTTTCTTCAGAAAGACTGGAAGGACAAAGTGGTTCCGGGCAGGGTCTCCAAAAGGGGAATAAAACCAACAACCATGGACCAATATTTGACTATGGTTTCGATAAAATGAAGAAGGGCGCAAACGACGATGAAATCGGACTAACTAACTATGTCACTGTCGGTCCTAATGGAGGCATGCATCCTTCAAATGACTCCGTCGAGGATATTGGTCACAATCACTCGATTGCTGTTCATTCAGGTTTTGTTCAGTCGGCCTCACAACGACATTGGTAGGAATTTTATGAGATACTTTGCGGTACTCATATATCCAAACCATTCAATCAAGGACTGTTACGGAAATAGCTAAGTTAGATTGGGACCAATAAAATATTGACCGATGAATAAGAGATGAATAAGATCACGGCATCATCTTAAGACCTATAAGAACGTCCGATCAAAAGCACTCGGAGACCATCCAATACTACACAAACTTAAGCGTCCTGGGCGGACTAACAGAAACTACCGCAGAAAATACGTCTTCTATACTTACCACCACCATGGCTGATTCTATACTGAAGTTGAGACCCATATCTCGGCCGTTATCAAAAACCTGTTGTCTCCAAGCGCGTGAACTCGCCATCCAACAATAACGGGGTCATGCATGTCTTGAGTAAAAGCAAGATTCAAGCGTAAATGTATCAGCACAAAGCTGAAAGAAAATGGGCTTCCGTGAATACTGGAGCCTAAAAATTGCGATGGATATACGTGAAGAGCGAAGGTGTCATGAAAGTAAAAGGACATTGAAGGCATCACATGCCTACTTTCAACCTTGTTCTCAGCGCCATCCTCCTATTGAATGGATTCTATAGATTTTACCTTGGTCTGACTCGGTTTCCTATCTCTGACTCAACGAAAACCGGTTATATATGGACCAGCATTATCCTGCCTAGGTGCCCCCCCGGAGTTAGTTGTTTTTGTTTTCTCCGATCCACAAAATTGGCTACATCTAGAAAGAATAAATAGGTTCTTCCCTAACCGCACAAATCCTCCGAACCAGCAATCCTCCTGCTAAACCGATTACCTTCGACATCGGAAGCAAACCTCGCCTATCGGAAAGCTATAACAACCCCAAGAGCATTGACTGATCTTACTCGTCATGACCATCATTTATCTGCACTTTTCACAGAACCCCGCTCCCAAACAATCCATCATTCTCGTCACCGAAGCCCTTCAAAAGATCAACCCCGACCTCAGTGAGTCCGAACGAACTGAAGATAGCATTACTTTCACTTCTACCGATCATGATGTCAACCTCTACGGTGATATATTCCAATTGTGGCTGGATTCAGATCCTCCAGTTATAGATACCTGGCGAATGCTGTCAGATGGTTGACCGTCACCTTGGGTCTCCTCGTACTAGCCGGCCCTCTCTCCTCCCATCATACCCCCGTAGATCCCGCAAATAACATCTTCGCTCTGCAATCCAGCTACGCTTTAACCTGATGCTGCCCAAGCAAGTCCTACTGTGACCACGGCAATACCTCGAAAGGCGGTCGTGGTTCAAAATGTTGCACGCCTATTGATGCATGGGGCTGCTATCGATATCTCATTAATGGCGGGGGATAATTCAAATAATTGAGAGTGCTATGGCAGTACGGGTACCAACGTGAATGGTGGCTCAGTCATTTTATCTTGGAGTTGATAATACGGTGGATTTTAGATCGCCCAGAGACTGTGGCTGTTGGGCAGCCGGTAAGCTGAGAGGATGGATGAGAGTATGTCGTATCTGTCTTTGTGTACTTGATGGAGAAACTTAAAACTCGGGATGAAGATAGCCAGATAGCGGGTGCCTTGGACACCCCTAAGACATCCATGCTCACAACTGAGCTTGCTCACCGTTCTTTTAAGACAATGCAATGCCACAGGGAAATTCCATTCATTGTGTCTCCTGCTTATATACTCTTGTCTACCTATGGATTCGCTGCCTTTCATTCCTCCCATACTACCCCAGAAATTGCTTACCGAAGACCATGGAGCAATATCTCTTAGCAAATGTGTCACGATATCAGTCTCTGGTACAGCGGTTTAAACCACAGCGACCTACCACAACTGAGAATAAAGACGTGGCAGACTGCTCAACATTGCCGTGGCCATTCGGATACGGCCTATATTGGATCACGAGACATTATCCGGTCAGGTTCCCGCTATTTTCCCTCGCAGCGAAAGTGGAGTAGTGGACCTTCATGAATTGAAGAGAGTGGTCAGAGGCCTACCGACTTTGAATGCTAGTGAACACAGTCTAATTCCAGACCCCCGAACGGACAAGTAGAAACAGAAACACTAAACCAAATCACATTTTTCTAGTCATCTTCATTCCGAGTTGGGAATGTGTTCGGTGCCGATTGCTCTACCGAGACACTTTATACAAATCTACTTCAACCACTTCTCCCATCAGTATGGGAAGGAGGCATAGGCAGACTGTTTGCCTTTGGACAAACAGGCTCGGGCAAAACCCATGCTATCAGCGGATTAGAATGATTGCTCGCCAGTACTTTATTTGATGAGGCTTGGACAGCTCAGCGGAAGCTATATGTTTCCATGTTCGAGCTTACCGGGAATTCCGCATACGGTAGGTAGCCTATCGGGCGACTGGAACTTCCTACGTGCGCTCTCGCATTACAGAAGGAAGAAAAGATAACATCAATGGCGTGGTATTATTGTGATAGATCCTATACTGACTTGAATTCACGATCAGACCTCTTGGACTCACGTGCGCCGTTCTCGATCCTCGAAGACTCGTTTGGGAATATAAAGCTTGTTGGGGCCCAGGAAATTCCCATTAATAGCAAGTCTGAATTTTTAACACTGATTGAAAAGGCAACATGCATCCGACAGGCTGTTGGTACAGAGAAAAACGACGAGTCCTCACGCTCGCACGCAATTTGCTGAATCAGAGCCGTGAACATATCGCCAGGAGTGTCGGAAGATGACATCCTCTATCTGATTGACCTCGCAGGGTCAGAGGCAGCACACGACCTGGCCAACCACAGCGCTGACCGCATGAAAGAAACCCGTGAGATCAATATCAGTCTCTCTATACTCAAGGACTGCATACGAGGTATAGCAAGCACTAACAACACACCTGGAGCTGTGAAAAAGGGTCAGAAAGGATCGTACATTTCATTTCGTCAGAGCACCTTGACCAAGGTCTTGAAGCATGTGTTTGATCCGTCTGGTACTCGGAATTCCAAAATTCTAGTATTAGCCTGCATAAACCCGAGCTTTTTGGACACGTCGGCAACCAAAAATACTCTTCGTTATGCTCATATGCTTTGTTCCACTGAGGTCAAATATCAGGCGGCGGAGCATAATCCTACGATTCCAAAGTCATGGAATAACAAGTTTGTTCGAAGTTATATCACCAAAGAAGTGAGTTATACATTTCAAACGTCAATCATAACTCTCCCGTGCTGGCATGTTAACAAGGAAAGTCGGGCAATCCCGTGATTTCACCCGCCATTCTGGCACCGCACGAGTCGGGCTCTCAGCTTTTAGCTATCCCGTTGAATAAATTCGTCGCTCGCTGCCTCCGTACTAAGGGTGTGACGGAGAATCAAGCGAAAGCTTTTCATGCTAAGCTTTGGCGCCTCCATATTGACCCTAAACGCGGCTCTGGGGCAGGCCAACAGAGTGTCATTGATTCAATACAACAAGTGCCCAGTTCGGCGGAGAGCGTGTTATCCGTGACTCGTATTTCCACCCGTGACTTGATGTCCGAGGGGGACCTGCGGTCATTCAAAGACCGGATTCGACCCGATATGGCGGTTCATTGTAATGCGACGGCGAACTCTCCTGGGACCTCATCTGAGGAGAAACTGGTCATGATTCTGTGTCCTCAGAATGTCGTCGGAAAGAACATGAAAGATGCTCTTGGCAATGAGGTCAACCCGAGTTATTGTTTAAAGAAGACAAAACTCACAGGAGTCACTTATCAGCGATATCTATGTGCTATGGTCTTGTCAGGGGGATTAGCAGACTCATACGAGGTCAGTATCTGGCGCCAGATTGTTGTGGACCTGAGCTCTATGGAGACAGAAGTCTCACTCGAATATGATTCGGCCACGAGATACTATCACATTTGTTGAATCTTGCTCAGGGTTGGATTTTCATGTTCCTTTGATAGATCGTGACTTCGTCGTTGCCCACGGGGCATATAAAAAAGCATTTGCGGTCCTTCCGTATTATGGATTTGTCTCTCCTCTCTTTCTATTTGTCCTTCAATCAATATAAGGATCTTCGATATACTATAAGCTTTTTTGTTTGAACTACTCTTTCTGGGGTTGTTTGCCCTCACTCTTGTAGGATAAATGAAATTCCATGTTCCTCAAGATTCACCAGGCTATATCAATAGATTATGAGGGCTTCCAGTCCACTCTGGATATCCAGGTCACTGACACAATGCGAACAGAGGGTCTACACGTAGGTATTCCTACTTATTCATGTTCTTAATCACAAAATAATGCTCCATTATACCTATTTCGGATACCTTCTCATCTCAAATAATCAACATCAACTCGGCTCATTGTAGGCATGTGTCCAAGGAACAGGAACTCCAAAATTCGGACTGCCATCGCTATGCAATCCCAGTAATTGGATCATGGTATACCTGCTATCATCACAGGCGCCCGAGCTTGATGTGGTGGCATGATACACAATCCAAGTCTGTGAACCATCTGGACTTTGGAAGAATCCATTGCTTCCAGTTCCATAGTTACTATTCGCGGAACCGAACACACATCCATTTTTCTTGGTCCACGCACTCGCCTGAGTGGGAGTCGTCTTGCCATCCCAGACTAAGAGACCAAGACAATAACTCGCAGTCCAGCAATAAGACGCCGAGTAGGATATGTATGTAGTTCCCCCAAAGTAAAGTGCCGCAGGGGCCTCGTTGACGGGTGTTCCGACCGTCTCCCACGATTCAGTCGGTTGCGAAATAACGTAAATGTTCTCCGTTAGAGAGACAAAGTCTGATCCTAGTTTTTGGATACATAGGGATTGGTAAGTCACTCCGTGGAAACAGGAAAACATCAAGTAGTTCCCATATTCGTTGAAACGAATGACTGAGCCATCGATTGACCATTCGTTTGTTAACTGTCCGGTGTATGTGTAGTCGTCCCATGGGGAAGTGCCGCCTATGGAAGATCATTAGTTTGGACTTCGAGTTTCTAGTAGATTGGAATTGTAGATAGTACCCGTTAGAACGTGTAAGCGCTGTCCATCAAGACTGGCACTCTCTCCAGCAGTGTAGTAGATATACCATTTGTCACCCAAATAATGCACTTCTGGGGCCCACACATTACAGCATCGAGAGGAGGTGGTTGAGGAGTAAACTACTTTCTTCGTTGCAGTCTCGAGACCTGCCACAGTAGTTGAACGAGATATCTCAATGTCGTTCCAGGTAGTCGTAAGAAGATAGTAATATCCACCAGTATACGCAATAAAGGGGTCACTTCCACTCGGTTTTCGAATAGGATTGGTCCATGCTAATGATAAACTGCAAAACGCAAGGAAGGCAATTAAAATGGAAAGGGTTTTGTTTCTCATCTTGTCGGCCAGTTTAACTTGTGTTTTCCTATGCGCTACGAAATCAGATCCATAAAGCTTTAAGAAGCAGAAGATCACGTTTATTCTGCGTTAGGAAGTTGAACCGGGGACACGATTTGTGGATATTTACCTAGGGTTAACCTACCCTTAGAAGACTTGCCCTGGATTGGTTACCCCGCAAATGTTGGAATATCGCATTGACATGAGAGAAATCCGCCGGAATGTTACGCCTTTGGATTTGCCAAGCTATCATGCAACTGTATAGCTGTCTTTAGATTGGTGCATTTGCTGGTAATCCTACGGAATATTTCGTACTTGGCTCCAAATTAGGGCAATTCGGGTCGAATTTTTCCATTCTCTTGAATACGACAACCCATTATCATACTCTGCCCAGCACATGTAGCCAATAACGTGGTATCTTTGCTCTGATACGGATGTCCACTAATCAAGATGCATGACATTGTGGGTTAGGGCTGTAAATAGTGATTGTAGAAAAGAGTTCTTGAATCGAGGCAATCGATAGTAATATCTATCAAACAAAATGATGTAGTGTTAAATGAACAACAAGAGCAGACAACCGTAAAGGGGTGTTCAATGAAAGCGATGTTGAATAGCGATCAACGTGGGGTACTGCAGAAAAAAAACAATGAAAGAGCTACATTTCCGGTGATGCTCTGAAGTAACCTTAATAGTCATCTCCACGACTAATCACTTCCTTGCCTGATTCACGCAACAAAATGGTCTAGAAAAGTTAGTATCGCAGGGTATTTGGTGATGAAGAAGGCCCACATACATGTTCAAACTGCGCAGAATATGATCCTTTGACATCCATCAGAGGTTCGTAGACCTCGACATAGCCATTGGATACAAGGCTGTTCATCTGTTCACTGTAAGCACACGTTTTCGATAGTGGAACTATAAGAACTTACACCAGCCAGATACCGTTCGACGCCAAGGCGTTCTAGATAACGGCGGCAGAAGACAAGTGACCCGAAATTTTCGTTGATTTTCTGGTACAGGGATTTGGCGCTAGCAAGGTGCGATGTGATCTTTTTTGGTGCGGATGGGTCCTTACCATAACCATAGACCCCAGGCTAAACAAATGGGTAAGTATAGGACGAGTCTAGCCGATGGGGATGAAACCTACCCCTTCAAATAGATGGCCACGACCAGTTGTCCCGAATGTCTCGATAGCAAATATCTCGCCCAGTTCCATCTTCGTGTTGTCATTGTTCTTGACAAATGGTATAGACTTTCCGGCGTGAATGCGATATTGCTCAATATTGTGTCCAGTGATGTTGCGCACTGCCTTGACAGGGAACGTGCGACCGTTGATGTCAACCTCGTAGCTTTCCATTGCTTCCTGTATGGCTGCACTGACATCGCTAATGCGGACATCGACCCCGGCATTCTAGGACTAGTTAGCGGTAGATATAGCATACAAATAAAGACTGATTACCTTGATGCCAGTATTGGTCGCGTCCTTGACAGCGGCAAGCAAATTGTCGTAGGTTGGGTCGAAGGACATTGTGAAAGCACTGTCAACAATCCAGCCGTTTATATGAACGCCAAAATCGACCTTCATGACGTCGCTCGCGTCGAGCACCACATCCTTTTGCCCTAGGTTTGGCGTATAGTGCGCAACACAGTTGTTCAGTGACAAGCCGGTGGGGAATCCCATTCCGGATACGAGAGCTTGGCCGGTCTCAAGGCCAGCATTGTCGAGCAAAGCTCTCACGCCATCTTCGATTCCCACAGCGATTTCCGTGAGAGTCTGGCCCGGGCGAACACTCTCTTGTGTCCATCGTCGCACTTGGCGGTGTACCTCCGCGGCCTTCCGATAGTCATTCAAAAAGGTCTCATCTTCGATGTGATGGCGGGAATGGTGTCGGACTTCCTCGGCGGTTGTCCGGGCCGTATTTTCGACCACAGACTCATAAATTTGAGATTCTCCGTGTGGATATTGCCGATCGGGGAAAAGATCGGCAAGAGGAACCCGCGGTGGTGAAGATTGCTTCAACACAGAAGACTTCTTCTTGGTCCTCTTTCGTTTTTTCTTCGAATTTGTTGAGGGTGCAGGTTGCGAGTTCACCAAGGTAACGGAGCAGGGGGTATTGTTTCCGTCGGCATCGTCATCTGCATCTCCTTCTCCAAGTGTGCCATCACCATCACGGGACCAGTGGGCACCACGCGGTTCCCCACCAGTGGCATTCGCGGTTGAGCTAGGAGGAGCATCTAGGAAATGTCAGCCAACTATTTCGATCAGGTCGATTGCTGTGTAACATACTACCACCTCCTTCGCTATCATTCTCGGCTGTCTTGGAGCCCATGTCAACATGAAGACAAGTAACTCGATAATGAACTGTACGGATTATTTTGGAAGTAAGAAGAGTTCGTGTCCACGGGTGACGGACGGCCCGGCCCCAGGTCTTGGCCTAGGTTTTAGACAGTATGTTTGTTGTGTTTGCTGTATTTGTATCCTTTGTTATAATCGTGACTAAGCATTCACCTACACGCAGGACCTTAAGCTAAGCCCTTTGTAGAATCCAGAACTTCCCCACATTTTCTGGGATCTCGTCATTTGACATGCATATCCCGCCATAACATTAGCCGACCAACCGATAGTCCGAAATGTCATCTCAATGTTCATGATACTACTATTGACTCCATCATTGGCATGGGTTCAAATAAAAAAACATCGCGATCTCGGTTTGGTGAGTCTTGCTCTAAGCACAAATGGTCAATCCGCTAATATGTGTAGGCTGTCGCACCTGTCGTGCCCGAAAAGTGAGAAGCTATCTCTCCTTCAGGTGATATGGTATTCTAAAGTATGCACTCGTCATCTCACAGGTGAAATGTGACGAAAGACCTGGCGAATGCGGGAATTGTGCTCGGTTGCGACTAGTCTGTTCCGGCTACACGACGCCGCTGAGGTCTGAAACAACTGGGGGTGAAATTGACCAGGAAGATTACGTGAGAGGAAAAAGGACATTTCGTTCTTGCATTGCATGTCGTACTTCGAAGACCAAATGCTCTGGTGAGCGACCGTGCCAACGATGCCGTTGGAAATGCTCAACCGAATGTGTTTATGCCGAATCTACACAGCCAACTTGGGTGCGCAGAGTCAACGTAAGCCCGACAGGCAACAAGGACTCCTCCACATATTTGCCTCCCATGCCTGAGCCATCTTTTGAGCGAACACCGTCTAGGCGGGACAATCAGACTAGCTTAATGGGGACACCGCCAGTATCACAAGAGGCGTTTCCCTTGATGGAAACCACCGGGAGTTCATCATCGCCACTTAACTGGTGAGCTATCCAGTCTTTTGCTAATCCATCAATATGTTGGCTTTCTGCTCACTGGCTGCAGGCTGTCTACCCATTACCTCCCCAACTCATCGAGAATCGCGATGCTAGTCGAAGAGTATTTTAACAACGTTCACCCTCTGCGTGCCTTTGCCTTTATTCACAAACCTTCTTTCCTGCAACGATTGGATGGAGAACTTTCCAAAAATTCCCATAATAATGCTCTTTTACATGTTATATGTGCACTGGGAGCCCAGTAAGCCCAACCAACCACATCGCGGAAACAAAGTCCGATGAGCTCATTTCTATCTTGAAGGTTTTATGCTCTGTCATACAGCGTGACTACAGCTGCACTTGAGCCCAAATTTGTCCTCCTGGCAGGCACACAATGGGCTAAAGTTGCCCAACGACTCATTCTTGAGACCATAGATCGTGTAACCATTGAAAGTCTAATGGTGCGCACCCCGTTTGAAAAGCAAGCCCACATTCATGTCATAATATTGTCACTAATATGCTAGCAAGGCGGCTGTTCTGCTTCATGATTATGCAGTCCGATTAGGGAACTTTGCAAACGCTTTCATGTTGAGTGGACTCACCACGCGCATGACCCAGGCTCTACAGATCAATCTCGAATACAACACCGACATCCTCTGCCAGGATACCGATAATGGCCTCCCAGTCACCGCAAAAGAGTCTCGTCGGCGGTTGATGTGGAGCTGCTATATAATGGATGCGCTTGTTGGTAGCGGGGTAGACCAGCTGATGCTGATGGATGAAAGAGACATCAAGATTCAACTTCCATGCAACGAGCGCAACTTCACTCAGCAAATCCCCTGCCTGACAGAAACTTTATATCCCGGAAGCTGGCTCAAACTTCTACCGGAAGATATAGATACAAAGACTCTGTTGCCCAACATGGGCATAATGGCATATTCCATTCGACAGATCTCAATCCGCAAAAGGGTTCTAAGGTATTTGCAGCACGAACTTTGAAACCCCCCTTTTTTTGCTTTTATGAAACATTTTAACGATGAACAAGATATATAAAGCATCTGGGAGAAGCTATGGTTCCTTGGGACCCTGCATCAGAATTTGCCCATTTAGATTCAGACTGCCGGGCATGGTATGACTCTTTACCAGCAAGTCTACAGTTTACACCGGATGCAATATACATTCGCAAAGACACTTCGCAGTTAGGCGCCCTGTGCTTGCTTCATTGCACGCACTATCAAACCATCTGTGACCTCTATCGATTAGGGGCCCCTGCGCTTTACAAACTCCGAGCCGCTTTCGACTTCCCTCCTGAACAGGGAGAATTTCTTCGGCATCTGCAACAAGTTCTTTTTGACTCAGCTCGGGCTTTGGCAACTATCATTGGTCAGACGGCTGCGCATGGTCCTCAAATGTTGGCAGACTCCTGGCTTCCTACCATCGCGTATGACAGCAGCCGGATCATGGTATATCATTTGACTCACATCCTAGATCCGCGTTCAGAGAATGCAAAGGCCCTGTTACTGGCTGCAATTCCCCTGCTGCGCAGTAATATCAACGCGCTAAAGTTAATGGGATCGCTCAATGCAATCGCCAGTTCACTTGTTAGTCCACTTTGCTTTGTACAAAACTCCCAATTTGAATCAAATTGTGGATTGCTGATCTATTTACTCCGCATAACAGTCCTCCGCAGCAGAAACTATGCTTGCTCGTTCTGGTATTGAGTCCGAGGCGGTCACCCGAAACATCATACCCGATGACCCGTATCAGTCAGCCGAGGAGGAAGACACGAGGTATATTTGACCGTTTCTTGAAGACGGTCTTCACTTACTAAGTTTTAATTCTAGTGACGACCTTCGACAACCTCCAGTTCAAACTGCACCAGATTACGTCCTCAATCCACTCACTATTTTCCGAATGGCACGCAAATCTATACCAGAGCGGCATGCCCCCGAAAAAGCGGGCAACACGTCCGCATCTGATAGTGTGCTTCCAGAAAGTAGTGTCGATATTGATCATTCCCCTTGCGAAATTGTTAGTGATACCGGGGCGGACAATGGGCCAGCTGAGTTAGAAATTGAGCAGCCCAGTCTTGAGGAGCTACAAAGCTTATTTATGTCTGATCTTGGGTGGGCATGGCAGCCCGCAGATACGGCAGTTGGATCGGGAACCGAGGGAGGCGGCCTTTTGCCATGGGCAGGTGGATATCCAACTACTCAGCCACAACCCTGGTTGCCCGTGTTTCCGTTTCCCCAGCAAAGCTGACAGCATCTGGGGTAACTTCTGTGGCATGTCTGGTTTTTATTTATTATATCCCTGGAATTATCTTCTCAGTTCAAAGGACGTTTTCGTTATTACTTCAACCCCCGAGATTTGGTTTCATATCAACAAAGTCATATTGCCTTACAATTTCATGCACACGAGGTTTTAGTAAAATTATTACACCAATGTACACGTTCACTCCGCATCCAATGGACAGACAGGAGGAGTGTCATTAACCTGGATACCTCCTCGTTTCTTCTCTAAAGAATCATGGTACGGAAGCCTCCATCCTCCTTCAGATTCTGGGGCCGACAGCCAAAGTCGCATCAAATGGCGTCGTCGGGCAGGCCGGCCGTCCTCATCAACAGCCCCAGCTGGGTGGTCTGTGTAGGCGGTTCGTGCATGGAAGACATATGAATTACTCAGGAATTGAATATCACCTGGAGCAAGAATCATGTGTAGCGACAGCTCAGCACAGGTCTTCTCAAATACCTCCAGTGCGTATTTCTGTTTGTCTGATAAAGGAGGTATGCGTGCATCGGGCCCTGAGTTGAAACGTGCCAACGATGTCACGTTGTTAGGATCGAGTCTTGCGTAGACTCGTGGCATGAAGCTGCCGTTGTCATTTTCGAGGTAGAAGACGCTGCCTCGAATCCAGTTTTCTTCGCCTTCGGATACCTCACCCTTGCGGTCGAAGTACCAATTTGGCTCACATAGCGTTTGTGCCACGTCAGGGTGTCTCTCCTGTAACGCATTGAATACATGGTGTGTGGACGCGATGTCAGACTCTCCGCCAGAGAGAGATTTGGCGATACACAGGAGTCCAACAATATCCGATCCATCCGTGTGGAAGTATTGACTAGTGAACAAGTTAGCTTTTTTGTCTCACACAATCCGATATCCATTATGAAGAATTACATACCGAGCATTCGTTCGATAGATTCGAACTCTGTCAGTTTTTGTGGGGTCTTCTCCTAAATACTTGACGTGACCGAGGACATGGCCACGGCCATTCTGACTGACGAAGTATCCTAAGTATGTGCCCAGGCCCATGTACGCTGTTGCACACTTTTGGAGGTCCCACTCCAAAACAGGAAGCCCTCTGAAACGGAAGAAACCCTTGCCATTAATCAGATCTTGTCGAAGATTCTCCATCCGCTCAGACAAATTCGGCAAGTGGAAATTAGCCTGTAAACCTGTTAGTTTCCACATGTCATGTTCGTCACATTCTCACAGATAATCTTACCTTTGATATTCCAGTCAAAGGGGTTCCACTCTGTATAAACTGATCTGTGGCATAGCTAATCTCTGCAACTTCCTCTTCGGTGAATCGATGTGTCCAAAGCTCGGGATTCTCGCGATAGTTCTCGGCTTTCCACAATGTCGGCCCGGTATGGATCTTCGGGAAATCGGCTTAGGGCCGGACTTGTGAATATATAGGAGGATGCTGGCCGGATGTTTTGAATCCATCTGGGAACACAGAGAGCTTGACGGGTCTCTCCAAATTCTGGATGCCAGTAGTTTCCACCAATCCGGGCGCCATGATTGAATGTGATTTGATTTTACTGAATGATAACAGTATTTCAAATGCAGGAATCTATTTGCCAGTATCCCTAAATGAAGAGTTTTATTGTCCCTCAAAAATGGCTTCTGATTACTATCTATACTGTCACTCCACATCCCCAAGCCAAGGCCTGGTGGGATGAAGATTGCTCGGGTGGTCGTGCCGAGCGGTTTCGGCATGTCGCTTCATTGTTAGTCGACCCCCGCCCTCACAATTTGCATGGAAATTGACTTCGAATTTCTCATTAACAGACAGGATGTGAATGCGTAACCGTGTATAACCGTCAAACTCAAAGCAAACCTACCCCGATTTGCATTTCGTCAAATGAGAAAGTGAAACCCGATCCCGGTTTGTCCCAAGGCCGTCACGTCACGGCTGGTCAGTTAATACGCCGACATATACCAAAGCTGGAATCACGCAATATGTATCCATATACTCGCAATGCATAGCGAATTAAAGATATGAGAAGTAAACCTATGGTAGTTACAACGGAGATTAGAGAGTATGGCGTTCATGTACAAAGTATATGCTTCGATAAACACATACCCAAATCCCCAGTCGAGGCTGTGATTGAAGATATTGAAAACATTGTACGGTGGATAGGTAAGCCTTGTATTATAATTTAGTTCAGCCTCGCTTTATTAAATATATTATTATTAGCTCTATTCATTCATATGTGGGTTCTGGTTTCCAAAGCCTCCAGCCGATGCCTCAACGTCCGGTCGCTTGGTGCTTGCTCGATCTGAGCTCGATACTGAGTTCAATGAGCTACTCCGAACTCTCTTCTCTCCATATAAAGGTAGAGTGTTCAGATCGAGAAGATACATATACCAATAGTAAGTTCCTATACTTGTCATCAGTTGAGATGCTCTATTGGGGAATATAAGTTGGGGTACTGACCACAAAATACACCTCCACCGATGATATTTCCCAACAAGGTCGGGATAATACCTTTCCATATGTAGAGGCCAGTCGTAATCTCTGGCGCTCCCAGCCAGATACTCAATGGAATAAATGTCATGTTTGCAACGACGTGGTCAAAGCCCAAGGAGACAAATGCAAATGTTGGCAACCAGATTCCAATAACCTTGGATGCCAGGTCACGTCCTTGGATACCAAGGAAGCAAGCTAAGCATACAAGCCAGTTGCATCCAATACCACGTAGGAATATCATGTGGAAGTCAGGGGTAGCCTGCTTTTTTGTGGCGAAAGAAATGACGGCGGACCTAAATGGCTCTGCGGAAAAGGTATTTCCATCTACCCATGGAGAAGTTCAACATTAGTCATATTGATGTATAGCAGTAGGGAAGCGAGAGTCGAATGCGTACAGCCGAAGATGATAGCCACGACAAATAAAGATCCGGCGAGGTTGCCGAGGAATGTCACAGCCCAGTGAAGTAACATTCTTGACCAAGACAAGCGCCGATAGAGCGCAGCAACTGAAGTAAACTGATATACACGTTAGCCACTTTGCCGTCCCTCTCAAGTTCACCGTGTCCATTTCGCCGATAATCATACCATAAAGGATCCAGTACAAAGATCTGCACCTGTTAGGAGGATCATACACAGACCGTAAGGAAACACCAAGGCGCTGATGGTCCGCATCAAACCGGGGGCATTCTCTTGAAACCAGGGGGTGGCATTGGTACTAAGAGTAGTCCCGCAGGCGAATGCAAGTAAACAGCCAGCTGATACTGCACTAAAAAATACTTTGTCCAGTCGCATATGCCCCTTATGTGCGCCTAGTTTTGAGACGGCCTCAACCACCCCTAATGGAGAGAGCGCATCGAAAGTCATTTTGATCAGAAGACAATGGCAATCACTTGGAGATTATTGGTTCAATTAGCAGCAAACCCCTCTGTGCGAAAAGCAGACATATAACTCTGGAGGGCCGGAGAAAATATATCATTTTTGCCCGAGTTTTCCCTTCCTGGCACAAGCACATTGAATGGCTTATCTCTCATACCACGGCGGGAATCCTCCCTTGCATGGTTCCTTGCGAATAGTTCCGACAATCCTTATTATGATTGAACTCAGATAAGAGTTAAAGCATGCTGACAGAATGACTGACTAGCGAGTATATTCAGACCGCGAAGATCCATCGAGTCAAAAGAGAATGAGTTATCAGAATTGAAGGTCTTGGCAAGATAAGGATATGGATTCGAGATCGTACATCTCCGCGGATCTACCTTGTGTTGTAATTGTCAACCCTACTAGTGGGAGGTCACGGGACCTCAGTTGTTTGTCTATTCTCTCATTGTGCCATATTATTCTTCTATTTAATGCAGTCCGGAGGGGGAAATTTCAAGATCCTACCATTTAGTAGTTCTAGATCTATCTCCTTTCCGCCACGACACGCCTGCTGCATGCTCCGTTATATTGTGCATGAGGTAGCTAGGGACTCACCTTCAAGGTTATGTAAGGCCTTCATTAGGTACCACCTGGGTAGCCCAAGGCTGTCCTTGTGACATAGCAACCTGGGAATAAATTTCCTTATGGATATGTATGCTTCCGCCGCTATGACGTCAAACCTAACTTTGCAAACAACACATCTAGTTATAAACACATCTATAAAGCGAAATTACGTCACAACTAACTGAAAACCCAATATTCAGTTGTCATCAGGACAGGTTCGCAGTGGAAACAATAAAGGACAGAGACACCGTGGTTGAGTACCTCCCCCTTAGCATGCAAGCTTGATAAACGAAAGTAGTTGACAATCTGACCAGCGAGTTCAACTATCTCATGAACATGACTCCAAGCGAGCTTTGCGGTTGGCTTGAGGAAGAGTAATCACAGACATCGGGTTGGGTGGGCGGTTCAGGGGGGACTATTGGTCATGAAAGGTCAATCAATACTCCTTTCCTTAGTCGCCCTCGGTTGCGGAATTCCAGCGACTAGAAGAAAGCAACGAGAGCTAAAGATGGCGATAGTGGTCGAAGAATTGTGCGAATCCTCGAGCACAATCCCACTGCGAACCCGTCCAACTACAGCGACCAAGATATTTATCAAATGCGTCGCGTGGTATCCTACTGCAAGCGCCATCTAGCATAAGAGGAGCGGGCCAAGCACGATACGAGTAGCAAAAGTTACCGGTCGCTCAAAAACTGCAGTCATGATGCACTCAAAGAGTAGGGTCGGGTAGTCTAGCAATATCGCATGTATCAACGAGGTGACATCGAGATTTGTTCGAGGTTTTTTTGGAAGGGAATGATTACACATGTTTCGTGGGGCCTAGCAATGTGAGAAAGTATCATGTGACTTAGGACACTATTCAGCTGATCCGTGTTCCTCTAGTCACATGACCTCCGCCATCCCATGAGATAAGGGATGAGGTGGATCACCGGTCAGCTCAACTGTGGACACAGGCAGGGGTCACAGGAACTGTATCCTCGCAGTCCTCGGCCAATTTGACTTATGGTTTCTGTATCACATTTTGAATGTACTAATATATCTTGATAATATGATTTCAAAGAACTCCCCAAAGTGCGTTCTCGACGTTTTCTTGAATGATCTCAAAATGTTAACTAAGACATGGGCGAAAAGCATAAAGAGTATACCATTAACAAAATTAGGTAAATAGAATGGCCAGGCTTGGAGCTCTCTATTCCAAGGAAGTGTATCTCAAGCGTATTTGTTATATACCTTGAGATATATATATAATCTTCCCCAGGCGTGAATAATAATTATTTTCGATATATATTTCCAGACGGTCGTCGGCATTTGCAATGACAATCTGCGGAAAAGAAGCCGACAACAAACACCGACAATTCACCTAAATACCCGAATGTCAGATGGAAAACATCTGATGTGATGCATGTCACGGGGTTCACCCCCACGCCCCCCGAGTTTCGGTTGGTCTCGGGATGGCCGATGGCCGAATGGGGATCTCCACTCCGAAGCTCCACGATGCGTTGGCTGTGTCAAGCAACAAACAAGGACATTCTAATCGATTGGAAGGCACTGAAAGCACTAATCGATATGCGGCAAGGTTACTCGGTGAATAGCTTGGCTGATATGTGGGCAGCGTTAGACTTTCGTGGGGGATGTGGAGGCGTGGGGGAAAGATGGGGAAAATCATAAAATGGATGACGGAAGTGCCGCCCTGGAGACGTGGGGTGCCGCAACTGACCTATATATATGCTTTTGGTCCTTGATTCAGTCGGTCAAAACCCAAGGGTTCTCCAATTTCATACAATGCAAGACCCAACTATGTTCAAACCAAATGTTGCCCACCATGAATCGGCAGAGCAGCAGGATGGTGACAAATTGGTGGATAATAGTGGCATCGTACGCGTCGCCTTGACCGAAGAAGACAGCAAGCGAATCTGCCGCAAGACCGACCGAACTATTCTTGTTGTGCTTGCCTGGGTCTACTTCTTGCAGATCCTCGATAAGACAGTCTTGGGATACGGTGCAACATTCGGTTTACAGAAAGATACAGGTCTTACCGGCAACGAATATTCGCTCGTCGGCTCCATTTCACCCATTGCACAACTTGCTTGGCAGCCATTTTCTTCGTACCTGATTGTCAAGGTTCCACACAAAATCCTTATGCCATCGCTATGCCTTGGATGGGGAATTGCGCAGACATGCATGGCTGCATGCCACAACTTCAACTCCTTGATGGCGGCTCGATTCTTTCTCGGCTTGTTCGAGGCCGGCTGTCTCCCACTCTTTGGTGTCATCACGAGTCAATGGTATCGACGTGCGGAGCAACCGATCCGTATCGCTGCGTGGTATAGCACAAATGGCCTAGCAACCATCGTAGCCGCTGCTCTATCGTACGGACTGGCACAAATACAGTCAGACATATTTAAATCATGGCAGATGTATGGAATCCAAAGATCAAACTCCTGAAAGTGATATATTCTGACTCGCTTCTAGCATTTTTCTTGTTGTCGGCTTGATAACTGTTGCGTCTGCTCCAATCGTCTACTGGCGCTTGGACAACGATATATCCACTGCGAGGTTCCTCACCGAGGATGAGAAAGCTCAAGGAATCGAGCGCCTTCGAGCCAACCAAACTGGAACAGGAAATACAGAGTTCAAGTTCAGTCATGTGCTTGAGGCTTGCTTAGAACCCAAAACTTATCTGTGGATTGGAATGGCAATGCTCCTCAACATCGGTGCCAGCGTAACCAACATCTTCGGTCCACTGATCTTAAGCGGCCTTGGTTATGATAAATACCGGACAACTCTGCTGACCATGCCATTTGGCGCGTTGCAATTCCTTATCATTTTGCTGGCAAGTTACCTCGCTCAAACTGCTCGCCTGAAGAGTGCGATCATCGCGGGTTTCATGCTGCCTGTGATAGCTGGTCTATCAATTTTGTATGCGGTGCCTCGGACCAAGTCTGTGCAGAGCCAATTGCTTGCTGGTTACTATCTACTTGCATTCTTATTTGGCGGCAATCCATTGATTGTGACCTGGATTATCGGCAACACGGCAGGAACCACCAAGAAATCCGTCATCATGAGTTTGTATAACGCAGCAAGCTCGGCTGGAAATATCATTGGTCCGTTGCTCTTCAACGAGAAAGACAAGCCAGCCTACCAACCAGGCCTGCGCGCATGTCTCGGCATCTTTAGCGCCTTGGCTGCTGTTGTTGTCCTTCAGTGGGCCAATCTATGGTTCCTAAATAAGCAACAAGCTCGTCGCCGTGTCAAAAATGGCAAGAGAGCTGAAATTGTTGATCTTTCGATGCAAAATAATTATCATGAAATGCCGGATACACTAGAGGAGGCTGGACACGAGACTGTGCAAGTTGGGGACAATGCGTTCCAGGATTTGACCGATCGGGAAAATGATGAATTTGTTTATATCTATTAAAGCTAGTCCCCATACGCGGTCCAATATATGTGAATTGACTGATACTATGGGCAAGTGAGTAGAGTGTCTCATTCTCCTCGTTTTGCTGTAAACGGACTGGTCATAAAGAAATTGAGGCCTTAGGCCATATTTGGTGCCTGAGTGATGACCCATGCAGGATTGGTAGATGCATGTAAATTTCTCCCACTTTGCTATCTTCTCTTTTCTGACACCCAGTTACCTCCTGCCATTTCCTACCTCTGTGCATATTTGTCCGTGGCAAGTCTAGCCCTCATTCCCCTCTCTTACCTATCCTGATCTCAGCCACGTCCCCTAAATAGGGTAGGATTAATTTGCATCTCATGCCTTATGTATCATGATCCCAGCCGTGTTTCAGATAGTGTGGGATATATTTTATTTCCTGCCTAGAGCGGGTATAGTATGTTTTCACGTGCCTAGAGCAGGCAGGCTAGACTTTCACCTCCTGTCTATGGAGGGATAGGGAAGCCAATAACACAAGCTCCCTGGAACACGCCTATTTGTTACGCGATGATCGTTCAAACTACAATATGCAGCAATCTTCGGATATTACCAGTTAAAATTCGAATGGTTTTGAGGCTAGGGCTCAAATGACGAAAAGTTCATCGCACGTGGGAATGTGGTCGAGAACTGAAGCGTGGGAATGACCTAAGGAAATGGGTTCTATATTGAATACCGGCCTACCTAGGTATGTATGTGGATTATCTCAGAGTTGAATCATGGTGCTGAGCCTACAGAGCCCGGTACCCGTAGGAATATGATTATCGAAGCGCAACATGTCTTCCGAGGCTTCTTGAATACCACCCTATCATGGACCCCATTCGCCATAGGACAAGCTTGGGCTAACGATCCCTGCCCACATGCTGGAGAGTCATGGATGGTGTGATCTCTATATGAGATCTCAAACATGCAGATGCAACAGGGCATCCTCTTCGGACTCGGAATCGGTCTTGATATTTCAAACTAGACGGATTGGCAACCCGTGGGATCCTACGACCTCAGGTTTTTAGTTTTCTAGTGCAACACGAAGCAAGGAAATGGATGATTCTGCTCTACACACATGGCGAAACACTGGTGGACTCCATACATTCATCATGATTTGTCTCATTTCATATGACAGCCCCGGAGGCAGCCCTCGGAGTCGGAACCAGCTGAAAGCAACAACGAGCTGACAGCGAGATTGGATGTCCGAATCCTCCTAATCTGACAACCAAAGCGAGCCTCGGCAAATTGATATGTACCGCTGCCCGTCGCTGGCAACTGAAGTTTGAATTCCACGAAGAGAACTTTGTCCCGATTGTCCATTATTGATACCCTATAGACCTTTCATTGCAATACGCGCAGTCACACATTGGTCGTACCAGCTCTGTGCAGAGTTAGTGAAACTTGAGCTGCATAATGACAGGCGATCTTCAGCATATCGGGGAACCGATTGCCATCGTGGGAAGTGCTTGCCGCTTTCCTGGTGATGCAACAACACCCTCTAAGCTATGGGACTTACTCAAAACACCCCGAGATGTTCTTAGCGAGATTCCAGAAAGCCGTTTCAGTACCAAAGCCTTCTACCATCCCGATGGCCTTCACCATGGCACTACGGATGTTCGATACTCCTATCTGCTGTCCGACGATCATCGACTGTTTGACGCCCAATTCTTTGGAACCAAACCAATCGAAGCAAACTCCATCGACCCCCAACAAAGACTGTTGCTCGAGACAGTCTACGAGGGACTTGAAACCTCTGGTATTCCTATGGAAAAGCTCCAAGGGTCTAACACCGCTGTATATGTTGGGTTGATGACCAATGACTATGCCGATATGCTAGGCCGGGATGTGCAGAACTTTCCGACCTATTTTGCATCGGGAACTGCCCGAAGCATTCTATCCAATCGAGTCTCCTACTTTTTCGACTGGCGCGGACCTTCTATGACCATCGACACGGCGTGTTCGTCGAGTCTGATTGCGCTACATCAGGCCGTACAGAGCCTGCGAAGTGGTGAGACCGATGTTGCAGTGGCAGCAGGAACCAATCTTTTGCTGGGACCGGAGCAATACATCGCAGAGAGCAAGTTGAAGATGCTCTCCCCAACCGGCCGCTCGCGCATGTGGGACAAAGGCGCAGATGGGTACGCACGTGGGGACGGAATTGCTGCCGTCATACTCAAACCATTGAGTGCAGCATTGGCCGATGGGGATCACATCGAGTGCATCGTTCGGGAGACAGGTGCCAATCAAGACGGTCGTACGAAAGGAATTACAATGCCAAACCCCATGGCTCAAGCAGAGCTTATTCGGACGACGTATGCTCGAGCTGGACTCGATCTTTCCAAACCCACCGACCGACCACAATATTTCGAGGCTCATGGTACCGGTAAGTCATCATGGAACTAATATGAAAATCAATAGCACTTTGCTGATTAAATCAGGAACTCCGGCAGGTGACCCTGTCGAGGCGGAGGCTATCAGCACTGCATTCTTTGGACAAGCAGCCGAATACCTGCGTGATGGTAACCGGGAGGACCCCTTGTATGTTGGGTCCATCAAAACCGTGATCGGTCACACCGAGGGTACGGCTGGACTTGCGGCTGTCCTCAAAGCATCACTTGCTTTGCAACATGCTGTTATCCCGCCGAATCTACTCCTCAATGAGTTGAGTTCCACGGTACGTCCCTTCTATAACGACCTTGAAATCCTTCAAGTCGCAAAAGAATGGCCTCAACTCCCCGAGAACACCCCCCCGCCGTGTTAGTGTCAACAGCTTTGGCTTTGGTGGTGCAAATGCGCACGCAATTTTGGAAGGATTTGATGCGCGCTTGTTTGCTCGTGGTCGGAACGCCGCACATAGCAGCTCCCTAACTGTGTCACCATTCAACTTCTCTGCCTCATCCGAAAAATCGCTTCTTGCCAACATTGCAGCGTACTCGGCTCATTTGCGAAATCATTCAGATGTCAATATTCGTGACTTGTCATGGACTTTGAACTCTCGGCGTTCTACTTTGCCAGTACGGCTGTCGGTATCCGCATCGAGCCCAGAAGATCTTGCTTTGAGACTTGATGATGCAGTAGCCTCCTCGACAATAACACCAAGCACGCGGACCGGAAGTATCCGTGAACCAAAACTCCTTGGAGTGTTCACAGGCCAAGGAGCACAGTGGGCAAGGATGGGTGCTGAGCTGCTCGAAAACTCACCAATGGTCAGTGATTGCATCGCACGTCTCGATCGTTATTTGCAGGAACTACCCACGGAGCATCGTCCTCTTTGGTCGCTGAGGGACGAGCTTGTCAAAGATAAATCCTCATCTCGTATTGGAGAGGCGGAGTTTTCGCAACCTCTTTGTACCGCAATTCAAATTGCATTGGTTCAGCTTCTCCGGGCAGCCAATCTGAAACTCGCTGCTGTCGTTGGCCATTCGTCTGGCGAGATTGCTGCAGCTTATGCCGCGGGATATCTTGATGAAGGGGATGCAATCCGCATTGCCTATTACCGTGGGTGGTCTCTTCAATACGCAAACGACAAGGAAGGACAAAAAGGAGCAATGATGGCGGCAGGGACATCATACGAAGATGCAAAGGAGCTATGCGAGATGCCGTCACTTAACAACAGAATTTGCGTGGCGGCTAGCAACTCCTCCGCCAGCGTCACACTTTCCGGCGACGCGGATGCGATTGACGAGGCTAGGGAAACCCTTGAAGATGAGAAGAAATTTGCTCGCATGTTGAAAGTGGATAAAGCCTATCACTCACATCACATGCTTTCCTGCTCAGCACCTTATATCGCAGCGATCCGCAAGTGTGGTATAACTATTCAGCGTCCCCCGAGTGGCAGTGCTACCTGGATCTCTAGTGTGTATGGCGACAGTATCGAAAACGTGAATGATAACCTTGCCGACACGTACTGGAGCAACAACATGGTCAATCCAGTACTATTCTCCCAGGCCGTCACTTATGCAGTTGCCGCAGCGGGGCCATTTGATATGGCCTTGGAGATTGGTCCTCATCCAGCATTGAAAGGGCCTGCAATGCAAACGATACAGGAAGTGTCTGGCCAGACATTGCCTTACACCGGGACCTTGAATCGTGGCAGAAATGACACTGAGGCTTTCTCCTCCGCTCTGGGTACCTTGTGGATTGCCCTGGGTGAGAGTGTTGTGGATTTTGCAGGGTTCGAAATGAAGGCAATGCAAAAGCAAAACACTCGAATACCAGAGCTTATCAAGGGCCTTCCATCGTACTCGTGGGATCATGATCGGGTTTATTGGCACGAATCTCGATCATCTGCCGCAATCCGCACCGAAAAGGAACCATTCCACTCCCTATTGGGTGTCAAATGCCCCGATGGGACAGACAATGAGCTGCGCTGGCGCAACTATCTTCACCCTAGGGAGGTTTCTTGGCTGTCGCATCACCAGGTCCAAGGTCAAATAGTATTTCCTGCAGCTGGGTATATATCAGCAGCGGTTGAGGCTGTAGTTCAAAAGTATGGCCTGGACTCTGTGCAACTGATCGACTTCCATGATGTGGTCATCGGACAAGCATTGGTGCTGGAAGAGAACGGGGGAGTGGAAACAGTCTTCAAACTTTCGATTGAACAAGTTCAGGAAAATACTGTGTCCGCATCATTTGCCTGTCATTCCGACGCCAATAAGGGCTCATCCAACATGTCTCTTCACGCATCTGCCATCCTGCAAATTATTTTGGGTGACACCAAACACGATATCCTCCCACCACACGCCAAGCCACAGGGCTCCTTCCTAGAATTAGAAGGCGACCGGTTCTATAACTCAGTTTCTGAGCTGGGCTTTGGCTACACTGGACCCTTCCAGGCCCTTTCCAACTTGCGCAGAAAGATGGACGAGGCAGCAGGTTTGATCGCTGTCCCAGTGGATTCAGAAACCGAAAAGCCCTTGATTATTCACCCAGCCTCTCTTGATGGAGCTATTCAGTCAATTATGCTTGCTTATTCCTTCCCAGGAGATAGTCGTCTACGCACACTCTACCTTCCCACTCGGATCGACAGGCTTCGTATAAACCCGAGCGCTTGTGTTGCTCTTGGTGCACCCGGTACAGAACTGCCATTCTATTCTGCAGTCACGGACGCCCGCTTCGCCGAACTATCTGGCGATGTTGATATGTTCTCCACAGACGGGAGACATACTTTGGTTCAGCTTGAAGGACTTCACACCACACCGTTGAGTCCATTGGCATCCACAAATGATGTTCCCTTTTTTACGGAAGTGGTCTGGGATGTGGATAGGCCCACTGTACAGCAAGGAAAGGAAGCTGCAGACATGATTCCCCAAGACCGTTCTATGGGCATTAATCTCGAACGCGTCGCCCATTTCTACTTGAAAAACCTTTTGATTCGCTTCAGCAGTCCGATCGTGCGAATGCTTCTTGGAACCATACACATCTTCTCTCATATGTGGAGGATTGTACAATGTCCGTTGCTAATGGAAAACACAAGTTCGCAAAGCCTGAATGGGCCAATGACACTGTGGACAATATCACTCCCATTTTGAACCGGTGAGAACCTGAGCTTATCTTTGACCTAACAAACCGAGACTGAACAACGCTAACTGAGCTATATAGTCACCCCGACAGCATCGACATCAAAGTGCTGCGTGCAGTTGGCGAAAACCTTTCTGCTGTCATTCGCGGAGATATGAATTTGCTTGAAATTCTGGTGCAGGACAATATGTTAGCAGAATTCTATGCAAAAACACTTGGAATAGACGCATACTTGGAGACTATTGCCCAAACGGCTCGCCAGATTAGCCACAGATACCCCCACGTTAATGTTTTGGAGATTGGTTAGTCCATGAACATCTTCGAAACTGCACGCGATACTAATGGATATATCATAGGAGCTGGCGCCGGCGCTACTTCTGATCGAGTCATGCGTGCAATGGGCTCATCGTTTGCATCGTACACATACACAGATATCTTGGACTCGCAGTTTGACGACGCACGTGAAAAATTCTCTGATTATCAATCCAGAATGGCATTCAAGGTACTGGATATCGAGAAAGACATCGAAGAACAAGGCTATGAAGAGAGTTGTTTCGATCTTATCATCGCTTCTTTAGCCCTGTATGCCACCAGAAACCTCGAGGCGACGCTTACAAATGTTCGCCGGCTACTCAAGCCTGGCGGCTATCTGGTTATGCTCGAGCTCACGGACTCTGATGTCATGCGCTTCGGGCTCATTCTTGGTGGCCTGCCAGGTTGGTGGTTAGGCTACGAGGAGGGAAGAACATCATCCCCCTGTGTGTCGGAGGATAAATGGGAAGGACTGATGCAAAAGGCTGGACTTTCTGGATTTGAAGCCCTGGTGTCGTGTTCCAGAACCTCGCCTTTGCCATTTTCAGTCATGGTTACCCAAGCTGTTGATCACCGTGTCAAATTCCTTCGTGATCCTGTGGCAACTAATCATATGACGCTGGGCGTGGACTCGTTGACAATCATCGGAGGCAAAACACTCGTGACTGTGGACATGGTCGCTGATATCAGAACTGCAGTCCGTCCCCACTACAGCAATATCCACACTGCCAGTTCTTTGGGCGACCTCGTTTCAGCGAACCTGCCGGTGATGGGATCAGTGATCAGTTTAATTGAGTTGGATGGGCCGGTTTTGAAAAACATGTCTCCTAAGGATCTGAAGTCGTTCCAAGAGCTTTTCAAACAAAGCAAGAATGTTCTATGGTTAGGCTACGGTGCCCAAGGGGAGAACCCCTATGGCAACATGTTTTCAGGAGTCCAACGCACATTGGCCATGGAGATGACTCACCTCCATATCCATTTCCTCAACCTCCATTCGCTGCATGATGCTGATGCCCATATTATTGCAACGAAGCTCCTCCATTTGGAAGCCGCTGAAATTTGGGATCAGAGTGGCCAGCTAGATGGGCTCTTGTGGTCCAACGAGAGGGAGCTGATGCTGGAGAATGGACAGTTCAAAGTTCCTCGATTCCGTCTCAACTCTGACCGAAATGATCGATACAATTCCTCACGACGTCTCATCATTAAAGAGGTTGCACGAGCCGGGTCTGTGGTTACCATCGAACCAACGGAAATTGGATATCAAATTGAAGAAAAGAACCTTCGAGTCTCGCCATCTTTATCGGACGATATGAAGATTGATGTGATTCACTCTTTGCTCCGTGCTGTCCGTATCACACCCTCGGACAATTCCTTCTTGGTATTTGGGAAGAATACGTCGAGCGGGGAGCATGTCATTGCCCTGTTGCATACACTGGACTCTCAAGTCAGCGTGCCGCATGGCCTAGCGGTGCGTTGTGGGAATTCCGAAGAGCTAGGAATTCGATCGATGCTCACTCTGTATTTCCATTTCCTTACTCTCTCTATGCTACAAGAGCTTCAACCGGGGAAAGCTCTGGCTGTGTTGAACCCTGACTTCTCCCTGTCACCAGTCCTTGGGAAGTACGCAAACGAGAAGGGTATTCAACTTGTCCTTTTGACCACAAAGGAAGGACATTGCTCCTGGCCATGGATTCGAATTCATCCCCACTCCACCCGGCGTGAACTACTAAGGAAGTTACCTGGCAATATCTCACGACTTGTCAACATGGGTGGTAGCTCTGATGTGACTACTCTCCTGATGGCATGCTTACCGACAGACTGTCAGTTCGAGTGCGAGATCACCCTCACTGCAAGGTCCTCCCAATCTCAGTACACCTCAGACAGAGCCCAATTGGCGATGCAGCTCCACAATTCCTGGACGAGAGCACAGTACGACCTGATGCCGATCAATATGGACAAGTTTCCTTCTTTAGGCCTACAGGACCTGATTCGCGAACAATCCCCGGTCGCAGGACAGTTTTTAATTGCATGGGGTGAATCACAGCTTGCTGTTCAAGTTCGCCCTGCTACTAAACAGGTCAAATTTTCAAAGGACAAAACATACTGGCTAGTTGGACTGACAGGTGGGCTCGGCTTATCGCTTTGTCAGTGGATGATCGGGCAGGGCGCACGATACATCGCGATATCAAGTCGAAATCCAAATATTAGCGACGAATGGTTGCAGAGAATGGCTGCAAATGGCTGCATTGTCCGAGTCTTTTCCAAGTAAGCTGTTGTTCTTTTTTTCTTCGGTCGCAATCACTTGTACTCGGCTAACACATTTAGTGACATAACGAATCGGGACTCTGTTCAAGCAACCTATCGCAACATCAGCGCAACCATGCCTCCCATCGCCGGTGTTGCACAGGGTGCCATGGTGCTCCAGGACACAATGTTCATTGATTTAGATCTCCCTCGTCTTGAGAAGGTTCTCGGTCCTAAAGTCGAAGGCAGTATATTACTGGACGAATTGTTCCCGGAGGACACGTTGGACTTTATGGTTTTCTTTTCCTCTATGGCTGCGATGACAGGAAACCCCGGCCAGGTGGCCTATAATGCCGCAAATATGTTTATGGCGAGTCTAGCAGCCCAGCGCCGAAGCCGTGGCTTGGCAGGACATGCTATCAACATTGGCGCCATTGTCGGCAACGGCTATGTGACACGAGAGCTAAACATGGGTCAACAATCATATCTTTACCGAGTCGGCCATACATGGATGTCTGAGCAGGACTTCCATGAGGTGTTTGCCGAAGGCGTCCTCACCTGCTTGGAGCGTGTAGGAAGCTCCGAATTGTGCTGTGGACTCAGAATTGATGATGATGAGTCCAAGAGTTGGATTTCTAACCCAATGTTCCAGCATCTGGTTCACAAGTCTAGCAATCTTGTGGTGGCAGACAAGAAAGGGAAATCTGGCGTGATGATAAAAACACGCTTGTTCGAGGCAACTTCGAATCAGGAAGTTATCGAGATCCTGCAAGGTACGTGCATCGCAAATCCTATACCCAGCTGAAACTAATATTACCCTTAGATGGCTTTTTGCTGAAGCTACAGTCAGCTCTTCAGGCTGATCCAAGCAAACCTATGTTGGACATGAGTCCAGACGAGCTTGGTGTGGATTCATTGGTCGCCGTCGATCTTCGATCGTGGTTCCTCAAGGAGTTGGGTGTCGACATGCCGGTGCTGAAAATCTTCAACGCGCCGTCAATTCGTGAGCTCTTGGCCACTGCTGCAGACACCCTGCCAGAAGCTTTGATTCCTAATTTGATCCCTGGCGAACAGTCTGTCAAGCCGCTGGAGGCTCAACTTAATTATCAGGTGGCCGTAACAGCTGCCCCTGCAGAGTTGCCGGTGGATATAATAGTTCCAGGGAGCAGAGCCAGCTCCGTGGAATTGAGGTTTGCACTACCGGACGCAACAAACGCGTACAGTGGTAGCTCCGCGACTTCTTTGATCACTAGAGACTCGACCTCTGAAAAGAATGACGATACGTCCTCATCCATTTTTACTGATGACGGTGAAATGGGCATCCCAAAGCGTGAAATCCAAAGAACTGTGCCAATGTCTTACGGGCAGTCCCGTTTCTGGTTTTTAGAACATCTAGTCGAGGACAAGACTGCATTCAACATTACACCGACGTTCGAGTTGTCTGGTCGCCTAAATATTGATGAATTTGCGAATGCTATACACATCGCTGGGCAACATCACGAAGCCCTGCGCACTTTCTTCTTCACCGACAACGAGCAAGATCATATGCAAGGCGTTTGGGCAAAATCCTCATTACACTTGGAGCAAGCTGAAATCTCGGACGAGACAGAAGTTGAAGAGGCCTCGAAACAGATGAAGGCACACTTGTTTAATCTTCCTGATGGTGAGATCATGCGCGTTCAGCTGCTTTCCCTCAACCAACAAAAGCACTGGATAATTTTCGGCTTCCATCATATCAATATGGACGGCATTAGCTTCGAAGTATTTTGGTCAGACGTGGAAAAGGCATATCAAGGCCAACCCCTTTCCGAAGATGGACTTCAATATCCAGATTTTACTACGCGCCAGCTCCGTGAATATGAAGAGGGTGCTTGGTCTGGCGATCTCTCTTATTGGCGAGCACAATATACAGAGGTTCCACCCGCGCTTCCCCTTCTTCCATTTGCCCTACAACCCATGCGGCCCAAGGTTGCTCAATTTGGGTCACATACTACCAAGATTCGCCTCGATACCAGTCTGTCGGATGCAATTGACCGGTGTTGCCGGATGTTCAAATCAACACCATTCCACTTCCATTTGGCGATCTGGAAGACCCTCCTCCTGCGTTTCTTTGATCTTAAAGATGTTTCCATCGGTCTCGGAGATGGAGGCCGTACGGATGCCGACGTCCTGCGGAGCATGGGACTTTTCTTGAACCTCCTTCCTGTGAGATTCTCTGAACATCCAGGCCAATCATTTGGGGAATCTCTCAAAGAGGTCCGGAATATCACGCATGGTGCATTTGCCCACTCACGTGTGCCATTTGATGTGATCTTGACAGAACTTAACGTTCCACGATCTGCATCACACAATCCCCTGTGCCAAACGCTCTTCAATTATCGACCCAAGGTCGAACAATCACGAAGCTTCTGCGGTTGTGTGGCCGCGGGAGAACTTCTAGGCGGCGGCGAAACTTCTTTTGATCTCGGTCTGGATGTCGGCAACGTCGGTTCCGGCGAAACGCTGATTCACCTAACGGTTCAGAAAAGTTTGTATGGAATGGAGCATGCTGAAATTCTGCTTAGCTCCTATGTCAATCTTCTCCAATCTTTCGTTCAAAATCCAGCCACTCGGTTGACCTGGCCGGAACTACATTCCAGCGATGACATCCAAGTGGCAGTCTCTGCTGGCCGAGGCAAGTCGACTACCCTTTTCAGTTCAAGGTGATATGCTAATTATGCTATACAGGACCGGAGCTCGAAGAAGAATGGTCTATGACTGTAGTCCACCGACTAGATGAGGTTGCCTCGCGCTATCCGGGCCGTGTTGCATTGAAGAATCATGATGGGAGCTCCTTGACTTATGCTCAAGTCCAGGGTCATATCGATGTTATCGCCAACGAGCTCTTACGGAACGGAGCTGGAGCAGACACCCGTGTTGCGGTTTTCCAGTCCCCGAGTGCAAACTGGACATGTTCTCTCATGGCCATCTTGCGTGTGGGCGGTGCTTACATTCCATTGGACAAAAAGGCGGGGATGGAGAGACTCGCGATGATCATGAAAGAAACACAAGCACCTATGGTATTGGTTGATACAAACTCCATGTCTGACTATGCACTACTGCATACCACGGCGAAACCTATCGACGTATCTAGCCTGACGTGGTCCACTGCACGCACCGTCCGAAATATGGCCGTCCCAAGCCAGACAGCAGGGATCATGTACACCAGCGGATCGACCGGCGTGCCAAAGGGAATCATGATTTCCCATTCAGGCTATGCTCACCACGTTCAGTCATCTAGTGTAGTATGGAAACTTAAGCAGGGATGCGAGACCATTCTGCATCAATCGTCCTATGCGTGGGATGCGTCTTTGTGGCAGATCATGGCCTCCCTATGCTCTGGTGGGACTCTTGTGATCGCATCTGATCTCGCACGGGGCGATCCCGTTGCTCTCACACGACTCATCGCATCGGAGAATGTGACATGCACCCTTGCGACGCCCACGGAATATCTGAGTTGGGTGCGCCATGGCCGCTCCAACCTGAGTAACTCTCGCTTGTCGACCGCAGTATGCGGTGGTGAATTCATGTCAAGTGGCTTGGTCAAAGAGATTAAGAGTCTTAATCGGCCGGGCCTCAAGCTAATCAATGCCTATGGGCCGGCGGAGATCAGTGTCGCATGTTCAGGCAGTGATGTTCCGTACAACCTGCTGGATTCGACAGAAAAATCTACTGCGCAATCTCTTTACACTCTACCAAACTACTCTGTTTACATTGTCGACGAAAGCTTGAACCCAGTTCCGATCGGAGTTCCCGGTGAGGTGGTTGTTGGTGGCGCAGG
The DNA here is from genome assembly GCA_028828255.1 of Penicillium fimorum. Taxonomy (NCBI): domain Eukaryota; kingdom Fungi; phylum Ascomycota; class Eurotiomycetes; order Eurotiales; family Aspergillaceae; genus Penicillium; species Penicillium fimorum. Next base: position 4,882,897 of record JAPWDS010000003.1, on the reverse strand, counting down.
AGTTGCCCAGGGCTATCTTGACAGCACCAAAACAACTGATCGCTTTTCAAATGATCGCTACGCGAGCCAATTTTTCCAGAAAAAGAACTGGACGACAATATATCGCACCGGAGACCTCGGAAAGCTCAATCACGATGGTGGTCTTATTCTCCTCGGGCGTATGGATGGAGATAACCAAATCAAATTGAGGGGAATTCGCATCAATATTGAAGAAATCGAGACAGCGATCGTCAGTTCCTCAGTAGGAGCTATCACCCAAGCTGTGGTGTCCATTCGTTCAGATGCAACTCAATCTAGGGATCAATTCCTTGTTGCCTTTGTTACAATGACTAACACACACGGTTCTGAAGATGCGCTTCAATTTCTCACACGCCTTTCCCAAGAACTGCCATTGCCGTCTCATATGCGACCTGCTGCTATCATTCCAGTTGAAAGCATTCCCCAAAATACCTCGGGCAAGACTGACCGTGTTGCAGTCAGCGGACTTCCCATTCCGTTGATTTCATCCCAGCTCCCCGACGACAACACTCTCACGGAATTTGAACAGTCCCTGCGCCAGCTCTGGCAGCGAGCACTACCACGGGAGCTTACTACCTTCCACTCAATTGACTCTCAGTCCGACTTTTTCCACGTTGGTGGAAGCTCTCTCGCCCTTGTCAACCTACAAGCTCTAATCAAAGAGCAGCTCTGTGTGTCTATGGAATTGTATCAACTTTTCGAAGCCAGCAGTCTACGTGCAATGGCGGCCAGGATCCAAGACATATCCCGCCCCGCACTTGGGCTAGATGTGAATTGGGATACAGAGGTTGAAGTCGCATCCGATCTCACTTCATCTCTAAATTGCGGTGGCACTCACATTATTCCCTCAGGAGTTAAAACCGTGGTGCTTACTGGGGCAACTGGTTTCCTTGGTAAAGAGATCCTCCGAGGACTCATACAAGATGAGAAGGTCTCATTCGTCTATTGTCTTGCGGTCAGAAAGCGGGCCTTGGGTTTACCTGAACTATTTACCCATCCGAAAGTTCATTTGCATTATGGTGATCTAGGGGCTCCTCAACTCGGACTGTCGGAATCTGACAGCAGATCGATATTCTCCTGTGCAGACATTATCATTCACAATGGCGCGGATGTGTCTTTCATGAAAACATATCAGACTCTCAAGCTGATCAATGTGGCATCGACAAAAGAACTCGTCAAACTTGCATTGCCCCGGCGTATTCCATTCCACTTTGTCTCGTCGGCTGGTGTTGCACGACTTGCTGGCCAAGAAAGCTTTGGGGAGTTGTCTGTATCACCATATCCTCCGCCATCTCAACCGACAGACGGCTACATCGCTGCCAAGTGGGTGAGCGAAGTTTATTTGGAGCACGTCAACAGCCAATTCGGTCTCCCCGTATGGATCCACCGCCCGTCGAGCATCACCGGTACCGATGCACCGGAGCTTGATCTTATGGGTAATGTCATGCGTTTTGCCAAAGAAACCCAAAAGTTGCCAGACTCGAGCTTATGGTCAGGCGTCTTCGATCTCATTTCTGTACAGTCGGCCGCAAGCCAACTCCTCGAAGCTGTTGACCAATCTGGTGTCAGCGAACCAGCTACAAAGTCTGTGACATACCTTTATGAATCTGGCGAAACGAAGATTGGACGTGATGAGATTATGCCCTTGATGGAGTCGGGCTCGGGACATCAGTTCCAGGTAGTTTCGCTCGATGAGTGGGTTGCTGCTGCTGAACAAGCAGGAATGAGTGTGTTGTTGGGGGAGTACTTGCGCAGGGCCTCCGACGGGCAAGTCCTCCTCCCCAGGTTGATTAAATCTTCGGAGGATCAATGAGGATGACCACGATGTACGGAGATAGTTAAACTTTCAGAGCCAATCACTTTCAGGAAATTGAGAATAAATATGTTTCTATTAACTCTGAGATTTTCTTTGATCGTTACCAATGCTCGATATCCGGAGTCATCTTTTTCAAGATATATATCCTTGATAAAATAAATCTCCTAGCTCTACAACATCATATCTCAATATTGTTTGGCTATTATCACAGCTAAATGGGTACTCCCATGACTCAGGTCATCTTCATATATCAACGCCAAACTCCATGGATAGAATTAACTAGGCACAATAATATATTAGTACCAGGCAGCTCTAGGAGCCATACAAATCAGACGCCCCTGATAGAGTTCTCTTAATATCTTGCTCCTCGTTCCTTTTTTTTCTTTTTCTTTTCCTATCTCCACCTCCGACTAGGCAGTCAGCATCAGCCATTTGAATGGAAATTATTTTGATTAACCCCGCCGGCTAAGGTTAGAACCCATTGCTCCTCTAGGAGATTATGATGCCAGTTCTTTTAAATTTGACGAACATATTATTTTATCTCGTAATGGGTCGATATTAGATTTCTGCGGCACGGACAAAACGCCATACTAATTATACTTCCCCCTCTCTATTTATTCCCAAATCAAGATCCGATCGCCTCCGCTTACTCCATTATCTCTATGAAGTATAGATTCAGCGCATGTATACAAAGAGATAGTCTAATTCGAGGCAACACTACTCGATTTCTCATATTTTGATACCTACTACTATATATAGTTATGAAAAGTGGTAGTTATAATACGACCGATGAAACTATAGAGTGTGGGATTATTTTCGCGAAGCTGATACTAAGAATTACGAAGCAGATAGAATCACAACCTCGGAAGTTATCAGTTGATAATAATAAATGCAGCCTGGGTTGAAATATGTTCCTGTGATACAACACAATGCACATTGTATGCAGACAAAGGGGTATGAAAGAGCATATTTCACCGACAGCGCTAATATTGCATTTATAGGGTGTTAGGATTTTTGGTTAGCGTTGGTATAACCTCAATTCCATGTTATAATCACCGAGAATTGAGGATTTCATACACATAGTAAGCTCGAAGGTTTTCAGCGGACCTCAGAGTCGAGTTATGACCCCGGGTATATGTCGCCAAATCTTTTTCCATTCCAAACCACAGAGGTAGCAATATCGCCCAGAGTCGCCGATTTTAAATCCAACAAACAACTTCATGCCCAGGAATGTCAGTGCCTATTTTGAGTTCTTTTTTTGGGGGCTTGTCGTGTGATTATTACTCTTCTCATCCGTGTCGTACGGCTGTTTATATAAATGAGTCTTCCAAGTTTATAGGCAGTTAAAATTCTACCAGTATTTTTACTTTATTTCAACCAAAATATGGTATCTCAGGATAAATTACCCTCTACCCAGACCGGAATTATTCAACATGAAGGCGGGATTCTTCAAATCACGCATGGTCTGCCTATCCCAGAACTCGGTCCCCACCAAATGCTGGTGAAGACTGCTGCTGTGGCCCTTAACCCGTGTGATTTCAAGATGCCATTGCGCTTCCCGACCCCGGGTCTCTGGGATGGGTGTGACTTTTCAGGTACAGTGGTTGCCGTTGGAAGTGAAGTTGCTGCACAGGGACGATTCCGTATTGGAGACCAGGCTTTCGGTGCTGTTCAAGGCTCAAATATGTCAGATCCAACATCGGGAGCCTATTGCGAGTACATTCGAACTGAACCGGATTTTACTTTCCATGTTCCTAAGGGAATAGAGCTAGTCAATGCACCTTCCTTCTCCGGGACCGCAATTGCAACACTTGGGGTTGCTCTCTTTTGGTCACTTCAATTGCCCGGAACTTTGCTCATACCAGCATCCAAAGGGGAGGATGTTCTGGTATACGGTGGAGGTAGTACAATAGGACTACTTGCAATCCAGATGGTGAAGCTGTGAGTACTCGATTTCATTCTTATACCTTCGGGATAATCAACTAACTAATTCGGCGTGCGTAGCTGTGGCCACCGGGTAATCACAACATGCTCCCCTCATAACCGTAACTTGGTGACATCCTACGGGGCAGATCTTGTCTTTGACTACAACTCTCCAACATGTGCCGAAGACATTCGATCAGCCACAAAGAACACCTTGCGGTATATCCTCGACCCCTTTGCGGAAGCCAAAACTCTACGGATGTGCTATGCAGCCATGGGTCGGACTGGAGGACGGTATTGTGCACTTGAACAATATCAAGAAAGTCTTTGCTCGCGGAAGACAATCAAGCACGAACTGGTCATGGGAGGTGCCATTTCTGGCCGAGGTGTCGAGCTCCCAGACCCATACGGTATTCCACCACGACCCGAGATTGGAGTCTGGGCTCGGTCGTGGTATGTAGAACTCCAAGAATTGATTGAGAATGGGAAGGTTAAACCCTGCCCAATTCAAACCATTTCTGGCAGATTTGAAGGCATTTTGGAGGGTTTAGATATGCTGCGGAACGGAAAGGTTTCGGGGAAGAAGCTTGTTGTTCCTATGATAAAAAAATGAATGCTTGCATTGATTGAGGTCTGAGAGAATCGTAGCCTAATCTATGACTGTTTGAGAAAATATATCATTGGATGGACTATTGGAATGCTATATAGATGAGTCTGCACATTTTAGGTTGTCGTCATCAATCAATCAAAGCTCAATTAACCTGTTGCAGTCTGACTAGCTGTATATGACTCTGATATGTTTCAAGGTTTGATTTCTGTTGAAAATACAGAATTATGAACACAGAGAATAGGTGGCATCTAATTTGGTCCATCGTAAACCATCTTCGCAATAACCACCTTGTCCTCCTTAGTGGACCTAATGTTTCGAGTGAGATATCTCTTTCCCTCGAGCTCTTCAAATCCCCAAATCACTTCCGCGTCCCACCCCTTAGACGAATTCAGGGCCAATTCTTGAATAACCATCTTGGTCAAGCTAGCCACCTCGACGACTTTGCGGATGGAGTCTTCCAGTACATTAGATCTGTCGATGAATTTGAGCTGCATCCGAATATCCCCGAAGATAGGCAGCGAAAGGTCTTGCTTGCTTCCATCGACCAGATAACTTCCTTCGCTATCGAATCCACCCGGATTAACAGTTTGTTTGATACGAAGACTTGTGACTGAGTTTGAGTTGTCGGCCAGAACAGAACTTTCATCGCATTTTTCATCTATGCACGTGGAAGTGGTCTGGCAGATTTGCAAGGAAAGCCGGGCATGTCGCAAGACTTTTCGGACAACCCAAGGTACGCCTTGCTATTTCTTCTTAGTAAATAAAAGCCAATATCCACCTTAGTTCACTATTGCTCTTACCAAGACCATGATTTCATCTGGGTCGGTTGACAGTTTTCGGTTCTAATCATGATATTAGAACTTGTGTCAGGCAACTAATATAATGGAGATAACATACCAATACCCAGGATCCAGTAATATCAGGAATGTCTTTGAAATTAAGTGCAGCCATGGTCAAGAGTTCAGATTTGGAGAATAAGTTGGGATGGCTCTTTTCTTCCTTTTGTGAGATGTTTCTCTCTTTGGTTGTGAGACTAATCGTTCCTTTTAACAGTAGACAATATGCTCTACACTATACTCCAGGGATCTTTATATAGATTCTAAGTCAAGATCGGACTCGGACTCGGTGTCCGAATATGCAGGGGAAGCTTAGTGCAGGTATCCATTATTGCAAAAGCCTGGACGGCCCGTCAATACCATGATCTTGGATTGAAAAGAATCGAACGCGGCGTGCTTCCCATTCCAATTCAGTGTAGCTGGTTGCTCACTCGCGTGGTAGCCTTACATCGTCCCTTGTTCACCTGGTTTGTGATAATAGTGAGTGTAGGCAAGCAGTACCGAGCTTTATCTAGATACATGCCTATTTTTCTTTCTCAATCATTTAGACTTTGATTACCCTACAATCCGAAGTCCTGAAAGCCAACAAATATATCTTTTTAGAAACCGTCTAGGACAATGAAAGACCATGCAATTAAATATTGACCGAGTCTTGAACAAACTGCCGCAAGCACTCCATTATTTCCATCAGAGACATTTCGGAAGGATCTTGTTCTTGTGCTAGGACGATTTCGCGGATCGAGGATAACCAATCCTTCTGGCGGACTATTTCCGATGGATGAAACCCTCGATCCTCTTGTGGTTGAGCTGAACTTGGCCGCAATTTAAGTGCCCGGTCAAGCTTTCCCATCATTGTTGAGCTGAACTCAACCAATAATTGAACTTGGGTAATGAGATTTCCATCCAAATGAAACTGCCCGAAGCGTACTTTTGGCAACAACAGAATTGTGGCTGCATCAACGGGAGGAATGATGAGAAAAAGCTGATACAATCGCATGAAAACAGCACGATATATACGAATTAGTGAGCAATGTGCCTCCAAAATGCCAAGCCACAGTGCTATATCGCATTTCGGGATAGTGGGAGACGCCATTCGATCCGGAGATGTTGTCGTAGTCTGGTATCCAGAGTCATGCGGGGATACTGTGGTGATATCTTCATCCAAGCTATTATCGCCAGTATACGGAAGAATAAACGAAGAGTCTTCATATCCGCCGTCCTCCGGTTCAAATCGTTGTGTAGGAAGTGTAAAGTCCAAGCTCTCTTCTGGTGTACCACATGAAGAGCGAACAATTGCCAAAAGCCAAGATGAGTGATCAAGAAGGCGATATATTGGAAGGTCGAGTGTTTCAATTGACAAATTAGAATTTTCGTAAAAAAGGGATGAAGATTCTAGGAGCATGGATCCAGTTTCGAACAGCTCCAAATCTTCAAGAAGTCCCATTTTCAATCTCAGGAGGCTCTTGTGAATATCCAGTGTAGAGTAGAGAGCTTCGCGGCTTGTTGTCATTGGGGGAGGTTTGCTTGTAGTTGGAAGGGTTGGATGATTTACCCATGGAGGATCCGGCAGGTCCTTCATTGCAAAGAGAGATTCATTCTCGCCGTAGTTGAGATGCTTAGGTTGAAAAGGCTGGGGGATTGCCATTCCAGTGGCTTGCCTCGCGCCTGGTGGAGCATCGCCTGTAAAAACAAAAGGAAAACAAGAGTTTGCCCCGTACGGATATATTTGATCCGATGGAATCCAATCAGAAACCTATAGCAGTTGATAGTCAGTAGGTGAGTGGCGTGATTGCCCTTCGGTTTCAACTTACCAAGTTATAGGGATCGATTGACCGGTTTGGTTGATGATGACCCCATTGCTCAACAGGAGACATGATGTTTCCATAGTCTAGGGGCATATTAAACCCAATATCCCCTGAAGGTGAAAGGAAGTTGCGTTCAGGAAAAACTGGCATTAACGGTACTCCTCCCCAGTAGTGGTGCTCTTTCATATTGTGTCTCCCTGGGATTGCAGTCGGAGGGTGCAACAATTTCTTCACTTTTGTAGCAGATGTTTTGTGAAGAATAGACATTGATTCATGCCGTTGATTGAATCTTTGGCTCTCACAGTCATCTCGGGGAACTTGATTCTGCCCATGGCTTGAGGGTAATATGACCGGTGCAGGCTGGTTCATACTTGTGATACATATTTCCTGAGCCTTAAGGCATCGCTCACAAGACATGCCATTCAAATGATCGCGCTCGCATCGCAATTTTTGCCCGCGACAACGATCACAAGCGGACCGGCGAGAGTGTCGATAATTGTGGGTTGGATGCATTGTAAGGCTCATGAGATCAATTTAAAAACGATGTTCCCTATGGCTGCTGACAATTGCAAAGGTAGACAATCGATGAGAAGCTACCAAGGGCACATATGTACTTTGTTCTTGCACTGGAATTGGATGCAATACATGAACCTATCAATTGGCTCGAACCATTTCCATGAGCACATCTAAACAGACTTCTGGCTCGAGGAAACATAGTTCTGTTCGAAATTAGATCCGTAGAAAAAGGCCAGGGAAGCGCGTGGGTTGGTATAACCGCGCCTGTGTACCTCTCCCTTGGAACATGATCCACAACATTTTTGGACATGACCCTACATGGTGATTGGGTTGGGTACTCTCAATTTTGCATGTCGAATTCTCAAGTGTGACAAGTTCTAAAGTCATAGCAACTTAAACCTCTCACAACATATGTATAGACATGCGGACATGCAGACAGAGGTTTAAGGGTATTTTCATCGCATCCATGAACTGAAGGTTGATCCCCAGAGTCCTGGTACGAGGTGCATCAAGATTCATGGAAGATGTTACACCATGTTCAAGTGGGAGCACTGTATGAGAGAGCGTATCTGTTGTGATACAAAGAAGGTGAATATTGTCTCACATAGCGCTGTAACTGAAACGTGACGTTTATTTCATAGTGACCGAAAAGGTGAGACGCTTACAGCCCTTTTACCTGCATCGAAGACCTGAGAGGAAATAGCAATCAATGCTTACGAGCTTAAATAAAAGATAATACGAGAGCAAGTCTCAAAGACACAGGTGGTAGCCAGTTGCTAGGAGATATTATATGTAGGCATTGGAGACGGGCTTAACGCCATGGGAAACTCACGCCCAAAGATTATCAATCATTCATAGACTACCATACAAATTCCACTCAATTAACAATAATTAAGGAGTAGATAACTCTGATTTGGATGATCGCAGATCGTGTTAAGCCCGAGGTCAGAGATTCGGAGAATTAAGGCGATCTCCTAGGACCCAACTAAGAATCTTCCGGCTCGTCGGTTCTGGGCCCGTGATGTTTTATTTTTCTCCCCCTGCTGGATTTCGTATTTCACTATCTCGCCTCTATATCCTGAAATCCACCGATTACGGAGTATTTTGTTACCAACTGTCGAGGGGCGGAGAATGCAAAGTAAGGGGTTGAAAGTCTGACCACGCGCCCCTGACCAGAGCGCGGCTGGTTTTCGAACACTGCAAGTGTCAATGGATCATAGGAGAGCAAATAATATATGTATCATTCAATGACAGCCGTATCCACTTCCTCGTCTATCCTTGTCGTGTAAATCCCCCATGCCTTTTACGTTTGTGGTCAAAAAGCTGATGGTATGTGGTTTAAATTGAGGCTGGCAGCTGCTTATATCCCTAGTTTGCGCCTAATCTATCCGCCAGACCAGCCCCAGATGAGGAAGATACATTGGAAGGGTTTGGAATTTTGGCGTAACTTCTATTATTACAATGAGCTAGCCTTCAATAGCACTCTTGGCCACTTCAATTCTTCATAGCACTCGCTTAGAATCGGGCAAGGATTCACCAATAGAGAACAAAGCTAGAGCCTTCGTGGCAACTTTTCACTCTGACCAGGGTATCCATTCACATCTTTTATCATAATGCGAACACCCTGACTTTCTTGGCGTGGGCGGCCAACAAACATGTCTTGTGCGGTTCGAACGTCATCTACTGTAGTCTCGTAGAGCTCCATCTCAAATTCCCGGAAAATTGTGGCGATTGCTATAAGGATCTCCGCCCGTGCGAGGCTGGTCAAAAGATGTTAGTACAAGATTGAAATTGAACACTCCGAGGGTATTAACATACGGGATGCCAATACACTGTCTTGATCCCTTGCTAAAAGAAACCAGATACTTTTCGAGGCCTTTCCTCTTCTCTAGGTCCATCCATCGCTCTGGAACGAAATTTTGCGAGTCTGGAAAGATATCTTCATTGTGGTGGATAAATAGGCCCGTCATCCCCACATGTGTCTAGTGTATATCGTCAGAACAAAACCTGAGAAACCACAAACAAGTGGACAAGGATATCTTACCCCAGGAGGAATGACCCAGTCCTTGTAAGTCATAGTTTGATCTGGAGAGCTGCGTTGAAGCCTTGATCCCACAGCGTTGGTGATTCTTCATGAATATTAAATAAGCACATAGTAAAGTAGCCCCAGGGGAGCTAAGAGACCAAAGCGTTACATACCTTAGGCCCTCGAGCATAACAGAAGTCTACTGTTTTGTCAGATATTTGGCATTTCATAAGCTTGACAATGCGAGTGGAGAAACTTACGAGGTACGGCATTGCTTCGTATTCTACCAACGTCGCTGTTCTATCGGGGTCGAGTCGGTTGAGCTCGTCCCGTAGCCTCTGTAGCTTGTCTGGGTTGTTAAGCAGATGGAACGTGAGTGTCGTCAGATTCTTCGCAGTCGTTTCTCCTCCTGCCGAGATGACGGTGAAAACTTCTTGACTCAAGCGGCCAGCAGCCTTCTCCTCTGAGGGAAGTTTGCTGTCTAGAAGCGCGTGAAACAATGTACCTTTCGGTACACTAACCTTATCATCTGTCAAATTCCCACCGGCGGCTTGACTATCAATTACCAATTTCGCTAGTCGCAAACTTTCGAGTCTCTGATCAACTACCAGGCTGATATGAGGGTTGATTATCACAACCAGCCACCGTGGAAGCAGCTCGAACAAGCTGAAGATCCAGCGAAATTGTTTGAGTTGAATTCCGACCCGCACAATTGCCTCAATTGTCTTCGACCACTGTGGTGTGAAATCAGGGTCATCCAAATAATGGAACGATTCACCCATAGTATACTCCGCAACTACGTCTGTCGCGTAGGCATTGAACGCATGATAGATCTGCAGCGGTGTATTTCTCTCCTTCCAGTCTCGCATTCCTTTGCTTAGTTTACTGAGCATTCTGCGAATCATAGGCTCCAAGTGTCGAATGCGCTGCTGAGAAAAGAATGGGTTCATAGGCTGCCGACGTATCCGATGGCGGCGGTGATCGACTGTTCCGAAAGAGGAGGCCGGTGCCCCGAACATGCCAGTCAAATGTATGTATTTGTCCCTCGGTTTATCTCGAGAATATAAGACTTCATAGTACTCTGGATCGTCGATGTGTAGTTCAAAGGGACTGATTCTCACAATGGGGCCGTATTTCCGATGCATCTCAGCGATTCGAAAAGTGTACTGGCCTTCGAGGAACGAATCATAGTAGAACTCGTACCACATTGTCATAGCGGCCAGCTTTGGTCCAGGGAAATGAGCGAGTGGTGAAAACCATAGCCGATAAGCTGACAAGCACACTCCATAGGTCACCCCAACCACGGCAATGGCCACGATGGGCTGTTTGATAACGGCCGTCCAAAATTCCATAATCCGTGTGTTTGGGGAGAGAGGAGAAAAACGTTGTGGACGAGGAAAGATGCAAATAAAGCCAATCTTCTAGTTCACGGTCGGCGGCCCTTTTGCATCTTCTTGAATTCTAGCCCCACACCTGTCAAGAAGTACAAAGTACATTGTACTACAACTAGGCCATTTGAATGCGGAACGGTGATTGGAACCCATATTGTCGGTAACATCCCGCGTCAGTCCTTTGTGGATGGAGAAACAGGGAAATAAGAACATCTGGGTCCACGTGCAGTAGCATATTCTGCGACCTATCGCGGCACATCCGCGACAGCAGAAATAGTCGATCGTAGGGCCATTAATTTGGCCGTGGGTCTCAAAAATGTGTCCAGGCTTCGGGATCATCCATTTTAGTCCTTAGAGGAGGTTCGGATTGATGACTTCCAAGCCTCGTTTAAGGGCACGGGGCCTCGGTGGAACCTTCACGGATCCATCCCATCCCATCCCCGAGGGACAAAGCGTTGAGACTACAGACAGTTGAATAATCAGAAGTTAAGAGAATAATGGTGATAAGGTATCCTAAGTGGAGAGAGCTTCTTCACATCTTCTTCCCATAATTCCTTTTGTGTTCAAAGGGGTGAGGATATATTGGCAGTGAAGTTAGGGTGACATTTCCCAATTGGGAATAGCGGGACTGTCAGAAAGGAGAACCCACAGACAACGCCTTTTGTCCAAAGTTGATTCAAAGTTCAAACACAAAACTTTGATGAGATAGTGAAATATTATTAATGGTTCTTATCGGAAATGCGGTCCCCCTAATCATAGGCCAATCTTGAGAGATACTCAAACGCTGCGAAACCATAAGCATGGCAACTCCCTCACTGATACGCACGGCACAGTCAGAGCATATAAGCAGCCGTATAAGCAAATCCCAAGAGCACAGTACTTCTGTCGTAGGAGGTAAAATAGGGAGGTTGCAGACAAATCCCCGTGTGTAGTAGTCATACAAATGTCATATTACGGCCATCCCCATAAAACAGGTTTCCTTCCACGAACACCTCGTATTTCAAGGGGCGGCACATCCTGGAGTTTTTAGGACCTTGCAATCCATCACTCATTCTGTGGGGTGGGGAGGGAGCGTCGGAAATAATCCCGTCCCCTCGGCAGTCCCTTAGCTCCCGTGCTTTCGTGCCAGGTTTGTCTAACATTTGTAGGGGGTTTTTCTTCCACAACTTGTTCCCATCTGCAAAGTAAAAATGTGTAATTTCTAGTGCAGACATGCTCGGGTATTAAACTGAGATATGCGTGATCGCCGAGGTCCGAATGCGGGGAAACCGAGCATTTTATACTTGCTACATATGTATGTAGGTATCCTGCAAGACCTACTATTATCCATAGCAATATCATGAATTTTGACTTGCCAGCAGATCTCAAAGTTCATTTAGAATCGATAGATTTTTTTATCCACTCAACTATTCTCCCATTACAACATTTTGAGGATAATAACCGCTTCTTTGATCACAGCCGTGAGTATGCACGGACCGACTGGAAAAATAATGGGAATCCACGAAAGGAATGGGAAGAGCTGTTGGGTCAGTTGAACAAAGTTGGGAGAGGGGCGTGGCTAATAGACGGCAGGCAAGGCACGTAATCTCGCTGACTCCTCGGGGTTTTACCGATTCGCTCTCCCCAAGGTGTATGGGGGACAGTCACACCCAGACGCGAACTTATGGATGTCCGCCATTCGCTATCACTTGGCCTCGAATCCTGTGTACGGTGGTGGTTTGGGACTGGCCAATGATTTACAAAATGAGCATAGCATCGTTGGAAATTTCCCTGATGTTTTGATGCTCCACCATTTTGGCAATCAACAACAAAAAGATACCTTGATTCCTGCACGTCTGCGAGGAGAGTTCCGAACAACGTTCGGTCTTACTGAGCCCGACCACGGAAGTGATGCAACATTCATGTCTACTACCGCTCGTCAAATTCGGGGAGGGTTTGAAATCACGGGAACAAAGAAGTGGCAGACAGGGGCGCATCACTGTACTCACTTTCTCATCTTTGCGCGAACATCTGGGGAAGCAGGATCATCACAAGGCATTACTGCGTTCTTAGTTCCTCGTGACACAAACGGGGTTCGCATCATTAGTTACGAATGGACATTGAACATGCCTACCGACCACGCAACAGTGGAACTGAATAGTGTATGGGTTCCCGGATCGGCGGTTTTGGGATCGGTCGACCAGGGACTAGCCATCGCCCAAACATTTGTGCACGAGAATAGAATTCGTCAAGCAGCCAGCTCCTGTGGAGCCGCACGATACTGCCTGGACCGAAGCATTGAGCGCGCACGAGCACGGAAAATATGGGGAGAGGGGAAAACCTTAGCTGATAATCAGGCTATCCAGTTTCCGGTCGTTGAGTTGATGACACAGGTGGAGATGTTGCGACTGTTTATCTTAAAGACAAGCTGGGAGATGGATCGTATTGTGACGGAGTGCCAGTCGTCCGAAACCCAGCGGCCGCCGTGGGTTGAAATTGAGCGCCGTCTTTCCGATCAGGTGGCCATGTGTAACTTCTGGGCAAATCGATTATGTTGTCAAGCTGCCGACCGAGCAATTCAGGTATGTGCACACCCGGCTGATTGTTGAGCCATGACTTACTAATCAGATTCACGGGGGTGATGGATACTCTCGTCACTACCCCTTTGAGCATATATATCGTCATTTCCGTCGGTATCGGATCACGGAAGGTGCAGAGGAGATTCAGATGCGTAAAATTGGTGCATACATATTTGGATTTGCTGGCCCAAAGAAGAAGGATATGGAACATACCGAGACCTCAAAGGCCAAGATTTGATCTGACCCCTGACCACGTTAAGGTTGGGACCAGGCCATTCTGACACAGGTACAGCCGAAACCGCATCAACATATTACCTAGGTAACTGAAAGTACAGTAAATAGTGCTAGGGTATGAGGCATGACTGTTTCAGAGCATATTTCGCGCATAATCTGCCGTAAACATAAATGCCAACTCGCTCTAAGTTGGAAATTTGATTTGGAGGCTTGTGGCCTACTATTCCAGGTGTCAATCATGGCGTGGACCTTGGCCTTGTTGCCTGATTCCCCAGGCCGCATGGTGAGCTTTTCCCGTGACGGAAGTTGTATACAAGTGGATCGTCGAGTAGTTCGATCCTTAAGCTTTTCAAAGGGTACTTCGCATCAAGTAACTCTTGGAGAACTGTACCTCGGTTTAGTAGGCATTCTTTATACAAACTGTGTAGCCTATAGCCATCAGTACTTCCCCTAGAAGTACTACATACGCCCTCCTGGTTCGATCCTCCGTTTCCGGGTAGCATGACGCCACTTACCTAAAACATTTAAGATTTTTCCAATTTGCTCCACCCATATCACTCTTCTCGGAGCCTCACCGAACCCGGTCTTTGCAGAAAAATCTCTGAACCACATCAAAGACCAGACAATCCTGACCCCCAAATTCCATTTCAATCGGATACACCCCGTGGCCCTTCCATGCCCGACATGGCCACTCAAGATGCCCCCGCGGCACACGATGATGCCAAAGACCCAGGAAATGTGATCTCTACAGCGTCGGATACGGATAATGCTTTCCAAGACACTAAGAAGTCAGATGCGGAGCAAAATCACTCCGCGAACCCCAATCCTGGGGAACTGAAGCGCAAGCTGAAAAGCAGGCATCTACAGATGATTGCAATTGGTATGGCTTGGCTTTCTTGATCAAAATGGATTACAACAGTTGCTAACTTACTTCCGTGACAGGTGGAACTATCGGCACAGGTATACTCTATTGCCCTCACGGCTTCAGCTAGACGAATCCTGAAACCTAACCTCTATAGGACTATTTATTTCCAGTGGCACTGCTATCGCAACATCCGGCCCAGCAGGCGCGCTGATCGCCTACATATTTGTCGGCTCCATCGTCTATTCTGTGATGAGCTCCTTGGGCGAAGTTGCAACCTATATCCCAATATCCGGTGCCTTCACGTCCTACGCAGCCCGACTGATCGACCCTAGCCTCGGATTTTCCATGGGTTGGATCTATTGGTTCAATTGGGCCTCCACATTTGCTGTCGAACTGACGGCCACCGGTACCATCATTCAATATTGGGATCCTACTCTGAACATTGCCATCTTCATCGGAGTGTTCTGGGTGTTCATTACGGCCATGAACTTCCTCCCCGTCAATTTCTACGGCGAGGTGGAGTTCTGGTTCTCAACTATAAAAGTAGCCACTGTTATCGGCTTCATCATTTTTGCTATTTGCATCGACGCTGGAGTTGGAGAGCAAGGATATATAGGCTTCCGCTACTGGAAGACGCCTGGAGCGTTTGCTTCGTACAGCCCCGACTTACCGGCCTCTATTGGCAAGTTCGTTGGCTTCTGGGCGGTTCTTATCCAAGCCGGATTTTCCTACCAGGGTACGGAACTTGTTGGAGTGGCCGCTGGAGAGACCGAAAACCCGCAAAAGACGGTTCCATCGGCTATCCGCAAGACGTTTGTCCGAATTCTTTTCTTCTTTGTTTTGACCATTTTCTTCATTGGACTCGTGGTCCCCTACACCAACAGCCGCCTCACCACTGCGACAACCAATGCATCATCCTCGCCTATGGTTATCGCGGCTGACTTGGCAGGAGTCAAAGTTCTTCCAAGCTTGATTAATGCCGTGCTCTTGTCCGTGGTCTTGTCTGCTGCAAACTCCAATGTGTACAGTGGTAGTCGAGTCCTGACTGGACTTGCACATGAAGGATTCGCCCCTGCCTGCTTTGGCTGGGTAACCAAGCACGGTGTTCCGTATATCAGTGTGACATTCACCGCATTGTTTGGTTTGTTGGGTTTCATGAACGTTTCCAATGACGCTGGGCAAGTATTCACTTGGCTCGTGAACCTTTCTAGTGTTGCCGGCTTCATTACCTGGGCTTCAATCAATGCGTGCCATATTGCGTTCATGCGCGTATTGGCAAGCCGTGGGATTTCTCGCGATACTCTGCCATACAAGGCCGTTTTGCAACCATATCTCGCTTGGTATGGTCTCTTCTTTAATATCTTGATCGCCCTCACCCAGGGTTTCACTTCTTTCATCCCACATTTCAAAGTGACCGACTTCTTCATCGCCTACATCTGCCCCATCGTTTTCGTGGTGCTCTATGTCGGACACAAAGTCGTTTTTCGTCCGTCGTTTGTCAGTGTAGCCGATGCCGATATTGACACTGGTCGTTTGCACTACCAAAAGGAAGTCAACCCCCCCAAGCCATGGTACTGGAAAGTGTGGGGCTGGGTCTCCAAATAAATGTACATGCAGCACATTTATCAATCTTGGTTAATATGTATTTTATATTTCTTTACTGCAAGGCATCTGCGCATGGATATTTGTAGTACCATTATATAGCATTATTTTTGCAGATATCAATAAGCCATTATCACAATCATATATGTATCACCGTTATGCTCTCATAGATCCCATTTAAGATGACACCTCCCGGATTTTATGGAATAGCCCCTAGTCACGACATGGCCGGCCCATGGAACATGGTTGTATGTTACCAGAGATTTTTTTATATCCAGTTAAACTGACGGGCCACCACAGAAAGTCCACCCACCAATGCAGTTGCGCCGGTGCAAACAACGAGTGTCCCGTAGCCAGTTCCATATGCACCCAACGCATGTCCTTTCCAGCTATCTGCCTTGAGCAAAGCCTCACTGAGGGGCCCACTTACAACATTGCCAATTCCGCGTCCTGTTTCCATGAATGGGAAAATGACAGTCGCGTCCGCTAATGGATTGGCCTTCTGCACTTCGTTCGAGACTCCAGCCCAGGTGGAGGAGAAGCCTCCCGCGAGGAGACCATAGGCAATACAAAACACGTATAGAGGGGGGGGTAGAGTCGGCGAAACCCCAAATGAAAAAGACTGCAAGAACAGTACCGACAGTCGACATCAGGATGCAGGTAGTGACGTGATATCGGTCGGAAAGGAATCCCATGATCACAGAGCCGAACACTGTAAACAGGTTGACGAGGATTACTGTAAGAGACGCCATGTAGTCACTCGCACCTAGAGTTCGGGCGTATGTCGGAAGATAGATGGTCGGCAGGAAGAATCCGATTGCTTCGAGGGTGTTGCCGAGCTGGTAAATTATGAAGACTTTGTCGTACAAGAAATGAAAATTCAGACGGTGGTACGCAATTTCTGTTGTCTGCAGTCTCGGTCGGTGAAAGTAGAGGAAAGGTACGGCAAGAATGAACAATGTCACCGATGATATTTGAAGCGTGGCTTCAATCCCATACTGGTTCAAAAGCCACTGGATGGCAAGGGGGAATATTATGCCGGATACACCAGACCCAGCCTAATTATATATATCAGTTCGACTTGCCATAAGGAGCTTGTGGTGCGAAGTATATTTTGTGACTCACCCAGACAATACCAAAGGCAAGACCTCTTCGCTTGTCGAACCACTCCGACATGAACAGGATGGTGGGAGTGTAGGCAAAACAGCCGCCAATTCCAAAGCCAATTCCTTGTGACAAAATAAGATGCATGATGTTGGTGGAAAAAGAACTCAGTGCTAAAGACAGACACATGATAACAACTCCTATAGTTGACACCCAGCGCGCGATCTTTGGCACTAAGATCATCAAAACGATTGCTAACGGAGCAACTAAATATGCAATACCCTGGATATCGTGTTAGCAAGAGAAGGCAACCTTGAATAACTTGGCAACAAACCATCGCACATGTGCCAATAACTGCGATATTATCGGATCCTTTAAATGGCGCGTGTGTACTGTAGTAGTCTTGAAATATACCGAAGGCAAATGCATAACCTACTCACGTGTTAGCTTCGACAACAATTCATCTTCGACCAAGAATAACAATGATCACGTACCCCAAACAAGAGCTTCGAGCATCGCAGAAGCCATAAGGAATAGCCATGCTTGAACGCCTCCATCGACTGGTGGCAATTTCTCGTCGTCAAGAATGATTCTGCTGTCGGACTGTTGGTCGGAAGGTATGAAGGATGTACTCCGGCTAGTGAAGCTGAGACTATACTCCTTAGACTCCATGATGTAATGTATCACGAGTCTGTGATCACGGGCGTGGTAAGGATCTGGAAGCACAAGTTGTTACGTGCGAAATCCTCGGGGGAAACCCTCCTTTGAAAAGGGTTTATAGTCAACGCGGCTGTTTAAAAGGGAAGGCAGGATCGGCGTAAGAAAGGGAAATAAGCTAATGGAAGCTAGCTGCATGACGAAATAAATCTCCCTGACAAGAATCCTTCCAATCAGCATGCCAGGAAGGTAGTGCAGAAGCACATACCTGGAATCCAGGTGGACTGGGGTCCCAACAATGTGATGCTGACCCCCTAGATGTACTGATATGGTCAGTTTCACAAGTCACGCGTGTAAGCAGATTGTACGGTGGTAATTCCTCAATATCCTAGGTCTTCGCGTGATGCTAATAGACATGTCCTCGACGAAGAATGTCTTCTATATCATTATTGACTGCCCGCGAAGGTATTAGACAGGGTGTTGCAGTTGGCCACAATTCGTGGCTTTGACGATCAGATGCGGGATCCGCTCTAGAAATAGCCCGGAGAAATGACAACGGTCTGTGTGAGTGCACGAACCGCCCCGCTCAGCGGATAAAATGGGAAATGGAATGTTGATCGGGATCACTGCATAGCAGGGCTGGGGGGCTCGGAGAATTCCATGTTGATAACAGGCATCGGCCCCGCTGTCATTGGCAGAGATAAGGACCAAAGGAGAATTACTTTTCCCCTGTTGGATAAAGCTTTGTGCCTGCGTAGATCCAATCGGTATAAATTGTCCCGCCTCATAACGATGTCGTCTTCAGATAAGATTTTGGATTCTCTGCACGCCTTGAGCTTGTCCGAAGACTACTGCATGATCTAGAGGTTAGAATAAAATGGCTGTATCAAGAGCCATAAGCAAATGGGACAACATAAAGCATACAACCTTATACCTATTCAGGAGCCGCGGGGAGAGTTTGATCAACATTCCAATCAACGGAGCTAACGTAAATTTATCCATCGAGCCAGACGGCGTTATCTCCTAATATTATGCATTGGAGATTCCACTATCATCATAGTCGAGGACATTGATGTTCATCAATTCTTCAAAAACCGGGTCTTTATCATAGCCTGTGATTGCGGTCATCGTGCATATAGTCTCAATATTTTCTTGATTTGCGGAAACAGCTCCAGCTTGTTTTTCACAGCTACAGAGAATGTGTGCGACCTATCTTGCCATGTCTCTGACTAAAGAGTTTGATAGTTTATAACTAGATGATCTGAGGTTATCCACCCGCTCAGGTGAGGTCCACGGGGCCGATGTTGATATTATGTAATCCGATCACTCGGGCTCCTACGAACCCGACAGGGGTGTCCCCGAGAGGTCATCGTGCCCCCAATTTGAACAACACAGTGCCCAACCCAATATGCATAAGGTATTTAGTGCATGTTAATAATTTCCCTGTATAAATATATTTGTAGGCTATGGCCAGCTCAAATATTTGCCAGAAAGCAAATAAAAACTCGGTAGTTACCCCAATTCTCTCGCTACGGCATGTAATTGCTTTGGTCCTTTTGATGATATTTAGGTGTAAGGGGGTCTGTTCGTAGAGGGAAAAAATATTATTTTAACGAAAAGGACTTCTTTGTTTTGGTGTCTTTCTTGAGCCCGTTGCAGGTGTCATTTTCAAGAGCCTTCTTATCCTCTACTTCAATTAAGGTATTTCATTGACAAGCGCAAAGCAAGCACGGACAGGGCTTAAAGGGTAAAATGCAACATTTCGGTAATGGATATGTGGGAGGTGTTGTTATTATATTAGATTCAATTGAGCTAGGAGTTCCGGACTGCGACTATTAAGAAAAGATATGTAGTAAAGACCTAAAAGTTTGCCCCGTTCGGCAATTGTGTGGGAGTATCTTTTCGGAACTTGTTTGTGATCAAATTCCCGAAGGAAGCCGACCAGTCCACACGCGGGGATAAACTCTCTAATCCCCAGAGCTCGGAGACAAATTTGAGGATAGAGGTATGTGTGAACTCGTTCCCGTCGGTAGGCTTGTGTTGGACCCATCCCTTAGAAACCCAGGGGGAGATCAAGACAGCAGGAACCCGAATCCCGAGACGATCAAAGTGAAATGTGTATTGCTGACCATCCCGAGCCTTTTCCGTATAGGTCAGACTGTCCCCAGCGGGGACATCAGTGGGAGGCGAAACGTGATCAGCAAAACCACCATGTTCATCCCAGGTCAGAATGAAGAGGGTCTCATTCCACTGCGGCGAATTTCGTACAGCCTCATAGATGCTCTTGATAAAGTTCTCGCCCATATTGATTGGAGATGGAGGATGCATTGACATATAAGAGCAGCACTCGGGGTTGATCCATGTGAATTGTGGGAGTTTGCCAGCTTTGGCATCAGTGTAGAACTGGTCAATCGGAACCACGTTAGCTTTACCATTCTTCGCGGTCCAATCATAAAACATGGCGTCTGGCAAAAATGCGGGTTTGGACCGGGTCGAGTTCTCGTAGTTTTTCCAAGTGATTCCCTTCTCAGATAGCTGCTCGAAGATTGACTTTTGTGGCAGCGCAGACTTCATGAAGTCGTCATCATTATGTCCATGGCCATGTGAAGTGCCAGAGGTCAAGTAGGCACGGTTGGGATTTGTGGGACCTGGAACTGCGGCAAACCAGCGATCGAACAAGACAAAGTTCTGAGCGATGGTATTAAAGACGGGGATGTGTTCCGGTTTAAAGTAATTGATCGCCTCGGCCGCACGATTTAGGTCGTCTTTTGGGTAGGAGGTACGTTGCTCAGTGATAAAACCATTCATGGTGGACTTGGCTCCTGCAAGGGGGTGGTAGGTGCCAAAGACCTGCATGTTACCACCAGCAATGCTGTGATTGGGGTCTTTCGATGCGATGTTCTTCGCATTAGGGTTGGCGCAGACGTGGTCCACTTGAGGGATGGAAACGTTGGCAGGATTGCAATATTGAGGATTCTGAGGGCCGTCAATGCTGGCATCATAGTCAAGACCGCCAGCGAAGTGGTCAAAGGACAAATTTTCTTGCACCAAAACGACAATATTTTTGATGTTGCTCATACCCGACGAAGCGGGCATCGCAGCAACACCCAAACTTAGGGCAACAAGGAGTAGAGAGCGCGCCATGTTTGAGATGAAAATAAAATGTTGGACTTGACGAGTTGACCAGCTTATAAGTTTTTCATTTTTATTCCATTTTCTTTGAACACCCTCTTAAAAACTCCTTTCATGGCATGTGGCTGGATAACCCCATCCTGCATGGTTACCACGCTGTTTTCGTTGTGTCGATCAACAGGCCCAGGGTCCCCCGCGTCGGGGCATGGGCCACGAGCTCACTGTCATTGGCCAAGGACAATTTTAGCACAAAGGAAAAAGGATCAGATGTTCCTAGTTTTTATGCCATATGATATAATTTACATTATAAACATTATATCTGATCTTCCGAATGGTTATCGTATATCCCGTTGTCCAGCATATCCTAATTTCCTACTGATTCATTGTGACATCGGGTGCATCAGATCAGTCTGAGACTTCTTCGACCCCCTTGTTTTGGGTAGAATGTTATTTGAAATTCTACAATGTTCTCGTCACCGCATATTCACTCCCTGCTGCATGGACTTTACACTTTTCCCCGCTGGAATAATTATTAGACACAAAGAAATAAGGTCAAAGTCCCTTGGCCATCGATTCTGGCATGAGAGGTAGATCTTATGACTGTTATACTTCATTCTAACTCGTTGCACGATCAGTCAGACCGCAGTCTTGTTCCTCTGTTCCCCTCAAAAAAGTCACATCTGTGCATCATCTCTACATCATCTCGCGCGTTTTGACTAGAGCCAAGTTGAGAGGGTACAGTTAGCAGGGAAGTCAATATTAATTTCATACGGTCGCAGGGTAGTTGGGCCTGGTCACCTAGTACGGATGGAACAAAGGCCAACAACAGACTGTAAGGGACAGGAAAGAGAAAGAACAGAAAATGCCTAGTATAAGCACTATACACTGTTGGCCCCCAAATTTGGCTAGACATTCCCATCTCGTGATTGGTTCGTACGTTTAACCTTAAAAGGGGTTCAAGCTTCCAAATATATATATTCAACCGAATTTATAACAAAGAAGTGCGAATTTGCACAACTGTAAAGTACATATAAAAGTTCATTACGCCGATATCCAGCCCATACCCCGTAAACGACGATGAAAAATACCAGACATGGTGTTCACAGGTCGACAAACTCGCCGCGAAGCAGCTCATCTTCCTGGATCCGTTCTAGGTACCGAGCCACCTTTGTTGTCAACGTATCGATATCATACCCAAAGAACTTGTATGTCGCCTTGCCCGGTAGACTGTGACCGAAGCGCGTCACGCAGATCCCCGCATCTGCATAACGTTCCCACCCGTTTGGCGCGTAGGGCTCAATTACCACAGCCGGTATGCCCTGGTGTCGCCGTAGTGTGTTGCGCTTGTATTCGACCGACTGTTTTTCAAACAGGCGCTGGCAAGGGAAGCTGACAACTCGCGCGGTAATACCCTTCTGCACCTTTAATTGCACAGCAACCTCCACTGCGAACGAAAGTTCAGCTCCAACACCGATCAAAGTGACAGTAGCCAACTCGGATTCAGAGAGTACGTATGCACTAAGGGCTACGCCATCACGACGTGTCTGCGGGATCTGGGCCAAGGTTTGGCGAGAGGTAGAAATGATACTTGGAGTCTGCTTGGCACCAATAGCGGTAATCCATGCACCGGCTGTCTCCTCGCTATCACCGGGACGGATATACAAGAGGTTTGGCATCGCGCGATAGAGGTTGGCCAACTCAATAGGCTGATGGGTCGGTCCGTCCTCACCTAGACCAATGGAGTCATGAGTGGCGACGTGGATAGCTTGGAGGTGCTGCAACGCACCCATTCGGACTGCAGGTGCAGCGTACAGGTAAAACATGAAGAACGTCGATGTAACCGGAATGATGGTGTTTGGGGAGTAAGCTGCCAGACCGTTGGAGATGGCAGCCATGGCATGCTCACGGATACCATAATGAATATATCTGCCAGCATAGGTACCATTGATGCCGCAGGTTGTGCGGAGGTCGGGCTAATGAGATAGTTAGGAATCATTCCGGGCTATGCTAATGTCAGTAGTTTTGACTTACGTGCTGGAAGTCGACTTTGCCAGGCCAGATCATGTTTACGGATGGCGAGAGATCCGCGGTACCGACCATAAAAGAGTTGACTTCTTTGGCAATTGGGTTGAATACTAGACCAGATGCTGCACGGGTGGCAGTGGGTTTCTCAGGAAGGGTGGTTGGGATATGCGCCTGCCAGTTGGCTGGAAGCTCGCCTCGCACACGACCCATGAACTCGGCCGCTAGATCAGGGTGCTGGACAGCGTAGTCGTTTATTAGCTGGTCCCACTCTTGAACCCACTGCTCTCCGCGCTCTGGAATCTCCTGGAAGAACTGACGAACAGATTCGCCAATGACAAAGTGCTCCTCCGGGTTGAAGCCATAAGCAGTTTTCATATCACAGATACTCTTCGCACCGAAAGCAGCACCATGGGCAACAGCAGTTCCAGCAACACTACTGTCTAGACCGATGACTGTCTTGATATTAATAAAGGTAGGCTTTTGCTTCGATGCGCGAGCTTCCTCCAATGCACGAACAATGCCCTCAATATCAAAGCAGCCATCTACCACCTCAATCACATCCCAGTCGCAGGCACGCATCTTCGCGACCACATCCTCGGTGTTGGTAAGGTCAACGGATCCATCACAAGTAATCTGGTTGTTGTCATAGATAACAGTGAGGTTGTTAAGACGGAAGTGCCCGGCCAGCGAAATTGCTTCGAGACCAACACCTTCCTGCAAGCAAGCATCGCCAATCATACACCAAGTATGGTTATTCACCACATCAAAACCGGGGCGGTTGTAGGTGGCCGCGAGATTCTTCGTCGCCATGGCCAAGCCTACAGCGTTCGCAAGACCCTGACCCAACGGTCCGGTTGTCACTTCAATTCCTTCGTGTTCAATCTCCGGGTGTCCGGGGCATAGAGCATCCACACGATCTGAGTGATATGATTTGAGCTGTTCAAAGGTCATGGCCTTGTAGCCCGTGAGATGCAGGAAAGAGTACTGGAAGAGGCAAGTGTGACCTATAGTACGTTATTTGAGTATACACCACTCCCGGAGCCGTATCAATAGAAGACATGTAGTACTGACCATTCGACAAGACGAAACGATCCCGGTTGAAGAATCCTGGAGTGTGGGGTGCATAACGCATAACATATCTCCATAGCGCAACACCGATCGCAGCCATACCAATAGCTCCACTAGCATACAATCAGTTTGTGCCCAAAGTAAGCCAATATTGACATGGTCATACCCGGGGTGTCCGCCGTTGAATTGTTGACAGAGGTCTGCAATCAACAACCGAAAGGTTCTCAAAACCAAATCATGATCCTTTGCCAGCTTGTAGACTATAGGCAATGCAGAGCCGTGGGCTCCGTTGACGCCACCGACGCCGTTTTGTTGGACTTCACCCGTCATTATAGAAGTCGTACAAAGCTGAAAAATGTCTAGGATATCTAAATTTTCAAAGCTGGAGGGGAAGCTCATTGAAATAGTATTGCGAGTGGTGATGCTTAATATTTCCTAATCGGGCGATTGACCCAGTGCTGACCCCACACTGGGGTTGACATCAAGTTGGAAGTTCCAACCACCCCAAAACAGGTATCTCGAGCCATAACTTACTAGTTCAAGTACTTGCTGTGCTCATATTGCGCCTTTAAAGAATACAAATCGCCCACTTTTGTGAAATCACACAGAAAACACACAATTACTTCGGTACCCCTCGAGTAGTAAAACGGATAGCAGACCATGACAAAATCAAAGGGCGATCGCGTTCCCCTTGAGGTCTCTCACCCCAATCCCTCATTGCAGGTGACCGCAGACCACAAGCTCAAAACTGTCGACACACCCGTTTACCCCCCCAACCCAGGGGAGGTGCTGGTTCATATCAAAGCGAGTGGAATTTGTGGATCTGATATTCACTTCTGGAAGACCGGGCGCATTGGATCCTTGGTGTTTGAAGGCGACTGCACCATTGGCCATGAAGCTTCGGGTATCGTTCTGCAGTGCGGCGAGGGGGTCGACCATTTGAAGCCAGGTAGATATGATTATCTAAATATGAAGAGCGTGTGAGCTGATAATTTGATAGGTGATCGAGTTGCCGTTGAACCTGGTGCCCCCTATGAACGCTGCTTCCTCTGTGACGATGGACGTTATAATTTGTGCGAAGATGTCGAGTTTGCTGGAGTTTACCCTTACGAAGGCACCATTCAGCGTTACAAGAACCACCCTGCCAAATGGCTGCACAAGCTGCCCGACAACGTCACTTTTGCCGAAGGCGCTCTTCTCGAGCCACTTTCTGTGGTGATGCACGGCATCAAGACGGTCGGTCTTTCGTTGGGCCGTGGTGTCGTTGTATGCGGTGCAGGCCCCATCGGCTTGATTGCTTTAGCTGCAGCTCGTGCCTCGGGTGCACATCCTATCGTGGTCACAGATATAGAGCCCTCTCGACTGGCCTTTGCGAAAGATTTTGTCCCGTCCTGTATTGCCTACGAAGTGGATCGTACAAAAGATGCACAAGGTAATGCAGAGGCCATTCGTGCTCTCTTTGGGTCTGGCGAATATGTTGCTCCGGAAACCATTCTCGAGTGTACAGGGGTGGAAAGCAGTGTGTGCACTGCTGCCTATACTGCGCGGCGAGGAGGCACCGTGATAGTGATTGGCGTAGGAAAACCGATCATGAACAACTTACCTTTTATGCATATTGCGCTCGCCGAGGTCAGTTGCATTGGTGTTTCCGTGGAGTGAATATTCTTTTGCTGACTCTGCTAGATTGATCTCCGGTTCATCAACCGGTACCGTGACACATGGCCCCCGGCCATTGCCTGCCTGAGTGGTGGAATCTTAGACCTGAAGAAGCTTGTGTCGCATGTCTTCCCTCTTGAAAATGCCGAGGATGCGCTCCACCTCTGCGCTGATACTCGAAACGGCAGTATCAAGGTGTTGGTAGTCGACGAGCAGGAGGCTTCTGTGTAGATATAGTAATAAGAGATGTTGGTTTCGATCATTACAAACTTGAGTGCTACTAAGCTTGGTCCTATACAATCCTGTTTAGTGTGGTCTAAAGTAGGAGAACGAACGTTGAGCAACAGGGATTGATTTCATACTATATACCAACTCAGACTAGACAAAGTTTCTATACTACCTCCCAACCTCCACACAATTACATCCTCTCAAGATGGCTGGCAAAATATCGACTCGATGACGGGAATTGGGTCCTTGGAAGAGTGGTATCCAGGGCTCAAGAATGTGTTGCGTCCTGTGCAGTCAGGGCCGCTGTCCTACCATTAGTGTGAGTTCACTTGCTTTGGGGACCGGACTTACGTGAAAAGACGGCATGGCCTTTTCAAAGACACAGTAAGAACGTCTCTGTGACTTATTAGTCTCGGCCGAAACATGGTAGCTGGAAATCAATCTCACTCTTCCTCGATCGGATGGCAATCATTCAATGGCACATCGATACCACGGCTCTTCTCGGCTGTTTCAATGCCCACCTGCATGGTCCTGTTAGCAATAGAGCGAGGACTTCAAGACGAATATGCGCACAATTGTTTTTTTGGGATTTTTTGCTGCCAATACGGAGAGAAGCATCAAGCTTAGAACCGACAACTGTTTGAGGCCATACATGACGCATATAAAAAGCAGAGGTCTTCGAATAGTAGACCCGAGAGTATAGAATACTCGACCAGTGCCTGGAAGTATAACCTGGGTAGAAGGTCGAAAGCTCTTCCTGTAAGGGGGTGCCATCTGGCTTCCCCCATATCCCTTGCATCTGTTTCTCCTGCAAGTGCCAGGGGTCACGACCAACTGCCTTATAGGATCACATCCCTTTTTTTGCACTGATATCTCCTGCACCGATTACTCCATAGATCAGAATGTGATTTGAACTGTACGGGGTACAGGGTATATCGTAGGTTGTGATCGAGGTGCAGTGTCAATAAGTACTCTTGAATAAGAGATTGTGAACTTTATAGATACAAATAGAATATTGACTTAATTTTGCAAATGATACGGTTTAACTAACAACAAATGCTTCCGTTGTCAAAAGATATCTGAAATGTCCTAGGAGTGTCAAGAGAAGTGGAAATACGTAGCCGATTTCTCCGTTCTCGGGTCTCCACTTCAACTCTAACTTCGACTCTTTTGGAGATTTGTTCTTCGCATTTTCGCAATTAATCTCGGACTCACAGTCCAAGACAATGTCAATGATTCTATCTAATTGCTTATGAACCGGGAGAGCTATCGCGTGGCTCTAATTACGCCATGAACGACTGGTCCCAGCCCGACGCGACTATATCCAATCCCGCCGATGCTGCATTCGCTTCTCCGTCGGGCGCTACCAGCTGGGCCGATGAATTCTCCCATGATCCAGGCTTCTTAGCATCCAAGGAGGAGCTACGATGTATGCTTTTCAATATCGCGCAGTCTACAGCTCCGACCCGCACACCGAGCCCAGATACGCGGGAACAACACCCCGCACAATTGCGCGAGAGGGAGGAGACACCAACGCGTCCTGTTCTGTCAAATCTGCGTCGCATTGAGTACTTGAAGAACTACGTTGGGCAGGTGGCACCATGGGTATGTAACATTGCTTATGATATACTCAATAATCGTTGACCCCCGACCGCAGCTGGACATGTTCGATTCGCAATGTACCTTTCGAGTACAGATTCCCGCACTGGCCCAATCGTTCCCCGCCTTGATGAATGCGATCCTCGCAATATCCGCCCGACAAATGGAAAGGAAGGAGGGGATTCAAAACTCATTTGATAGCCTGGAGCTTTACCAGGAAGCGATTCGCCTGCTGAGCCCTCTGTTGCAAATGCGCGATGCAAAGGTTGTCGCCGCATGCGTACTGCTCTGCTGTCTTGAGATGATGTCTGCGCGCGCGCAGGATTGGCAACGTCATTTGGAGGGATGTGCGGCACTTTTTGACGCCTTCGAAATGAATGGGTTCAGCAGCGGGCTTCTACAGGCAGTGTTTTGGTGCTACGCGCGCATGGGTGAGAGCCCATGTTGATGTTCAAATGACAAGGATATGACTGATTTAAAATAACTAGACCTATGTGGCGCGTTGATCTCGGATGGGACACAAAGCACTCTTCTACGGCCCAGTAAATGGCTCGCACCTGGATGTCACGAAGATGATGCTGCACGGCTGTTCGAATCCGCCCAGTCCCCGGACATGCACGCCAACTATGCCGTATACCTCTGCGCAAAATCATGCGAGCTGGTGGCTGATCGTACTCAGTTTGTGGAGCTGGGTATTCAGAATGAGTGCGCCGGAGAGGCCTTCAATCGCCGCTGGCTGCGACTGTGGGATAATTTGCAGCATTGGCTTGACAACCGACCACCGGAGCTGTTACCAATCCACACCACGGCAACCAAACCATTCCCCCACATCCTTTTCCTGCAATAGGCGGCTATATCCTCGAATCAACTATACAGCACGGCATGTATCTTGCTGCTCGACTTGATGCCCAAATCTATCAAGCTGCAGCCAACACCTGCAATGTCTGCGTTGTGGCATGCGAGGCGGATTTGTGGAATTTCGCTCGCCAATCCGCATCATGGATGCTTGAATAACGCTATTCAGCCATTATGGATTGCGGGACGGCTGTTCAGCCATGTATCAGAACACGTAATTATACTCGACCTGATCCGTCACATTGAAGCTGAGACTGGATGGGGTGCTTGCTGGCGCATCCGCGACCTGGAACTCGCCTGGGGGTATCAGGTGTCACGCTCAGACCGGACTGTTGATAGACAGCGGTTTCCCGTAACAGGGTGAGCGATGGTATCACCTTGAATAACCTCACCAAAGATAATTCTTTACTATATCTCATCAAGGAGGCACCACTCTGCTCGCAGGCTCTCCAAACAGGTGTTTGTGTTCCACCCTGTCACCGTACGGATACGGTCAAATCCACGCACAACTTCACGTTGTTGCGACTCGTGTGTCATTCGACGAGCTGCTAGCAGAAAGGATGCCAGCAGACATGGATCCCAGCACTCCCGGCGATCGTTGTGGAGAGCAATGCTGCATATCCGCTGCGCATGCCACAACGGAGACATGGCAACAGACTGCAAATCAATGCGCGCGGTACGAGGGCGATTGTGTAGTAAGATCAACATGGCCGTATGGTACAACTGGTTGCCAAACAAGCCTGCTCCATTCGCAAACAAAACAACCGGGAAACTTCCTTCCGGCCCAGTTAACTGATCTTCCAGCTCTAATTCCAGCATGGGTTGAAATTCCTTTGGTCGCTCACGATACCATTGTTGCAGCCCTTCCACTAATTGAATCCATATACGGAGCGGGGGTCGATCAGGGCAAACTTCTTCGTTGTGCATAAATTGGATCGCTCTCGCACAGAGCCATAGAGGGCGGCATGCGTAGAAGAAAACCATCTCGAATGGATCAGCCACAAGATCTACTTCTGTAAAGTATGGGAACGATGGGGGAAGCGGCATGTACATGTCGCGATCACTCGCCAGCGCTGTCGCAAGATCTGTGATGCCCGAAGTAGTCAGTCGATAGTAACCAAAACTACACATGCTGTTTTGGAATCCATACCAAGCCTGACAGCGAGCCAATAAATCGCGGAATTAATATCCCTGCCAACGGCGTGGGAACTCAGGGCCATCATGAGGTCCTGATCGCACTGTTTTTCGGTGTTCCACATAACAGAGACATTTGAAATGCAGCCTTTCACTTGATCTATAATACTTCTCAGTGCGACATGTGTAATGTCAACCTGCATATCCGAGTCGGTCTGCCGGAGGAATGTTTTTCTCCTCTCCCCGGATGACTTTTGCGGATGAAGCTGGTGGAAAGAAGTCTCAGACAGGTCAATAATCGAGTTCCAGATCGTCGGCGAGGCCATCGCTAACTGAAGTCCTTGGATTCCAAATGATTGACCAAGATCGCATATGTCCAACTATTGCAGTTAGCACCGTGCAGTCCGTGGTGATTTCGATAATCTTACCCAAGAGGCTACTTCATAACGATAGTGCCGTAGCAGAGCTTGTATTTCGGTGGATGAGAATGTCTCTAGACTTGCATCGAGTGGGTGTTGTATAGTTTGCGAGGGTAGGGCCAATGGACGCGACAAATTAGATGGTATCATTGGAATCCTTGGTAATGGAACTACTAGGTCCGACAGCCCCAGATCGGGTCCATTCATCCCAAGAGCCAACAATCCGGCTACCGCTGATTCATCATTGTCATTGAGGATCGTATAATTTTGGTTGTTTGCGGCATGGGGGGCTGGCTCTGGCCAGGATAATGGCATGTCTTCATCTCTGACATCGCTAAGTGTGCTAGGGTCGGCTTGTTGTGGTTGTGGAGTTACTTCAATGTGAGGGGATGTTTCATCCAGTGCATGATCGTCAGTTTTGTTGCAATCTTTCGAAGTCTCTTCAGTGACGAACTACATATATATAAACTAGGTCTCTGCCTTGTGATTGTCACCGGGAAACCTACCCGAATCGCTTCATAGCCGACAGATGGTGTATTGACTTCTGATGTTTGCACAGTACGTGCATTCTTTGTTAAAAAGCTCAATTGGGTACCATATTTGCATTGATAGTTCCGGTCAATGCAGTTTTGACATCGCGGTTTGCTTTCGTCACCTGAATAGCTATTAGGCTTGAATATTCAGCAGATCCAGAAGCACATACATTTTCGCCGACGAACCCGACAGCGCATGCATCCAGTTCGACATCGGGTTAGTCGAGTTTGCTTCCGACGCTCCATGCCAGGCCAATATTGCAGGCTCCAGAGCTGTTAGAGGGGAGGCCGCGGGTTTCTAACCAGGAAGGTCTGGGCACGGATGCCAAGCCTCCAGATTAGGAAGGCGCAAGCACCATCACCTGACCCTCACATTATTTGCCTTGTCACCGTGTTTACAGCCGGCCCAGGCTGTCCACGGGATCATTCAGGAACTTCCATACAGAATATAGTCAGAACTAAAATGCAAAGTTAAATCAAGTTGCGATAGGACATCATTAAGCTACATTATCAATACCTGGCTCAACTACGTTGTCTTCACTGCTAAACTTTGACTCTTCTTCTTCCACTCGTCCACAATTCCAGCATACACCGATGGCCCATATACCCCGGTTAGCTCGGTGTAGAATCCACCCCCGAGTCGGTGGGGATTGAGTCCCAAATCGCGCAGGAGCATGTCATTGTACTGAGGGAATGATTAGATCACGAGATCCTCGCGGTTTCGGACAACGAACATACCTGAATAGCCTCAACCTCAAGACCAGTTCCTGTCAATGAGCCCAAAACCACATCCTCGGAGATGGCATTCTCGATATCCACCGACGAAAGATTTTTAAGCGATAGAGCGTGGTTTGGGTTTGGTTTAATTTCCAAGGGGGAGTCGAGCCCTCCTGTCAAGAATACGGCTACCCAAAGAGCTTGAACCTCCGCAACAACAGCAATAGTCGATGATAAAATAACACCGAGAGTTGCAAATGAGCGATCGCCTTGTGCGACTAATTCAGGTGCAACCATACGGCGGAATAGACGATACGGCACCAGCTTGTGAGATTCGGCCCATGAAGGAGGACTCCGATCTGTGAAAGCGCATCTTGTCGCATTCAACGTCTTCCTGACCATAACTTCAGAACGTCGATCTAGATCTTCCCAGTGTTGGATGCGGTCTTTAATGGTTGATTCCAGTGGTCCATCGATTCTCTCCGGTGTTCCTGCTGGAATTTCACGATTCTCGCGAACACCCTTGCCCCTTGAGTCCACCAGGGCTGACAGCCCCAGTTCTAGACGTAGACTTGCAGGTTCAAACCGAATTGGGACTATTGGCTTATACCCGGTCGCATGGATGACCAGATCCACTTCATCAATGGAATTGCTGTCTGACAAATGCACCGAGGCTTTCGCCGACGAATCTGTGGTTTTACCCGGCACAGTAGCGACGATGTCCGTGATAGCTGATCGGTACACGTTGACATGTGGCAATCTAATTGTTTCCCAGAGGTTTGCTTGGTTTGCGATTCCAATACCAGATGCGCACGAAACAATACTGGAAGTCATCAGTCGCCGAGTACTCCCAAATAACCTCTCATTGGACTTACCTGTTCTCTGGGCGAAGCTTTTCCATCTTTGGATCTGAGCCATATTGCGCCGTGTCCTCCAACCCTTTATCAATCGATCGCCAGAGCCAACTAATCCACCATCGGCCAACTGGGTTGCCATGGAATAACCGCGCCAGCCATGAGCCTTTCCAGTGAAGACTCCCGGAGGGTCCGATAGACAGACGTTTTGGAATCTCATAGCAGCACGGGGTGAGATGGGTGATCAATCGGGTGCTAGCAGCCTTATCGCTTGCAACGGTCTCGCCATTTGGGAGAATGGACATTGGCGGTACCATCCACGCAGGCCCTACACCTCGATTACGGATGATCCAGTGTACCTGAATAGGACTTTCCTGTGTAGACTTGAGGTGCAGCTTTGGATCGTTGCGATGCAGAGTCGCAAAGAAATGTACCAAATCAAAAGACGATTTTGCACCACCATAAACAGCAACCGATCGCAGTTGTGGGTAAGGTGACTCTTTGGCCGGAATTCTAACAACCTCCGACTCAGGTGCTTTCAGTGGCCGATATCCCAGGTGCTTTCGGGCCCATTCTCCAACGTCTTTGGCATGGATGACTGGAGCAGGGTTATCAGAGGCCGTTGACGACCCCTTGGTTTCGGGCATATTTGGTACCGAAGTCAGTCCTGTAGCCAGTACCAGCTTGTCACAAATAATAGTGATACACTGAATCGGGGATGTGGACGTGGACACACTGATCTTAAGTTTCCACTCTTTGGTTTCGAGACGGCTGATGTCGTTGACCTACAGATAGATCACTCAGAAATCCCGCAAGTATAGGGCGGAGAGAGAATATCTTACCTTCCAGTTCAATCTTATGTGTTTTTTGAGCTGCCATTTCTCAACCCATGCACGGAGATAACAATTTATCTTCCAACCCAGAATGAACTGGTTGTGCGTATCATCCGCATGTTCCCCTGGAACAACGTCGGAAAGAGGCAGGTCACTGAATTCATAAAGCCCATACGAGTTCTGACTCAACAGATTTGGGTAAAGGCGCTCCTCGGCCCAAGTACCCCCAATATCGGAGGCAGAGTCAATCACAAGTAGTCGACTTTCGGAGGAATTTTTTTGGGGCGCATCGTTACTCTCAGTGAAACAGACGGGAATTTCGGCGATTTCGTCGGTTCGTTTGCCTGTGTTTTCATCGTGGTATGCCCCGACGATTTGTAAATATGTCTTCGCTGCGATGAGACCGTAAAGACCTAACAAGTTAGCCAAAATTCAATTTGATTGTGAACTCCTACCAACCTGCTCCGACAATCACGACTCGTTCCATGGCTAAAATGATTGAACGAGGGGAGAAAGGGGAAATAGAAATAAAACGAAGTTTTAATTAAAAAGTGTACAATGAAAGGGCAACAATACGAAGAACAGCTCGGAGATATGAGAGTCTTAATATTGTTCTTGTGGGGTCACGGCAACAATAGGAATTCCATCAATTAGCACCATTGAAAATATTGGACATACCTTGCAATTATCTGGACTTTCTCAAACAACAATTGAAATGACACTGACATAGGATTGACACATAGGAGCAATTACAGAAGAAAGATCATTGGGAGATGAAATATGACATTGGTCTTTAAAATGCCTAGGATAACCTTGATTTGGTTGACGTCCTCCCCGATAAACCGTCTGTGTAACAGAATGAGTTTTGAGTTCGACAATGGTCATGCGATTTATTCGGTTGGCGTGTTGTCACTTAGTCGGTCGAGACAATGGGCGAAACCGCGTCAGGACAGCCGGGCGACATCGATCCCTCGATATTCGGTCCGCTCGTGCCGAGCAAATTATACTTGGCGATACCATAATTGGTTGGGCCACTCTTTTTATTGTCGGTCCCGTAGGTCGAAGATATAATGGGCTACACGTCGATGGTCAACTGGTCAATCGCGTCTGTGATTGAATGGATTTGACCCAGGTGGAGCCACCACCCGAGTGAACTAGAAAAGGGAGTTTGCTAAAAAAATGATATCATCGCAGGTATACTTCTGAACCGAGCACAATGGCAAGGGACCAAGGCATCAACGTAGCGAGGGAACAAATAATCTTCATTCTACAGACCACTCTCTTCGCAATCTTCTCCAGTTTCTTTAGGTGGCCGCTTGAATCTTAGCGGCAAAGACCTATCCGCATCACTCAATCGCAGTTCAGCTTCAAGAATTTCAACGGCGGCGTGATTTTGTCGAGATTGGGCGGCACGTAAAGCACTGCCACAGAATCCACCTTCCATATGCACGTCGGCTCCATATTCCAACAACATGCCAATTATTTCAGTATGTCCACCTCGCGCAGCTGCTTGGAGGGCAGTGTTGTAGTAGCCACCAGCGGCATTTGGGTCTGCGCCTTTTGCCAAAAGCTCCATGACAAGTTCTTCATGGCAGTATCGTGACGCAGCCTGTAAGCCTGTACCAAACTGCCCTGCCATTATGGTGATGTCTGCGCCTAATTTGATGAGGTGTAGGGCGGCTTCTGGCCACCCTCTCGCGGCGGCCGCTTGGAGAGCGCAGCCATAGTATCCCCCGGTGATATTAATGTCTGCGCCGTGAGCAAGTAGCAGATTGAACACATCAAGTCTTCGTTCCACACAAGCAGCTTGTAGAGGCGTATGGTAGGGACCAGCCCGAATATTGACATCTGCGCCATACTCTAACAAAATGCGAACTACCTCTATATGCCCCTCTATACTGGCACCTGCAAGCGCTGATCCAAACATACCGCCGACAACGTCAACATCAGCACCTGCGTCGAGAATCGTGCGAACTATGGAAGAAAGTCCCAACTCCGCGGTATAATATAAAGGACTTCCAGGGCTGTGCTCGTCTTCACCGAGGCGGTAGTTAGACATCCAATGGTGAAAAGCGACGTTGTCTTGATCCAAAAGACGAAGGATCATTGGTTCTGCCTGTTTCTGGTATTCCGAAGGGAGGAGCCGTACATGAGTATGCCACTCAAACGTGGCGTACCTTAGTAGAGGGTAGCTCGTTTCTAGGACCTCATCCAACGAGGAGGGGTGAAAATCGTCTGATATAACTGACAAGTCAAATGACAGTAGGTATGTCAAACAACGCTGTGCGACTGCTAGGTGTGCTTCGGGGTCTTTTATGGCAAAAAACCTTGCGGGCCCTTTGGGGATCCGGTCCGAAGTCAAGAATTCCCGAACAGAGTAGTGCGACAATTGAACACAAGATACTCTTGAGGTGGTAACAAGACTGGAACATACACCCAGAATATCTGCAGGATCAAAAAGTCTATCAATTTCGACGAGAACACTGACTCCAGGTTTGATGGCCACCATTTCAGATAGCTCATCTAAGTCGACAGGGCGCGACGAGATCGTTAGAAACTGCAACGCCGTCAACGCGATAGAGCGGGACTCTTCATCTATGCCGCAAAGAATACGCTCGTATATCTCGTCCAGTGTTTGAGGAAGGCACTGTAGCTTTTTCCGTACAGCTGATGGGGACAAACAAGAACGTAAGGCGTCAAGTTGACATGCTGCCAGTCGGAACCTACACAAACCGTGGTCAATGAATATGACAAAATTCCAGATAAGGTCTCTGAGACGTACATTCCACTGGCACCATTCACAATGGCGTGCTCGATCTCTCTCTTCATCTGGATTGGGCGCTTGCTCAACACAGAATCTGATACAAGAACCTGACGGACCAAAGTCTGGATATCATGGTCCACTTGCGGCCCACGAAGAGGAATTGCCCTGGTAACCAGATCCTGCAGCCCTGTCTGAATCTGCCGCTCCAGGCGACTAGTGACCATAATATTCGCTAACCATGAGGTGCCGTCTTTGATTCTCAGAATGAGGTCGAATATGTCTTTCTGCGCTAGGCATTCGTCCAAAGCGTCAAGGATAAAATATGTCTTGCCAGGATATTTCAAGAGTGTTAAGAGTGTCTCGACAAGAGTCGCTGGGCTTGGATCCTGCCCCTTTTTGCTTTTTTCTTCGTATAGATTCATCACCTCTCGCGGAAATACCGTGCTTTGTCGGCAAATTTGAGCAATGGCTGACCTGATAAAGCCATCAAACGTTTGCCGTTTCCGATCTTTGAAGTCAAAGTAATAATAGACACAGAAAGAGACTGGCTGCTCGTCGCTTTTGCAGATATTTTGAACATGCTCAATAATTGTTGAACAATGGACTGAAAGCGTCAACATCACTCGTAGACTTATGGCAGTTGCATACAAACCTGTCTTTCCTGATCCTGGGATTCCATACAACCAGATCACCTCCCTCGTGCCAGTCAACCAAAGACCGAAGTCTTCTGAGTCGAGCAGCCAGCCACCAGTCCCCTCCTCATGTTTCGCGCAGGCAGAATAGTGGCACTCGGCAGCATCAACGGTTGATAGCCATTCGACCACAATCCGTTGCTCGCTAGCTAAACAGGTTTGATTAAAAATCATGAACATTTACAGTCAACAATTGACGAACCATCCTGTCTGAACAATGTTTTCTGAGAGTCTTCATGAATCTGCTTGGTCGCTTGTCGAATTTCCTTCGAAATGGTCCTACATTATAGAAGCTTCAGAAAAGTTCAAAGACAAGCCAGGTGCCACAAAGCGCTGGTTGACATAGTAGGATGTACATACAAATGGTCCACTGCCAGAGCTCCAGCGAGCAGCCCTCTGGCATCCCTCGCGATTCTTATCATTTCCCGCGTGTCATCGGCTCGCCAAGGCCAAGTTAGTTTCTTTCTCAGATGCCCTGGCTCGCCCTTTATTCTGACTTCCTGGCCTAAACGGTGCTCTAACTTTGATAGAAGTGTGTCTAACATTTGCATAGGGCCATCATTGGTCATCAATTCCTGTAAGCTATGGTTCCACGTTTCGTCTACGCCGGCAATATCGGCGATACTTGAAAGAAGAGCGCGGGTGGTACTGATCTCAACCGTAAGACAGCGTATTTCAGCTGATGCGGAGGTTATCGTTGAAATGAGATCAATGACTTTGCGTGAAACGTGTAGGAGGGTGAGAACACCTGTGGTGATGCTCAGGGGATCCATAATTCACGCGACCTAACATCGGCATGGATAGATTTGGTAGAACTGACTTCTTTCCCGATCATACTCTGACATTATTTGGCCCAGCTGACGATAGTTGGGCCGTGCGTTGGGCTGAGTGCCAAGAGACCTCATCGGGGAGTACTATCCAATCATATAACCGGCCGAAGGGGTCAGTGCGGCGGCGGTCACACAACCTACTGGGATGGTTATCACCCATTTCTCACATTTAAGTGGGAAAGGTACATGTATGTTTGGAATAGCGATGGAGGCCACCTGGGCCAGGCATAGAACCTGAAACCTGCCGAGTCAGGACTTCAAGAATGGCATATTTGGTCTTTGTGGACTACCGCATCCGGACCGTACACGGACCGTGCTGTTGACGGTCCGTCCTTCCCTCGAGTGCAACAGAATGTACAGCACACGTTATTATTATCCACAATATCCAATGGATGTATTAGCTCACTATTTCCGAACAAGGAAAAGCTTTCCTATGATTGAAGATCCAGAAATTCTATTCCCGATGTACCCCTTCACGGACCGTGAGGAACGGATCATGACTTCCACAAATATATAATAGACAATAAGAGCTTCCATGATGACCATATAACACTTTATCTTAACATTCACAACCATAATGGATAAAGAACAACGAATCGTCATTATTGGAGCTGGGGCTTTCGGTCTCAGCACTGCACTGAGACTAAAGGAAGAAGGTTACAAGTCAGTCACCATCCTGGACCGTTCGGTGCCTCCTGTTCCGGACGGATCGAGCAACGACATCTCTCGCATTATTCGATTCGATTATGGGGATCCCATCTACGCCGAAATTGCCAAAGAAGCATTCGACCTTTGGAAGGCCCCAGATTATCAAGAGGCGTTCCATCAAACACCCTGCTTATGGGTCTGTCAAGATGGCACCCCCGAACAGCCTGTGCAGCCTCGAGCACAGGAATACAGCCGCAAAACAAAGCGTGTCTTAACAGATATGGGCCAAGAATGGGTTCCTGTCGGGAGTGTGGAAGAGGCAAAACAACATTTCCCCAAATTGACTGGCCGACTAGCCACTCCTGGGTTTGACGGGTTCTACAACAAATCCGCTGGATGGGCAGATGCAGGCCTTGCTTGCGCGCGTCTCATGTCTCGTTGTGTATCAGTGGGTGTGTGTTTCATGACAGGTCCGAATGGCCAGGTAGAAGAATTCGAAAAACGACCGGACGGAATGATCAAATCTGTCCGTACCAAGAATGGACGGGTTGAGGGGGACCAGTTCATTGTCGCCACTGGCGCGTGGACTTCAAGTCTCATTCCGGCTTGGAACTCGATGCTCGCCGCTGGACAGGTTGTGGGATATCTGCGTCTCACTCCGGACGAAGTCACCCAGCTCAAGGATTTGCCTATCTACTTCAACTTTTCTACTGGCTTCTTTGCCTTCCCACCCCATGAGCCAACTGGTTACCTGAAAGTCGCCTGTCATGGTTTCGGTTATACTCGCGCGGAGCCCCCAATCACATCTGCACCCCCTAGCACAGCAGTTGCTTCGCGAGCTAATTACATCCCGGTTGATGGATTGAAACGCCTCACGTCTGGGTTGATGGATGTTTTCCCGCAGCTGGCATCAAGGGGCTTTGAAAAGGTGGGACTATGCTGGTACAATGATACTCCGACGGGAGATTTCATTTTTGATTTCCACCCAGAGCACAAGAACTTGTTCATTGCTACTGGAGGAAGCGGACAGTAAGTGGACCAGAGGACATTTTGAGGGAATCCGCACTAACATTCTCGTTTCCAGTGCTTTCAAGTTCTTGCCTGTCATCGGAAAATATATTGTAGGAAGCTTCCAACGCAAGCTTTCACGGGAGTTACTTGACAAATGGAAGTTCCCTACCCAATTCCGTGAGCGTTTCCAGGGAGAAGTATTCACAGGAGATGGAAGCCGTGGAGGGCCAGAGCGAAGGGAGTTGACTACTCAAGAGCTCGACACATTTGACACGGCGTTGAAAGCTGCTTCATCTCGACCAAGCAAGATTTGAAGATATGAAGCAACGCATCTTGTTATAGAACGGAACATTTATTAATCTTCGGAGTCAGTATATACTTTCAAACAAAGCACACATTCAAGATCAAGCCCACGCTATTTCTTCATTCTATGCAAACATTGGAGTTTTCTTAGCGGCGATAAACACGACCAAAAGGATATATGGCAGCGAATACATGTGCAACTTACACTATCCAACACAACTGGCAAAAACCCCCTAGTCATCCACCTCACAAATGCTCTGCCATGTAATCCCCCAAGATCATCCAATCTGGAATGCCAGGCATTGCTGGCCCAATCACATCATCACTGCCCCTCGTTTGAAATGGCCACTCAGGAAAAGGGCTTTCATTGATGGACTCGGGTATTTGGCCAAGGTCTTGAATATTTGGCGTCATTCGCTCTCTCTGACCATGGTTGTTTTGCTGGCCTAACCGCTGCGTTCTCGAGGAGGTTCTAGTTTGTACGACATGCCCTTCATTTTCTTGCATTTTGCTTTCTGGAGGGATCGCCATATCCCCGAACTTCATCGCCTCGTCTCCACCTGACGAGCAGCCAAAATCGAGGATTTCCCACATGAGACTCTCATCTTCTGCGGACATTCTAGGCATATTCGACGGGGTTGGCATTTTGGATAAAGCGCCCGAGAAACCTTCCTGATTATAATAGAGTGACCCGTAATTTTGGTGCCGAGCAGCGAGATCATTCACTTTGTTAACCTTGAAAGAGAAAATAATTAGTACTTTCATTCAATATTCTGCTAGCAGACTTACTAAAACGCTCATGTTTTCCCAATACACAGACAGCTCCGTCATAAAGTCAACAAGGATTCGAAATTCTTTATTGAGCAGAAGCGCAATTTGCGGATTTTTGCTGCCAGTGTGCTCGAGCTGAATTGTTGCCGCAATCGCAGCCAAATATCCCAGAAAAGGATCGCAGGTCTCAAAGCTGACCTCTGACATTTCCCTTATGAATCGAACTATCCATCGAGAGTGGAGGAGTGATGTCTCAAAGGACTTTTGCAGAAATGTTGCCGACAGATTTCCGTTGAAGTTGCGAAGTTTGGTCATGATCACGAATGGGTGGTGTAGCAAGCACTGGATTGAATGAAAAAGAAATTGAACAAACACCCAGGTCGAGAGGTATGCACGAGATTGTGGATCTTCT
Source organism: Penicillium fimorum (assembly GCA_028828255.1). Classification (NCBI taxonomy): domain Eukaryota; kingdom Fungi; phylum Ascomycota; class Eurotiomycetes; order Eurotiales; family Aspergillaceae; genus Penicillium; species Penicillium fimorum. The sequence continues at coordinate 4,842,452 of JAPWDS010000003.1, read as the reverse complement.
CGAGCACGGCTTTTGAAATCGACATTTATATATCGATGCGCGTCTGCAAAATGTGTTTCAAATTGCAACCATTCTGACTCGAGGATCGCGAGAGCTGATCCCGTTTGCCAGGGAGGTAAGGAGTTCTCGGCAGCAGGTTCAAAGACATATTCTGTGGCTTTTCCCCATAATGAGTACAGCCTCAGAAGACATGCGAGAATTCCATGATCAACCTTCTGGCCTTGTTTTCCAGGACCGTCGTGCAAAGACCCATGGGCAAGTGAGCCATTATCACCAAACCGTGCTTCCGTTTCTGGAAAAGGAAATGGAAGTGTGAACTGCTTGTCGGAGAGCGAGAGCGAATAATTTCGAGAAGCACTGTAAGTGCGATCGAGCATAAAAAAGGCCCAAGTAATGCGTTTTCTTGTTTCGATCTCCAGGTCATTTGGGAGATACGAGTCCTTTGCTTTATTTAACCCTACTGATTGAATAGCGCGCAATCCCAGAGCAACCGACGCATACGCTCGATGAGCTTTTCCATCAGCAAAATCTACCTGGGCCATGAGAAATGTACCCTGGAGAAATGAAAGACCCATCTTTCCGTCTTTGTATTGCTTTGACAAAAGGTCCCAAGCTTTCTCCGCGAATGTTTTCACATCAGTATTATCATGTAGAGGTCCTCGATATCGTCGAGGCAGACGGGAAGTGAGGGCCACTAATGGGAATGCGACCTCCGGTGGCAATGCGCCGGTATATCTCAACAGCCATTTTTTTGAAAAAAGACAATATGGCTGGTCATGAAAGTAGGACAGATATGTTTCCACTTCCTGCTCGATAAATGCAACCGAAAGACCAGTTCTGTTTCATTTTGGTTAGGATATTTGTGATGTCAAAGAGGGTAGATTTTCAACATACTCCTGAGAAGCTAGCGAGTGGCTCTCTGGGCGATGTAGTAGTTCGAGGTCGTCATAAGAAGTCTCTTGCAGCTCGCGATTGTCATTAAGCTGGTTATCACTCGATACTCCCTGTAATGAATTAGACATTGGTAATCCTTCTCTAGAGAATTCGAAAAAAAAAGGTTAGCAACTTCTGGGCCTGAGATGCATGATTTCTTCCGTACTGGAGTAAAAGTGCCATCATGTCTAGTCTTTCTTCAATGCGCTGGAGCCTCCCAGAGGTCGGGATATCCCCTTGGACCTGATAAATTTAGCATAGACCAAAATTTAAAGCCATATTCAATAGGCTAGGATAGAAAGCATAAGTACCTCAGCAGCGCTGTGTGGTGTTTCATGGCTCTGAACCGGAGCCGAAACCGAGTGGCTCTTCGCACGGGATGGCTGCGGTCCGTATGAGCAGCGCTGCCCTAACCTGTGGCACAGCGAGCATGATGGTTTCTCGCCTGGACAGCGTGCCTTCTTCCGGCTGTCGGGGTATAATATTAGAAATTGAATCGGCAATCCATCGGGCACCTTGACGGTCTCGAGTTTTCTTTTTAATTTTTATCGGGGGCTTGGCACCTACCGACAAGGACCACAAGCTTGCCGGGTTCGCTTTAACGAAACTTTGTGTATGGTGTAGTTATCGCCGATTGAGCTCATAGTAGGCAAATTGGCCTTATAAATAAGTGTTATCTTGCAGATCAATGCAGCTCGAAGATGTCGAGTCGGTCCCGTGCGGGATACAGCCGGTACCAGTTGGCAGCTCGGTTGTTGCAACTCTACATATTCAAATCTCTCATCTCAATTATCCCTCTACTACAGTGTCACATGATACTCTAGAACTGTGATTTTGTCAATTTCATGTCAGACAAAGAAAGTAAAGTTTCTAAAGTTTTACCAGCAGAAGACAAGAAACCAGCCTTTGACAATATTCCCAACGTGCCCGCTCATGTGATCGGCTGAGAGCTTATGCGGGGAAGCTAAGTGATTATCCTGTCTTCATCTTATCCAAAAACAATCTGATATCGATTACTATGGTCGCAGAGACCACAGTCTAGCCTGTCCTGGAATATCGAGTTTGAATTTTCATAATTTCATATGCAGTATGAATACATGACTTTCTGCTTTGATTTTACAAGCCCGGCTGGAAATCCGACCACCCGAGTGGCGTTCACCCATCGCGGTAATTGCAGCCGTCAACCGATTTCCCTCTGATCGTCAGGTTCTAGCACGGTCGATAAACGGCTTAACCTCCGTTCCGGTCTTGTGATCGGTCAAAGCCTGTAGATTTGATATCCTCATCGGGAAGTATGAACTCATGATCATGGTGGCTGTCAGTAGGATTTAGATATTCTATGCCTATATCAAGGACCTCATGGTCTGCTCTGGATTATCAGAATTGACAGAATTCCAAGACAACATTCCTCAACTAGTCTTTCTATATAAACTTGTGTTTGGATCTTCACAATGTCAATGGTCAAGAATTACGTACTTGGGGAAGGAGACGCATCTCCAACCCCTGCCAACAACAATTCCCCAGTTCACCCTCTCCCTACCTCGTGGTATTCTTCACAGGATATACATGAACTCGAGCGACGCGCCATCTTCTCTCGGAAATGGCTTTTGACCACGCACAAGCTACGTTTCCCCAAAACAGGCGACTGGCTCCGGTACGAGATCGCCGGGTACGCATTCATCTTGGTCAAAGATCGCCAGGGAAATATCAACGCTTTCCACAACATCTGTCGACACCGTGCATTCCCCGTGGTTACTGAAGAAGGTGGCACCTCTGGGATCTTCTCTTGTCAATATCACGGATGGTCCTACGGCCTTAATGGCAAACTTGCCAAGGCACCTGGATATCAAGATCTGGAAGGTTTCGATAAGAGCAAGAACGGTCTTCTTCCGATTCACGTTCATATTGATGTGAACGGGTTTGTTTGGGTTAATTTGGATGCCAGCGAGAAACCTGAGATCTCGTGGGAAGATGATTTCAAAGGAATTGAATTACAGCCACGTTTTGAGGGGTTTAACTTCGAGGATTATAACTTCGACCACACCTCGGAGATGAGTGAAGAGTATAACTGGAAGATTCTGGCAGACAACTACAACAAGTCCCTCGGCTTATATGCTGTGGATACCAACGATGGAAAGTCTACAACCGAGGAGATTGCCAATAGGCTGAAGATTGCCAGCACGTATTATTTTCCCAATGCTGCTATGACTGTTTTGTGAGTTCAGTTTCAACTGTCTCCCAATAGATTTGATTGGTGCTAATTATGTACGCAGGCCGCACTCCTTCTTTATGCAGCGACTTGTGCCGGCGGGCCCCTCGACATGCTCAATACGCTATGAAGTCTACCGCCACAAGAATTCTACTGATGAAGAGTTCGAAATTATCAATGAAACGTACAAGCGAATTATGTCTGAAGACAAAGCTCTCTGTGGCGCAGCACAAATCAATCTCCACTCCCGGACGAAAGAAGAACCAGTCTACTTCCAGTCTGTCATTCGTGACTTGATCACCGAGCACCACAAGCGGGAAGAGGACGCAGAAGAGGAGATTTGGCCTGCGCGACAAGGAATCCCCAAAGAAGAGGCAGTCAGCAAGGAGGATATGGACTTTTGCTCCAAGCTGACAAGCAATGACGCATCAGCTTTGACTGCCGGGGGTTGTTGTGGAGGAGGATGTGGGGGTGGACCTCCCACTATTGCAGCAACGGCACCTGAGACTATGGTGATTTAATGATGTGCATGATAGCGTTTGACCTTTTAGCTTTGATTTGTTCCTATTACGAAGATGACATATTACATGGAGCCATATCACGAGACAGTTTTCTAACTTGAAATTTTAAGCATCAAAGAAGGTCATGTGAAACTCTTATTTTGGACAAGACTGATAAACGAAAGTCTAACTAATTATAAAGCAAAAGATGGACTACTATACTTCTAGACGCCTAACCATGCAGGCCGTTTAGAAATGACCGGAATATTAATAGCAAAATAGAGAATAATAGAGCATCTAGACAACAACCTAAGCTATCTAAAGAATCACGCGGATAATTTAACCTTTTTGAGCATAAATATCAGGTTACATGCAGATCAAGGAGAGGGGACCTATGAGAGGAAGGAGAAAAACCTCACACTTCACTCTCCGGTTACTCCAAGGCCTGGACTTTTAACCTGCATTATCGTTATTATCTCATTATCTCCTAAATATTCTTATATCTCCTTAAATATCCCCCCTCTTTTAATGTGACGATTATCTCATCTATCTCTTCTATCTCAATACCCCGCATCTAAATCCCCCCCCCCCCTGTTTATTTTATTTTCCCTTTAATGATGCCACGAGAGAGCACCCGAGGAAGGTTGCGTTCCCATGAGGCTTGTCTAAATTGCAGGTAAGGTAATACATGGTCTATCTGTAGGGATATAACTGATGTCCATACAGAAGAAAGAAGACCCGATGTCCGGCCGAGAAACCGTCTTGTTCAAGCTGTGTCCGCCTGAACCAGGCATGCCTTTACACTACTATACCTAGAGGGTCTCGCGGAGGGCAGTCTGTAGGTGCTGATTTATGGCTATCAGTGGCCAATCTTTGACTTTTCTTTTCTTGTTCGTTACTACAGGACGACAGGCTAGCATTCCTTGAAGAGAAGGTAAACCTTATCTTGAGTGGTAGACCAGCTCAAACCCTTCAGTCGGAGAAGCCACAAGAGTCAGGAAATGGAATAACAGAAACATTGTATCCTGCCACAACACGCCCACTACCCATTGAACCGAGCACAGTCAGTGACCCATTTTTCCTCGGGTTTGACTACGAGGATTCAAGCTCGCAGCCGTCATCATCTGCCATTGCCAAAGCTATTGATCTTTACTTCCAATACTGCCATCGACAACCGATTTGGTGTTTTGATCGTGAAGATGTCTCAGACCCAAGTTATCTGTCAGAAGAGCTCGTTTGTTGCCTCCTCGCCTTGACTTCACGATTCTCAAGAGATCGTGACCACTTACAACATTATGGAGATAGTGCAAGAAGCCTGGTTATGCTTCGTATGGCTAATGGTACAGTGGAATTGGAAACCATCGAGAGTCTCTGTCTGCTGTCATATTCTTCATTTCTAGGTATGAGCCTCGGGCGCTGGGTGGAGAGACTCCAAATGTTGATTTTATTCTAGATGGAGATATACACCTTGGTCGCTTCTATCTCGGCCTTGCTCTGCATCTGTGCCGATCAGCAACGCTAGATCTCGAATCAAGTCATGCGGGTGAAGGTCCCATGGCCGAGCGCAAGAAGCGGCTATTCTGGAGTCTTCAATCTCTGGAGCAGTCTTACGGGCAGCAGAATGGGTTTCTCTCTATACCATCAGAGGTCATGCGAACCTTCTATATTGCCTCCAGTAGCGACCGGGCGAAACAAGATGGAACGGAGGCGAAACCCCCTCCGCTGCCGACAGATGATCTTGGTTGTTCGAAATCATCTGATATAGGTATTTGGAGCCTAGCGGCCCACTTTGGTTGGGTCTGGAGTAAAGTGAGGACATATGTTTCCGATTGCGCTCGCAATAGGCTCAAAGAACCCTGGCGACACGATTCCATGTACGCCATGGTGCTCTCCGACCTTACAGAAATTGAGAACAAGCTTTCCCAGTGTCATCGATATGACACAGTCAAATTCTTCGAGCGAACAGCAGAGGAGCTGAGATCAAACCGAAACTACTGGACCCCATGGCTGAAACTGCAGTTCACTTACCATTGCATCTTAACTGTTCTGAACCATCCCTTCCTCTACATTGTGGCATCACAATACAACGATAATCTAGCAATCCCAAACGCTTTTTGGAGACGGTCATCCGAGTTGGTCTTGCTACATGCTACCTGGCTTGTCCGCATGATAGACATGGTGTCTGAGAAGAAGATGCGACTGATCGATCCATTCTTCGGACATGCTGCCGCCATTGCAGCTACGGTACATCTGTACTACTGTTGTGCTGCGGACCCCCGACTGAAGTACAAATCCAAGGTTGATTTCACAAAATGTCGGAGGTTCCTGAAGAGCTTTGTGTCCTTTTCGCCTGCATGTGGAGTCTTGGTGAGTATCATGAAACCAAAAAGCAGCCAGCCATGCTAACAAAGGTGCAGGATCAAACGCTGGACAAGATGACTCGAATTGCCTCCGGTTCAGAGAATATCGATTATGATTGGGAGCCGGAGAAGATTCATCTCAGTATACCTCTGATGTGGGATGTTCTTCAAGTCAACTGTAAACCCAAACCGCACGAAGTGTCGACCGGTGGCTTGCTACATCCATCATTGAGCCCAACTGTCTCTACAGAAGAGGTGGAGGACAGCCCAGCATCGACTTTAGAGGTTATTGTTGCAATGTCCCCGAATATAACCGTTAACACTGCGGATGGTGGCCAAGCTGCGCATATTCCACCAACCATGCCGCGCATATCCTCCACGCCAGCTTCTTCCGACCTGGACCTCGGTGAGAAGCTCGTTGCGCCAGCCGACAGTTTAATGACCAATACCCCCTGGCTATGGACAGATCCTTCGCAATTTGTTGATATGGAGAACAATGTGGGATACCCGGATTCCGAATCTGCTCTCGGAAACGTTGACGGATTCTCGACTTGGTGGGATTTTGGAAACTTATAGGAGTAATATGTTCATTGACTTCTACTGCAGCCGTTACTGTCTTCCCAGGCCGTAACTATCGTCTCAATTCCCCCGGTTATACTTTGCCCAGAGCCCTATGCGAAGAATACCCTTGTGGGGAAACACTCCTAACAAACCCCAGATGAAAACCCGATGCCCACGCGATCCCGATCGAGTTATGCCTCTGCGACCGTCTTCAATTTTTCCTGCAAAGCAGCAAAATTCCTTTTCATAGCGGTGTCAGTAAATTGAGCCCCAGTCACCATCGGATACTTCTTCGACGGCCCCTGGACCAAAGCATCCTTACAAGGCTGATTGAAGTAAGCAATGCTGTACCGGTCGCCAAAATAGTCGCCAGCTTCACAAGGAGCCTTGACACGATGGAAGGTCGACTTGAACCGGTCATCCGACCAGGACATAAGTAAATCACCAATATTGCACACGATCTCGCCAGTACTAGCCTCCACCTTGGTCCATTCATCCCCAATACCGAACTCTGTCACTACCTCACGACCGGGACAGATTTCCAGCCCACCCTGGCCATCCTTCTGGAAAAGTAAAGTCAAAAAGTCCCAATCGGCATGTGCCCCTGCACGATGATACACCTTCCCATCAGGGACATCCGGTAACGAAAAGTAATGGAGTAGACGCATGGTGGTTTGCGAGTTCGGGCGTGAGATGCCATGACACTCGATGAAGAATCTTTCGGGAAACCCCAGACCGCGCGCAAAGCATCGCATCAAACATTCCGATACTTGTTGTGTGCGGTTCATGAAATCGAGACAAGCGGTCCGGAAACCAGGCAGGTCGTCGTATTTGACCCAGAGGTCATTCATATTCTCCCCGAACTGTAACTGGTAGGATTCTTTACTGTCGGGCTGTCCGGTAGACGGTCGGATTTGTGAGTTCTTTTCCCATCCGACGTTGTTTGGATTCCACGGGACAGTTGCTTTGACCTCATCTGGCAGATCGAAGAAACTTTTCGATATCGCGAACATTGATTCGATGTCTTCCTTGGAAATTCCATGACCAACTAAGGTGAAGAATCCGACCTTTTCGGCGGCTTCGATCAATTGATCGGTGATCTCATCGATTCGATCTTCGAAATCGTGTAGTGAGATGCGAGGAATGCCTCGAGAGACGTATCGGGTTTGAGATGACATGGTTTGTAACAGTGCAGAGGCATTGCATATGTTCAAGCGGTAAAGTGTGATCCATTTATAGGTCAGTGTCATCAACTTGTCTTACTGTACAATATACCACCATGGGGTGCGGGGGTGCTTCAGCCGAGCTGATAAGAATTGCGTCGAAGATTGCACTTGGAATAGCACACCATTAAAAGGGAAGTCGATGTAGAATATCGTGATTGTCGAATATTTTAGTTAGGTTATTGCCGTTTGTAAAGATAGATGCCGTTTCTAGACACTGATTCCAAACAAACCCGGATACCTGCAGGGCATTCTGCGCTCTCTAATAGGGCAGAATCATGGTCGAATCAATTCACCTCGATAAGAAATTATCAAGTGCTGGGAGTATGCTTAATATGAAGATCGGAGGTCCCCGAAAGGGCTTGGCTCTGAAGAGTCAAGTGTGACAAGATTCTTCCGCGTTGAATTCAGAAAAGGGTACGTACTTTGTGCATTCGGTCGCGTCAACTTGGAGCTCGATAGGTAATCTTAGGGTAGACGCCGGGTCTAGATTGCTTTGGGTATCAAGTTATCTCTATTTAATATGTTCAGATTACAATTAAGTGCCACATATACACGCAAAAAATGGGCCAGCGCTTGGTGCCAAAATAAATATTGCGTTGGGGCGCAAAGCGTCGAGCCAATGGTCCGTAGGTTTGATCCGATATCAAACTATGGCTTCATTCAAGCTTGCGCACTTGGGTCACAGGTGCACGATATACTCGACGACCGTGCACAATGTACAAAACAATTGCGAAGATGACCACCGCCCCGAAGACGAGGATAGACCAGTTCATATCCACCGGGGTCGGGTGATTGACGGTTGGGAAGAAGGTAAAAATGATAGCAAAGCAAAGCCAAGCCAGTGAGAAGACATTGATCGCGAAGCCGAAAATACCGAGCGAAAATCGCGAAGGGGGAATACCGCCCGGTTGAAAACGGACCCGAATGATGGCAGCGATTGACAAGATATAAGTGGTGAAAAGTGCAGCGATCATCACAGATGCGACGGCGTTAAAAGCGGCAGTAGATCCAATGTTGATCAAGCTCAGCAGCACGGTGATAATGGTCGATACTAACACGGAGCAGACAGGGATCTGGGTGCGTCGGTTAACATGAGCCAAATGTTTAGAGAACGGCAGCGCATCATCGCGCGCAAAAGCAAAGGTCTGGCGAGAGACTGTCGCAAGAATACCGATAGCGCTACAAACTTCCATGACAAGAATGATAGCGGCCACACCATTGGTGGCGGCCACGGAGCCGGTGGCATGGTTAACTGCTGGCAGGAAGGAGAATCCACTCGCCGTGGCGAGCACATCTTGTAAATCTCCCATATTGTACAGCAATGTAATCAGCATAATGAATCCAAGGGCGCCGTTGATCAACGCGGTTGAGACCATACACCACGGCACTACAAAGGCAGCATTCTGGACCTCCTCGGCTAATAGATGTTAGCGATCACCACGAATTAGGAGAGTTATTGCGTTTGACTTACACATATGTGTAGCAGCATCCGGGCCTGTCCAGGAGAAGATCGGGGTCAACTGGCCCACCAGACACGCGAGTCCCATGCTTGGCCATTCACCAGAGTTTGTGAACTCTGCCCAGACAGACTCCCCAGAGGCCTGCCCTGGGGACATGACCCACATTGGGACAATGACAGCAACAAATCCCAAGAGGTGAATGGCGAGGATTAGACCCTCCATGGGGGGAGAATCTTGTAGCCCCAAGTATTCACCACGGTTCCGACGGCGGCGATAGCGATAGTCAGCAGTGTCCCGTGCCAGCGCTCAAAGCCATACACCCAACCGGAGGGATCCGAGTAGTTGAAGACCAGTAATCCTTGAATCAATGTACCGCAAAGGTAGCAAATACTAGCAAAAGCAGCTTGCCATCCTAGCACCGAAAGCCATCCTAGAAGGGGATTAGCGCTGGAGATCATCAGATTTTGAATTCGAGGTTTGGGCTAACCGGTAAGATAGCTCAGGAATCGTTGACATCTCGGCCAAGCGAATTCACTGACCCAGTGGTATTGTCCGCCTGACGTCGGGGAGCTGGCTATGTCAATTTCCATGCGCAACATGCAGGTCGAATCGAACTTACATGGACGCGATCTCGGCCATGGAGACCACTGCAGAGAAAAATCCAACAAACGACCCAATATATACATAGACCATGCCGGCTCGTCCTCCATCAATCAGGCCGTAGGTACTCGTGCTGCAAATTCCCCATTATTCGGTGTCCTCTCGTAATATTGCGGGTCCCAACTCACAGCAGAATCGACTCCCATGTGGCCATTAACGTCGTCGTGAAACCCAAGATTGAGTAGAAACGGAAATTTCTCTATCGCTGATCAGTATTAAGTCGCGTTTCGAGAAATGTGCAGCTCACCTTGAACTGTTGGGTCTTGCCTAGGCGCTGCATGTCCCAATCATCCTGGTCGGTCCCATCGAGGCCAACATCATGGGACACCATCTCCTTGTCCGGTCCTCTCTTCATGGTGTATATGAAAGAAGAAGAAGAAGAGAAACGCAAGACCACTGCCACCTGGGCAAGAGGCCCTGATGGTCATCATCAAAGGGGGGAAAGAAAAGGCCGAAAGTGGAGCCAAAGAAGTTTATTTATTGCAGGACAGTGACGCACATGTGCCATGCATGTACATGTACACGTTTTATTTTCCGATCTATATTCTACTATTACATACATATAATTTAAATAATATTTAAATAATACATATAACGAGCTATATTGGATATTGGCATTTTCTAGGGGAATCATATGTTCTGCTTATGAATATTTTTCTCCGCGAAAGTTCAGGTACTAAGACAAAATGGAGTACAATGGAGTACAAAATATTTACTCGCATATGATTCGACCTTGCTTGCTATTAACTTCATAAATGCGATCGAGCCTTCCACTAACTCCAGGTTCTTCAAAGGTCAGAGCCCGCTAAATAGCTCATATGAATTCACTTCAGTAGAGCAGGGTTGTCTCTGTACATCCTTGACAAGGTTGTCATAAGGGTGCCTTCTCTACAATATTGCACACAATATTGTTCAACCGGTCGCACTTTTCCTATTCATTTAATATCCACAAATAATCTCTAATAGTCGGAGAACTTGGAATAAGGTTTAGATGATTCACATAGAATTCAATAGTTTTCGATATTCTGCTCAGCTTTAGGGAAATCACATTTTACCAGGCCAGCCCCCTACGGTACACCGTGCGTTAGACCTCCTGTCATAATATTTCTACATGTAGGTTGTTTGCCGGCTTTTCCCAGTGAAATATGTTTCAGTTAAATATCCTTATGTTCCTAGAGTTATTCGCAATTTCCCACTATATAATATTCATACTATACCTCAAGCTTTGATTTTGAATTATATATGATTTGGAACTTAGAGCAAATGAGGTCTCGGGTGAATAGGGCCGACTTTTCAAGCACTGAGGCTTTTGAGCTAACAGTTAGGTTTGTGTTTTCTAGAGGCGTGTGGCTTGCTAAGTAAATACAGCAATAAGGATATCGGGAGATCTCCCTGACAGCCTAATTTTTGAATTCGCTTGCGCCAAGATATTAGAATTATCCGGCAAGAGCGCTATAGAGTAAATATAATGAATAGTTATGCAGCTAGATTAATACGGTTAAAGCCGACCAGGTGACCGGGGATATGATCGCGACATTTTTCAGAAAATCAAGTGTCGATTTTTGATTGCAATATGGAGATGGGGCCTCATCCATGGGTATATATTTAACAGTATGGTACTCCGTACTAGCCACCCGTGGTCTCGTTGCCGAGAAGTGAAGGATTCTGCTCCTACATGTACCGGGTATTTTTGAAAGTCGTTCTTATTAATACTCCGTAGACGCAATACGCTACGAATCCTTCCTCCGTATGCAGCGAAATACCCACCATCGACCGAATGCCGAACACTCCACAACATCTTGTTCGTGTCAGAATGCCAAGAATCAACCGCATTTCAGCTAAACTGAATAGAGATATTGAGACCGACATTCTGAGATTTTGGGTGAGGGCAAAGAGATTAACAAAAGAAATGGGTTGACGTTTTATTGCTTGGTATAGTTATTGTTGAGTATATTAGTGATGGATCCTTTTGTATACAACATCTGTGTACTATAATATGCATGGATGTTGTACGAAGTAGAGAACATTGAATTCTCTTATCTGATCCAACAATTTAAACCAGAACAGCCATCAGCGCCACATCTCGAATACCTATGGATGGCCACATGGGCGGGCGGGTAGACTTGATTAGTCATGAGCCAATCGGCCGCACCTCGGAACGGTTACAACCCACTGTCAGTACGGGAGGTGTCTGGAGCTCAAGATGATAGCGATGATAAGAGGAACTTAGAATGATGAACCCCCTGAAAAGGGAATTTCTAGATCCTATGTAGCACGTGTATGAGACGTGTTGGATCCCCTACGTGATCTAGGCCGTTTTGCGGCCCTGTGAAAGCTGCATTGAGCGCCTTGGTCCCCCCCAAATGGCAGTTGGCACATCAGGCACGTTGTTGTCAAGGTTCGGGACAACTGCACACCAGGCAAATTGCCCCTATCATTGCTAAAAATTCATACAAGTTGCATCAGTGGCGACTGAAAAGCCAACTGTTTGGGCAAGTAGGGCCTCGAAGTTGGCCTTCTTTTGGCACATATGGTTGTCGAATTGTAAGGGATCCCCATCCCTTTGCAAAGCTGGTTTGCTTTGCTTTCGGAGTGCAATACGAGTATACAGGTTTCCTGTTGGCTGCTTCTTCTTCTTCTTCTTCTTCTTCTTCTTCTTCTTCTTCATCATCGTCTTCAGCTTGAAGGCCTTTTGCCATAGACATTACTTAGCCCGGGTGGACTAAATCCAGGCCCTGGATCATCTTGGCCGACCAGTGATTCCTCGAGGAGCGGGCTTTGGGTCGAAGATAAAGACCATTTCGGGTTGTCTCGTCTAGTGCTGTAGAAATGTCAGCGTTGCGCCCATCCATGCCACCAAACCCTCATAACTCAATAAGACCTAGTCATTGGATTGGAGTATATAGCGTATATCACTGGGTCTGAGATGAGTTTATTAGAGGGATAAGGATGGAAGAAATGCGACATACGTTGCTTATTCTGTTGAGTACGTAAGAACCAGATGATGATGATGATGATGATGATGATGATGTTCTTCCTTCACCAAGGAATAACTCAACTCTGATGCCAGTAGTACTTCGATCTGTATATGAGCGCGGTATTTCCAGAGATCTCAAATAGAAGCCTACTGGTAGATAGGGGGTAGAAAGAGCCAAAAACAGCATAAACTGTACAGACGACTTTTGTATAACCTAGGATAACATTGAAGTGTCGAATGTATGCCAGGTTTGATACAGGTACTTTACCCGGGATATCGGTACATAGGTGGAGCCAACGCCACAAAACGATACATGTGGTCTCGAGGTGGGGTCGTCGGCGCAAATTACTGCATTCGTCATATTACCTATAATCGTTAGACAATTACGTATCAATAAAATAACCATACGTTGTATTGCTACTAGAAAATAGGCTTAACGAACTGCCTAGGTAGTAACTAGTTAGTTAAATATCTAACTAGTTAGGTAGTTAAGTTATGTTGAGAGCCTTGTTTTAGGCTACTACTTCCACGGACCATGACGCGTGGGCTTGTGGCTATGCAGCTCCCTTCGAGTTCTTGGAGCCACCCGGTAATTATCCAGAGAAGAGGGGCCCTCCCGGCAGTGGTTGACGCAGACGCGCAATTCTTAAGGGGATTACGACCCACGGGGAGCTTGGCAGACTATGATTCTTATTTGAAAACCTGCCGGCCACCGAATCACCGTACGCGTACACGCTCAGTTCCACTGTTCGTACCGCCAAGACAGAGTGGTTCCTCATACCAAGGAGTATTCCGGATAGACGGGGAACGGGCGCGAAAGGAGGATGTGGAATAAAACCATGATGTCGCCGCTCCTGGTTCCGACGGAAAAGACTCCTACTGTCTTTCTGCTCAATATCCGTATCTCATCCGCGATGCCCCAATGCTCTTACGGACTTCTTCTGGCATGCTTCGCCTAACCTCCTGGCTTCGCAATGGTCGTCTACATACCCGCTTTTCCTTCCGATGGATTGCTCTGCTCCTCACCGCTGTCGGGGGCCTCATTGCATTCTATGTGTTTGCTGTCCCACAACTTCTCAGATTCCGGTTCCGCGCCGACCTAAGCTGGTATGATCTAGGAGTTCACGGGTTTGGTCCAGACCGAAATTACATCTCCTTCGATCAAGAGTCACCCGTTGTCGAAATCACTCCGTCTGGCGCAAAATGTGATCCCCGGTACACATTCCTTGCGCCTCGGGGCGATTCAATTGCCCATCCCGGTCCGATGATCCTGAATCCTGATGGGGAACTTGTATGGACAAAATGGAATAATGGTACGACGCAGGACTTCAAAGTGCAGCGGTACAAGGGCGAGGACTACCTCACTTATTGGCAAGGAGATACAGCCAACGGCATTGGACAAGGGTCGTGGTACATGGTAGGTTATATATTGAGCCAATTGACCGCAATTCTGGTTCTCTAATCACCATGTCCGATTACAGCTTGATTCAACCTATACACAGAGGTATGTGGTGTCACCAATCGGAATGTATGACGGCGACCTGCACGACTTCCAAATCACTTCCAACGATACTGCAATTCTGATGATCTACGACCCCATTTTGATTGATTTGACCTCGATCGGCGGCCCGGAGCTGGGATGGATGTATGATGGAGTGTTCCAGGAAGTGAAAATCGAAACTGGGGAACTGCTATTCCAATGGCGCGTATCCGATTTTTACCACCCGAGTGACAGCTATTATCCCATTGAACATACCGGGTATAGAAGGATGTCGGGGTATGACCACTCGCACATCAATAGTGTGGACAAGGATGACAAGGGCCGGTACCTGGTATCGATGCGCCACCTCCATACTGTTGCATGCATAGACGGCACCACTGGTGATGTCCTCTGGTCACTAGGAGGGAAACGTAATAACTTTGCTGATGCTTCGGATGGGGCTGCCACCGACATCTCATGGCAGCATGACGCTCGCTGGGTAGGACCCAACCGCCTAAGCTTGTTTGACAACGCAGCCTACAATAATGACAATCTATCTGCGGTGAGCCGCGGCATGATTGTTGATCTGGATACTGATGCGCGGCAGGCAACATTGCTGCAATCTTTCGAGCATCCGCACGACATCATGGCGGTTTCTCAAGGGAATGTGCAAGTACTAGACACGGGGAACGTGCTCGTGGGCTGGGGTCACTCTGCCGCTTTCACCGAGTTCTCTGCAGAGGGTGATATTGTATGCGATGTGCACTTTGGTGCCTCTGCTTTCTTCACGTTTGGTCGTGTTGTCTCCTACCGGGTGTTCAAGTTCGACTGGGTTGGCAATCCTCGGACGATCCCCGACACTGCAGTCACACCAGAGAGTGTCTTTGTTAGTTGGAACGGTGCCACAGAGGTAGCAGAGTGGCAAGTTGAGGCATGGGACGGTGAAAACCTCAGGAATATGACCTTCACAGCTGTCGACCAGGTCCCTCGCGATGGTTTCGAAACTGAAATTCCACTGACCCCCGATATTGTTTCATTGTTCCGTGTGCGTGCAATCAACTCGAATGGCGAGTCTCTCGGTGTCACGGAGATACTTCAGCGACTACCAGCCTCAGAGGGCTCTCCTTTTATGAGCCTATTGGCATTGGGATCCATTGCCTTTGTTGTACTTGGATGCCTTATTTGCGGTGTTTATTTCGTTGTTCACCGCCAACTTCGTCATGGATTCGGCTCGAGTCGCTCCTATCAGTTGGTGTCGTACAAAGATGAAGATGATAGCGATGGCGAGTATGATCGTCTCCCATTATGACGCTGGCGTCTGATACCCCTCATGCTTGTATATATGCAACTCGTTTTGCACATACTTAGAATTGAATTCATACACGTTCCTCAGTCCCCTTTTGGGTCTTTGGTGATAAGGTTGGTGCCGACTAGAACTTGTTGTCTATTTATCGTTTCTGTTTGACCCTGCTCGCCTGCCCAACCTTGGAAGCAGGATCTCGTTGCGTTGGTGGCTGGGTGCATCAGATCGCCATGTGTTAGATTGTAGCAGAAGCCGTCTTACCAAGTTACACGTCAAGAGTTGGGTGCAGGTTTCGTGGATTGTGAAGCCCAAGGACTACGGAGATTACCAATGTTTATCTTCGTTTCCGTGACTTCCGTTCTTCTCTGCCCCGTGTGGACCTGTTGGCCTACGCAAACTTGTTTGCCAAGGTTGATAAAAACCTTGGGACACGCGGGAAAGGTGGATGCGAGGTTTCATTCAGTGACCGAGGTGACCCCGGATATCCTGCCCGTCTAAGATGCAGTGTTGTACTGATTTGGTCGTTAATATGCCAAGATCGCATCACGGGGCTCAGAAAATATCAACATGATACTTGCCAACCTGGGGCTTGCCCGAAAATCGGGCGTCGGGAAGGAGAGGACTCCGAGCGGTCCCCCTTGGCGCCAAGTGTCGCTTGTAATGTTTCCATTGGAGGGGTCTTGGGGCGTGGGTGATCTTGGCGCTGCTCGCATCGGTCCCGCTCCCAAGCCAAGCCGAGGGCCTCGACGCTCACAAGAATTTCCACCGCACGATTCAAGCACATTTCCCGCCCCTAGCAAGCCCCATTTCTTGGGTGACATCCGCTTCATCTTCCATGATAAGGTTACCAGATGTCTAATTGGCGAAAAAAAGAGAAATGCATCTTCTCCACCTCCTCTTGCCAGGATCAGGATCATGACACTGGTTCCTTTTCGGCGACGGAACAATTCTGGAACCCCAGACTCTCCCGAGATCAGGAACATCAACAACCCTGATATTCTAAGCACGGCCTAATATGGGGTCTTGGATTTCAACTTTCTGTGGCTGAACGCATGCTACTTCCATGCGCCAAAACTAGCCGGCATATCCTTATTGACATCCAACGTGAGATCAGAGATCAAGGTCCTGCGGTCACCCGCGAAATCCAAATTGTATTTCCAGCTACATGGCGTACCCTCCCGTCTTAGCATCACGTTGCACGAGTTCTGTGTCGTCGGTTCGAAGTTAGTTAATCCTTGGCTGGTTGGCCAAGCGCTATAGCCATATTGGCGCTCACCTCCATGTCCTTGGCTATCCCTGCGTTGTTGGCGCGGGATGAAATGCTGGTGCTTTTTACTGTAGATGAGGAAATTCCGCAGAACTTTCCACTATGGTCTTATTCCAAATTGGAAATTCTCCTGGTTCAATGCGATATTGAAGTGGATCTATGCACGTTGCTTTGGTCTGTCCACGCCCCAATTCAATCCCATGTGCCCATAGGGAGCCCATGGGGAAAGCTATTAAAGAACCGCTTTACCCCTATATTATCTCTCCTGTATCCTAAATCCATCTCCTGGCCAGTGCATTCTCTTCTTTTGTGTGGATTGACATCAACGGTTGTTCACGCTACATACCTTGTGGAACATACCAAATAATACCTGCCTGGTCTGGAGTAGATAGGAAGGCACTCATTATGTCTGTTCCAAAGTTCTCCGGCCTTTCTGGCAAATGGCTGATGCGCGCTGTCACAACCTCCGCGACCATGGGCTTCCTGCTCTTTGGTTACGATCGTATGTTTGTCAATCTATCTACTATCTGACATGGATAATAATTATTATGGCCTATTCAAGAGGGTGTTATGAGTAGCATCATTGATGCAAAGCCTTTCAACGATGTGTTTCCAGCCACACGAGGCAACTCCACCATGCAGGGCGTTGTAACTGCTATTTACGAGCTAGGTACGTGATTTATACTCTGATACAGCATCTGGCAGCTAACCACTTGAGCAGGTTGTCTTGCTGGTGCAGTATTCAGTCTTATGTTTGGTGATTGGCTAGGCCGACGCAGGTCAATCATGATTGGTGCCTCGATCATGATTATCGGTGTCGTGATTCAGGTGAGCTCGATGGCGGGCTATATCCCACTAGCACAGTTCTGTGTGGGACGAGTCGTCACTGGCATTGGTAACGGCATGAACACAGCTACAATCCCCACATATCAAGCCGGTGAATATAACTCGTTATATTGGGGGCATATGGGTGGAAGCGAAACTAACCTCGCTTAGAAACTTCGAGGTCAAACAACCGTGGTTTGCTTATATGCATTGAGGGTAGTACTGTTGCCATTGGGACCTTAATCTCCTACTGGATTGACTTTGGGGCTTCCTATGGACCTCCTGATCTCACCTGGCGCTTCCCAATTGCTTTCCAGTGTGTTTTCGGCTTCATTATTATCTTCAGCATTCTGGTTCTGCCCGAGTCACCCCGTTGGCTTTTCACACGGGAGCGATATGAAGAGGGTGAAGCTGTCATCGCCGCACTTGCAGATCAACCAATTGATCATCACGAAGTCCAACTTCAGAAGACTATTATTCTGGACTCGATTCGCGCGTACGTTATTCTCACACCCCCGTTGTCTATCTTGTTATATGCCATATTTGAACATAGCATTGACCTTTTATAGTTCTGGCCAGGCAGGCAAGAATACTCCCATGTCAGCCGTCTTCACGGGCGGAAAAACACAGCATTTTCGACGTATGCTTATCGGTGCATCTTCCCAATTCTTCCAGCAGGTTGGTGGATGCAATGCTGTTATCTACTATCTCCCAGTGCTATTCAAGGAATCCCTCGGCCAGGATGACTTCATGGCTATGATCCTTGGAGGTGTCAACATGATTGTTTATTCGATCTTTGCTTGTTCATCGTGGTTCCTAGTTGAACGTGTTGGTCGACGCAAACTATTTCTGATTGGCACTGTTGGGCAGTCTCTTTCCATGATTCTCACTTTCGCTTGCTTGATCCCCAGATCCGACAGCGCTGCGAAGGGTGCAGCACTTGGTCTGTTCGTCTATATCTCCTTCTTTGGGGCAACATGGCTTCCTCTACCGTGGCTTTACCCGGCAGAAATTAACCCTATCAAGACACGAGCAAAGGCCAATGCGATCTCAACATGTACTAACTGGCTGTTCAACTTCCTTATCGTCATGGTTACCCCGATCATGATTCGCAATATCTCGTGGGGTACCTACCTCTTCTTCGGTGCTGCCAATGCTTTCTTCTTCCCCGTGATCTATTTGTTCTATCCTGAGACTGCTGGTCGCACACTTGAAGAGATTGATCTGATATTTGCCAAGGGCTACCTGGAGAACATGACTTATGTGAGTGCTGCCAAGGAGATGCCATTCTTGACAAACGAGGAGATCGAACGTACTGCCGTGAAATATGGGTTTGCTTCTCCCGATGCTGCGGGCCATGATTATAGCGGTAGCAGCAGCGACCTCAAGCCTGCTCATGAGGACCGTGAGAAGGTTGGGGATAATTGATTTGGGAATATCGAGTTTAAGGCTGAAGCACATGTGATTATGACATTTGCAGAAAGCTTGGATATAGACGAGGAACGTGATAGTGCTAGTTGAGCTGTGAAATCAAGTTTTTTACGAAAATCATGGTAGACTTGTGCACATATTTTATTAATACTGCACTATATAACATTATAAATAAAATACTGCCGGGACTAAAAAGATAAAGTCCGACAATAATACTGAGATCCATTGGTAATGCGTATGGCCGACAATTTACAACAGATTGTCAGGGCTACAAATGGAATACTGAGTGAATGAGTAAAGTCATGAATGATGGATTGCATTCAAGTGGTCACTAAAGGGAATACGGAGGAACTATGTAACCGACGATGTTATTCTGATCTATACAGCTCCCGATCTGCATCTACCCGAGCTAGCTTGATTTGATACATAATTTCCATTTAAAGTCGATTCGCATGTTGTGCACATCCAATACCTCATAGAACTTTACTTTAGACAGGGTCAACATTACCCTTCGCAAGTTAATCATAGTTCAATTTGACAAAGTGAATCTTATTTGTGAGCTGCAGAGAGAAACAGCTGAGATTGATATACCGCACACCAAGGGGAAATGGGCGCTTAGCACGAGGTACAGTATCTGGCTAGTTATTCACTTATTTTCTATTCACAGCTGTCGAGGCAACCCGCAGAGCCAACAGACATATTGCAAAATAAGGGCCTCAAACCTTCAATCTCATAGCAACATCCAGTTCTCAGGTTAAGTACATTTGCTTGGTTTCTTCCCGTCGGCGGCCGACGCAGCACCCATAGCAGCTATAATGTCGCTAGAAGTGCAAAAGGCACTCGTTTTGAAGGTCATCTTGGCACCCGTGATTTGCTCCTCATTTTTCTCCTTTTCCTCAACTTTGTTGCCATTCTCGTCCACGAACTTGCATCCCCAGCTAGTGATAACACCGCAACGTCCACGGAAGTTGTCGAGGTATCCCTGTCCACACACCTGGTCGATCGGCATAGACTCTTTAGTTGCATAGACCTCCACACCCTGAGGGGAGTCTCCCTTGTTCATCATACACGCATCGTCAGCAGGCACGGATGCACGACGCGCGCTGGGGTCCCTGGAGTCTGAGGGGAGTGGATTGGCAATGGTAGACCCGATGAGGGCGGCCACAAGGAGGACTTTGTTGAACATGATGGAAAGGCGAATTGATTTGCAGAGAATTGTATTTGTGGTTTGCTTTGCTTCTCGGGAGTTGGGAATCTGATTCCTTGAATGATGATGATTGTGCTGAGTATTGAATAGAAGAAAAGCTCGTATTTATAGCTTGGAAGTTGGATTTTCAAATGAGAACGATATCTGTCGTCATCTTTCTCTCCAACGAAAATGCCTCAGCATTGCCCCCCGATGATCTTTTAAAAAATAGTTTGGAGAACTGCTTTAGCCAGAGCGCAAGGTTGACAAGGTCATGGACTAGAGTTGCAACATGGATATACAGTAAGGCATTTTTTGTAGATGCTTAGTATGCAGTCGCAGGGGGCTACATAGTGGACCTCGGTAGTGCAAGTATGGGGATCTTCTCCGGATTCATGTTGCCCAGAGCACTGCTGGGGGCCGTTATATATTAATGTTCAGGACAAATTTGATAGACCCAATGAAAATACGACAGCTCTTAGGACTGTGGAGTGTGAGTATTACGTATATTATAAGATCTTTTCCTAATTTATATTGCCTACAGCACTGCCGGGGGCCGTTTTATATTAATGTTCAGGGCAATGGTGATAGACCCAATCACAATACTACAGCTTTTAGGACTGTGGAGTGAGTAAGTATTAAGTGGACCGTGAGATCCCTTCCCAATTTATGTTGCCTGGAGAATTGCTAGGGGCCATTTTCTATTGATATTCGGGATTCTTCGTAAAGGTAACATCTCTTTGCTTCATTTGGTTAGCATGGTGGAGATGGGCCCCCGGGTGGGGAGGGAGCGAGGGGAGGGAATTTAGTAGATCCTATAGTAATAGGATTGCATAATACTCATATACGAGGAAACTTGTTTTCCAAGTCAATCCCTACCCTGCTTGATGTCATGGCGGATTTTCCGCAGACCCTCGAGGATAGGCAAGTACTATTTGGTGGTCGATTGGTCTGCTGTCAGCCTCCGCTTAAGGGCCTTAATCACACACTCGATCTTCTCGAGGTCCATTTTGTTGGTCCCTTTATGTCAGTTTGGCGTCTTAGATCTTTGCCATGGCACTTTGCATCACTGCCCACGAGTGTCGCTCTCTGGAAACGAGCCATTCGACTTCCTCTTAGCATCGGCGAATCGTATCGGCGGGAGGATATACTGCGTACCAGCGTCTGGCTGCAGATGCTGCTGTGGGCTAACGTAGAGCCGTTGCGGACTAGGGGTAGGGAGGGCACGGTACCCCCGGACCGTGTTTGGAGTTGGCCCTCCTGTAAATGAATTGCATCGATCGTTAATACCAATCATCCCATGCATTTCTAGTGGGGTCAGTGAGAAGATCTAACGTGGGTTCCATGGGGAAGTGGTTCACGCTGTAGGGTTCCTAGATAAAGGAGTTAGAGTTATCTTACTTTGAAGCCATGTTGGAAGCATCAACGATACACAGGAGAACGTAAGAGGATAGTGAAGGTTATGAAGATGAATGGTGGAAAAGGAAGATAAAATGAAGGAGGGTGAGGATGTTAAGATGCAATCTAAGTCTAATTCTCTATCTTAGTTAAGTTTCTTTACTTTGCTTGTGGTTTCCTTAGAATACCAACGACCTACAACATCAGATCGCTGATAGCGGACGTTGAATGTATCTTGTGCCAATGCGAAAGGGGTGTGTTCACCTTTTGCGTCGCTGTGGACTATAGGAACGACGGTTTGAGATGTGCTAATTGGCACTGAGTTAAGTCCAGTGTTCAGTTAGTCCGTCTCCCTTTTCGGCCCGCCACCCCCTGGGGGCCCTCACCGTACCCACTCTTGTCGGGCCTCCCGGGACCAAGTGCCTAACAAGGTTGAGAGGACGCTATTCTCGAGGAGATCTGTGAATTGCGGCAAGCCTTTTACTCCTTGGAGGAACCTCACCAGAAAGTCGAAGAGAGTGCCATCGCCAACGAAACTTGATGGATCACATCTAATCACACCAGGTCTGAAATCAGTTCCCAGGCCAATGAAGGCCGCCTCCTGTGACACAGCGATATCCGAATCGTACGACGAGTCGCCGAGGAGGAAGAGGTCAGGGCCCGAACGATTGAGAGGGACATCGATACAGTTATTACCCGCACCGTGGAGATCGAGACTATCATCGACAAGATGGAAGGCCATCTTATGAAGATGTTTCTCTGCTTTACTGTTCCTTTGCTCTTTCGACACAGCTAGTCCTGAGACTCAGACTTTTGCCCTTGGTTCCTTTGACCCCATAGCGATCCCCAACCCTTCCCCACAACCCAACTGGCATGTATAGTGCCAATGTGTTTTTGCTTCACAATAGAACAAACAGTACGTAGGAACGAACGGGAACGAAAATGAAAAATGAGAATACATGAAAATGAAAAGAATTATATGCATATGAAATGTCCAATTGGGTTGGGTATCCGTATATTTTGCTGATACAAGTCACGGGAAATGCCGGAGAAAGTCCCACGGGCCCATTTCGTATACCAGGGCCTGTATATGCAGATGCATAACACATTGTCATATAGACACAAGAAAATCATCAAATACATCACAATTCGTCTAATGTGCATTGTGTGCGGGGTAAAAAGGAAGATAAAAAGGATGGAGGATGAAGGGTAGAATGTGAGGATATGAGAGGAAAGGCGGGAATGGGGACATCATACATACCCCGATAGGAAAGGGTGGGCGATATGTGTTGTCAAGGATCGGATATTCGCTACTTAGTGTTGAACCATCCACCATTTTCCCATTCCCCTTCAGGCGTGTATGTGGCTGCTTGTCTGGCGGATGGATCGCAGAGACCGTTCAAAAGAACATTCAAACGAGCAAAATTGATAGGTTTCATGACCCAGCCATAAAATCCAGTATCAACGTAGATTTCGAGGTCTTTTTCAACTAAAGATGCGGAGACGGTAAAGATAGGTACTCGGTCATTGCGTATAGCTTTATCAGAGAGCGCTTCCTTGGGTGTCTTTGATTCAAATTCGCGAATCGCCCGGGTAGCTGCCATTCCATCGAGGATTGGCATCTAGAGAAGGTTAGTGAGGGTAGAAATGATAGGAGCAGGGTTCCCAACATACCTGAATGTCCATCAGGACCACATCAAATGATTTGGTGGCCGAGGAAAAAGCAATCATGCAGGCTTCCCCATTGCTGGTCAGCTTGACGGCGTGGCCAAGTTTGGTCAAACGCTTATGGATGATCTTGCTATTGATCGGGTCGTCCTCGGCGACAAGAACACTGAGTGGGTCGTATTCTGTCGTTGAGGGTTCGGTAGTTGGTAAGGCAGAAGGTGCCGGTCTAAAGGAGGAATCTTGTGATGTTTCTGCGACTGATGAAACCCTTGGGAAATACGAGCTATCTTCCTTGGTATCCTGGAGTTGTGATGATCTGAGGCTGGCGAAATGTTGTGACATTCGCAGAGCACTCATCGGCACTCCCGAGTCTGTGACATTCTCCACACCTGGGGGAGGGGGAGTCACAAGGGGCTGTAGTGTCATAGGCGGGGTATGCGTGACAGAAGATAGACTTGACTGCAAATCTTGCGCGAGGAATGATCGCTTTACAGCAGATGGTGATCCAAGAGGGGTTGCATGATTGCTGCTAGCACTGGCAGGACTCGACGAAAAGTTCAATCGTCTCAGATCCAAATCTTGGCTATTGCTTCTCTTGAGGGGAGGTTCTTGCATGGCACTGATCAGTCGATCGGCGTGACTTCTCCCACTGCGCGCACTGTGTCCACTGCCACCACTGCGATTGCTCTCCGTACTTCGTCGTCTGTTGTCAGAAGACTCATGTGCTCCGGGAACTAGCGTAAACTCCTTTTCTGAAAGCAAAGGCGTAGTAGGACCGTCAAGGCGTTTAGGAGAAATTCCATCCGTATCTTCATTCATGGCTATCCCTTCTGGCAATCGGAATTGTAATATAATCTTGAAATGACTCCCCTTCCCTTCCTCCGATCTGACAGCGAGCTGACCGTGCATGTTATGAACAATCCTTGCCGCGAGAGCAAGACCAAGACCCAATACACGTTTTTGCGGTGGGTTCTGCGTGTTGTCTTGTTCTTCGGGGTAGTAAGTATCATCGGTCGATACTTGTTCGAGTTCGTTGAAGAGCGTTTTCAATTTGTCGTGCGACATGCCCACCCCCGTATCAACGACAACAATCTCCACTCCCACATGGCCAGGAACGGTTTGAGTCGCAGATCGATACATTTCTGTTGTCACCGCACCGGATTTGGTGTGCTGAATGGCGTTTGAGATCACATTTGAGAGAACTTGCCGTACGCGACGCTGGTCGCCGACAACTGACTGGGGAATCCCCGGATGTACCGAAACAGTGTATAAGATGTCCTTCCGCTTGGCGTCGCCAGACAGCATATCAGCCGCTTCTCTAAAGGTTGATTCAAGGTCGAAGCTCTCGTCTTTAATAAGACCCTGGTCCTTTTCGGCGTTTGTCAAGTCCAGGAGATCGTTAATCACGTAAATTAGTGATTTGGAAGCCGAATGGGATTTTGTCAAGCTCTCTCTGGTTTCATCGTCCAGAGCACCCTCAAGTGCGATCTCCAAATAGTTGACGATGGCATTCAAAGGGGTCCGAACTTCATGTGCAGAGTTGGCCAAAAGTAGTCGGGTGAGTTGCGAATTTTGCATGGCAGCCTCCTTCTGCCTCCAAACCTTGATAAATTTACCGCAAACCACTGTCCAAGGTATGTTAGCTTTCAAACAATAGAGGCGGAATATTCAGAATATGAATAGAACTCACAGCACAAGACTGCCGCCGTCTCCACGTCCGTCTCTGTCCACTCTCTACTTTGGGATAGAACCGTGTCCCGCCATGCTGTGAAACTTTCCCGAGGCTCTAGATATCCTGCGGTCTATTTTCGCTTTGCAATCTCATAAGGATTACCGGCCCATTTGATCTCGGTGAGGTGTCCACGGCGGAAGAACGCGATGAAGTCACTACCACGAGTAGAGAGCGGGACATATAGCAGACCGGAGATTGCCTTCAATCCGGGGGCATAATGCAAATCAGGAAAATCCTTGACGATATCGTGCGAGGCAAGTACTGCATCCAACTGACGTACGCGAAGGAACTCTACCAATGCAAGCACCTCCTGAGAGTTATTGTTATCACCGAGAAATTTTGTTTCATCGTGAATTGACAAAACACCGTAGTCCGCATCAAATAGTTATAGAAGATCATCCGAGGACGCAATGATGTACCCTGATGGGTTGGCCTCAGTTGGGACAGTGTTGATTAGTTTTCGGGCTTGAAGGCGAGAGGCATATGAAAGCCGCTCGATGTTTCGCGATACTGTGTCGCCGAGGAGTCGGCACATTTTGCGTATCGGGAATGACACGCGCATACCAGCAGTTCCGTAGCTATGGCAGGAGATCAACCCCCAGAGATCGTTGAAAGCGTTGACACTGATTGACATTGAGGACCTGACTTTCATGTGTGCCAAATATTTCACATGAATTGGAGACATCGCGCGAAGGTATGCGTGAGTCATGTCCAACGGGGACTCGAGATCCTCCAAGGTCCGACACACGAGGCGAGAAGTGGCTTGGTCGCGATCGTACAAGAGCCGGACCTTGTTTATTTTGTATAGTTCTCGGGATTGCGCGGGGATATCGGATGCAGGGAAATGAAGGCCCTTGTAGAGATCAATAGTAGCGTTAGGGTCAACTAATTCGGCAACTACCATGCCGTTCCAGCTACTATCGAACTGATAGATTAAGACTCGATGAAAGCCGGTCAGCTCCTTAACCAATCCCGCAGTTGTATTAAGCAGCTGATCCAGATCATTCGTCCGCCCCAACTGCTCTTGTATCTGAGTTAAGATACTAAAAGCTTCCATGGAAGATGCCTCGCCCTTCCTTCGGCGGGCGCTCCTAAGAACGCGGAGAGGTTGGCTGATGTTGATTGTGCTCCCAGCAAGTTGACCTGCCGTTGGAACAATACCTAGGATGTCTGTGGGAACTTCCGGAGTCTCAAGGCCCTCAACATTCAACGGGTTCACTCGGTCATCCTCGAGCTCAAACTCGCAAATAATCAAATCCTTTTGGGTCTGAGAGACATGAGTGGCACACCAAAATTTGCGGCACTCCCCATCAGCTGTGCAGATGGACATATTGAAAACATCTGGCCCATTAACAGATGGATCGTGTGCATCATCACGAACAAAGTCAACGTGATCCAGGAGATTATCCGCCTGTTCCTCACTCAAAATATCACAGAAATTTTTCAACTCGAACAGCTGCTTCGGGGAATATCCCAAGATCTCAGCCGAGTTCTCGCTCACAATGCGGACCACAAGCTGATTTGGCGACTCTTCACGGAGGGCAATCATTAGACCAAAACTTTGAATCGCTCCGGGGATATGAATGGGCTCGTCCTCGCAGTATTGAAATGCTTCTCCATCTCGTCCTGTGATAACGGCATGACCACTATCCGTCATGACATGTTTGAAGCGGGTAGTAACATGATCATGGTCTGCGGCGTTCCCATGCTGGGTATGAGAGAATGGGTGTGCGGTGGATCCACTTCCAGACTGGTTGTCGCTTGAAGCAGTGTTGGCGTAAATCTTGGGGTGCTGAATAACATCCGACGCCAAAGAGTGCGTCGCAAGCTCTGTCTTATCATCTATAACATGTGTCTCGTGGCGTGGAATGTCGGTAGGGACGGTAGGTTCGGTGTGCTCGGGATCGGGGTGAGGGAGGTGGTTAGAAGAAATGCGGCCAGGTTGGAAGCCGATCGCAAAGCGCAGCTCAACCTCCGGCGAATCGCGCTGCTTGTGCTTTCCGCCAGCGATGATTACTTTGTTGGCGAATTGCCGGCATTACTTCAGAAACTGGAAGATCTTCTGCTCAAGACCTCTGCCGCCACCATGGCACCATTTTGGCCTCTGGTCAATACGGAACTACAAGAAGCCATCTCAGCAGTACCCCAGGGCTCTCAGCCAGAGCTTTACAACTCTTACTCGCTGCTTCAAGCGTGCAAGCTTCTCGACGTACTACTTGTCCTCGCCCCAGATGACTTCCAGCTCCTCGAATGGCTTTTCGTGACCGACACGATTGATGCGGTCTATCCACCGGACCGCTGGGAGCCCATTGCTCTGGCAGACGAAGTTTCTCAGACCTTCGGTCCACGCAGTGCAGGCTCACCCACTATTCCCACAGAGACCAACGAGCCCCAGGCCAATAGTGGTCTTAAACCTGCGAGTGTAATTGGTTCCATGTCCGTTCATCGATGATCGGATACTGTCGCGCTCCTTCTCGATTTGGCGATACCGCGTCCCGGGAGTGCGCCGAGCCCGAATACTGGGGTGTAATGGTGGGATCGACTGAAACAACCGACCGAATAGGGAACACACGCTCGGCGGGGTCAGAGCCAGTGCCTGGTGGCTGCTGAATATTTGTGTTCGACTGCGCTCGGTTTCTGGTCTCTAGGTGTCCTTGTCCTGTCTCCAAGGGCTCTATCCGGTTCGGAGACGTAGCACTCTCCGACCGTTTGCGCGGGGAACCCAGCCCGATGTGCTTGGGGTGTGGAGACGTCATCTCCACTGTTTAGACTGTCGGAATGAAAGTAGCGCGGCTGAACTGCCGCATGACAGCGCACTAGTGAATTGGATTGCGAATAGGGGGGAGCAATACCGCGACAAGATGGTTGTAAAGTTTTACGGGGGCATCCAGAGATACTCCCCAGGTTTATTATCAGGCTTCGGATTTTTACCATATTAATGTTTGACCGCCTCGCTCACCGCCACCTTTTCGTCAATTTTACTAGATAATTGCTCTATTTCTATATAATCAACTATAAACTCAAAAAGTTTTCGTAGGGATTCAATCAATAGTGACATAATAGAGAATTGAAGCTTTTAGAGTTTGAGGTGTAAAGAACATAAACAGTTGGGCGCTTATGCGGCTTATGCAGTCTTTCGGTAGTCTTTCTAGAACTCATTTTTTATCAAATACTCTATGTATTTCCTATGGTATTTTTTAGGTATGCAATTGAAAGCATACTAGAGGCTACAAGTATAGAAAAACAGTTTCTCGCAAATTGGATTGATACTATTTACCTCGGTAGAGGAATGATACGACATTGGGCTACTCAGATATATAAAATGCGTGTACCTGTTTTGCCTTCGTTGCTTCAATGCGAGAATACGCAAACAAAAAGCTTAAGCCTTCAGAGTATACACAACACGACCCCGCGAGTCTGCACCCTTAAGTACAATCTCATCACCAGTACTCGAGACAACACGACGACGATCCCCGTTATGCAAAACAATATCCAGATCTTTCCAAGCAGGAGCAAAGTC
Source organism: Penicillium fimorum (assembly GCA_028828255.1). NCBI lineage: Eukaryota > Fungi > Ascomycota > Eurotiomycetes > Eurotiales > Aspergillaceae > Penicillium > Penicillium fimorum. Next base: position 4,813,756 of record JAPWDS010000003.1, on the reverse strand, counting down.
AGCCTCATCACGCTCAAATTTAACATATACCTTCTCCTCAGTAGAGCGGTAGCTAATCGTGTACGTAGCAGTGCCAGGCTGGACCGAGATACCATCATCTTCATACCATGTCGTAGCAAAGACTGTGCCGTGCGAATCCCCCTTGGGTGGAAAGACTTCCACACCACGATAATCGTCGATTTCCTGGACGGCCACTGATGCAGCGGTCTCGTCGCCAGGAACACGAGTATGCACGCTCTTGCCGACGGGGATGGCCCCACCAATACGGGCAATGAGTGCAATGCTCTTCCTCCATTCTGACGAGATCTCAGCCCACTGTCCGGAAGCAAGGTACTGGTACGGAGCGTTCATGTTGACGTAGCCATAGTCGAAGACGCCGGTCTTGCGGGGCAGGTAGATGTTCGCGACGTCGAGACCGCTTTTGTAGACTCCGCCAACGAGCACGGTCTCACCGAACCAGAATTGGTCCTCGCCTGCCTTGATTTCTTTGGTCCACACCTCAGGGTCAGACTCATAGCCCCAACCGGTCCAGCGCTGCGGCGGTGTTGCGAATTTGTGGCTCTCCAGACCGAGAGAGTAGATGTACGGCAGCATTTCGTAGCGACGCTTAATAGTGTCGCGGACCTGAGGCGTGATCTCGGGATACATGAAGGGCTCGATGACGTCGCCGACAGCAGAGTCCTTGGGAGAAGTCTTGAAGCAGTTGATTGCAAAACGGGGAGCGTGGCAACCTAGTTGGATCCAGCGGAGGAGAAGCTCCGGAGAGGGTTGGGGGCCTTCGAATCCGCCAATGTCATGGCCTTCGCATTGGAGAAGGGACATGCCGGCATTAAGGGATAGAGCGTTGGCGCCCTTCATGTTTTCCCAGCTAGTGACGTTGTCGCCACTCCATGAGGAAGCGGCGTAGCGGAGAGTTCCAGCCGTAGCACTGCGTGTCAGGACGAAAGGACGCAATTTGGGTTCCATGTCTTGTAAAGCATCGTGGGAAGATTTGCCCATCAGCTCGGTGTGGAGTGCACGACCCCAGAGACCAACCGAGTTCTTGACATTCTTTGCTGCGGCGTCGGCGACGGTGGGCTCATTGAGAGACATGGTCCAGTCATCGTCGGGTAGTGTGTACTCGTTGTTATCGTTCCACATACCGTCAATACCAACCTTCTTGAGACTCTGGACGCCGTGGTACCACCACTTGAAGGCCTCCGCTGAGGTGAAGTCAATGTGGGCACCGTTGCCACCGGTAGCACCACCAGCACTCCAGAGACGCATGTATCCAAGCTCATTATTGACATCCTTGAATAATCCACCGGCATCAACGAGCTTCTGGAAGTCGGGATGAGAAGCCAGTAGGAAAGGTTTGATATTGGTGAGAAGTCGGATACCGTACTGATGCATCTTGGCAATCCAGTCCTGGGGATCCGGGAAGCGCTCCCGGTTCCATGTAAAGACATTGCGAACCTTAGGCTCGATCTCAGCAATGGAATATCCCGAACTCATTTGGTGAGCTGAACAGGGAATACCGTGCTGCTTGAGCTTCTCCGCAAACCCCAGAAGGGCCAAATGGGCCTTTTTCGGCTCATCCAGCATGGTGTACTTGTAGCCACCGGAGATATAGCCATAAGCCCAGCGGGGCACCAGAATGGGAAAGCCGACCAACTCGGCATACGAGCGAACAACGTCCTTGATGGTCTTGCCAACGATGTAGTATTGCTCAATACCACCATAGTCCTGGCGGTACACCTTGAAGTGTCCCCACAGACCATCGATTTCAGCTCCTACAGACCATAAACCGCGGGCATGGGTAGTGGAGAAAATGGCCACACATCCCTGCGCAGAGGCCTTAATAAGGAGCGGGATGTGCTTGTAAAGAGGATCGGTGTTGTATACGTCATATCCAAAAGAGTCGGTGGCTGAGAGTTGAAATTGACGACCACTCAAATCCATGGGAGCCGCCTTCTCGCCCAGTCCGACATGGAGACACTCACGGTCATGCACGGAGTAGTTAGCCACACCCTCACCGTCTGCGACAAAAGACCTCAGCGGCAAATCCTCATGTAGAGGCTTCTCGGAGCCTGCCCATGATAGTTTGACCACGGGGGTATGTTCCCAATCTATAGAAGCAGTGACACCTGCGACATCGATTGTCTTGGAGGAGGTGCCCTCCTTGGTGAAGACATTGGCACCCTGTAGGTTGGTCTTAGGCTTGGTGACACTAGGATAGGGTGGGATTGGATGATCTGTGGAAGAGAAAGTGGCTCGGAATAAGTTTGGACGAATGGCCTCAAAGGTAAAATCGAAGGCGCTCTTGCCCTTTGTGCTGCTTCGAATGTAGACGGAGGCTTCTTGGTTGGTGGCCTGAGGCACTTGCGAGTAGCCCTTGGGGCAGCTTTCTCTTTGAGGCATGATGGATGTGAAAGCCAATGGAATTAATTCAGAGGATCTGGAGAGAATACCATGATATTTCCTGACATGGCAGCATATTTGAATGCCTGCTGACCTCCTCTCAGTCCGATCTATTCATGTACCCCGCGAAGGTCCCGATGATGCACTACAGTATAGAATCGGAGATCGGAGATAATTACCGAGAAGCGGAGACAGGTCATAATGGCAGTCCGAGATGAATTTGCCAACCTACGGCCCGTGTTTTCCCCCACAAACATCCCGGGGGCCCAGATGTTTGGTGCTAGCTTTTCCTCTCGGTTTTACTCACCGAAACCCGATACTAACTCTTCTGGGAACTTCTCAAAACTCCTCTTCTTCCCCATTGCCCCTCCCACAGCATTTATCTCATTGAAGTGATTGGATCAAACATATCCGATGTCGGTCGTGTGTGGCACGGAATGTGTCTTGCCGTTTTCCTTGCCGTTTTCTCCAGATCAACTGACCGCGTGGACGGAGGAGACAAACTTTCATCGGAGACTATACTCAGGGCTAAACGGATAAATCTAATTTGTGGAGTGAGAGCTCGTGTTAGGTCGCCTTGTCCGGGGAATGAAATATACTTCCTTCCCCACGGGGTTTCGCATATCCCAAGTATATCCAGGCTCTGCCTTTCCTCTTCTTGCCTGATTCATTGTCTTTCTATAATCACTTGATCTTTCATCATTTCTTATTGTGCCTCTGCGAATGATCCGCCATGGTGCAGGAGGTAATTACACAGCCAAAAGGCCAACAGGAGTTCGTGGAGACCATTAAGCCCGACCTGCCAAGGGTTGTGCTTCCTCAGAATAATGGCACAGGAAGTCAACCCAAAGGAGACCAGGCTTTGCAGCTTATCGAAGAGGTAGGGCACTCAAAAATGCTGACTCCCGAGAACAACGCAAAAGTTCTTCGAAAAATCGATTTGCGTCTCCTTCCCATTCTCCTAGGAATCTACTTCCTCCAACAACTCGACAAGTCGACCATCTCGTACGCCTCGGTTTTTGGAATCGTCGAGAAAGCCCATCTCCATGGCCAACAGTACTCCTGGTTAGGGGGTTCGATCTATCTGGCTCAGCTAGTATTCCAGCCCCTGGTCGCCTACCTTCTGGTCAAAGTGCCCATAGCAAAATTCCTGGCTGTGTCCTGCCTCTTATGGGGTATTGCATTAACATGCATGACTGCCGCTACAAACTTTGGAGAGTTGCTTGCTTGCCGAATCTTTCTTGGTGTCTTTGAGGCTGGAATTGGTTCGTTGTCTTCTGATAGTACATAAACGCCCCTGATAACAATGGGTTTCATCAGCCCCGGCCTTCATTGCAGTCACTCAAATGTGGTACCGGCGTCGTGAGCAGCCCGTGCGATTGAGTTCTTGGTATGCGATGAACGGAGTCGTGAATATGGTGCGTCCTCTCCCATCTCGCTTTCGTGGTACTTAAGTTGACATTGAAGGGAAGTTTGGAAGTTTGATTGCCTTTGGACTGGGTCACATAAATTCCTCAATATTTGCGCCTTATCAGGTAAGTTGTAACACATAATTGTTGGTGGGAATATCAGCAGCTAACAGCGAGTAGATCATCTTCCTGTTCTTTGGTCTAGTCACCGTTGGGTTCTCTGCCGTTATTTTGTAAGGTTTGGACCTACTATTTCTACCTATATCATACTAAGACAGTGATATGCAGTGGCTTTATGCCCGATTCCCCGGTTTCCGCCAAGTTCCTTGGGAAAGAAGACAAACTGCTAGCGATTGAAAGACAGCGAATGAACCAACAGGGTGTTGAGAGCCAAGAGTGGAAATGGGACCACGCAAAAGAAGCATTCCTTGACGCCAAATCATGGTTTTGGTTTGCGCTGATGTTCTCCATTTCGTAGGTTATCCCAGATAAATGACTGTATTAGACTAAAGTTGCTGACCAAAATTCAGTGTTCCAAGTGGCGGCATCACTACTTTCGGGCCCTTGATTATCAAGTCCTTTGGCCTCAGTGAATATGATACCATGCTTTTCAACATCCCCTTCGGTGCAGTCCAGCTTGTGGCCACGATGGGAGGAGCCTGGCTAGCGACCGTTTGGAAAATGAAAGGTCCAGTCTTAGCGTTGCTCTGCCTTCCACCCATTGCCGGTTGTGTGATGCTGCTGCAGATTACGCATGACAATGCCCACAAAGGGCCTCTCCTGGTAGGATACTACATTGTACGTGTCAAATTTAAATGAAAGCCCACCATGGCAGGAACGCTAATTGATTTTATCCAGATCTCTGTGTACCCAGCCATCAGTAAGCTTCCGATTGGTTTAAGAAGTTGACCCTGACTGACCATTTCTAGCCCCGTTGATATATTCCTGGTCTGCAGGAAACACAGCCGGAGAGACAAAAAAGAAGGTTACCACCGCAATCCTGTATGTCGGACAGTGCGCTGGTAATGTATGTAGTATTCTAACCCCCCACTTCGGGTATTGTGCTGATGTTTTCTTCCTATCTAGGTGCTTGGACCGAACCTTTATACCACAAATGAAGCGCCGCTTTACCATCGTGGTCTGCTTTCAAAGTAAGTTCATAAATACAGAAACCTTTGATCATCAGATATCTAACCGCTGCCCAGCCTCACCATGTTTTGTGTCTTAATATGTCTGACCGGGTAGGTTTCACCCAATCTCAACTGATATGTATTCATCCTAATTGAGACTCACTAGGGCAAACACTGCATATCTGCTATTTCTAAACAAGAAGCATGAGAAGAGACGTGTGACTCTCGGAAAGAGCGCCAAGATTGTAGACCAATCGATGCAAACTGTTCAAGCTGTTTCCGACGATGCGAAAGAAGATGTGCCTCGACAAGCAGCAGATGATAATTCCTGGAAAGATCTTACCGACTTGCAAAACGAGGACTTTGTCTATGTCTTCTGAGAATCGGCTACTTTAAATAGTCTATACTGTAGTGACTAGGACTTGTGATTTTGCTTTCTTGACTCGGAATCAACTGTGATCTGTGGAAAGGTTGGGTTGTACGTTTACATCGTTTTACCGTTTATATTATAAATAATACAATATATTTCAACGTCATAAAACCAACACTACCAAAATTTCTCAAAAATATGGATTTTCCGTGGGAGCTGGCTGATTGTATAGCCGGATCGGACATCAGGAGCAAAAGCCGAACCCCGCGTTTCTCCATGTTTTCCCCTTCCCGTCAACCCCGAGAATCACTGCAAAGAGAAATCGGCCTCCAAATGGCCAACCAACGTAACTATAGCCCGTACAGGACGGCAATAGAGGACGAATCTTTCCACCGTATTCCAGCCCCACTAGGAAAAAAGCGCATTCCTGTACGTTGTTATTGAACCTGTTGGGATCCTACAACAGCAGACAGGCCCTAACGATATATGGCGTTTGTAATGCATAGAAGGCTTGCAGTGCTTGTCGACAATCAAAGGTCTGTGCTCAAGCCTCCCAAACCTGCATGTTACCGGGGATTTGGCTGATTGTTACAAGGTGAAATGCGACGGAGAGAGGCCGTGTACAAGGTGAGTTATACTCCTTGGTTATAGATCTGCATGTAGTCTAGTAACTGTTACTGATAAACCAGATGTCAAAAATTGGAAAAACAATGCGTATTCTTCGAAATACCGAAAGACCCGGTTTCAGAGTACGACCCTTTCTTATCTAGTTTACCAATCAAGTCTAACATCACCCAGACGGTTCGAAGCCGTCGAATGCGAGATTAAACATCTCAGGGGACAGCTAGATGAAATGCGCGACCTTCTTCAACAGAGCCGCTCACAGAATACCCCAAAATCCCAACTAACACACTCCCCAAGCTACATCCGTGATCGGCAACAGCAAGTACACCGCGAGAGCCCTCATGGTTCCTCAGGGTCTCATTATCCTCATTTACAGGATCACTCTCAAGGGGTATTTCCAAATGTACCTATCACAAGCTCTGTTGGCTATACAGATGGTCACCAATACCAAAGGTCTATGCCGGGGTCCATACCAGGCCACTCTCCGAATGAAACTTCGGCCCAGCCTCCATATGCCTCCAACCAGACAATTACCAACCCACCCAAGAGGAAACGATCTGGGTTTGAGATCCGAGATGACCCCATCACCGACTTTATTGATAAAGGACTTATCACGCTTGAATGTGCTGTGTCATACTTCAATACGTACGTATGACCCGAGCGTTATCTAGCGATTAGTGATCGTAGCTGACTCAAAGGATTGCAGTTTCTTCGAAGGATGTGTATGTATCAATTATGCCTACCATACTTCAAATACTTACGTTTTGCGGATCGTGCAGGACAGATATATCCCGATATTCGACCCTGAATATGACACTTTCGACTCCGTTCGATCGCGGAGTAGCATTCTTCTCAACGCAATATGTACCATTGGCTGCATGATTGAGACTAGTAAATTCTTTCCCCGAATACATGCCTGAAATAATATTGTACTCACGTTTCTTTCTAGGATCCGGTGGTTCAGTATCTGACCTTCTCCACGCCGAACTGAAGAAATGGATCAACGTCATAATCCAGAACAAGGAGTCAAATTCCCTAGAATCGGTCCAGGCAATGCTCGTAGCTGCTTGCTATTCCACAGAACGCTCCCTCATATTATCCTTTGCCACCCGCATGGCTTTGGATCTAGGGTTACATGAGGCCTTTGATGAATTGACCCAGCGTCTTGCTCTTCAGAATGAAGATACGGCTTATGCATTGCTGCATCAATTGTTTGAAGAGGAGAGGGCTCTTATGTGGAATGCGCGGACCTGGTTTGGGCTTCTGGTTCTGGAACATATGTAATATAGCCCTGGCAGCCTTTTGATTGGGAGTAATACGCTGATGAAACCTAATTTAGATTTCGTGTTGATGGAGGAAAGCCGCCTGGCATTCGCTTGAAAGGGAACCCTCGCCGCTGTCGGGTTTTACTTCGCCATCCCTCATCTACCGTTTTGGATTTACGGCTGTTCTCTCAAGTCGAGGTATGTCGAGGAGACAAAATAGACTTCAGGAAGTGCTGATATTTGCTGTTAGTTAAATATTCTGAGAGGTATCATTCGTTCCAGGGATTAAGATTTAATGACTAATTTGGTTTGATAGTCAATGTTGGCGATTCCCTAGGAGGAAAAGGGTCGCTTGATGGACAAAGCATCGCGGATTACGTGCATGACATGAAACTTGAGCTGGACTTGTGGTTTGAGTAAAACTTCCAATTCTATTGTATCTTGACAAACTTGCTAACACTGAGCAGCGACTGGCTACGCATTATCGGTATGACCGGCGTTTCAAAAAATCAGATACACCTTGCTAACTGTTGGAAGAAAGTTGTGTTGCCGCCACCGAAGAGAAGCCATCTCTACTAGTCGCCCTTCGAGTACAGAAATGCTGGGCAGAAATGATGCTCAACTGTAAAGCACTACGATCCATGGGCGTTGAGAACGTAGCGTAAGTACTGCTCCAGTCAGTGCGCTTCCATCTATGTTAACACAAATACAAGTGCCATGTCCAGCCCGGAAAAAACGATACTTCTCACAGCAAAGGCCAGTGCCTGCCGACACCTCCGCCTCATAATTGTCGATCCAGACATCTACCTCGCCAAACTGAAATACGCGATGGATTTTGTCTGGGCCAAATGCGCGTTCTCTTTTCTATTACTTCTTAAATTATCCCGTCTCCTCCCCGAGCGGGATGAGGAGCACCAAGAGTTGCTGGAGCAAGGCAATCGACTCGTGGATGAGCTAAGTAAGGCTGGAGCTAGTGGAACTCAGTCAGGGGCTTGTAATATTTATCTTCAGATCCTGAAGGTCAGTATTGAGAAGTACGGGCGTGCATTGATGGAAACACAGCAGCCTAACTCGGATGGTCACACGGCTACCTCGCCATTCTGGGAATTGTTTGATGCTCAAGCAGATCTTCAGTGGTTCGTACCTGAGCAGTTTGTCTCCGAGTGGGACTTTCCGGGGCTCAATTTGTTTTACTTTCCCACTGCTTGGCAGGATTTCTTTGGTGATTTTTCGTTGGCTATGTAGCTAATGTATAAATTATGGAGACTAAGTCTATTCGGGAGGTATAACGCAAACGTGGAGTGGACATAAGCCGAAACCTGGGTGTCGTGAGTTCAATGCAAACAAATGGCAGCCATTGATCATCACCGTGACTATTCATGGGAATAGGACCCTTTATCCCTTGTAATAAATAGGTGATCGTACAAAATGATTAGGAAAGGAGACCAACAAAGGCAATACAAAACTCACAACCAGCGATTCAAATTGGTAAAAGTTCAAGAAGTCATGATGATGCTAATTAATAAAGCCTATTATATACGTAACTATGTAAAAAGGAGGCAAATAGAAGAAGAATAGAAAGGAAAAAAAAGACAAGGGGGAATCACCCTGTGAGAGACGGACAAATAATTGAAATGATTAGAAACCGAGTTGGAAGAGCATTTGTCTCAAACCAAGAAATTCTTGAAACAGCCCCTTTGCCATTTCCCTCAAGTCTGCAATTTGTCTGAGCTTGCCTTTTTAGCATCAGAAATAGCCACTTCTTTTGTTTGAATATTGTCCTTTTCCGTCACGCCATACTCTGTCTCAAGCTCCTTTCGCAAAGGTATATCCTTTTCGAAAAACACCAGTATACAAGCAAGACCGCAGAAAATAACTGATACCTCCCAGACAAGCTTAAGGAGTCAGAAAATACCCCAATAACTTCGTTCTTCACCGGGTCACTTAGACTGTTAATGAACGTGTTGGATGCGTGCTGGTAGGCGTGACCGTTGGAAAGTATTTCCCGCACACTAGGATCCGAAATACGATAGGCATATTTATTAAACTGATTGTTGAAGATGCTACCTGGAATAGCCACACCCCATACATTGCCGAAGCTCCGCATAAATGACCAGGTTGCCGTGGCTGCCACTTGGTCCAACTCGGCGAATGGGGCCTGGAAGGCAGGAAGCAATGTGTTCAGGATCATTCCAGATCCAAGTGCGGCGATTTTTTGAAAAACGATCCACTCTGCATCGGAGGAGTAGCGGTCGAGGTGGGCAAAAAGGCCCATGCCCACTGTGAGGATGACAAAGCCTGCCAGGTGAAGGGCTTTGTACTTTCCAAACCTGGAGAGAACAATAACTGCAATGGCGGCGCCGGGAACCGCAACGAGAGTCATAGGCAGCATCTGAACGCCTGCTCGAGCTGGCGAAGACCCCAAAATGGCCTGGAAGTAAACCGGGATGAAGAACAACACCCAGTAGAGAAGAACCGTGAACAAGAATGTGGTGATAAAGACCACGAGCGAGGTTCGATTTTTGAATAGGCGTGGTGGCACCACGGGCTCACGAGAGAACTTGGATTGTTCGAATACCATATATACAACCAGACCAGCAAGTCCCAGCACCAACGGCATGACGATCCGCCATGAGCTCCACTCATAGCGTGAGCCACCGTATGTCAATGCGCAAAGAACTGCTGCCGTAGCTCCCATGATGAGCAAATTTTCGATATAGTCGATACGCTTGATTTTCTGGGAAAATGTGGTGTCGCGCTGGTATTCAGTGTGTAGAAACAGGAACAGCAGCACCAGCGAAAACCCGCCAACGGGCAGGTTTATGTAGAATACCCATCTCCAAGTAGTTCGTTCGACAATGATTCCACCTACAAAGGGACCCATCGAGCTGCCAATAGCGTACATGGTGAGCACGATGGCGATGAAATTTCCGCGCTCGTGCAATGGAACCAGATGCGATATAATCACATCGACGATCATGTTGATGCCACCACTTCCAATTCCTTGAATAGCGCGTCCCACAATGACCATGTTCGCGCCATTTGCACCACCACAGATACCGCTTCCCAGGGTGAAGATGGCGACGATGAATATTGTTAACCATCAACGACCAAATACATTGGCTAGCTGGCCAAATAGGGGCTGAACTGCTGCACTAGGGAATTGCCAAATAGTGTCAGTTGCATATTCGAGTGAGTATGACTACTGACAGGGGATAAAAGTACCTGGTGAGGAAAAAGGCATTCGTGATCCAGATATAGTTGTCTCCAATGTTCAGGTCCGCCACAATCGTTGGCATTGAAGTCGAAACCACCGTATTCTCAAGTGCCCCCAGGAGACCGGTGACACACAGTGCAAAGATAATGGTCCAGAATTGGAACCCTCTTTTCATTGTCGGAGGTTTGGCGATGGCTTCCTCCCTGTCATCTTTCCCTCGTGACTGATTTTCATCTCGCATTTCGAGTTCAGTTTCCACTGTCATGGTTGGTTCTTCTCTGTTTCGTTCCTCCTTCGGGTTTTACCATATCCCCAGGGTTGGTTTATCACTCCTGTAGAAAATTCATTTCGTTCCCAGGTGTTTGGTTGCGTGCTGACAAGCGCTTTGGTCGCTAGGTCATTAGGTCGCCAGTTGATGGTACTTTAGGAACACTTATAATACATTAGTAATTGCTAGTAAATGCTTATAAAGAATTACCACGACCTGGTGAGACCCCCATCCCGTGGTGACTGCATTGGTCCCCCGTGGACTCACAAAGGTTATGGTAAAATCAGTTAGATCGATAAGATATCCCCCGCAAAAATGGACATAAACACGCAGTTGCCATCAACTGTAGAACAACTACCATTTTGTTCTTTTATAGCAAACCAATCTCCCTACTGAGAGAATTAATGCAAAGAGAATATTCTCGTATTTGCAAGTCGCATATAACAGACTTGACGAAAGAATATATCTAAACAGAAAGAGTTCCAAGACATGGTGCCAGGTTGCGACTATTGGAGTGATATCTTAGTCTCAGTTTCAATTGGTAGGTAGAGCCCGTTCGTGAATTCTTTCAGTCCTATTTTCGTCATCCCGAGTTGTCCAGGTACAATATACGGTATTGTTAGATGATCGCATCTCTCATTGTTTGCTCACAGACTAAGCACGTTGTTTGCCAAACATCAAGCTATAAACGCCTTGCTTGTTCTTAGACTGATTAACAATGATTTCTTTCTCTTCCTCGCCTTCACCAGTGGCCATGAGAGGTATCTATTCCGGCCTAAGGTATCCTTGGGAATACCAGGCCCAGCTTGGCTTTACGTTAACACCGCTGGCACTAGCGGCACGGGCCATTCACTAACCCCTAGGCGCATCCTGCTTAACTGAAAGACCCGCTGTCTCCCGGTCCCATTCTTCCAGATTTCATCGTACCCATTATTCTAGTTTAGCTCTCGGGTTGGCATTATTCTACTGAGAGCGTGGATCGTACACCAGGCACCAATTCTGCGAGCAAAATAGACCATGTCCCTGTTCATGTCCCCTACAGGCCCAGGCGGGTTTAGCACGTGTTCTACCGTAGTAAATTGCCACAAATGAGGTCAACACGGTGACCTGATACATGTAGTCTGCCAATAACATCCTGTTGACCCTGATTTTTACCATTGGCCCGCCGATGTATCGTCAACAATCAAGGTGTCCCGGTACCACCGGTGGGCGCTGCATAGAGTCTTCTCTCACAGGCTGCTTGCCACGTGGTACAGCATCGTTAAAACCATCACGCTGCAACAGCTGCTACTAGGTAATGAGCCGACGTGGGATACAATCAACCTAAAGATGTGGTACATAGCGAAAATTACAGTCGGCATATTTGCAACCTCGCTGCCAGTGCTCCAGACCTGCTTGGAGGCGCTACTCTTCTACACCTTACACATTAAAGCAGGCTCGGGATACCGCTCCGGACCGCGGTTGCATACAGGCACCACCTCCATCCCCACAGGACAGAGTCAGATTTTTATTATGAGCAGTGGGGTGGCCGATCTGCACGGGGGAACCATCCGTTCGTAAGTCGGGAATGACGACTGGCCCGGCGATTGGCAGACCCTATACACCTCCCCAGGCATATTTGCTGAAGAGAAGAGGAGCTCTTGAGATCTTCATTTCGTACTCTATATTCTGGTGTTTCCGGTATCGACATACCTACCATTATTTTCTTACCACGTTATCTCTCTCGCGGTATTCCGCCTATGTAGTGTGCCCCTTTAATACGCGTGGCAGGTGGATCCATCCCACGTATTTTGTCCTTAGTATTGACAGGTGAAGAGAAGTAGAGCTTTTCTTTTTCAACAGTGTTAATTTCTCGCAACCGGCTCCTAATTTCGGTACCAGCTGCAAAATGGTTTAATCCCCTTTCCCAGGACAAGCATCAGTATAATACTATAACTCGCGAAAATTCAGAACTAATCGCGCGGGAACGGACATAATGTCTTAGATGGGATTAGTTCGTCTTCAAGAAACTCTACGTTAGTCCGAGTACGTACGTACACCTATATTACACGTTACACTTGAGTTCGAATGGCACCGTTGGCCTCCTTAAATTATTAAATAGCACCCTCGGCCAGTTATCTGATCAATCTGGTCAGCAATTCATTTGATCTATATGCTATACTTTATCCTACATCTTCTCCTCATTCACCATGTTAAAGTCGATTATTAGTTTGTCTTTATTGTGCGCCTCGACACTGGCCCAGACTCCTGTCCACTCTTGGCCCACCACGCACAAGCACCTTGGCGTCATTTATGAAGATATCAACGTCACCCTAAATCTCTGGATCAACAGTAAAGGTATTTACTACATAGACAGCACAGAAATCGCAGCTGATCGTTTCCAGATGTCAGCAGCCAGCCTATCGTATATGACACCACCCATGATTCTCATCATGGCCACTACATGATCTTCTTGATCGACTGGATGATCCCCGCCAGCGACATGTCCACGCCCGACCAGTATGACACGCTTGTCCCCGGCCTCGCGGTAAACACGACCAATCGTTTGCACTGGTGGGGCGGCAACTTCACATTGAACGGAAGAGGCGTCTTCGTTAACGAGTCTGACGCTGTCTCCCCCTACACGGCGCCCCGGCCCCGTGACTCCACCAACCACACCTACGCCTTCTATCTATTCGACCAACCCGAGCACTACAAACTGCCTGTCAAGGCTGCAGACGGGCTCTACTATGACCAGATCACCGATGCGCGCTTTAATTTCTCCATGGTCCCTATCGTCCAAGCGGTCGGCAAGCCCTTGGCTGCGACGTACTTCATCTCGAACAATGCGTGATAAAGTCTCGGTGGCTGTTTCCTTTGTCTGTCGTCTGCATACAGCGAACTATATGTACTGAGTTCTAGTAAAAATACCGCAACCTTTCGACTTCGTACGAATACTATGTTATATATGGTCGTAAATCTTTTAGGTCTAGGGAAAGGTCGAGGCATCTTGCACCATTCATGGCTCTTCCGTTGGACGGAAGCCATCTGAGCCCCATCAAACTTATCGCGATAACATTCAACAAAGAAATGGTGACAGGGCCCCTTTGTAGTGAGCTTAGACTAGATAGCATAGTACTCAGAGACTGAGGGCTCATTACAGATGTTGATTATGCAGAACAATATATGCCTGCTCAAGCTTGCGGCGCTGAGAACCTCACTAAGCTCGGGCGAGCAGTAAGGATCCTCCATGCCGAATGTGATTAGTTCGGCGGCGAGGAGTGCCCTGAACTGATTGTTCAATTTGTCCAAAAAAAACATCATATCAGAGACCTCCATTAATGAAGTTTATTCTCGGTCTCTTTCAATGGGACTGAAAAGACTCGTCAAACTAAGATATATTCAATTGTACCGTCAATCGTGGATATTACTATAGGACAACCCGCTATCACTCTGGAGGTTATCAAACCGGTCAACGCCGCCTTGGCAAATTTTGGGAGTGGTAGCGAGGCTTTTCTGGATGTGGTATTTGGCATAAGTGCGCCTGAGGGCAAGCTGCAATTTGATTTGCCAAGGTCTATGAAGACACCACAAAGGAATAGGTCGATAAAGTAGCATATGAGAGTGGTTGCACAGAAAGATTGTAAGGTGTGAAACTCGACACATCACACATCTCTTGGCGGGAAGCTAAGACCCCGAATTCCCCGCATTCCTAATATCCTGACTTCTGCCCTTTCTTTCAAAGCAAGCTCTCCAACACTCATCATACCTGTAGACATCTGTATTTGGGTTAATGTGGAGCTGTTTTCTTCACCCAATATGCAAATATCCAATTTGCCAAATGAGCTTGTGATTGAATTTCTTGATGATGAATATTGCGTCAATGAAACCTGAGACCACAGAAATTCAGGAGGCTACTGGAAGAAAGGGTCTCTGGAAAATCTGTAAGTTGCGCGAAGAGTGAAAGCAGCTATCCACTGTGGAGGACTAGATATATTAGGAGCAAACCGCAGAGGTGACCCCTGGCAAAACCATTTGCCGCTATCCTGGAATATGTGCAAGGGATGGGAGATGATGCAGGGGAATTATGTGCCAAGAACTACCAGCTGACGTGAACCACATTTCCTTGGCCATCAAGGAAAGGAAGGTACTATCCTTCAATTGCCTTTGTTTTCTCCAACCATGAGATGTCCTGTGATATATCAGATAGATCGGGAATCCGTACTTCGTATTACTTTGGTAGATCTTTTCGGTAATGTATTCATCTGGAAATTCTCGAATGTTAATTTGTGACGTGCTAGGGTTGGTTACCTTACTAAAACATATGAAGGCCAATAATCCCCGGAAAGACGGTCCACCTCCAAATATTCAACCATCAGTGTACTCTCCTTTTCGAATTACGCATGACCGACGCTACTCCGTAGTGATCTATTTCATAAACCTGTAAATGGGTCGAGATCGCCGACTAGACATATTGCGGATTAGGTCAGGACCTTATGAAAGCCCCCTTCTCCACATGAATATGTTGAATTGCGCCACGCCAAGTGTTATCAATCTCCCGATTAACCAAAACAAAACATCTGTCCCGCAAAAGAGGCAATTGCTACTCCGTACGGAATACATGGAAGATGAAATTGTAATTGGATGTGGGGGTGATAAGTATAAAACACGCTAGCGTGACCCCAACTAATCAAAGCAGCCATGGGACACGAAATGCCGAGGCTATAGTCCTGTAAGCCAGTAAAAGTACACACAGGGGTAAAAAAATAAAGTCAGGTAGAACGGGAGGCACTCGGGTGGCTTTCAATGTTTCACGATCTAGAAACACGGGAAACTAAGGGTCACTGTAACTCTACGATGTAAACCCACAATCTACATGAAGTGTTCCAAGGTTGGTGACATTTTGCGAATAACAAAGTCCCTAGGTACAGAGAAAAATATAAATCTTCAACATTCGCTCTTCATAACCTCCCCAAACCACTCAACCCCATAATCTCATTCCATAAATCAAAGCCAACATGTCCTTCAAGCTCCTTATCGCCGCCCTCCCAGCCCTGGCAATTGCCTGCACCGGCCCACCAATCAACGACAATGGTCTCGATCTTATCAAGAGCTTCGAGTCCTTCCAACCTAACGTCTACGATGACGGCTTCGGCAATCCCACTCTTGGCTACGGTCATCTCTGCGGCGACTCCACTTGCTCTGAAGTCTCATTCTCGCAGCCTTTGACTGAGGAGACAGCGAGTCAATTGCTTGCCAATGACCTAGTGGTAAGTCTACATTCATCCTTCTTCCCTTAGAAGCACCAAACACCACTATCTAGATGGGCGCCAAGGATTGAATGAATTATCTAATACAAAAAACAGGGCTACCAAGATGGCGTAACAAACGCACTTGCCACCGCTGTCACTCTAAACGACAACCAGTTCGCAGCCCTGGTGTCGTGGACTTTCAACGTCGGCAACGGCAACATGGAATCATCCAGCCTGATTAGTCGCATGAATGCTGGTGAGGATGTGAATACTGTGGCTTCTGAGGAGCTGCCAAAGTGGAACAAGGCCAATGGTGGCGTTGTTGCTGGGCTGACCCGCCGCCGGGCCGAGGAGGTGGCGCTGTTTGGTGAAGCTTCTTCCACCGGGGCTTTGCCTGTTGGTTGTTAAGTTAGGGCCTTGTATATTATCTTTTTGTGGAAGTATAGAGGATGATGATATTGTGAATTCATTGTTGATCAATGAATGTAAATCTGCTCTGAATCTTCGCTCGCTGTTTATATTCACTTCGCCGCGTACATAGAATGTTTCATGGGACAATATTTTGAGAAAGAATGTAACAATAAAATAGGCAATTGTCACTTAATTGCAGTTCACGGTCAATCCACAACGTTGGTATCTACGACAAGGAGGAAACCATCCAACGCAAACAAGCATTCGGCAAGCGCCCTGCTCAGTGTCACGGGTGGGCTCATGCTCGGGCATGTAAATCCCTGACAAGTAAAAGTCAAACAAACATTACAGATTTAATCGCGGGAATCTTATCCTAAGGCCCTCGTCACTGTGGAAATAGTGTTCCAAAAGATGACATCTCCAACAGCATAATTTCCATATCGAATCCAGCCAACTTTGAGCCGCATTGACCATGAAATTACACATTCGAAAATCCCCATGAAGAAGGACCATCGGTAGTAAAAATATCATAGGTAGAGCGTCAATAGATCGTTAAATGACTGAGTGGAAATGATTCGGAAAGGCTGCGAAGAGTCGCCTCAGGTCCTTTTCTTGTTATGGGACAAGATAATGTCGCGATTCATGTTCTTCGCAATGCGTTTGGTGGGGAGGAACATGATCTGTTTGTAGTGTGATGAGTGTCCAGTATTGTCACTGTGATTTTCTTCTAACCGGCGTCCTATATGTGAATATGCATCTGAATATGTAAGTTTATTTACAAATACGGCCAAAAGCTCCTCCTAAGGTTTAATAAACAAGCAGAACATTCCTCTCTTCGCCATCCTCAATCTTGTCAACAACACAAGTCCAACAGAAGCTCCTATCAACTGGCAAGCAGATGCACCGATATTTTCTTGAGCGTGCAATACTTACCGCAGCCAGTCTTACCATCCACTGGCACTTCCTGCGCCGGTCGGGTGTTGCCTGTGTTGATGACGCCGAACGTAGCACGAGTAACCCACTCGGAGGATCTAGAATCTCCTCCCAACAGTCAATGGAAATTAATTTTACTCCCGCAGCTGCAAAGGTGGGATCGTGTGTGCACTTGCTGTCGGCAGGATCAAGAACCACCATTTCTAAATCCCTCAAGCCCTTCAGTATATCTAAATCGCCCAACCATTCACCTCTATCGTTAACGGAGACTGCTGTTTCAACGTAATAGGCCTCCATACCCCGGGAATTCGCCGATTCAAGACTGGCAGGTCCTTCCCAGCCTGTAAAAGACAAATGAATGGAGGTGCCGTCGAACATTCCACCGGCGGAATTGCCATCAAACGGGTTGTGGTTGACAAATTGCCACCTCTCAATATCATGTTCACGGATCTCTACCTCAGGAGGAGAAACCAACAGCGTAACTCCTGGCTTCCCAACATTCCCCATGACGTGGGAGACGGCACCGGAATGGAGACTCTTTGGTGACATTGGATCGTGGAGTAGTTGTTCGGCGATGAACAAAGAGTTGCCGCTTGATATTGCTAGTACGTCTGCCATCTTAGCAACGTCGACGTTAATTTCCCCTGCTTCAAACTGTAGAATTGCTGCAAATGCATATTCACGGGACAGAGAGCTTGGGTATATTGTTGCTGGTGTATTTCCTTCGCGCGCTTGCTGCTTTGCAAGTGGGCTTAGTGAATCAAGCTCCTTGACCAAGGCCTGCGCCCAATTCCAAGAGTGAACGGGGCCTTTGATTACACCCATAGCAACAGTGGCATATGGTAGGTGGGACATGTAATAGTCCACAACTCGTCCAAGCGCGAGAAGGGACCTGCCATGGGATGACTGCGTTACGGTGAAATGATGCAAAATGTATTCTGCCACAAGGTCGAGCTGCAGAAGACTTTTGGCCAAAAGGTCTTCAATCATGTCGATAGAAACTGCATCCGAGATGGGTTGGGTTTGGGGTGAAAGCTGGCCAGTATTCCTTTTATAAACGGCCGCAAGCCTAGGGTCCCCGAAGGCGAAATTGAAGATAACTGATTGACTAGGAAGGGGGTTGTCATCGACAAATTGCGCAAAAAAGTCATCTTGCGCATTTGAGTCGTTATCCGAGTCGTTATCCTGAATATCAGGATTGAAATATTGCGAGACATGACGGCTAGACGCTTCCGGTGGAGCCAAACAGGTCCAGATTTCTCCGGGCGGACTCTTGAGGAGATGGATGCCATCCACGTCGAGATTTTCATATTCATCCCATTTTCTCTTTGTTCCTCCGTGAGAAGTGCGTCTACTTTCGGCATCGATTGATGTGTATACATATTCACTCCCGCTTCGAAATCGAATCACGTATTCAGACGACGATAGACGGTACTGCTTGCACTGCGCACGGAGTACTTTTATTCTTGCCTCTCGATTCTTGATCATGCAAAGCAAGGATGAGAGGTTTTCCAAGCCGAAAAAGGTTGAAGCGGAGGACCCCGTGTTTCCAATCCATGATTTTCCATAATTAGTACCATATCTCATGAGTTGCATTGCAGTCTTTTTCTCGCTGTCGTTCTCAGCAAGAAGTAAGTCTATACCACCTTGGAATGGAAAGATGAGCTGTAATAGCTTCATCAAACGTCTGAGGGATTGACGGCCGTCTTTTAGCAGGGCCACTACCTCGAAGCCAGCCAAAGCCGGTGACAGGTCCAGGGGTTGGTCGGCAATTTGACCTAGTTTTGCTTCGTAGAGATTAGAGAAGAGCTTCCAAAGTGATTTCAGGATCTTCGCGGCGGTGAATGCAGCATCGTCCGCGCCCAGTGATGCGCCGAGTATCAGAGCTTGTAGCTGTGCAACTGAGATTCTGGAGTCGCGCATAGTGGACCGTTCTCGATGAACAACTCCATAGTATCTTAGACTGGCTAGTGGCAAAGACCAGTATACTCCATCTGTCCGAGGCCTCGCTTGAGGAGTGATGGAGATAGTGACGATTCCACTTTCTTTGACCAAAATGTCTTCCTGGTGTATTTCTTGTGTGGTGGGGCCTAGAACAACAAGATCGGGATAAATATGCCAGGAAACTAATCCAAGTAGGATTCCGCCGTCTGTAATTTGATAGTGCTCACCGCCGATCAGCTTATCAAGGGTAGTCAATGCGCGGTTGAGGTTGAGAATCACACTGTCATAAGATCGTGACTTTGGAGTCGACGCATGGTTGGATGATGACTGGGATTTAACGGCGACCGAAAGGTTGTTGACAATTAAATTAATTTGAATCTGCTGTATCGGTCGTGCTTGATCGGCAACTTGTAGCCATGCCCGTGCACTGGCATCCCAGCTCCCAAGTGACGCCCGATCAATCTCGTGGGCGGCAGCCAACCGAGCCAAATAATTGTCCACGATCTCACCGGATTGAGCTTGATTTTTGATGACGGTTTGTCGATGGCTGACCAACTCTGCCCAAATGGCTGTGGCCTCCTGGGGGGACCAGATCCTGGCTAGCATACACGCGAGAAGGTGCATGCGAAGGGCGGACTTTCCACTCGTCGCACTGGCCCAGATTGTGGTCGAGTCAATCCCTAGATGAGATCCGAAAAACCCATCAACGATAACTTTGCGGTTCTCCGTCTTCTGTGTCATCTCTTGAACGATCTGACTAGCGCGGGTTCCATATGCTTCAAGCAGCACTGGTACGTCTGGAAGGACATCATCAAACAACACACCTAGTCGACGGGCGAGAATGTGAAATGACCCGTCTTCTGCTGATTGTCGACGAGATTTGGAAAGTTGTTTGCCCAGCAGCTGGAGCTCAGCTGGGGCTTCATATTTCACAAGCGAGAAGTCAAGATTAAGATGAGCTAGAGCAATATTCGACTCGGCTACCGCATGTAAGGGGGTCCCAATTATATTCTGAACCGAGAACGACATCTCTTCGCAACGAAATTTACAAAGGGAGCTTCCCTCTGTAGGATTGTCGTTTGTGAGAGGAGGGGACGTCTTTTTACCTTTTTTACCTTTTTTATTGGGCACTCACCCTGCTCACCCATGTCATGCGATCGAAAAGCGGCGATAATATGTTTCCCTACATGGCTAGATCAGATCGATTGCCATACGAAGAGTGGCATGCAACCACTGATCCGGGAAGCCAGTGAGCGCCGCCTTAGCGTCGTAGGATGAGTCGCGCGACGCATTGACCCTTTTAGCTGACAGATAGTGTGGCCAACATGGGGATTAATTGGAACACCTCGATGCAAATCAAATGATTGCTGTCTTGGCATCTGCACACCAACTACGAAGCACTTTGATTTCTCAAATATGTTCAGGGCATGTCATTGTCACCAGCTAAAGTTAACATTAGGAAAAGAGTACACTCAAGGAACCTTGGAATTCTGAAAGGGGAAAGGAAGAAAACGATTGGGTGCAATAACGTGGGTCCCGAGGTTACGAGATCTATGCTCCAAACAGCGCAAATAATGCAAATAATGCAAACATGAACACCAAATCGCAATGATCACATATCTGCTCTCTAGTCTCCATACGGAGTATATTTTATTTAATCAGCAGCTTCATTTATGTTCTTTCTCAGTGCCATTTTAAATTTACCCCCATCAAGCTCCTAATTCCGTCTCTTAGTGAGGACCCATTGACATGGGGCAGATATCATTTCAAATACTATCTGACCTCCACCTCGAAACTCATTCCTCATACAAAAGCTTCAAGTTCTCCCAAACTGCATCATACCTCGCCTTTCTTGGAGATATCGGTCACGTCGCCAACGAGGAACTCTTTTCCTTTCTGGAAGTCCAGCTAGGCCGCTATTCAGTTGTGTTTTTCCTCTTGGGCAATCATGATCCATATCA
Organism: Penicillium fimorum; assembly: GCA_028828255.1. Lineage (NCBI taxonomy): Eukaryota > Fungi > Ascomycota > Eurotiomycetes > Eurotiales > Aspergillaceae > Penicillium > Penicillium fimorum. The sequence continues at coordinate 4,792,593 of JAPWDS010000003.1, read as the reverse complement.
TCTTTCATTTAAATTTGCGAAGGCCAAGATGCGCAGCTTTCAGGCCTCAATGGACAAAAAGTCTTCGATGGGCAAATTTGTTTTTCTTGACCAAACACGCTACGATGTAACCAAAGACTTAACTGTGTTGGGCTGCACCTTGTTCTCACAAATCTCCATCCCGCAGGAATTCACAGTCGAAAGTCGAATGGTGGACTTCAAAGATATCCTTCGGTGGGACGTGGATAGCCACAATGCTGCACATCAGTCAGACGTCGAGTGGCTCAATACTCAAGTTTCCACGATTTCTAAAACCGAGCCCCTGCGGCGGATTGTAATATTCACTCACCATAGCCCCACCGTCGATTCGCGATCTACAGACCCAAAACATATTGGCAGTGGTGTCTCTACGGGATTTGCCACAGACTTAAGTTGCGAGGAATGTTGGACTAATCCTGCTGTGGTGGCATGGGCATTTGGTCACACACATTTCAACTGTGATTTCACAGATGCGAATGGGAAAGCTATTATATCGAATCAAAAGGGCTATCGTTTGATTCCAGCGAAAGGTTTCAATCCAGAAAGGACATTTTATATTGGAGAACATCAGAGAAAGGGTTGAGTTTGATTTCCGCTTCAGTCATACCCTGCGCAAGAAGATATGTGTTTTAAACGCCATAATTATTATTTTAACCAAGCTACAGAAATGCTATCTCCCCTCCAAAGTGGCCGCCCCGTGCACGCATCCATATGCTCCCCTTCGTCTGACAGCCACTGGAGTGTGGCCATGATGTCAACGAAGTGTGCACGGGTACGCATGTGTGCTGATGGATTTCGGGAGACATCCGCAGCATACCAAGCCTTCAGCTTGGTCAGAATCAGAACCGATGGATGGAGAATGTCGACTATATAACAGGTCAGCAAAAGCTCTATGTTGAGTAGTGGGTAGCGTACTCTTAGCATAAATTGAACGCATTGGCAAGTCCTTGGGTTTCACCGTAAATCTCTCGGTGCCCCGAGGGCTGGGGAAATTCCAAGGTCCGCTGTCGAGTGCCAACATCGAGATACTGACATCCGTGTCAGAATCTTGGTATTCCCAGCATCTCTCGTCCGAGGACCACGTAAACTGGGGCACCTCCTTCAAGGAAAGAGCGGGCGATCGCTCCGTCACGACATCGATCTCCTGTACTTCTTATTAGAGCATTTGGATTCTTGTAACACATGTGAGAAGGAAGTGAGGAAAGGCTGACCTTGGTAATCCGCCAGCTACCAACAAGGCCGGCAGCGTACCCGCCCAGAAAGACATGGGAGATTCCTACCTCCCGCAGTGCATGCGCCAGCTGGCTTGCTGCAGCATCCAAGTGCGCGTAATCTCGTGGTATGGGTTCCATGTTGCAGGTTGGTGGAAGCAAGAGATGAGCTGGGAAATTTCGTTAGGAAAGATAAAAATGGATGAGAAGAAGGGAGAAGAGATCAGGTGGAGGTGAGGTGGAGAGTTGATTAAACCGCAAACCGAGAGTATTGGATCTTTCACTCAAACTCGACTTTGACTCTTCACTCTACCCTACTCGAGTAACTTACGAGATCATCAATCTCAAGGGGTCATCCTCATCCGTCCTTTTCAGACACTTCCATAACACAATTTCGCTATTTGGCCATGGAGATTGGAGATACCGAAACGATCTTAGCCCCCACGGCTCTATCTTCAGGTATCGTCGAGGCTATGGTAGTCTACCCGACCGAAATTGACAAAGCTTGGTATCAAAACATGGATGAGGGCCAGTAGCTTACACACCATTGCGACCGAGATGAGTTCGAGGCTCCAGATCTTCCAGCTGATGAGCTTCAACCACCGAAGAATTACAACAAGCTGGACGAGCTTGAGGTTCCAAAACTTCCAGTTGATGAAGATCAAAAACTCAAAAGGCAGGGCAACCAAGACGAGATCGATTCTCCGAAGCCTCGTTATCCAGCGGAAGTTGTGGTGCTTCGAGCTTGTCTAGATTGTCAAGCTGTTTAGGATCTTGATGTTTATCAGTGGGAAGTTTCGGAAAGTCAAGTTCGTCCAGGTTGTGATAATCCGTGGGTTGTTGAGGCTCGTCAATTGGAGAGATCGCCGCGTCCCTCAATCGTCGGATTACGACAGCTTTGAAAACACTTGCCAATAAGAATATCTCAATGGTGGAATACGGGGCTCAAGTTCAGCTCAGATGCGGCTACGAGGTCCCGGTGGTTAGTGGATTGAATCTCTCTGTTATCTTGTAACTCTATTAACAGAAGTCTGATAGGTCGTGGAATGGGCAGCACCCGACGAGCAGTTGTCGCTAGCTTCCCAAATCCTAGTAGACAACCACTTTCCTCGCCTCTTGACCGGGGGTCAATCGTGGCTTGGGTACTGGGAGACCAGATGTTTGCGACACGACTTGGATGGTGTAGGCTGGATGTGTGTGCGCCTTCTCCCGCTGTTGTTGGTTGGTTTTACGCTTGACGATACAACTGAGGTCCGCTCAATTTTTGCCCCCGAAATCAAGGTTCACACTCCAAAGTCTCCTCGATACATGCTCTTCTTAATTCGCCATCTTCCAGAGCTTCGAATTGGTGACACTAGCCGACTGCGTGTTGAAAAGGACCTCTTGACTTTCATATCTTCTTACATTCTTCACGGTCTACCTGGGCATATCAATCCCGAGCTTCTCCATCGGCTCCTCGAGCAGCAGAGCAATGAAGAATTATTGGAGAAGCTGGACGAAGGGGTCGAGTTCATAAAGAAACGGGACATGGGCAACGTCGATGAAACGGACCTGGCCCTTGCTGAACGTGTTGTTCGAGATTGCCAGTATGTCGGAAATTTGACGGATCTTACCCGGACTCCCTCCCGCAAGCCCTTGCACAACTTCTGAGCCTGTCTCGCCCGTTGAGTGATTTGTGGGTGATCTACCCCGGGACATGCATCTCGACCCTTAAGATTGTGAGCGACGCAGCTACATTGCGGCTTGGTTCCATCCTATCTCAGTTTAACTTATTTCATTTCGTTATTTTTTTATCTCATCTTTAGCCTAACTAGGCAACATTAATACATAGGATTAATATCGACATCAACAAATTCCCCGGATATTCATATCATAGGCGGCATGTACACATACATCCCATATGCTCAACTTAGACACACCCTTCTATATATTATACACGGAATTGAGTAGACCCAGTTTCATGCCTTGTGGCTGGGTGAACCTGCGCTTTCATAGCCGATGCAGAAGCCTGCTCATACGTATGTCCAAGACATAGAGCGGAGGCTTCATCCCATCCCCGACCGATAAACAATATTCATGTGGGTAATCGCAGACAAACTTACTAGCTACTTGAGGAACTTTTGAATCACTTGTTACGTGGCCGTCCTGGTTTCTTTCTACGGGATGCTTCTCTGAGAATGCCCCCATCATCATACATAGAACCAGTAGTGGGCGCAGACCACTGGGGTTATGGCAATGCGCATGGACTAGAAGAGTGTCACATTTGAATGACCAAAACAAACTTCTAAAAGACACAATGAGCCTATAAGCTTTCTTATTCTTGTCCACGTGGTGTTAATAGCGGGATTGAACACAATATATATTTCACGGCTACTTTGTGAAATTTTACTACCCGCAAACATACACATAACATAACAAGGAATGGGGGCGGACACGCGCACATACACCAGGGTCTTTCACCTTTTTCCAACTAAACAAATGTAAGAGTAAATAAAAATTGAGATTTAGAAGACACAAAATGTAAGAGTGGTTTGAAATCCAAAAAGACAAAAAATAGTTTCCCTGGGAATCGAACCCAGAACCTTTCCGGAACATATGCTAATCGCATTTGTTAACGGAAAATCATAACCGCTAGACCAGGAAACTGTTTGATGGAAAATATATCGGATTAGTGTCTCATGAGCAAATGCTAACGCAAATAAATAAATTAGGCCAAGTATTAGTTCCAAGGCAGAAAGTGGCAGGATTGGCAAGAAAAAAACAAAAATGGGACAAGAACAACATGCTCTCCCGGTCGCAGAGTATACAGGGCTTCAATAATAGGGCTTGACACCGCTCAGCAATAAGGGCAACATACAACAGAGGAGTAAGGGGAATGAAGGGGGATGAAGGAAGTGTGTGTTAGGAAAATTCTACTGATTATGAGTAATCATAATCAAATTGACTATCCACGTACTCTAATGAGTTATAACGGAATCAATCTCGTTCTCTTGTCGATCTGGGAGGAAGAGGCTCCTTAAGGAGATCTCAAAGTTCTCACCGATGGTAGAACTTCGACCAGAGACTCGGCGCTTTTCGATATATATATGTTGTCTTGACTCTGGGATACGTCAGTTACAGTTGCCATTAGTGCATTTGTGTCTTAGTACTCACTGGTCGGCCTTGCTTCAAGATTCAGTATCGACAATTGAGAGCTATTTAATTGTCCGAGAGAGAGGACAGGTGAATGGGTGGATTGTTTGATCTGCCTTTTTGTGACTGTTCGCGCTGTATCACGGGGATTTTATTCTGATAATAAGATTCCAGGCTGTTTGAGTATCAAAATGTAGAGTCCACAGATGTCTCGTCTTTAGCTGGCTGACCCTTCAGATATCATTCATGGTCCGGAGAATGTAACTATGGAAATAAATTTATTGATACGTTGGAACATCTTGGAACAATAACTTACTCCCTTCACCTGGTGAGGTTCAGCTGACTACCAACCTAGGGCGGAGTGAACATGTAAGCGTCAACAAACCCTAGAGCCGTGCTTATTCCTTCTTGGCCGCATGTTCTTCGACGCTGGTTGGAATCTGCAAAATGCACGTTACTTGACTAGTCATCTAGGACTGATCTAGGAGCTTGTCTGAGCGATTTTTAAAACTGGTCCTATAGTCCATGCGCATCCCCACCTGCCGTTGCTTTGTCTCGCCTTTGTCTCGGTGGATCGTGACTTTTGGGTATATTTGATGACCCTGTTTCTCTAGTTCTTGCGCTCGTCTGCTGCTTTAACAGCTCCGAGGAAACTGGATCAATGACGGATATGTTGGAAACGAACATTAAGCAACATGAACAATTAGGCAATTGGACAGCATAAAGTACATGGATGGGAGGTATGGTTTAAACCCGTTCGAACAGTGAACAGTGACTTGCTCACGTATGATAATAGGACACTTGATTTGCATATTGAATCTGATGCCACAGTGTTCTGAGCTGATTCTCAAAACATGAACAATCACTTCAAGAGACTGTGTACTCATTCAGTTTTGGGGTTCTCGCCAGCGAGTCCCCGCCAATCTCCGAACTGCTTCATCTCCCCCTTCCTCCTTCACCACCACCCGCGCACCCATTCTCCCACACGCACCCAGAGCGTGGGTGGATCTTCTTCCACCTTGACAACTTCCCGCAAAGGGGACTGCACGAGCCGGAAGGCAGACCGACGGCCACGGCGGTGGCGACAAGACTTCCCCGAGACGCTGCCAAACTTGTGCTTGGCAATTTGCTACTCGCACGCAGCGATCCTCTCGTCCACCTCCTGTCGCATCTGCTGCAAGCCGTGGTAAGTCACCAGCAGCTTGCGGAGGTCATCGAGGGCCGGTTTGCGCTTCTTCCTCGCCTTGATGGGAAGCATATGTCAGTTCGTGCAGATAATATATATGGGAACTTGGGGGCTCACCTGCGAAGAATCACGGCCCGCCGTGCACTTTCTCTTCCTCATGCCTGAAGGCTGTTTCAAATCAGAACGTGTTCACATAGATCGGGAGTATTGGGGTGGGGACTCACTGGCGAGGGCTGTTCATGCTCGCCCTCGCTGGCATCCATGTTGTTTTGCATGGCGGATACAAGGAGCGATGTGGATATGATAGAAAGTAAACCGGAGGTGATATGGCACTCTTGTGTGATTTATACTATGATACAACAGCACTGTAGTTGGACATGTATTTGAATAGCTATTGTGTCCATTATGTCAGTGAATAATATAGAATGTCACCGAATGAGCATTATTGACTTCTGTAATTCACTAGAAGAAGAATGAGAGCTCAATGGAGATAATCGGAGACCATATATGAATAACAAACTCCCTTCGACAACAATTCTATTGAACGATATTGTTTGCCTGTGAACACATTCATTAAATTGAGACTAACCCAAACTAAATGTGACATGAATAGTGATTGATAGAAAAGTAAGAAACAAGTGCTTGAAAAGTGAGAGATTTACTAAACGCAGTGAATAGATGCTCGCACTTGAAAGCAAGGAGAGTACTTTCCAGTCTGAACACCAACTGTATTAAAGATATTTTGATGGTGAAAGGTAGAAAGTGCCTAACGCATCTCAGGCTCTCCAATCTGAAGCTGCTCCAAAAATCTCCGCCACAGCCAAGTAAAGAACACTAATATTACCATCTTCAATCTTCACCGAAATTCCAATTGTGTCCTCAGCTCCAAGGGCTCGTGTTTGCTCACACTCCCGAATCCCAATCCCATAGCAACCATCCGCCCCGAGCTTCCCAATCAACAGACCTCGGAATGCAGCCATGAGGATCGTACAAAACCGATTCTCCCCCGCGACAAGCTTAGGATGTTTCCACATAGCATGAAAAACCCGACTTAACGCCTCCGTCCTCGACGAAATACCACCACCCGAAGCCACATCCGCCACCGCAGCAAACGTCGTATTCATACGAGCCAGATAATGCAATTCAAAAGCCGGTGCAGGCAAATTACACCCATCAAGACCCCAAACAGCCTCATCGACCTCAAGACCACAGACATCCTCAACAACACGCTTGACATGCATCTGAACTGGATGGGTAGAGAGGTGATAATCCGCCACATCCACACCTAACATCTTCGCACCCGCAATCATCCCGACATGTTTGCCAGAACAATTGCTGCAAATCGGAGTTGGGGTTAAATCGCTCTTGATCCAAGCGCGTTGCACGATATCCGATATAGGGGGATGTGCACCGCAGCGCAGATCTGTCTCAGAAGCAGATACTTTCGATAACATACTCCGGGCGCGAGCGATATGTCGTTCTTCGCTGCTATTCGAGGCACACATGAAAGACAGATCGGTTGAGTCGAATCTGAATTTGTCCACTGCTCCTGTTTCAAGGATTGCCAGTGCCTGTGCGGGCTTGGCTGCTGAGGGGGCGAGGGTTATTCGATATGGGTCACCGACTGCATAGAGGAGGTTCCCTGTGGCGTCGGTGATGGCTGCGTGGACGCTGTGTCGATTTTCTACGACGCCGCCGCGGTCTGAGGTGATGAAGTCGGTTGGAACGAATCTTCCCATTTTGGATTGGCTCTTGTGTTATGGTAAGGGTAGGTTGGTTTAATCTTTTGCTGATTTTGGGGTATTTGGCGATGCGCGCCTGTCTTCTTGACACCCCACTATTTTTGGACGATCCGAATTAAGGTTCTGTATGATATAAACAGTAGTTGGTATATTGCTTAAAGTAGATCGTAAAATGATATCGCTCAATGACGCCTCCGTCTAAATGGATGAAATGCAATCTAAAACCCGAACGCTGGATGACGCTGAGAACACGAAATGTAGAAAAAAAAGCGCCAAAACATCACACATGTATAATAGAAGTATGTTCAAAAAAATGCAAATAAAATAACTAGAAGCTGAACAGACCAGTTCGCTTCTTGCCGTATGGATAGACAACCAACGCCGCGATGAACAGTCCGACTGTGATACCGATCGCGACTTGGATCATGCCGAAACCAAGACTGGCAACTGAAGTTTCGGAAAGAGAACCAGAACCTGAACTGGTCCCATTATTATCGAGGTTTTGACGAACCTCATCGGCGTATCTGATGCCAGCGATCAAAGATCCACTAGAAGCAAGGCCAGAAGGGACCAGCACAAATATACCAGGAAGAATGGCGGTGGCAGCATGACCATGCCAGAGACGACTGTAAAGATTGCCCAGGACACCGATCGTGAATGCACCGACAGTATTGGCGACTTCTGAATTGCTGCCGAGCTTGGTGGTGCTGAAATAGTTGGCGACGTACCCGGACAAAGCGATAAACACCATGACGGGCATCTGCTTCCATTTTCCGTGGTTCACAAGGGCCAGGAAAATAGCATAGATGGCCACGAAGGGGAATGTGCGCACGTATATTGAGCCGTAGACCTCCATGCCTGAACAAGTGGATGCAGATGTCGCATTGCCATCCATTAGCCCATAGATCGTAGTCCCCACCGTGATACCGTAGCCCAAAAAGAGGGAGTAGATAATGGCATACACCATGCGGATCGAACCAGCGATTATCTGATGGGATTGCAGTTCCAGACTGCTACAAAGAACCATGAATCCAGGGAGAATCAGAGCGATGGATGATTGTGCCATAGCGGAGAAGCAGAAAAGTGGTTCCGATTTACCGTTGCGATGGACCATGATACTACCAAACGCGCGGGCGAGGAAGGAAGTCACGATAGCAGCAGTAACCTCAAAGACATTGGAGTAGAGGGTAGACCGTGGCGCGATAATGTGCTGCATCAGCCCGACAATGCAGCCGAGACAGAAGATGATGGGCATATCGATCGGTCGCGCCATGAATGCGAACGGGCCGACAGTCGCACTAGCAAGACCGTACACCAGGACCAAGACCCATTTGTTGACTCGAGGCTTGCGCTGCATGATCTCGTCTAGTTCTTGAGTCGCCTCTTCGACGCCGATAAGATCGTGAACGACATTCTTATAAACGTTGTGGGTATCAGCAAGACGACCCAGGTCGACTCCTTGCACCATTCGCACGAGCTTGACTTCGGCCGTGCGTGTCGCAGGATCATCAAAAGACATGATCATACAACCGGGCAGATATAAGAATTGGCCCGACACTTCCAACACCCGGGCGGTCATTTGCATGTACTCCTCCAAACGATGGGTCGGCGCACCGTAACGCATAAGGGCACGACACAGCTGCATGATATACCGCTGACGTGCGATGATCTCTGCGATGTGGACGGTGACCCGGATCTCATCTTCCAGACGGGTCTTGTGCTTCTTGTGCTTCTTTTGCTTCTTGTGTTTCTTGTACACATCCGTAATGGCCTCCGCTCCAGCAGGCAGACTGGCCGTGCTCAGGTTCATGGAAGCATTGACCAGCGAGGCGGTGGACCGATGAGCCGATTTCTTATACCATTTGAGCTTCTCCTTGCGCGGGGTCGCAGAACCTGAGGCGGGCTGGGACGCAGAGAAAGGTGGCGTGATAGAACCCTTCTTGGGAGTGGAGACACCGGAAGAGACCTGTGTTTCGCTGTCAGAGTCATCGGTGATGACACTTTCCGGGCGCGAAGAGCCTCCGCTCTGGACCGCCTGGAGCTTTAGTAGCTGCGACAAAATGCCACTCTCACCCCCGAGTCCACTGGATCGTCTGCGCTGAGTGTAGTCCCTGATCAAATTCTCGGGAGTTGTCTGTCCCGACCGCTGATATGCGCCCCGTGGTTTGCGCTTCCGAAGCTGGTCCTGAACCGCGGTCATGCTACGGACCAAGCGATGAGCCTCGGCGCTGGGGGCCGGCTCGTGAAAACTCTCGCCACGCTCCAATGCCTGCTCCTGGTCAGCATCATGGTGAGCGCGGCGGGCCTGCAGTTCCTCGAGTGGGACACCGCTGTCAAGGTCGTCTGGAATGTATGAGGCGTTGAGCGGCTCACCCTCATCCGGAGGGCGACCGAGCCGTTCCGTCAAGCGACTAGTTTTCTCTCGCAAAAGGTGACCGGTAGCTTTGAATCGCTCGCGCGCCGAGGTGGTGCGGTGCATATGACCATGCATATGACCCAAGACATCATGTTTCTCCGATTCGCTAAATTCGTCGGGGGTGTGTACGTTGGCGAGGCCAGAGCCGCGGCGGGAATGGGTGGGGGCTGGCGGGGTGATGGTTCCGGAGAGCGGGACTTCGCCGTGTTGTGGCGGTAATAACGGGCGCGACGAGGGATGTGAGGCAGATTCATTTCCGCGCAAACTCATTGAGCGAAAGCGAACCCGATTAGATCGGTCGCGACGGCTTGCCGGTGGCTCGGGCCGGGCTTCATATTGATGATCGTATTGGGTGGCATCGGCAGTAGCCTCGCGCTCGAGACTTTGGCGATCACTGGGATTAGAAGTGGTTGGAAGAGGGTATTCTGTGTATTCCGCGTATTCTTCATTTGGGCTTGGATGTGGATTGGCGATGCCCGACATGAAGGATATTTGGGTGAGCTTGGCTCACGGGATATTAGCCGAGAGCTGCAAGCCGTTATGCAAGGCACACCGCAACAGAAGAAGAAAAAAAGATGTCAAGGTGAACACAGTGCAAAGGAAACGATAAAAAGAGCTGTAGAGAAATAAATGGACAAAAAAAAAAAAAGGCTGAGAGCCTAGAACATAAAAAAGGGCAAAACCAAGGAATTGGCGCAAGAATTCCCTCAAAGCGGATTTAGGGTCTTGGATAGTTGAAATATAAGAAAAAAGGGAGCTAAGAAAAAAAACTAAGTCTAGATCTTCATGAAATCATAGAACTTATATGCTTCACATATACTTTTGTAGGCGCAACCCTAACTTGACCCTTAACATAGTTTGTCAATGCACCGTGGACAATCGACCTCTTCTCCCCTATCATTTGTCCACCAGGGAATAGAATAATTCTAGAGTTTCTAGTGTACGTACTACCCTGCAAATCAGTATGTTGTGGGTCATTGTGGCGATCTTTGTGTCTGGCATTAGCACCGAACCATCCGGTCTAAAATAGTGTGCATCCTCTAGACTCCATTATTTTTGTACCGACTTTATATAGTTCATATAAATGCTTTTTTTTCTAATTCTTATATTTTGTTTTCATATCTCTTATCTCTTATTTTTTGACACAAATCACCCCTTAGGCCGCGTTCATACTACCCAAAACGTCGATCCTGACCCACGTCTTGGGCATTTATTTTGCAGCCACCTCCTGAGAGTGGAGTGAAAGGTATTATGGTCCCTTGCAAATCTGATGCCATTATCCACTGTGATGTGATCAAAGGGAGAGAAAGATAGAAAGGGATAGGCGAACAGACAGCAGACTTATAGATAGAACGATGACCCACCAAATCTATTACGAAGCGCCGAGAACTCAAGCCGCCACCCGGTGGGGTCAAAATGGCGTAAATCTGTGCGGTTGCACATGATTCAATAATTTAGGTCGAGACTCCTCGGATGGGTATCTTGTACAAGAGCTCTTCTTATCTGAGGTCTGACCGCTGCCTTGTAGAAATGGTTGAACCCACAAGCCTTGTGTGTGCCGCGCATGGAAGCCACGCAGTGGAAGGGACGAGGCACCAGAATGCGGTCCGACTTGCCCAGTAGACCCACCTTCCCAGCCATAAGCGCCTCCAACCAAAAATATGTACGGCATCAAAAGCCCAGCTGCATAGTGGAGAGTGTTTGGGTCCAGTCAGAGGAACGAAGCGGTCATGGTGGCATTGTATCATAAGAAGCGAATCCCATAAAGAGTCTAGTCAAAGAGCCAGCCTGATGGGGAATATTGTAGTTGAAGCCTTTTTTAGGTCTCACCTCTTTCCTTGCCTGCATTATGAACTGAAAGTCAGTCATCCAAGTCCAGGTCAAAATGTAATCGGGCAATACGATTGGTCAAAAGAGCTAGAACGGATCCTGCGGTGATAAACGTTGCCACCACCAAAAGGGGCCGAGCAAAGATAGCCTGAGCAAGAGCGAAAGATTAGAGCACGGGAATAATACAGAGGGGGGGGGGGGGCAGTAGGAACTAAAGGAGATACGATATGAAGTTCTACCCAGATGAAGTCGTGGAGATGATCCGAGAGAATCTGGAGATTCCGACCCTCACTACGCCAACGGGCGGTACTGCGGGGTTGTTTTTGCGTGGCAGAAAATTAGCATGGAACCAGTCCCCTGATTGTTTTCAAATAGAAAGATAACAGTATGCCAGCTGTTCATAAATATTTCAATGGTTGGTAGTATCCCAGTTTCAAGGGCTGGCAAAAGCCAAAGGTTTCCGGCGCTGGCCAGCAAATCTAGTTATGCGGAGCGCGAGGTATGATTTTGGTATATGCCTGTCTGTATATGCTTGGCGGTATATGCTCGGCGTGAATTCGAACTCTGAGGCTACAATTCGAAAGATACTTAGATGTCTTATTCGATACCGACTCAATCAACGGAGAGGACGAAAGGGACATAGGTGATGCTCAATAGTTTAGACTATGCTACGTTGATTCAGCAACCAACCTTGGAAACAAGAAAAGGGTTGATAAGCTGCGATAAGCTTCGTATTGCGACAAGGATCTATGGATGTTTGCAAAGAACTGGAGTGAGGGAGTGAGGTTGGGCAATGATGGCCCCAACACCTCTTTCGATTGTTCTTTCCCAACCTGCGCAGGCAATTAACTTCTCTCTTCCTGGAAGGCGCGATGTCCCCACCTGAGACCATAACCCCCCCCCCTTTCCTTTTCGATATATGTTTTCATACAGGACTTGGATGACTCGGAAGATATTTTATTCGAGTGTCATGAAGAGGGCCTGGTCAATGTTTTGGACGAAGAGAAACCGGAAGTAGGACGGGCAAGGGGCAGAGAGCTGTTTGATTGCCTCGAGGGCTGCTCGCAGTTCTTAGAGGGAGAGTGTACTCAAGACATAAGCATTATTGAGGAACATCGAAGTCGTCGGTGGGATGAGAGAACGGATTCGGAGAGTTTGAGGAGTTCCGGGGCGAGCCAGACGGGCCTATTATCTGGGAATCTGGGAGAAAGTTATCATCGTGCTTTCTCGACGTCTTCATTCGGACCTTCCGGGTTTCCAGTTGCCGTATTTTATGTGAGAGCCCAGGGCAGGAAATAGAAGGGGTGCAGATTTGAGCAAGTGAGTGTGGAGTTTCCATGTCTGGTCATTTGATCAGCAACCAAGCCAAATCGGGGCAGTTGCTGCGTGTACAGACTTGTTCGAATCTGGCTGCATATCATGTAGTCTAGGGCTATCAACTCTCACCAATAATATGTAGTAACTTCTTGGGATGCACATGGTAGATGTGGCAAAGGTATGACTAGTCCCATTTGGGTCCCTACATCCCACTCGCGCAACAGCCATACCGTGCCAAGGAAGTTGTATTAGAGCCATTTCAATTAACATCCCACTACAGTATCAAATTGGATGTCTGTTCAAGCCGATCACCCCCAAACTATAGGATTTGATGAAATGTACAAATCCATACAAACCGACGTTTTGACATGTGTAGTGTAGCCTATATGACTAGAAGTTCTCTACTTGATGTATCACTACAATAGGCTAGGGTAGAAAACCATGTAAATAGTCATTTCTCTTCTGTCAAAAAAAAATAGCCAATAAACCCCTGCCTTGACGCACACGTTTCGCAATCTGGAAATATCAATGGGCGATGCCTAACCGCCGTGGCTTTTTTTAGGGTTGTCCATTGGATTTAATACAACACTGAGTCAGTATACATGAGGTATTGAGATCGACGTGTCTGTGCAACTGATAACTTCACCGAGTTCAGGCCGGAGTGGATGCCGAAGGTGATATGTCTCCTTACGGCGAGTTTCCGGGCCCTGGTCGTTCGTGCATATCGGTGAAATGAAGCCGAACGAGTTGATTTCCTTTTCCGCCGTGGGTTGTTATTTGTCACAAAGGAAAATATAAAATGTCGCAAGCAGACATGACAATCACCTTAGCAAGTCGCAGTGATTCTTGATGACAACGGCGACTTTTGCTCCACTTCATCTGTCGATCGCTACCCAACACAATGCCGCTACGATTGTTGTGTCTCCATGGCTGGGGGACCAATCAGAAGGTAAGCTACCAACGCTGCTGATAGGGGGGTGACAGTATACTAATTTCCCCATAGATTCTACAGTCGCAATTGAGTATGCAATCTCCTGCTTTAGTGACGAGACACAAAACTCTAATTAAACAGGTGGCCTCATGCATGAACTCCAACGCGACAATACCGCGACCTTCTTTTTTCTTGAGGGGGATGTCGATTCAGGTCCGGGGCCTGGAATCGCTGGGTACTATGATGGTCCGTACTACAGTTACTACCGTTTCCCACGCACATTTTCCCACGAGGATAGCGATGAGTCCGATATCCTGGAGGCGTACGAGCAACTTAGTGAAACAGTTGCCTTGGAAGGTCCGTTCGATGGGGTTCTAGGCTTCTCCCATGGCGGCACATTGGCTGCTGGATTCATGATTCATCACGCCAAGATGAATCCGAATCAGCCTGTGCTATTTCGATGTGCAATCTTCATTAATTCTCTACCACCATTTCGTATGGAACCTGGAAAGAATCCTGTCGTAGATGAAGGATTAGAGGGGTTCATTTCTATTCCTTGTGTGCATATTGCTGGAGCCAAAGACCCACTCTTTGAGTACTCAATGGCTCTCTATCAGCTCTGTGCTGCAAGGTATTCGATATTTGCGGTACATGGGAAGGGCCATGATGTCCCTAGTGATCGAAAAAATGTCACCATCATCGCAACTGCAATTCGAAAACTCTGTAATCAAATGTTGTGAAACCCAATATCAAACGAAGGGTCTTCCTCGGCTGGGCGACAAAGGTGCCAAAATTGCGTGAAGAAAAGTCTATTGGAAGAGGGGAGTAGTATGACTGCGGTTGTGGAATATAGCTTGCAGGATGTTGTAATGGGAAATTGCAGATTTTTTGCGAAGGTAGAAGATTGTTTCAGATCCAGAAATTCTTGGGCTTTGAGTTTGGTTTCGCCGTTGAGGGTTGCACCCGGATACTTACCTCGCTGCGAATAAGGTGAAACCTGCCAACATGTCCTGATGTAGACTGTCACCGAGAAAAAATGACACCAGAAAGTCGATTAGACCGATCGCGCTGATACGGGAAAACCAATTGCCTTGGCCTGAGAAAAGCCCACTCCTTCGCCCTTCCCTGACATGCGAAATATGATTATTGGCCGACGTCCAGCAAACCTAAAGCAACAATGTCGTCTCAACCTAGCGTTCAACCCCCAACATTGACCATTTCAGAAGATGATCTGGCAATGATAGCCGCGGAAACCTGTACACCTATAGCAATTGTGGGAATTGGCTTCCGGGGACCAGGGGATGCCAAAAATGTCAAGAAGCTGTGGGAAATGATTCTCACGGGCAGCGACGCATGGAGCCCAATTCCAGCCAAGAGGTGGAACAACGCAGCATTCCATCACCCAGATCATGCCCGCCATGGAACGGTAAGTCATAGATGAAATTTGGCGGAATAATCAATAATGTGGGAGTAGATCAACGTGGAAGGTGGCCACTTTCTGGAAGAGGATATATCTGTGTTTGACGCACCCTTTTTTAACATGACAAGCGACGAGGCAGCAGTGAGTACATATTCGAGTGTTGTAGATCTCATCTGACTATCAACCTCCTACCTAGGCCATGGATCCCCAGCAGAGATTGCTTTTGGAGGTAGCATATGAAGGTCTTGAGAATGGTAAGTTATTGCTCCTAATCGCGCTTTCAGGGCTGATGGTTGATAGCTGGCATTCCCCTGACCAACATTATGGGTACACAGACATCCTGCTTCGTAGGTTCTTTCTCTGCAGACTATACAGATCTGCTACTTCGGGATCCCGAGTGTGTACCCATGTATCAGTGTACAAACGCCGGACAATCTCGTGCAATGACGGCAAACAGACTGTCCTATTTCTTTGATTTGAAAGGGCCCAGTGTCACGGTAGACACGGCTTGCTCGGGAAGTCTCGTGGCACTTCACTTGGCATGCCAAAGCCTCCAAACAGGAGACGCATCAACAGCGATCGCAGCGGGAGTCAATTTGATTTTGAGTCATGAGTTTATGTCAACCATGAGCATGATGAAGTATGTAAAAAGTCACTCCTGACCGAAAAGACCATGCTGATTTAGTGGCAGGTTTCTCTCCTCAGATGGAAGATGCCATACCTTTGATGAAAAAGCCAATGGGTACGCGCGAGGCGAAGCAGCTGGCTGTCTCATCCTTAAACCTCTGGCCAAGGCGTTACACGACCGCAACAAGATCCGGGCCGTGATACGAGGCACAGGTTCCAACCAGGACGGGCGCACTGCAGGGATCACGCTACCAAATGGGGCAGCCCAAGAAAGCCTGATCCGCAGCGTCTATGCACGGGCTGATCTGGACCCCTCGGAAACCGATTTTGTGGAGGCTCATGGGACAGGCACACTGGCCGGAGACCCAGTTGAGACAGGAGCCATCGCTCGTGTCTTTGGGACTGGTCGTCCGCCTGGCAATCCTGTGCGGATTGGCTCCATCAAAACAAATGTCGGCCACTTGGAAGGCGCAAGTGGTGTGGCTGGTGTGATCAAGGCAGTCCTGATGTTGGAAAACCACATGTTTTTGCCAAACAGGAACTTTGAAAGAATCAACCCACGTATCCCACTTGATGATTGGAAACTCAAGGTTTGGATACCAGGATAAGTTGCAAGTCGGAGACTAACATCAGTAGGTTCAATTGAAAGCTGAGCCATGGGAGACCACAGGGCCTCGTCGCGTTTCCGTGAATAGCTTCGGGTACGGTGGGAGCAATGCCCATGTAATTGTCGAAGATGCCCAAGGCTGCCTGTCTAGCTGGGGACTCAAGGAATATGACATAAGCCCGACTGCCGCGTGCAAAAATCATGATGAGATAGTTACTACCTCACTGTTGGGGTTATCTCGCATATTCATGGTCTCTGGTTTCGATGAGAGAACCTGTGTGCAACAAATGCAGGCTCTGAGCAATTACATTCTCGATAGGCAACATGAGGTTGGTAATGAGAAATTTCTGAATGACCTTGCGTTCTCAATCAACGAGCGACGCTCTGTCTTTCCGTGGAAGGCAGCAGTTGTCGGAGATGCGATGGAGGGTTTGGCGGCCTCTCTATCTCAGAACGTCAAAGCTAAGAGCGCTCTTCGGAGCCCAACACTTGGGTTTGTGTTTACTGGGCAAGGCGCGCAGTGGGCTGGGATGGGAAAAGAGCTGCTTGAGGTTTATCCTGTCTTCAAAATGTCAATTTTGGGCATCGACAGATTTCTGAACGAGATTGATGCCCATTTTACAGTGGAAGGTAAGCAGATACCACCCTTTTAGAAATTCCGGTGCACTAACATGGTGAAAACAGAGGAGATCACAAAGTGTGCCCAAAAGTCTGATTTGAACCATCCAAGTCTCAGCCAGACCGTATGCACAGCGTTGCAGATTGCGCTTGTCGACTTGTTAAAATCGTGGAATATACATCCAGACTCCGTGACGGGCCATTCCAGTGGGGAAATTGCTGCTGCATATGCTACCGGTGCACTCAGCATGAATGATGCGATGTCAGTGGCATACTACCGAGGTGCTGTGGCAAGCCGTCTTCTGGATGACCAACCAAACAGAGGTACGATGATGGCAGTTGGAATATCTACCGAGAAGATACAGCCTTACTTGGACAGATTTCAGCCCAGACAGCTGGTGGTAGCGTGTGTCAACAGTCCATCAAGTGTAACAATATCAGGTGATACGCTTGCGATTGATGCACTCGCACAAACATTGAAAGAACAACAGGTATTCAGTCGACGCCTTGAAGTGGGTGTTGCTTATCACTCTCCTCATATAGAACAGGTTGCCGAGCACTATCACAAGCTTATAGATCATATCCAGCCCCAGAGACTGGATCGGATAGCGGGAGAAACGACACCAAGTCGCGCATCGTTCTTTTCCTCGGTCTCTGGAACCATGATTTCGTTGGAAAAATTGGATGCTCAGTACTGGGTGTCAAATTTAGTTAGGCAAGTGAAATTTGCCAAGTCCCTAAGGACTTTGTGTTTCGAAACAAAAGGGAAGCGTGCTGGGCATGAAGGGGCCTACAGAGTTAGAAGGGCCGGGGGAGCCCAAAAGCCATCTGTGGATTGTCTCATCGAGATTGGTCCCCATGCGGCACTTTCTGGGCCAATCAAGCAAATACTCCAGGAGGATGCAAAGCTCAATGCCGCCAATATAAGCTATATTAGCATTTTGATGCGAAAGGCCAACGCAGCCACTACATCGCTCGACGCAGCCGCCACATTAGCGTCACTCAACTACCCCATTGATTTTGGTGCTATCAACCGCCCTATGGGGACCAAGAGAAGTAGGAAACCACAGCTACTAGTTGATCTTCCAACGTATGCCTGGAATCACACCAGGTCATATTGGGCAGAGCCACGACTGAGCAAGACGTATCGGAACCGAAAGTCCCCGCGGATGGATTTACTTGGTGCACCAGACAATATGACATGTCCATTCGAGCCTCGCTGGAGAAACTATCTTCGAACGTCCGAGCTTCCTTGGCTTCTCGATCACAAGATTCAAGGGAATATTGTTTTCCCTGCGGCATGTTATTTGGCCATGGCAATCGAAGCGTCAATCCAGTTGAATAAGGACGAGGAAAAAGTTGCTCGATATGTCCTACGAGATGTGGCAATACAGTCAGCACTGGTCCTCAACGAAACTTCCGCCGTCGAGGTCATGGTATCTCTTCAAAAGTCGACACAAGACCAAGAACATTTGTACAACTTCCATATATACTCCATCTCAGAGGAGAATAGGTGGACTGAGCACTGCACTGGCTGGGTCGAGGCACTAAAAAGCATTGGTGCTTCAGGCGATGGAGTCGAGGAAACTGATGGTTACGTCACGGTCCCATTGGGGACGAAAGTTCATGGAATATCGGTGATTGATATCGCTGAATTTTATGAGAAGCTTCAGAATTCTGGTCTGGAGTACGGACCATGTTTTGCAAATATGACAAAAGCACATGTCACCCAAGATGGGGTATGCTTTTCAGAAGTCACTGCACCGGATACACGATCTGTGATACCTGGATCAAACCAACATGAGCTTTTGATTCACCCTTGCATCCTGGATAGTATATTTCAAACCATCTTTGCCGCCTTGCCTCCAGGTATGGGAATCGAGGAAGGACCCACAGTCCCTGTCTTTATCGAAGAGATGATTGTATCATCTAGTCTCAGCTGTTCAGCAGGAGAGACCATGAGCATCTGTACTCATGTGCGCCCCATGCTAAAAAAGGGCTTGACGGCATGTATAGTGGCGGCAATTTGTAATGAGACGCAATTCGAAACCGAGCCAACAATTTCACTTCGTGGTCTACGATGTGCGAGGCTCGAGCATGATGAACCGGCATCTCAGAGAAAGGAAAACCGCATAATTTATCAGATTTACTGGAAACCAGACCCAAGCTTTCTTTCCAGCAGCAATAGCTCATTCCTATTTGACAAGCTGGGTGCTGTTCAAGAGCCTGCGCCTCGAATAGAGTACGAAGAGAGCGCAGCCGGCTTCATCAGAGCTGCGCTAGAGGAAGTCAGCACAACGGAGGCAATGGAACTTGACAATTCTCACCGGAGATTCCGGTGTTATCTCCAAGATGTGCTTGAAAGATATGACGGTCAAACTTCAATATCGTCATCTCACTTGGATAACATCGATGCTACCCCGACGAGAGACCTCCTCTCAGTCATTGGCCACAACCTTGTTCCTATTATTCGGAATCAAGTTGACTTTTCCACCCTCATGACTGACGATCGCCTATTGCATGAGTTCTGGGATATATTCTCAGCGGACGCTTCGTATCAAGCAGCTGCAAAATACGTCGAATTGATTGGCCATGGAAAGCCAGATATATCCATCCTTGAATTTGGTGTTGGCACAGGTCAGATAGCGGAAATATTTCTGAACTATCTTGTGGCGTTGAAGGAGACACCTCACTGCGGAAAATATATATTTGCCCACGAAAGCACCTCCGTGCTTGAACATACCTCGAAGCGACTGGAGGTCTGGTCAGAATGGGTTGAATGCAAGCCCCTAGATCTTAGCAAGGATTTCCACAAACAAGGAGTTGAAAAGAATTCCTTTGACATCATAATCCTGCCTCATAGATTGTGTACTGCACGTTGTGAAAAAATGGCGCTCAGCAAAATCCATGATCTTTTGAGACCATCTGGCTATTTGATTGCAATTAACCCCTTCGACCCAAAGAAGGATGTGCTGAAAAACCTCTTGTTTGGTGCCTTGCACTGCATGTGCACAAACGAATTCTGTTTGGGCCAGAGTGCTTGGACGGAGACTCGATGGGAGGAGATCCTGCAAGATGCGCATTTCACGGAGGTCAATGCCTATGCGGAGCAGGACTCCGAGAAGAGCCACCAGTTCATCGTGGCCAAGAAGCGAAAAATACAGAAGTCGTCCAGAAAGGTTTCCATCATTTATGAGGAAAAAACCGAGACTGTCAGGCATCTAGTTACTGTGCTCGAGAATATCCCATGTGAGGTGAAGGTGACACATATCGATAACGTGGAGTGTAAAGATCAGATTTGTTTGGTCTTGGATACTTCAACGTCCTCCCTGCTGGCCGCTCCAGATGAAATTACTTTCAGCAAGATAAAAGCTATCTTTACCCAGAGCGGAGGAGTTCTTTGGATAACAAGAGGAGGGACGATTGAGGCTGTCAACCCAAGCGCGGCCTTGGCTGTTGGATTTGCAAGAACAGCACGTGCCGAATCGGGTGTAAACCCCATTGTCACCTTTGATCTGGATGCTCAGGATTCTCTCTTGGAATTTCAAGCCGCAAAAATGATTGCAAAAGTACTGATTACCAGGTTCCTGTGTGAATATCCAGATGAGGACACGGAATACGCGGAGAGAAATGGGCAGATCCTGGTCCCACGAGTTCTAGACAGTTTGAATGCGAACAAGGTACTGAGCACCATTAATGATACTGAGGCTGTCTCCGAGCAGTCTTTCCATCAGCATCAGCAACCTCTCCGTCTTTCCAGGAAATTCGATGATCCCAGATTTGTTGGCGATTCGCAAATAACTGAACTCCCAGTCGGCTACGTCGGAATCAGAGTACACTCCTTCGGCATAAATAAATGGGATATTCAGCCTGACCATTGTGATTGGCAAACAAACAACACTCTCGGCCTAGAATGTAGTGGCATAGTATACAAGGTCGGCGCTGGGGTTCATGGCATCACTGTAGGTGACCGGGTTGCGTGCCTCGGAGCTGGGACTGCGAGAAGCTTCTATCACGATCGCGCATCAGCTTTCCAGAAGATCAGTGACGAAATGTCATTACAGGTGGCTTCAGCTTTACCTCTAGCATATACAATTGCTTATTATGTTGTTAACCAAATGTCACTGGTCGAATCCAGTGACACCGTTCTCGTGCATGATGCCGGAAGTCATTTCGGCCAAGCACTTCTGGAAGTCTATTTGCTGAGGGGCGCTCGAATATTTGCGACAGTGCAGAGCCCCCACGAAAAGGACTTGCTGAGCTCGAGGTTCGGAATACCCCGGGAGCAGGTCTTCATAACCGGGAAGGACGATCTGGCCAAGGGTGTATTACGGTTGACCGACAGCAAGAAAGCAAACGTAGTAGTCACGTTCGAGACCGCAGAGGACAGAGCCCTTCAGCTCTGCACTGCACGATTTGGTCGGTTTATTCAACTTCGCACAAACAGCCTCAACACTCGACCATTGTCATGTGCCCAGAATATGTCACTGACTACAGTCAATATATTTGAGCTCCAAAAGGAGAGGGTTGAACTTGCTAACCAGATATGGCCGAAGGTTTTTCTCTTGTTCCTCCAAGGGCGACTTAAAGGGCCTGGCCTCACTGATGCATATCATGTTTCACTCATTGATGAGGCGCTAGCCGCAGTTCAATCACGGCAGCATGTTGTGGTTCATGTGGAAGAGAGTGATATTGTGAAGGTTCAGCTTATCCCATATTCAGATAGTTTGCCTCTCGCTAACGAGATATAGGCCACACTCCCAAGAACTACCCAGCCATTGTTCCGCGCAAATGCCTCCTATATGCTGGTTGGTGGACTTGGTGGAATTGGGAGAGAAGTAGCTTCGTGGATGGCTCAGAATGGAGCAAAGAGCCTGGTTTTCGTCAATCGGAGCGGCCTTTCAAAGTACGAAACTCAAGCGACAGTGAGAAGGCTGGTGGAAAAAGGTATTCAGGTAACTACTCGAGCCTGCGACATATCCAACGAGACCGAAGTCCAGGGAATGCTTCATGATCTCTCTCGTTGCGTCCCTCCAATACGAGGGATGATACAGGCAGCTATGGTACTCAAGGATGTTCATATTGAAAACATGAGGGTAGACGAGTATCGGGATGTCATGGGTCCGAAATATTATGGCACCTGGAATTTGCACCGTCATCTCCCCTTGGATCTTGACTTCTTCCTGATGTTATCGTCCATCAGCGGTGTTATTGGGAATGCCACACAGGCTGCCTATGCTGCCGGCTGCACCTTCATGGACGCATTCGCCGCTTATCGAAGGAGCTTAGGTCTTCCAGCAGTATCTTTGGATCTCGGAACAATCACAGATGTTGGTCATTTGGCTGAAAACAAAGCGCTGGCTGCAAAGATGGAACGACGAGGATTCCAGGGAACTGATACGCGGACACTTTTATCCCTGATACAAGTTTCAATCTCTCAGTCGACAACCGGAGGCGCACAACTTGTAACTGGTCTCGGACAATGGAAAGAAAACGAGCCCCTTGGAAATTTTGATGCGCCCTTATTTGCCCACTTCCGGTACAAGTTCCAGGGTCATGGCAAATCTATTGCGCTCGGCGACTCGACGAAAGGATTGAAGGTTGAACTTGATGCTGCAAAAACGGTGGATCAAGCCACCGTGGTAATTTGCGATGCCCTAAGCAGGAAAATTGCCTCCCATCTCTCCATCCCAGTTGAAAATATTAATCCTTCTAATCCGGTCTCCGAGTATGGAGTTGACTCCCATGTGGCTGTGGAGCTGCGCAACTGGGTATCAAGGTCTATGGATTGCACTATCCCCATTTTGGAAATTCTAGCAAGGTCTATGCTGGAGTTATCTCACAAAATTGCCAGCCAAAATCTTGAGGGCAAGGCGGAGTGAGTTACCGTTATGATTTAGTGATGATAAGATGTAGTGAATACACTATAAATATCCAATATGATACCAATCAATCTACCTAGGCGAGGGGCTTGCGTAAAGGAACATGCTAACCTGTGGCAACTCGGCCATCTCTCGCTATATAGGTGGTATTATTACGTGCCGATGGATGTATACAGTACTAATGTAGTCGAACTTCGTAAAACCTCCTGATTTCTAAATTATCTCAAGCCCCACCGCCAGGATGATTCTGAAACTGCTTAGGCTAAGTTTGTCACGATCTACGTGATCACATGCTTTCGTTTGCTTTCTTTGTTCTCACTTTGCTACTATTCCTATTCGGGTAATAGTACCCTTCCCAATTAGGAAAGAGTTTGTTTGCTTGCTGGGATAGCTCTGCTATAAGATCCCCTGAGATTTACCACTTGCTCTCTCTCTCTCTCTCTCCTTTTCCCCATCTTTGCTTTTATAGTTGAATGCACTCTTTCTTCTTGATTGATCTGGCTCGTAACAAAGTTGAGCTAAACTATAAATTACCTAGTAAGCGTGAACGGACATATAAATTACCTGACAGGACAATGTACCCAAGGTCCTCAGTTCGCTTTTGAGTACAAGCCGTCTGGATCTTGTTCTAAAGATAGAATTGAGCACCTGACATATTTTAGCGCCCGATCACGGCACGTGGGACTGAGACTGGGCTTCCCCGCAAGTTGGGAGCTTCCATCTACCCTACAAACCAACCTAGGGGATACAAGACATATTGGCTATGGCATCCTCATCTATATCGTTTGGTGGAGGAAACCGGGGTAACCAGGTGGGAATCAATAATGGATCGATCCATTTGCCCCCGGGTAAGTTTCACCAGGTCCCTCCCAAGCTGAAATTGACTACTAACCGTTGATCTAGAGCGACCGGAAACCCCACCGACTCCTCTATCGACCGTCCCGTTTGTTCGCGACCCGGACTTTGTCAGTCGTGACACACTCCTCGATCAGATACATGAAAAGACCTCAGTCCCAGGGTCTAGGATAGCTCTCGTGGGCATCGGTGGTGTTGGGTCAGTACAAAAAAGTTAGCGGGTGGATTAGTGCTCACAGATCGAAAGGAAATCGCAACTGAGTATCGAATACTCCTACCGAGTCCGATGCGAATCGCCGGCGACATGGGTTTTCTGGGTCCATGCAAGTAATGCGGCCCGGTTCGAGCAAAGTTTCCGGGATATCGCCGACCAGGCCAAAATTTTCGGGCGTCAGAATCCCAAAGTCAACATATTCCAACTTGTCGAAAGTTGGCTTCGGGATAGCAAAAGAGGAAAGTGGTTGCTGATCCTTGATAATGTCGATGATGATGGGTTTCTTCACCAGCCCTTAGCGACAGTCCAGCATGGTCTAGAGGTCGGTCAAACCAACTCCTCGACAAAGCCACTATTAGAATTTCTCCCCCGAAGCCCGAACGGATCTATAATGATCACAAGTCGAAGCCAAGAGGTGGCATTGAAGCTTGTCGACCGGCGGCACGTCATTGAAATCGAACCAATGCACAAGTCCGAGGCGGTAGAACTTCTCCAGCGAAAGGTCGGACTACCAGGAGAAACCCCTGATATCTTGAATTTGGTAGAAGAACTAGAGTTCATGCCACTAGCGATCATGCAGGCGGCCAGCTATATCGCACATCGCGTACCTCGCTGTTCGGTATCGCAGTACCTAGAAATATTTCGGAAGAATGATCGCGAAGCGGTAAAACTTCTTGGTTATAATGCAGGTCATCTCTATCGAGATTGGGAGGCAAAGAATTCAATTCTGGTGACATGGCAGATATCCTTCGATCATATTCGACGAATAAGATCGTCTGCGGCGGATTTGCTTTCTCTTATAAGCTTTTTTGACCGGCAGGGAGTTTCTGAGAATCTTCTACGAGTTCAAGGCGAGATAAGAGGCAACGATTTGACCTCGGACATAACGTTGGAGCAAAGTGATGAGGATACAGATAGCATATCCGAATCTGACACAGATCACGATTTTGAGGATGATATTACAATGCTAAGAGACTTTTCATTCATTTCCATCGGCAAGGATAGAAGAGTGCTTACAATGCATCGCCTAGTGCAGCTTACTGTGCGTGTGTGGCTAAAGGCTGATGGAAAGCTAGAGCGATGGAAAGAGCAATTTATCATGATCTTGTGGCAAATGTTCCCGACAGGTGAATATAAAAACTGGGTACGGTGCCAGTCACTATTTCCACATGTGAAATCAGCTATATCACAACGGCCAGAATCGCAAGACTCTCTACAAAGGTGGGCTGAGCTGCTTTACAAGGGGGCATGGTATGCGCAGTACAGCGGTAAGGTTGAAGAAGCAAAGCTTATGGCATCTAAATCACGGAAGGAAAGAGCATTAATATTTGGCTGGGAGGGCGAACAGACACTACATAGTACTGCATTGTTAGCAGACGTATACCGCCTCGGGGGGCGGTGGGAAAAGGCGGAGCAACTCCAGGTACACGTCATAGAGACTCGCAAGACGAAGCTAGGGGTCGACCATCCTGATACACTATCGAGTGTGGCCAAGCTGGCGTCAACGTATCGAAACCAGGGCCGGTGGGAAGAGGCGGAGCAACTTCAGGTGCAGGTTATAGAGACGTATAAGGCGAAGCTCGGGGCCGACCATCCTAATACGCTAGCCTATGTGTCCAATCTGGCTTTAACGTATCTAAACCAGGGCCGGTGGGAAGAGGCGGAGCAACTCCAGGTGCAGGTTATGGAGACGTATAAGGCGAAGCTCGGGGCCGGCCATCCTAATACGCTATCCAGTATGGCCAATCTGGCGTCAACGTATTGGAACCAGGGCCGGTGGAAAGAGGCGGAGCAGCTCCAGGTACAGGTCATAGAGACTCGCAAGACGAAGCTCGGGGCCGACCATCCCGATTCACTATCGAGTGTGGCCAATCTGGCGTCAACGTATCGAAACCAGGGCCGGTGGGAAGAGGCGGAGCAGCTCCAGGTGCAGGTTATAGAGACGTCCAAGATGAAGCTTGGTGCCGAGCATCCTGATACACTATCGAGTGTGGCCAATCTGGCGTCAACGTATCGAAACCAGGGCCGGTGGGAAGAGGCGGAGCAGCTCCAGGTGCAGGTTATAGAGACGTCCAAGATGAAGCTTGGTGCCGAGCATCCTAGTACACTAGCCTATATGGCCAATCTGGCGTTAACATATTGGAACCAGGGCCGGTGGGAAGAGGCGGAGCAACTCCAGGTACAGGTCATGGAGACTCGCAAGACGAAGCTCGGGGCCAACCATCCCGGTACACTATCGAGTGTGGCCAATCTAGCGTCAACGTATCGAAAGCAGGGCCGGTGGGAAGAGGCGGCGCAGCTCCAGATGCAGGTTATAGAGACGTCCAAGATGAAGCTTGGAGCCGAGCATCCTGATACGCTAGCCTGTGTGTCCAATCTGGCTTTAACGTATCGAAACCAGGGCCGGTGGAAAGAGGCGGAGCAGCTCCAGGTGCAGGTTATAGAGACGTGCAAGATGAAGCTTGGTGCCGACCATCCTAATACCCTGACGCGTATAGCCAATCTGGCGTCAACGTATCGAAAGCAGGGCCGGTGGGAAGAGGCGGAGCAGCTCCAGGTACAGGTCATGGAGACTCGCAAGACGAAGCTCGGGGCCGACCATCCCGATACACTATCGAGTGTGGCCAATATGTCAACGCATTGGAAGAAGGGCCGGTTGGAAAAGGCAGAACAGCTCTAGATGTGGGTCATAGAGACGAGTAAGACGAAGCTCAGCGCCGACCATCCTGACACGCTGACAAGCGTAGCAAATCTTGCTCATACCATTAAGCCATCAGCTCAAGATAAATCCGCTTCGCTATTGATGGCCGAATACGTTCGACTTCGCGACCGAAACTAGGCTCTGTGTTACGTACCAGGTCAATCAACAAGAAAGGGTGCATTCCAACTAGAAAAGCAAAAATGGAGCGGAAGGAGAGAGAGAGAGAGAAGAAGCAAGTGGTGAATCACATGGGATCTTATAGCAGAGCCTATCCCAGCAAGCAAATAAACTCTTTACTCTTTCCTAATTAGGAAATATTCTATTACCCGAATAGGAATAGTAAAGAACAAAGAACAAAGAAACAAAGCAAACAAAGGAAACAAACCATGTGATCATGTAGATCCTGACACCCTGTCCATCCGGTGCGGCGTGATTTGTGACGGTGCGTCGAGACCATCCAATATTGTAGTTGAGATATTCTGCAACAACAGAGACCGGCCGCGAGTCCTTGTATCATTGGGTGTGTACATTCTTCGATAACTTTCTTGACTGAGATACTCCAGATGGGATACCGGCTTAAGAAACTCCTAGCCGCTCTTCCCGCCCAGAGCTGCTACTGATGAGGAGGAGCAACTCAATTCCCCATTTACGGACAAGTAGTAATAATTTCCTAGCAAAAACGAAGAATCATCATTGTCGCAAATCATCCGCCTTTTCAACTCTCTCAATCTCTCGAATATATAAACCTGGTAGAATATTTCTAGGAAATGCATGGATGCACACATGATAGGACGCAAGCAAACCAAAATAAATGTTGTTTATAAGCACTTCTTACTAATTGCGGAGTATGTGTATCTAATTGGTTGAAGAGCTGATAATTGCAGAGGTAGATAGTTTAGATTTAGCCTAAGAAATAAAAATTGAACGATATAACCTTGAATTCAGCAAGCTTTAGGTCAATATCAAAATATCAATACACGGGTGTTTTCGTCAATGACCGTGCATCAAATATATTCCAAGGATTCCGAGCACAGCCTATAACATTTTCCTAGCGAAGGAATTAAAAATTGACTGGTCAAATAGAACATAGCATAAACATGTTACAGCTTAGTTGCACGAGCCCAGAACAGCTGCATCTCCCCACTCCGAGCGCCAGGAACGGGCGATAGTCGATCTGCCAGCTTAAACTGCGACTCTCCACAGCCCGCTTGTTCAAACAACGACAGTATCTGGTCCTTTGAGAAACTGTCGTGGGAGATGGTATGCGCTGCAGGGTGATTCGAATCAATGATTTCATGCATCTGGTGATGGTGACGGTGGTGGTGGTGATGATTCTCCGAACCGGATGGAGTTGTCTTCACCCCAGCTTGCTGTCCAGTCTCGTTCGACAAATCACGCGTCGCCCAGTCAATGATGAGAAGCACACCACCCGGCCGCAGTCTTTCAGCGAGACGTTTGGTCGCCAAAAAAATGTCTTCGACATGGTGTAATGCCATGCAAATAGCCACCAAGTCGAAACCATTCAGCTCATCCTCACTAAGTGCAGGCTCAGTCGATGTGACTGTTGGATCCAGGAGGTTCCCTTTAACGGCCAACATGCGCGAGCTGTCGAGGCCTAGTTCGGCTGCGGTTGCACGATATTCGTCTAGCATACCATCTGCCAGGTCGACGCCAATGCATTTGGAAAAATAAGGGTGGAGGTACTTCAGAACAGCAGGAGTCAGTATTGTATGATGTGGGTCTCATTTTTTCTAATCGTCAACAAAGGTCAATAACTCACGCGAGAAACAGTGCCATTTCCGCAGGCATAATCCATCAACTTCGTCTGGGGGCTATTGTCGTCGGTTGGGGGCCGAATGCCAATCCAGTCCACGCCACCCGTCAGAAATTCGGATATCTGATTTTGCAAATCTTGCACCCATTTGGCTTTAAATACATCCTGGGAGGCATGACTAGACATAGTTAACGGTCGGCATCTCTCCTCTTCGTGGGTCTCTTCCATCGGTTAAGACTTACTCCCAGTATGCTTGATTCTTGTCAGCAAGTGTCTCTCCCATTATGATAGGTAGGTCAAAGATATCTTCTATGAGTGTAGTTCGATATCGAAGGAAAGCGAATATAACCCACAGTACAGCTGCGCAATACCGCCAGGTGAACATTGGTTGAAAAGGTAATGTGGGAATACAACAAACTATTTATATAACCTCAACCTTACTTACACGTGATCGCCTGAGCAAATTATTATTGAAACCTCGAAAACCTGGGCACCGCTGACAGAAAAGATGCCAG
The DNA here is from genome assembly GCA_028828255.1 of Penicillium fimorum. Lineage (NCBI taxonomy): Eukaryota > Fungi > Ascomycota > Eurotiomycetes > Eurotiales > Aspergillaceae > Penicillium > Penicillium fimorum. The sequence continues at coordinate 4,763,597 of JAPWDS010000003.1, read as the reverse complement.
GCCATGATCCACCATGCTGGGGTGGAGTAAGAGGCATGTATAGTACACGCTTATTGGCTAATACCCAGCGGACCGAACCAACGGGCCGGTAGCTATGTGGGGCTCGGAGAGTATCCCAGCAAAAAAGTCTCCGAGGACTATGACCATACAAATTCCAAGGTAGAAGAGGCCGATTGGTCACCTACATCTGGAACAAGCTCAATGTAAATATGGGAAAGAGTGAGACCGGAAACGTAGTCGTTGAGCTTTTTTCTCGTTGGCCCTGACTATTTTGGTCAGCATCAATACGTAATTCTAGACATGATTTGGTACTTGATGGTCTGGACTATGTTGAAATCCATCAGTCTAGAATCCCTCCGACCGGACTGTAACCTGGAGCATAATAAAAAGGCAATGAGTAGTCTTGCTACCCAGGTACTCACTTTATCTCTTTATTGCTAGATCAGTTTTGACTCATGAGAGAGAGAAGGGGGGCATTCTTTGAATAAAAAAAAGACCACGACTAGAGTACCTCAACAGACATTAAGATTCACACATCAGTCACAATATTTACTCTGCCATTACCATTTTCGATGTCCTCATTATCGGCGGAGGCCCCGCCGGACTATCTGGGGCCACTGGCCTCGTGCGCCAATTGTATCGAGCTATCGTATTGGATTCTGGGGTCTATCGCAACAAGCTCGCAACCCGCATGCACAACGTTGGCTCGTGGGATCACAAGCCGACCTCCATCCCGAGGGTATTAGCGGCGGGTGACTGCGCTATGCCCTCCAAGGCGGTAGTAATGGCCATGTCATCGGGAAAATTAGTAGCCGGAGGATTGGCAGCACAACTGCAGGCGGAGCTGTACGCGAAAGAGCAGAAATTAACGTAGGCGGTAATGAGTTCAGTTGTATTTCAAAACTTTATGGCTTAGGTGCAGCAATAGAACATGTGCACTTTCATGGATATATTTACTTGAGAGGTCTTGCGAGTTTGACGCAAATCGGATATTCATCACGCATAGTGTTCGGCCTTTGTTACCCCACGAGGTAATTAGCAGCGCAGTGGCATCAGAGCTCCTATGCGTAGTGTCCCGTGGGCTAGAGCAGCGTCATCCCGTCAGTAATGTTGTTCTATCCTGTCAATGGCGTGTTGTAGCGAACGGAGTTCGATAACGATTTCGGCGGGGGCCGGAGCGGGAGCGAGAGCTTGGCTATAAATGTTACTGTAGCTCTCATAGGGATAACTAGAGATGATGGGTGGGAAGCTTATCACCCAAGCAAGGAATTGGGTGGATGGATTGGTGGTAAGCGGGGGGAAAGGAGAAGGGGAAGGGAGGGAAGGAAGAAAGAGCAATTAAAGTACTCACACGCATATGATACTATAACAATAGGTGAGAAAATTCTACAATCGATAGTATTCGACACCTCTGTCTAGTCTTTGTGTCACTCAACCTTGCATTAATATGCTCATTCTGTCATACATTGCTCTTGACTCACAGGGCGTCAACTCGTGAAAGGATTAACATTTTTTTCCAATGCATTTGTTATATATATTATCTACTATCATTTACAGTCATGATAAAATTTGAAGCGGCACCTAAACAAACTTTTATGGTTGTATCATTCGGGGCAGCTTGGTAACGCCTCGAGACAGCCCGCACAGTCACAGTGGGAAATGTTGAATTGGTCCCACAACTGATTATCTGAGTATACTCATAATTTAAAGAACCATAGAGAATAACAAGTATATAACTCGCAAATGAACTAAGGAAAAATATGAGTATAGTAAGAAATGTCGAAAGTGCTCTGTACCTATTCTGCTCTGCTATGATTCCCATTCTTGGCATGTCTATAGCTAATGATTATGCTTCTAGCTATAACACTGAGAAGAAAGTAGCATCCACCATTTTTTTCAATAGATATGTCAAAAGAACACAGGCGGAAGTCTTATGTGGCCAACTGCTCTTACAGTAACTAATCATGTAGCCTAGAATATAGGAGATAATATGAGGGGCTATGCACATGTATATTTGTGTACATAATGCCCAAGTGATATTATTTGGGCTCAATCCGGAGGTATCATGATGCGCCGGTCCCGACCGCCGAATGCTTTGGATTTACTAACTAACTAGTTATAATTAGAACCTGTGCCTAGATTGCTATCTCCGCTAGATCCGAATAAGATATTAGGTTTTGCTCGGGTTTAGTCTAGATGTCGAATCTCCCGGGGGCTGTCGAGCTAACAAAGCCCGGTACGTTCTGACCACTGCCTATAAAAGCCTCAATAAGTTATGGGAAATCGCAGATTTGATGATAAGGGGAATTTCAGCAAGCTTTGTTCTTCCTATCACTAATATTTGCCCTTGTCGCGGCCGAACAGAATTAGTTTCCCTCTCGGCTTTCGGTTTGGGCACCTCCGTGGCGGGATTTAGCCGGTTGTTCATATAAAAATCGCCGGTAGAGTTTATGCGTCTTAGTGCATAGTAGAGTGATAAACCCAACATGGTCCTAGCTAATTAGCAATTCCCTTCATAGAAAGAGAAAAAAATCAAAAAGTACACAATAGTAAACCATAAAATAAAATCAAGGAGCAAAGAATGTGGACCGCTTAATGCCAAGACTCCAATCGGAACCTTGGCTACAAGAATAAGGCGATTAGTCAGCGGCTCGGGCTCAAAAGGTGCCTCCGAACCCATTTTGTTGTCATTAAGTTTACGAGCTTACTGGGATCTATCACTTGAGCCCCGCACATAAATCTCGATGCTGCCAATAAAAAAAAATTGATTTCGGCCTCGGACTTCCGGGGCCGCTTATCGGGGATTTCTGAAATTCTCATAAAAAGATGTAGTCCCCCTAAATTGGTATCTGCGTGGTCTCCTAATCGGCCTTCAACACCTCTTCCTCATCTCCCTTCCCCGCCATCATGGAAGGGCCAGAAAAAGCCCAGGGCGTGAGCTCTCACGAGCTACAATTCGACAGCGAAAGCGCTAGGACGGTCATGGGTGACGAAACCATGGGGACCCCCAGTCCCAAAGCAAATGACTGGAGCATGATGACCAAGCTCCAGGAGGATAACGATCGCAACCTCACTGCTGGATTCAGAAAACAAGAACTTGGTATCACCTGGAAAGACCTCTCCGTGCATGTAACAAGCTCAGAAGCCGCTGTCAATGAGACTGTTCTATCCCAGTTCGATATCCCCACCAAAATCAGAGAGAGCCGACGAAAGCTTCCTCTCCAAACGATCCTCAACAAGAGTCATGGCTGCGTGAAGCCCGGTGAAATGTTGCTTGTGTTGGGCCGCCCGGGCTCTGGCTGCACAACATTGCTGAAAATACTGGCCAACAGACGAGCAGGATACAAATCAGTAGAGGGCGAGGTTCGCTTTGGATCCATGCAGCCCAAGGAGGCTGAACAGTTCCGAGGCCAGATTGTGATGAACACCGAAGAAGAGATCTTTTTTCCAACCCTCACAGTCGGTCAAACTATGGACTTTGCCACACGCCTCAAGGTACCCTTCCATCTGCCAGACGATATGACTGCCACGGAATACCAGCAAGAAACGAAGAAGTTCCTCCTCCAATCCGTCGGCATCTCTCATACCGAGGATACTAAGGTCGGCAATGAATACGTTCGTGGAGTCAGCGGTGGTGAACGCAAGCGAGTTTCTATCATCGAATGTATGGCCAGCCGAGGATCCATCTACTGCTGGGATCAATCGACTCGTGGCCTTGACGCTTCTACTGCCCTTGAATGGACCAAGGCTATCCGAGCTATGACCGACACCCTCAATCTATCGACCGTCGTCAGTCTTTACCAGGCTGGTAACGGCATTTACAACATGTTCGACAAAGTTCTCGTGCTTGATGAAGGAGAGCAGATCTTCTACGGCACTAGAGAGCAAGCCAGGCCATTCATGGAAGAAGCTGGGTTTATTTGCCGCGAAGGTTCCAACGTCGCCGATTACCTCACTGGTGTTACCGTACCCACTGAGCGCAGAGTTCGCGATGGCTTCGAGAACCGCTTCCCGCGCAACGCCGAGGCCCTGAGAGCCGCATATGAAAGCTCACCCATCTATACCCAAATGATCGCAGACTACTCTTACCCGGACTCCGACCTTGCCCGTGAGCGAACAGAGGAGTTTAAGCAAGGTGTGCTATATGAAACTTCCAAAAAGTTGCCCCAGAACAGCCCCTTCACCGTTGGCTTCATTGATCAGGTTAAGATCTGTGTGCAGCGCCAGTACCAAATTCTTTGGGGCGACAAAGCCACCTTCATCATCAAGCAGGTGGCAACACTAGTTCAGGCCTTAGTTGCTGGCTCCCTGTTCTTTGATGCCCCCAATAACTCCGGTGGACTTTTTATCAAGTCCGGCGCTATCTTCTTCTCCCTTCTTTACAACAGCCTGCTCGCCATGAGTGAAGTGACCGAGTCCTTCTCTGGAAGGCCGGTATTGATCAAGCACAAGGGCTTCGCTTACTTCCACCCGGCCGCTTTCTGTCTTGCCCAAATCGCCGCAGACATACCCGTGTTGCTTTTCCAAATTTCCATGTTTGGTTTGGTTCTCTACTTTATGGTAGGACTCACAATGTCTGCTGGAGCGTTCTTCTCCTGGTGGATTATCGTGTTCACAACAACAATGGTAGGCCTTTTCTTCCACTTAGCTCACCCCGATGTCAACTAATCACTACACAGACCATGACTGCGCTTTTCCGAGCTGTGGGCGCTCTCTTCACTACCTTTGATGGAGCATCGAAGGTCTCCGGTTTACTCATCATGTGCACCGTTCTCTACACCGGTTACCAGATCCCCAAACCTTCAATGCATCCTTGGCTTGGCTGGATTTTCTGGATCAATCCGCTTGCCTATGGGTTTGAGGCTATGCTGAGTATTGAATTTCATGATAAAACCCACATTCCATGCGTCGGCACGAATCTCATTCCCAACGGCCCTGGATATGAGAATGTCCAGGCACACCAAGCTTGTGCCGGCGTGGCTGGTGCGATCCCAGGTCAGAACTTCGTGGTAGGCGAAAACTACCTAGCATCGCTTTCATACAGCCACTCGCATGTTTGGCGCAACTTGGGCATCAACTGGGCCTGGTGGGCTTTGTTTGTTTTCATCACGATCGTCGCAACGACGAAGTGGAAGTCACCATCTGAGGCCGGTAGCGTACTGGTTATCCCCCGTGAACACTTGCACAAACACATCAAAAACAACCAGAATGATGAGGAAGGCCAGAGTTCAGAGAAGAGGGTCTCCCAAACCAAGGATGAATCCCCGAAACTTGACAAGCAGTTGGTCCGCAACACCTCCGTCTTCACATGGAAGGATCTTTCATACACAGTACAAACACCTACTGGTGACCGACTCCTCCTTGACAACGTCCATGGATGGGTGAAACCCGGGATGCTCGGTGCTTTGATGGGCTCCTCTGGCGCCGGTAAGACAACTCTGCTTGATGTTCTCGCCCAGCGCAAAACTGAAGGAACTATTCATGGTTCTATCATGGTTGATGGTCGTCCATTGCCTATGTCATTCCAACGCTCAGCTGGATATGTTGAACAGCTGGACATCCATGAACGCATGGCAACGGTTCGGGAATCATTGGAGTTCTCTGCCCTTTTGCGCCAACCTGCTACGACTCCGCGCGAGGAGAAACTTGCTTACGTGGATGTTATCATTGACTTGCTCGAGCTTCATGATCTGGCTGATACCATGATCGGTAGTGTGGGAGCTGGATTGAGTGTCGAACAGCGCAAGCGTGTCACTATTGGAGTTGAGCTTGTTTCTAAGCCTAGCATTCTGATCTTCCTCGACGAGCCTACCAGTGGTCTTGATGGCCAGAGCGCGTACAACACCGTCAGATTCCTTCGCAGACTCGCAGATGCTGGCCAAGCTGTCTTGGTCACCGTTCACCAGCCATCCGCACAGCTTTTCGCCGAATTTGACCAGCTTCTTCTTTTGGCTAAAGGAGGCAAGACTGTTTACTTCGGGCCCATTGGAGAAAACTCACAGGACATCAAGAAGTATTTCGCGCGTGAAGGAGCGCCATGCTTGCCTGAGACTAACCCTGCTGAGCACATGATCGACGTCGTTTCGGGTCAATTGAGTCAGGGTAAAGATTGGAACAAGGTCTGGCTGGACTCCCCTGAACACCGCTCCATGATCAAGGAGCTTGATAATATTATTGAGACCGCTGCATCGAATCCGCCTGGTACCACCGATGATGGTCGGGAGTTTGCTACCAGCCTCTGGGAGCAGACGGTTCTGGTTACGAAACGTACCTCAACCGCCTTGTTCCGAAACTGCGACTACATTAATAACAAGTTTGCCCTCCACGTCTCGACCGGCCTGTTTGTTGGCTTCAGTTTCTGGAAGATTGGTAACTCTATCACGGATCTTCAGACTGTCTTATTCTTCATCTTCAACGCCATCTTTGTCGCGCCCGGTGTGATCAATCAACTGCAGCCAACCTTCCTTGAGCGTCGTGATCTGTTTGAAGCACGCGAGAAGAAGGCCAAGATGTACTCCTGGAAAGCGTTCACTATTGCCTTGGTTATCTCGGAGGTGCCCTATCTTGTTATTTGTGCCGCTCTTTTCTTCAACTGCTGGTATTGGCTGGGTGGTATGCCCGTTGATTCTAGCAAGAGCGGTAGCATGTTCTTCGTCTTCCTTCTCTACGAGTTCCTCTACACCGGCATCGGTAAGCTGACCCGTCTATCTGACATTGAAGTCCACTAACAGATAACCCTAGGTCAATTCATCGCCGCGTACGCGCCCAACGCCGCCATGGCTTCCATGATGAACCCTCTCATCCTCGGCGTAAGTTTTCTTCGTTCTCGCCCTTCACTGATATCTCAGCTAACACCATGTTTCTCAGATCATGATCTCTTTCTGTGGTGTCTTGGTCCCCTACGCCCAAATCGTCAGCTTCTGGCGGTACTGGATCTACTGGCTCAACCCTTTCAACTACCTCATGGGCAGCATGTTGGTATTTGGAGAGTTTGATCGCGAAGTCCACTGCAGGGAGCAAGAATTTGCCAGGTTCAATGCACCCAATGGACTCACTTGCGGTGAATACCTGAGCGACTTCATGAAGACCATGGGCAGCCGTATGAACCTTGTCAACCCCGAGGCCACCGAGTCATGCCGCGTGTGCCAGTACACCCGTGGATCCGATTATCTTGTCACAGTCAACCTAATGGACTACTACTATGGCTGGAGAGACACGGGCATCGTCGCTCTGTTTGTTGTCAGCTCGTATGCGCTGGTCTTTGGTCTCATGAAACTGAGAACCAAGCAATCCAAGAAGGCCGAGTGATTGCAGCCCAACTTTCAGCGGTATGGATTGACAACCTGTTCAATATTCACTCTTTATAGACTTGCATTTCCCTTCCTTTCTCCTCTTTCCTGTGCGAACACCAAATGGTGCGAGTATATACATGTCTCTTTTATTCTTCTTTACAGATAGCTACAGAAACCAAGCATCTGTACATCTACACTCATATAAATACTCATTTGAACTTGAATATATATTAATTGATAACCACTATCAAACATGCCGAGGATATCGAAACTCATCCCGAGATAACGCCAGCCAAGACCCAGCCACACGGAGAAAGTGCGAGACCTGGAAGAAAAATCAAAATCAAAATCGAAGCCTCGTGGATCCAGTGATCAGCATAGAAGAATGGAATGATATTACAAGTTTAGGCTTCACCAATCGAGGAGATATATCACTTAGAACTCAGCTGCTCACGGAGTTTGTCCGAGCCAAATTCAAGAGAAGCCCGTAGTGGAACCCAAGGGACCAGGCTTGGCGAAATAGGTTGGGGTAAAGGATTATATCGCTCTTCACAGGCTGTTGTCGGCCGACTGTGCCCCCACGTTGGGGGTCCCCCGTGATTTGCATTTTCCTATCATACATCGTGAACCTCCCTCCTCATACCACCTGATCTTCTCGTTAAATTTCCGAATTGGGAGTTCCCCGCAAAGTTACCCCCACGTTTCTCCGGAATATCAGCATTCACGGGGTAAATGTGCCGTATCTATCATGACATGGTCCATGCGGCTCTCTGTGTATAAATGAGCGCTGCCCCCGGGACATTGTCCCTATCTGTACTTCGTACTATTCATCCGATCTGTTACCATGGACGGAACTCAAAATGCCATCAGCGAGGCCGAGTTGGGTCCGAAGATGGATTTGACTCATCAGGAAGTTGTCCACATGACGGAGCTGAGCCCAGAGGATAAAGTCATCGAGAAGCAATTGCGCAGGCGCATCGATTCCCTAATTATGCCACTGGCTATTTTGGTCTACCTGATGAATTATATCGATCGGTAGGTTTGCCTCATACCTAACAGTTGGTCAATTCTAATGGAACTAGCAACAACTATGCTGCAGCCAAGCTCCAAGGTCTCCAGGATGATCTCCACCTCGACCAAACAAAATATCAAACCGGTCTCTCTATTCTCTTCGTTGGATATATTCTCATGCAGGTGCCTTCCAACATGCTTCTGAATTACATGGGTCGACCATCCCTCTATATTGGATTCTTCGTCGTCGCTTGGGGAATGGTCTCGGCAGTGACAAGTCAAGTGACAAGCTATGGAGGCATTGTGGCCTGTCGATTCATTCTTGGCTTGGTGGAAGCGCCCTTCTTCTGCGCCATCCTCTTCTATCTGTCTAAATGGTACACAAAGCAGGAACTGGCTTTCCGAATGAGTATTTTCTACTCCGGCTCCCTGCTGAGTGGGGCTTTCGGAAACCTCATTGCTGCAGGTATTCTCAATGGTCTGAAAGGCCACCGAGGACTTTCCGCATGGCAATGGCTTTACATTATTGAAGGTTCCATTACCTGTGCCATCGGACTGGTCATTTGTTTCGTTTTACCTGACTTCCCGGAGACATGGAAAATGTTGGACCCGGAGATGCGCCGAGTCGCCCAACGACGTCTCGCGATTGAGGCGGGTCAGGCTGATGTGGATGAAGGGGGTGGCAAAACCCAGTGGGAGGGATTCAAACTTGCCATGACCGACATCAAAACATATGCCTTCGCCTTGGCGTATATGTGCATCACCGGAGCCCAGGGTTTCCAAAACTTCTTCCCAACATTGGTAAAGACCCTCGAATTGCCTGAGACTATTACTCTGGTGCTCGTGGCACCCCCATATCTATTCATGGTTGTATATTCCCTTTGCCACTCGGTAGCTTCTGATAGACTGGAGAAGAGATTCTGGTTCTTCGTTTATCCGATCCCGATCACTATCATTGGATTCGTCATCTTCATGAAAACCGAATCTTTTGGACCACGATACTTCTCGTTCTTCTTGATGGTCTTCGCCTTCGCCCAGAACGGAACTCTATACTCCTGGCTTGCGAGCTCCATTCCTCGTCCACCTGCCAAGCGTGCTGTCGGTAAGTCATATTCCCTTCGTGTATACCATGGCCACAAAGCTAACCAAGACAGCCTTTGCATTTTTCAACTCAATTGGAAACAGCGCTTCCATTTGGACGCCCTATACGTATCTTGAAAAGGAGAAACCTACTTATGAAACCGCAATGGGTGTTTGCATTGGGTTGGAAGTGATTGGTGGTCTTGCGGCCCTCTTCTTATACTTCAACTTGAAAATGCTCAACAAACGCCAGGAGCGTATGGAGAATGAGGAAGTTCAGCTTACCGAGAAAGATATTCGTCGGCTGCAGGCAACTGCTGATCTTGAGGGGATTGATATTGCAGCCGCTAGACGGCTGCAGAAGGGATTCCGCTATGTATTGTAGAAACATTTATTATGTATATGATATTATTTGATATCTTAATCCAGCATTTTGGCTTGATAATTCTTTATACTACTGCAAGACAGAGTTACATTTTGACTTACAGCAACCCCCATCCGGATGCAATGGAATGGAGTTCGAGTGGTACGATATATTCTCCGGATTTCCCAATGCGTCAAGACTCAGACATCGTCCAATCATCAGATACATCAACCCATACATGGTCACCTGACTCAATGAAGTCATTACCATTTAAATAGTCTGAACTACATCACCTATTCCTCTATTATCTCCAAAATTATTCACAATCCAATATTTGACCCCGACACTAAGTGCATTTTCAAGTACATTTCCAAGCACATTATCAGACACAGTGTGACCGACCTCTCAAGCTCCACATCTCTTAACTGATCGACATAATACCCACGTTTCACCATGCAAGCAACTACGCGACCTATTCTCCGTATTACTACGAATCCAGCTCTTCTACGGTCCCTATCCACTACCCCAAGAATCATGGGTGCAGGTGATCTCGGTGCACCAAAGTCGGGCCTCATGGCCGAGTATGGACTCGCTACACAATTGATGATGTCATATCTAACCATTCCAACAGGAAGGACTCTTTCGCCAGACGCGAGGCTGCACACGAAGCCATGTACATTCGGGAAAAAGAAATGGAGAAGTGAGTTTCAATGACTGGGTTATAGGATATAGACTTACCTGGTGATAGGCTCGAGCGTCTCAAAGCGAAGGTCAAGGAGCAGCGCAAGCATATGGATGAACTCGACAAACACATGTAGGAATTCTGCATTTTCCCCGTGAGGCCAAAGCTAACAGGTCACAGCGAGGAATATACCAAGAGTCAGGGGGGCGAACAGAACTAATTTTGCCAGCATCTCCTGAACGACCGAGTTCACCCGGGACATCGACATGCGCATTGCAACTAACTACAGTGCCACAATAATTCTCAAACCTTTGTATACGATAATTTTCTATCCTAGCGCTTTTATGAATTGGAATGAAAGATCAAATTTCAGATCTCTCTCTATTTTCTTCATCCGCTCTAGATCTTTGCTTGCCATCTCCACCGGTAGCTCAAACAGGCCCATCTCGCCATCACGAATAAACCAAATGAGACTATCAGGACACTTCCCAAATACGCCACCATTGCTCTCTTTCCGACCTTGTCAAGCATCTCACCACCAATCGGGATACAGATGAGTGTGCTAAATTCCCGTTAGCGACGAACTATCAACTGGATTTTGATTACTTACGCGAAACTGACAATGGAATATGTCAGGCCGAATCTTCCACCAACCTCGCTCGCCTTGGAGATCTGTCCGATGCAGGCCGGTGAAAGGCTGAGGAATGATCCTGAAGCCAACCCGAAGATAACCGAGAACAAATAAAGACCGACAAGGGAGTTTCCGAATGGTAGCCAGATTACAAACACTGCGAATGCACCCACAGCGATGAGTGCAGTCTGCGTGTTGATTCTACCAAACCGATCGGCAACACCTCCAGCCACCAATCGTCCTACCGTGGAGGCTCTGTGCCAAGCTAGTCAGCGCTTTTTCTGAGAGACTATCAACATCCATTGCCACTTACATGTTCATGACAGCGAGAAGAACGACACTGGTATTGGTAGAAAACCCTTGCATGACAACATAGGTTGGATAAAGACCCAGACCAGCGAAAACCTCGAGCTCGAGACCTATTCCAAGTCAGCATTTCTTTTCTTCTACCATCTGGATCCTCGGCCGAAATCAACTCACCAAAAATGCCCAATGTTAGCCAGGTAAACCTCGCATCTTTCAAAGAACGCAAATTGACAGTTGATTTACTCCTGCCCTTCGGAAGACGCGCCTTCACCAGAACTGTTCCAACCACACACAATACCAACACCACGAATGCCAGCAATCGAATTGTCCACTTATATCCAAGGCTCGTGAATCCAGCTCTGAGCACAAACGGAAACACCACACCACCAAGACCCGCGCCTGCCATCGAAATCCCAATAGCAAGGGCAGCCCTTCGATCGAACCATTGAGGCAAACTAGACAATGCCACTGTACTCAAGAGTGCAGAGCCAGTTCCAGAGAGCACACCAAGGGTAAGAACAAAATGCCAGTAAAGACGGCTTTCAGCGAGAAGAATAAGGCCAATCACATAGCATGCAGTGCCAGTAATAAGAATGACTTTAGGGCCATATCGATCAAACATCGGCCCAACCTGGACAGAAATACTCAGACCAAAGAATGTGAACAGTCCCGGGATCCAGCCAATTGTACTAGATGAGTAACTGGCCAGCTGATGAGTAGCGAAGTAATTTTGCAGAATTCCTGTCGTGTTCATCACACCAAAGGTAGCCATTAAGAGACAGAATGAGCCCGCCACAACACACCATGCTTTCAGTCCCCCATCTGGGAATGTGTCGTCGGTACTATGACCGGTGAGATGGCTAGTGAATGTAGATAGCTCGGCTGGGGGTTCGATAATAGAAAATGCCGACCGGGGAGCTTCTTCGTCGAAGGTTGCGTTGTGGCCAGTGGGATACTCAGTGGGGTACTCAGTGGGGTACTCGGCCACGCTTCTCGAGGGGGATTGCCATGGCTCTTGCGCTGGGTCTTGCAAAGTTGCGGTCGCGGACTTTTGCATGATATTCATTGGCCTTGGTGAAAGCGATGGGGACTGAGGTGAGACGTTGGAACTTCAACAATTCGTACAAAATATTCGGAATCTCAAGTGAGTCATTACGGTACGAGCTTTAGTCTCCCGGATTCGGTGGGGTAGTATTCCTCTTTGAGTTTTTGTATACATCGGAATCGCCCTCCAATGTTGAATGCGTATTTTGATTCCTTGGACGAATACCCTTGGAGTCTCACATGCATCTACTCTGTGGCTGCTGCATTCCTTGAATTCTAGGAGCGATACTATGATATTAGGTATCACTTTAATATCTATCACCATCAACTCCCTTCTAGAGATCACTTAGCACTAAGTCAGAGTCTATAAAGAAAAAATTGACCAGGAATAATACGCCCATCTATAGAAAGATAGGCTGGTCGCTTTGGAAATACGGTCAATTATTGTTATCTGTCATCCAGATGTAGCTCTATGCATATGCAGTTGGTCCCCCCGGAGTCACTTGCCCGATATGTGTATTGGCATTTAGCATTCTCTATGGGGAATTATTCTAAAATAATTTCCTTATAGAGCTAGAAATCAATGCTTCAAAAGGATTATGTTGTATATGTATATCGTAGGAAGTTGGTGAAGATCAGTGGCATGACACTCGCGCCACCCAACCACCCCAAGATCCGCGCCAAATATCCCGATTTCATCCACTACAAAGTGGCATGATTGGGAAGCCAGGTGACGCTGTAATGATATCGGTTATGAATCATGGTCTTTTGCATAGCGAGCTTATATCTACCCTATTTCTCTTCACATCTAAGATCTACATACATCAATTGAGATCTCAATCCTCCAAAATGTCCACAACACAATGCACCAGGCTCTTCGCCAGAAATATTCCTCAAGTGAGGCGAGGACGCCAATTACAAAGCCCTCGTGTCACTCTCGTTGGCACTCAAACCCCAAGTCAAAATCCTACCATTGACTCCGATCGTTTACCATATCGGCTCTACGAACTCTCGCTACGGAAGATCAGGCAAGAGGCCCACGCTCGTGAACCCGACCTACGCCATGTCATAGCCGGCCTCGCAATGCAAAAAGTAGTTTCCACTGCCGTGCACGATGATCTTCAACACCGAGTTGACATGATTGAAACCACAAAACCACAAAGACTACCTATCTTCCCAGGCGCCGATGAGCCCTGGGAGCATGAAGAAACCATCCCATGTCAAACATCAAATCCAAATGCATGGGATATCGAATCTCTCGACCAAGCGCTTTGTGAGATGGAACGCGCAACCAAGAAAGGACATGTTGCAAAATCTGTTTGTTTTCAATTAATTAGTGAGATGTAACTATTCAAGATCAAATTTATACCAACGACTGCAACGACCCATTCGAAACGGTTCTTTAAGTGAGATTGAATCTCCTGTTAGATTTATGCTATGAACCTTGTTGTCATCTCGCATCACCTTTGTATATCACCCTGCTCATTCTAAGCCCTCCTCTACTCTCCTACAAAGTATTTCGCCTCACTTGAGTCTCTGACTTTTATCACTTCTCTCGCTTCTGTGTTGGATATCCAGCAGTTTGATCTTTCCTCCCTCACGCCATTCATTGATCTTACATATACTTACTATCTCTGCCGAGACCACTTTTCTATCATCAAACCTGACTCGCAACTTACTACTTGTCACTCAGCGCCTTTCTGCTTGACTCACCACCTTCTTTTCCCGACTCAACACTTTCTGTACTCTTGAAGATTTGTGTTTTCCTACTGCGAATCATCACCGCAGTGTCCGACCATGTCTGAAGAAACCAGTGACTCCGAAGCGCCCCCCAGCGTTCAACCACACCCGTAGAAACTGAGCACCCTGAGGCATCTCTGCAGCGTCCAACTATCCCCGAGGAAACTAGGCGGTGTTACACCTGCAATAGGGGAAAGCCAATGGATAGCTTTCGGGCACCCAAAGCTTCTAGAAGGGAGTTCTACAAACCGTGTGAGGCTTGTCGCACAAAGTACCGAGATGTAAGTACATCAGATGTCCAGACGGGCAGCATATTACGCTTGCTTATTAGGCGTAGACTAAAAACATACAGAAATCGCGAGCTAAAAGGGCCAAGAGAAACGGGGGACAAGTTCGGCCGTATTATCTCCCCGAATCAGGACCGCAAGATAACACCCACCCCAGCGAGTCACAAACTGGACATACCCCTGCAAGCACCAGTGCTGCACAGACCACCGCAATGCCTGAGCAATTGAACCATGTACACCCAAATTCCGGCCACCGTAGTAGTGTCACAATTGCACCACCCGTGGTCGAAAGATCTGCGCAATGCACAACAACAACTACTGTTATCACATTTTCAACCACTTCCGTCCCTACAAATGTAATGGAAACCCCAACCAAACAAAGTCTGCACAAGACCGCCCCCAAGATGTCAGAGAGGAAGACCTAGAGTCACTTTCAAGTGGATCAGGATCTGAGCCGCATAGCGAGAGCAATGGAGATGCAAACCAGCGTCCTGAATCCTTTGGCTGTCTACATTGTGAGAAAACTTTTCCGTGGCCAGTGGCGGCGCTTCATATCTGTTTGCTCTGTATTCGGGAGTGGAAGTGGTGTGCGAAAGGAGCCCACAACCAAGCAAAGGCGAACTTCTTGTGGGACAATGTGGAGCACGATGAGTGTTACGTGTGTTATTTTGCGCGTATCTAATACTTCCTTGCCTAGCATGGGGAGTGCAGGATTTGTATCTCCACGTGAAGCACGTACACCAAGAGTGTATGGTAGCTTTATTCCTGATTTTCTTCTCTGTGAATTCTCAGTACTAATTTCATACGCGATTTGTGTATATGGAGGGAGGTGTTCGAGATTGAGTCCTGGCAGACTTGATAAAAATAAATCTACGAGGATACACCATTCTTCTCTTTCAGTGTGTCTCTTTTGATGTCTTTCGGGGGGTCTTTCGGGGTATTCGCCAACTGACTATACAAAAAATACCATCTCAATGTCTAACCTGTGGGCGAAAGGGACGGGCATTTGGGGAGTCTTGCAACATATTTGCTGCCATACCAAATATTGAGATATGTATATTGAAATAGTGATGAAATTAGACAAAAAGCAGAGGTCTGAATGTGTTGATGGACATACCGCTGCACGTGACAGTCATCAAACCCAAGAGCCCTGGTCAATGTTGTGATTCTTACCACTTCACATCTATGAAGCAATTGCAATATACTCCATACAATTTACAATTTTGAGCTCGCAATTTATCTATTTATTCATCTTGACTGCCCCATCTCCATACGCAACCAGCAGTGTCCTGCGAGGCAATTGATATAATCCAATCAAAACCACTCAATTCAGGCCCAGTCGTAATGGCGGAGTCCCTCCACCGACTCATCTCCACGCACCTATCACAACCCCAGAGGCGTGCGCTAATACCTCCTGAGAGCAAGGCGGTCCACCCTCAATTTAGCAGATCTCGGACTCCCTCGTCCCAAATCTGGCTCGCCTAAATCCTGCCGTGTCGTTGGCTCGGGATGAGGAACCCTTCCCTTCTTCCCCCCTCTTGAGACTCCTTTGCCGCGCCGCTATGCTCGGTGATACGCGATGTATTCCCGACTCACGAGTCAGAAAACCTCCGAACCGTCAGTCGCGGTCTTGTAAGGTCTGCCGGCTTCGGAAAGTCAAGGTCCGCTACCCCCGTCCTCGTGCTCAGATCGCCCTTGGGTCGGGACGCTCCCGCACCCATCTCATGCGTCCCACTGGTCGCAAACACATCACCCGCAATGCTAACGTGGATGGATCCTGCTGTCAGTGTGACCGAGTGAAGCCCTGCCACGCCTGCTGTGCTCATGGCTACCCGTCCAAATGCGTGTATGAGCACGTCCCCGACGAAGAGGCCCGCCCCATCAGCCAAGCGGAGGAGATTCGGAACCTACGGGCGGAGATCCGCGACCTTCGTGGAAGAATAGATGACAAAACGGATGGTACGCTTGCAGGCCCCGCTCACTCCTTCCTATAGTGTGTGGCAACGTCATGTGGGTGCAGAACAATTGCTAATGACTGTGCAGGGTCTGGGGCCCAGGATCTCCAACGCCTGGACCGGCTTGAGAGCTTATTTGAGTCTATTCGCTCCGCCCCATCCCCGTTAGTGGATAATATTGTTCGTAATATTCGGACCTCACATGTCGGCCTCAAGAACGGTTTGGTCCCTGTCGGACCATGGGAAGGCAGGGAAGGTATGTGGTATAGCCATTGTTCAAAGAAAATTACCTCTGCTGACAGCGCCAGCTTATGAATCCTATGACTATTCCTCGAGCCCTTCTTCAACTCTGCAGGTTCGGACTCGCCTGTTACTAACCCCGGACGAAGACTTCAATAACTTTCAAACTGAGGATGATGATGACAGCGACTTCGAGCGCACATCGCTGAGGAGTGGATCCGACTCGTCTGGCACGATCTCGATCGTGAGCATGCAAAGACCCGCGGTGGATGTGTTTGTCGAGAGGTTTGTGGATGCATTTAGTCCAGAAGTGGATATGAAATCCGGAAGAGCGGGTGCATTACGAGCTGCCGCGGGGATTCGGATGTTCTCACCACTCATCACAGATGCATTCGAGGCCGTTTCGGTGGCATTCTTCGGTCGTTCTGTGCAGAACAAGCAGATCGAGGCATCCGGGTTCCGACTTTACCCCCGTGTGCTACGTTCATTACAAGATGCGTTGGTGGACCCCGAAAAATCCAAAGCAGAGTCAACACTGGTGACGGTGATTCTCTTGCTGGCTTTTGAGGTTGGTTTTTTGAAACGCTTTTTCTCCCCAGCCAATACTAACTTCGGCAGAGCGTTGAGCGAACTACTCAGAGCGGTGTCTCGGCTCACGTCCGAGGAGCAATGCGCGTGATCGAACATCGTGGGCCAGAAAATCACATTGATGGGGTCGAACATCTTTTATTTACAGAACTCCGTCCATATTGGGTAAGATCACACACCATCAGTAACTGTCTCTTCTTAATCTAACGGCTTAGATTGGTGCCGCTCTGGCAGCTCGACAACCCTCATTCCTGGCCCGTGAAGAGTGGAAGACCATTCCGTGGTCAGCAGGGACCACCCAAAAGGATATTCTACACAGTCTGCTTGACCTGGCCACCGAAGTTCCAGGTTTACTAGCGATGTCCGATGCCTTCAAAGAAGCACAAATTACATCTGTTATGGGGAGACAAGAGATGGTTGTCAAACAGTCTACCCTTTGGAACGGAATACGCGATCTTACGTCCCGTTTCTATCAATGGTATAAAGACCATGTTGTTGCATACACTGACGGGCCACCGCAGGAAGCCGAACAAATCGGTGACCAGGGTTTCCCAGTTTTCCAACGCCGCGACCTCCGCACGGGGGCTACTTTCACCCCAACAAGATTTACATATCCAAACTTGCTACTCGCGCAAACCATGTGTGTTTACTACGCTGTGCGATTGGTTTTGTCCTCGATCGACAAACGGCCAGAGGATCGCGTCTCACCCCTCGAACAATACGACTTGGCCTGCGGGGTCTGCCGCGCGTTGGAATTTTATATTCTCACTGCGCCGGGCAACATGATCAATCGTCTTGCATTTCCCACTCGAGTAGCGTGGGAAGCATTTCCAGATGGAGGTCCAGAGCGCCGTTTTATGGTTGAGGTATTTCAACTAGTTGAGAAGCGGCATGCTCTTGCGCTTTGGGGCAGTGCCATGCCAGAATTATCTACAAAAGAATCCTCGCCACTGAATACGGGTAGTCCGTAGTGTGGACGCAAGTATTCCGTATAACATAAATTTGAGGTTCCGTCACGGTTTAATTATTTTATCTCAGAGTCTGTGAATCAGCTATTCAAGACAGTAATTGCTCTGAGGCGCTGTTCTTCAAACCAATACTGATCCCTGCATGGGTATACATAGACAAGTGTTCAGCTTCCAATAGCAAAGGTGTTTACGGAGTATGCTCCGCAGCTTCCGGCTTGGTTGCCATAAATATCGCAATGAGAAATCTACACAAAATACTAATTTATGCAGCTGAAATGAAACTATCCAGAATTCATTTAAGAACTTTGCCTCTGATTGGCTGAATTCAAAGGATCTGCCCTGACGCTATATCGTATTCGACCTGGTTCCGACGGGGATCGGCAGGGCCGACCAGTCACAGGCAGATCCGACCGATCAACAATCGATAGTTCGGTCGAGGAAAAAATAGGAGATGTGGGTTCCTACAGATTCCCTGATAAAAAGCACGGGGGCCCCAAGCTACAACTGCTATACCTGTCATACATCATGCCTTCATTCATCAAGTTGGCGCTCTCTGCCCTCGCGGCTACCACAGCCGTCGCAACAGGAATCAACGATTTCTCCTGCAAAAGCTCCCACAACCCAGTTGTCCTCCTGCATGGACTTGGCGCGACATTCTATGAAGACCTGAACTTCATGCAGTACTGGTTGCAAACGAAAGGCTTCTGTACGTATGCGATCACCTATGGCGCATACGATGGCTTCCCATTGCTTGGTGGGTTAAAGGCAGTCAACGAGAGCGCCCCGGAAATTGCCTCATACATCAAAGAAGTCGTTCAAAAGACCGGCAAGAGCAAAGTCGACCTCGTCGGTCACTCAGAGGGTGCTTTCCAAGCTCTCTACGTGCCCAAGTTCGAGGGCGTCGCTCACCTCGTCGACAAGATCGCTGCCATCGCACCCCCTACCCATGCCACTACTTTTGCCAATATCTATGACATCGCATACTTGTTCGGTAAAGCGTCGCGTGATGTCGTTAGCGAAGTTCTGCATACCCTCGGCTGCCCTGCTTGTGATGATCTCGGCCCCGATGGCGCTGCCGTTAAACGTTTAAATGACGGTACCCCTATCGCGCAGCCCGGTAACAGTGTCACTATCATTGCGTCCAAGTATGATGAGCTGGTTACTCCCCCGACGACATCGTTCGTTCATGAGGACGGCGTGACAAATCGCTGGATTCAGGATACTTGCCCATTGGATCCTGTTGGTCACATTGGTGAGGCTTATGATTTGAATGTCTGGCACTTGGTCAAGAACGTGTTGGCCTCGACCCCTGATGAGAAGTTTTTGTGTCTGCTCGGCTCACCGGGTAAATAAATACCTTAATTGTGTGAAGTGGTTAATTTTACTCTATATATAATAACTAGTCTTTGAATGAGAACCATCTTATTTGATCTTACCTGACTTGCATATCTGATGTATCTTATGTATGTGGCTTGTCTTGAGTCGGGGAACATACCGTCGTAGTACCGGCTTTGTGAATTTACAGTGCCTATCTTCAGGGGTTCAGCTTTTCATTATAGAGGAAACTGGGAGTATTCCTCTGATTGCCTATTCGAGGATACTACGGAGTACTGTAGGCGAGCCTGGTTCTCCTATCAAACTTGATAATATCGTTTCAGTCAAGTCATGTGGCCGTCTTGGGCTCCCTTGATAACTATTTTTCGAATCATTTAGAAAGTGTCCCAAATTCGACAGACAAAGAGCAAACAAGTCTAAGCCCGATGTGATCCAATTAGTGTGCCTACACTTGCTCTCTTTGTTCACCGTGGCTATACGGCTTAATTCGAAATTAGCTTCCACATTTTACACATAGAAACTCTCCCAACCCCTAACATCAAGGCGACGGTGGAACTACCTAAGCTACGTTCGGCTAGAATGCAGATCATCAACGTCTATCAGAATGGGTATGAAAGGTATTTGACAAGAGCAATACTGTACACCTAGGCGTTGCATTATATAGTTATAGTTGGGTCGGTAACCTTCTCTCCTAATGGCCGTCTCCTAGCCTCCAGCTCTTATGATCAAACTGCCTGCCTCTGGGACCCCGTCACATGCGCTCTATATCACACCCTCAATGGCCATACTAGTATAGTTGGGTCGGTAGCATTCTCTCCCCACGGCCGTCTCCTAGCTTCCGGCCCTGATGATCAAACTATCCGCCTCTGGGATCCTGCCACAGGCGCTCTATAGCAAACCCTAGAAGGCCATACTGGTTCGGCTAGGTCGGTGGTCGTCTCCTAGCCTCCGGCTGTAATGATCAAATTGTTCGCCTCTGGGATCCACAGACGCTCTACAGCAGCCCTTCGAGGGAAATACTGGTTTGGTTGGGTCTGTGGCCTTTTCTCCCGACGGCCGTCTGCTAGCCTCCACCTATTCTGGTCAATCCTTCTACCTCTAGAATCCCATCAGGGGCGCTCTACAGCAGCCCCTCGAGGGCCATACTGATGTAGTTTACTCGGAGGCTTCCTCTCCCAACAGCCGTCTCCTAGCCTCCGGCTCCGATGATCAAGCTGTCTTCATATGCGATGTTGAGATATCCATATCGGATAGACAATGGGTAAAACTCCACGGCATCGGAAGACTCCACAATTTATACTACTATTTGCTTTGCTGCCATAGCATGATATATTGCCATTTATTGTTTGATCCGTAGATACAAAGACTTAATATCTTTCTTCTACAACAGACTAATTAATTACATATTCAAGAAAGTGGTCTTTAGACTGTGTATTTAACAAACCCATATTATAACTATGCCTAGCGTATTGGCAGTATAGCCAAGAAAGAGATGTGCACAATGCAAAAGTTGGTTTGCATCTGTCGAGTACCCTTGCTGTATTGACGTTTTAAAATAACCGTACTCTGTAAGTTTGACATGCAGTGACACCTCTTAGTTTCACCACCCTTAATTCTGCCATTTGTGATCTCACCAATCAAAAATATCAAATAATGAGCGGTATAACTATTTAAATAGGCAGTGCGTTCTTTTAGGAAGGCGGTAGCTGACAGGGTGTTGAAACTTAGAGGTTATAATATTAATTAATATTTGTAATAATTATATTTATATATGTCACTTTATAACTAGTTAGCCCCTACATCCATGCTAGTTATCTGTATTACGATTAGCGTGCCTTGATTCAGGATTCCAGAACCAATTTCCTTGCGCAAAGCATGGAAGCCAATTTCAAATGTAGCTGTATAACCTATATAAACACTCGAGGTCTCCCCGTGATGAGTATTAATTATCTCTTCCCTTTAGCTACACTGTCAGTTTGCCTAGTAAAAAAGAGTCTATTTCTTAGTCACTCATCCCTTGAATCTGGATATCTTTGGGAAACTGATAGATCACAGATACTGTCCACAGGCTTGCTAGTACATACTAGATTGGGAAGGACCTGCCCAGGTGTTGTTTGGTTAATAATACACTGAGAGTAAGTATCCGCTAGCAACCTCTCAGCCCATGCCACTCCCAAGACCTCTTGAACCCAGACTTCTCGAGAACACCTCAAACTACCATTCATCACTCTTACCTAACTAGTTTACTTGCCCTGAAAAGGTTACTGCCTTAGGCAATGTGACATGTGACTTTCTTCACGGACTTCGGAAGTTTACTTTCTCCGCCCACTATCTTATCTACAACGCGCAAGGAATAAAAAAATCACCATGTCAGAGCCAGAGAAGAAACCTGGCTCTGAATCCAACATTCATCGAATTCAAGAGCGATGGGAGAGTCTGAATGAGATGTTTCAAAACACCGATCCTGAGCCTGCAGAGCCGATAGGTTCTGCCGATGACCTGGAGGCGGAAATTCGTCAAGCTCAAGCTCAATTATCGAGATTGAAGAAACAGCGAGAGCTCATTGATATCAAACAAAAGGTTGCAGAGGAGGAAAGGGAATTGGAACGGGCTCGCACTCGGCTTCTGGCCGCAACCACCGTGGAACTTCCCCCGGCTACCCCAGCCTCGACTCCATCCAGAGCTGAGCCCAGGCAGAACATCAAGGCTCCTATTGATGAAGTCCAAAAGAATATTCATCCTGCCCGATCTGAGCAGATTACCAACCCAGCACCTCCGACACAACCTGCTGATCGTTCCTCCGACGCTAAGCCGTCCGAACCCAAACCATCACCTAAACCCGCAACCAACCTCGTGTCCGGTTTGAACCTTGAGCAACTGCGAGCCCTCGCAGCAGCTACCAGGTCCCCCGCCGCACCCGCAGTCGTCAAGACTGAATCGCGTTCCAGTCTGCAACCTTCCGCCCGACCTTTTCATCCTGAATCATCCCTCCACGCCCCACCGGTGCCCAATGTGCCGGTATACAACGGACGGGCTTTGGGAGAGTTCAAGAACTTTTCTATGGGTCTAGAACGACACTTTGATAAATATCCGGAGTGGTACAAGATCGATGAGCGCAAGATCACGCGGGCGCTTAAGCACGTTGCCCTTAATATCGAGGATGAGTGGAAGCGACACGTACGTCATCTACCTGCCGAGAAGGTCACCTACGGCAGTTTCTGCACCTTCCTTATTCACCAGCTTCAGAACGGAGTCTACCCTGATGTTGCCAGGTCCCGATATATGGATAGTTATCAGCGACCGGCCCAGTCCGTGACTGATTTCTCCAACTGGATGCAGCAGTGGGTGCCACACTTCCCAAATAACGACTCGGAGCGTGATCGCATGCGCCATCTTTTTGAGCATCTGATGAACAGGGTTCGCAATGAGGCTGACAAGACCCATCTGGACTTTGATAACTATTATGAGTTTGTCGAATACCTCCAGCGGGTCGAAGATTCCATCGGCAGTCGCGCCGAATCTCTGGGTCGCCGGGTTATTAACCCTCGAAAGCGACCTCGCAGCCACGACTAAGCGGTTTCGACCTACCTGAGCGATCTCCGCATCGAGACGCAACTCCGACGATGCTGACCTGATCTCTATCTTCATCTGCACACGGGGATAGATCGGAGGAAACCTGGTGGGTTTCGCTATTGAACGGGGGATTTTCATTCCAATCTTCTTTACTTATCCGTGTACATACCGGGCGTTGCGAAATCTTTAAAGCGAGGTATTCGTAATGACTTTGTTCAATTTTTTTAAAATTTTTTTTTTTTTTTTCATGAGAACTATCACTCCGATGTCAACTGTCATCAGCGCAGTCTGTCCTAGTTTTACCGTAGGTCATCTAGAGCATACTCGCAATATCAGCAGCCGGTTTCCTCGCTAGAGCCTCCTCAATCTGCTTTTTGCTCGCATTGATACTACGCTTCCCCCAGCCATTTTCTTCCGTCCAGCCACTAGACATCGACCCTGAATTCGGCTGATCCCCCCAGATAGCCTTGTATTCCTCCTCAGTGAAATACAAAGCCTGGCGCTCGTGGAAACAAGCCAAGATAGTGGCGCTAGCCTCACCGCTACAGCAGGCGCAGTAATCAGCGGGCGGGGGAGGTGCCACGGTCCCATCAGCCAGCCCCTTATTCAGCATCTCGTAGCTAGTTCCATAGACATTGTAGATCGCGTCTTCCATGGATGTATGGACGAGGCGCACTTCAAGGGGTGCGTGATCATCGTGGCATTGCGATCCGAGTTTCAGCCAGAGGGTACCAATATCGTTCAGATTACCGATTCCTTCGTAGTCAGGGTGTTGGACGAAGTAGCCGTGTTCGCGAGGGACGACGCTTGTGAGGCCTGGTATGAGGTCCGTGATTACTTGAATTGCCTCGGCGAGAGGGAGGGCTTGGAGGGAGTCGATGTGGTCTTGGAGTTTGGAAGCCATGTCTGTATAATTTCAAAAATGTCTGGGGAGGGGGGCCATTTCTCCCTTTTATGTCGATGAGGCTTTTTGTTTGCCGTTTCCCGGAGCCACGTAGTCTATACGCCTGTCAAATCAAGTACGTTTGTATTAGTCGAGAGTTGGAAATTGAAGCTGAGTGGCTTGTCAACAGCAGCTCAGCTGCCTGATCTCCCACGGACTTCTCTTCTCCGCATATCTGCCATGCCATATTGTGTATGGAGTTCAGAAACTTTCAAATGGTGGTTTCAGAATCCCATTTGCATGTTCTGTGGCAGCTGAATTCCCAATATTTGTTCCAGGTTACTCTGCAACTTGATTGGAATATTTAACTAGTCTTGCACAGCCCGAAAGATGCCGGCTGACTGGGCCTTGGAGATATGCAGGTGCACTGACCCATAAGTGTTCCCTTATTGCTCATCACTTATCTTTCATAGGATTTTAAACGAATCGCATGGATTGGCTTTCATTTCGATACATCAACTCCCAATAGAATGCAAGGCATAGGGGAAACCCCCACTTGGCGGGACCGGCGGTATTCCAAAAGTCAATGGACTTGACTGATTTTCAACTTGTGTTTCTATATGGCCTCTGGGATTTTTTTCTGAGCGTCGGAGATCTTTGGAAAATTCTCCCCTGTGGGCTTGGGGCTGTGGAATCTACTTGTTTTGATGTTTTGATGCTTTAATCCCATTATGGATGTGAAATCCGCGCCTTTACCGCCTTATCAGGTACGCCAGGCACCTCATCGGTATGTTTGTCGGGGATTGCCCCTGGCTGCTGTGTTGTTCATTCTTTTAGTCTGGCCTGTTCCACTGCCTTGGAAGGTGGTGGAGCCTTTGGACATCCCCATTCCAGTCACCTGGGACGAGATAGTTCCTTCGCAGTCGCTAGAGTACTACAATTGCGGCGATGATTTCCAATGCGCGAGACTGGAAGTGCCTATGGACTACCAACGGACAGATGGACAAGGTCGCACATTCGCTCTGGCTGTTGTTCGGTTGCCAGCCAAGGTCCCAGTCACAGACCCGCGGTATGGAGGCGCAGTTCTGATCAATCCCGGTAAGTGAATTTGGACATGATATGATGATCTAAGCTCATAGTCCAGGTGGACCTGGCGGACCGGGAACCATGCAAGCGTTCGTGGCGGGTCGCAATCTCCAGCTTATTATTGATGCGGAGGCTGACCCACATGAGACCGGGGAAGAGAGCGACAATAAATATTTTGATATTATCGGATTTGATCCTCGCGGAGTAGGATCCACAACACCTCCAGTGATGTGTTTCCCCGATCCCGTATCTCAAAGGAACTGGGAGTTGCAAGTTTCAGCAGAAGGCATGCTGGGAAGTGGACCAGATTCCTTGCAGAGAAATTGGCAGCGGACCGAAGCGCTAAACTCTGGTTGTTCAGTATTGGATATGTCGAGTTTAGGAGCAGAGGAGCCAATGATGGCCTATGTTAATACACCACTCGTCGCGCGGGACATGCTAACCATTATCGAACGCCATGGAGAATGGCGCGAGAAGGAAGGCCAAGCAGCTCAGAGAGCCCACAACAGGTGTCATGGATTGGATGATGCAAACTCAGTCTTGCATCGCACTCAATG
The DNA here is from genome assembly GCA_028828255.1 of Penicillium fimorum. Taxonomy (NCBI): domain Eukaryota; kingdom Fungi; phylum Ascomycota; class Eurotiomycetes; order Eurotiales; family Aspergillaceae; genus Penicillium; species Penicillium fimorum. The sequence continues at coordinate 4,737,975 of JAPWDS010000003.1, read as the reverse complement.
GCACCGCGGAGAAGAGCCACTACTCTATTGGGGTCGCTCATACGGTACTGTGCTAGGCACCACATTTGCCTCGCTCTTCCCAGAGCGAGTTGCGCGAGCTGTTCTCGATGGCGTAGTCGACATGGTGAAGTACTACCAAGGGATAGGACCGAACGTTGTTGCTGATGCAGATGCCATCTTTGATCGATTTGGCGAGTACTGTAATGAAGCTGGACCGGTGGGTTGTCCCTTCTATATCGAGGGTGGTCCAGACGCTATCAAGGCAGCGTACTGGCAACTTGAGCAACAGATTCTTAACACCTCAATCCCTGTCATGGCATCTACGGAACGGGGACCAGAAGTTGTAACATGGACTGATATCAAAGATATTCAGCGTGTTGCCATCTACCAGCCTCTCCTTGCATTCCCCGTCTTGGCAGAGAGAATGACCGAGTTGGGCAGGGGGAACGCCATTCCCCTGGCTGACTTTAAACATGGGAGCCACATCGGCGCGTGTCCATCCAGCAAGTGCAGTCTTGCTGGGCCCTGGTCCCCAGAATGTGCTACAACGCAGGATAACTTTCTCTATGCCATGGCTGCTATCATGTGCTCTGATGCTGAATATATGACAACTGTGAATATTGAGCAGTTCCGAGCAGAATGGTCTAGCCTGCTGGCTGACAGTGCATCACTGGGTGATTATTGGGCGCAATTGCAATTGAGCTGTGTTGGATGGAAAACCAAGGCTAAGTACCCATTTGCAGGTATGTCCTATTATGTCCTCTACGCGTCTGAAGCTGACCGGTCTTAGGTCCGTGGGGTACTACTACCGCTCATCCCATGCTCTTCGTATCAAACACTCTGGATCCAGTAACCCCTCTCCATGGGTACGTATTCATTCGTCGCTAGTGGCTGTCCCAACTAACCGCCCCAGTGCCCAACACATGTCCCAGATTTTCCCAGGATCCAAATTGCTCCAGCAGGAGTCTGAAGGAGTGAGTTTATTCATGGGAATCCCTGTAGTGTTTCATCCCTGACATATTTGATGTAGCACACAACACTCACAGCCCCATCAATTTGCGTGGCAAAGGCCATTCGCCATTACTTCCAAACTGGCACACTACCAACGGTAGGAACTCTTTGCCAAGCCGATTTAAAGCCATTAGTTGGATCTCCACATCGCCGTGCGACGATCAGCCAAAGTTTCAACCCAGCCGACCGTAAACTGTTCGAGGCATTGATGGAGGAGGTTCAGCGGGGGCCTCTGTTTCCACTATAAAGAGTCACGCTAAATTTTAGGACTGGAGGAAGACGTATCAGATCTATCCCTGGCCCTAACTCTCACGATTTGATGCATTAATTTTAAGGTGTTACGCTAAAGTCTAGCGATCTGATTTCGGTGTGTTTCGGTTCTATATTTCAATCCTACTCATGTACTGTTTAATCTGTCCCCTCAAATATCATCGTATCGTCGTGTTACCCCAAAGTGACGATGCGCGGGTAACCGTTTGCGGAGAAGCAGTACAACCTCGGTTCACCAGCCAATTGAACATTTGATGATCAACCCCGCTACGAGGGGTTTCTCTGCATTAATAATCAGATAAACTTGAAGCATATCATCGAAACCATCTATAATTTCTGTCTTGAAAATCCCATACTAACAACATGGCTCCCCCAACTGTCACCGAGACCCTTGCAAACACCATCAGCATGCAAGCACCACGATCATCTCAAGCGGCGGGTGCCGAAAAGGCTAAGATCAAGATGCAGATGCCCAGCATGCCTGTCTTTGAAGATAAGATGAAGGAGCGAGAGTATCTGAAGGGCCGCCTAGCAGCAGCATTCAGAATTTTTGGCGACAAAGGATACGATGAGGGTATGATGGTCCTACAGCGTAACATCGAGTTAGTAATTAGCATCTAACCTTCCCATTAGGTGTTGCTGGCCACATCACCGTGCGCGATCCAGTGGATCCGACAACATTCTGGGTGAACCCCTTTGGCACGGCATTCAAGCTGATGAAGGCATCGGACTTAATCCAGGTCGATCACGATGGCAATGTCATTGCGGGTGGAGCGAATCGGATGCTGAATGCCGCTGCATTTATGATCCATTCTGCCATCCATGCAGCACGGCCCGAGGTGAACTGCGCTGCGCACAGTCATAGTCTCCATGGACGGGCGTTTTGTTCGCTTGGCCGACCGCTCGATATCATCTCCCAAGATGCCTGTGCTTTCCACAATGTAGGTTCTTCTAATATCATTCCATACTCACGCGTGCAAAGCCTCAGCTCTAACAATATCAGGATTTGGCTCTCTATTCATCATTCAAAGGCGTTGTCCTAGCCGAAGAAGAAGGCCAGAACATTGCCAAAGCTCTGGGCAACAAAAAGGCAGCCCTACTTCAAAATCACGGCCTCTTAACAGTCGGCACCACAATTGAAGAAACAGTGTTCTGGTTCGTGAGCCTGGAAAAATGCTGCTACGCTCAACTCCTAGCGGACGCAGCTGCCACTGGACGAGGCGGCCAAACAGTGAAAATTGAAGAAGCCGATGCTGCATTCACTTACAAAACAGTGGGAACCCCGAAGGCTGGCTGGTTCAGTGCTAAGCCCCTGTTTGATGTTATCCACGCCGAAACTAAGGGTGAATACTTGGAATGAGATCTCCACCGGGTTGAAAGTTTATATATCCGTCTGAAGATATTAATAGTTTGCACGTTAATTGAAATACGAAATAGTCCTATGGGTCTTTATGCACCACTACATTATTCTCATGTATTATGTAGTGCATAAAGAAATGTTGTAGTTTAACCGGAATACTGGGTAGTGTCACTTCTAGCACCACCATTTGATCCTGTTAGGTAAATATAAAGTCCATATGCGGGGCTTCGGACTTGAATCAGTGTGTTTGACAAAAGTTAATGCATCAATAAGAAGGCATCATGCACTGGAGTTGGCCGGTTTTACCAGTCAGACTAGCGTTAGGCTTGTTTTGGGGTGAAACATCCAGCCCTGAAGAGCTTCGGGGGGCGCTCCGCTTTTGGCCCAATTCCACCACTCCACCTGTAGAGATCCGCCGTTGTCTCGTAGAGGGAAACTATAAATCCAGGTATTCTTCACGTCGACATGGGTTAAATCTGATCACATATCCTATATTTGAACGCCTATCGATTGCAGTCTTCTAGCTCATAGTCATCACAATGCGCTTCATCGTACCTTTCCTCGCCGCCGCCGGCCTTGCTAGCGCAGGACTACTAGAGACTGTTGTCAAGAGAGATGACTACTGGGGTGGAAGTGTCTCGCTCGGTCCCTCTAAATCGACCATCATCAACGCCGTCACGACCCTGATCCCCGGCGCTGCGCCAGAAACTCAGAACGGTGTATTGTTCCTCTGGCCTGGTGTGAGTCCCCACTCCTTCTCATGGGTCTTTTAGTCGCTAATAATCATAGATGTCCAATGGAACCGGTGACCTGGTCCAGACCACCCTCGAAAGCTGGCCTAGCAACTCGTGGTGCGGAGCCGCCACCGGCCAGTGGTGTGTGCGTGCCAGTGTCTTTGGCAGCTTTGGCCAGCTAGATGGGACCGGTTCACCCGTGAGCGGAACTGACCAGGTACGAATTGAGTATAATCTTGAGTCTGACGGACAGACCTGGAAGCAGTAAGTATGAAATCAACACGGCGAAAGACATCACAACTAACATGTACAGGACTGTTACAAATGGCCAGACTGGTGCCCTGCTTTCAACATACTCCCACGCCTCTGGACCGTATATGCGAGGGTAAGGAAATGCCCAGAATGATACTTTATTGAGGACTATACTGACTTCAGTTAGATATGGCACTGGAACTGAGTGTAACGACAACTGCTCGGGGACTATCGCTGCGCAGAAATATTTGAACACGGTTATTACTCTCGCCTCGGCTGATACTACCTTTGGCTCAACCATTGCTAGCGCGGGTGGTGCAACTTATACCGAAGTTTCGTCTAGCCAGGGCGGGAAGGTCTGGACCATCAACCAGATTGACATTCCCTCGATGCATTAAATGAACGTTTGGAGTTCGAAGGGTTGTGCTTTCGTCCGACAACTTTCATATGAAACAGAGCCTGGGACAAAACTGTCAATTCCGGGACGAATAAATCGGCTTTATCATGGGCTATCCCCTGAAAAATGCATGCTTATATACAAAACTTCAACCTCATCCCCGATAATCAAGAATAACTTTCAGCCGCACAGGACCAGGCACCGCCTCACCACCAATACCATCGATGTGCTTGACCGATTTAGTATAAGCAGCAGCAACCTTCTTAGCACCGGCCGTAATAATAGAGCATTTTTGCCCATCAGCCTGACAAATAGACATTCCCTGCACAGGATGATTGGCAACTTGTGCCTGAATAGCCGAAACATCCCACCCCGACCAACCATTATTCTCCCCATCACCAAACGTAAACTCACCCCAAGTGCACGAGTATCCACCATATTGATCTGTAGGTAGGTGATCACCAGGCGCAGCGCCCCAGGCTCCCTCAGAGTCCTCATCGAAAGCAACATAGTGAGTATCTCCAGGTGCAAGAGTAAATGTCAGAGCAGAGTTTCCGTACCACCCAGTCATCTTGCCGTCAGGCCCGAACTTGTTCCACACAACCACTGTCCAGGGCTTGTCGTTTGAACCCGTGAACTGGGCCACGTATTTATAGGTTGGTGCCTCGTCCTGACTGACAGTGATGATGTTGCTTCCCCAAGGCTTGCCGACATTTCCCTGATAGAGTATCTCCGCTCCTTTTGCCTTTGGAGCAGTGCGCCCTCCGAATCTGTTTGTTGAGAATTTTCCAGATGGTGGTATTGCGGTCCAATCCACTGAAGGAGGCCCGTGAGTCTTTGGGCCTGGGAGAATCTCGTTGACTACTGGCAGATCGGGTAGATCGGATTCATCGCTGGTGGGTCCGCCGTTGTTTTTGTGAGGTGGGGGAGGAGGGCGTTTTGCTGGAATGGCTTTTTCTTCTTCTAAAGAGCCTTTGGGCAGAGTTTCTGCAAGGGGTACAGTTCTCTCTGCTTCTGAGGGAATCCCTGGGAGCGTGTTTACAAGTGGCACATGGTTGGCTCCTGGGTGGACGGTGACCGTTATAGTATTGGTTGCAGTTTTGCTGATTGTTTTTGTCGTTAACATGGTAGTGGTCTCCTCTGCCTGTGTTGGCCTGGGGGCCCAGGGCTCAGGCTGAGTGTAATGAGGTTGAGCGGGCCATTTGTTTATCGGCGCAGGGAGAATAGGCTCGGGCTGTAGTTGATCCCAGTGGTCCTGGTATGGCTCGGGACGCGGGATGATGAGCATGTGATGATCAGGACTCCACGGCGTAGGCTCAGGGCTATGCCTGACAAGCGTAAGAGTGCTGTGGATAGTATTGGTTGGTGCGCATTTTCCAAAAACCGTAGTCGTAGTCGTGATCGTAATGGATTCCACCACCAAATCATCCGGGGTGTTATTCGCATTATCCCAACCTAGATTTCGCAGCTCCAAATCTTCGGTGGGTGGCATCAAGTTGCGATGGCGATGGTGATGGAGATGGCCATGTGCATGATGGTGAATGCCAGCAAAGCCATACCCAGCCAAGCCCGCAAGAACAATTGGTATAGATACGCGACCCATTGGAAATTACACAAGGGTTTGATCAGCAATAGCTCTATAGCAGATTAGGCAGGCAATAGTTGACGCGACGAATCAAAGCGTCAGTGATTGTATACCCCAAAAATAAGTGACGCGCTCAGTTGGTTGAATGCATATCGGTGGCGCGGTGTTGGTGGTTTGTCGATGTCTAACAGACGCGGAATCTGGGGATGTGACTTAGCTTTATACAGCCCTGAGAAAGAAACAAGGTCTGGACTCTTCCTCGGAATGCTATCGTAAACACGGTCTCTGAAAGGCTCGAAGGGGACTGTAGCAGCCCTGAATTCCGGTGCTCCTTGGCCTACCCTTGGAAGGCATTAAATCAACTGCATTTTCCAGAAATTCAATGAAAATCAGTGTAATGTGTGTGATAAACCAGGTATATGCTAAGCAGCCTGAGGAAAACAAGAAAATTAAGTGTGCTTCTTGGGAAAGTAATGTTCAACGCGTCCACGTTCATGCTAGATGTGGCCTATAACCCCCTCGCGTCGCATTCCGGACCTGAATAACATTCGCCCCTCTATTTTCTTTTTCATGTGAAAGTAGGCTTTAGGGGTAGTATTCATTTGTGTTCTAATCACTTCATCTAAGTGGCTTAGTCGATATTAGAAAGTGGAGTCATGAGTCAAGGGCTTGAGTAGACAACAGATATTTCAATGAATGTATGAAGAATAAATTATGTAAAGGAGTGTATATCAACAGAGAGTATTATGGGCTATTTCCTTGAACGAAATTCCAAAAAAAAGGAGCATATTGAAAGGATGAAAAGTAGAAAATACCACTGAAAACATATTTTTCTGCTTTCTTTGTTTTCCAACGCAAGACTTACGATGCCACCTCAGCCCTCCTTCCGGGGAGACCCTCATGCGCAAGAGCCCGAGATCTGGGTTTGTGGAGGTCCGACATCGACCAACTGGGTGCCAACGACAGTAGTGACACTGTGGTCAATGCCGTTGAAAACACAAGTGACACCATCAGTGCTGGTTTGAATGTGGGAAATGCTCAGAGGATTCACTAGATCGATTAGTGTCTTGGATTGGCTTTTTGCGGAATATATAGATAGACATACTAATTTGAACCCATTCACCATTGGATGGGAAACTCTGAGTAAACTGACCATCGGCAGCTCCAATGAAAGTGACATGCACTTCATTCCCACGAGGGTGATCTCCAACCGGAGCAGGATTAGTGGAAGGAGGTGTGGAGGATGAATCTGACCCCTGAGCCTGGCAAGATGCAGTCACCTGGGTCTGAGGGGGGCCAACATCTACCAATTGAACTCCGTTGACGATTGTCACGCTGTGGTCAATGCCATTAAAGGTACACTGAACCCCGGCAGTGTTGGATGAGATGTGCGAGATACTCAATGGGTTTTCTAGACATAGTTAGAACAGTCTCAGTTCAAGTGCGTACAGGAAAAGGACCTACCAATCGAGACAACAGACCCATCACTAGGGATGCTTTGAGTGAATTGAGCGTCGGCAGCGCCAATGAAAGTGATGTCAACTTGTTGATCTCTTTGTCTCAGTGGGATCGCATAAGAAGTAGCTGCATAGGCAACAAAGAGACCGAGAATTGTAGACGACTTCATTTTCAAACAAAGGATAATTGGAAAATTTCAAGATGCTGATAGTGTATGTAGTAAAAGGCTGTACTGGTTGGATTGACACGAATGATATGAGAGACCGAAGGGCTTTATATACCTTTTTCGCTCTGCTTTCTATACTTCCAAGACATGTTGATATTACTAGTTTCTAATATTAGATGAGATATTCTTTTCCATGGTAGATCGGATAGTGGCGTTGGGGTGTCTACTATCTGGGGCATAGCCACTATTTGGTGTACAGAACCTTGGAATGAGCAGACTCAGAACATATGTTTCAGATGATCCAAGGTCGATCATCTCTCTTTTTTTGTATATTCGTTAGAGAATAATTGTTATGACACTGAAGTTGGGTGTTATTTCACACATTTTATTTAGGGCACAAGGGTGATTTTATCGAATACCCGATGATTATTATCTTATAGTTATTCAAAGACGGTCTCAACATAGTTATATCAGACATTCAATGCGTCAACTATTACTATATAAATTATTTTCTGGTCCGAGAAACCTTGTGACTGCGGAACTGGCCGACCTACCCCGGATTTTGCCTCAAACCTCGCATCGTCAACCTGATTGTCTTAATTTGTCTCAGAAATGTAGTCAAGCACGTCATGTCTTTTCTTCTTGCTTTTTCTTTACGATTTGCCAATTTTCCCCCGGGCGCAATGTGGTCTAGCTAGGCATGTCAAGGACCCTCCTTTGCCTTTCATATTATTGCCGTTTCCTGGTAGGCCCCTCAACACGCCACTCAAAGCGCTATATATAATCTCTCTCCGTCTAGACGATACAAGGTTTTCAGGTTCGACAAATAGAAAGTATTGGCCAGTAATTCCAACCAAGTTTTTGGGAACGATGCTCAACAATTATTGGGTATAATTATATAGAACAATCGAGAGACTCCAATGTCGTGTAATTCATGCGCTGGTATCTGAGCTGGTTTATTAGAGCAATTACAACATAAATATACAGGTAATATTTACCGGCATGATCGCGCCCATGGCGTTGATTTATGCGGACACCTAGATATATATACATATGGGGATTGAATAAGAACATCTCCCATCAAAAAGTCTTCAAACTGTTGTTTTTCTGTATTAATTTCGGATGAATAGGCTTCACAATATGATAGAGGTCACAGTACACTAGCGGGGTGACCGTGTTTGTTGACTGTGCAGTAAATCCCTGCAGTCTTCGCGCAAGCGGGTTTACTGTGAAAGCCCACCCCTGAGAATCTTTGGAATTCCAATGGCGTTGCTCATTTTTCTAAGCACCTTATACACCTCCCGGGTATCCGATATCTTCGTTCTCGGGCCTTTTCAGCATTCTTAGAACATTATATCCTGTACGAACTCGAGACAGATTTCGAAGCAGGCCACTAAGCCTGAAATCTCCTACTATGGCTTCCTTGTGGTCCTGGTCATCGAACTCACAACACAGAAAGAACCTAGATGGTTGCTACTTAAAAAATCCACTTGATTACACCTTGTTGACGTGTCACAGACATTACCGATGGCCCTTTTTACCACCCACTTGGGATTTCTTTGGTGTCTCTTATTAATGAGCGATCATATTACAATTCTCACCACTTGGGACCTGGGGTTGATGCAATTGCCACCATGCAAGATGGTAGGTTGCAGACTGTCTCTATTATCGATAACTGGTTGATGGAGAACTCTGCCTGCTCGTCTTGGCGAGGAGTGAGATAGGGATTGGTGGATCGAGTTAGGCAATCGCTCGGTTGCTGAATATGTGTTGCCGGACAGGTCGTTTCTGGGTATCTTTACTGATGGCGCTTTCCACCAGTTGACAACTGGATCTCGGGGCGAAGCGGACCCCGGAGACTCGGGCCCCGAGCGCTGACCTCCGGGCCCTCCCTCGCGACCTTAACCTACTATAACCATACTGACAGGATCATCGTTATAGGATCTAGAGATGCCCCGTAGACAATTTTTGGAACCATGATACATACGGCCCGAGAAGCTGACTAGCCAATAAGTATGACTGTAATGCCTTGGTCAACCCAGAGGTTAAAGAGTTGGAATAGTTTTAAGATTGGATCTTAGCGAGAACCTTGGAAGCACACAAATTTGGGGAAGCCTCATGACCTCTATTCTATAATATTCCTTTTTACATTCTGGGAATAATCACAAGGAGCGAGAAGCGAACTCTGATTTATCTGGCAGAACTACATGATACATTTAAACATGCTGGCTGACCCCTTGTCCTTCTCTCTCCCATAGTAGCCGCAGCAAACAGAAAGCCCTAAGCATTCACAATCTCCTTCTCAAACCAATCGAATAAGACTTGATTACAATGTCTTGAAGCGCCAACATGGCAATGTTCTCCGGCAGCATCCTCGCTGGTGAAAACATGATAGTGTGCCCTATCCCCGAGAGCGTCCCTCATTGCCTCAGGCTGTCCCTTGAAAAAGTGATCATCTTCAGCACAAGCAACAAAGACTGGACATTCAATTTTATCCGATATTCCAACCAACGAGAACTTCTTGGCTTTCTCGAGATACTCAGCTGGGGTTTTCACATTGAAAGCCCAGAGACCGTGAGACAATGCCCAACGGGCAGTGGTCGGAATGCTGGGATTGTGAAACAAGGCAGCGGCAGATTCAAAGTCTTTGAGATGAGCAAAAGCTGCAAGACCATGAGCCGGCTCAAAGACAGGCGTATTAACGAAATTGTAAAGCCCGTCTATACTGAAGACCGCCGCGATGCGCTTTTCAAATGCAGCAGCGCGTGCCGCAAAAAGACCAGACATGGAAATTCCCATCAGACCAAGCTTGGTAATGTCAACAGTGGGAATAGTCTCGAGGAAGTCCACAACGGGAGAAAGGACTTTCTCCCACTCGTGGGTAAATCCAACGCCCTGGTAGCGACGCGTGCAAATTTGTCCTGGCCCATCGTAGCAGATCACATTCCAACCACGCTCAAGGATGGCAGCACCGTGAAGGTGATACATCTCTTCCATGGATCCATCATAGCCGCTGCCGATAATGACAGTCGGCCGCTTCTCACTATCGTTGCTTGCGGGGAAGAAAATGATGGAGATCTTGCACCCTGGCCCTGGGAGCTCCTTGCGATAGCCTGGGAATGGGATTCGGGCCATAGCCTCGTCAAAGCAGAGTGTCTGTTTATCCCACAACGGGATAATGCGTGGATCATCCCAGTTGCCGTGGATGTAGAAATCAGCAGCACGGTAGTAGCTGGCCGCTCGGAACATGGCATCGCGGATAGAAATATCATTTGTCATATGCTTTCTCTGTTCAAGGATACGGTCTGCTCTTTTGTTCAAGACGGCGGAAAAGGATTCGAAGTCGCCGGGTCTTATTTCAGAGCTCATGGCAAGGACCTCGCCTACGTCAGCACCGCCATAGCTGGAGTGGGCAAGAAGGCGGAGGAGTTCAAAGTGGAAGGATTCGTCGGAGCTAAGGCGCGTCATAACTGTAGAATAAATCACGCCTTGTTTTGCAAATGAGACTATCTCACATAGGGTTGATGGTCCGTCTGTATTTATATATCATCCTGTGTGACCCGTTGATGAGTAAGGTAAGCGACTGCAATAAAGTGCAGCCTACGTTTAACTCCGAGTCCGAAAATGCGACAGTGCTGAAAAGCAGACCCTGAAGAACCTCACCAGTCCTGCGGCCCAACAGCCCATTTTAGGTTATTAAGCCGCACTGGACTAATTATAATTTTCATCAGCTCACCATTTTCCATTGACTACCACCACCCCAAAAATATTTAAATTAACCTAAGAATTGGCAGTTCGCATTGGAAATGCCTTTCAATTATATACTGAAATTGAAAAACTCAAAATCGTTAAATTGGCGCGGGAATTCGATATTCTGTACTAATTGCTCCGGGGCCGGGTTCAGGGTCGTAAATCCCCAACGTATCGCAATAGCCCCAATAAAGCTTTAGAACGAGAGCAAGAGCAAGTATTGATCTATTGAGTTTATACCTTATAAATCTAATACTCCGCCAACCGCCGAGATAATTCACAACTGCGCTACTCAAATTCTTCATCGTCATAATATAGAGCGGGTGCTTAGTTACAACTGGGTATATTGATTTATCAAGCGCCTCCCCCATAATTGCCTCTATATTACACAAAAGCCTACAGAAACAGATCGAATGGAAGCTATCACACCTAGTTATTTAAATACTTGGTACAATATGCTTACCAATACCCTCTAGTGGTGGATTCACCCGAGAAATCTATACAACTTTGACGAAAGCGGCTTTCGAATCGGCGAAGGATGGGATCAATTAGTTGTTTCTACTGGAGGAAGGCGTTCTAATACTAGTACGGGAGGCCCTACTAGATCCCTTACTATTATCACAAAAACAGTATATTGCAGCAGCTACTGCTAGAGCTGCTTTATCTACACAAACGGAGGAAAATGCTGAAATTGACAATCAAGAGGATAGCGCGAAAGCTCAGGATCCTATACAATATAAATGTGCCATAGATACTGTAGGCGAATAGGTCGAAAATGATGATTTTGTTAAGAATATACTCAAAAATTATGATTAGTATGAAATTATGATTAGTCCAGTGCGGCCCCAAACCCCAAAAGGGGTTAGGGGCAAAAGTGAAGGGGTATATCTGTAATATGAGATCATTTGATTTCTATTGTGTAGTATTGCGGGGCCGACGGGGCCGATCAAGTCATGGTGTCAATTCGGCATCCTCTCTGCGGAGACCATTCGGGCTTGAAAATGACCGAAGACGCGAGACAATGGACGAAAAACAGTAATTGAATTCCAAGACTTTTAACATGTTCATTTAGCCAAGATAGTATGAAGGGCGAGAGTCTGCCAGTACCCAACCCGCGCAGATCGTCTGGGGTTAATGCAACGGCTGCCAGATGAGGATCACCAACACCACTCGTCGGGGGACTCGATTTCTGCTTTGCTTGTCCTGGGACTGGACTCCCTTGTTTTATTCCGAGTCGGTAGTCGAGGCAACCTCATATTCTAAGGACTTGAAAAATTCATACTAGGTACTAACTGGAAAGGTTCGATAGAGTGGCCATTATATTTCCGGAATTGATGTGTGTGATTTGGATATGTGCAGTCAAAGAGCCACCAGGCTGTATTTGTGGCCTAAATAATGAGGCCACAAGGCTACAAGGCTACAAGGCCACCCAATATTCATTCCCAATGCTGACTCCTCCTGCATTTCTTTTCACCCATGGATGGCCACAACCCAGAACATGGAGAGACTGCAGATTGCTGACCAATCAACACGGTTCTGCTCCAAGTATCCCCAGTCAACTCCGCAATCCACAGCCAATGACATTGGTGGACATAAAAAGTATACGCGCTAAACCATTTTGAGGAAAAGATGCGCCATATAACCAACTGGCCAATCAGATTGCAAAAACAGCGCGAAAGATTTGCCCAAAATGGAGATCAACAAGGTAACCGGGGATCGTGCGAATATAAATGCACTGCCATACCCCCCAGTCTTGCAGAAACCATTCAAAAATTATAATGGCGAGCCTTCACCCCTTTGACCCCATCACACCTGGGGAGATCCAATTGGCGGTCTCCGTCCTGGAATCGGCTTTCCCTGGTGTCAAGCTCCGCTACAAGCGCATCGATCTCCAGGAACCTAACAAGCATGAGGTTATTCCATTCCTCGAGGCTGAGCGCCGAGGTGAAGTGCGCCCGCGTAAGCCAGCCCGCTTGCTGATGGCGCTGTTTCACCGGTTGGACAGTGGGTCTTTCTTCAAGGCTCTGATCAACGCAGACACCAAGTCCATCGTAGTAGCAAAAGAGCTGCCCAAGGATGTCCAGGGTCCACTGGACGTCGATGAGATGATGGAAATTGAGGAGCTCTGTCTCAGCCACCCAGCCGTCAAGGCAGAAGTTGAAAAATTGAAGCTTCCCGCCGGCCACACTGTCTGCTTGGATCCGTGGATCTACGGAACCGAGGATGACAAGGAGACTCGGCGTTTGTTCCAGTGCTACATGTACATTGTAGCCAATGACCACCCCCAGAACAACCAGTATTCAGTGCCTTGCAAATTCTCACCAGTCTTCGACGGTATCAGTCGCAAGCTGGTCCGTATGGATTATCTGCCTGGTGGGGCCGATACTCAAAGCACTGAGACGCAGCCTTGGAAGCAGGTGCCTACTGTGCAATACGCGCATGATTTGCTGGATGAGCCTTTGCGCACCGATCTGAAGCCCTACATTGTCCAGCAACCAGAAGGAGCATCATTCAATGTCATTGGAAATGCCGTGTCATGGCAGAAGTGGCGTTTCAGAGTCGGCTTCAACAACCGAGAGGGTCTGGTGTTGCACAACGTGACTTACGATGGTCGCAACACCTTCTACCGTCTCTCTTTCTCCGAGATGACAGTCCCCTACGCCGGTATGCTTTACTACTCTCCCTTCCGCAACGCATCTAATTTATTCTAGATCCCCGTGCTCCCTACCACCGCAAGCAAGCCTTTGACGTCGGTGACGTCGGCTTCGGTATCACAGCTAACCAACTGAGTCTCGGCTGCGATTGTCTCGGTCACATTAAGTATTTCGACGGTTACCGCACAGATGCACAGGGCGCACCGATCCAACTCAAGAATGTTATCTGTATGCACGAGCAAGATAATGGCTTGCAACACAAGCACACTAATTACCGCACTGGTGCGGCAACTGTCGTCCGTAACCGCCAGCTAGTGGTTCAGATGATCTGCACCGTTGCGAACTACGAATATATCTTCGCTTTCATCCTCGACCAAGCAGCCAATATTGAGCTGGAGGTGCGGGCAACCGGTATCCTCTCAACCGTGCCCTTCGATAACGAGAACGGCCAAACCGTCCCCTGGGGAACAAACGTCGGACCAGGTGTTATGGCCCCATACCACCAGCACATGTTCTCCCTCCGTATCGACCCTGCCATCGACGGCCACAAAAACACAGTCTACTACGAAGATAGTGTGCCAATGCCCGAGGATGACAGCAACCCATGGCTCGTCGGGTATACCACAGAGCAAAACGTCATCAAGGCCAGCGGCAGTGCCTCAACCAGCATCGAGCGCCACCGTGTCTTCAAGATCCGGAACGACTCCATCGTCAACCCCATCACCCACCACCCCATCGCATACAAGCTGCAAACCAACCCCAGTCAGATGCTCCTCGCACACCCGAACTCATTCGGCTCGAAGCGTGCCCGCTTCGCGACCCGTCCTATCTGGGTTACTAAATACCAAGATGACGAGCTATTCGCCGCCGGCGAGTTCACAAACCAGAGCAAGAAGTCGGAAGGCGTGGAAGTATGGGCTGCACGAAACGATGCAGTCGAGAACGAAGATGTTGTTCTCTGGCACAGTATGTTATCCCATTTAAACTCTCTTGAAATAGTAGCTAACTGTTCCCAGCATTCGGCCTCACTCACAACCCCCGTATTGAGGACTTCCCTGTTATGCCCATGGAGCGTGTCAGCGTGATGCTCAAGCCGGATGGTTTCTTCACTAAGAACCCTGCGCTTGATGTGCCGGCTTCGACCCAGTCCTTCAACAAGTCCACTCAGCACCCTGAGCCGTCTTGCTGTGCAGCACCTCAGGAGCGAGGACAGGTGAAGCTGTAAATATTATATGTGAAATGAAATGTAGAGGGTGACCTCTGAAAATGAATGGCCTACCATAGAAGCAAATATAACGAAATTATTGCAATTGAAAGCATACTTTGAAAACTTAACACTGTCTACTTGGGTAGTAAAGCTGGCTCAAGCCTATTACTCCCTTTGATCGCTTGTCCATTGGGTCACAAAACTCCCGTTTGAACCCGAAGTTTTCAACTTGGATATTAATTGGGTGTGGTATCGAATCCATTGTTTTACAAGCAGCAGGTTGAGTGAGACATGGCCAATGCATCCAGCACCGAACAAACCATGATCGAGCCTGGAAATAATGTCATGGTCGCTGGAATTGCTTTCCAGGTTGCCACGATGTCGATTTGTGGGGTATTGGAGTTAGACTTCTTCATTGCATCTAGGAAGCATCGACGCGAATGTTTCCAAGGGGAAGCTGTGACTGAAAAGCCACACCAAAGAATGTGGTTAATAGTTGCTGCAGAAACTGTCGCCTATACCACAGTTCTCATTCGGTTTACTTACCAGTGAGCTATTCCATGTGATTCCGTGTTCATTATTATAAGTTATCACTGACTGTATCTAGTCTTCC
The DNA here is from genome assembly GCA_028828255.1 of Penicillium fimorum. Taxonomy (NCBI): domain Eukaryota; kingdom Fungi; phylum Ascomycota; class Eurotiomycetes; order Eurotiales; family Aspergillaceae; genus Penicillium; species Penicillium fimorum. Next base: position 4,722,518 of record JAPWDS010000003.1, on the reverse strand, counting down.
TGAGATGACAAGTACATGTTATATATACTCCCTTCTGTGAGCCCCAGAAAAGCTGCAGTACTTCCCCAGGTGTGATCAGTGAATAAACATTGGAACGGAGCATCCTCTTGTGATATCAGGCCAGATATGTTCTTTGAAGTCAAAGGCTCGGGCATCTGGCAAGATCTCGCGGAGTCGATACCGTAGAGGGTTCAAAGGGTTCATGCTAACAGTAGCGATGATCGCTAACTCGTTTTGCATTGCCTTCGTGACTGTCAGATGTACCTCCCCCAATAAAAACCTGACCCCTACCAACAGTCCAGCCCCTGATCCTTCTTGTGCAGGTGTCAGAATACGCGTCGAAAGAATAGTTTGAAACGGTCTAAAATGATTATCGTTGCACAGCGTAGAGCAAGACCGCATTTTTTCCCCCTCCGGGAATTCCAGACACCTTTGACTGAAGACGGCAAAGCTCGATGTGTCGCGCGTATCCTTGACCACCCGAAACCAGTTATGAGACTCTTGCGGTGTGGATGGTAATACCGCACAACTGGCGGGACTATTGCTGAAGGGCCAGGATACTTGGAGATTTCCGTCGCTGTCGATACCCGAGTGCTCTAGTGCGAGAATGGCGTTTATGATCACACGACGGGCTTCGGCACCGGTGAGAGTGTGACTTTTCCCGGGTGTATGGTCGAGGGAATCTATCTCTTCAATTGACTGCCATCTAGTCCAGCATGAGCTGATACAATTCTTGTCGCCGACCTTGTGGGTGCAATATATTGGGGGATCTGTTGGCTGAGTGCTTGTTTGAGAGAAGCGGAGAGCATCCCAGAGCGTCACTCGCTGCGCATTTCCGGTGCATGCACTTACTTCTAATCTGACACGGAGATTTAGAAGTGGTACAAGCTTTGTATCTGGCTTTGTGCAGTCTGCGATGAGCATTGTTTTGAGTGTGCGCTTCGGGATCCGTTTGTACTTCTTCATGATCCCGGCCGTGACGTATTGTCCGCCAACAAGCTGAACGTCGTACCCATCACTCACGTATCGCGATTTGCTTGTTCCGGGGTACTGGAGTCGACAAGCAATTTGGTGCCCGATAAGCGACATTGAAGACTTGCATTTTTCATTGACCACAAGACCAGCCTCACCCTCCGTGCTTGTGCCGATTAATATCCTTGATGTGTCGCGAATGGGAATTGTCGTATCCGAGTTCTCATTGAATAGGTATTCTGGAACCTCTGTCACCCAGTGGCACTCAATCTCACCACATAATGAAGAAGAAGCAAACGAGGAGGATTGTTGCTCTCGTGGAAGTGGGACGATAAAGCCCCTCTCTGTCTGAATGGCTAGCCCTTGATCTGCATTACCTCCCACCAATGAGACTGGTCCCCACAATTGTTCCAGATCCTGAAGGGTGAGAGATATTTTCATTCCGCCAGATGGTGCAGAGGTCTTCCCTAGAATCCATGCAGGACCCCCAATAAACTCGTCTAAGCAAGCTAGCTTCCGTGGCTTGAAGGTGTATCCATCCAGACTGATAGGGATTCTTTCCATCTCCTGATCCCATAAATTAATATCGAAGCGACACACGTGTGAGCCAGAGAATGAAACAAGCCCAATTGACAGAATCTCACATAATGAGCGAAGAATTCCTACTAAATCACAGTCTGAGATGGCTGTGTCCTCAACATTGAGCACCTTTTGCATCCAGCGCTTTGTCGAGCTTTTCAATAACTCCTCGTCGAAGGTGCCCGCAATATTCCGCAGCAAACTGCCAATCTGGTGCAATGATACATGGAAGGCTTTGGCAACACCATGCCGGTCTTGATCTTCGATCAAAATGCTGATGGTGGTTCCACAAAAGCCTTCAGATTGCAGATCCCCCAGTGCAGTGTAACAATTCTCAAGACACTCAATACAGTGACGTTGCGACTCAAGCTCAATGTATGGGCTAATTTTCATGCCCAGTGTCTGGGCAGTTTGAAGCTCAAGGTGGTCTAGTACATCAAAATAACGAGCTGCGTCCAAGATGTGGTCCAAATTCTTTGTCGGTATACCTGCATCTATTGCGTCCTCTTCAAATTCCAAACTTGTGATATTTGTTGCAGTTGAGAATTCAGTCGAGGAGTCGGAGCTTTGAGCGAGAGATAATGGCATTGATTGATGGACGACGGCGTCTTGTGGTTCTGCTCCACCGGGAGATAAAGATTGCTCCAGTGTTGCATCAACACCGCGTAACAATATAGCATTTCCTGCATCTACACCGGGGCCGTTTTCTTCATTTTGATCGATGGACATCGAGAGAACTCCTGGAACACAAAATGGCCCCATCAGACGCCTGTACAAATCTCCCATAATGACGAGCGTGCGAACACGGACCTGTTCGGCCTCTATCTGCAATGCCACCAGATCCAAAGTGGCGCCCTGATCTTCCGCTTGACGGAGGTGTCTCAGCAACGACCCCTGAAGTGTGATGATGATATCTTTCATCTGCTCACGAGCGATCCAGTCACCTTCCTCGTATTTCTGACCAAGCTCTTGATGATGTTGATCATACAGAGATTGAATCTCAGTTTGACCGCGTGAGAGCGAGTATTCTAAATCCCGGGGGGACTTGGGTTCGTGATATTTCTTCCTAATGACAGTAAACAATCTCTCCCCTTCGCTGTAGGCAGATTCGACTGTTTGCCGATTGGGGTTGTTAATGTCGTTTTTTGGGAATAGGAGAGGAGATGGTCTTACTGGCTGCCACACAGGTTCTCATTTCAAAAACAGGTGGATTGTAGCATATATGACAGCTCAGGACAGATTCTGGCAGATAACAACATATTCCGCAATTAGCCATATTATGGCTACACCGCGTGCACGTCCTCGAGATTGGGATATTTTGATCAAGAGTGTATGTGCTCTCATCCTCCCGTTTGCGCTTCTGCTCCAATGGCCCTCTGGGGCGGGTCGAAGATTTTCCTTTGTCTTCGTTTGCAAGGTTGCTTTGTCTAGGCTGCATCAAGTGGTGATCCTTCGCATGCTGATAAAAGTTGTTCCAGGTGGCTGTGGATTGAGAACATGTCTCGCAAACGGTCGGGCATGGGAGTTCAATTCTGCTCTCCGCTATCTGATAAAGACTCTGACTTTGCTTGTGTTCATTGTCCATATGTTCCTTCATTTCACGTTGATGTGGTACGGCAAGAGTGCAATTGGGCTCAAGGCAACGGTATTCCCACTCCTGAACATCATGCATGTCTATAAGGTGTTGCTTGAATGAAGAAAGCTCCCTGTAGATACTGTCTTCTTTCTTGCACATATGGCAAGAAAATGCCCCCGAAAGAGCGGTAGTAAGGTCACTAGAAGCCCCGGGTCCGGGTAATTGCGATCCGTTGCTATCTGCGAATGGCCGTCGAAGGCATATATCTACCTCTTGCTGGGCCTTCAACTTTGATAGTTGAGATGGGTTTAACAAAGGGATCCTGTCGGACGCTGCATCTGCTAGTTTCCGCATTTCAGGCAAACCATCCACGGTCCTACCAAGGTCAAAGTCCAAATACTGGGGTATATCATTGTAGTCCATGTAGGATTTTAGATCAATACCGGCGAGATCATTATCGTAGGTTTGGGGTGGCTCGAGCTCTTCGAATACAGAATACCGTGTATGAAACTCTATCCAACCTGATGACGAGCCCAATCCTGAGTCCAGGGTCTCCCCAGATTCGGTATACGGCGGCTTTGGGACGTTCCTGCGTGGGTGGTTCATGTCATCACGAGAAGCCATTTTAGGATCGTTGTGAAGTGCAGACAGAGAAGAGAGTAAGATTATCTAGCTCCATACCCTTTTTGATGATCTCTGACCCTTGTGGTGCAGAGCCCTCAAGGATAATCTGGGCGTCGTGGCAGCATGGGATTGGTGCATCAGTGTGGCTTGGGTTTGCTGACATCGCAGTCCTACTCCGGGTAGAAATTCATCTGATAATTAGTGAATCTAAGACCTGGTTAGCTGTTATTTCCATGATCACTTGCAAGGTCAATGATAGGTATTGATAAGATATGGCCTTAGTGCTCAATAGACCAAGTGCGGGGTCCCAGGGCTGATCGGCCACTGGATAATCTGTGAGCAGCCAATCATACTCACTGGGCGCCCATTGGGCGCTTATCCGGTGCCGATATATTACGTGACAACACTCACCTAGTCACATGGTTAGTGATCCGGACGTTGAGGACCCTCACAAACCGACGGCAGCTAGGATAGGAAAGTCCGGGCAGAGGGAGTACAATACGCCATAGCGTTTAGGTATTCACCGAGGAACTAAGTTAGATCATCTTTTCACTGAGGGAACTAACACTACGTGCTTAAGTCAGTCAGCGCCGGCAGTCCAGCCCATAACGATTCAGTCGATCCACTGGTCTCCATAGTGAAAGCATAATAATAGCAGCCAGGAAAAGCAAACAACCACCCCAAGACATATTTAGCACTCCTCCACGACAGAGAGCTTCTCCACCCACTCCTTGGCCAAAACAACCTGCGTCTTGCGCGCAAAGATCTTCTCCATCAGCACACGGTGCAACTCCTCATCACGATCCATGCAGCAATCCTCCAAAACCATAATACGGTAGTCCATATCCATAGCCTGGCGAACTGTCGATAGCACAGCTCCACTGGTGATCAAACCCGCGACAACGATAAACTCGGCATTTGCGCAGCGCAAAAGCATATCAAGTTCCGTAGCGAAGAAGGCGGATATACGACGCTTGGTGAGCACCACTTCTCCCGATACTGGTTTAATGGCTGGGTGAACTTGCACCGACAATTGGCCCTCGATATATCCACCACGTGCGACGACACCGGGCACAGATGAGTTGTTTGGGTGGTTTTCAGGATAGCCTGAACGGAAGCCGGTAATGACGTGGACGATTTTTACGTTGGCCTTGCGTGCGGAATTGACAGTTGATGACAGGCGTTCGAGGTAGGGCCCTGTGTTGTCGAGGCGGTCGATTACCCCGTTTTGAACGTCAAGGATGAGGAGTACGGTTGCCATGGTGGGCTGTTTATGGGTGGAGTTGGAGAGGTTGGAACAGTAGAGATTGAAGAGGATGAATTTAAACTGAAAGGGGAATTTGAAGAGAAAGTTGATATCAAATGAGGTCAATATGTTGGATGATCGCGGTTACGGTATTATGGATCCCGGTACCGGCATAGACATATGAAATTGGTGAAACTGATAAGATTATTTATATACAAAAGGAAAGGGCAACCGAAATCGCTCACATTGTTGTTAAATACATGGTAGAAAAGGAAAGTGTGTTGGGATACCACGCAGGAAGGAGTGGACGCGGAGGCATATCAGTCAAGTCTCCGTCTCTTGACCGCAAACTGTTCCAATAGCTCAACCCTTTCTTTGAGACGAGCATTCTCTTTCTCTAGATTTCCACGATCCAGAATTAAATCATCGCGGTACCTTTTTTGTGTTTTGGGTGATCCTTCTATACATTTATCCAAGATATCCCGGTGCTTCTTGGACGACATCACTGGATCAGATGATTCAGTCTCTGGAGTCCGAGCCCGAGGAGTCTTTGGTGGCCTTGGTGTCCTGCATGGTGTAATAGGCTGATGATTTTGGAAAGTCTCACTTTCACTGTCGAATTCACCTCCCTCCGATTCAGAGGTATTGTCTCTGCCTTGGCTCTCCTGTGATCGCCGCGACGAAGAATGCGAATACTCGCAGCTAGAGTGTCGGCTCACTTCCTCCGTGGAAGGCATGATGGGCAAAGGAACACTCGTTCGAGGTGTGGCTATTGTTCTCGCCGTTCTCGGAGTGGTGTCGTCCGAGTAGAGACGACTATCGAGAATAGAAGTTCTATCCTCTGGCACGGCAGTAGCTCGGTTCCCCTGGAGACAGTTCCGAAGGCGGAATTCATCTAGCGGCACAAGGCAGCTGTGACGCCAGATATCTGCAGCTTCTTCCGCCCGTTTAGATGAAGCTACCTCTCCATCAATCCACGATGCAAACTCCCTCACGTCCAGTGTAATGGCATTTTCATTGTTATCGGAGAATCGCTTTCTCATGTAGTCGGTATAGCTCTGTTGCATGGGACCAAAAGCAATGTTTTCCATTGGGTTGAAGAACTGTTGATCGTTCTTGGGGAAAGAAAGACAAGCGATCCTGTTGTCCCAGCAGAACTTTTCAAACTCAGGAAAGACTATGCGGAATCGATGGGAAATCAGTAGAATTCTCCATATTTGACGCCGACCTTTGGGTCGAGTCTCTGGTTCAAAGATGGTCTTCAACCAATCAAGTGCATGGTTGGCCTCAGACCAGCCTGACTGCGTAAAGGAAGCCTTGATTCGACCAAAGTTCTTGGTCTGCGGTGGGTCCTGACTCCTGCAGACAATGTAAGGGGGCAGATGCTTTCCTCGTGTTGAGCAGCAGTGGATCACAGATGAGAATGCACGTTCTTCTCTCTTGTGATTTTGATTCATTGGTCGAACGAACATAAGACTTGCCTTTCGGTACATGGTCGTAACGAATGCGGCATCCTCCATAGCATAGATGTTGTCATTGGTAACTGCGAGTCGCTGCTTGATATCTTTGAATGCTTGGAAGAACTTCCAGGCTCTGCGATCTTCATGCGGACCTTTCAATTTTAGTGTGTTGCGCTCTTTGGCTATGTGATCAGCAAGTCTTTGATGGCGCGTCCAAAATCCCTTTTGCCAACCAATGTTGAGGTTTGGCCTGTTCTGACTATAGTTTGGGTGGTTGTGGAAATATGCATTGGCTGTATCCTTTGCCAACATGTGGTAAGGAAAGAATCCATGATTCAACCATCGCTCTACCTGCTCAACAACTGCATTTTCATCCTCGACCGAGAGAGCCGGTTGACCCATGACACCAGACTTCTTTCGCAGATATGCACCAGCAAGATTTGTGGCAACTTCGGAAGCAATCGTGTGAGATGGAGGCGCCCCAACAATAGTGAGCATAACCTGCCTTCTGATATCTGATTTATCCTGGGGCTTAAAAGCGAGGTACCGAGGATTTCAGAACAGCTGACCTGAAATTCTGACATAAAGAAAATTTTAGCACTGGGAGTGAGTCCTGGGGTTATAAACATTGACCAAGCCTCCACTCTGTTGGCTCCACAAAAAGTCTGGTTTGGACTGAATCGATGCATTTTGTATGGCTATTTGGGCCTGTTTGTTTGACACAAAACTGTTAATTTAGGTATAAAGTGGATGCTATTCCACTCCAGGCCGTCTGGTTTCCATAGTGACCTGTATCCACAAAATGTTGAACATTTATTCTAGCTTCTTTTTCTCCGGGTAATTTTGCCAGTTGAACCTGTGATGAGCGAAAATAATATAGTTCGATAGGCAGATTGGAGAGTGAATGATAGGGAAAGTAGTCCATAAAATATAATTACTATAGGGTAGCTTTACATTGTCAGGACGGTCAATTAACTTTTTAGATGTCAAGGATGAGGAAGATGATTGGCATAACTTCCAGTAGTTAAGATGTAATGGAGTTGTTGAAGACTTTGCAGAAGTAGACATGAAACCGAGACGAGTCTACACAGCAAGAGAGAGATCAAAGAGAAAGTCGATATCGAAGGGAATAAATGTGTTGAAGGATCGTGGTTCCCGTATTATAGATAGATCCTGGTACTGGCACCTATATAGACATATGTATGATATTGAGGCTGTTATTATATTATATATACATGACTTTAAAGTGAAACAGGAAAAATAGAGGGGAAAAAGCAAAGAGACAAAGAACAAAAGAAAAATGGAAACGATGATATGCCTAGATACCCTTCTCAACCCCAGAGATCCAATCTTAATACAATGATAAATCAAATCTCGTATTCAGCGAGTTCTTGATTTCTCGGAAGCCGTGCGGCTGGGTGGAAGGAAGCAAGCATTGAGCCACACCTGCTTTGATTCGATGCGACGATCAGATAATCGAAGTTCATGATCAATGAAGATCGCAAATTGAGTCAAGAGTTCCGCTTTCAAAAGGGCTGAGATATTCACTAGCTCTTTTTAGAACACAGAGACATATGACATTCATTTCCCAGGAGGTCACGAAGAATTCAGGCGTCACAGGGAATAGACTATCAACCAGCAACAGACGTAGTTGGCCTCGGTCTTGTCTTCCAAATTAACTTGTTTCCTTTATGAAGGTGCTGTTCAGCCAACCCAGTGCATGCGTCTTTTCCGCCCAGGCAGTGGTGTTGTACGAAATCGTGACTCGGCCTGCGTACTTTTCGGCCCTTGAAGATCGGAGGATTTAGAGATGACATACGGTGAAAGCGGCTTGCCCTCGCCTGAGTAACAGTAAATAACAGAGGCCAATGTGCGGTTCTCGGAAGACCTCTTGCGGCTAATATTCCAAGGCTGCCTGTCTTTTGAGTTATAGTGCCATATCCCGCGTCTGAGAGGGCATAGATGTTCATCGCCGAGTCGGCAGTCTGCTCAAATGACCACAAACTGGTCTATAAATTTGCAGAGCCTAGCATCTTCCAACGCAGGATCTTTGCTTGACGGCGTCTCTTTCTCTAAATTGCTCATGAAAGTCCCAATTGCGTGTGCATATCCCACTATGCCGACTGATACTATTGTCCCTTGTAGGTTAACATTCAGTGAGTCGTGCACTATCTTTTCAGAGCATACATATGAATTTGTGAAGTATATCCTCAGAACCTGAAATCCAATGTCAACTAAGGAATCATGATGTTAGACCCGAGTGCATCCCCGGGATTTAGGGAGTTCCAGTGTTTGGTAGCAGATTGTGCTCCACGTGTATCCACAGCGGAGCTGAGCGATTCAGGTCCAATGGAAGCAGATGACTGTTGAAGATGAGACCATGAGAACACTGACGATGATAGTCGTCACTTGTGCTCAAGTCAATTTCTTGACCCTTAAGAGGCTGACTCGACCTCGGAACCGCGGCCTGTGACCTGTTTATGTAAGCAACACATGACGTCAATACCAAAACTACTAAGACGCGACTGTCCTCGCGCGCATTGGTGTATTTTTTCTTATGGCTACCTTCAATCACCGCCAGAAGTGGCCAATGACACCTCAACCTAGTTCACATGCAAACACTCTTCTAACCTAAAATCAACATGGCTGTAGCATCAGTCCCAATAACACACGGTGGTGACAGTAAGTATTTCTGGCTCAAGTATGACCCTATGGATACTGACAAGACCACAGGTTTTCTGGCTTCGGCCGCAGCACTGAACGGTCGCGTCTTCGACACCGACCCAGTCATTACATACATGCTACTGAGCTTGTCTCGGCAAGAAAGGTTGGCTTATTTGCCGACATACTGGGCCACGCTCATCAAGTCAGCCTTGCTTAATGATGCAGTGATCACCGAAGCCGATGGCTGGAAAGCAGCATCTGTCATGGTTCCGCCTGGCCGATATATTGACAATGCCTGGACTCTTGTGTGGGCTGGGTTTCTGAGCGTGCTGTGGAAACTAGGAATGCAAGGCGTTAAGGTGAGCCAAAACCCAATGTTCTCGCACAGAACACTCCCAGACTAACTAATTATCTAGCGTCTTTGGTTAGAATTCTCTGGTATGACCGATAACGCGAAGAGAAACGGGCTACGTGGACAGACCCAGTACTACTACATCTTCAGTATCGGAACCGAGCACGAACACCGCGGAAAAGGTAAGACAGCGCCGTTTGTGGCTCCGTAATGCTCCATCTCTTACTGATCTCTTTCCAGGCCTTGCCAAAGCGATCATTCGTAATCACCAGCAGAACGCCCAAGCTGCGAACCTGCCGATCTGGCTCGAAGCAACGACTGCAGGCTCGCGCGCTCTCTACCTGTCGATGGGATTCGAGGAGGTCGAAGAGATTCGGCTTGGAAAGGGTAAGGTATCTGCAGATGCTAGTCTTCAGTCTGATGGACCGGGAGTTTCCCTTTGGGCGATGGTTTGGTGGCCAACCCCACCCCCTGAAGCTACCTCCTAGGGGTTACTGGTATCATTATGCTTATCTATACACTCACTGCTAGCATATGTATGTATTCAAGTATATGTACACTGACTATCAACAGCCTTATTTTATTCATATTTGTGCAATATTTCATTATGTGCGATATGATCCTATTTCAAAACAGCTAACAGTACACATATACAGCCTAGTGAACCGCTAACCCCACCAAAAGGCAAGCTCAGCAAACCTTCTGCACGCTATTCAAATCCTTGGGGATAACACCGGCCTTAACAGCGTCTGCAAGAAGTCAGCTACCACCCTCGATAATCTACGAATCAAAGAAACTCACCCTGATAAGACCACCGGTAATCATTCAGCTGAGCTTTCCAAGTCCAAAAGACCCATCCTTGCTGCTGCTCATAGGAGTAAACCTGCGCTGCAAACCACTTTCCATAAAAGTCGGTATTTGAACTGGGTTCCCAATCCGCCGACCCCTCGACATCATCCGGTACAGAGAGACTCCATTCGCCAACAATATTAGGGAAGTTACTATCACGCTTATCACTGCAGGATGAGCTGATGTAGTTATCATGCGAGGCATCAATGCTAGTATCCCACTTCAGGTAGCGGTGATCATCATAGGCCATGTAGGTCAAGTCCTCGAGATGCTCGTTAGGATCACCCGAGCCCCAGGATTTATCCATGGTCTGGATATGGAGATAGTCATTCGCGTCGATAGAGAGCTTCTTCTCAGCAGCACGGATACGCTATATTCACCCATTAGCCCCATAACTACTCAAAAATACCGAGATATTTTCTCACCTCAACAGCCTTGGGGTAATACTCCGACCGCATAGACGAAGCCATCCCCTGATCCTGAACAGGTTCATTAACAACCTCCAACATCCCCACATTCCTCAACTCATCAGTCTTATAGACAATCTCAACCATCCACTCAAGCCACTTAAGTGCTCTCTCATAGTTATAGTCCGTATAGAATCCAGGGGTAGGAGCATACTGGCCAGTAAACGAATTCTCCGCCGCCTGCGCACCGGGCGCACCATGCAAATCCATGATAATATACAAACCCTTGTCACTAGCCCACCCACACACTTTCTTCAGATACTTAAGTCCATCCTGCGGGAAATGCTCGCTGCTATCAACCAAATCCTCGCGCAGCCAATACCCAACCGGTATGCGGATAGTGTTCAAGCCATAGCTCACGATCTCGTCGATATCATCCTGTGTAGTCCACGACTCCCAGTGTTTGGCGAAGGCGGCGTTCGCGGTGTCTTGACCCAGTGAGGAAACGCAGTCGAATTCGGATTTCTTCCCGTCGCAGCCCATGTCGGTCCATGCTTGCTGGGCAATCCAGGGTTCGAAGATGAATTGGGAGCCGAGGTTTACGCCGCGGATTTTGCCGTTGGAGGATTTAAAGAGGTTTGTACCATCTTTTGAGGTGATGGATTTGTTTTCTTCTGGGAGCCAGGCTGTTGCTAGGGTGGTCAGGGTGGTGAAAGCGGCGAATTTGGATATCATGCCCATGATGGCGAATTGTGAGGATGTGAGTTGGACTGAGAAGAGATGGATGCTCAGGAGGGGAAATAGAAGGATTTCATCGAATATAAATAATATCTCTTGTATTCCCCACATCCCCGGAATCTACGTTATAGTTCAATTATATGTGACAGAAATCTGTCTGTATTGCAACGTATGGGTACAAATGGCATAGATGAAGAACTCTAATTAACTAAAATGACAAAACCCGCTATTTCAACAATCTGAGCGGTAATGATGACTAAACGTAATATATGGTATGCATGGTACTCGAAGTCACATGATTTGCATGGTATAATACCTTGTAAATCCATGTATTTGACCTTGCACTTTGACAATATGTCTTAAGTGAATGTTATGTCCCAGGATACAACATAGTCCTGGGGGTGAAACCATCTGTTCCCTGATTAGGAAACTGCACTCATATCAGATGCGCACTGTGGGCTGGGTTCTAGGGGTGATTGGTTGCAGATTACTATTATGGTTGCAGTGGTTTGTGAGAATCTCTGGTAGGAACGACCTTTTACCTGAGTTTCATCAATCTGGGCATTAGCGGCTATGCCGATGTGACAATATTAGCTGCAAGTGAGATTATCCATGGTCCTTGTTAATTAATCACTCGCTCTAGAGTTTCCCTGTGGATAATCTTGTCAGCTTGATAGATGATCATCTCGAAACTTGATTGATTTGGCAAATGCAGACTTCCAATTTTGGGGGGATCGACAGCCACTAACTAGATATAGACTACACTGGGGGCTTGTCGGCCCATTGACTGTGTTGAACAGTATTCCCATGGAGCACACTTTGTGGATTTACTTCTGCAATTGTTCTACTTATTCACAAAATCACCTGGGTTTTCATCCTGGCCTACATGAAGACTCTATCGACTACAATCGAGCAAATGTCAGACAACGTGAATTATCATTAGAGAACATTAAAAATCATAATTGCGTGCGTTGCAATCAATATAAGAAAATCATAAAACATCGCCTCACAGCGCCTTGAGCAATTCCTGGATCAAAGGCAAGAAGCTTGTAACATCATCGATCAGGAGTGATGTCTCATTGACAAATTTAGGAGTGAGGAGATCATGAGCGTTTGCCAAGAGCGCGCCAATATCCGAAATGGTAGAGGGCTTGAGCAACTTCTTCACCTCTGGCATCAAGTCGGGTACGTATCCAAGAATATCCTTGAGCACGGTGACCACGTTGGGGGTCAGGAGGCCATCGGCGTTGTCGATGAGGTCTGTGGTCTCGGCGACGAAGTGGGGCGTGAGCAAAGTGGTAGCGTTGGTCACGATATATCCCAGGTCGGTGATGATGGTTGTGTTCAGGAGGGACCGTCTGAGATCCGGAATCAGAGGGCCGACGTCGCCAAGGAGTTCCTTCAGTCCAGTGACGATGCCTGGGGTCAGGAGGTCGTCGGCGCTGTCGATCAGACCAATGGTCTCGTTGACGAACTTGGGGGTCAAGAGTGTGTTGGCGTTGGTCAAGAGAGACCCAATGGCGGAAAGGGTACTCTTGTTCAGAAGCAACTTCAGCTCGGGTAGCAGAGGAATGACGTCCTTCAGGATTGACTTCAGTCCACTGGCCACCTCCGGAGTGAGGAGATCGCCGGCCTCGCCGACCAGACCCTTGGTATCCTTGACGAAATCCGATGTGAGCAGATCTCCGGCATTGTTCAGAAGAGTCTCGATGGCCTTGATCGTATCCTTGGTCAACAGCGACTGCAGCTCGGGGATCAGCGGGGTAAGATCGCTGAGGAGCGACTTGAGAGCCTTGACTAGGTCGGGAGTGAGAAGGCCGACAGCCTCGGTGATCAGGGTATTGGTGTCCTTGACGAAGGAATCCGTGAGCAGCTTGTTGGCATTGCTTAGTACATTCTCGATCGCCTTGATAGTGGCTGGCTTTAGCAGCCCTTTCAGCTCGGGAATGATAGGAGCGATCTGAACGAGGAGAGACTTCAGACTGTCAATGGTATCCGAAGACAGGAGCTCGCTAGCTTCGTCGATGAGACTCGTGGTCTGGTTTACGAAGCTGGTAGTCAGCAGGCTGTTGGCATTGCCAATCAGACTCTCGATGTCCTTGACATTGCCCTCGGTAAGAAGACCGCTAGCCTGGTTGATAAGAGGACCGGCCTGTTTGATGAGTTTGCCGGTAGTCGAGATGAAGCTAGGCGTGAGCAGCGTGTTGGCATTGCCGAGCAGACTCTCGATCTCCTTGACATTGCCCTCGGTAAGAAGACCGCTAGCTTGGTTGATAAGGGGACCGGCCTGCTGGATGAGCTTGCCAGTAGTCGAGATGAAGCTAGGCGTGAGCAACTTGTTGGCATTGCCGAGCAGACTCTCAATCGCCTTGACATTGCCCTCGGTGAGTAGACCACTGGCGTCGTCAATAAGAGGGCTGGCCTTGCCGATGAGGTTGCTGGTCTCCTTGACAAAGGTGGCAGTGAGCAGCGTGTTGGCGTTTGTCAAGAGTGACTCGATCGCGTGAACATTCCTCTCGGTAAGTAAACCGCTCGCGTCGTCAATGAGAGGGCTGGCCTTCTCAATGAGGTTGGTGGTCTGCTTGACAAAGTTGGAGGTGAGGAGGTTGTTGGCATTGTCGATGAGGCTGTCCACCTTGTCGATGAATTGACTAGACAACAATTTGTTGGCAACCTTAAGAAGCGTTCCAATCTCCTTGGTATTCTCTGCGGTCAAGAGCTCGTTGGCATTGTCAATGAGAGCGCCGGTCTTCTTGACGAAGCTCGAAGTCAGGAGATCGTTGCCATTGGCCACCAGGGTTCGGAGCTGGTTGTCGACTGGGGGTGCTAGACCGGTGGATAGATACTCGAAGGTGTCGGCGAAGTTGCCCAAGAATTTAGGGTTAAGCAAACTTTCAAGCCCATGCAGAAGGTCACCGATACCGCCACTGCTACCGCCGAACAAATCCGAGATGGCTTCTTTCATGTCTGGCAGAATAGATTTGGCAGTATCACCGCTGTCCGAGTCGCTGTCCGAATCACTATCAGAGCTGGTAGACTTTGTGCTCGAGGTGTCTGTAGCAGAGGCAGAGGAGGTAGTCTCGGGGGCGGAGGACTTGGGCTCAGCAGCCGAGCTATCAGCAGTCTTGGTGGGGGCTGCTGCTGGGGCTGCATCGGTTGATTCTTTCGTGTCTACACCAAGAGCAGTCTTTATGCCGCCAACCACGGATTCCAAGGGGTTGGCCATAGTCGGGTCGGCAGTATCCGCGCTAGCGGTATCAGCTTCTTCTTCTTCTGCAGCCGCAGCAGCAGCCGTGTTAGCGGCTTTGGCTGTGTCGGCGGCAGTAGTAGTGTCGGCAACGGCGGCATTGACCTGGTTGACATTGTTTGCTTGAGTAGCCGAGGCTGTCGGGGCGGCCTCGTCTACAACGTTCGCGGCGGGAGTGACGGATTGCGCTGGGCCTGTAGCAGCGGCCGGACTTCCTGTCACATTGACTGCGAACAGGAGTGCGGTGGCTAGTGTTGGTAAAAGACGCATGTTGTATGGGCCGATCTAGCTGTCGTTTCTTTATTTGATATCTTGTCCAGCCAGTCAAATTACCGTCGATTCCCCAAACCTATCGTTCAAAGGTTTGTTGCTGAACAGGAAGAAGAGCCTTCGGGATATTCAAAAACTCAAACTTGGAGCGAGCAAGCTCTTTATTTGCATTGCGATGGCACCGATCGTCGCGCATCAGCCAGGGTCCCAGCTAACCGCAATTGTACTAACATATCTTTGTTTTTTTGCGTATAGAGTACGATGTAGCTCCATCATCGCCGAGGAAATAGGGATCGACACCGAGGCAGATACCGATAAGCTACCATGTGATGGGCATTGATGAGCATTGATGAGCAATTCTAGTCACAACTCCACATCATAGCAGAGTCTAACAGCTCGCCGTCGGCCGTGCCTGGGGACCTAGGTAGGGATCGGCAGTACTAGCAGGAAAAACGCAAAGCAATTCCACTCCCGAGGTCCAGCCGGGCACATGTGCTAGCTTTTGCGGGGGGGGAAGACTGGGCATCTATCAAGTCATCGCAAAGCTTCTGCGTAGGAAGTATATTGGCGTATATTGGGGGATGCGGGATTTCCGGGGGAAATGGCAAAAGCGGGGATGATATTTCCCCACTACAAAAGTCATGAGAATCAAAGCCAATGATGATGTGGCTGACGTTGGAAATCCGAAAGAATAACAGGATGAGAGGGGAGGTTCGGAGTTGAGGCTGAAAGAGGAAAAGAACTACATATTGTTGCTCATCTCTGCTCATCTCCACCAAATCTCCACCAAAAGCTTCGCAATTCTCATACATCAAAGTTGGACATAGCATTCTCTATTATATTTGTTTATATTTCAAAATTAACAATCATTAGGAGATTACTCATAAGAGTTTAATCGCCCTATCTCACGTATACAGCATATATTGAGGAACAATCGGCACCCATGGAGTACTACGGTGTACTTTATAACGGGACGAAAAAGGATGAGATCGCCGAGTGTCTAGAATTGGAAAGCTTAAGCATTCATCTTTTTATCGCCTGCTATTTGCTTTCTTTTTGGATTCTAGGTGTGTTAAACCACCCTTCTGTACGAAATACCCCATATTCTATACATACTGCCTAGATCTCTATATCTTCCTCGATGCCACATTCCTTCGGCACACTCATTAGCGTCTGTGAATCACTCGACCGTGAGGCAAATGACTTGAATTCCAGAAACCACGTGCGAGCCTCCTTATGATTCGCTAGGTTTCCCAATAGAAGCCACTTCCACTCCGCGTCTTCCTCTCCGAGCCCGAAGCCCGCCCCTGTAAACTCCCACCACACAGGGAAATACCCCGAGCTCTCCCATTCAATCAGAGCGCTCAATTCAAAGTTAGTTGGGTCCACGATAATGTTGCAATTAGTCAAGTCCCCGTGGGTAAAGGTCCTGGGGTGCGGAGGAGGCATGCCATCACGGAGCCGCAATCTAACAACTTCCGGTACTTTATCGCTCAAAGGTTTCGCCAAAGCATCCCACAGCTCTTCAGCCGTGCTCGGTGGGCCATGTTGAACATAACCCTGCCCCGTAAAGAGAAAAGCACACAATAAACCGGTTGATCGTGGACACTTTCCATCTTAGCGGAGTGGAACGAGCGAAGCTGCCCCAGATACTCTGTAGTCTGTCGAGCGAGTTTCTCCCGGTCGGGTTGGGGGATTGACGACCAGATCTCCTCTAATGGTACCCCAGGCACCCGCTCGACGATCTGGAAATATCTTTCGCCTTCGGTCCACTCCTCTATGGTAGTGTGGACGAGGATGGTGGTATTCTCTTTGAAGAAGTGGGTGTTGATGACCTCATAACTCGGGGGGATCCTTCTGGCGCTCTTTGAGAAGAAACTTCGAGCCGAGGGACCAGTGGCCCTGATTGCTGGCTCCGTGGAAGAGGCGCACGCTACTCTCGTAGGCGCAGCGTCTTTGCCGATCTAGGGTCCATTTGCATGCGGGGACACGGGACCGATGATGACATTGAAGCTTTTATTCCGGATTTCCTTGAAAGTGTTATCTTTTGATATATTAATCCGTCTCAGGTTGATGAGATGTAAATAAGAGAATCACAAGATAAACTGCTTGGTTCTTTCTTTGATGTACTAGCGGTGAGTAAACAAGACTCTACCTGTGAAGTATACGAGCACATACCTCCCGCGGATGAATGCATTTTCGCAATGACCAATCGGGTATATTGGATATTAAAATAATACATCATCTGGTAGATTTGGAGAGCCTCGAATTTAATTCTAATGAAAAGCCGTTGATCGCACTTAGCATTTGTCTCAGTTGCCTCTACTTCTACCTCGGTCGCTTCATCGCTCGAACTTCTGCAATTTTGTGACCATAGCGATATTGTCTTTCAAAGTATGATATCTCATGCAGTCCAGAATAGTGCAGGACAAGACTCAACTTGGGTTTACAGCGTGGAATAAAACCTTGGAAGTACTATGTAGCAAGTGATACGGGCTATGAAAGAACCACAGTGAGATGGGTTACTTTGAATGAGAAGAAGGATATCACTCTGTCCTTTCTTAAAAATCAGCCCAAGAGATACTCTGTAAAAGAGTTGGGTATGAACGTTGCTCCCAAGTTTTCCTATCCACGGGCTAATTAATTACTTATTAAACACTTGAAACCTCCCAAGATAAATGCATTAGAATAAATCAGTAGCGTTATTAGTTTACTAACTCGTTGAGATCTCAACTATCCCTCTTCGTTCTTCCAAATCCACCCCAGAAAAGCCTATGTGTAAACGGTATTCCAACTACCTTGCTTCTATATTGTAGGACAGTTGAACTCATATGCACAGTTTAATTTAACTTCGTACCCACCTAAGATATAGAAATTCTCCTACTAATTCCTGTCTGGGCCCCGGTGAAGTATTCACTGTTGAAAGCTCCCTTGACTATCAGGTATAGTGCTCTCTCGAGGGGGCTATTTAGTCAAACGGGCAACTTCTACACAGCCACATTGTATTGAGTATGGAGTACTCCGTATATTGTATTATAGAGAAAACTAAAATCAGAGTCCAGAGTTTGAGCTCACCGCAATTATGTTCAAAAAGGGGACTATCAGTTCAGCCAGCCCTAGTCGATCCCAAATATATAGGGCGTTCCCGGCAAGTCCCGGATAAACCCAAACCCCTGGGATTGGAGAGATATATTGACCCACTGACAAATCAAAGAGATATCAATTTCGATCAGATCGAATCGAAATACCCAATCAAGATAGTATAAACGTCGGAATCCTTCGTACAACATGCCATTATCCGAGACATAATTCCTAGAATGAGAATGAAAATAGCCTGAAGGATCAAATGTCATACGAGGTAAGCCTAGATCCTCTCTGGGGCCACATCACCCCATAATCTCCATGGTATATTTGTACCTCGTGGCTTTTCGTAGGTTCTTTGAAACGGTTATAAGTGGATCCTAAAACATAAGTACATGTAAGGAGACAAATAAGTTGAATGTATCAAAGGAATAAAATCAGTATGTACAGCAAAGTACAGCAAAAGTCAAGTAACTGCCGGGATTTCCCCGGCCGGCCGAACCGGCTCTCCACCTAACCCTTTCCACCCATCTCATCTTCCCTTTGAAAGCTACTTTAGATACTTCAGACGTTGATTTGTCCACTTAACGCACTACTTACTAGGAAGGATTCTGTCGGCCGACCAACTTGAAATTCCCGAAATTCGGGGACCCCGACATCCAAGGAATGTGCCGACTTTCGCTTTTCTAATTTCTTCTACACCTTACAAGACCGAGTCTAAATATTCAGTTCTGACCTTATATTTTGAATGGATTCATATGTCGATATCATTCCTCCCCATCGGATAGGGGAAAGGGGGTATGTATATAGCGCAGCAGATGCTGACCTCATAGGAGATCCCTAGGTATTGTATATTCCCGATAATCCAATGTTCCCCAAACGCCAGACCAGGGAAACAAAATAAAAACAAGGGAAAAAAATAGTATATGGGCATTTACACTACTGGGTTATTCCCGCTCATGCTGGGGAATAACATCACATCAGAAACACGACCAAGGATATTCCGCATGCTCACACCCTCCATCGGCTGCGGACCTGTACTGGTGCCGACCGACGATGAAATATCAGGGCTGGGGGCAAGAGACGGAGGGGAAGGCAACACAAGGGGCGAATATGTTGTGCTCGATGGTTGCCCAGTCGAACTATCTGTGCGAGCACTAAAAGCCTCACGGATCTCCCGCAGAGCACGGAGTGACGAAGAAAGATGCTTGGCAGAGTCGGTGCGGTTGTTGTGGTCTATGTCACCGTCTGCATAGACATGGTCCGCTAGAACCATCTCCAGCCTATCGATCAGCTGCCACGTCTGCGGGCTGTCGTCATTTGCAACAAGCAAAAATGCCGAGGCAATACTTCGCTGCAGACTGATCCAGGACCGTGAGCAGTGGGAATTGATTTCATGCAATTCGACAAATGCGTCGATTGTGTTGAACAGACTCCCGATGCAATCTTCGCGAATCATGGCGCGACGCGGTGGATCAAAATGCACATGTGGATCGAGCGAGACGCGACAGAGGACAGAAAGAAGGTAGGAGGAGTGTAAACGCAATTCAGTTCGCTCAATATGCTCCGCTAGCGATCGACAGTTGTCTCGATGCCGCAGATGTGGAGTCGCCTCGGCGAGCATCCGGTGGATCTGTTGTTTATATTCACGGATCTCTTGAATACATAACTGAGATGATCCAGGATACATACGCGACCGCAGGACCTCCAACGCCAAGGATACAATGCGACAGAGAGTCTCAAAATAGGAGCGATGGCCCGGCATTGATTTGGGATCGAATGGAATTTCAGGTTGGCTGACCATGGTGATCGATGGTCGGTCATAAGCAAGCGAGAAATGGCTGTTCTGGAAGGCCATTGTCCACCTGAGAAATGTAAGTTTAAGATCAGTCAAAAGACGAAAAAAAACGGATACATACCAGACACGCCTTCGCACTTCCTGGTCTGCAACTGAGAACCCGGCCGAATCAACATGAAGCCCGAGAACAAGACACATTCGCTCCGTCATACCTAATACCGGTTAGATTGACCATCTTTCATTGGAAACACTCGACACGTACCAAGCAAAGTGTATGATGCACCTGCATTCATATTATATGAAAGAACATTGCTAATGATGAGAAGAATCTGAATTACTTCTACAGTAGGCTGCGACACATAATTCAACATTCGAAGACATTGATATGAACAGGAAACTGGAGAAAGTCAGCACAACACTCCCGAGCTTTCTGGAATGCGACGCACCATATACCCATGAGGTCAACTCACGGTCGCTTTCTGGGATATCAGACAGCTGACATCCCGATGCAAGAACTGCAAAAAGTAGACTGAGAAAAGCCAAAGGCATCCCGAATGGTTTCACTAATCCATTGGCATCGGCTTTATAAATACCCCCCGCCCGTCGTCGATTATCGAGAAGTCGTTTGGTTTGTCGTACTAATTGTGTTGTGTCCGACAATACTGGGTATAAAACTGACCCTATATCCCGGTAGAACGCCAGGAACCTGACAATTGGAATTAGAATGCATCACAGACCACCGCATATCTTCGACTTACTCCAAACACCGTGCGTCTTCCGGAAGAATCGCACAAACACCGGCAATATTGAATGTGAACGGGTCCGAGGACCACAAATCCACAAAGGGATATGCAACCGACTCATTTCCCAAAGCAAGCTCAGCAAGAAGATCATCCTGGGGTAGCGCCTGCGCTATATCCTCCGAACTCTTCGATTTGTCCAAGATATCAACCAAAGCCGACCGCGACCCGAGATGGACCGCCCCCGTCTTCAAAACATTCGACCCGTAGACACCTTCCGACCGGGTGGAATTTTTTCGTTCAATGAGTTCTAGTTCTGGCTCTGGTTCTGATTCTGGCGGCTTATGAGTCGAGTGTGTCTGGAAGAGCGAGTGCAGACTGCCGATGATTTGTTCCATTGCGACCATCTTGGTGTTGATTTCATCCCATTCCGCCTGGGAGATATCAATTATGTCCGGTAAATCCGGATCCGCACTGGCGGTCGAGGGATGATCGGTTGCATATGAGCCATCGAGTGTGGGAGCCGAGTTGGCATATGGGGGGATCGTGGGAGAGACAAAGGTAGGTTGTTGTGATGGCGTGGAGGAGGCTGTGGCGACGGTAGGAGGGGGAACCTTTGCAGACGATGGACGACCGTAGGAGCAGGTGAAATTTCGTTTGGTGCAATTGCCGCAGGGGACGTTGCGATCGCAGCGGACTTTGCTTGCTCGGCAAGGGAGACAGGTCTTGCACTCGCGCGGCCGGCGGCGGATAGGGTAAGTTGGCATAATGTGAATTTTCTTTTTTTTCCTTCTTTTTTCCCTCACAACCGGATCCCCGCGATTGACAGCAATGAAATGATGGGAGAGGCAGCCTGCGGCGACCGGGCAATAAGAGGGAGCGGCATAGGAAGACGTAGATTGAGGTGAATATTGAAAATGGACAGCTCTCACTGGTGCTGACCAGTCAGCATAATGCCAATCACTGATCGGTACAAAAGACTAGGCTTGGGGCGATTGCTGCGATGGCGTTCAACAGTGCCTATCATCGGCTAACGGAGGTCCGTGAGCTGCCCCGGATTGTTCTGCAAATGGCCAGGAAGCAGCAGAATCGAAAGTGAACTTCGAGATAAGATATAATCCTAAAAAGGCTTAACCCTTTTCAAGAGGTGCTGAGGTTATGTGTGGGATTGGAATGAATTAAAAAAATTGTGCGGGAGGGAACAGAGTTGTAAATTGTGAAGATGTCCCAGGTGCAGGTGGCAGAGGTTGATTTCATAACCAGCGGGTGTTCCCGTTGGACATGACAGGCCTAGAGTCCTAATTTGGTGGATTTGGGTTTTGTTGACTTTTCTTTTTATACTTCATGTTACTGACTTGAAGATAAATGTATAAGTATCTATACATATCTGAAATGACTTTGGGTGTATTTATTATGCAAGTCTAAGCCTACAGCTGTAATTGGCTCAACACGGTTTCTCTCTCTATATATATACAGGACCCATGGGTTATATATATAAAGCCATGATCATTTCTATAACGAATAAAAGGTATCAATTATACAGCAGTAGTTACCGAAGGAACATAAGGCACACATATTCCTCCATAGGTTAACATGTCTTTCACGCCTTGGACTTCTTCTCAAACACCTGCGGTACCACCCACCAGTCATGCCAACGAGACTTAGATCCAACCTGAGGAACAACCACCTCCAGGTTGAGTGATTTGTCTTCAGAAGATGCCGCAGAGAGTGCCTTCTTGACCGCCTCAATAGCAAGACTGGTTCCAATGCAGGCACGCATAGTGTTCTTCACGTTGCGCTTCCAATCCTCTTCAATGGCCGAGGGTCGCGGTGTGTTTGGCGCAGAAGGGTCATCAATGAATGCCCCATTGGCAAGGGTCGCCTCCCACGCCTTGCGCGCTTCAGTAATGGCTTTGGAGGCACGCTCCAGAATGGTAGCATCGGAATCACCCTCGAGAGCTGCTTCGCGCTGGTATTCCTCGTATGGGACCAATTCCGGCAATGTGATTGGGATAAATGGCTTCATCCGAATTTCGTAGCGAAGCCGGTCCGTAGAATATGCCTGGGGAGACGAGGCAGACGGGAGCACGTTGTGTCGGGCCAGTACAACATACAACGCATGTAGAGCAATCGCAAAGGCATCCACCGCAACGATGTGTGTGGTTAGCCTCTCCAGGGCGTGGAATGATCGGTGGAACGCCGATGCCTTTTGGGCGGAGCTTCCAGAGCGGTCGCCACTGGCCATCAAGTCACGTTTTCGTGCAGCCACAGTAAACGTACGAATGCGATCAATGTGACCGAGATGTGTAGAACAAATATGAGACAAATACCAGTACATCCCCGGTAACTCTTCCGGCGAGTAGATCGACAACTCAAAGCCCATCTGGAGAATGAGTCTGAATTGGACAAGCTTTTGGTGATAAGCCCAGCTGCTAAGTGGGAAGGACCAGGTTGGTTCGCCGCCTTGGAATTGTAGAGGTGGTTCCGCACTCAAAATGCGGAGCTCGAGATCAATTTCTTCTGCCTGCGTTGGATCAGCATTGACACTCAAATGGCAAAGAGACTCGGGGCAAAACTGACCTCCATCTGCAGATTGTCCCAATCGATCAGGGTGTGGCAGAGTGTTCGGCGAATGCGACACCTATTGAGACATGCACACCGCACAGTGTCAACAAATGGCTGTGAAAGTTAGCGAATGGGACATGTCAAGATCTATATGTACACTAACCTGGGCGAATCGCTTCATAAAATCATCCATCTTTTGAGCAATCTGGAACCGAGGATCGGACGGAACTTCCACTTCATCGGTGTTGGCCTGGAGCAAAATATTGGCAGGCAAGACGAGTTCAGCGAGTTCATCGTATAGAAATTCCTTGACTGGTACGGCGCCGAGGATCGTCATGTTGCTGACAATCAACGCCTGGAGAAGACAACGGATATAAATAGATGGTTGTGGTTTTCGAGAAAGCAAAGTCCACACAGCAGTCTGCAAAATAGTTAGAAACAGAGTTAGACCCAAGTTCAAGATTGCATGCCTTAAAATTGCTGGGACCAGTGTAATCAAGCATTTGTTGCATATCTATCGCATCTTGGCACAGTCTTTTCAGATGTGCCAGTGCATCATCGGAGTTAATATGAACCATCGGTCGAGGTGGCACTGTGCTAGCCAGCTTCCGTTGAATCTTCAAGCTGAAGGCCTCTGGCACTGGCTTCCCCAGCGCCACAGTCTCTGACAAAGGTTGGAGTTGAGCTATACACGAGGAAAAGTTTTCTGTAGATCTGGTTTCAAGAACCTCAAGGTCCTGGTCTAGTGCAGACAAAAACTCATGCCGAAACACTAGTCTGCAATGGATGGCATCTTTGAGTTTCTGGTCAATATCGGTCTGCTCCGCAACCCAAGCAGCCGCCTGGTCCAGCAGACGGTGAAAGTGAGATATACTCCAGGCAGACATAAGATTGCGGTTGTATAGTTGACTGACAAAATCCTCTTCCTAGTTGGCGTACGGCATTAGCAACGGTCATATTTTTCGACTCAGTCGACTTACCTCATAATAATATTCAGTGGCTACTCGGATGTGCACAAGATCACAAGCCTTGACCAACCCAAGACAATAAGCTCTCAAGACGAGGTTGACCAAAGGAGCATCACTTGGTACACGGTCAAATCGAGCGTCCTCCATGGTCCTCGGCACCGGCCACAATAATTTATCGAGGTAGATTGACGTGAATAGGGTCTGCGATAGAGGATGTCCCTTATGCCATGCCACCTGCGATTAAATCAGCAATCTGCCTGTCTCCATATGGGTGATATAATCTCCCACCTCGTGACACAACAACTGGTCCATCAAGCCAATGACTTCCTCTGGTGTCAACGGCCGCCGCACGTCGTAGTCGTCTTCCAGCGCCTGCGCAAGATTTTCTCCGGGAGCTATGTAGCCGCTATCCATCTTCGAGTCCATAATCTGTTCGGTTTCGATCGTCATCAGCTGCAATTCTCGTTGCACGTTTCACATCCGGTGAGAAAGCTAACGCACCTCCAATGCGCCCACGGCTTCGAACAGTGTGAACGTCTCATCTTTCACGAGTTGCCCTGTATTGAGCGCTACGGTACAAATAATTAGAGACTTGATCAAAGTAGCCGGGGGCAACATGCTTACTCGCGGCGGCTTTTGTGAATTCATCGGTAATATCGCGGGGTGCGGACTGCGCAACGAACCGCGGACGGGGAACGCGAACTTCATTATTCGGCAGCATCGCGAAAAATCCTAAGTTCCCGCAGTGTACTTTTTATTACAGGACTTCAAACAAGTATTGTGCTGTTGGACGTGTTTGGAGAAATTGACAAATCGAGGGGGAGAGGCGGGGACGTGAGCGGAGGAAAAAGCGAGTCGGGCAGTCGACGACTGGACCCTAGAGGTGACGTGCAACCTCTGACCGGCCACGCTCGGGCAGTATCCATATGAATTCTTACGGCAGTTTTTTAATTAACAGCTTATACGTCGTTTGAAAACAAAGACGAGTGCGATTTCTAAGCTCTGCCCAACCAGACAGGCCGGTATTGCTACACATGTACATTTCAATGCCTCCCCCGGACCAAAAACTCGCTCAAGTCCGTCACACTCGGGCCCTGCATATCTCCAAGCTCGATTCTCTCAGGTTATGGGTGAATATGGCTTATTTCTCGGCAGCCTTGGCGATGGCCTCGTTGTTGGCCTGGGCGAGGGACTTGACATCACCCTGCTTGCCGTTCTGTTCGTCGTAACATTGTCATCAGTCAAAAGTTTGCAGCACAGAGCTCGGGAGTTCACTAACCTCCCACTTGGCAAAACGGAGGTCCATCTGACCGCGGCGCTCAGATGCGAGGCGAGGACCTTCCTTCAAGGAACGGCGCACCGTGCGGGCGGCGATGGCCAGGTAGCGGTTGTAGCTGGGGTCGGGGTTAGCATTGAATTTAAAGACGATTCGTGAATGCGTACGTCAAACCGGCGGCTTTCCAGGCAGCAGTCATTTTGAAGAGAATGTGGGAGGTATGGTTCGATTGAAGGGGTGAAAACGGTTCGGGTGAGTTTGGAAGCGTTCGACTTCGGAGGATCGGGATGACATGGTCACGTGAATACGAGTCTTTTTGGGAAGGCGGTGACCAGTGCAGCGGTGAGGATTTGGTCGGGTTGAAATTCAACCCGTGGTGCACGTGACATCGGAATATAGCTTATCCGAGAGTGAAAGGTTCCAGGGTTCAGTTAGATTGATAACCGTCTCCAGCGGTTGCTCTCACGTGACTGGCGTTTATTTTGACAACATCCCTTGTGAGATGAACGCTCTCCAACGAGACATACTAAATTATCCAGCCTCACAACATTCAATTGATAAAATTATAGTCACCATGTGCAATTGGGTCATTAATGAATAGACTTCGTGCTTTTCTATTTTTCTTCGAAGGTGGTTATGTGGGTAGGCCTTACTGCGAAGTTATATAAATCGTTCGTCACATGGACTGAGAAACATCCTCGTACAAAGAACATTCCACAACGCGACACACTATATTATTCAGCCACAACATATCCAATTGATAAAATTGTAATCGCTATATGCCATTGGGTCATACATAAATGCCTTACGTCATTTTCATTTCATTTTTCCAGGGTGGTGGGGTGTAAAAGCGTTGCCGCAAAGTTATATAGATCGTTAGTCCCAAGAGCACCAAAATGCACATACTCGCCATCTCAAATCAAGTATTCATCCTAACGTGCCCTCAGCCGCCTTGCAGTGCTAAACCGGATGACTTATCAGCACATGTAAATAGAAACGTAGGCTCCAACAGGCAGACATAGGCAAAGATTCGATGTGCCTGCTTGTGGTGTGAGGTATAAATCGCACCAATTTGAGTAAGCCACGCGCATACAATACGCGTAGTCGATCTTGAAACCAGGAACCAAACAATCACCCCAAACAAAACTGGAGTTCTAGGGCGGCTTTTTGCTCAAGGGCATTTGCCATTCCCCACCACTTCTTTTGGTCTCGACTTCTCTCACTTATCTTTCAATCTCATCAACCTTCATTTATCTCCCAACATCCACAGGATTCCCCATCTTTCTGTGCTTCGATACCAAAGCATCTGCATCGACAGTGCCTTTTTATCATATCTACCAGGTGAGTAATGCAGCTTTGTGCTGGCTCTGGTCCATAGCTTTCCCATGGCACATCTCCACTTCCCACCATGTCATCAACATGGGATTCTTGTGGCACACTGTGATAGTTGGTACCCCGCATTTCCATCCAAGCTTCAGGACATCTGGGTTGTTGTGTCACTCATTGACCTTGTCGAAGATTGGCTCTTGCACACCAACGTCCAACATTTCGCAAGCTTATATTACTTGCATGACCTCTGGGCACTTGTGGGGCCCCAGTCGAATATGTTGACAATCTTGCAATGTGATGGCCTTGCATCCGACTGTCATTGGTCTCACGCCTTTCATGACACTAGGGGATGTCGATATCGCACAAAACATCACTATGGTATCGGACACCAATTGCTGTGAGCACGGGCGGCTTCTTTGAGCCTTACCCTAACACCCCACAGTCGTGGTTAGCCATGTCACTCTTTGCATATTTGTCCCAACATACCTTGCTTGTGCGATACACGGCAACGTACTCCAGCCCCGACTGGGTATTTTGAAGGCATTCCGCATTGAGAACATTGTTTGTTTTCCTTGGGCTGGGTCGATCATGGTCCTTTGTTGCCATACATCCCCTGACTGCACAGAAGACATTCTCGAATGCTATACCTCTTCCGCTTCAGAGTTTGGCACCAATGTAGCAACACATTGATCATGACCCGTTACCTCCTGATGCCCCGTCTCTATATCCCATGTTTATTTTGTTTGTTATGAGCACAAATACTAATCATGATGTCGCGCAGAAGGATATAAAGGAATTGTTCATCCAACATGCCGACGAAGAAGAAGGCTGGCGGCCGCAGGCGCGACAATGAGGCGGACCTCGCTGAGCTCGAAAGTCTCCGGAAGCAAGTCGCTGAACAAAACAAGGCGCTGAAAGCTGAAGAATCTCGCAAGGAGGACGAGAGCCAGGGGAAGACTCAGGTCAACAGTCGGCGCCAACGGACACTAGTTCGCTGGGATGGTATGTTTTTCTTTGTCTTTTCCCCCATAATTCTCAACCCTGCTTCATATTGTGTTTGGGAGTTCATCGGGAGGATGTCAAATCAGGGAACATCCATTGATGGGAAGACTGTTGTCACACTGACTTGCATTCATATAGAGAATATTCCATTGAATTATGCTGACATTTGACCCGAACAGTGGATACCGACATTCGGCTTCTGCTGGCCATCCAGTATGCCTGCAATAAACTCAGCGTCAAGATTCCATGGAAGGATGTCGCGGAAGCGATGGGAGAAAAGTTTACGGAGGGTGCCATCGTTCAGCATTTGTCCAAGCTGCGTACCAAACGGGATGAGCAGGATAAACCAAACCCGCCTCCACTGAAGCGTGCAGCAAATGGCTATCACAAGAGTGACACAAACAACAAGAAGGATGTGTTGCCTTCCCCAAAGGAGGAGTCTGCGCCGAACACTCGCAGCACCAAGAAGCGGCGCCGTGATCCATCCGATGATGAATCTGAAGATAGCGTGTACACCCTGAAGAAGCAGTTTGCAAAGAACAATAAGAAGGACAAGGTCTTCGTTGCTCCTAAGCTGCGTACAAAGCGTGAGGACACAGACAGCAATGACACCCAGAAGCTGGTGTGTGTTGGAGCGGAATGGTTGCGTGACTTCGCTGGTGGCGACGAGCGTGAGGTTGACCGTGAAGTTGACGAAGAATCGGAGAGCTCTGAGGTGGACTCAACTGAAAGCAGCCAGGGAACTACTCAACCGGCTAAGAAATCAAAGGTGGTCATACTCAGAGTGGGCAGCGAGCGATTGGCAAGTGTTGACCGCTCCCTTGGGGACTCTGCAACTTTCCGAGACCCTATTACCCCAACCAAGCCACCGCGTGTTATCACCAATATGCCACCCCGTCATCCATCCTATTTCCCTTACATGCGTTCGGATTCTATTGCGCCTTTTTCGCCTCTGTCGCCTACTCCATTTTCAAACAACTCGGTTTCCATCCCTTTCCCATCCAATGGTCCCAGTCCATTCGACATTGTCAACCGGACTCCCGACACTCTGCTTGGTGCAACCCCCAGCAATGGACTAAATCCAGTTTATTCGCAGTTTGATATACCTGCCGAATTGCAATTTCCGGAGCAGTATGGCTACCCAGAAACAAGCAGCTTTGAGAACCAGTTCATTACTGACAATGAACTGTTTGTGAGCCTTTCTGACGTAGAGCCTCCTCGCTATTTGGGCTACGACGGCGAAGACGTCAAGGAATTTTAATTTCTTAGTCGTTCGTCATGGTTCCTGGTTCATTTGATGCTTCTTCAATGCCCCTTTTTCTTTTTTTTTTTTTCGTTTTTCGCTTGTTTTGACTTTTTTTGCGGTCTCTTTGCGTTTCCTTTTGCTTTTCCCGCTGGTTGATCGGAGGAGAGGGGTGAGACTTGATCCCGATCAACGGGTGCAACTCCGGATAATTATTCTTGCGTGGCATGGAGTCACGCCTTATCTGGAGTTGCACCCCAGCGATTTCATGCGTTGCTCGTTGGCCCCCTACGGGGGGCCGGTAGTCAGTTACTCCCAATAGTTAAGAGCATATTGCGTCCTTTCAAGTGTCTTGTAGATTATTATAAGGGTCACGCTAATTTATGGTAATGCAATAGGGAGGTTAGAATAAGGTGACATGAGAAAGAGAGCAATATCCTTGGGCTGACCTTTGATTGTAAGAGCTTTGAGAGGGAGCTGGTAGTGTGGATATTCCAATGTGAGTAGTATGTGGACTTGGGTATATATAGAGAGACAATTTTGTATTTCACCCTAAAATTATTAATATAAGGCTGTGAATTTCCATAGATGACCGGTTGAAGATACTGATATAGTGAAAAGCATCAACATAGAAACGAACAAAGAAAACTAGAGATAATACAAGGGACGTTGTTAATTTACCAATATACGGGGACGGGGATTTCTAAGTTGCCGAAAGCCGGAATACGGAGAACATATAGCTTCCCGAGGTATAAGTACGGCTTGAGTCTACAATATTGTATAACAGTAAGAATCTTTCTTCAGAACATTTAAATATGGATTAAAGAATTTCGGACTACATATTCCACGCATTCTCAATGTAATGATATCCTATAATAGTATATAATGCTAAAATAGGTCCAATAATCGACAGCCGATTTAGGTCCGTTCTTCCGGCTCACGTGACGGTTCTAGCTGTTTCTGCCGCCAAGCTCTGGGGATGAAGGAAGCGCCTGGAAAATTTTCGAGACTTTGGCTTCATCTTTCCCCCAGCTTTCTCCATCTCTTTCTTCCCCCCCCGAAACCCGTGATTTCTCTTGGGTTGTTGTATTTCTCTCTTGTTTTAATTATTTTAATCTCGTCATTCCTAGCCATGCAGCGCGCTCTCTCTACCCGGACCTCCGTCCTGTCGGCCGCTTCCAAGCGTGCCCCTGTCGGTCGCTCGACTTTGAACCTCCAACAGCAGCGTTTTGCTCACAAGGTGCGTTGAATTGGCAATTGCCTGCAGCCTCGTCTTGTTTCGGCATTGGCCCCGTTTTCCGTCCATTCCGAGGCCTTTGGTCGTTCCCCTTGCTAATAACAAGTAGGAGATCAAGTTTGGCGTTGAAGCCCGTGCCAGCCTCCTCAAGGGTGTTGACACTCTTGCTAAGGCTGTTACTTCCACACTTGGTCCCAAGGGTCGCAATGTCCTCATTGACTCCCCCTACGGCTCCCCCAAGATCACCAAGGGTAAGATTTCCATCAAGACAGATTCATAGCAACCCGCAGAAGACTAATCATTCCCCAGACGGTGTAACTGTCGCCAAGGCCATCCAGCTCCAGGACAAGTTCGAGAACCTCGGTGCTCGCCTCATCCAGGATGTTGCCTCCAAGACCAACGAGGTTGCTGGTGACGGTACCACTACCGCCACCGTCCTCTCCCGCGCCATCTTCTCCGAGACCGTCAAGAACGTTGCCGCTGGTTGCAATCCCATGGATCTGCGCCGCGGTATCCAGGCTGCCGTTGAGGCCGCTGTTGAATACCTCCAGGCCAACGCTCGCCCTATCACCACCGGCGAGGAGATCGCCCAGGTCGCCACCATCTCCGCCAACGGTGACACCCACGTCGGTAAGCTCATCTCCACCGCCATGGAGCGTGTTGGCAAGGAGGGTGTCATCACCGTGAAGGAGGGCAAGACCCTGGAGGACGAGCTCGAGGTCACCGAGGGTATGCGCTTCGACCGTGGCTACACCTCTCCTTACTTCATCACCGACCCCAAGTCCCAGAAGGTCGAGTTCGAGAAGCCCCTGATCCTCCTCTCCGAGAAGAAGATCTCCGCTGTTCAGGACATTCTCCCCGCCCTTGAGGCCTCCACCACCCTCCGCCGCCCTCTGGTCATCATTGCCGAGGACATTGAGGGCGAGGCTCTCGCCGTCTGCATCCTTAACAAGCTCCGTGGCCAGCTCCAGGTCGCCGCCGTCAAGGCCCCCGGCTTCGGTGACAACCGCAAGAGCATCCTCGGTGATCTCGCTGTTCTCACCAACGGTACCGTCTTCACCGACGAGCTCGACATCAAGCTGGAGAAGCTCACCCCCGAGATGCTCGGTTCCACCGGTGCCATCACCATTACCAAGGAGGACACCATTATCCTCAACGGTGAGGGTAGCAAGGACAACATCTCCCAGCGCTGCGAGCAGATCCGCGGTGTCATGGCTGACCCCACTACCTCCGAGTACGAGAAGGAGAAACTGCAGGAGCGTCTCGCCAAGCTCTCCGGTGGTGTTGCCGTCATCAAGGTCGGTGGTTCCTCCGAGGTTGAGGTCGGTGAGAAGAAGGACCGTGTTGTGGACGCCCTTAACGCCACCCGCGCTGCCGTTGAGGAGGGTATCCTCCCCGGTGGTGGTACCGCTCTGCTCAAGGCCTCTGCCAACGGCCTTGGTGGTGTCAAGCCCGCCAACTTCGATCAGCAGCTCGGTGTCAGCATCATCAAGAGCGCCATCTGCCGCCCTGCCCGCACCATTGTTGAGAACGCCGGTCTCGAGGGTTCCGTCATTGTCGGCAAGCTGACTGATGAGTACGCCAAGGACTTCAACCGCGGATTCGACAGTGCCACCAGCCAATACGTTGACATGATTTCCGCTGGTATCGTCGACCCCCTGAAGGTTGTCCGCACCGCTCTGGTTGATGCCAGCGGTGTTGCCTCCCTCCTCGGTACTACCGAGGTCGCTATTGTCGATGCTCCTGAGGAGAAGGGCCCCGCCCCTCCCGCTGGTGGCATGGGCGGTATGGGCGGTATGGGTGGCATGGGCGGCGGCATGTTCTAAAGCCCCTAAATCCCCCTGAAGAATTACCTCCAGCGCTCCTCTTTGCATCGTAGCCTGTTCTGATACTCGGATATTTGTGTAATGTCTTTTCTTTGTGTCTCTATTTGGTGTTTATTTGTTTTCTTTTTTTTTTCTTCCTATACTTGTATTCTTTTGGACTTGTTCTGATCTCTCTCTCTCTCTCCTCTCTCCCTGGGACTTGACAAAAAAAAAAGCCCCCACTGTACTATATCATGTATTCCAATGAAGTCCCATCTGATACATCTTACTGAACTATGTCTTCTAAATTGGCCGGGTCAAAGTTCCCGAAATCTCCCCGAGTCAAAAAGTTAGATCGGCGGGATCGACAACGTCCCCTCCTTATAGAGTTCATCCATGTACAGCATAGATCCATTGAAGCTCTTACGATTTCCCCAGATACTGGAAGTACAACCCTTACATCCCACATTTTGACCTAAATTAGCAATGCAGTTGATTGGCTACTCGGCTCGGCTATTTGTGCAATTTACAATGCATGCCACCCTAAGAGTCTAGACTGAATATACATGGGGAACCATAACAGGGATAAATAGTATCTTGGAAGTAGCTCATTTAGGCCGATATAAGCGGGCGGGACCGGCAAATAACCGGTTTCCTTTCTCTTCTCTTTACTCTCTCCGCTTATTCTCTCCGCCTTTTTCTCTATCACCAGACTCTCGACATTCCGGTCCTGCATTTCTGTTTCTGCACCTGACTTGAATTTCGATCTGAAGTTAATTATCGTGGATCTTGGTCGGGAATGCATACAGCGCTTGCGGGGAACACACCGTGTTGGCACCTCCGCCTATCACCATACGGTTATGTCACCCTCATCTGAACCCTGATCTGTTCCTAACTTTCCTTTAGAGTGACTGCACGCTGTAGAAAGCCTTCACCTGATTCGAATCGAAAATACACCGTGATTGCTGCCGACAATGGCTGCCATGGTGGACACCGCTCGGCCAGCTATGGTGAGCGATGCAGATCTCATGCAAGCACGAGCAGCACTCCAG
Source organism: Penicillium fimorum (assembly GCA_028828255.1). Taxonomy (NCBI): domain Eukaryota; kingdom Fungi; phylum Ascomycota; class Eurotiomycetes; order Eurotiales; family Aspergillaceae; genus Penicillium; species Penicillium fimorum. The sequence continues at coordinate 4,689,438 of JAPWDS010000003.1, read as the reverse complement.
CATCAACAGAGTCCAGAAATCTCCGTTCCCCGCGAATTTATTTCGCTCATTGTTGACGAGCTCATTTACCGCCGCGAGTGTCATTCTTCCATCGCGGAAATCGAGCATGAACGCTCAACCCTTCGGAAGGAACTCCGAAAGCACACTCACATCAATGAGGCCTTTCAGAAAGAATTGCGAGAGATCGGCGAAATCATCACCCAGGTCGCCCATGGCGATCTTTCACAGCGGGCCCGCATGCACCCTCTCGAGATGTCACCTGATATCGCCACTTTCAAACAGACAATCAATACTATGATGGACCAGTTGCAGGTTTTCAGTCAAGAGGTGTCGAAGGTGGCTAGGGAGGTCGGTACGGAGGGTGTGTTGGGTGGCCAAGCGAAGATCGAAGGCATTCAGGGAATTTGGCATGAATTGACCGTAAACGTGAACGCCATGGCCAATAATCTCACCACGCAGGTCCGCGACATCACCACCGTAACGACTGCTGTTGCCAAGGGTGATTTGCAGCGCAAGGTACAGGCGGATTGTAAGGGTGAGATCTTGCTGTTGAAGAATATCATCAACTCGATGGTCGATCAGCTGCGGGAATTCGCATTCGAGGTTAGTCGTGTAGCGCGCGAGGTTGGGTCAGACGGTGTCCTCGGTGGCCAGGCTGTTGTGCATGGCGTGGAGGGTACCTGGAAGAATCTTACGGAAAATGTCAATCGCATGGCATCGAATCTTACACAGCAGGTCCGCGAAATTGCCGATGTGACAACCGCCGTTGCTCGTGGTGATCTTACGAAGAAGGTGACCGCAGACGTGAAGGGCGAGATTTTGGATCTCAAGCTTACCATCAACGCGATGGTTGATCGACTGAATCAGTTTGCATTCGAGGTCAGTCGAGTCGCGCGGGAAGTTGGAACAGACGGCACTCTGGGTGGACAAGCCCAAGTCGAAAACGTCGAAGGTCGCTGGCGTGACCTGACCGATAACGTCAATACTATGGCCCAAAACCTAACTCTGCAAGTTCGACAAATCTCCAACGTGACCCAGGCCATCGCGCGGGGCGATCTTAGCACCAAAATCGAGGTCCACGCCCAGGGTGAGATCTTGACTCTCAAAGAAACAATCAATAGTATGATGGACGGGTTGGGGGAATTTGCAGGGGAACTGAAAGGCGTGGCGAGGGACGTGGGCGTCCGGGGTAAACTCGGCGGCCAGGCCAACGTTGCGGGATCTCATGGAATTTGGAGATCGATCAGTGAAGATGTCAACACAATGGCGGACAACTTGACCTCTCAGGTTCGTGCCTTTGGTGAGATTACCGAGGCGGCGATGAGTGGTGATTTCACCAAATTGATTACCGTGTCTGCTTCTGGAGAAATGGACGATTTGAAACAAAAGATCAATAAAATGATCTCGAGTCTGCGCGACAGCATTCAGCGCAATACTGCTGCTCGTGAAGCGGCAGAGCTGGCAAATCGGAGCAAGTCTGAATTTTTGGCTAACATGAGGTATGTTAATCTCTTTACTTTGTTTCACACGATTTACGGAGCGTGCTTTTGATTAGTGCTAATCGAAATATAGCCATGAAATCAGAACCCCCATGAATGGCATAATTGGACTCTCCAGCCTGGCACTCGACACTGACGACCTCCAAGCTCCTGTGAGAGAGACTCTAAATATGGTCCATAACCTTGCAATTAGTCTTTTGACTATCATTGACGACATCCTTGACATCTCCAAAATTGAGGCTAACCATATGATAATCGAGAAGACGCCGTTCAGTCTTGGTGCAACAGTGTTCAGTGTGCTGAAAGCGCTCTCGGTTGAAACCAACGAGAAGGCATTGGGCCTAGTCTATACAGTAGATGGAGAAGTGCCGGATTATCTGATTGGAGACGCATATCGACTACGACAGGTCATGTTAAACCTTGTCGGTAATGCCATCAAGTTCACAGATCACGGCGAGATCAGAGTCACGGTAAAGCGTGCACAGGACGACAAGTGCGCTTCAGACGAAACGGTATTCCAGTTCTCAGTCTCAGATCCCGGAATCGGCATTGACGAGAGCAAACTTGGCTTGATCTTTGACAAATTCCAGCAAGCTGATGGATCGATGACTCGCCGCTTTGGCGGGACAGGTTTAGGCCTCGCAATCTCGAAAAGGCTCGTTTCTCTCATGGGCGGTGATATCTGGGTGACCTCGAACATGGGAGAAGGCAGTACCTTCTCATTCACATGCCGAGTGAAGCTAGCCCAACCGCCACTGAGCTTTGCAGAACAGCTTGTCCCCCACCGCGGCCGGCGCGTTCTGTTCTTCGACCACGGTCTTGGGCGCACTTTCCCAATAGCTACTGTGCTCATGGAGCTCGGATTAGAACCAGTCATTGTGACAGAAGACCAGCTCGAATGTGGTCAGTTCAAAAGTGACTGGGGCTGCACCTTTGATGCTATCCTCATCGAAAACTTGGAGATCGCCGCAAAGCTCCGAGCCTGCGCGGATCTACAACCCATTCCACTGGTAATCACAGCGCACACTGTATCCCTAGCTCTCAGAGCTGCTGGCGAACTCGGTATAGCATCCTACATCACAGTGCCCTGTCGGCCTATTGATTTATGGAACGGTATTCTTCCGGCCCTCGGCAACCGCGCAACCCACACCCCATCAGGCTATACTCGCTCATTGGCAATTCTTCTCGCAGAGGACAATGATGTGAACCAAAAGGTTGCTGTCCGAATCCTTGAAAAATTCAATCACAACGTCACGGTCGTGGAAAACGGCCTACAAGCCGTGAAAGAGGTCAAACACCACCGCTACGATGTGGTCCTTATGGACGTCCAGATGCCCGTTATGGGTGGCTTTGAGGCCACAGGGAACATCAGACAATACGAGAAGATAAACGGGCTTCCTCGTACGCCGATCATTGCTCTTACTGCCCACGCTATGCTTGGGGATCGAGATAAGTGCATTCAGGCCGGCATGGACGACTACTTGTCTAAGCCGTTGGACTCTAGTCGCATGATGCAGACTATCTTGAAGTGCTCAGCTATGAATCTTGCCTCCTCGATGCCTGCTATTGAGGCCTGAAGACCACTCTGGTGTAAGGGATGAAACTGTGCTGCAAAACACGTTCATGCTAGTTATCCCACCATTGTCTCCGCCTCTATATTCTTGTCCACCACTTGTTTGCTGTGTATAAGCCTTTTATGGCTACCCAATACAGCCCATTTCCCCCGAATGAGCTTGGAGCCTCATCCCTCCTCACACCCCAAGAGGACTAATGTCCCAACTCTCCAGGAACCCTCTCATCTCCCCATTCTCACAACCTGCGTACATCTATAGGTTGCTGATGAACCCTAACATGTGTGATGGAAGCACAGGCATTTTGAATTTCTATGTTTTTGAAATACCCCCACCTTGTTGAGCAGCCTGTTAATCATTGTCTTCTAATGATCAAATTCTGTTTTTCTTTTTTACATTTATTTATTTTTGTTCAAGGTGTTTGGCTGCTTGGCACGCGAGATGAAATAAATACAAATCATGTCTAACGGTGTTTATGGTGAATGTATGTTGTCTATTGCTTTTTATTTATATCCATCAGTATACAAAAAGACACAGTGAGCGGCTAGAATCGGCTCTCATTGCACTGCCTACTCCCTTCTGTTTCTTACCCGTTCTAGTTTAGTGCCACCTCTAGCTGCTTATTTGACACTAGTGGCTATCTGTGAGCACCTCTCGTTTTCGTACCTTCGTCGACGTTGTTTCATGACAAGAGGTATTCGGTCCCCGATTGGGGGGATCGACAGAAACGCTTTAGGCCACACAACAATCTCAACAGGGTGGTGTAACTTTCTGGATTTAACCTCACGTTCGATATATATCCTATTATTACTTCGAGTTTACTAACCGAACAGCCAACTATCGACAGCCTGTTCTGTTCAGCAACGCTCCAGGATGAACGTAGGTCCACTCCAACACCCCACTTGTAACCAACCGAAAAGATATGTTTTAAACGTATGTCAAGAATTTCCGTCCGGCCAATATCACAGGGATCAGAGAAGGCCAATCATCTTCTGGTGTTAGTAAACAGCCTTGACCGACTGGGACTAGCTAATAGGCAAATGACCGCTGCGCTTTCTTAAAAGGCAAATAGCTGCAAAGCATCCATAACAAAAGAGCAGGAAGGGACAGTGAATAACAACAATTGTCGAGCATAATATTTATGCTTGGCATAATTAGAATGTACTTCCTGAAGGGTGGTAGGTGCTAATAACGGTGGCATACGAATAGAACGGCCCCAGGGAGTGGGGTACTTAGAAGCCATCTACGATCCACAGTAACGGTCTAGAAGGTAGGCAATGCAAGGGATTTTGAATATCTATCCTGCAACTTTTCAACAGTAAAAGCACACCAGTGCCCGCTCTGATAGTTATATATTATAAAATCTGACGCTGAGTTAGTGCAAGATCGCCTTGCCTTCAGTATGGAGAGGACTGAGAACGTATTACCAAGTGCCAATCTCATGTTTTGACAAGTATATTGACCATCAACATATAAGATACGGTGCCAAGGGCCCTAAAAAAAGGAGGGCATTGATCTAATGAAGATGATGTTGAGTTTGGTTTACCTAGCACAGCAACTATGCACTGTCTTGAAAAGACTCCACTTAAGCCACCGAATGCAACTTATAGGCAGCTTATAGGTGGATATCTCAGTGAATGGATGATATATACCCAGGGGTCCTGATATGTGGCTGTGAACGTTGCCGAGGTTTCCGGGGCCAATTAATTTGCTAGGATGGCAAAGGGAGCAAGATAATTGCGATTAAACTTATTTTGAGATTGTATCCGAGGGCTGTGTTGCATTTCAGATAGGTGGATTCAAGCTCGTGCATACAGGTTCTTCAGCTTTGGCAGGTATCTTCCGAAGTGGTTGGTGTGTTGAAACGGCCTCGCTGCGCCCCAATAAACCGGTTTTCAGAATGGCAATTTATTTCTACGGAATTGCATTGGGGTTTCCTAGCATATCGCCAGTTCATATCCCTAAGCGGGACCTACGATCATAGAAGGCAAGGTCACAATTGCCATATTCGGAAGGCTACTAGTAACTAATTACCATTAAACTCTAACGTTATTATACATAGAAAGTAAGTCGTTTGGCCAAATATAAAGAGAAACTTCCCTCCACATCGAACATCAGTTGCAATTTCCGAAGTTCATTCGTTCCATACATCATATCCAGATCAAAAACAAACTCCCTTTCAACCTAGTCTCTATATGCCGACAATGAAGTTCACTTTCATCAGCTCCGCCCTCTTCTTAGCCACCGCGACCTTGGCCTCTCCAGGTGGAGAGTCCATCGCCAACGTCATGAGCACCAGTAGTGCCGCAGCCATGTCGACTATAACCGATGAGGTAGCTCCTGTCAGCTCCCATGGTGCAGGCATGGCTTCCGAGGCCGTCAGCAAAGCTTCTACCAGCGTCTCTGGCGAAGGAAACCTCATCCTAACCGGCACCGTCGACCAAGTCACCTCTACCCAGTCCATCAGCCAGACTAGTTCGACCTCCAGTGGTTCTAGCAAGACGGCCTCTACCACTGCTTCCTCCACCATCAACGGTGCTTTCGCTCGTCCTACCACCATCGGTGGTGCTGCTGCTGGTATGGCCGGTGTCCTTGGTGTTCTTGTTGCCCTGTAAAGGGTTGATACGGCATGCGTGTATATAATTTATCTAGTCTGACCGCTCATGATGAAGCAAATATACAATCCATCACAGTGTATGTATTCTCGTACGACTAGCTAAATCGCATAATGCATCGTCAAGGCCTTTTTGTAGCTTAGTTGCCCTTTTCTATGCTCTGCATCCCTTGTGGTGCAAGACACCGAAACCGCTGAAAAGTCTCTGCGAAGTGCATATCAGCCTCCACTGTCGTTATTTGACTGACCTCCCTTAGCGTATTTCACACATCACCTAAAAATGAGCTGCGCTGTTGAATACTCATCCACATTTCCTCCGTAGCTTCTGAGGCTTAATCTTCTCAATGATAGCATCTAATTATTTACGTAGTCAATAGTGTAGCAAAACATATAACTTTAGACTGCCACTTACGGAAATCTGGAAATAAATTCCTCCAACATTGCACATCGCGACAAATCGGAGTGACAAACTATGACAGATTGGATATGAAGCTTAGGGGTCAACGGCGATTGCTATTAGTGTCCTATGGTGGCCTACATATCTACGCCAGTCCAGGGTATACAGCCCCAATAGGTTTCTGTTTGCTGGCCCTGATGACATAACATATGACCAAATATAGAGTTAATATTATCTTCCTAGTTTACATCTTCCGGTTTTGAGCTCAGATTTGACCTTTACCCAAGATCCGCATTTTCTGGTGCCCAACATCAGCTGCAAGTGCAACCGAGTGCAACCCCGACTTTTCTATAGCGAAACTGACAGGAGAACGATGATAACAATCAACGCCAAACAGGTGAAAAGCACCGCAAAGACGAGCAGTAACCGTCGAACTTCCCTGTTTATGATTGCTTTGATCCTCGCATTCACCTCCTGCTTATCGTTGCCGCTAGGAAACAGATTCTCTGGCATGTCGTGACCCAGGAACTTACATAACGGACCCCATCCGTCAGTGATCTTGTATTCAAGCAATTCCATATTTCTCTCGGCAGCCATCTCCCGCACACGGTCGTAGTGCTTTTGATATGTTTGCTTTCCATTTCTCTCAAAATTGCCACCAAAGAAGTTAGACAAGGCGTACATCATGACTGGTCGAGTCCATCGGTTTGGGCTGCGTGTTATCGTCGCGAGAAAGGAGATCAAGGAAGCCCGTCGAGTGAATGCATTAGCAACGAGTGTTTTTTGAACCGAGCTACAATATGGATTAGAACTCCAATTGCAAAGAAAAATGTGATCGACGGAGACTTACTCGAACCACGCATCAATGTCACGGTTTGTTAAGATGACCTTTGCGTTTGGGTATGCAGTCATCAACTCTTCTGCAAAGCACGCCGTAGGAACGTCACACACAGCCTTCGCACCCAATGGTGTCAGATATTAGATCCACTATTATTTGTAGACGGAACGCTCACCTGGTAATCCCCCAGCAGTTGATCCCAGTCCTGTTTGACAAATGGCTCTCCTACACCGTCATACTTCGCCCTCATAGCCCGAAGCCACATTTCACAGTCCCGTGGGTACTCCACGGCCGCTGCATAACCATGATATGTGCCGTCATATCCCAATTGAATCAAGGCTTTTCGAAGTGCTATACGAACATATTCAGCTATGCAACCCAAAGCGATGTTCAAAGGAAAAAGACAGAGATGAGATTCCGCTAATAGTGGAAACTCACATTCAGTACCGGTTCGGCTTAAACCCAGCACCAGAACTCGCATTGGAACAGTGCGGCCACATTTCTCCTCGTCTTTATCATGAAATGATTTGACAGGTTCCTTGAAATCCGCGAAGTACTGCTGAAGCGGAGCAAACATGTCTCAAAGCACTCCGAAAAATGCTTGACCCGAAGCAGGAGTTGATCAGAGGTTTCCTGTTGTTCAAAAACAGGACTGTTGAAAGACAGAAGGAGAAATAAGTAATTCTTATAGGGGCCAGCTTTTTCATGTAATAGAAATGTCCGATCCGCGTTTCGCCATCCATATTCGGGCCTCCGATCTGGACCAATACTATTGTGGCTGTGCGTCTGTAGGCAATCAATCCTTTTACCTGGTAAGTTGATCATAAGAAAGCACGCAGGGGTTTATGCATTCCGAAAATTTTATTCACAAAACTTAAGGTCCACTTCGGTTAAAGTATGAATCATGTCCCAGGTATTCCTACTACACTGCCACGACCCGTGCACGCGAGGGTGGAGGGACAACAACTGATGCATACGACCCTCAACCCAAGTCTACAGCAGAAATTCATTCCAGATCCGACACAAAGCTCGTTTCCGATGCTGGTTCCTTCAGCGCACAGAAGTTCCAATTTGACCTAGCGAACGATTACCAACACCCAACACTTTCCGCCGGTATGCAAATTTTGCTCACACATTAGCACATATTTAAAAAATATGCTAGACGGCTCAAACACTGACCTGCTACCTTCCCAGACCGCTACTCAAGCATCCTCACCAAGGCACCGAGGAAGTCTTATGTCCAACGGCCAAACATCGAAACCACAACAAGGAGGGGGAGTCTACCAGAGCGCCCATATTATCGACCCCTATTATTCATTTCAAGATGAATATCTTTCCCTCAAAGGGGTATCTGAGCTTGGAGCAAAAACGAACTTGGCTGCATGGACTGTCTACGTTGCCTCGAGTGACGCCGTTCGGCTGTCTTGTCACCGTATACATCCTCAATGTGGTTGCATGGGGAGCTATGGACTTCCTCCTATTCTGCAACGTATCACCAGCAATGTGCCATCCCACCTGCGATGATTTGAATTCGCCTCGTCTTCAATGGATGGAGATAGACAGCCAGATCCTTGTAGCACTACTATGCGTCCCTGCATTTGGGCTTGCGCCACTGCGGTACCGTGATCTGTACTTTTTGCTGAGATATCGACTGTTTCGCAATAAAGACTGTTTGCATAAGCTTGCTGGGTACAACGAGGATTGGTTCAAGTTGGATGGCAAGGTTGATGCGAAACTCAGTCTGGCGGCGATTGAAGTCGCAAGTGGGAGTGCAGAAGATCAGCGAAGCCGAGATTCACTCTCAGGGAGCTCATTTAGTCTGGCAGATCCGAGAACTGTGTCTTTATCGACGAAATTATGGAAATTGGATTTCTTGGTCTGGTGCAAGGCGGTAAATACGGCCGTCCAAGCCGCCTTAGCTGGGTTTATGTGGGGATAAAATCGCTTCGATCGCCCTTCATGGTCGACGAAGACCTTCATATCACTTACATTCAGCTCCATTGTTATGGCTAAACTCACGATGTTCTTGGAAGCTAGGCGAGTTCGAAAGTCCGAAGAGACTGTAGGCCTCGCAGTCCTTGTATGAATCCAAGACTCAATGGGGAGGTAGTTTAGGATATTCCCATACAATGATCACTTGTTTCTGTTCTCAAGCTTAATTGTGACCCTGATTTTCACAAACACAATATAGCTAGGAAGAATTTGCTAGACTTTTTTTAATTTTCAAGTATTCTGGGAGAATAGCCCTAAGCTTGACGGAAAAGAAGAAACCGACTAATGCTTGGCAGTGGCGCAGTTTTTGCTTGACGAGTTGTTAGCTTTTTCTTTGATGCTTGCACGTGACCAGGGGTATAGTTCTGAATTGCATCTTTTAGGTCTTACCTGGGTCTTACCCTATTGATAAAGCCTATTTGAAATAACAGGGGATATGTCAGCCGTGTAATATTGAGTGGCTATACATATCGAACCCCAACCTAAACAGGCCCATCCGGCACATATGTGCCGAGGATCCAATCATTCGGTAACATTGGAAGATGCCGATTCCAAAAAGTTAAGAGTTTTAGCCCACAGCGGGTGGAATCCACAATGGACCATCGCTAAGATTTAGTACGTATGTTATGGAGTATCCCTTGCCACTGTGAGCCCAGCCTTTCTCGAGGTTGAAGTGGGCAGTGCTGGGTTGCGCTTAGAGTCGGAGAAACAGGAATTATTGCCGTCAACGATATATCCAATTAAAGTCGTATGATTTTACTCAATCAGCTTTACATGATACTTAGTGCTATACACTTCAACTGATACCATTGATATATATATATATTCCAAATTATCTATTTGACCAACGTATAGTTCTATCTTAATCTTGTGATTGACATCTGGTCGTAATCCTGCCACACAACTCATGCTAAGTCCTTCCCTACCTATGCCCCCCTGGTGGTTCTATGGCCTCGCAGTAGCAGCAGCAAGAGAGCCCATTAAATTACTGAGGGAAAGGGGTCCCGTCCTATATCCAACTATCCATGGTGAACCAAGTGAATCTTTTGACAATCTAAATCCAAGTACAATGCATCCCGAAATGATGAATGAGGCCCACAGGAACACGGCTACCATCGTGTTTGAAGCGCACAACCATAAAACCTGCACATTATTTCTCTGCGTGCATAAAAAGGATTTGTCCAACCTTGGTAGATCTAGCTGCGCCACTAGGGAAGAGCGAAAGGGCCTAGAATGTCTCTTATAAAATACTCATGATATATTTGGTATCTTCACCGACCAAAGCAGCCGCAAAAGTATCAATTTCTTCTTTACTTGCAGATCATCCTTCGGAAATATGGATATCCATGATTTAGTTTCTGGGGTATATTATCTTTCTTACCTACCTATTAAGCTTGCTTTTGAGTCACCTTTCTAATGTCCTTATAGAAACATCTTCAACATGTACAAAAGATCTTCACATCCGAGAAACTCAAAATAGTCCACGAGCGAGACAAAAGTCGCGGAGAAGAGCTCCTACGTGCAATTTGCCTGGCGCGGAAAAATAAGATTCAAATTACCAGGGCTTGTCTACAGTTCACTGGGAAGATGTTAAAGTTGGTGGAAAAGCTGGAGGAGAGCATTGAAAGTTTGGAGGTTATGAATAAAATGCAAATTGTACTTATTCATGGACTAGAGGATAAAACCAAGTGAGAGAACTGGTTGATTTGTGATATAGTTCTTTGAAATATGTATTCTCTTGTTCGCTTCCCTTAAGTACCATGTATATAAATCAGAGCTTATACTAGCCAACTATCGATCATCTTTTCCACAAAACGTTGAAGACAAGCGAGGATTTATTATGTTTCACTGCATCTATCTTTTCAAAGTGTCGATTATTTTTCGGACGACTATGTTAAATACTTCATTTAGTCAGGCGAAGCTAATAATGTCCTGAAGGATGGCGAATTGGTTCTCCTAGGCCAGAACATCAGTGGAACATAAGATAAGAAAAAGCTGATTGTCATATCTGGTCAACTCAGCCACAATCTCGTACGTCTATTTGAATTGATTACATATCGAGTCTGGGCTGTGGGACCGGTCGAGTACTTCATTCTTCGACTAATCATATGGAGGGTATTGGTGTCTTAAACCCGCCTAGCACCCCTTTCAACCTTGGTTCTCCTCCCCACCGAATGATACCCAGTAGGCAATGATTTTCCCTATCCAGAACATGTTTAATACTGTCTGTATCCTAACCGAACTGTTATACTGTACCATTGAGCCAGTCCCTTTTAGTTTCTCGGCTTGAGATGGACCAACAGCTTGTTCTTTTCCCACAACATAAATGTCCTCTGTTTCTCCCAACCAACCGACTCCGGAAGCAAAGATAGGTCAAAGTTATATATGACCTTGGCGAGGATGAGTCGCATTTCGTGGTATGCAAGGCTGAATTTATGGTAAGTCAGTGACCTTGTTCATCGGCAAGCTAGTTAATAACGGTCTACTTACTTCTTTCCAATACAGTTTCGAGGACCATACGAGAATGGCTGGAAAGCGGACTTATTATCACTGGTGAACCTAGCATCACCGGTCCAACGCTCAGGGAGAAATTCATTCGGTCGAGTGAAATTCTTGGGGTTGCGATACGTTGCCCACTGGCTCACTGAGATGGCAGTCTATTGATTCCTTTAGTATTTCATCGCGTGGGCAGGAAGATAATAGAACTCACATTTCCAGGGACGTGTTCTCCGCAAACAACGAGCCCATCACTCGGAGTTACTCTAGGCATACCCACAGGAACTGGGGGATAAATTCGCAGGCCCTCCTCAATACAAGCATTCAGATATTTTATCCCAGCCAGTGTCGCGATATTGATATCTGAATCACGTTTGAAAGTACGGCGAACCTCACTTGTGAGCTTACCAAGCTTGTCGGGGCTCAGTAAGAGTTGGTATGTCAAGCCACTCAAGGCGGTGGCTGTAGTTTCAGTGCCAGCAGTCATAAAGATCTGTGAGTTTGCGTACATCTCCTCGCGGGTCAGTCGCAGTTTTCCCGTTTGGGCCATGACCAGACCCCAAATATCCGGTCGAGTCAGTTTCTGGCTAACCCGTTTATCGACACGATCCTTGCATTTGTCATAGTGTGCGATACTAGCCTCAACCAGCGATGTTGGAATGAGTGCTCGGAGAAAGACAGAAGTCCAGGGATAGTAGCCGGCTAATCTGCGAATTGCATTTGTTTTGACATTGTCGAAGATAAACGAAACCCAGTCACTATTGCCGCTTTCAGTTAGAAAATTGAGAGTGTCTCCAAAGGTCAAGTCACCCATGATGTCGAATGTGGCAAGATTGTACATGCGCACCATGTCAATTTTGGTATCTGGGTTTGCTTGGACCACCGTACGAAGCCTTGAGGTAAGCATATCCGCATAGTGGATAATCAGCGGCTGTTGCTCCCTCAAGGCTTTGTCTGAGAATGCGTGCGAGAAGATTCGTCGAAAACGAGCATGATCTGGGCCCTCAGCCCGAATGATATCCGGTGCTCCGTTAAAGGACGAACCGTAAAACCGGGCATCCTTCTCGGTAGCCTTTCTACCTACAAGTGCATGGCCGTAAATCCCATTCCATGCTTTACTAGTGGCGTAGCTGAGCTCGTCTGGGGCAATACGGATCACATCGCCGTAGGTAACATGTATGCAATGCACCCATTCGATATGATCGCCTTTGAAAGTGTGGTAGAGATGGGGGACCTGGGTATCTGCGGAGGGGATTGATGAAGAGTTGATAGATGCAGTTCATCACAATCAAGATGATAACCTGTAGCGAAGGTAAAAGAAAAGCTCAGCAGTGCACCGGATAACCTAAAATAAGGAGGACTTACTGTGCCAGCCACCACCGACATATACTGAATGCTCTTCTGCACGAATTGAAGCATCATTTCTTCGATATGTTTGTTCAATCTTTCAAAATCGCAAGGTCACAAAGGTAAAGTGAAATCAAAAGCAAGATGAGATACAGTATAATATAGGATATGGGGAGCATCCAAGTATATATAGCCAAAATTTTCAACGAAGACCGGTCTCCCATATTCTCTTGGGGATCTTCAGACAAGTCCGGCTTCCATGCGCTCACCCTGTGCATAACCTGCATAACTATTTGGTCCGCACAAAACCAGATATTACATTCTAGACAGTGCTGCCTGCTCTTGGCTTCAATTTCATTGATATAACTGCCCCCGCTTTGGAGACCCGCGCCGATTTTACCTAAACCACTGCAGATCTTTGCTAATAATAATGTAGAGTTGAAGAAGCAGGTCGATCAATGTGAAGTAAGGATACCTTAACCTCTGTGGATTAGGCTCCACAGCAAGAACCCACCCCGAAAACCCCATAGCGGAACAAAACTCGATCATTTAATTTATGAAATGCAGCGTATATATCCATTAGGACATAGCAAACAATAGCTCAGTCTGCTAGCAAGCAGGCAATATGAGATGGAATAGTCTAACGATATATGTAGACTATCTCCTCCTAGGGCTTACATTCGAACCTTTCCGGCCCATGAAGTTAATGTACAACATACAAACTGTTACAATTATGTCCAAAATAAAATTGTATGTCGCTGCGCTGTACCATATATGTACTCCCAAAAACAGAAAAGAATTCCAGATATAAAATGCAAGATGCAGGGGTATCAAACAGCCACCAAAAGCAAAAACCTATACCAAAGGCAAGAAAGTATAAACTACACCTCCCCACGTCCTCTTTGATCCAATCCAGCATTCATCCTATACTTCGCTTTCTTCACTCCCTTCCCCCCAGGAAACCCTTCCCCCTGCCACCGCTGCCAGATATCATCATCACGCTGCATATTCCGCTTCCCATAACCGAGGTACTCATCAAATCGTTTCCTGAGATCAGAATCCTCAGGCACAACATGAACAGGAATTTTACCTGTAGTGGAATCCACCACCAATGATTGAACAGGGCGCAAGATGAAATCTTTCAGTAGGCCCATGCTGATCTTGTGCGTTTTTGATACGATATCACGTAGTGTGTCGCTGAAGGCTACGAAGAGGGTGAGGAAAATTATTGCGAAGGAGGCCGGGGCTGGAGAATGTTAGTGGTTGTAAGTATTGATACAGTAATTGGATGAAACACACCAGCTATCTCGAACATTTCGCCTAAGGTTGGGTTTGTCTGTTCTCCGCTCCACTCTCGGGCGTTGATTCCAAATAAGGAGGTGAAGAAGGATAGGGGGAGGAAGCTTGGATTGTCAGATTGATATTGAGATTATTGTGGAGAGAGGATGTAAACTTACACAACACTGAATATGGTGAAGACCATTACTGCTCGGGATTGCGTTTGAGCGACTTCAGCTTGCCATCGGGTCATCTTTGCTTCGTCGACATTTGCCTGTTTCTGCTTGAGATCGAGGAGAGTTTCAACCTGGCGATAGTTAGTAGAGGCAAACAGCAAGCAGCAAGCAGGTAACGTGGACACTTACTGCTTTCTGTGCTAGATGGCTGTTTTCCTTCATCTCGTTGATTTGTGCACGATATTCGTCGATCTGCTCCTGTGCTGTATCGAGGAATGATTTCCCGTATCCACCCCTGTTATCAAAGTATTTGACCATACTTTTGATAACAGCGTCTTGTTGATCGAGCAGTTTGAGGATGGTGGATAACTCATCCTCAATGTCGCGCAGCTCGAGCAGAACGGAGAGATCTTCTCGGTTTCGGCGAGCAACCTGGAATTCTTTATACTCCTGCTGGGCAACTGTCATGATCTTGCCGTCTGATGTGCGATCATGATCCGCTGGCCGGTTGGTGAAACCTCTATTTCGGAAGCGCTTGAAAGACTTGGTGACGGATTCGGTCTGATTTTGTCAACACAGTGCATTTGAGGAACCGAAAGGAATAACCCATACCAAGATGCTAATTGACTCCTCGAAGATTCGCAATACCTGCAGATCCTGATGTAGAGTCTTGCCCAGGAGGACGGTGACAGAATGCAGCATAATGAGAGCAGCCAAGTCACCGGCCGTCTCAAAACGACTCGATAGATCTCCATTCAGCTCATTATAAATGCTGCTGTGCAAGTTAGACTGTTCAAAAAGTTTTCCCTCAGAGGTATTAGCCTCCTGATTCGGAAAGAAAGTAACAACAGTTTTTTGATCAACAATCCAAAGCCACAGCTGATCAACCATCAAGACATTCCCATCCTTAAACTCGCTCATCTCCTCGTTATCCGGATCATCCTGTGCAGACTGCAGATACTCTTTTAGTTGTTCGTCAATACGCGCCGGTCTGCGAGTGCGTTTCCAGAGCATCTGGTCATCGTCACGGGCGATGGTGGACCGCAGATTGGGATACCCGTATTGATCGAGTGTGCGGCGGAAGTGCACTGGAGGCTCGCAGCTCATGTAGGTCCAGATCAGTTGGGCTTCTAGGCTTGCTTTTGAGATTCGGCCTGGGACGGGCCTGGATCGGCCTTGGCTCAGCCGGTCTTCGACTACTTTGCGCCGTTGGATTAGGTTTCGGTATGTGTCCCAGTGGAGCTAGGATGAGTTAGCATCGTGTGGAAGGGGAATATCTAGCGAATTCGAAGTACTGACGTAAGGAGACTTGAAATGAATATATGTTAGCACTGAGATTCACATGGAGGAGCTCAAACATACATAAAGAGCGAGTTGAGGATCCTCGACAGCACCAGAAGAAGGGCTTTGTGAAACATCGATTTGCCTTGAGTGAATACACGCGGGCTTGACGAAACGTGCGTGAGGCTCGAGATGACGAGCTCTATTAAGCCGGGTATACCAATTCTCGTCATTGATGAATTTTCGAACACTGCAAAGAGTTGTTAGCACTGTTGGAGATCTGGGGTTAATATATCATACAAATTAGGCTCCTGGCTATCCTGACATGCTCGGCGAATGACTTGGGATACCCAGCCAGTATGCGTATACGGCACATGGATCCACATAAGTTTCTCAGTATCAGCCTCTGGTCGATCGAAACGTGGAACTGCTCGAGGGATATCTGGTACGTCGGCATTCTGGCTGATACGATCTCGAGTAGACTTCGGTATTGCCAGGAAAGTCGACTGCACAGGTGGTGATGTAGAAGCGCTCCTATTATCTATTAGTTTAGGGGTTTGGCTGAAGTATTAGAGTGTGATTTGCTTACGAAGGTGGCCGCTCAATGCTTCCCTGGGAACTGCTTTCAGAAGTGCTTCGACGGTGGGAGCGCGTCAATGGAAAGAATCCCAGCGCCTTGCTGAGGGAGGTCTTTCGTTTCGGCTCCTGTGGTGGAGGTGGGCTTTCACTTGGTACGTCATCCGGGTAGTTCTCCATATCTGCTTTGGTGATGTGGATCTGTGGAGATGGACCGGATGGATCATCAAAGCTTCGTCTGTAGGGTAAAGGGGGTCGCAGTGGCCCTGGTTTCTCATCATGATGGTCGTGATGATGGCCGTGATAATGGTCGTGATGATGGCCATGTGTATCGGAGCCAGGAGCAATGTAAGATGAGTGAGGACTATCATAACTGCTGATTGACGAGTCGTCCAAGCCACTGGGCTGAACTCGACCTAGTCTCTCCCGAAGGCAAGCGGACGGACCCCGAGAGAGGTAGTCTTCCAAGGACACCTTGGTTGACCACAGCTTCAGCGGACTTTCGTCGCTGACGCCCAGTGCGGTATCTTCAAAAAAGCCATTGATTTGAACCATGACTTGCTGTTCCACACCCAACGGCGTATCTTCGCGCTTTGATATTTCAACAGCAGTCTCGACGGCATCACTAAGCTCATTCAGAAACCGATCTCGTGTGGACTCTTGACCGTGGAAAGTTGCCGTCCCCGTATGGTCTGTTGCCATGGGTAGTTCTTTTTCATTCTCAATACCCAATAAACCCGACCGAATCGAAGTAATCGGGACATGAAACTCTAGCATTTTATTCGTCTCCGCATCAATCACACGCATAGTTGAATCGACAGTTTCGAGAAAAGACCAGACCCTCATATCGGCTGAAAGAGTCTTGAACTGGTTCGATAAATGCCACAACCGCTCTTGCCGGGGGCGCAACTGTTTCCTGAGCGCGGCCGGTGTGTCGTGCTGCAGATGCAAGAGATGGCGAATGCTAGCAGCATACTCATCGCCGGATAGATAGGTTGAGCCTTGGTGAGGAGTTGCAAAGAAAGCGATGCCATGACAGCTGGTTAACATGGACTGGCTCGGCTCCCGTGATGCCAGCGCCAAAGCTGCTTTAACGACGAGACCCCCAGTGCTATGACAGATGAGGAAAATGGGACGTCGAGTTGGCTGGTGAAATGTTTAGCAAATTGTAGGGCGTGGAAGGAGAAGAGTATAGCAGACCTCATTTTTCCGCTCAGTACGTAGTTGGTTCAACAATCGCTCGCCCAAGGTGTCAATTTTATCATCACGCAGATCTCCATAGTTATACAGCAATACTCGCGCTTGAGGGATATGCTTTAACAGTTCAAGTTCAAGCCAAGAGGAGTTCGCACCCTGCCCTATCCATGTCTTTCTATGATCGGCGCCAATAGGCGGGACGGCAACAATACTGAGGAATGAGTTACTATATGAATGTATGTATGATAATATGGGATAGACACGTACTCGACATTAGTATCTTTTGCAACCGCAATGGGCTCAAACCATGGGCGCATCTGGTCGGTCACGGGTGGCCGTGAAGTCATATTGGCTTGCAGTTGAAGTTGAACATGCAGAGTTATGTGCAGAAAAACACGGGGATTAAAGAGACAAGTTCTTAAATCCCACAAATTAGGGAGAGGGGAAAGAACTTCAGCCTCATGTTTGGGGTCCGGATGATCACGCCCCGACTAGTTTGCCCGCTAAATCTGCCCAGGGCTGTGTTGTGAGTCAAAGCGATGTATCTACTTTTTTTATATAAATATTATATGTCCAGAGAGAGATTTCCATTAATGTATATACATAGAAAAAACACCAAATGCTAATGCACCTCTTATAACTCATGCATCAGAAACGCCATAAAAAAGTGGAGAGAGACAATGTGCATTATACACCATTATAATTGTACAGGGATTATGCATCGGAATGTCGTCTTTCGTTAGCCTCTCGGGCCATACGCTTTCCAAGCTCATAGGTTGAGATCATGATGGCGCAGGCCGGGGCAACTTTGAGACATCGTGCCGTCCAACCACGGAATAGGCCAGCGGTACCTTCTTCACGGAAGATATGCATGAGGAATTTTGGTAAAGATAGTTGCTCGGGCGCCAAGCTGCCGGGTGATATGCGGGCGCCAGTAGAAGGAAGGTCATCCAGATGTCGGAAAACTTGCTGTCGCGTCTTACCGACATCGAACGGGGTAGTAACAAGTGCTGCTAAAGAGCCTGAAACACCTCCAGAGATGAAGCTATCGAGGAAAGATTGAAGGCTAGATTCTTGAAGCTCATGGTCAGAGCCCGAAAGATGCGGGGCCTTCTGGCGCGCCGCGATCAGAGCCTTTTTCACCTCCTCGTATCCCCACCAGTAAAGTCCGGAGAACGGAACATCACGCCACATGGTAAGGGTGAACCCTCGCCAGAGTGAGCTATATCCCTTTGCCTGCGTCATATGGTACAAATCCTCCACAGTAGTTTTAAAGTGGCCCGCACCCGTCCCCGGAGTTGCCTGGAGACGCGTCCGAAACATTTCCAGCGGACTGGTTGCTGCTGCGGCTGCGACGCGAGCCAAGGAACCAGCTATCAAGGGTGCATATCCCTCAGATACCCGCTGCTTGATGGGACTCCGCTCATCTGTGCGCAGCCAGTCATAACCAGCAAAGTAGATGACATTGGCCGGGATTCCCATCATTAGGGTCGGGCTCAACCCTCGCCATAGTGTCAAAGTTCCTTCATTGCGCGCGATCTTCCGTAGCCCATCTAGCGTTGATGTGAATTTTCGCCGTTGCGTCTCTTCGACAGCGCAATCGATCCCCATGTGTGGGTGGGTTCCGATCACGGTCGCCTGAGACCCTAGCATGCACATCTGGGCATCGTTTCCGACCCAAAATACTTCGCGACAGCAGGAGGTGATACCGAGGTTCGGAGGTGGGTTTTTCAAGGTTTGGGTGGTGTGAGAGGTAAAGGGTGAAGTATTGTGGACTTGTGATTGTGATTGTAAACGGACTCGTACGACATCCAAGGGTGTCACTGAGGAGCTGTTAGTGTTGGATTTCCAAGGATTGGGGGCTTTTCCGACTCACCTAGAAGCCCGGTCAAGACATTTCCGGCGGTCGCAGATATCATCCGCTGCCCGGGAGTGATATCATCTGATGGTACATGGGTCTTGGGCGCTGGAGGAGAAACTGTCCCTGATGTTGAGGCCATTGTAGAATCTTCAAACTGTGTCCATGACGTCCCTAGAGAGGCGTTTGAGTCTGTGCCGAACTGGTTGCCAGTACCGTGGCCTGAAGCAAATTCCACGTCCGGCATTCAATCAATTCAACGTGAGGACAACCAAGAGCTCTTTAAGTCTGAGTTGCGAGAAAAAGGATGCGTCACCGGGAAAAGGAAGTTTTTCGGGGTTTCGCGGGTGGCGGTGGGCGGAGATAAAGCCTTTTTGGGGGGAGTTGAGATTTGGAGAGACTCGGAGGGACTGGACAGAGTTGAGAATGTTGATTTTAACAACTTTTCATATTATTTGTTTTCAATAGGTTTGATTCTGTGACTTGATTTGGCATGTTCGTTTTTAGGCCCTTTTCACATGGCTTATCAATCTGATCTGATCTCCGAGGTCGGAAATGAGGCAAAACAGGCTATTCTGGCTCGACCAAAGGGAAGATCGGTAGATGTGATAGTGGACCTTTAGTAGTGGGGTTTATATAGATTTTCAAAGAGTTCAAGGATCCATATTTCGTGGATTAATAGGTGTGTATGTGTCTGCAATGGTATACCAATTGAAGTATATAAACCCAGCCCGTGCGTAGCCGACTATAGCCAAGCTCATATACATTGAGCATGTGGCAACGTTGTCATTTGTCTAACAGGATAGTTTGAACAATGCATAGCAAGATATCCAATATATATATATATATATAAAAGTTGATATATAGCATTACAAACGGAGATCTGCAACAGGTTTAGTAACTAAGATATGTATTAACTACAGGTGTGCACATGCATTCATGTACAAGCTTTCACGAAACAAACATTATTCCAAGTTCACTGTCATAGGTTATAGCCCTGTCTGACAACGGGCTTCCGAACTAGGTTCTAAATTATCTGCGACAATGGGTTCACTACATATTTCTTTATCCAGTGCCGTGGCGAGAGTTGCCCGTAGGTCTTTGGGCTGGAACGGCGACAGGTTCCACGATTCTAGTGAACCAGATGGCGATTTCGACGGTAAAAGCGTAAAATACCTAAGATGATAAGATGGAATGTTGAATAAATACACATGATACTTGGCAAGAGAAGTGGATAATCTTTAGCGTGGAAATTTTACCCCGCTGGCTAAGCCGGGATGGGAGCCTTGAGCTTCGCAACGTCAATAGTTGAATTATCGGAACACACATCGATCTTATTATGGGGTACACCAAAAACTCTGAGCCTGAGAGTCTCCTGTCCCGAGCGGCTTTTCATGGAGATCTCGCCCAGGTCAGCATTCTGCTCGACGATGGCGAAGATTATCGATCTTGGGATAAGTCTGGATGGACTGCACTTCATTGGGCTGTTGTTGCTGGACATCTACATGTCGTTCGAAAGCTTCTGGAGCACCATTTAAAATCTGGACAGCCTAACCCCGAGTTGTATAGAATTTCTAAGGAGCAAGTGAAGTCGTACACTGATGCGCCCCCTCCGATTGTGCTGGCTGCGGAGGGGCAAAATTCCAGTGAACTGGAAATCTTCCGTGAGCTTGCACATCACCTAGAGATTCTAGATGAAAAGTTGCGTGTTGCTAAGTTCAACGAGATGTGGAAATATGGCAAATTTGATAACGGCCAGTCACGATTATCAGCCAATCTGTGGAGGGTCATAGGAAAAGAGCAGCGCTGCTACGGACTTGACTCTGGAATTCCTAGATCCGGGGGATATGGCAGAAATGATTTGAGCAGCTATAAAGCAAATAAGTCGGAGTGGTACTCTACGTTATTGCTGTGTGCTATCCGTGATAGCCAATGGTCAGTGATGCAGATGCTCATCAAAGCGGGCCCCGACGTCAGCATTGACTATGCACTCCATGTAGCCGCCTTCCGTAGTGATTCAAGTTACGTGCAATGTCTCATAGAACACGGCGCAAATGTCAACTACATAACGCCGGCTGGGCGTACAGCTCTGCATGAAGCTGTCATGAATGGGTTTTTCGATACAGTAACTGTCCTGGTCAATGCTGGGGCAGATGTGAACCAGCAACAGACTGAGGAATACTGGGAGCCACCACATGCTCCAGATTGCCGCCTTACCACTGAAGGATTCCACTTCCGGCTGACTAGAAAAGGTGCATCCACACTGATGCAAGCCTGTGGGTTTGTACTTGGTCGCAACCACAAATTTCGTCAGCAACGTCAAGAAGATCAGATGCCACCGGAAGAAAAGAGCTTCAAGATTGTGCAATTCTTACTGTCTAAGGGTGCAGATGCAATGTTGACTGATTCCCATGGAATGACAGTACTTCACTACGCGGTCTTGCAGCCAGATGTATCGCTCATCAAGCTTTTAGTACAGTCGGGAGCCTCCGTGGAAGCTTTGGACCACAAAGGCCGAACGCCACTACATTATCTCGCCCGATGTGACGATAATATCAATATACAAGACCTCGAGCAGGTGGTGTTTTTACTTTGTCACGAAGGCACCACGGATCTCTCTCCAAGCCTTCTCAACCGGCCTGTGTCTAGACCCCCACCTTCAAGCGAAGACCAAGGGACCGCTGTTCCTTCGTTGACTGTTATCAAGACTATCCGGAAGAATTCCAAAGTCTCGTGGAGTTCAGAAGATGATGATTCACGCACCCCACTTGCCATCGCTCTACTTGGTAATCGATGGAACGTCGTCTATGTCCTCATCCGTTTTGGAGCTACCTTTCCAAAAAATATTGACCTGCGACCCGTATTGGATAATGCCTTCAATAATCTCGAAGTTAACATTGTGGAATTTCTACTCCAAAATGGGGCGCAACCACCTCCATTCTCGCTCATGACGCTGATCCGAGGGTACATAGAGCAGAGGGGAAAGAAAAATGCAGCTAACGACCTGCAAACAAGGTTCAAATCCATATTGACCACCATAATACATGCTGGAGCGGATGTGAATTTCTGCGAGATAGAGGAAATACCGAAAAATCTCGTTTTAGAGAGCGACGAAGATGATACAGAGAGCGACGAAGATGACACCGAAAGTGATGAAGAGGATCCGGATGAGAACGCAAAATATCCAGTTAAAAATGGCCCAAGAATCACAACACCTTTAAATCTCGCTGCGAGCATCCGCGGTTCACAGGAAATTCTCGAAGAACTTCTAGCATTCGGTGCAGACGTGTTTGCCGTCTCTTCACACACATTTGACCCGATTTTGACTGCCGCATTATTCGGAGAGTTGCAAGACCTGGAATGTCTCTTAGATCAAGCTTTGTCTAATCCACGCGGGGATCACTGGTCAAAGTTCCTGGGAGAAATGGCCAAAGAAAAAGATCCGATCGTCCGCGTGTGCCACAGTCTGAAGAAAGCGGACGTCCTGAACAGAACCAACTATCAAGGCCGTACACTTCTGCATCTTGCAGTAGAGCAGGGCAAAGATAAGCTGCTTACAACATTGATATCCCATGGGGCCAAAACCGACATCTTTGACAATCAGAGATTCCTTGCCATTGAGTGCGCTGCTATTGCCCGCAATGCACATGCGTTTGAGGCGCTTTTCACAGCGGGAAATGTTACAGAGTCATACAAGTAAGTTTGCGTACTAGCCAAAGATAATTAGTCGCTAACGATCTCAAAGTTCCTATGGGTGTGACAAGTTTGGGCAATTGAAAAATAAGGTTGACCTTGCTCTTTTATACTCTAATCAGGGCGTGGACGTCATTTCGACCTTGCTACGAATTGCTCCCAATTACATCTTCGATCGATACCTAAGCCCGAATAATCCTCCAATGATCTACCAAGCAGCGGAAGCTGGAAGTATGGAGCTTTTTTCATTCCTGTTGAGTCAAAAAGCCGACATCGAGGCTGGTGATACCTGTGGTTGGCGACCACTGCATATTGCATGCTATCGCGGCCGCACAGAGATCGTCCAAGAGCTTATTGCCCAGGGTGCAAATGTACATTGTGTTACCCAGGCGTGGAATGACAGAGATGACAAGCCTTCGGGTCTATACCTAGGTGATTCCTGGACGGGCACGCCTCTCCATCTCGCCGCCATGGGTGGTCATGCAGCTATTGCCCAAATGTTACTCGACCATGGGGTCGATATTCATGCAAGCACAAAGACAGACACGAAGCTATACCCCTTTTGTAGCCCAGGCCATGGTCCGACGGCACTTCACGTCGTGCTCGACACCAATGTACACTACCACCGTCAAGGAGAAGCACTCAGTGAGGAGAGGCTCAAAATTGCCCAGTTGCTCGTCAATGCGGGCGCCATGGTACGGGGCGTGGTTTGTCGGATGTCGGTGGAGGACAGACTGAGATTCCATAACTTTCCAAGTCTCTTGGAGGCTCTTCTCGCGGAGGACATGACTGCTGATGAAGAGGCTGGCTAGGTCAAGATGTGATTGGGAACTTCACAGTTGAAACATGCATTTTGTTATATTTTTTGGTCTGCTGAATTAAACCGTCTACCTTGCGAAGCCGATCCAGCATGTCTGTCTGGCCTTGAGGTCACCAGGCTCGTCTGAGAGACTTGGGTGCATGAGGCAGAACGTTCGTGTACAGTTAGCAACGGTGCTGGGGATTAAATGATGTGCAAACTGAATACAAAAATGTACATAACTATTCAAAGGCCCATGGCTGGTCTTATATAGAATACATAGTAGTACAAACTGCGATAGCAGCACGATGTGAGGTCATCGCCTAAATAATCCGGGGATGCCAAGCCTTCCGTGATCGGTGGCCTTGGTGAGAAACATTTGGGTGAACACCGCTTTCCGACAACCACCTCGCCATGGACGACAACGATGAGCTTGAGTCGTTCCGCAAACAGTGGCGCGAGGAGGTCACTCGTCGATCAAAGCCCAAGGCTACCCCTCCTGCGCCTGCGTCCCCGACTTCAACTGCCCCGCCTCCGGCTCGTCTTCCGCCCACACGACATGAGGCTTCCCACCGCAAAGAGATCGAGGAGGAGGGTCCCCCGCTGGCTTCCTTCGACCCAGATGAGCTCGCCGTACAAATTGGAGAGCTGAGCGTGAAACCAGCGGAAGATGACTTCTCACGTCGAGAGGTAGCAGAACCAACATCTGCACTGGAACACTATGAACGAGCGGTGGAGAAAGAGGCCGAAGGCAACTTAGGAGACAGTCTTGCGCATTACCGAAAGGCGTATAGGGTGAGTTTTGATCGATATGAATGACAATATGATGCAAATACTCATACCTGTCCAGCTAGATTCAGCTGTCGATAAGTCCTACCGGAATAAGCACTACGCCCATGCATGGAAGAAGCCTAACTTGCCCGCATCCGCTACCCCTATCGATGCCACCCAGCAGTCTGCAGAAGTACTGATCCTCCCAACACGTGAGCTCATTGCTTCATTTGCGCACCTGCCAATTTCACAGCTGGAGCCTATCGTTGAAAACACACCGCCGCCCCCTTGCCCAATTGCCAATGTGCCGTCGGAAGTGCTAGTGGAGATTCTGCGACATGTGGCGATAGATGACCCATCGGCCTTTGGTCGGATGGCACTGGTGTGCAAGCGCATGGCCTACCATTTCGCCCATGAGCAGCATATTTGGAGACAAATCTGTCAAGGCCGGGACTTCGGCTTCCAGGGAATGCAATATGACTTCGCATGTGACCTGCATGGGGAACCGATATACACGCTTGCGCCACGATACACTCCATTTCCCAAGGGTGTGCCTATGGAACTTCCCCCGCCGCTATCTTCATGGAGCCAAGTGTTCCAGACCCTTCCTCGGATTCGTTTCACAGGCGTTTACATTAGCACGGTCAACTACACTCGACCTGGTGTTGCATCTGCCTACTCGAATCTGTCCTGGAACAGTCCCATCCATATCGTGACTTACTACCGCTATCTGCGATTCTATCCGGATGGTTCGGTAATCTCGCTGCTCACTTCTACGGAGCCAGTTGATGTGGTCCCTCACATCAACAAAGAGAATGTGATGGCGGCGCACGCCCCAGCGCACCGAAAGCATCAACGGCGTGCCTCTGATGCGGGTCATACCCTCTCCGGAGCCACTGATGCCGTACCACCTGTCGCCATGAACACATTGAGACATGGCCTTCGGGGCCGATGGCATCTGGCCTCGCCCGTTGACACTTCTGAAACTCCCGAAACCCCCGCCGAAGCATGGAAGCCTGACTCAATGTCTGATGAGAAATCGCTCCTTTCCGACGAGCGGGATCTCATCATTGAAACAGAGGGTGTAGATCCCAAGTACGTTTACACGATGCATCTATCCCTGCGTTCCTCGACCGTACCAAAATCTGCTTTACTCGGGCCGGCTCCTCCCAACCCATCCAAAAACACCAAATTAGCCTGGAAGGGTTTCTGGAGTTACAACAGATTGACCGACGACTGGGGCGAGTTCGGTCTTCGCAATGACCGAGCATTCGTGTTCCGGCGCGTACGCGGCTGGGGCCTGGACTGAGATGATTGATGACTTTTACATGAATGATTTGTTACATACATCGAAAATGAGATAATTTACGAATCTGAATATATTAAATAGCATGGCCCCTGAAGTGATATTACCAGATGTTCACTGCCTACAGGACAGGTGAACATAACGGAAAACGTCCATCCCCGGCTCTGTGACAAAGTACTCAGGTAAGCCGTTGATTTCGCCCGAGGAACCCGGTTGCTCCAGCTACTCTTACTCTGCCATGGGTGCAAGAATCGAGATATGACGCAAAAGCTGACATTGAGCTCTTCTCTTCTGTACATATTCAAAAAGAGAGGAAGGGACTAAAGGAAGCCGAAGCTTATATATATTGACACACACAGACAAGGTATGCCATGTACTCTATTTACTCGGGATGCTTCCTAGAAAATGATATGGAAGTTTCTCCCTAAGCTGAAGCCGCCATGGTCCTGAGAGTCACCAAAGATAAATCAGCGCAGGTTGCCCAAGAACTGACGGAAGCGACGAGGAAGAGAAGGACGTGGCCCAGGAGAAGATGTCCGTTCCGCGACTACATGGTAAGCCTGCAAGGAATTGGTCTTGAATGCATGTGTGCCACCCCACAAGAACAAGCGAAAGACACGATAATTCTGCTCCCCCCAACCCGCGATGAGATCTTCTTTTGCCGAATCCAAACGCTTTGCCCATTCAAGCATGGTGAGCTCGTAGTCCCGAGTCTCATTGGCAACATTTAGCACCGCAAACCCGTGGTATAAAAACTCAGCAAGGATATCTTGAAGAGTCATGAATGTGTGCGTGCCACGCCAAATATAATCCCTGGTAAACGAGCTAACAGCGAACTTCTCAACAGCCGCCGAGCCGTCAAGATACATACGACCACCAGGTTTCAAGACATCCCACATCTTGCGTGCAAAGCGGCGATAATTTGGAATGTGCTCAATAACCCCCAAATTGACCACATGGTCGTATGGCTCTCTCGGCTCATGGTCAAGGAAATCTTGCAGGAAGACTTGACCAGGGAGATCATTGTCCTCGATAACACGTTGGATGTAGCGAGCACCGTTGGGTGCGAGTGTCAAAGTCGTGACATGCACGCCTCGAGCACCGCAATATTGTGTCACCCCACCCCACCCACCGCCAATATCAAGAATCCTCATTCCTGGTTTGAGATCGAGAGCAGCGAATATTGTCTCCATTTTGTGCTTGGAAGCCACTTCGAGTGTCTCGTCAGGCCGCTGAAACAAACCTTGCGAATAGAACCGGAACCGATTGTCAAGGAAGGTGAGATAGAACCCGTCATCGAGTCCGTAGTGATCACCAATCGCCTCGGCATTCATCTTGGTCGCCGTTCGGATAAAGTCGTATACGAACTGGAATTTTTGTCGCAGAGGCACCTTCTCCTGTAGATTTTGGCGAGCGTTGAACAGGGCGCCAAAATCACCCTCTACTTCAATATCGCCGGATAAATAGGCTCGACCAACGCCCATTTCTGTCATCGGTGTGCGCAGGGCACTCTCGGAGCGGAATATCACTCGATAGACTGGTTCGCCGATTCCAACAGGTACAACTGCGCCGCTGGGAAGCTCTATTTCTCCGGGTGTCTCTAGCCCGGCTAGGAGTGCGGCGACACCTGTACGTGGTAGATCATCGCGGGATGCTGCTACCAACATACTTGGAAGTTGAAGATGAGGTTGAATTTGGGTAATCCTTCTGCTGTTGAAGTATAGCTACCAGCAGATGAAGTCGAATATGCCGCAGATTGGGTTCAACTAAAAAGTACACTGTACAGAGTAATCATTAAAGTATTTGAAAGCAAAGAGCAGGCAAACTGGACCTGTCCATTCATCGCAACAGTATGCAAGGTAAGCTGCAGTAGCGGCTCACATAATTAGCTTATTCGTTCAGTTTCTCATGTGTGACAGCATCTGCACCAAGTGCATTCCATTTTACCCCTAACTTTGCGAGAAAGTGCCAATTAAAGATAGGGATCTATCATGGATTCTTCAGGTGCGGCTGAGGCGCGCAAGATATTGTGCAGATCAGGGTCTTCCGTAGAAAAGCTGAACAGGATATGAATATGTATCTTGGACCAGTAGTCACAAAAGAAAAGGAATTATATACATGATAAAGGTCAAGAATATTAAACTAATTCCGCCAACTAAATACCTCCTCCTGCTTATCATCCACGACTACAACCATCCACACACCCACTTGACCATTACTCGCAAGTAAAGGCGTGCAATGGATCCAGCGATTGCGACCCTCGGGATTAGTGCGCGTTATCCACTTGATACGTGCAGTAACACTGCGACCAACGATCATGGCTTGTAGCAGGTCATCTTTCACTGCCGAGGAACTGCCGATGCGTGATAGGAATGACGACTGCAGCATACCTGGAATCTGGAGGGCCGGCGACGTGAACAGAATCCGAAGGGAAGGATATGGCCGAACGAGGAGATACTATATCATGTTAGTATCGGCAATCAAGTTGAGAAATAAACTTCTCATCTCTTACATTCTCATATACGCCCGCAAATGACATGCGGAAAAAGGGCGATTTCATTTCTTGTAGACGCATGGCTTCAGTCTCGCGTTCTAACGCGGCGTCATGCTGCAGCCATAATCGCGGGTGATACGGAAATGGGCTGCTTTTTAGAGGGTGGAATAGGTGTCCACCATGCTTTTGAACAGCGGAGAGTTCCCGCGGACTAAACAGTTCAGTCAGTTCTCGGAACTCATCCTTCTCTTCTTGCTCTGGTTGTTCTGCGATGCTGTCTTCACTGGGATCGCGGTGCTTGTTCTGTAGCTCCATGAATGATTCCATCGAGGCTCCCTCCATCGCGAGACCTGAGACGTCGATCTGTGCACCGATAAAATATTTCACACGACCGTGGCTGTCGCATAGGGGTGCGCATTGCAGCAAGTTCATAAATGGAGAGCCGTCGCGACGACTAGTTATGTTAGTGGCTTGATGCCTGGTCAGGGGAAGGGCCGAGTGTAGAACATACTAGTTCAGAAACATTTCTGAGTGGTGCCGGCCTGCATGGATAGCCTCGCGAAGTCGACGAACACTATTTGCATTTGTCTTCGGGCCTTGTAGGAACCGACAATTTCGACCAAGCACGTAATCCATTCCGTACTGTGTTGTCCGGTGAAACTCTGATCTGTTAATACGATTCAGATAGCGGGATAGAAAAACATACCCTTTGATGCGAAAATGATCGGATTGTCAGGTCGCGATGGGTCCGTCAAACAAAATACTTCTGCTAGTGCATTTGAGGTCCCGCGGAACTTCATCGGTAACGTTCCTCGAACTCGCTCGACGACGATTTTGCTTGTGATGACGATACATCTTGACGTGATGAATGCAGGCAGCTCCTCGGCAGTAAGAGCCAACAACCCGTCTACAACACGTTGCTCCAGAACCCGGTTCACGGTGACACCGGCAGCCTCCTCGTCCGTTTGGACCGCTGGGGGAGGCACATCAACCGATAGACGTACGAGTGCATTAGCATACTGAATAGCCTTGAGCGCTTTGGAGGCATTGAGGTAGTATGTGAGGGTGGAAATCGAGCGCGGCCGTTCTTCCAGAAGAAAGTCACGAAATCGACCTAGATACCGGGGGTTGTTTAGAATTGTGAGCATATGTTCGGAGGAGAACATTCTGTCTGCAATTCGCTCTAGCTTATACAGTGGCAGATCGCCACCATCGTAGGGCGCAATGAGATCAAACGAGCCGCTCTCTTCGCTGACGGGGTTGAACTCTGGGGCTCCCTCATTTGGATTGATTTGTTGTAAAAGAGGGAGCTCATTGGCGGTAGCATGGCGACGCAGGTTCTTGATAGAAGGCTTTGGTGTGGGATACATTTCCATCTCCTCGTCAATTGGATCTAAACTTTCCATTTTTGGTGGTTGGGGAAAGTTGTCCAGTAATGGATCAGGTCTTTTTTGTCAGCGCATCGAATCGAGCCCGTCGCCTTGAGTTCAACTTACCGCGACGATGGTCGAGACTCGATAACCCATTCATGGTATTCGTCTTGAATTTCACTGAATGAGTACAATGACTCTGCATCGGGGCTTCTCGGCCCATCATGCAGCCCCTGGAGGCTATGGACATCTGTGTGCGACATTGTCTGAACAGAGAAAATGCGAAATCTGCATCGTAACCTGGGAACGCATCTGTTCTTTAATAGCTGAAATCTTTTCCTATCCACGCCACCTCCAGAGTGATACATCGTTTGATCCCAGGGTTATGTCAGTACAACCCGTGCAACAGAGATAGCAGGTTCCTACAAAATACAAAGACAATATGGCAGGTCATAAGGAACAAAGGCAGATCGATCGATGAGCTTCCGAATTATGGGAGATCGGAGTCGACGGTTGAGCGATGATGGCATCGTGCAGCGGATGAGCTTCTGGGGATCGGCTATTGAACCTTGTGTTGAGAAATTTCATTGGAATTGTCTGAAAGTCCGATACATCCATTGGATTGTTCGCAAATAGGCTAAGGCCCGCTGTTGCTCATTCGCTGCTTGACAGGGATCTTCGTAACGGAGTGTAGATGCAAATACGCTTTTATCCTAGGATGTTGCTATACTAAAAGCCGAATTAAGGAAGGCTCGCACCAACAGTTCAAATACAAATACCCCAAGAAATAGAAAATCGATTTTTGGGTCTAAGGACTCTATCCTTTCACCAATTTGCGCGAATCGAAAGACGGTGAAAAGGCAGGATGTTGATTCTAAGGAGCTTCAGCGTTTGCAGGCAAAACAGGCCAAGCTTTTAGATGCTCAATCGGAGGCCCAATTGGCCAGAGATTTAGCTGAGGCCGAGCATGAAGCTTTAATGGTGGCAAGAAATAATATAGGTACAAACTAGCATATAGATAGTATAGATGGTTACATGTAAATATTGATTTTAAAACAATTGTTGAAGGATAAATCGTTGAGTGGGGCCCATGGGGTCTGTGTTGGTTTGCCACGATTTGTGCAGATATATATCGTCGATCATCACAGCTGTAAGCTTTCTGACGGTGAACTAGGTCAAGCCATCTAGTGCAGCCATTATCTTACTCAATAATCCATTTTCTTTACATTTTTCAGTTACTAATTCATTGGAAGATGCTGACACCTCTGCATTTACAGATTTCGGCGCCAAGTCCTCCGTACCCGCTTATTAATCGGGTACTCGGCCCCCGGCCCCGGCCTTGGAAGCGCTCAGGTGACTGCGAGTTCCACGGTTGACAGACTTGATTGCCTAGGAGATCTGAAGTAATTTTCTTAGGGAGATTGAGAATAAGGTTCCTATCGATTTGCATTATCCCCATCATGTCCAAGTCCACGGGAAAAATTGAGAAACGTATATCCGCGGCCTGTGACTCTTGCTTTACAAAGAAGGTGCGTCCACATTGCTGATAGACTTGGCCTCAATCTGTCCGTGTTTACAGGCCAATGGATGTTACTTGGTTAGCTGAATGTTTAATGTTTCACTAAGCAGATCAAATGTGATGATGCTATGCCTCGATGCAACTGGTGTATGCATCATGGCCTTCCCTGTACTTTTACTAGAAAGTCACGGGCTAAGGGAAAGAAACCCTCGGAATATCGGTAAGATTTGGTGTGACTGGCCATTGATTTATGCACCAAGTCGCTGATACCGAAGTAATCACAGTCTTGCACGTGTGGAACGACGTGTTGTGAGAATTGAAACTGCGGTACAAGACTACCTACGTAGCAAACATAGTACGTTCGTTTTTTTAGCGATGTTGCACATGGATATGTTGCTGCACGGGATGCTGATCAAAATAAAGACATATCCTCTGCCGGAGCAGGCGTTGGCGCCTTCTGCGAGCCTTCTCGCGGAGAGCATGGGCCTCCTCCGCTCCTTGGCGAATGGTACTTTGCTGGTATCAAGCTTGGCGGAATCAGTCGCCACAATGGCATTCCATTCTTCTCCGTCGAGGGTTTGCGGTGGGTAGAATCTCGTTGTGGCCAAACCAAGAACTTGGATCGCTTCGCTAGGTTCTTCCATTCATGGGGAACGAACCCGAGATCCACCTCTGACTCTCTCGGGCCTCCCGACAATCAAAATTACTCGCATTTACCAGACAGGGAAGTTATCGAGGCTTATTTAACCTCGTTCCAGTCCTCGGCTCTACATCAAATCTTCCCCCTTGTGAAACACTCCTTGTTCACCGGGACTATCAGGCGTGCATACCAACGACCGCAAGATTCGTCCAAATCCCTCTCTGCGGTGTGCTGCGTTTATGCATTTGCAGCATTTGTCACAACTATCGATTTACGCAACAGCACTTTGCCTGCCATCGACGGCAATGATTGTGCCAAAGAAGCGCAGCGTTTGTTGTCCAAGCTGTCGCAAACACCAGCAACATTGGATGCTCTGCAGACAGTCTTGATTCTGGTATGTCCTTAATCCTGCCTGATGTGTTCTATATCTTTAATGGATCATTTTAGTGTACCTCTCGACTGTTGTCTAGCGACTTGAGTTCTGCGGATATACTTCTCGCAATTGCTGTACGTCTTCTTTTCCAGCTGGGTGGAAATCAGTTTGCCCATCGAGATGATTGTTCTGAGGAGGGGGATCAAATAAGAACTCTATTTTGGTTGTGTTATACTATCGACAAGTGCCTTTTCCTCCGCACAGGTCGTCCCCCATCTATTCACGATGACGACTGTGACCTTACTCTCCCGTTAAATTACTCCATAAGAATATCAGAGGGAATATTCGAAACAGAGGAAAAGGTGGATTGTTGTGACCCTATATTCCCATGCGATCTTCGTTTGAGTATGGTTACTTCAAACATTTACCGAGAGCTATACTCTGTTCGAGGGCTTCAAAAATCAGATGTCGAAGTTCTGATGGCAATCCGAAAGCTTGATAATGATTTGGAAGATTGGAGAATGTCGATACCTTCACAAAAGTTATCACAATTATCTGTCTCTGATAGCTCTTCTATCAGGATGCTCGAGATACGCTTCCTCATAAATCGACTGGAATACCACCAGTGTATGGGTATTTTACATCAGGCTAGTAGTCGATGCAGATCGTGGAATGAAGATATCCATGGGATGTCCGAAGGAATAAACTCCAGCTTGGCCTTGGCTGTTGAAGCTAGTCGATCATCGCTGTTGTATTTGAATATGATGCAAGGCACACTTAATGAGGAAACCGCGTGGTAGGTCTGCTCTCTGCCTTTTAACTCGCAGTTCGATACATGTACCTTAAACTAACCTTATTGCCCAGCCGGTTTGCCATGTTCTATCCCATCTCGGCCATTATGACGCTTTTCTGTTATGTCCTCTTAAAACCCCAGGACCCACGCGCAGCTGATGACCTTCACCTGCTGACAAAAGTCCCCGTGGTGATGCAGGCAGCATTGGGTAACCGCTCAGATTCTATTGAGCCGACGAAAGTACAATTCGTGGAAGACTTTGTCGAGGATTTGAGCCATTTAGCAAACTCTGCCATTGAAAGGGACGGATTCCGCTGTAAACGCATGCGTCATACAAACACCAAAGTTTCTATGTATAACAACTGATAAGCTCTGAATTATGGTATGGGTGATAATAATACAGATATCTCGGGTTATGTTGAAGAAAAATATACTAAAAAGACAAAAAGTTGACTCACAAAGTCAAAAATGAATATTAGAACGTATATCTTGTACGGCTGATTAGAATAGCTTAATCCTTGTGAGGGAGTATAAATTCCCGTTTATATAATTGAAATAATATTCTGCGGTCGCATTATATATAATAGAATCAAAAAATTATCGATTTAAATTTCGACCCCTATCATGAACAGGAACCTACATAGGAATTTTGTTTTTGCTGCATTTTTCAAGTAGAATTCATCGCCAAAAGCTTCAGTTTTCCCAAGTTTGTTTGTTGCCCCGCTCATTTTTGACCACACCTTGACGTCTTCACATCTTCCCTTCTTCACTTTTATCACTCTATCACACTCTTCATATTGATATTTGAAGTTTTGTTTCTATGAACTCTCGATAATCTCTTTAAATCAAAATGTTGGCCCCGGAGATCCCCAACTTGGTCCAGTTCTTCTATCCCATCAGCAACACACCTGCTGTCTCCTTGACTCAAGATCTGCCACACAAGAAAAAGGCCGATCTCCTACTGCTAGGCTGTGGGGGTGTTCGCCATATTCTCTTTACCATACATACGGAATAGCAGGCTCACGATTTTCGACCCTTGGACGTCACATGCTGCGATGTAGACCCCGCTGTGATTGATATGATAACTGGTGCACATTTCAAGTTTGAGAGGCTAATTTGAGAAACTACCCATAGCTCGTAACGTTGTGTTGCTATTGCTGGTTCTGGATGATGTTGATGGCACGCACAAACAATTCATTTGGAATCTGTTCTATCATTTTCGAATTGATGAAGATTCCCTTGGTTTATTGCAGACCCAGACAATCAAGCTGTTGTCCCTGTCAACCTCCCTACAAGCATGGCAGCAGAGTCAATATGGCTGACTGATCAGGACATGCGATCGTGTCTCCCTCGAACGGGGACGTGACATGTGACGCTTCTATGGAGAAAAGAGAGAAGGGGATGTTCTTCGTCGCTTCAAGAAAAACTTCGATGATGGATTGAGAACTTCTCAAGAGGTTCGAAAGTCGATCGTTGATGACAAGGGGAGTGTGATAACGGGAATCCGAGCTGCTGCACCTGCGTGCCTGGAAGCTAATCTTGATCTCGGTAATTTGTACAAGAGCTATTGGGCTTTCGGTACCACCGAGACTGATCAAACAGCTCGGTCCCTTGCCGCCAATGCTAACCCCATGTTCGAGGCCAAGGATAGAAACATGTTTTTGCATTATGGGACCGGCCCAGTTCTTGGATTTCACATCGGCTCTTGCTATGCTCCAATCGACCCAACAGCCAAGATTTGAATTGCTGCCAGGTCTGTGGTAAGGACAAGCAAGCTGACGGTTCAGATTTGATGACATGCTCGCGGTGCCGTGAAGAAAAATACTGCTCGAAAGACTGTCAGAAGGCTCATTAGAAGAAACATAAGAAGATCTGCAAAGCGGATGGAAACTGAGTCGGAAGTATGTAATACTTTTCAAACAATGGAAGAGCCATACAACTTCAATTATTATCTCCTACGGTATATGTAGATATTTAAAACAGCCTACCCGTAAATCTGTACGATATCATGAAAAGAAAAAAAAAAGGGTAATCTTAGGAACTGACTACCTGTAGGCATTCTCATCCCAATTGCCTCTGTTGTTAGTGTTGATAAGGATACCCTTATCAGCTTATCGATAAGGCAAAATTTTCAGATTTGAGCTTCGTCCCTGGTCAACATTCTTTCGCGCCACACCTCAAAATGCCGGAAAAGGTTCGTACCGTGTTCGCAGACTCGGATGATGAGAACATTGTAAAGCCCAAGCTCTCGCTTCAATCAACAGAAGAACCCGAACGCAAAAAGAAGAGAAACAAGAAGCGCAAGCTCGATGAGCGCGAGGCGTCTAAACCCGCCGATCAAGATGAACCGAGAGAGATCCCTGAACCTGCCAAGCAGGTAGAAACAGCAGTGTCTGTGCCAAAAAAGAAGCCAGAGGCAGCATTTCAAAAGAATGGCCCACCTGCGTCAAAAACCTTCCCAAAATCGAAGCCGAGACCCTTCGCCGATACCAAAACCAACTTCACACCCTTACGAGAAAAGGCCAAAGCCCTCCTCGAGACACGGCGAAAGCTCCCCGTATTCGAAAATGCCGATTTGATCCGCGAACTGCTACGAGAGCAAGATGTCATGCTGTTGGTCGGTGAGACGGGTAGCGGAAAGAGTACGCAGATCCCGCAGTTCTTGGTAGACGAATTCTGGTGTCGGCCCGTACCTACGCAAATCACTCGGGATGGGAAAACGGAAAAGAAAATGGTCGGAGGATGCATCGCTATCACACAGCCGAGACGAGTCGCTGCCATTTCGCTAGCCCGCCGTGTAGCTGAGGAGATGGGCACACCGCTTGGATCGCACTCGCCTGCTAGCAAGGTCGGCTACTCTGTGCGTTTTGATACGTCTACATCACCTAGTACGCGAGTCAAGTTCTTGACCGAGGGAATGCTGCTGCAAGAGATGTTGCACGATCCGAATCTGACCAAGTACAGCGCTATTGTTGTTGATGAGGTCCACGAACGGGGCATCAATGTGGATCTGACACTTGGATTCCTGCGTAATCTTGTATCCGGCAAGAAGGAGGGCCGGGGTGGTGTGCCACTCAAGGTCGTTGTTATGAGTGCTACAGCTGATATGGAGAGTCTAACGGACTTCTTCCAAGCTGGATTCAAACACCCGGAGCCAAAGCAGAAGGCTATTGAAGGAGCTGAGGCTGAAACCGATAATATGGATACCTCAACTCCAAAGGATATCTCTGTGTGCCACATTAAGGGTCGCCAATTCGCAGTCAAAACTATCTACTCGCCCGCCCCAGTACATGACTTCGTGGATGCAGCGCTCAAAATCATCTTCCAAATTCACCAAAAGGAACCAATGCCGGGTGATATCCTTGTCTTCCTGACAGGTCAGGAAACCGTCGAGGCCTTGGAACACCTGGTGAATGAGTATGCCATGAGCATGGACCCATCGCTTCCCAAAATTTTGGTTCTGCCTCTGTTCGCTGCGCTGCCACAGGCTGCTCAGCAACGGGTCTTCGCCCCTGCTCCACCGCGAACGCGAAAGGTTGTGCTGTCCACTAATATTGCTGAGACTTCCGTCACAGTATCTGGTGTACGGCACGTGATTGACTGCGGCAAGGCAAAGGTCAAGCAGTTCCGTACTCGCCTCGGTCTTGACTCACTCCTGGTAAAGCCTATCTCCAAGTCAGCTGCGATCCAGCGAAAAGGTCGAGCTGGTCGTGAGGCACCTGGCCAATGTTTCCGGCTATACACAGAGAAAGACTATCTGGCCTTGGATGAGACAAACACCCCCGAGATTCTGCGCTGCGATCTGAGCCAAGCCCTGCTGAATATGAAGGCGCGAGGTGTCGATGACATTGTTGGATTCCCGTTCCTGACCCGCCCACCACGCGAGGCACTTGAGAAAGCCCTTCTGCAGCTATTGAACATCAATGCTCTCGAGGATGATGGAAAAATCAGCGCTGTCGGCCTTCACATTGCCAAGCTACCCTTGACTCCAACTCTAGGACGTGTCCTGTTAGCAGCTGGTGAGAACGGGCACGAATGCTTGCTAGATGTCATTGATATTATCTCATGTCTGAGTGTGGAGAACATTTTCCTGAACACCACCTCAGAAGAGAAGAAGGAAGCAGCAGAGGCAGCCCGTCGAGACCTATACCGTCGCGAGGGTGACCACCTCACAATGCTGATGACTGTACGTGTGTATGCTGCCGAGCACTCTGATCGCAAGGCATGGGCCGAGCGACACCTGGTATCCCACCGGGCCATGCAATCAGTCATGGTGAGTAGTGCATAACTTTCGGATGCCAGTCATATAAACTAACAAAACCCCACCAGGACGTACGCAAACAACTCCGCACCCAATGCCGACAGGCCAAGCTGCTCACCAGCGAAGCCTTGAACAATACCTCATTACACGACCCCTCGCCCATCCTCATCCTCCAGAGTTTCCTAGCCGGATTCGCGACCAATACCGCTCGCCTTGTGCCCGACGGCAGTTATCGTACGATCGTTGGAAACCAAACCGTTGCCATCCACCCTTCGAGTGTGCTTTACGGCAAGAAGCTGGAGGCTATCATGTATAACGAATTCGTATTCACCAACCGCAGTTACGCGCGTGGCGTCAGTGCTGTGCAGATGGATTGGGTGGGAGAGGCTTTGGCTGGGAAGGATTGATTGTCGGTTCAAGATGTTATATTTGAGATTAATGTATACCCCGTGGGTGATGATACCAGTCAAATGAACCGTTTTCGCTTCTCTCATTCGGTCGTCTCTTTCGATATACTCCTGAAAATTCTTTCCCTCGAGGATGGGTGCAAGTTCGACAGAAATCGTGAAGCCCTAAGCCTCATTCCGCTTTAACCTAACGACCGTCATGACCAATGCAGCTCGTGTGCCGGCAACTTTGGCCATATTCCGAGCCGTTAAGATCCTAAAGTGAAGACTAATACGGGTCGAAATCCGAGTCTGGTTTTTCATCCTCGGAATAAACACGCGGAGATTGTCGCATTTAGAATATATCATAAACATCTGCCTCAAGACAAAATTCTGACAATATCCATAACCAGAACAAATTGTTCAAACAAGACCTCCCCCACCCCGACGTGATAAATCCGCTAACGAATTTGGCAAATGTTCAAGCTCTTCCACGAGCGCATGTTGGTCGTCACACTTCCGTGCCGAGTCAAAATCGATCAACACAGCCGCTGAACCACGAATGAGGAAATTGAATCGGTTTGTATCTCCATGTCGGATGCCCAGGCGATGTAATTGAGACAATGCAGCCCGGCAAGGCTCAAGATCTTGAGGGCCAGCATGCCGAGCATTCTTAATATGTTCAATCAAGAATCCGATCGCACGGCCATCTTCGGTCAAATGGCCAAGGAATCGCGGACCGATGTTATGGCTCTCAAGCCACTGGTAAGCCGTGGTCTCGTTCTCTAGATATGTGATCTCCCAGTCAAAGCGAGCGAATTTAGCCACAATAAGGTCATTATTGAATAAGGGGGATTTGACTTCATAAATGCCCGTTCGCAGTTTGTCTCCCACAACGATGTTCATATAATCAACCGATGTTTCGTGCCAGATATTCTCAACCCCACGGAAAGCGGTCCGGATAGCGTGGGCAAAGTGAGGTTGGCCATTTGTTTCAGATTTGGTCACTAATCCATCGTTCCAATCTCCAGCGGGTAGAGTAGGTAGAAGTGAAACCAGCGAGGGGCCGAAGCACATATCGTCCCCGCTGTAGAAACCAGGGTCTATAGTGACATATTTTATGCTCTGACCGTCGACCAGGAGGCGAAAGAAACTCTGGTGATCTTTATCGACTTCTGCTTGAAGCAATTCGACTTTGCGTTGAATTCTCGTCATAGGTATAGGGTATCCTTAGGCCGGAAAAGGCAAGGTTGAACGATGGTAATCACAGCCTAATCTCCTTTGAGATTTATGGATCGCTATTTATATTTCAGTACTTCGTACTAGGGATTCAAAGAAGGGGAAGGATCTCATGACACCTTGAGTTTCAGGCACTCATCCCAATCGGGGAATTTCTCTACTCTCGCGTTGAGATCGTGATCAAGTCAATCAAGCAGCCATTTTCTTTTAGTGATTGCAACGATTCAACAGGATTCGAAGCCAAGGACTCGGATGAGACTCCGTACAGGAATTACACAATATTCGCACCTCCCAGCCCCTTACACCGCATATGCCACGGCCAACCCCCGGGTCTCTTTCGAACCAACTGCTCCGCCCGTTACGTTCGACGTTCGATCAAGTTGTCCCTGGGGATCACCTAAAAGTTCTGAGTGATCCATCTCCGGATCACAGCTTGAGCTAAAGGTGTCCCCTTGGTAGTTTGCTATCTGCCTCGACCTAGTACAGGGTCAACT
Organism: Penicillium fimorum; assembly: GCA_028828255.1. Classification (NCBI taxonomy): domain Eukaryota; kingdom Fungi; phylum Ascomycota; class Eurotiomycetes; order Eurotiales; family Aspergillaceae; genus Penicillium; species Penicillium fimorum. The sequence goes on along the minus strand of JAPWDS010000003.1, from coordinate 4,650,180 downwards.
CAGGGGTATATATGTATTAGTGCAAACAAGGCAACACTCTGGTGTTTCCAACACATTTTGGCGATATCAAAGTACGGTGTAGTGTTTTTCTTCGACCGACCCATCTTGGGTATCTATAAAATGTGACTGATGGCAAGTTCACACGTCACAGTGTCGATCCCGGTGACCATCTGTCAGCTGATGGGTATTTTAAAATTATGGGCTTTCAGTATTTGCCTTATAAAACAGGCTAGTTGAACGGATACGGATTAAATCACTTGAAAAGTGGTCTCACCATTCCGATCCCGGTTGCATCATTTGCATCATTGGAGGATCCAGAGTTGGATCGTTGAATCCCTTTTCGGGCATAGCCTACCTATTCCCGCTTATCAGCTAATCTCTCCTCACATCACCTCACATCACCTCCAAGGAGCACTCTTGTTCCTTGAAACTTGGATTCTTTTTACTATCCTATTATTTCTTTTACCTCCATCAATTTCCTTATATGTTGTAATGCCTCTATCCCCCACTTGACCACGTTCCCTGTGATTTCTGGACCCACCATCGAATCCGCTTATCTGTGTCACTATCTTCCTCCCTATCTGCTTTAGAGCTACCAGATCAGCATGGCTTTCCAGGTCCCAACACACGTTCCTCGCCGCAGAACGTCCTATTCAACTCCCCAACCACCTACTATTGATATCCCCTCCTCCTCGGCCGAACAGCGCGATGACGACACCGCACAATGGGTCCTATTTTCCCCGACCGCTCGTACACACACGACTTCAACCGATCGCACGCGTACTGTGGGAGCTTCTCGACTGAGCGACTTTGGCTCATTCGCTGCCACTCAGTCTGCGTTTGACGTCGACGGTGAACCAGACGACGAGAATGCCCTCGACGACCAACTAGACGAAGATGGAACCGAGCTGGACAGCCTAGATGATGGACTGCACGCATTTCGGGCACCCGATCTGGCTCCAGCTTCCCCAATAAGGGTTGATCAGGGGCCGCCGGCGATGCTTCCAGCCCATGATGGATTAGGCAGTTTCCAGGCTTCAAGTCAGGCAGTCCAGGATCAGCTTTGGCGGCACGAGCAATACAACCCCCAACGGCTATCATATGGCCATCTCCAACATCGCCGTAACTCGAGCGTGCAGAGGTATTTGGATACCGTCGAGGAGGGCGAGGCAAATGTCGAGCGAGAACGGCGGCAGCGAATCGAGGAATGGCGCATGGACCAGAGCCGGGCTCTATTGCAGGAGATCGAACGGGAAACTAGGCAAAGGCGGACTAGTCTGACCAGCCGATCGAGCCTTCGTCGTTCTGCTGATCACAGCCCCCAGACGCGTGTATCCGAGGTGCTATCACGGGATGTATCTCTGTCGAAAGATATCTCGGAGGACGAGGAGTCCTTCTGGCGCCGTATTACCCGAACGGTGATCCGCGACCTGATCGGGATTGATGATTCCTTGCTCTCTGTTATCTTTGGTGAGTCTTTGCCGCTGGACGCGCAATCTCCCACCGAGGACGATCCATTAGACATGGAAACGGTACTGGCTCGCGAACGAGAGCCAGAGTATAGCGATTCACCGCTGTGGCAGACAAATGTGCTTAAGACGATCGCCCATGAGCTGGGTATACTTGTCCACCAACTCTGTGAACATCCCGGGGCATTTACAACATACTACCAAATGACCAAAGATATATCTGCCGAATATGCGGGGATGTCTCTCAACCGCCTAGCGGAAAGCGGGATCTCTCAGAAACCCGCCGAATCCACCTCATCAACCACCGCCGATACAACTGGCGAGTCCATGCTATCCCCCCACTTCTTGCCCACACTTCGAGACTCAAACCGTGAGCACGAAGCACAATGGGGCATTGAAGATGAGGATCCAAAGCGATCCGACCAACTTCCCGAATCAACAAAACTCCAACACGAATCCGAGTACTGGGAAAGCGGCCTTGATGTAATGATGGTCTTCCGCTACCTCCGCAACCGCTTCAGCCGCCGAGGTTACATGCCAAATGAAACGAACGCACCAACTCCACCACGCCGCCCACAAGATGCATCCCGCCGAGCAGCCATCATCCGGCAACATCACCCACTTGTAGCGCGTGCCCACTCCCGATCACAAATGCAGAACCATCGCGCATCACAATTCTCCGGCGTGTCAAACCCAGCGGGTGTCTCCTCCCCGCTCCTACGACCGCATCTCCGACGACCTAGCTCCAGCTGCGCCAGCCAGAGCGCCAAGCTCTCGGCTATCTCCAGCCGGCGGACGATGACAAGTTCTAGCCGGAACTACTGGGATATTGGCGGTAGCGAAAGCAACAGCGCTATTGGTGTTGGAGCTGGGCTCGGCAACTGGGGTGAGGCGTGAAGACCTGCATATTTGCACAGTGCATGATGCATCTGTCGGAGTCGATGGATGCCAATGTCATTTCGTGGTATCGCTGGCTATATATTGGCGCATACTGTCTGTCTCATGATCTTTTAACGAACGAGCAATTTCTGGTTTCATTGACTTTTGTTTACATCTGTGGTTTATGGTGTTGTGGCGATGTGTTATTCTCGGTCTCTTCTCTTCATATATTGAAACTCGAACATAAGGCATACAATTTTGTCATCAACCTATACATTTCGCTTCAAGGATCCACTGGTGGAATAAATAAATATGTTTGAACATTTGAGTGCGACAAACTACCTGAATCTCCAGAATTAAAATTTCAATTTAACTGTACAGATCACTTTGCTGCAACACCCCAAGGCAGATCTCCATTAAAAATAGGCTTCCCTTTACTTTCAGGCGCATCAACATCAAAGTCGAAGCGATCTGGCACCTCGAACCCAGCCTCGAGATGATGTCTGACAAAGAGCAAAGAAACACCATCCCGGAACAACCAAGCATCTTCCGTCCTGCGTTGCCACTTCTCCAGAGCCACTCTCATATCCTCAAGAACAGACTGGTACTCAGGGTCCTTGGCAAGGTTGCGGACCTCATTCGGATCAGCCTGGATATCATATAGCTCCTCGGCCGGACGGAAGAAGTAATCTTTCAAAGGTCTAGACCCAATCATCTTAGGACTGGTATCGACATTTCGGATCTCCTCCCATGTCAATGAGCCATATATATCAGCCGCGAAGGGGAAATCAAGTCTCCAAGCAATGTTGCGGTGGTACTTGTATTTCCGGTTGCGCATCATGCGCGTGGGCCAGTAGTTGGTGACCTCGTGGAATGTGTGTGAACCAAACACCTGGCCCCAGTCCTCGAGCGAAGATGTTTCAGCGAGGATGGGCAGTATCGAACGACCGATGCGCTCTGGATGCTCGGGGCTAGGATGTTTCGCGTAATCGAGGAGAGTGGGTAGAATATCGATGTACGAAACCATATTGGAGTTTGTGATTCCGGCAGGTGAGCCGGGGCACTTCATAATCAATGGTAGACTAACACCGGCATCGTACAGTGTTGTCTTGGAATTAATGAACGGCGGCCCATTGTCACTCAAGAAGACAACTAGCGTATCATCTGCCAGACCAGATTTCTTCAATCCATCCAACACCATGCCCACGCCTTGGTCGAGCCGGGAGATAGACTTATAATATTCCGCAAACTCATACCGCACACCGGGAAGGTCGTTCACGAACGGCGGAACTTCCACGTCCTCGGGCGAGTAATCGTTCTTCTCCACGCGGGCGTCGTACTTACCGTCATTTCCAAACCCGGAACGAGTCCAGTCCCGATGGGGATCGATAAAGGCAATTGTCAAGAAGAAAGGCTTCTCGTCCGCACTTGACTTTTCAAAGAATGCCGAAGCTTGATCGGCAACAGATGCCACATCGCGACTGTCACTCTCCGCGCACATCTCCCAAGGGTAAACGCTGGACGGGCCAACGTGGAGCTTTCCAATCAAGCCAGTGGAGTAACCATGTTTTGAGAAGAGAGCGGGAGCAGTCTCGACATGGTCGAAAGTTGTAAAGTGGTGTCGATTATTGTGTAGCCCATATTGACCATTCTGGTGAGTGTGTAAGCCTGTATAGACGACGGAGCGACTCGCGCTGCAAGAAGCAGTCGACGTGAAAGCTTGGTCGAATTTCGTTCCCTCGGAGGCTAGCTGATCCAGATTTGGGGTTTGGATCTTGGTGTTTCCGTAACAGCCTAATTGTTTGCCTAGATCGTCGGCGATCATGAGCAGGATGTTGCGTTTAGCCATGTTTGCGATGAGAGCTCAACGAAGTTTCTTCTGCAATTGAGATGTGTAGAGTATTTTTTTTTGGAACTTGACTGGGATCCCCGCGACATTATTATTTAGCTTAGCTTATGATAAACCGGATGTCGGCTTGTTCCTTGCTGGACTGTGGGGATGAGGTATTGAACGGATATCGGTCGGATCTCGCGTAGAAATTCACTAGCCCCCCATCTGAGTCCACTTTGCGGTTGCGCCATGTGCGAGTTTATTTCGTCACCGTGCAATATAGATTGCTCGAAGACTTGATGAAGGGGTGGAGTGTGGCAAGGTGGAAATGTGAAGACAGTACGTGTACGGCCGCAATTTAATGTAACTAGTTAACTAGTTTTGCAAGTTAAAGATAGTCTCAGATGCAACACAATTATTATTAATTATAGAAATGCATATATCAAACTATTAGCTACTTTGTCAAACAAATATCTACTCCTTTGGGCTATTGTCTACTTCTTCGGCTCAAAAATAGTCTCGGGGACTTTGCCTGCCTCCAAATCTTCCTTTGCCTGCTCAATTTCGGCAGCAAACCGGCTTGATACAGGCTTGGTTTTGAAAGCCCAGATGCTTTCATTATTGAAGCTTGCGTCAATCTCCTCGAGTGACTTGCCGCATGTCTCTGGGAAGAGAAGGAAGACGTGGATCGCAGCAACGAAACAAAATGTTCCGAACAGGAAGTACATCTAGGACTAGAGTCAGTCATATGTTATACTTCTTTAGTAAGATATAGACGCACCTTGTACTGGATATGTTGGAATCCAGGAGGAGAAAAGAATGTTAGAGCAAAATTGCAGGTCCAGTTGAAGAATGTCGCCAGAGACACTGATTTGCTGCGGATATAGAGAGGGATAATCTCCGGGGGGTAGGCCCTATGCACAAGGTTAGCTCTTGGTATCAGAAAAGACACTACTTCCATGTAGTTAAACATACCATCCTAGAGGTCTTGTGAGAGAGAAAACGTTAGCTACCAATATTTCAACTTATAGGGCGTAAGGTACTCACCCCCAGCTAGGCGCATAGACGGCAATGAACAGGTAGGAACATGCGATAGTTGCCTTTGACGCTCTTCCATCAGTTACCCTCCATGTAACTGTGGGAGAGCCCTTAAGACCTCCGGGGACAGCCTCGCCGTATGATTTCATGAGGGCTCCCTGGATGAACTGAAGAAGGGACATGCCAAGAGCACCTGCAATAAATAGGCGGCGGCGTGGGAGACGATCCATGAAAAGCAGTGCAGGGAGAGTCATGACTACATTGATGATGTATTGGATTGTCGCGGATAGGAGGGCATTGTTGCCCGACAGACCAGCCATCTGTGCGTACCAAGTTAGTTCTATATGCCAATTCGTATTGTTTCGCCTACAAGTCTTACCTGGAAAATATACACAATGTAGTACATCATGGCGTTTGTTCCGCTCAGTTGAGACCAAACATGTGTGAAAATGCCACAATGCACGCGAACAATATTCCGGGAATTGAACAGCTCGGACCAGGCAGTGCTCTCGTATTGCCGCTCGAGTCTTTAGATCAGTTAGTAACAGCAAACGGGTCGAACAAGAAGTCAAGGAATCTTACTCAAGCTTTTCGCGAATTTCGGTAGCTTGCGCAACGACGATCGGATCAAGGGTATTGCCCTTTGAGTGGAGTCGTGCAAGAACATCCACCGCCTCCTCCCATCGATCTTGTGTGGCCAGCCAGCGAGGTGATCTCGGCATCATGGGCAAACAGGCGAGGAGAATAATAGCTGGGATCATTTGAAGACCCCAAGGTAGACGGAATGACGCATTGCTGCTTATGAAAGATGCGCCGTACGATATAAAATACATAATAAGGATCTGAGACCACCGTTAGCTAGGCACAATCAGAGAGGTAGGAGAATTTGTAACATACACCCCAAGTAATCATCCACTGTTGCAAGCTAAGCAGTCTACCACGCTGCTGTGGAAGACTGATTTCGGCAATCAAAATCGGACTGTAGACGGTGTTAGCGGCGGATGGAGGATATTCATAGCTAGTATGTTACCCTTGACTAGTGAGCATTCCAACGGCAAAGCCATTTATAATGCGCGAGACAATCAACATGGCGACATTTTGCACTGCGCTCATCAAAATAGAGCCAATCAACCACAGGATACACGCAATAAACATCGAGTCACGACGACCATATCGGTCACTTGTCCACGAGGAAAAGAGCGATCCAAGCAGCGAACCACCAGCCATACTGGCTGTAATACCACCCTGAGCAACCGAGTTCGGTTTGTTGAAGTAGTTCTTGTAGTTATCGGTGCCAATGATAGCAGACATGCTGGAGACATCGAAGCCCTGGATTAGACCACCAATGGTCGCCAGTCCACTGATGAGGTAGACATTGTTCAACTCAAGTATTTTGCCCATTTTGACACAGAAAAAAGGTCATAGAATACAGCAGGAAATACTCCATGTTAGGGACCCCGGATTTTATGTAGCTCCACTTCGTTGAGATGGGTTCGATATCGTCATTTGTAATCCATTGTGATTGGCTCTTGAACCGATATCCGCCATGTTTTGGCGACATCCGGATAATTCTGGTCAAACGTCAAATGGATATGGAATGGTGAAATGGTGGAGCTCGGAGCTAGGAACTATACGAATTGTTTTAAGCTCTCATTATTAACGAAGCTGGTCAATTGGTTCGATATCCTCGGCGATCTTCTCTGGTTGTGTACGGGCGACTAACCTTGTATGGCACCCCTGACACAACTCTCTCATTAGACACTGCTCCCTCGAAGCCCGTATACTACGTCTATGTTGTAAATAGGATATCTAAGACCACAAAAAAAAGATTACTTAAAAGACCACTAAAAACCCATACTTAAGGCCGCATGAGCGGCCGTCTATTCTTACAAATGATTAATTTAGTGATAGGCAAGTCGATATTAACTGTAGGTATATACTGTACTTGGAAGGGGAGAGCGGATAAGTAAATTAATAATTATTGCCTGGTAACTAGTATTATCCAATGTGAGAGTTATGGCAATGGTAGCATACTTAATCGGCCGTAGTTGTGATATAAAGTACAAAATAATGTGGTAGCACACTCAAGACTGTTCTCGTAATGCGCTAAACAGAGACTATCGAAAATCTTTGGAGCACCGAATCGCCCAATATTTCACAAGGATCATGAGAATCATGAATCTAGTAAGAAGCTGCCACGCCTAAGCTTAATCGGGTTTTGCCGCAGTCCCCCGCCATCGGGGATATCCACGCGAGATCCGCTCGCTTCTCTCTTGTTCCCTTTCTTCTAGTCGCTCAGCACCTACACCGGGAGTCGGCAGTCATGTTATCGTGGAGTGGAGATGGAGAACCTTCAAGCACGAGGAGATCTCGATCAGGTCAGCCCCACATGTCATTCCATGCCAAGCAATTCAGTATATGCAAGGGCTAACAATCCCCAGGGTGCTTTCTGTGTCGCGCACGCAAGGTAAAATGTAATGAGCGCTGGCCGATATGCTCGAATTGCGAGCGTCTTGAATTGAACTGTCCTGGTAATCCAGGTCAGGCTGGGTTTACTGCAAGAGTTCAAAAGAGCGGTAAGCGCGACGCAGCATTAACCCAAGCGGGCACAGCACGGCATCGAGTGTCTAAATCATGTCATTCCTGTCGCCATGCAAAGGCTCGGTGTTCGGGAGGAGAAAAATGTACCCGGTGCTATCGAAGAGACATTGAGTGCACGTATAGCGCAGGTCGCATGCAACAGATTCAAACCAAATCGACTTCTGAATCACACTCGAGTGTTCATATCCCATCTTCAAGCTCTGTTGTTACATCTAATATGCCTCAACCAATTCAATTCCCTCTTCAACCGCCTGCTGAAAGCACCCCTAGCTCTATCTCATGGTATATTCTTCCATTCTGTTCATTGGCCATGACACTGACTAGGCCAGGCTTCATTCCACACAACTACCCGACAAAGAGCAAATTCTTATTCTTGTAGAAGAATATTTTGCTCATGTTCACCCTTTACGTTGTTTTGGCTTTGTGCATAAGCCCTCTTTTATGCAGCGATTGGACGAAGACCTAGAATCCTGTTGCAATAATGAATCACTTCTTCATATTGTTTGTGCACTGGGAGCAAAGTAAGTCTCAAAATTTGTGTCCTTATCCGTTTATTGAATTCCTGCCTTACAAGAAATAGGTTCTTGGCGCTTGGCCATCCCTCCCAATTTCCCCCGGAATTAGTACTCACAGCTGGTAATCAGTGGGCAAAGATTGCCAAGGCGCGAATATTCGCGGACTTGGATGATCTGTCCCTCGAGAAGTTGATGGTAAGACCGTCTGAAGATCATATATGCAGTAACTGGCTATGTCAACTGACCTTCGCTCACCAAGACTGCAATTCTGTTGTATGATCATGATCTTCGGATTGGAAGCTATGCAAGTGCGTTCATCCTCAGTAGCATCACTGCAAGAATTTCACAAGCATTACAGCTTAATCTTGAAAGCTCTGCCGACGTCCTCTGTACTCAGTCGGACTCTACCTGCCCAATTGCAAATGAATCTAAGCGGCGTCTGATGTGGAGCTGTTATGTCATGGACAGTTGGGTGGGGAGCGGTGTCAATCAGCTCACTCTTCTTGAAGACAAAGATCTCAAGATTCAGCTTCCTTGTCACAGCCAGAACTTCTCTCTGGGGACTCCCTGCATTACTGAAGTCCTAGATGAGGGAAAGATTCTTGGCTTTATTCCGAGGGAACAGAGTCATTTCCAACCTGCTCAAAACATGGGCATAGAGGCTTATTTTATTCGCCTTGTGAGCATTCGGAAACGGGTTCTTCGGTAGGGACATGTTGCCTCTAGCTCGATCATACACATTTTGCTTACCTGGGATCACTTACCAGATATGTCAAACAGCTTGATACGTCTAAACCCCCGTGGGAGCCGGATTCTGAATTTCAACAGTTATCGACCGAATGTGAAAGCTGGCGGCAATCTCTTCCACATAGTCTCAAATGGCACTCAGCTTCAATTTGGGCCCGAAAGGAATCGTCACAGCTAGGTGCATTGACATTGCTTTGGTGTACCTATCACCAAACGTTAGTTGATCTTTATCGCATTGGTATGCCCACCCTTTTCCGTATAAGACGACATGTCAACTTTCCATCAGACAAGAAAGAGTTCTTGGATTATTGTCGCAGAGTCTGCTTCGACAGCGCTCGGGGAGTCTCTAAAACAATTGTCGAAGCATTGACACATGGAATCAAAACTCTGTCTGATACTTGGCTTTGTATCATTGCACACGACAGCACCAAGGTGATGCTATATTATTTAAAGCATGTTACAGATTCATCGGCCTCTCTGAGCGCGTCCGACTCAAATGAATTGAAGATTCTAGTGAGCAAAAATCTGGAAACACTCATGCAGATGAGACCTCTCGTTGCAACAGCTGAGCATTGCGTATGTCTCTCGTCGTCCCGTATACATGTTCTGTCGGATATCGCCTACTAACCATATATGTCTAGTACCTTTCTGTTGTTAAGATGATGATTTCATCAGGTCTTCATCCCGAGTTTCCACATCATTCTACAAATGAACGAGAGTCAGAAGAAACCGAGGAAATGTAAAGCTTGCAACTCAAATATCCTAGGACTGACTTGCTGACGTTCACCCATAGCCCCTCCCTCTCAGGATCTCATGTTGAAGAATCTCCGGAAACTGTCCTGAACCCGCTTGCGATCTATCGTATGGCGCGAACAGCTTTGCATGGCAAGGACACCCGAGGTTCAACCTCAGATTCCCCCTCAACTACAAATACCGCGTCGCCTGGAATACTACAATCCAGAACAACTCTTGGACAATCCGTTCAGAACTTGAATATTACAACTTTGCAGCCCATCCCTGGGCGAGAGCAATTGCACCAACCACACTCTTCCCGGATTGACGACCGATCTGCCATAGTGCAGCCCTTCTATTCTGCCCCTGAAGTCCAATCAATAAGTTCCAACAACTTCCCACAATTCTCATCCTTCAGCACTGCCGGGTCGTGGGATCCAGCAGAAATGGCTGTAATGAACATGTTGGACGATGGAACTTCTCCTTGGCCCGCAGAGTATCTGACTGGCGGCCAGTCAGGGGTCGATCCGTTTCTTTTTCCATTTTAGACTTGGTATATGACCGACTTGATAAATTCACTACCTTGATCCTTTCGGTCGGCGGTCTATAATTCGGCGAATTGCACAAATCCAACGCCTAGTTAACTATGTGAAGGCTAGAGTTAGATTGTGTTCCGTTTCCAATATGGAATTCAATGTCCGTGCCCCCTAATTCCAGTAATTTCCCAACACTCAAGTTCCACATAAAACAATCGTGTGGTACCATCCCACTGAACAGATTGGAAAACTTACGATCATTGGATAAAAAAAAGTGCTCTGAGCTCCGGTGGAAAGAAACACAGCATGATGTTGAGCGACTTTTTCTCCCAGCACTTGAGTCCTGAATTCTAACATGGCGCTGACTATAAAATGGCGTGGACAAGCAGCGAAGTTATTATTTCCGTGACTTTGCCCCCTTTGTCATTCATTATACAATGGCTGCACTAACTCCGAATACATATGACTTCATTGTTGTGGGTGGTGGAACCGCTGGAAATGTCGTTGCAGGTAGATTAGCAGAGAACGCTGACGTGAAGATACTCGTGATTGAAGCTGGAATTGGGTAAGTATTTCACCTACCTGTCACGGGCTAAATTGACACGGTAATAGTAATCCAGACGATATCTCGGAGATAACAACGCCCGCTCGCGCATTCGAGCTCCGAAACAGCAAGTATGACTGGTCCTATCAGACGACCTTCGTCGACAGGCCTGACTACGAGCGTGTTGAGAAGCCAAATACCCGTGGAAAGGTCCTTGGCGGGAGTAGCAGCTTGAACTACTTTACCTGGATTCGTGGTAGTAGAGAGACATTTGATGCATGGCAGGAGTACGGCGGGGATGAATGGACATGGGAAAAGTGCGATCATTATTTCCAAAAGGCACAGCATATATCTGAACAGTTGGAGGTGCCTTATTTGCTAACAAGCTCATCTTTAGCCAGCTTCATATCACGATGATAAGAGAGTGTACGGTCCGCTCTTTTCCAATATCGGATGCGAGGGTCCTCTACACATTTCTCATGCAAATCTGCTCCCAGAAACTAGCAGTTTCCGAGATGCTCTAACACAAGCATGGACTGGCAAGGGCCATGAATTAAAAGAAGACATCTACAATGGCATATTGAAGGGCCTGACTCACTGTGTCAGTACGATCTACGACGGGGTGCGGTCAAGCAGCGCATTATATGTGACTGGGAAAGATAACGTGGAGGTAATGCATTCCACCGTCGCGACAAAGATCAACTTTGAAGGTGATACTGCAGTTAGTGTGACTGTTGTCGGAATAGATCACAACGAGAGCACGCTGAAAGCAACGAAGGAAATCATCATTGCAAGTGGAGTTTTCGAAACACCCAAGCTACTGCTTCTTTCCGGCATTGGCCCCAGACGTGAACTAGCTCGTCATGGAATTCAGCCTATGATAATATCCGAGCATGTGGGCGAGCATCTTCTCGACCATCCCATTCTTCCACACGTTTTTAAACTGAAAGATGGCCTGGGTTTGGATCATATTCTCCTTCGAGAAGGACCTGCTCACGATGCTGCTGTGATGCAGTACGACAAGGATAAAACCGGTCCACTCGCTAGTGGCCTCCTTGAAATGATAGCATTCCCACGCATCGACGGGCAACTTGAAGGACATGAGATGTACCGCAAAGCTAGGACAAACAATGGAGGTAAAGATCCTTTCGGACCTGGTGGCCAGCCTCATTTTGAGATTGACTTTATTGTATGTGAATGATCAGCAGCTGCAAAGAGCCTTGAGTGCTAATTCAACCAGCCCATATTTTGTAATTCTTTCCAGTGGCATTTTGATATCCCACCCGAGGGAGACTGGCTAACGGTCGTCGTCGACCTCCTTCATCCACAATCCAAGGGCGGACATGTCAGACTCAATTCTATCGATCCACGTGAACAACCCGAGATAAATCTCAACTACTTTACCGACGAGCTGGATATTCTCGCTTTGAGAGAAGGCGTTCGATTTGTTGATGATATCCTCATGAATGGCGATGGAATGAAAGAGATCATTGCTGAGGATTTTCCGTGGCCGATGCCCCGTGAGTCGGACGAAGAGATGGATCGCCTTATCTTGGATCGGGCGCAGACCGGATATCGTAAGTTCAGTGTGGTATTGTGGTGTAAAATTTGAAGACTAATTTCTTTTTAGATCCCTGTGGCACTGCCCGACTGTCTCACGACATTGACCAAGGTGTGGTAGACTCTGAGCTGAGGGTTCATGGGGCTAAGAGGCTTCGTATTGTTGATGCCTCCATCATTCCGGTCATTCCGGACTGCCGGATCCAGAATGCAGTTTACATGATTGGAGAAAAGGTATGTCAATGCACTGAACTTGTAGACTTGATTCTAACTGCATTAGGGTGCCGATATAATCAAAGCGGCTTATCCAGAGCTTTATAAATGAGCATGAGCCCATGGAAACGCTGCTTTATTAGCTGGTTTTCTCGGAATCTTCAATGGAAGATACAATCTAGTAGTCATAGTCTATTTTGCGACCCGGAGTTTAAGCGTTATGTGAATACAGCGAATCAATCAATACCAGATTTGTCTAACCTTTATTTTCATTGCATCATGAAGAGGTCTCTTGAATATATAAATTATGAGTTTATTTTGGCAGCGTGATGACAAGTGACGCAAAGTTGTGCCTAATGATTGAATGTTGTGTTTCAAGATTGTTGGTGTACAGCAATATATATCCAATAGAATCTGACAACCCCACCAAGTCAAACAAGATAAATATATCTTCTCTTCAACTTTTACTACCATATGTATCGAAGGCAAAGGTCGTCGGATCTGTAAAAATGTATTCTCTTTCAGCTTGGCGTCCACGTCGTGTTAATCTTGGATACGCGTATAGTCGGATCCACCCGTGCCACTAGTGGTTCTAATCTTGGGCGATCGGCGAAACTTTACCTAGTTCATTTGGCACCATACAATAACCTTGGTTTTTGTATGTGGTCTAGTGGTGAAATACGCTGTATTTTTTCCCACACTTTACATCGTCTCGATACGTGTAATATAACAGGCTCGTGGTTTTTAGCTCAAAAAACATAGCAAAACAAAGGACTTGAATACCATTACTGACAAGCTCTCTAAGTTCCTATTAGACAAATAATGTTCTGGTACTGTCAAAATGATTGGTAAGTCTTACATTCACTTATGATGTGGACTCCGACATACATACAGAATGTGCGTATGTATATACCGAAAATACATTCATACCCAATTTTACACCGTACTCGTATTAAAAATATCCATGGATCACAGCAGCCTGGTGGGTGGGGCATGGGGCTTAGTTCGGCGGATCTCGATATTATGGTTTGAAGGAAGAGCTGATGGGAAGTTTTATATTTCCTGTTGAAAACTCCTGGCTCATATTGTCCCTTCCGATAGTATTTGTTCACCTGTCCACTTTGTTATCGTTCTGGTTTTCCTTTTCTTGACACATTGTGTTTGAACCATGGAACACTCCAAAATGTACGCTCAAGGCATCGTCGACACAGCGGCTCACGAGCAGCCCCCACCCCCATACAAGGCAATCCCGGAAGATATTAGCGACGCTCAAAGTATCTCTGTTAATGGTACCCTCCACAAACATCTCACGGTTCTAGCTCGGAGAAGCAATTCTGACCTAGTACATACAGATGATGGCCGTGTTGTTGTGGATGCTAGTTCTCGGCTCTGCAGATCTCTTTCTAAGCTATTGCCTCATGTGATCCCTTGGAGTGTACCTCCACCAAGCTATTCGGAAGGGGTCCCAACGTTCAAGTTCCCTCTGAATATTGTGATTCAAATTGTGGGCAGCAGAGGAGATGTCCAGCCATTTGTTGCACTTGGTACAGAGCTACAGAGCATGGGTCATCGCGTACGTATTGCAACACATAATGTTTTCGAGCAGTTCATCCTCGAAGCAGGCTTAGAATTCTACCCAATTGGCGGTGATCCGGCGGATCTGATGTCATATATGGTTAAAAATCCCGGGTTGATTCCCAGCCTAGACAGTCTCCGTGAGGGTGATGTTCAAAAGAAGCGTTTAATGATGGCGGAAATTCTTCATGGTTGCTGGCAATCATGTTTGATGCCCGACCCTATCACAAATTCCCCTTTTGTGGCCAATGCCATCATTGCCAATCCTCCGAGCTTCGCGCACGTGCACTGTGCCCAGGCTCTAGGAATCCCACTTCACTTGATGTTTACAATGCCGTGGAGTCCAACAACGGCATTTCCACACCCGTTGGCCAATTTGAAAAATGTTCCAGCTGATCAAGGTTGGCTCAATCGCGTCTCTTATACCGTCGTGGACTGGCTATCATGGCAGGGGTAAGTTCCAAGCATTCCTTTACACTGTGTACGATGAGCCGATAGCTGACTTATTTTCCATTCTAATAGTCTCGGGGGCGTGATCAACGATTGGCGGAAACATGAGCTCGAGCTCGAGCCTATCTCCCTATCAGATGGTCCTTTCATTCTAAGCAGACTGAATGTCCCTTATACATATTGCTGGTCGCCTGGCCTAGTTTCAAAGCCCGATGACTGGCCCCATAATTTTGGTGAGTTATGAGCACCTTCGTCAAATTCGTTGACTAACTTCCATTAATAGACGTCTGTGGTTTCTTCTTCCGCGATCCACCCCAATACCAGCCTCCTCATGATATTGCAGAGTTTCTTAGTGCCGGGCCCCCTCCGGTCTATTTTGGATTTGGAAGCATCGTTCTCGAAGATCCGCAAGAGATAACGAAAACGATTCTACAGGTGATTGAGGAAACCGGAGTGAGGGCAATCATTTCACGTGGCTGGAGCAAGTTAGGAGGGACAGACTCGAGAGAACTAAACAGAAGTGACGTTCTCTTCATCGACGATTGCCCACACGAATGGTTATTCGAAAGGGTCAGTGCAGTTGTTCATCATGGGGGTGCTGGTACGACGGCTTGCGGACTACGTAATGGCAAACCCACTATCATTGTGCCATTCTTTGGAGAGTAAGTGACAAGTTGTTTCTTGCTTTTTTTTTATTTTCATTTGCTTCGCCTTTTGGAATTCTCTCTGACCTATCTATAGCCAACCGTTTTGGGGAGAAATGGTTTCTGCAGCCGGTGCGGGACCAGATCCTATACCATACAAACAACTCAAGGTCGCAGCCTTGGCACAAGCAGTGCGGTTTTGTTTAACATCAGAAGCAGTACGCGCCGCAAAGGGCATTGCCGCGAAAATGCAGCAAGATGAGGGAGTGAAAACAGCTGCAGCATCATTCCATCGGAATTTACCGCAAGGTCTGGTCGAATGTGATCTATTACCGAAATTCCCCGCGTGTTGGAGATATCGAGTAGGCAAGAAAAGATACCTCTTGTCAAAAGTCGCTGCAGAGATCCTTGTTGAAAAGAATCTGTTGGATGTCAAAAATTTGAAACCGTGAGTCCGAACCCACTTTAAACCCATCCATCATGCGATCCAACATCGGCGTTCGGTGAACTTTCGACTAACCTCTTTTAAATTCAAGGTACCAACCAAACCCGATTATCATTGAGAACACACGATGGGACCCAGTGACTGGTATCTCCTCTGCTGGAATGGGAGTCACATTCGATATGCTCAAAGCAGGAGGTGATATCTTTTATAAGCCGTACAAGGTATATCAAGATGGTCGTACGTCACCTCTTCCATCACCACCCGGTTCAGAAAGGAGTTCTGCTCAGTTTCTCTCACCTGGGAGCAGTGAAAAATCAGTTCACAAAGCTCAATCAATGAATGATTTGACGGCAGGCAGGAATGTGGAGCCCAAGGAAAAAAGCAGAGGTGCCGCCATGGCCTCAGCATCGACCGTCGCTTCCGGGAAATTTGTGGGGAAATTCTTTTCTGGATTTATGATTGATGTGCCTTTGGCCGCAGCTGAAGGCTTTCGGGTGCTCCCTGGTCTATACGGTGACAAAGTGCCTCAATATGGAAAAGTAACAGATTGGAAATCTGGCGCCGTTGCAGGTGCTAAAAGCTTTGCTATTGGAATAGGCCAAGGTATGACTGATGTGTTATATCAACCATATAAAGGTGCTAGAGACGGAGGAGCTGCAGGGTTTGCGGGTGGCTTGCTCAAAGGCACTCTCGGGGTGATTGGGAAGATGGCACATGGTAAGAATATACCTTCCCTTATTAACCCTGATATCTTTTTGTTGTTTCACCTTCGCTGACTTCTTACCAACTGCAGGCTCCCTTGGTCTTGTTGCCTATCCTAGCCAAGGTATTAAACAGAGCATACATTCTGCATTTCATAAGAGCACCAGGAAGCTCATCATGGCAGCTCTTCACTTAGAGGGACAAGATATGGTTCGACAAGAGAGAGTGAAAGGGATTGAAGATCATATGGTCATCGAGAAATTCATGGCCATGACCCGATCAAACGACTCCGATGATGACAGCGATTACATATAGCTAGGCCATACCAGTGTGAAAAATAGATGCTTCGCCCCCCAACCTAAATCAAACTTCGGTTTGAGATAGACCTAGGGAGCTTATGCTTTGACTAATAATAAGACTAGTTGGCCTATTTTGCGACATGATGATGTTCTTTTCATATATCCTGTCTAGACTTCGTTTTTACGATATTTTCTAGACCTTTAATATGTGAAAATGACTTGTCCATGTATAACTTTTGATAGAGATTATGTATATATTATACCACCTGGGCATAGATCTATATGCTAAGTCGATTGGGTTACTCCAGTCCTCTGTATCAGGCTAGTCTCTCTATGGGTTCCTGCTTTTCCCCCGTTACCTCTTCAAAGAAAGCACCCTCAATTCGCTTGACCTTTCGCCCCTCCCACCATGAGGTTATTCCTGCCAGAAGCGAACTGAAACATCCTAGACCAATGAAAAGGCCAACACCGAAAGCCGGGCGATTATGTCGGTTGTACACCCACATAAATGTCGCCATTCCAACTTGGAACAAGCTATTCAACAACATATTTATCACCACAAAGTCCATCTTCCATGTTTTGGTAGGTGGAGCGACCTTGCCCGTCAGGGTCTCACACCCTTCGGAATCCGAATCCCGCATTCTATACCAGCTTGAGTTTCGCTTGGCAAGCTGCATTATCGATTTCTTAGATGTTTCGGGCGAGCCGAAGTGCCACATCAGCAGACAATATGTGTCGCGAATCCGCCACGGCGCCAGACCCCACGAAGTTAGACAGAACAGTCCATTGAGAATCTGGGAATCAATTTCAATCCATAGTTCTTTGCGCTCCTTGCTCATCGAACCGACGTTCAGCAAGAGAAAAAATAACATGGCACCCCAAGCGACAACGTTGAGACCATACACAACGATGAAAAGGCCCGTAGGTGTAAGAATGAATCTCCATGCTGCAATAGACCCTTTCTTGAAAGCATTGGCCCAAGACCCCTTTGGAGCAATATGGTCTTGGTTTCTTTCATGGTGATTAAATGGAGGTTCAGGGACGCCTTTGACTGCTCTGGCTATTTGCTTCTCATCTGGCAAGGGCCCGAGTTCCATCGTAGGCGCTGTCGCTCTCCGGATTATCGCACCGCCGATTGTATCTTGCGTGCTGACTCGTCTCACACCTCGACCGTGTACATCAAAGAAAATCTCATCGGGTGATCTCAGATCCGTCACATTTGGGGCGTGTGCGATAGCTGTCCCGGTCGCCTGCCACATCCCGCCGGAGGGATTGTACTCAAGCAGTCTTGTGACAGTGGAGACCGAGGCTGATCGTAGTATACGTCCTGTCTCCCGGAATAGTGGCACTGTGGCATTCTCGGCGAGAACATGTTGATTTTCAGGCTGGGCTGATTGCATGGTCTGGTCCATATTGGTAATTGAATGTTCCAAAAGTTCGCCCGATTCGTGGAGGATGATTCTAGACGTGATAATATTTTGTAGAAATTTGACAAGTCTTCTAGAGAACCCACAATTATCAAGATGTCGAAATAATTTGTGAGCTGGGAAAAAAGGGTCTTATGAGGCTCCAAAGGGACCTCGTACTCTCTTAGTACCTACATTTAGCTCAACGAAGTGGATACCCGTGAATAGTGGAGCACAGGGGTTTAAACTCTTTTGGTAACTACCCAGGTTACCCCGACGGTACCGTATCAGTATCGTTATCCGTATCATTTCCTGGCCAGAACACCGGAAAGGTACATTTCAGTATCTTGTTACTATTTCAGACCTGGCAACAAAGGGGTTCGAGCCCTTAGTTTAAGTCGCAGTTTGCCACTCGATAACATTGTTGCCTGCTTGGTCCTTCACAATATCCTCCCTGGCTTCATAGATCGGAGTAAGTTAAAACGCTAATTGTCTATGTAGTCTACTTTCCCGAATTAATAGAAGAGGGGAAGGGTAATTGGACAGTCACTAGAATACATGGGGAAGAATATATATTACATCTGTAGATCGACATATTAAAACACTTGACTTCACATCATCATGCACCGAGTCCGATGTGGTTTTTGCAGAGCAGCATACTCCCCTCGTGTGCGTTTCTTTGTCTTGATCTTGATCTCCGCTTTCCCTTCGTTATGCCACCATCGCAGGTATTGAAGCTTGACCCTATGGAAGTCCAAAAGGCATATCTCCCACTTCCCTCCACTTACCACAACCGATGTCTCTCCCGTTGGAAAATGAAAGTCAGGTAGATATATTTCAGTCGGGGCGTTAGGCGCGGCCTGATTTGCGGCCAATCTCATGGTGAAGGTACAGTGCTTCAAATCAAACCCGTAATGCTTTAATCGCCCGTTTATGTAGATCGGAGTGGGGCGGAGATATGCTTCTGCTGCTCTGTGGACCTGTTGTGGTTGAAGGGTGGCCAGGGAGATATTACTCGGGGTGGACGGGGGCGTCAAAGTCTTTATCGAGCTGAACTCCTCGTTTTCCCCATTGACAAGATGATCTATACGCCGCCCTCTGGAATCGGGCTTTGTTAAATCGGAAGAGGCTCTGATAGGAGCCTCCAAATCATTCGGTGAGAATATGGAAAGATCCTCCCCATTCCACTGATCGCCCCATTCATGGTCATGCTAGGTAGAATTAGTCAAGGTTGTCTCTGTGAAAATTAGACCCGTATACATACAGCTGCCATATAGCCCCACAAAGCAAACCCATTAGACTTGCTGCCTTCTAGCGCAAAATGGTTGGCATCCATTGCTTTGATCTGGCTGCGGTAGTCTCCAGTCTTATATGCATGTTTATCATCCATATCATACGGAATACCAATCTCCGTAAAGATGAGGGGATGATCACCCATGCGTTGGATACTTTCATCGCGCAGGAACCTGAGTTGATGACGTAGACATTTTCGAATTGATCTCTCGCCGATTTTCATTGCGAATGGTCGTGCAAGATATTTGCCCCGGAGCACCCCGATAACATCTATGTTATAGAGTCGATTCCTATTCGGGTCAATATCATGAATAAGAACAGGTGAGGTGTTGATGCTAACCAGTGCTTCGTTAACAGAGTCAGACCATCATAAAAGTGAACCCCGTGAACCATGTTCGGGTCATCATCGGCGGTACCCTTGATGCTTGGTGGTACCTCCATGACAGGGGGTTGGCAAAACATGATGGTGCTTCCACACACGCCGCGAATAGCGTCCTTGTAGGCTCGGTAATGGTTCAAAAAGTAGGAGTTTGTAAAGCCTTCGTAGTCAAGGACCTTGCCAGTCAGTGGGTTCCTTGAAAAGTAGCCCTTTTGTAGCAGGGTGTCTTGGCTTTTAGATGAATCCCAAACTCCATGTTGTGCCCAAAGGCATTCGCCAAGCCTCCAGCCGGGATCGCGGTGCCAGCCATATTGAGAATCATCGTATTCAGCGGAGAGCCATGCCGGTTCACCCTTTGGATCTATAACTTCCGTCCCTGTCTGGTACGGGCCAAGCGGTCCGAAAGCCCAGGTCTTTATCTCATAGGACCGCCCGGAGCCAAGTAGCATACCCTGAAACGCCGTTGGAGATGTCCCGAGCTGGAGTTGCTGCTCTGGTGGGATTGAGGAAATATCTTGAATCCCGACCAGTCCTCTATTCGGTTCGTTTATGCTTTCCCATCCAATGACCACGTCTCCCTCGAGATCACCAGCGTTTTGGATTCTCTGTGCAAGGTATTTGCATGTCGCAATAAAGTGAGATTGTAAATAATCCTGAATATTCACACCATCAATAATCGCTTTCGGTGCAAAATCTCGACCTGCCCAGAACAAAGTAAACATCGTCTGGCAGACCAATCTAGTGTAGTTTGTGCACCAAAGCATCTTGGGGAACTCTGCAGGGTTGTTGCACGTGTTATGAACGATGGCAGCTTGTGTATTTTTGAAATTTCTGGGATTTAGTCCTGCGGCGTAGAGCGTCCATGTAGGTGCTCCACATCCCCCTGATAATCTAGACCACTTCGAATAGTAAGCTTAGTCCTCGCCGATAATATATTCACTCAAGACCAGACTTACTACGTCTTGATGCGGATCCATGAAAATGTAGAACTGATATTTCTTGGCGACGCGAAGAATTCCAATGGTGAAGTCGATCCATTCCTCGTCGTAGATCTTAGGACCAGCGTGTTCGATTGCCTCCCAAGTGAAAATATATCTAATCGTGTTGTATCCCCATGCTCGGAGACGATGGAAATGTATGTCGGCATCTTTCAGGGAGAACGGTTTCCCCACAAACGATACATCCGTGTCGAAGAATTTCTGGGGGTTGTGCGATCTGAGATCCGGAGTTTGGGGATATTTTGCGTCGCCTGCCACATTTATTCCCCGAAGGATGATTTCTCGATTCAGAGGATCTCGGAATGTTTGTCCCTCGACGCGCAGACGGAGTTGACTCATGTCGTTGACCAAATTTCATGAACCCTTTGGACCAGTCAGTTGGTGAATAGAGAGAGAGAACTGTAGGCAGGAAGCAGACTGGAAATGCCGCAATGAACGCTGAGTATGGAACGAGCGGATGCAAATGGGTAAGGAGTGGTATGTCTGAAAAGACGAGAATTAGTTAAGAGCCAGCTTAGAAGTTGTATCCCCGGGTTTGAAAGGAACCTGCGAAACATGCATAATCTCGATCTCACCTTTTTTCCAGTTGGAAGTATGATGTCAAAAGAGAGAAAAGCACATGGCACCCGATGATCTCATAGAATAGAAGTGAGCTGATAAGGCGTAAACTCAATTTGACTCCAGCTCAGAAATGGGAAAAACTTGTGTACAATGTCCGTCTTTGGAGAACTGCAGGCACAATAGCTTTTAAATATGATCAGAGAGATATTATAATTATCCCACAACTACCATCTATTTTAATCTCTAGAATTTCCGTAGTCCAAGCGTACT
The DNA here is from genome assembly GCA_028828255.1 of Penicillium fimorum. Lineage (NCBI taxonomy): Eukaryota > Fungi > Ascomycota > Eurotiomycetes > Eurotiales > Aspergillaceae > Penicillium > Penicillium fimorum. The sequence goes on along the minus strand of JAPWDS010000003.1, from coordinate 4,628,493 downwards.
GTAATTGCTGTAATAAAACAATACCGGATTAGATTCCCAGGTTCGACTGGATCATCTATCCACGGAACGTTAATTTGGGTTGCCGTACCTAAACTAAGGATCAATCAGCAGAGTGTATTTTCTATGGGTGGATCTATACTACAGATGATCCCTATACGAATACGCGTATTGCACGTGGGTTCATCTCGCCATTTTTTCGAGTTGATCGAAAAAGCTTGTTCTTTTTGGATGGAATCATGGTTGACTGAAACTCTCGATTACTTTCGAGCTACCAAGGTGCACCCGCGGTTCCTCTAAGTAAATATCGGGCCAGTCTACCTAGCATATGGTTACCAAGATTGTGGCATTCATGTAGATAAGGTGGTTTGTGGCCCTGCCCACAAAGCGATCCGTACTATGCATCGGTCGGATCGAAATTTTAATCGACCCGTTCTTTCCGTATCGCAGGCTTTGGGGAACATTGTACAAAACACAAGATGGGAAAGACACCGTACGTTTAATTGAACTGGCTATGAGATAAATAAAAGGAGATCAAGGGATGTGAGGAGTGAAGATTCAATCTGCGTTATGCGGAAAGGCTGCTTCAACAAATATCTACCAAGGAATAGTTCTGGATCCCATACACATTTGCAAATAAATGTAAGAATACAGTAGATTGTGAAGCAAAATGAAGGTAATATACAAAAGATGTACTATAGAAAAAGAAGAAAGGACGAGGTATAAAGGACAATAAAAGAATGTTGTAATGGCCAGAGCCCACAATTAGCAGGTCCATACTTCAATCAAGAGGAAACTAGGACTGGCACATTGGCCAATGATGTGAATGTTCCCATAACTCTTTCTGCGCAAATGCACTTCATTGAAAGGCAATGAAATGACGCTCTATTTAGCGCAGGTAAAAGATGTCGCGTTCCTGGGATCACCCCCCACGAACTTCTGTTGGAGTGGATATGGGCACAAGTCACGAGCTGTGTTGTTGCTCCCTTTGGTAGCGTGAAGAGTGTCAGGAGCATGGTCGCTTTCAACCCACTCCATCAGCTGCGACATAGCTCCGTTGGGAATTGGTCCGAGTCCACCATAACAATGGCCAACTCCAGGCGCTTCGAAGAAGCGGAAGAAGTCTTGGGCGTTGGGGTCCATTTTAAGCACCTCCTCGTAGTAGCTGATGGTTCCATTCAGTGGGATCGCTTCATCGGCAAGTCCATGCCAGGAAATGATCTTGCCACCATGTGCCTTGAACTTGGATAGATCAGGGTTATTGTTTCCAACCATTGCTTCATATTGTCGAATTGAAGAATGCAGCATATCGAAGAACATAGAATCAGTCATGTTCTTCAGTTCAAAGTCAGGATCTTTGGCAATAGCATATTTGATCCAGTTGCCATACAAAGAACTATCGCCGGTGGTGCATGTACCATTGGCGGTACAAGTAGTTGGGACATAGTAACCTTCAATTGCTGCGTCCTTGTTCGCACCCGGCCAACCAGCTTTTCCGGAGCCAGACCAGGCTGCTTGAATGACCTTTGCACTTGAAGCGCTTAGAGTACGCTCCACTCCGTTGCATTTGTATTTTTGTCCGACGAAATCGGAGGCCTTGACATTGCAAAGATTTGGCGAGCTGATGATGCCATCTTCTACTCCATCCAACTGATCACAGGCTTTGACTGCTGCTTTGGTGAAACTCTGAACCTCACAAGGGGATGGGTAGATGTGGTTCTTGTTCATGACATGCGCGGCCCAGTAGCCTGCGGGAATGAAGGCTTCCAAGTTGATGGCGGGAGCGACAGACAAAATGCCATCGAAGACATCCGGATATTCCTGCGCCATCATAAGCCCTTGTCTTCCACCACCAGAGCATCCAGAGAAATAGGAATATTTCGCAGCTTTGCGGTAATATGACATGGTGATCTGCTTTCCAATCACCCCTAGATCATTTGTAGCCTTGGTTGCATAGTCTTCGAACAGGAACCAGTCGACATTATTTTTGCTTGTCAGAGCCCAGGTCAGATCGGTTGGAACAGCTTCGCCTCCTATAACATGACCTCCATCGGTGGTGGCAGAAGCGAACCCTTGAGCCACGGCGTATGTGACGTAGGTAGGGCCAAATCCAGCACTGTAGCCTCCACCACCTAAAGCTTGGAACTTGCCATTCCAACCCTCAAGCGGTAGCCAGACCTGAGTATTGATTGTGTCATTCCAACCGGGATGTGTGTGTGTGACGGTGACGTTGCAAAAGTTGATGGTGTACCTGCTTCCCTCATTGGAGCCTGGAGCAAGACTGACAGCTGAATAATTGTGAACTTCCTCGGCTTGAACACCGAGGATAGAAGCTCCAAATAGGTCGGGTTTGGGGATATTGGACGGCGAGCATCTAGAGGCCGTTGATGCTTGAGTAGCTATCGCGCCCAGGGCAAAGAAGAGAACTGAAACTGGAACCATTTTGATCTTGTTTATTAAAAGTTTCTCAGGACAGGTGATGAGCATGTTTATATATTGATGGTTTTAGTCATCAGGGACTCTGTGAGCAACCTGACTTCCACGTTTCCAATAATAGATAGCCTTGGTACTCGACAATTTGAAAGGGGTTCCATAATTGAACTAACGGGTTCTTCAGTATGGAGTACTCGCGCAGATCAGAAGAAGCTCCACACCGGATCGGGACCTGCGTATCCGTATCTACCTATCCATCGGATTGCGTAGGAAACCTCGAATTGCCCTTCCTCTTGACATGCAGAAAGTTCTGTATTTTATATTATTGCACATAAGTAGGTTGGTGTCAACGTACATAAACCACCTGCGCTGATCTCGTGGTACCAACTGGACGGTACATAGAGGTAAAGATCTGTATGATCTGTAAAATTTGTAATATCGGAATAATCTTGGAAGATCTATGGATACTGTGGGGCTCCACGGAGCTTTATGTATGTAACTTGTATGGGCCCTCCAAATAAAGCTGGTGGGGTTACGGAGTAGTGGAACAAGCTATACGCGTATTCAGATGTGATGTTGTGATGCCTGCGACTACCCCTGGAGGTACTCTAATCGGCCCTTACATTCTTTTACAAAAGTTACAGACCCTCCTTACTGACTGAGGGTCCGCCAGCTACGCCTAAAATCAAATTGAAATTTAAAGAAGCTTAGGCTGTAAAGGTATAGACTTAGTATCTGTTAAAGCACGATTGCAGAAAAAAAAAAAACTTATAAATTCGCAGTGCTCGTATAATAGTATGTCAAATGTCAGATATGGCGCCTCTAGGCACCATACAAATACCTTAATCTTTGTGTGGTCTAGTGGTAAAATATGCTGTATATTTTCCCACATATTATCTAGAAAAATAAGCATTTACAAATGTATCTTTTATATGGCCTGCCTAGTAAAAGGTACACTTACGTTTGGGTTGTAAAATAAAATGTAATGGCCGGTTCGTGAGTGATCCATCCAGTTTCATACCCGGGCACTTCTGAACAGCAAGCAGCACGATCATCCGTCTGAAACATAATCTAAAAAAGGTTGACATTTGTCTATGGACGAAATTGATGAGTTTGAAGCTTCGTACATATACCGTGAAGCGCAAGCCTCTCTTGAATGACAAGCCTTTTGGTCATTCAACAGCAACCAGAGGCGCAGCACCTACCCAAAATTTGGTTGCCTACAGCAAAAATGGCCAAGAAGCACAACGAACTATTCGGGAATATGAGTAGCATAGGTTCAGTTATTGAAACTACTATACTAATATCTAGTCAAGCTTTTAATGGTCTTCCGAGTCTTCGTATTCATCTCGAGTCCTCCTGTTCACCTTAAAGTCCTCGCATTCGCCTTCGCACTAGCATTCGCATTCGCATTCGCTATTCACACCATGCATAGCCTCATTAAAGATGTATACACAACGACATGTAGGACGGGTATCTAAGACCCGAGTCTCTGCAATTTCTATTACATGAATTCACGGTGTAGAGATCCTACAGCGTTTCCGCTGATTGGAAGCCCTCAAAGTACAAGCCTAATTAGGAAAACGTCATGTCCCTGTCTCTATATCAATTGCCCTGGCTATCGGACAAATCAACAGGATGGCGAGAAATAAATTCCTTATAAGATCAGCGTCCATCCCCTTCCCATGTGTTTGTCAAAGAAGTTACAATCTCAACCTTGGGCTTGCAGCGGATTCTCTATCTTACAAGATGGAGTTACATGTTTCATTCATCTTTCTACTTGGAATTGATAAGTACGATCTCAATCCTGAGTTCCTTAGCTGCATTGCATATGCAACTAAAAGCAATCCACCCAAACCACAAGAAGCTTACTAGTAGTAGTGATCAAAACGGTCCTGGGTCATTCGTACACCTTTGTTGTCCCGGGACGTTATGAAATTGTCTACCAGATCTCGGAAACAGATGCGACATACATCCAGGTTACTGCATCAAAAGAAGTTGAATGGGTTTCGCTTGCTGAGAAACAAAAGAGCTCGAATTCCAACGGCTTGGCCGCCTCAAACACAATCTTCTTATCGTTGAAAGAAGAAAATCATTCAACAGCTGGCCCTAACTTCTCTCCAATTGTGAAATTATCCCTTGGCAACCTTCTATCCATAATGGATTGGTGCAGACGACAACGCGCTGCAATGACTACCCTATCATAGACAGACTAGAAACTTTAATCTGGTCATACGAAGCGGAGGGTACCGTTTCCTCCGGCCCAATGCAACTACTTGGAGGCCAAAATTTTGACGGTGTTGTCATGACTGGACGTGACAATCTGCGGCGAGTGGTGCGGTCAACCACCTCTCCGTCGCCGTCCCCAGAATCTGCAGACATGGCTTCTTTGATGGCAAAGTACGACAGATTGCTGAAGATCAGAACGGTTCACGGTTCGATGATGTCGATCATGTTTGTTCTGCTCTTTCCGACTTTTGCGAGTCTGGTTCATTTACTCCCATCATCCAAGCCAGTCGTGAGAATCCATGCTTTATTGCAAGCCATGACAGCAACTCTCGCAATAGTTGGGTTTGGCCTTGGTATATACCTTAACCAACAGATTCCCGTAAAGGGGAAGCATCATCAGGTCATCGGTGCCATTGTCGTTGTACTCCTTGTGGTCGTTCAGCCCATCCTTGGAATTCGTCAACACATGATATTCCGCCGAACACAGCGGAAGACTTGGTGGAAATATGCACACCGCTGGCAAGGTCGGGTTATGCTTGTTTTGGGGGTTGTAAATGGTGGTATAGGATACAATCTTAGCCGGTCTGGGGGGTTCTCCCGGTGTATTTATCGCCTATGGAGTGGTGGCTGGGCTTGTATACACCTTTTACTCTTCGCTCATTGCCTTCAAGGCAATCAGGCAGCGACGAGCCTCCGCGCGAGACAAAGCCCCTCCTGCGGAAGGAGCGAGGCCTGCAGAGACGGAAGAGCATACTCTGACAGAGATACCTGCGCATGCCGTGTCAACCCGAGGAAACTTTTGCGCGGAAACTTCGCAATGTCAGACCAACTGAATACCTACCATACCGCACTCTTTGTCATATATTCACTTACAACCCTCGCAGAGTGGTAGCACCAGACCTTTCATTTCCATTTACGTCTTTTGTTTTTCCTATATGTCAACTAGTAAGATAGACACGCACCATTTCTGAATTTCTTTGCTTTTTAACGAGCCTGCTCGACCTTGAACTAATTTTGTTAGGCCTCATGACCTGCCTTGACTTACCTATCAACCCAGAAAGTGGCTAAACATCAAAGAGGAAAGCGTCCAGGACACGTGACGTATATGATGCGGGGAGATAAGGATAAGGTTGATTCCCATTTGGGACTAAGTAGTAGGGGCCTGCCCAGCTAGTGTCCTGATAAGACGTCACCAGCTGCACTGAGAAAGTGCATTGATATTGGAAGAGGAAGGTCACCGCGAAAGATGCCCGAGGAACTTTGTACACTCGAATGTTGTCCCACACATGGTATGGTAGCTCCCAGTGGAGCTACGTTGTCACAATGTCAATCCTATAAAGATCACCGCAAGAGTCGTTGAAGACCTGGATAAACAACAACAACACTAAGATTCTTAATTGCAATTCCACCGTTGACAAAAAAAATTTACAATGGGATCCATCGAAGTCAAAGAGCAGCAATATGATGTCCTCATCATTGGTGCCGGTCTGTCCGGTATTTGTGCACTTCACAACTTCCGAAGTCGCTTTCCATCATGGCGCGTAGGAGTCCTCGAGGCAGCTGATAATGTCGGAGGAACTTGGTACTGCAACCGCTACCCCGGAGCACGAGTCGATACTGAGTCTCTCTCCTACGCATACTCGTGGGACAAAGATCTTTTGAACGAATGGACCTGGAAAGAGTCCTTCTCCACCCAGTCAGACGTCCTCCGGTATATTGAACATGTCTGCGACAAACACAACCTCCACAAAAATATTCAACTCAATACTCGAGTTATGGCGGCCGTTTGGCAGGATAAGAATAGCACTTGGCTGTTCCAGGACGAAGCTGGTACCTACCACCGGACCCGCTTCTTCATCAGCTGCATGGGCTTCCTGTCAGCCCCAACGCTTCCTGCCATTCCGGATATTGAACTATTCCAAGGCGAAGCTTTCCATACCTCGCGCTGGCCCAAGGACTTTGACATTAGCCGTGATCTGGCCAGTAAGCGAGTGGGTGTCATCGGCACTGGTGCAACGGGAATTCAAACGATTACGGCGATATCAAAAGAGCAGAGCGTCAAATCGTTGAATGTTTTTCAACGCACGGCAAACTGGTCTGCACCCCTACGAAATGAGGTGATTAGCCCCGAGCAAATGGAACAGCACCGCAAAGAGTACGATGCCCTTTTCCAACTCTGCGCCGAGACACCCAGCTGTTTCATGCATCAGGCCGACCCGCGCAAGTCCCTTGAGGTTTCTGCAGAAGAACGATTGGAGCTTTGGGAGCAAATATATGCAAAGCCCGGTTTTGCCAAATGGCTGGGTACTTTCAGCGACACATACAACAACCGTGAAGCAAATAAACTTTATTCAGACTTTGTGGCTAGTAAGATTCGAGCTAGAATACATGATCCCGAGATTGCTGACAGCCTGATTCCCAAAAATCACGGCTTCGGTACACGACGAGTTCCTCTTGAAAGCGGCTACTTTGAGGCGTTTAATCAGCCCAATGTCCATCTTGTTGATCTTAAGAAAACGCCAATTGAGAGAGTTACAACGAATGGCATTATCACGTCTGATGGCAAAGAGCATAAATTGGATGTTTTAATTTATGCAACGGGCTTTGATGCCATTACCGGTGCCTTTAGCTCCATCGATTGGACAGGGAAGGATGGTCGGCCTCTTCTTGGATCTAGCAACACCAAGCAAGGTGAGCAAGCAATTTGGGTTGATCACCGTCCTCGTACATACTTGGGTATAACAGTTTGCTCTATGCCAAACATGTTCATGGTCTTGGGTCCTCATCAACCATTCGGTAACGCTCCCCGGACAATTGAGCACGCTGTGGAGGTTATTTCAGATCTCCTACAACACTGCAAAGACAACAATTACTCCCATGTAGAGCCCACTGGAGAAGCCCTGGATGCGTGGACGAATCATGTTATTGAAAGCAGCAAAGGTGCTTTGTCAAACGAAATTGATAGCTGGATGACCGGGGTTAATACAAATGTAAAGGGCAAGACTGTTCGGAGTGTTGCGAGGTATGCTGGCAGTGCAGTGGAGTATCGCCGGAGGTGCGCTGAGTCTAGGGCAGCTGGTTGGAAAGGCCTGGCATTTGCTCAACTCTCGAGTTCCAAGCTTTGATAAATATTTATGAATTATTGCAATCGGAATGTATTGTTTTACCGTCGGTACACACACTGTCCGAGATTTAAATCACAATCCCAAAGGATCAGCCTCAATCAGACCCCAAACTAGCCAATACACTAGCAGGGGGCGCAAAGAACGTCGTCCCAGTAAGCGGCTTCGAGAAATCAAGAATGCGATCATGCAGCCCAGGCGGATCCCCAACAAACATACGCTCCAACATTTTTTCAATAACCCAGAGACGACGAGTATAGCCAATAAAGTAAGTGCCAAACTCGGCAGAACCAGGAGATCCGAACGGCATATTGTCGCGAAGGATTTCATGCTCATTCCCATCATCATCTTCAATCGTGTTGAGTGTCTTGTGAGAGCGCTGTCCAGACTCAGCATCATCCAACTCAACATTATCTATCTTGGTGCGACCAATAATCCTCTCCTGCTGCTCCGTCGAGAGATCTTTCCATCCAGGTAGATCATGAGTGTACTTCTGTACAACGATATAACTGCCACCAACGGCAGAAGGATCTTCCTCTGTAATCAAAACAGAAGCCGGAACCGCCAATCCAACAGGATTAGCTGTGCCATCCACGAAACCCAAAAGATCGCGCACATCGAAGTAACGAAACCCGACAGTCTCATCTATGACAGTGACCGAATCACCGAGTTGATCCAGCAACTGACGCTCGAATTCAAAGCAGATATCTCTGCGCTCAGAGCGAATGTGGAAAAGTATGTCACCGGGCGTTGAGACTGCGGTGTGCTTTTCGCCTTTGATCTCGCGGAAAGGGCGTAGTTCTGAGGGTCGGGGAAGACCCGTGAGACGATCCCAGATATCACTTCCAATGCCAACAGTACACGCAAATTGGGCGCTGAGGTCACGAATAGACACATTCTTGGCTAGGCTGTCTACGTCTGCCAGTGTGGAGCGCACGGTTTGAATGGCATCGGGCTTGTCGGTCACAGAGACAACGAGAAATGTAGCTGACTGTGTGAGCGGAGCATTCACGCGCTGTGGCGCTATTGGGACACGATGGCCGCTCATATTTGCTTTTTGATATGGCTTGGAATTGAAACAGGTAGATATGCGTTGTTTGCGGAATATATGGCCGGTGAGGGTTGGCTGGTTCGTGAAATGCCTTTTGTTCTGGATTACACTTATTGAAGCAGCTCGAAACGTATTTGACCGACTAAAAGTAGAAAATGATAATGAAGGAAGACTGTTGAGGATATAAAAGGTGACCAGTTTCCGTGACTTGGTCATATCTTAGTTGCTGGCTGCCCAAGTTGGAGGGAACTCCATTCTTATAGAGGATCCAGCCGGTGGGATTGCATCAATTGCTTATATTTAACAAGAAATGATTGGCCGAATTCATTTTCTAAAAATTATTCAAAAGCGAAGAAAAAATAAATAGGTCAATACTACATCGTAGGTGGTGATGTCACCCGCCGGAACCGCTCAGGGGAGATGTTACCGCATATTTCTATTCGCGCATTATTTGATGAAAAGGAGTGAGAGATAGTAACTGTAGGACTGAGGATACCATTTATATCTATATATGAATGCTACTTCATCGCTGGGTGTACCCACCATCAACGAATAGAGCTGTTCCAGTAACAAAAGAAGCCCTGCCACCACTCAAATAAATAACCCCGTCGGCAATCTCCTCCGGCCTTCCCATGCGCTCCATTGGAACCGCATTAGCGACCTTCTCTTGCATAGCCGCCAAGATTTGAGGCGACTTGGTCGTCAACGGTGTCTCCGTATATCCAGGACAGATAGCATTAATGCGCAAGCCATCCTTAGCATAATCCTCAGAGGCAGTCCTCGTCAATCCAATAACCGCATGCTTTGTCGCAGTGTATGCAGTTGACAACGCGATTCCAGCAACACCTTGAATAGACGAGAAGTTGACGATTGAGCCACGCTGTAATGGCCTGCCATCAATTGAGGACAGGATAGGCTCCTGCTTCAACATGATCCTGGCAGCAGCGCGCAGAACGAAAAATGTGCCCGTGAGGTTGACGTTCAAGATACGCTCCCAATCTGATGTTTCGCAGAATGCAGCTCCGCCTGTGTGCTTCATTGCGATTCCGGCTGCGTTGACAACATAGTCGAGTCGGCCGAATGTTCTCGCGACTTTTTGGACAACTTCATTGACGAGGTTCTCGTCTGTTATATTGGTGGGGTATGCGATGACTTTACACGGCTTGGATCCTTGTCTGTGTTGTTGCTGTTCGATCTCGGTTTTGACGGCGTCTAGGGCTTCGGGGTTCAGGTCGAGCAGGGCGATCCCTGAGGCGCCATCTCTGGCAAATGTCTTTGCACAGGCACGACCAATGCCGGAGGCGGCTCCTGTGACAAGGGCAATTCCAGGTACGTCCATTTGAGGTGATTCGTGGGGGTTTAAGGTAGTTGTGGTGGTTTCTTGAAAGGAGATTTGCAAGTAAAAGTAACGAAGAAATCGAAGATTGATGGTTTATATAGTTTTCCACAGAGCTATTTGTATAAATAACAATGATAGCTCTGTGTCTCTCTCCGACGAGATATACTTCCAAAGCTTGACCGAATGTGGGGTTGTCGGGGACACTTGCCTAACTCGCGTAGCCAACCCACATATGACAACGCACATCGTCTTTCCTATCTTTGTGGATGCTGCAATGTACTGATACGGACTCCCTACTAGTGCATATGTTGCGGGGCGGTGTTCTAGCGGATTGTCACTGGGGAGTGAGAGAGCGCTTCCGCGGGAGTACACCAACATCACATTTGGAATCAGAATAGATAAAAGAGATGGATTCATAATACAAAATGCTCGTTAACCTGCTCTACATACAATAATGGGTGTATTCAAGTTTACAATAATGGTAGATCATCAATAAAGAACTTCATAGACTCATTTCCTGCCCAGGGCATCATATCACAAATCAAGATAGCTGCTGTAATAGCATAGTATTCTTCATCAAATCCAACCAAGTGATACTTCTGCCATTAGTACAGGTCTTCTCCTGCCAAATTCGCTGGATATTGGCCAATGTCTCAGTAAAGCAGGATAACCCACTGCGGCGTGCTGAATTCACAAACCAGTCAGAGAATGATGCCTGAACCAACGGGTCTTCAGCTTCACATGCCGCAATAAACGCAGGCCAGATGAATCCTGCTGAGCCATGTACCACAGTGGAATCTGTGTCCTTGCAGCGTAGTAGATTATCCAACACACATTCGACCTTTTGCTGTAGCAATGAAGCATTCACGTCGTGGATTCGACGGTAGAAGTATATCCCCAGTGCATTCTGCATAGCGTTGAGCATATTTTCTATAATCTCATGATCGAGATGAGAATGGATATTCTCCAGGCTGGGTCGTCGCAGATTGTTGATGTAGTCCTCGAGGGTCTTCGCTCGGCCGATGAACTCCTTCAAGCTGAGGCAGTCTGATGTGTCATTTCCTTCTGTCGCATCTTTCTCTTTCCCGAGTCGAATAATCTGGGATAGAAGAATAATCCACGGTTCAGGGATACCAAATATCTCTGGGTACAGAGAATTAGACCAAAAGCCAGGTCTTTCAAGATGTAGATCATTCTCGCCCTCCTCTTGCCCACGCACTCTCATCATTTCTTGATCCAAATTCTCCCAGCCCCAGAGTCGAAATGATAGGCTGTCAAGACTATACATTCCTAGCCCGCTCGTTTCAATGGCTGTGTGAACGCGATGACGCTGTCTTGAGTTCGCTCCACAAATGAAGACACTCTCGTGGATGATACGCTCAAATACATAGCAGTGATGGAGTAATCGTACTTTTCGAGATTTTGTGCGCGGGAGTCCTCTTAACCGGATGAACTTTTCTGCTTCCAGAAAGTAATATTCAGAACTCCTTCGGTTCCCCGAGAACATGGATACTTGGACCATGGTAAGCAATGCCATCAAGATTGACTTATATTTGGCTACTTTCGTGACATGGTAGGCAGTAATAAGCATCATTCTTGCATGTTTCTGAGCTTTCTCCTTGTAAACTACGGCTTTGTCGCTCCATATTTGGGATCGAGAGACTCCGCCAAGGCTGAATGCACTTATGGCTAATGTTCCGTAAAATGCACATAGACTGGCATCACTCAACTCATCGCCAAGAGCCAAGCCAGCGAGGCAGCTCTTGGTATGAGGTATAAAAAGAATATGCCATGGGGTTTTGGAGTGTCGGAGGGGGGTCATTAGGCTAATTACAGCCGAAACATAATGCTTGAGAAGGAACACGGCATCTTGTGGCACGGCTTTTGTGGTACTCATTGAGGAAGTGAAAGAGGCGGGTGATGCGGGATTATTGTAAGATTGATCTGGAAGGCATGATGTCGGTAGATATTCACTGAGTGCGGAATCGTCTTCCACGCAATCTTGGTCTGTCATGGCCTCTAAAAATCCCGGAGAAGGTGGACTAAGAACATTCTCCGGTTGGTCAAAAGTCAAATGCATTAAAGCTTGAGACCAAGGCGACAGAAGCATATCGGAGGACGCTAAATAAAGATCGCACGATTGAATCATATCTTCCGGGGACCTGGACTCTGTCTGTTCATGGTCGTTCACAGTTGCGTCATGAGGCAATGTGTGTTGATCTTGGTTCAATCTAAACGCCCCGAAGGGACCTCGGTGGATCTCAATCTCATCCGAAGTATTTGCTCTTTCGCATTCTTCATCGATGCGGGACAGAGCCCGGAGAGTTGTCTTTGGAGGAACACTTGAGAGAAGCCATTCACTCATGCGTTCTCTTTCTTTCACTGAGAATAATGGTCGACGAAACCGGACCCCATCATTGCGTGAGGTCTCGAAGTCAAAGAAGATATCGTTCTTGTATCCTCCGCAAGCCAGACCAAAATATTGACACATTGAACATTCTGGACGTCTTTCGTCGCATTTGACATGTCGAGTTCGACACTATATTCCATTAGAGATGCATATGACTCAAGACCGTCGAACTTACTGTGGCGCATCCTGTGAATGACCGCGTGTGAGTAATGGACTCGTGCAATTCGTGTACACCTGCTCGAACTGAAGTCATTTTAGTGTTGCCCAGTTGAACAAGGAAAGTGTGGTACAGTAAGTCTGCGGGGGATGTGGATCCCCGATAGCGGAAATCTGCCCGTTTTGGCGCGCGATGACTTTCCTAATAGATCGGATCAATGTTGTACGTGTAAGACATCATTTAGTAGATTAAAATCCACATTCTGTTATAGATATCTATTTGATGCAATTTCAAGGCTGCTTGGCGGCAATTTTATTCTCTTAAACCTAACATCACCATTGGAGATACGTCTAGTGTAAAGCAATGGCATCTTTCGAAAATAAAGTGGTATGTACCAGTATCTATGAATGATAATCTTTATCTAACGATGTCTCTCCCAGATCGCTATCACCGGCGCAGCCTCCGGAATGGGGCTAGCCACAGCAAAGCTCCTCGCAAGTCGAGGCGCAATAATCTCGCTTGCCGATATAAACGAAAAGGCTCTGAGCGAAGCTATCCAATCTCTCCCAAATAGCGATAGGCATATGTCCACAGTTGCCGATGTGCGTAGCAGCAAATCAGTGGATGGGTGGATCCAGTCGACTGTCGACAAATTGGGCAAGCTAGACGGTGCTGTAAATATGGCCGGGGTGATTACTCCTGCTGCCCCAATCACAGAAGAGACGGATGACAATTGGGATTTCACTTTTGCTGTGAATACGCGGGGAATATTCTTCTGCTTGAGGGCTCAGTTGAGCGCAATGAAAGCCGGTGGTAGCATCGTGAGTTCCGTCCCAGTGTCGAATCCGAAAGGTATGATGCTAAATCACGTTTGGTATAGGTATCTGCGGCAAGTGTGTTTGGTCAAATGGGTGCCCCCGGTGTCTCGGCCTACTGCGCCAGCAAAGCTGCTGTCATTGGGTTGACGCAGACAGCAGCAAAGGAAAACCAGTATATTCGAGTCAATTGTGTTTCGCCAGGTAAGTCTGTGTTCTGTGAAACGCTTTTGTATCAGTTAACCAACCATTTAGGCTCTGTCAATACACCCCTCTCCGCTAGTGAAGACCCTGAAGATGTGAAGCGCGGCTTGCAAAAGACAGTACAGAAACGAAAGGCACAGCCGGTGGAGATTGCAACTGTGATCGCATTCCTTCTCAGTGATGAGGCCAGTTTCGTGACTGGTGCTGTGTATAATGTGGATGGGGGTTGGATGTGCTAATATGCTGACGTTGAAGATTGAGATCACATTTAAAAGGAATAAATACGTTGCTCTCGTGGGGAAATGAAGGAGCAATCTTTGAAATACGTCGCGCAATATGTCCATGAGGATCAATTTCGTTGGCAGGTTGATGCCAAAGCCCTATAGCCCGATGACCACATAGATATGTTTAAGCGAAGGTATCAGGATTTTGAGACCGGCCAAGAGAAGTAATCCGCCCGTACACTTGGCATGATATACGCTCTACCGACAACCTCTTAGGTATAAGGCAAGTTGCGCGATATATGCAGTGACTGGGTATCACCGCACGACAATGGCTGTTGCAAAGGGCCATTTACGAAATATTTGCACGTGTATCTAATGCAGGTGATAGCACTGGAGGCAACCGGCAGTGGAATAATCGACCAGCTGGCGCGAGATTGTTGACATAGTACTAGTAGACTATATACAGCCTCTATAGTAAACTATACCGAAATTGGATAATTTGAACATCAGTTTGGTTTAAGATGATACTAGAGACGATATAATTAACATTCCGCTACGTCTTTCTAAATGTCTTTTAATAGCAACTCACGTAGATAGCCAATAGGATCAAAGTGACCGATGGCCGCTAGTTATGCACTGCCTTAACTATTTAGTTAGCGTATGTACTAGTTAGCTAGTTCCCCCGCCCTGAATAGTTATCTTGGGAAGGTTTCGCCAGTTTCAATGTCAACGCCGGATCAAATCGCAATCGCACTCTTCTACATTGGTATTTTCCATGAACCAGCAGTACATGATTCAAGTCGTGGAGCAGATTAGGCATGTCGCAATCGTTGAGCTCCGCCCCACGCTTGAAGCCAGATGTTCGCCTCGCCCAGGCTATTTCACAGTTCGAGGCCGAACTATCCAATGACCAAAAGGCAAATTTCCGTGCCTACAGAGCCAAATCAATTGAGTCCCCACCCGGTATCCAAGATGTCATGCAACTCACTGCGGAGATTGATCGTGTCTCGGAAAAGAAACGCCGGTGCTTGGGACCGCGACTTACGAACATCCTACAAGCTACTCAGCAATTTGCTGCTTTAGGGGATATCATAGTTGGTGGATCTCAGAATCTCCTCGCATGTGGCGTCTGGTCAATAGTGCGCATGTCGATTCTATTAATTCTCGATTTTTCCTCTTATCTTGAGCAATTATCGCACATATTCATGACCGCTGGCCGTCTTGCCCCCCGTTACGAAAAGATGGCTTTACTTTATCCTCGGTCAAAAGATCTACAATCTTGTCTCTGTGAATATTTCATTTTGATCGTACGCCTTTGCCATGAAATGACTACTTTTACACGCAAGTCAATTTTCGGGAAACTGGCCTCCGCGTTTGCAGACTCGGATCTAAAGACATATCAATCAGAGCTGAAATCCTGGGGGGAAACAATCAAAGCGGAAGTCGATTTCTTAATGGCCAAGGGAATTGAGGACGAAGCCGAAAAGAATTCCCGATTCAGAACAGTTTCGTCGATATTCCAGAAATCAAGTGCATATCAGCAAGCGATTCAAACGAAACAGCGGGTACTTGATTTCTGCTCCCAGTACGATTGCACAGTGTCATGGAAGCAAGCTCGAAAGTCGGGTAACACCAATCTGTTTCGGGAGAGCCCCAAATATCAAGAGTGGAAAAGCATGCCACTTTCTTCCACACTCGTCTACACTGGGAAGTTGGGCTCGGGGAAGTCCGTGCTACTCGCCAATATAGTGGATGATCTCCACATCCAAATTGAAAAGAACCATGTGGCATATTTCTTTTGCCGACATGACGTCTCTGAGAGTCTCAAGGCGCGGGGAGTGATCGGCTCCTTGGCTCGACAGTTGCTATACCATATCTCGGACTTCACGGCTGCCGCGGAGTACTTGGACAGGACGCATCAGTGTGAACCGATGGACAGACTCATGGGACTTCTTTCATGCTGCCTTGCTCCTCTTCGTAAAACAACAAGGTTCTTCCTTGTCGTCGATGGGCTGGACGAGCTCGACGGGCTTCAAAGGGACATCGTGATACAGCAGCTATCAGATCTTCAAAGTGAAACGTTTATGATGTTGCTTTGCATTTCTCTTCGTGAAGGTCCAAACGAGAACCCCCTAAAAGCTAACTTCACCCAACTTGCTGCCCCGGTTGTTACACAAATCCCGAACAATACACCCGACATCGAGTATTTTATCGAGACGGAATTGGAAAGTCGAATCGAATCCGCAAAGCTCACGATTGGGAGTCCTCTTTTGATCTTGGAAATCCAAGATGCTCTCTTGAAAGGATCACAAGGGATGTTTCTTTGGGTAGCTCTCCAAATCGAATCTTTATGTGCCATGGAAAGTGACGAGGAGATCCGCGAGGCTCTTGCAGATCTACCGAAGGACCTTTCAGAGACATTCTCCCGCACTTTACGGCCCAAGTCCCAAAATACGCGCCAAAAGGATATATTTGCCATTTTGACTGTGGCCCAAAGCCCACTAACTCTCCAGCAACTACGCGAGGCGTTATGTGTTGTACCGGGTGATTTGAACTGGAATTCAGATAGACTTCTCAACAATATGCACAACACTTTGGCTTCTTGTGGCAGTCTTGTTGCTATTGATGAGGAGGAGCTTACTATACATCTTGTTCACCACAGTGTGAAACAGTTCCTCCTTGGTGAATTCAAAGATTCGATCGAACCCTTAGTTAATGTTGATGAAGCTCATCAGATGATGGCAAGCATCATTCTCACCTACCTCAACTACAGCGTGTTTGAAACTCAAATTTCAAAGACCGTAATACCCCAGCTGCGAACTGGGTCGCTGCCCTCTGAGGTGATCTTCTCGACACTCAAATCATCAAATAGTGTCCGGAACATGGCAATCAAACTACTCAAATCCCGGAAAAAGTTTGGGTTTGACATTGGAAAAGTCATCGCAGAGACGAAACTCCAGAATCATCCTACAGAGGAGCAGTTCTACTTCCAAAAATACGCAAAAACATTCTGGCTATACCATGCCGTCCACGCCTTTGAACTCCCTGAAGTCATGCACACGTTACTACTCAGACTCTTGGATCGAAGATTATCCTTAAGTCTCAACATCAACGACGAAGATATCCTCAAATTATTGTCGTGGTCCTCGAAAAAGAAACAGTATGCATCCTTGATCAAGATTTTGCTTGATTCCGGAACGATGACAGCAAAGGAACGAGATAGTGCACTAGATGCGATGCATAATGCCGCAGGCGAAGGGCATGGTGCAATGATTCAAGTCCTCTTAGAGCGCGCAAGTATGAATGACATGTTGTTGTTCGAAGGGACCCACCCTCAGAAACTACGTCTGTCCGCTCAAAACGAGCGTGAATCTATAGAACAACGGTCACTTGATTCTAACAAGCTCAATGTCAATTCAAGGGATTCGCTGCGTTTTACTCGTTTGCATCGAGCTGCGATGAATGGACACACGTCGACCGTGATCTTTCTTCTTACGGTCGTCAATTCCCCTCCTGAGACCCCCGATATAATGGGACTCACTGCTTTGCATCTCGCTTGTATGAATGGTCACTGTTCTACTATCAAGGCACTCCTTGATCATGGAAATGCGAACCCCCATGCTTGTGATAAAGAGGGTCGAACTCCCGGTGATCTTGCTTTGGAAAAACTTGATGAGGAAACTATTTCGAAGTTAGATCCTCGGCTTTTCAGTTATTCGACAGGAGAGTTTGCTGTTGACTCTGCCAAGGACGAAGCTGCTGGTCCACTTGGTTGATTGGTTTGATTTCAAGGAAATGAACAACTAAAGATAATATGGCGCAGAGCTGTCTAAGCTTTGGTTGAATTTCGTATAAAGGAGACACGCTAGCCCCTTATATAGACTTCAAGCGCAATAAAGACAAAATTCTCAGGAGGCTATTGATTTTTCGTTGCACATATTAGTCTCTCGGAGCATAGGATCATGAATTATGCGGTGTCCCAGCCCAACATTGTCAATATCGAAATGATGTAGCCAAAACCTTTTGTAAGATGCTAGAATGAAAAGAAACAGGTCTATGTCATCGATGCCTGGAAACAACCAAGCCAAGCAGAAGACAAATAAAAGAAAAGCCATAACGCGCCAGGACCAGCCAGGAAAAGAAAACAACAGTCAGGAAATGCTCCAACGAGGGCGAAAACACATCGTAACCCTCAAACGCAACACAAATATCGGTGTCCCATTTACATCTGTCGCAATCCCTCTGCAAGACGCCGCTTGCCGAACTCCCAGGCGTTCATTAGACCCTGTTCCGTAAGATCGATATTCTTCATGTTGGGTGCATCTGCAGCCGGTGCGCGGCTGACACGCGAAGCAATCATGACCGGGTCAGTCTCGAGAATGATTCCGTCATCAATGGTCTCGTCAATAGTCAGAGCGACGAGGTCGTAGTTCTCGACGATAGTGCGCTTGTCGGTTGCACCCCTGATGAATTATCATGTTAGCACGGGCCAAATTCCTCTCGGGATCAAAACATAACATACTTGAATAAGATTCCCATAGCATCCCGTAGTGACAGCACAACATTGTACAACAACACCTCGTTCTCATCGGCGCTTCCAACAACGTAAAGCATGACGTCGCTCTCCATCTTGAAGACCACAATGCGGTTATCGTAAAGGATCACATCACTTGCGGACTTGTTGGTCTTCTCAAGGAGGCCTTTCTCGAAAGCACGCTGCTCCTTCACGGTGGGGTAGGGGTTGGCACCGGGGTAGTCAGTCGAGTTCGGTGCAGCGCCGGCGGGGGGTGTGGTGCCGAGAAGTACTTTGCGAAGATGCGGGATCCATCGTCAGCGGACATGATGAGGACCGCATTGACGGAGAAGAGAGAGAGGGAGCCAGGCATGGTGATTATTGTTGTGTTGGAGAGCAATTGGGGTAATACTTTATGATTGTTGATGCTCTCAACCGCCAATCTGGCCGGAGGCGGAGACGCACTAATGTTGATCCGTCCTCAAGCTCCATACTCTATGCGGGTGAACTCGTACCTTGTATGTCATTGGAAATAAATCTACATATACTTATTCCTCTGACTTAGTACTAGTACTCGGTCTGCTTCGGATTACTGGTGCTTTAGTGATTCGTTGTATTATGGATGATATAGCGGCAAGTTGATATAGCCATTCGTTGGCCCTTGTCCTCAATTGCAGTACTACAATACTAGAATAAGATATACACATTTGAGATTGGGGATATGACATAAAATGAGTGAAAAGACATCATCGTGAAGGAGACATGGGGAATAATATATATCAAGATAAACAAATAAACCATGATGTTCCAGACTCCTTTCGAAACCAAGTCGCATGGGGAAACATCATGATCAGATCGCGTCAAAGGAAACATGAAATAGGGGTCCTTGAAAAACAGACGAAGATTTCAGGACATAAAATTGCGTTATGTGCATCATGGGGGGGTATGGGTATGTTAAAAAATATGGTCCAAGACCAGTTTAAGATCACATCAATTCATACTGCCCGGAGAACAAGGCCTACTGCGGCGCCGGTTCATCGGTGTTGGCGCGATTCAACCACGGAATCCAGCTCGCGCGGTTTGCCTTCTTGCGTGCCGCTTCCTCCTCCTCCTTGATTCTAGCAGTTTCGCTGACAAGACGCAGAGGGCGCAGTTTGTCCTGCTGCATCACCGCTCCAGTGTAGTTGTTCATGCCGCCACTGGATCGAGGGGGGCTGGAGGTGGCCCCGGTGGAGGCTGTATCTCCGTGGGTATCACTTGTGATGCTAGGGGAGCTGCTGCGACCGCCCCGATCTGGCTGGCTGGACATGGAGGGTGCGCGGCTCATGCTGGATATATAGCTTGCTGCTCCGGAGAACATGCTCTGGCGAGACCCAGGGCCCATTCCAGTCGGGCTGATAGGCCCACCCGAGTTGCGTCCGCCACGGTACATATGACCAACGACACTCGCGGCATTGGGGTCGACTTGTTCCGAGCGGGTGCGGCGGTGGCTGGCTCTCACAGGCTGCGTACGGAATGGAATGCTTGGCGCAGTGTTGGGGTTCTCGTTGGGGTTGTTCTGCGAGGGGTGCGGTGGAGGCATCATGCTGGTTGGACGAGACCGAGGTTGGGTGGAAGGGCGGGAGGTTGGACCACCGACAACCGACTTCGCTCGTTGTAGAAGACTTTGTGACGAACCATCATCTTTCTCCGGTGGGGTAGGGGGGAGCTCCTTTTCACTGCCCCCAGTCCTAGTGGTAGATGTTTCATCGTCCTCGTTCCGGTCCAGAATATGCTCAAATCCGTCGTGCATAAGCAGCCTGCTGATAATACGCTCGATATAGAGTGTGAGGGCTTTGTTCTGATCTTTGAGAGCCTTCACCTCTCCATCTGGTTGCTGAGCGCCCTCGGTTTCGGGCGCCTCATCCACAGATTCAAGCTCATCTGCTAAGGACCCCATTCCACCTGCCGACTCCTTTGCGGGGTTGGCATCTCGCATGAACTCGCCCTTGGCAAAGTCTCCGGTAAGAGTCTTCTCGCTAAGAAGAAGTTGATAGCTTTCATTATCTTCCATCAAGCGAGCGTTGGCCACGCGGGCGTCGAGCAACTCTTTCTCTATTTCTCGCTGGCGGCCGCCACCGGCATTCTCCATCTCGACAAGTTTGATCTGTGATTCGGCCAGTTCGAGGCGCAATGACTCAATAAGTTTGTCTTTCTGAAGGAGAAGTGTAGAGTTGTTGCGGGATGGGCTGCGCTCGAGATGTGAGGAGGGCGCAAATTGACCATCCAAGTCCGGGGAAGACCTATTGCGGAAGCTCGCTATGTTGAAGGTCAGTCTCTGAATCAAATCATCAGTGTTTGGGAAAACATGAGGGTCTTACAGGATCGGGAGACTTGGCGATCTCCTTCTGCGTTCATGCGCATGTCCTTCTGTGCCATCGAGTCCTTGAGACGTTGAATGGTCGCCTGCATTTCTTCCTCGCGACTAGTCTGCTGTTCTTTCTCTTGGAGCATAGCGTTCCGCTCTGCCTCGTGGTTTTGTTCTAGATCCCGGATCTGACGCCCCTGGTCCCGAAGATCACCGTTGAGGGCCTCGATCCGGCTGTCTCGCTCATGGGCCTGGTCCTCTAACTTGGTTTGTTCACTGATCGCTTCATCCAGGCGCATTTGCAGAACGCCGAGCTGTTTCTGGTATTGTTCGGAGGCATTTTCTGCCTTTTGAAGCTGTTCCCGCAGTTCTTCGATGAGGGCAGCATTCTGAGCCCGCGCCTCTTCCTCGGCCGGGTCGTTGGAAACTCGTGGAACGTTTGACATGCTGAGATTTGAACGGCCTGGTTTTCTTGCAGCTGCGCGCGCGGATACAGGAGTTGTACCTCTTAAGGAGGGGGAACGGTTGAGACCGTTGGTTGCGCTGGGCGAGCGTGCATGTCCTCGTGTGGTGGACCCGTTGTTGGAGTGCGGATCTGCGGTTGGTGATTTGCTGGAACTCCCGGGAGTTCCAGGCTTTCGAGGCGTTGATGACATCGTGGAAGGTTCCAAGTTCGACGCTGGTGGAAGATAATAAAAATAAAACGTATATAACCCAATATTATACTTCAATTGGGGGAGAGAAAAGAAGATTTCGGGGTTGCAAGTGTAATTAGGAGCGGTCAAAACCTAGTGGACACCTTGTGGAGAGCGCTTGTATGGGAGAAGATTGGAGGCCAGGAATGCGGTTAAAAGCTGTCACAGATTGATTGCGTGCCACATGGTTGATCGAAATTGAAGATTCATCGGAGACAATGGCCGGATGGAAGTTTGGAATGAGAAAGGAAAGAAAAGTGATGGTTGCAGACCTTCAAATCAAAGTTGTTTAGGGAATGCGGATCCCTTACTGTATCTAAAAATACGCAACGGCTTTGGGGGCTAGAGCAATACGAGAGGACTTTCTAAAAAAGGAAAAGAGAAGGGGATTAACTGAATTAAAAGGAAATTGGTTTTATTCAATGAACTCCTGAAGACCTGTATGGCATGAGCTTTTATGAAAGAACCAATACAAGCGCAGCCGTTTCGGAAAAGGGAGAATGCCTCAGGTTGATATCGGAATATTATATTTCCTTCTCCACACTCTCTCCACTTCAAGACATTTACATTACATTGTAAGAGTACGGAGTACGGAATACATACTCATTGGACTTCTTAAGAACTTGAGCCTAACTTGGGCCTCTGTGCACAAGGCCCCCGACATTACCTCTCTATTTTCACGGCGTGCCAGCCCAACAAGTGATGTCAGGTCAAGTATGGGACACACAAGCTCACCCCCTTAATAATAAAGTCCGGCAATAGGGGTCCCACGCCCTAGCATGAAATCGTGCTCTCGGACATGCCAAGCTAGTCATTTTCGCTGCTAATAGTCCGAGCTAGTGTACTGCCGTAGCAATTCTCGCCAAGACCCCAAGACATCATCTCTCAGGCAACCACATGAGTTAATTTCTTTCCAAGGTTGTTATCGCGCGACTGCCCAACAACATGGGCTGATAATCGCAATAGATAACAAATCAAGTTGGGTACAACCTGCGCCACCAGCAATCAGGTGCAGGTGACTTGGTCATGCTCTGGTAAGGTTTAAGTGAACTATAAGGGGAGGGCAATGATGGCAATGATGGATCAAGCTTCGCGTATGGAGAATCTGGTTGACTCCGTCTACTTGGTACATCAAGATATATGGACTTAGTACGGAGTTCATGCAAAAGAAACTGAACGACATGACCCACATGATGTACCTCTCAGACCTCCCAACCCCTAGAGCGGAGTGATCAAAGACGCTTATAAATCCCATCGCAGTCCTACGTACACTTATTACGTATCTTTGACAAATAAAGATGACAAAACACCTCTAGGTGTACACAAGGCAAGGAGCTCTTCCAAGGTTCCAAGGGTTAAGCATATATAGCAACCTGGTTGTTCACCCTAGTCTATTCGATCTCATACTGTCCTGTATTCTTCTATAGGCGCCGGCAGTAGCCGCGCTGTCACCTGCCAGAGTTACTAGGAGCCCTGCTTCTAATCGATATACACCTCATTAATTGATCCCCTAAGTAGCTATACTAAAATATCTGCCAGGACACAGGCAATATAATAGGGATTTATGTAGGAATTCCGAGGTTGTAGACGAGCCGAATACGAACCGCGATACTCCGAGACCCTGTCGATGATCACTATCCGTGAAAGTATGTCCGAAACCGTGACCAAAGAACAGCTCACCACGCTAAGTACATTTAGAGAGAAGGAAGTTCTAATATTCTTACAAACAAACAGAAGCTACCTAAATGGCTAGTAGAAGTCTGACAAACATAGCATCAATGCATGTGATGAATTCAGAGTTAACAGGTTTCGTCGTCTTCCTCGCTCTATATCATCCATCATGGGAACTAGATGCCTCGGATCCAAAAAAAATCTCTGTATATCATTCCATGTTCACCAAAGTTGCAAATCTATGTAAGTGTGCCAGTCATATGAATATAAATGTCCATGCCTCATTCCTGCTGCTATTAATGAGAGATTCGCCCTCCGATAACCCTGACTTCTTCTCCGCCGAGTACTCCCGATACAGAACAAAATGCTGGAAGATAAAGATGAGATCGAATAGAATGGTAATGTTGCCCAGTAGGAGTTTGGCACTGTTGCCGGCGGCGCCTGACCAATCCCCCTGCGAGAAGGAGTCCAGTACTAGCTGCATCAGCGACAGTATCGCACCGGACAGATCCAGCAGGATCGCCCCAATGGAGAATCCCGCCGTTGACTGTTGTCGGTAATTCATCACCGCCTGGGGTGTGTATTTGACGGCCGTCAGGAATACCTTGATCATGCCGACCATATAAACCTTTCGCGGATATTTCAGTCAGCACATGTTGACTACATCGTGATTTCAATTGTTTGCCCTCTTACCACGTCAATCCATTCCCAAGACGCCGACACCAGAACCCATAGAACAGCCAGGGGGATCACGGTCAGACAGCCACAGAAGACGACGAGAGCCGAGATACTCATCCGCTGCGGCTTGGAATTAAAGGTCCAGAACCGCGCACAAAGGAAGTGGCTGCATGTCCAGCAACAGATCAGCGCTCCGTGGAGTGCGTAGACAAAATCGTTCCACTGGACTGTCGGTTTAGGGCTCTGCGGATGTCGCTCGGCATACTGGGCGCGCACTACGGGCGAAAAGAGGAAGCAGGCGTTGAAAGCGGTGTATGCAGACAATCCAAGCACATTTAGCAAAGCAAGATCAATGGAGAAGCCGTCTGTTGAGCGACGGTGGTGGTTGTGCAGGACTTGCGGGTAGAAGGACAACGACCACAGGGCGAAATAGGCCCAGCCCAGGATTTGAGAGATACTTTCAGTCCAGGTAGCATTCATCATGCAGATGGTAAAACGGATAGAATTGGTCTCGATGGAAATTGAATGGGGATCAACATTCCAGGTTTCGGAGTAGACCCCGGAGTTCGGGATATATATCCAAGGATCAGCCTTCAGCCAGCCTTGACGAGTGCTAACATTGATAGTAATGTTGATACACGTATCTAGATAATCGCGCTAAATCTGCATTCATTCCTCTTGTCCCTCTTGTGGGAGATCTCAAGGGAAGTTATTTATCTAGCGTTCTAAGACAGCGCTTCCCAGGGCCGTTAAAATTGAGACCACGCACCTTTAGGTATCGGAACGTACAAATGACAGAAACTTTTAGTATTTCCTCATCATGTTAGAAAATATTGCGTCGTAATGGTTGGAAAACTTTCAACTTTATGACGTGTTCGTCACATATAACTCTTAGACAAAAGCTATGTGCTAACATGGGCAACTTTTGCCAGCGCATCCATTCTAATGCGATTGTCAAGTATCTGACGCCCATTAGGCTCCTAAAAACTTCTTGCACTCAACAATCGGCTGAAATTCTCTTCGGGGCAATCTGTTCTGCATCTTTTTCCTATCCTATACAGGGTAAAAATTGACTTGTCATTTATGTATCTTTGTCTTAAGTTGATATTTTTTTGAATTTCCAAGCAGGCTAGCATACGACTCGGAGTATACGGGGAAAGGGAATAATAATGATCAAGACATAGGGGAATATGTACTGGAATCGTTTCAAGTGCATCAAAGAGAGTGAGGGATCAGCATGATAGAAGTGGGCCGAAACTGGATTAGTGGAGAACGACTTTGGCCAATCAGAAAGTGAAAGGGTATCTGTGTTTAGGCCTGATCGCTCAGGCATTAATAGGGTTAAACCCTTTTGCCACAGAGTTGCTTGGAAATCAAGACCCGTGACCACAGCGAAATCGACCCTCTTTTCTCTCTTCCTTCCCGAACCCTCGACAACCACCGACAACCTATACCCAGTTCGCAGGAAGTGCCATCACCACCCTTCCAGCACTCAAAATGGCCCGTCGTCCCGCGAGATGTTACCGCTACTGCAAGAACAAGGTGCGTGCCGATTTCGCGAGGTTTTGAAGATTTGTGCGGGTTATCTTGGTGGTGGGGAGTGTGCATCAATACATCGTCAACGATCACCTCGCCACGACCGGAACATCGCCTTTGCTATGAGGAGAGATTCTTGTGGCACTGGGCTTGTGCATTTTGGACCTCGTTTTTTTTTTTAGATGGGCGGTTTTCGCTGACATCAGTCTTCAACATCCAGCCTTACCCCAAGTCCCGGTTCAACCGTGGTGTTCCCGACCCTAAGATTCGTATCTTCGATCTTGGTCGTAAGAAGGCCAACGTGGATGACTTCCCCATGTGCATCCACTTGGTTTCCAACGAGTACGAGCAGCTTTCCTCCGAGGCTCTCGAGGCCGCCCGTATTTGCGCCAACAAGTACGTTATTTCATCCGCTTCTACGTCTGTCGCCTGATATCCATGGACACCATCTCATATAACTTTCAATAGGTACCTTGTCAAGATCGCCGGTAAGGAAGGTTTCCACCTGCGCGTCCGTGTGCACCCCTTCCACGTCGTCCGTATCAACAAGATGTTGTCTTGCGCTGGTGCCGATCGTCTGCAGACCGGTATGCGTGGTGCCTTCGGTAAGCCCCAGGGTCTCGTCGCCCGTGTGAACATTGGCCAGATCATTCTGTCCGTCCGCACCCGTGACGCCCACCGTGCTACCGCTCTTGAGGCCCTCCGCCGCTCTCAGTACAAGTTCCCCGGTCGCCAAAAGATCATTGTCTCCAAGAACTGGGGCTTCACCCCCGTCCGCCGCGAGGAGTACCTCCAGCTCCGCCAGGAGGGCAAGCTCCGCCAGGACGGTGCTTACGTTCAGTTCCTCCGTGGTCACGGTACCGTCGAGGAGAACATGAAGCGCTTCCCCGTTGCCTACGAGAACATCGCTTAAATGTTGATGGGTTGATCAGAATATGAAGTTCAGAACAAAAACACTTGAATGTTCTTTTATTGTCTTTACCTTGTCCCATTCACCTTGATATCAATCTTGTGCAGTAGCAATGATGGAGTTCTTTCCAGGGTCTTTTCATTTGCTCGCCTATATTGCACTTGTAGAACCGTCTATCTACCTCCCCAGGTCGGCAGTATTGTAAACTATGTAATATTTTTGTTCCTAGCAAGCGACGTCTCAAGAATTTCCAACCATGCGTGGATCATGCCGAGGTGCAGTGACTCGGTGGGTATCAACAAGAGATCCAGCAAAGCTAGCAAAAGTCTAGACCCAACCCCATAGTGGGCATTGTTCAATGATCAAAGCACAGATGAAATAGGGCTAGGGTCACGTCACCAAGATTGCAGCACCATCTATCCATTGCATTATTCTGGCTGTAGTGTTTTTATCTCGAGTTTCTAATAGTTACATGCAGGTGAATTATTGAAAAAGGTGGATATCATTCGAGTGCAATAAATAAAAACAGATCGATGGTAGGCTTAGGTACATATTCAAGATATATATATATATTATCACACATACTACATCTACCACCAACACGAGGACCACATCAGATTTATGTGTGCTACCAGGAACTATTTGATCAAACCCCATTCATTTTTTCTAAGCCCTATGTCCACTCTCTCTCTCAAAAAGATCATAATAGCCTCCTTATTCAGGCGCTGACCCACAACGTTCCTTGTGCAATTCTCCAGCAGCTAAAGAAAAAAAAATTAGCCAAAGTCTTCAAACGATTCGAATCTCATATGAGACCGATTGGAAATTGAATAGCAACAAAAGCGGAATTGGTGGGGGGAATATATACCTGTTATGTCTTCCGGGGTACAAAAAACCGTCATGCAGGCACCGAGCGTGTCCTTGAACAAAGTGCTTGGGCAACTGCATGTGTAATCAGAGGAGCTACAGCCTGCCACAGTGGCGGCTACATTGAGACAGTTAGTCTGTTTAAAAGAAGAAAAGGCGGTTAGTCTTCCGAGTCAAAATCATACACCAAGATAGGGACAGCATACAAGGCAGACACTGGGTTCATCCAGACATTCAGCGACAGTCCATGTCAGGAAGGTGGCCAAAGGGTAGAAGATAGTGAGCTTCATTTTGGATTGATGTGTTGAACGTGTATATAGTAGTAGTGTGATATGGGTGTTCAATGATAGAAGACTTAAGAGTATAAAATTGGAAGGGATGATGAAAACAGGAGGCCCTTGGTCAATTTATCAATAATTAATATATTTGCGTAGTACTCCGTATTAGGAGGGAGAATGCATGCTTCGTCATATTGGTATCTTAGCATCAACAAAACCGGTGCCTGGGCGATATGTGGAATGGGATTTCGTCGGAATGTGAGATTATCCAAGTTTTTGGAAATGTCAAGACTACAACGCTAGAAAATAGATTGAATAGTTACCACATCTACCGATTACCTACTTATTACAGAATAATGATTCGATTTAATTGAATGCCCAAGCACATATTGACATACAACATACACGAGCTCGAGTTTCGTGATATGACTCCTCGGGATACTCTCTGTTGGTCACTCAGGGGATATAGTTTTGAAACGACCACATCCATTTTAATTAGTCATTTTATCAGCAGCCTTGCCTATGGAAATACTATCGAGTACAGAGCTCCGATGTAGTTTCAAGTGCACGCATGTTTCACAATTGCCTGGAAAGGCTTATGCCGGCTTCACTACAATCAACTTTAACATTCATAGCATGCCTTTTTGCCTGGATATCATTGAATAGTTCTTCATTTTCAGGCCAATGGTAGGGGCGAAAAATTCCATTTTATTGGTATATGTCGATCTTAAGACCGAAGAATTTTATTCAGTTTGATAACCTCGGGGCAAAAAACCGCCAAAAAGGAAGAGAGGCCTAGGGGTGCTTAACAAATTAAAACAACAGCACAAGAACACTCATATAAAAAGTTCATCACATTTCCGGAGAAACTCGCGTATCGTTGGCAAAATTCCTAATGTTAAAACTTGCCAGATCGGTCATACCTGAGACCTCTGAGGACCTGACGTGCTGCCACAAGATGATCTGCCGCAAACCTAGGAATTTGTCGAATCTCCTTAGCGAAGAGGTGGTTTTTGCTGGAGAAGAATTCCCTAATAGATGCCTGGGCCACCACAGATCGAACCGGATGGTCCACAGGTAGGTTTACTACTGAGCGAATGTCTTCAGATGTGAGACAACAAATGTGTGCACCAGGGTCATCTTCACTGTCGGCTGAGGATTCGTCGCTGCTTCCCTCGTCGAAGTTTGCCTTCTGAGTGGTTCCGTGATTAAGTGTTTTTTCTAGGTGTTGAGTAACCTGGCTTCGAGTTGGTCGGTGTCATACATGTCGGCTAGTCGCAAGTTCAATCAGAGCCGAGGCCTTGAAGCTTGGTTCTCGTGTTCCGCAATTTATTTCGCTGGAATAAGGCTAAACTAGAATAATTTCGAAACTGAAAGAATATCACCAAGCTCTTCGATCGTTGCTGTTTGCCATTTCCCTTCCTCAAAGTCATCGCCAAACATTCCGGCGAAGTATAAAGACTAGCTTACGAGAATATCCCTAGATAGATAGGTGAAGTTCCTTCTCGATGGATCTTATAGGGGTCATTTTTCAGTCATATATTTTTCATATATATTTCACCTGAGAAGTTAGAGAGAAAGGAGAGAAATTTCAAACCAATTATATCCAAGGTTCTCGCACCATCGCCTCATACCCTCGAGCTGTTTTGACCTCGTCTGTATATCTATTTTTCTCTGATCTTGCTCCCTCTCGTGTCATCTATCTTGATCACGAAGAATCCATTTAGTTTGCCATCTTCCAACTTACATCCTTCCACTTCGTCTTCTACAACTACTTCAACTAAATTCAGCAGGCAAGTCAGGAAACATGCCGTATTTGCACAATTCCAGTCCCGCAGACTTTGCGAACTTGTAAGTGAGTATGATAGCCTGCTTATATGATACTATATATTACTAGCACAGCTGCTTGGTTCAGTTTTCTTCCTCGACTTCATGGCCCTCTCGTTGTGATTCAAATTAACCCATCAGGTAAGGAGTATACTATTTCCTCGGGCACTTTTGCTAGTAGACCCACAAGATTAGTCAACCACTTATGTGGGGCTGTCATGTCTTCGATGGATACCCAGGTAACTTTCCTATACGTATTTCTTCATAATAGTTCGCCCCTTCTTGGTGCTGTAGCTAGGGAATAAGAATCAGCAGCAAGATACAGAATATAGGTGGTAGAAAATGTGAGGAATGTGAAGAATGTGTAAAATGAGCCTTTTCCATATATAACATATGACTAAAGGGCAAACCAAGAAATTCATATAGCATTGATGCTATGTCAGTACTTCTTATAGCGCTGGAGAAAACTGAAGTATATAAATAATGCGCGATGGCCGTTATTCCCGCTATTCCGAAATAGGACCCCGAGAGCATATTTGATTGGTTGGTCCTATGTACCGCCCATTGTTCCGCCTTGATCCAATGTGTAAAGAAGTTCAATATCCTATTTACTTTCTACTACACACGACTTTTTTTTTCAACTTGTAGATATACTGGGAAATGTTTGTTTAATCCAAAGAGGTACAATCTACATATTTATGCAGTTTTCATGCTCTAAATACTTCCTGGAGGTGAGTGGGGTAGTTGTCTAGTTTTCTGCCAGGCAGTATTAACTCGCATGGTCGATTTCCTCGTACAGCGAGTTCCAGCCCCGCATACGTCACCCTCAAAAATTCCTTTCTCTTCATAAACACAGCTATGAAGCAGAGATTCTCGTCTTTAGACGTTAAGGTATATTCATATTTACCGTGAAGAAGGCACCATGCTAACAGTTCCAGGTCATTACGCAGGAATTGGCGTCGGAGTGTGTCAACCTTCGTGTGTCCAACATTTACGACCTGTCCTCGGTACGTACGCCCTATTTATTTCTCGTCGTTATTACAGGATAATGAGCTGATGTACCATTCTTATAGCGTATATTCCTTTTCAAACTGGCCAAGCCAGACCATCGGCGCCAACTCATTATTGACTCCGGTTTTCGCACTCATGTCACCCAATATTCACGAACCGCGGCAACCACACCTTCGCCATTTGTGACCCGTCTCCGAAAGTACCTGAAGTCTCGTCGGATTACAGGCATCTCCCAAATTGGTACTGACCGTATCATCGACATCTCGTTCAGCGATGGCGCATACCATGTGTTCCTCGAATTCTTCGCCGGTGGTAACATTGTCTTGACGGACCGCGAATACAACATTCTGGCTTTCTTCCGCCAGGTTGCGGCTGGCGATGGCGGGGAAGAGATCAAGGCCGGAGTCAAGTACACCGTGTCTAATAAGCAGAACTATGACGGGGTTCCGGACATCACAGCAGATCGAGTTTTGCAGACACTAGAAAAGGCACAGGTATTTTCTGCTCAAGAGGGAAATGCACCCAAAAAGTCCAAGAAAAAAGGGGCAGATATTTTGCGAAAGGCATTGTCGCAAGGATTTCCTGAATATCCTCCTTTGCTCCTAGATCACGTCTTTGCGACCAAGGAATTTGATACTACAACGCCACTGGATCAAGTTTTGGGAAGCCAAGATCTGCTACAGACTGTGAAAGAGGTGCTAGAAGAATCGCAGCGAATTTCCAATTCCTTTGATTCTGGCGACAGCCATCCGGGCTACATTGTTGCGAAAGAGGACATGCGGGCCATCTCGGAAGGAGAGACTTCGTCAAAAGCCCCGGGTCTGCTGTATGAAGACTTCCACCCTTTCAAACCTCGACAGTTTGAAAATAAACCAGGAATAAAGATTCTGGAGTTCGAGCGCTTCAATGCCACCGTCGACGAGTACTTCTCATCTCTTGAATCTCAGCGACTCGAGTCGCGATTGACAGAGCGAGAGGAGGCAGCCAAGAAAAAGCTGGAATCGGTGCGATCGGAGCACAAGAAACGAATTGACGAGCTCAAGAATGTACAAGAGCTTCACATCCGTAAAGCGGACGCTATCCAGGACAATGTTTACCGAGTCCAAGAGGCAATAGATGCTGTCAATGGACTGGTGGCCCAGGGAATGGACTGGGGTGAGATTGCGCGCCTCATTGAGATGGAACAGGATCGCGGCAATCCTGTGGCGCAAACCATCAAATTGCCCCTCAAACTGTACGAAAATACGCTCACCCTACTTCTTGGAGAGGCCGGCGACGACGAGGAGGATGAAGACAAGGAGTTTTCTAGCAGCGATGAATCAGACTCCAATTCAGAGGACGAAGTAGAACAAGAGAGAGGCCGTGCGGAGCGAGAGTCTAAGCTATTGACCATTGACATTGACCTTGGGCTGAGCCCATGGGCGAACGCATCGCAATACTACGACCAGAAGAAGCAAGCCTCGGAGAAGGAACAAAGGACAGCCCAGTCGTCTACGAAAGCACTGAAGAGTCACGAGAAAAAGGTGACGATCGACCTCAAGAAAGGCTTGAAGAAAGAGAAGCAAGTGCTTAGACAGGCTCGAACGCCATTCTGGTTCGAGAAATTTATCTTTTTCATTTCTTCGGAGGGTTACTTGGTTATAGGGTATATGGCCCCATTCAGCACCGTTTGGGGACAACTACTAACATTAATAGTGCACGTGATGCTATGCAGAGCGAATTGCTCTACCGGCGGTATTTGTCTAAGGGCGATGTCTTTGTGCACGCTGACCTCGAAGGTGCTACGCCAATCGTGGTGAAGAACCGACCTGGTAGTGCAGACGCACCAATCCCCCCAAGCACACTATCTCAAGCAGGCAACCTTTGCGTCGCGACTTCAATTGCTTGGGATTCTAAGGCTGTCATGTCTGCTTGGTGGACGCATGCTCATCAGGTGTCGAAAATTGCAGAGAACGGTAGTGGAATCATGCCCACGGGTGTTTTCCAAATCAAAGGAGAGAAGAACTTTTTGGCCCCATCGCAACTGGTGCTTGGATTTGGTATTATGTTTCAAGTCAGCCAGGAAAGCGTTCGAAACCATAAGCAGCGATTTGACACATCTGAGGTTCCGCAACCCGCTATAACCCCTGCAGATGAGACTGGGGCTTCTGAGTCAAAGGACACCGTGGATTCAGAAGCCCCAGGGCAGACAGAGACCACCGAAGAGACCACTGAAGATGCAAAGGAAGATACAGAGAAAGAAGACGCAGAAAAGGAAGACGCTGGATCTGAAGCGGAGGATGAAGATGACAAAGCCGCCACCAGAAACCCTCTCCAGCAAGGCGATTCTGGGCTTCCCACTTCTCAGCCAACTCAAGAATTGGACTTTGAGTCTGAGCCAGAAGAAGAATCGAAGGATGAGCTGGAGGGAGAAGAAGCTACAGCCAAAGCAGGTCAAAACTCTGTGCCCGAGACAAATGAAGAACCGAATTTCAATGCTCAAGAGCGACGTACCTCGCACCAAGGCAAGTCTCTTGACCGTCCCAGGGAGGAAGAACCAGCTGTACCACGCATCGCGCCTACTCGCGGCAAGCGGGCGAAGGACAAGCGCGCTGCTGCTAAGTATGCTCATCAAGATGATGACGAGCGAGAACTTGCTCTTCGCTTGGTGGGTGCCAACAAGGGCAAAGCTGCAAAGGCGGCCAAGGCAGCCGAAGCCAAGGAACAGCGTGAACGAGAGGCCGAGGCGCAAAGGCAGCGACGACGGGCCCAGCATGAGCGTGCCGCCGAAGCCGAGCGCAAACGCCAGGCTCAATTCACGGAAAATGGAACGGACGATTACAACGAGGAGACAGCCGCCGCCGAAGCTGCAGATCTCACTTGGATTCCAGCCTTGGTGGGCACACCAACTACAGATGACGAAATTATTGCAGCTATTCCCGTATGTGCCCCATGGGCTGCCCTGGGACGCTACAAATACAAAGTCAAGCTGCAGCCGGGATCCGTGAAAAAGGGCAAGGCTGTCAAGGAGATCATTGGTCGGTGGGTGTCCGAAACCACCACCGGAAAGGTCAAGAAGGAGCACGCCGAAGATGTCGGCATCTCTCGTGTCGACGCGGAGCGTCTCCGGGAACGGGAGGGAGAGCTCATTAAGGGCTGGAAGGATACAGAGATCATCAACACCATGGTTGTGGGCAAGGTGCGCATCATGACTGCAGGAGCTGGAAGTGCCGGAGGTGGTGATAAGGGCAAGGGCAAAGGTGGAAAGGGTGGAGGTGGAGGTGGAGGCGGTAGAGGAGGTGGTAAGGGTAAGAAAAAATGATCGAGTTTTGTGTATACATTAGAGAGTTCATAGATTAGAGGTTTGGATTTAATTCGGCCGGGTGGACAAGATATTAGAGTCGATGTATACCAAGCCTGGTCTGTTTACGCCAGATCAGCCACAACCCCGCTTCGACTAGTTCATCTACACTTATTCCAACTTCATACACTCATGGAAAACTCCAATTTTTCCAAATATAATGCCAATAATCTCGTTGTCGATGTGACGGGCCAAGTGTTCCTGATAGGCTGAGTCATCCGACGTCATGACCTCGAAATCGATTTTCTCGCGATCTTCCATATAGGGCCTCTTATCGCTTCTGACGGCATTGCGCAGAATGATAGCCGACTGTGTATCCTAAAGACGACATTTGATCCTACGCTGCAGAGTAAAAAAGACTTTGCCCCGCGCCAACCACATCCCGGACCCTTTGGGCATCATTTCGCCCCTCATCTGATATCGTGTGCGCCTGAATGCTGCGTCATTGAGGTCTTCTCAAACACCACGTTGCTTTTCACTCGTGCTTCTGCCGGCCACTGTCAGCGCAGTTGTGCCAGATTCTTGACCACGATGTCTACACAAACGCGAGTTGTCCCCGTTCAACGGCTCAGCCAAGGACCCGGCGATTTATCTTTGGCGGAATGGTGGGAGAAGGAGCGCAGCCAAAAAACACCCGAATCCAAGGCCATCGAAGAAGCCGCCAATCTCCTCCGGTTCAGTGACATACCCGTCGCGTTTCCTACGGAGACAGTATATGGCCTAGGGGCCGATGCCACCCGCAGTTCTTCTGTCCAGGGAATCTACCGTGCGAAGCAGCGGCCCTCAGACAACCCTTTGATTGTTCATGTCGACTCAATCGACATGCTTGGGCGTCTGCTTAATCCCACCTCTCAAGACAGCCCTAGCGCAACCAAAACGCCGCAAATCGGCCTCCCCTCAATCTACAAGCCTCTGATCGATAGATTCTGGCCCGGCGCACTGACAATCATTCTACCTAATCCATCCGGATCCATTCTGGCGCCAGAGGTCACCTCCAACCTGACCACATTCGGCGCCCGCATCCCCTCTTCCCCACTGGCGCGCCTACTCATCCACGCAACAGACCGTCCCCTCGCCGCGCCATCTGCAAATGCATCCACCAAACCATCCCCAACAACCGCGCAGCACGTATACCACGATCTCAAAGGCCGCATCGAGCTGATTCTCGACGGCGGCGCATCCGGCGTTGGCGTTGAAAGCACCGTGGTGGACGGGTTATGCGACCCACCAGCGATTCTGCGCCCTGGCGGCATCGGCATTGAAGAAATCCGGAAATGCGAAGGGTGGGAAAACGTAGCAGTCGGCTATAAAGACGGCACGCTGGACGTGAAGGAGGTTCCACGCGCACCAGGCATGAAATACCGCCACTATTCGCCAAAAGCACGGGTGGTTCTGTTCGAGTCGACATCTAACCCAGCCGGAGTGATGAAGCATGTCCAAAAGGACTTGAAAGACACAGCCATCGGCGCACAGAAAATTGGCATTATCCGTACGCGGAACTGGAAACTCGGCTTGGAGCTCGCTTCGGAAGAGGACATCACCAGTACCATGACCCCCGTATCTTCTGCCATTGACAACATTGTCAGTTTCCCACTCCCCGTGATGGAGAATGGAAACCCGAGTAGCCGCACGAAGACAGCATATGATTACCATCTTGGCTCAGATGCAGTTTCCATCGCGCATGGTCTCTTTGCCGCCCTACGCGGGCTCGATGAGCTTGATGTCGATGTTATCTACGTGGAAGGCGTGTCAGATCGCGAGGGTGACCTAGCTGCCGCTGTCATGAACCGGCTACGAAAGGCCGCTGGTGCTGAAATGCGGGTTTAACCCTGGATATAGGTTACAGTCACGTATATTCTCTTTTCTTCTAAGTCCGGGGGTTTTTTTCGGAGTTTAGATAGAGGGCTGAAAAGTGTGAATATTAAATTCAAATAAATTTTAACATACAATATTGTATATCATCCACGTTGTACGTGCACGAAGTGTGCTGTGATTGGAGTCTCTTGGACTTAACCCGTTTTGCAGATCCTGTTTCATTTTCACTCGACGTGGAGTTCGGAGACCTCCGGGGCAAAAGCCTATGGATCGGCCGAATTTTGGGAGTAAACGTGATAAGAGACAGCTGTGTCACGAATAGAAAAGCCATGATAATCCGAGACACCGGCGGAAGAAAAAGGAAACTCCGGCGCTTATATCTTGTCCCCGCATTGATCTAGAAAATCCTCTCATCCAAAGAACGTTCCTCATTGCAATTCGCAACAATGTGTCAATCTCCCTTGCATGAGTTCCTTAAGGGCCTCCCTAAATGTGAGCACCACGTCCATTTAGAGGGCACCCTTGAGCCAGAACTCATCTTCGAGCTCGCGGCGCGCAATGGTATCACTCTGCCGACCGATCCAGTCTATACCTCGGTTGAAACACTCAAGACACGCTATGAACACTTCAGTAACTTGGACGACTTCCTACACTTCTTCTTCGAAGGGATGGTCGTCCTCCGCACGGAACAAGACTTCGCCGACGTAGCCTGGG
Organism: Penicillium fimorum; assembly: GCA_028828255.1. NCBI lineage: Eukaryota > Fungi > Ascomycota > Eurotiomycetes > Eurotiales > Aspergillaceae > Penicillium > Penicillium fimorum. Next base: position 4,592,310 of record JAPWDS010000003.1, on the reverse strand, counting down.
CATACTTCCAAAAGGCGCACGCAGACGGCGTCCACCACGCAGAAGTCTTTTTTGACCCACAAGTACACGAAAGCCGCGGTGTACCATACGACACCATCGTCACAGGGTTCTCGGAGGGGTGTAAGCGCGCCGAGACTGAGCTCGGCCTGAGCACACGACTAATCCTGTGTTTTGTGCGGCATCTCCCCGTCTCGTCGGCCAAAGAAGTCTACGACGAGTTCGTGGCTCACAAGCACTTTGAGTCTGGCGTTGTGCACGGGCTTGGCTGGTCTTCTTCAGAAGTTGGCCCGCCGAAAGACATGTTCCGCGAAATCTACGCGTCAGCCGCACAGAAGAATATCCCGCTCACGGCGCATGCCGGCGAGGAAGGTGATCCAACTTATATCAGCACTGCGCTTGAGCTTGGTGCCCAGCGTATCGACCATGGTATTCGGTTAGTTGAAAATGAGGAGTTGATGCAGCATGTTGCGCGCGAGGGTATCCTGCTTACCGTCTGTCCGTTGTCGAATGTGCGGCTGCGCTGTGTCACCTCTGTGAAGGAGGTGCCCATTCGGCGGTTCTTGGAGGCTGGGGTCAAGTTCTCAATTAACAGTGACGATCCTGCTTACTTCGGTGGTTATATTCTTGATAACTACTGCGCTGTGCAGGAGGCTTTCAGCTTGAATGTGCAGGAGTGGAGGATCATTGCGGAGAATAGTGTGCAGGAGAGCTGGGTTGAGGATTCGCGCAAGGCAGAGATGCTGGCAAGTATCGAGGCGCATATCAACGAGTATACACGGATGCACACTATTGCTGTATAAATTCCCATTGTTGGTGTGTGTGTTAGTTTGTGTGTTAGTTTCTGGTTGACTTGTGGCTGTGGTGGGCGTGAGTGGTGCATCTGATACCCTGTATTTCAACATTTTGTATACTATTTTTCAACTGAAGTATATACCAGGAGCATTAACATGCTAAATATTAGTTCATATCATTTCTTGATCGACAAAGTACCTTGGAAGACATGGTTCATATATATGGTGCCTTATAAATCAGGCGCCATGACCAGATCCGTCCATGTCTAGACGACTCCTCACTTGTGCACTTGATGTCTGACAAGTCAGCTCTGCTGCACGACACATTATTTCATGCCCCGAAACATCCTTCGTGGTACCTGGAGCCTCACGAGTTCTACTTTCCGTCCCCGACTACGATCCCAGATACCATATACCCTGCGTCTAGCATCGTGCTTCGCAATCAACCCAAGAACAACTCTTCAGCAAAGAGCAGGACTACCCAATCTCTCCGGAAGAAGTCACAGACAGAGCTCCACCTACCCAAAGCATAAAATGTCCACCTCCTCCCTTCCAGACCGCTACAAGCTAGTCTTCTTCGTCCCGACCGCCAACGTGGAGGCTTGTAAAGAAGTCATCTTCGCTACAGGCGCAGGGTCGTTCCCAGGTGGGAAGTATACCAAGTGCTGTTTCCAGACTGTTGGCACAGGCCAATTTCTGCCCAATGAGGGCGCAGACCCAGCGGTCGGAGCTGTCGGTGCTTTGGAACGGTGCGAGGAGGTCAAGGTCGAGATTATGTGTCTTGGTCGGGGCATTATGCTGAATGCAGTCGATGCTTTGATCTTGACGCACCCGTATGAGGAGGTTGCTTATGAGGTTTATAAGATGGAGAACGTTTAGCTGGTCGATTGAAGATGTGGGATGCGGCACAAGGTGATGCAATTGGGATGGTAATCATCTTGTTCTTCATTTATTAGTTTCTCGGTATATATATCAAGGAATTTCAAGTTTCGATAAAACAATTTGAGAATATCATTGTCTCTAAAGATGAGTGTTGTGTTGATTTCATTGAAGGGCAACTGTATGATAGCGGATTGGTAAGGCGGTAGTAATCCCTGGATGCGGATTGGGCCAGGGCCCGCCCCGAGTAAAACGCCTCGTCAACTTGACTTCTCCTCCAACCTCCAACCTCATCTACCCCCAATTGACTCTCACTCATCGCCCGCGATGGCCTCTAAACTCTTCTCAGTCCCGCGGGTCGGCCGCCAGTTGGTTCACCAGCTCCCCAAACCCCAATACAGAGCCTTCTCCGCCGGCTCGCAACGGTTCAGCGACTCCCTTTCGGTGGTGCGTATTCCTTTCGACCCCTCTTGTGCTTTAGGCGCCGATTGCGTCTCAAGGCCGGGGAATTGAAGTCTTATATACTGACTATGATCACTTCAACAGCACCGCAACAAGCCCTACAACAACCCGACCATCCCGTTCAAGTTTTCCGAGCAGAACCTCACACTCGCCGATGAGATCCTCAAGCGCTACCCTCCCCAGTACAAGAAGGCTGCTGTCATGCCCCTGCTTGACCTTGGTCAGCGCCAGCACGGCTTCACCAGCATCAGCGTCATGAACGAGGTCGCTCGCATGCTCGAGATGCCCCCAATGCGCGTTTACGAGGTTGCGACCTTCTACACCATGTACAACCGCGAGCCAGTTGGCAAGTACTTCGTGCAGATCTGCACCACTGTAAGCACCTGAAATCAACACTATTTCCTGCTCTTCCTAATCCTCAATCCTCTAGACCCCGTGCCAGCTCGGCGGCTGCGGTAGTACCGCCATTGTCAAGGCCATTACCGAACACCTCGGAATCACCCCCGGCCACACCACCGAGGATGGTCTCTTCACATACATCGAGGTCGAATGTCTGGGCGCTTGTGTCAACGCCCCCATGGTCCAGATCAACGACGACTACTACGAAGACCTGACCCCCGAGTCCATCAAGACCATTCTGACAGCCCTTAAGGACGCTGCCACCGCTACCGGTGCCGGCGCCGGCACCAAGATCCCCGCCCCCGGCCCGGCGAGTGGACGCGATACCTGCGAGAACAGCGCCGGCCTGACCAACCTGACGGAGGTGGTGTGGAACCCGGAGACGATGATGCGCAAGGACAATGCATTGGACGCCGCGCCCAAGCAATAGAAAAGCACAAAGAAGAAAGATTATTAAAAGGAGCTCTTCATTGCCGTGGGTCAATTCCGGATGGGGAGGATATTATAATGGTTGTGTTTTTTTTCGAATGGACGAGCAAACGCCGCCTTGGGGCACTGCGGTCAACCCGGGGGATGATTAGAGGCCATTGCGCCCTTCGCCCTGAGGCGCCCTGAATGATAACCACTTTTGAGGCGTCCTATTTTTTTTGTCTGTCTACAACATACCATGTACAGTACGTTTGTTCCTGGTTGAGCCCGGATGCATATCTGGCCCAGTCGCTGTGGGATATCGGCAGGACCTATCGCAGATTTTTTTTCCATTACCTTCCCTTTCTTATTCTAGATGTTGAACTTATAGATGCGTGGGTACACTGTGCAAGGTAATACTCATTTCTGCTGGTTATATCGGGGAAATGTATTGCATTGCATATGGTATCACATTAAAGGGCCACTTCGGCATCATCCACTGGCTGAGTTAGGGCTATGTATATTGCAGACTTGTACAGCGTGTATTAATAAAACACCCAATTGTCTACCTAACTGATCATATCACTCTACTCGAAATGTACATGCATCGATTATATCATGTACACATGTACACATGTAAGTAATTATATTACTTTTATCGTCCAACCTCGGGCCTTCAAACCCAAGCTTAAATCGATATACCATGTGCCCAAAGACGAGAGTCCCCACCAGCAAGACCCTTTCACCATATAGAGTTTGGGATTTACAATCATAAGAGCAAAGCACCACTCGCTACATAGCCCCCTCATTGCCACGGAGTACTATGGCGACTGGTGAGCGGACAGCCTTAATAAGGTGACAGTCAACGTATTGCTGTCTACCAAGGTAAAGAGAGCAAGGTACAGAGAACTTAAGACCCTTTCACTCAGAATTCTGGGTAGTATATGCAAACTCTGTAGTGGATTGTGTGTAAATGGAATCTTATTTCACACTCTCACTATCTTTGGCTTTGTGCGTTGACAGGTTGCTAGAATATGGGCTCCATCTCAAGGCCTGGGAGCATAGAGTGTCTTTTAGGAAGGAATGTCAGTGAATGCAGAATTGTAGCACAGAGGGGCAAGGCCTTGACCATGTAGTCGACCGGTGAAAATAAAATCCAACCGCATAGATAGGAGGGCAGCAAACTCATCCAGCCGATTCAGGTAGCTCATCTCCTTCATATGCGATATCATCTGGTAAAACTGCTTCCTCTCGCACCAGAACTGGGACACCTTGACGCCCAACAAGTTTGCTTGATCGAGCTCTCTGGAAGATGTTGGTTTCATATGTGTTTTTCACCAGCATATGGTACACATGGACGTGCTTTGTCTGCCCGAATCGTCGGGCACGTCCAATTGCCTGAGTCATGCCTGCCTCATAATCATGGTCAGAGGAGACAAAGAGTGGCGACAAGAAAATGACGTGATTTGCGCATTGGAGGTTCCTGAATCGTATCAGATTAGTATTGTTTCAAAAGAACAACAGAATAAAGAAGTACACTTACAGTCCGGCCGCCATTGAGCTTCCGAGATTCAAGATCAAAGCCTTCGGCCTGGAAGGTACTTGGCCTGTGCCCTTCTTTGCTTTGGGGGCCTCAATGAACTCAGCGATTCCTTTCAAGTTGGTCTGCGTGACCATGCGGTGGTCAATGTTTGCAGCCTTAAGGGCATTCGATGCCACGGGCAACAAGTGACTGATTTGCACGAAGATGAGGACAAGGTCGTCCTCGGGGACGCTGTGAACAATCTCAACAAGCTTGTTGAGCTTAGAGCTCTGGATTCCTTGGTCTTCACTGACGAGGATTTTACCGGGCACGATCTTGGATTGGACAATTTGACCACTGCATCCAGTGATGGGGCAGGGTTTGTGTGGTTTGGTGATTGCGGCGGAAGTGCAACTTTTGCAGAGGGCGTGCCCGCAGATCTTCAGGACATTGACATCTTCTTTTTCTTGCAAATCGCTTTTGCATCCCTGGCATGGTGGGGTTCCAAAGGTTTGGATGCCCACCAGGTGGTCGTAGAATCGGTATTCCCGGTCAATTTCAAGGACTTGCTTCAAGTGAGAAGTGACCTCGGTGGACAAGGCTTTTTCAACAGCTATCCAAACTGAACTGGAAGCTGTATTGTTGGTTTTTTCATAGGTGGGTTTGGGGTAATTTCTTCCGGTTGCTGTGTTGCTCGTCTTCGTGTTTAGGACTTTTTGGAATCGCTCCTCGAGCAAATCAACGATCGACCGGTGTGCCGGGGCAAGTTTCCACTCGTTGTAGGAGCGGATAGTTCCCTCTAAGAGCTGGTTCAATCGTGTGTTGAGCTCTGCATCCCCAAAGTCAACCTTCGCAACGCCGTTCAGGGCGTCTTGCCAGTCTTTAGGGTCAGTATGGTTCATGTCGCGATACCAAACGGTCGCTGCCTGTCGAGTGAGCGAGTCCACTTTGGCCCAAATCTCGGCGGATTTGATGCTGTCATTCTGCGAGCCTTTGAGGCACTTCTCGAGGTTCCAAGGAGGCAGTCCGATTTGAGTTGTGACACAAGACATGATGAGAGCCTCTTGGGGGAGCTGGCTCTTGGAGAAGATGGCACTCAGTGGACCAGAGATTCGTCTCTTATTTTCTTTGATGGCTCGGAACAACATATCGTATGCTATCTTTTCGGCAGACGACTGTTCGGTGATGACAAGTTTCTCTGTTAACGGGATGTGTGTGATGCATGCGATGTTCTGACGCGCAAACCTGTCCAGGAACCTTTGAGCATGTTCTCGGCGATTTCGATACCAGGAATTGCTGTGGGGTGCCTGGTAATATTGGAATGTTTCAACAGCTGTGTGATTTTTCCGGATATTTCGTAGTCTGCTGTTCTGCGTCGGTTTGTCGCAATCGCCATCGTCATCCACACCAAGGTGTAGACCAAGGTAACGTGCAATACTCTTGATGTCGGCAAATTCATCAAGACCTGGCGTTCCAGAAAGGATCCATTTGGAGCGTGCCTGCAATGAGAGCAGGGATGTCTGTTTTTCTTCTCCGGCATATGTGTATTCGTCGATAACCAAACGGTTGAAGCTGAATGCGTGAATGAATGCGGCCTTGACAGTGCGCCAGTCTTGGTTGGCGGTCGTTTTGATATCAAAGTCCTTGCGGTCGTCTTTCACGGTGATGGATCCGGCTTCACGTTTCCTTTTGTCATCGCTCACTTCTGCCAGGTCGGTCGATGGGCGTTTGCGTCGCTTTCCTCCTGAACCTTCCACTGACTTCTTCTCACTGTGCCTCCGTTTCCGCTGACCCACAGAACTCGTTGTTCCGGTCGAGCGTCTCGTATCAGATGCATCAAAGTCCTCGAAACCCGAGTCAGACCCAGAATCCAAATCCTCTTCTTCTTCTGCATTAGACTCGCCATGACTATTATTAGCATCAGCAAATGCCTGGCCACGGAGGCGTCGAGAGGGCACGTAAGTGAAGTCGGCCTGTGTCTCTTGAACTCGGCGACGTCTAGCCTCCAATTCATGAAGCATCGCCTCAGGCCCTTTCGTTCTCAATATATCAATAGACTCCTGCAAGGAAGTACGAGCGTCGTGGAACCAGCTATCGAAATTTCGACCTGTTCCTCCGCTCGATTTTGCAGGAGCCTGAGGTGTTCCGGTAAATTGTTGAAGTCGGCTATAATATGCATCGTTCGCCAAGATACTCCATGACAAAACAATAATATCTGCATCTTGGACTTCCCGGATGGTGATTTTGCTAATTGATGATATCGCCAATACTTTGTATTTTCCTTCGAGGAACTTCTTGGTTTCGGAAACCCACTGTTTGAAGACGTTGTTGGGCACAACGATCAGGGTTGCATTTGTTGCAATAAGCCCGTTGTCTTCCACAGGGAATTTGCAGTCATTTTCGTACTGCGCGTCGATGAGACCCAGAACAATAGCTGTCTTTCCATATCCAACCTCGTCCGCTAGCACGCCACCGCGAACAACTTTCGGCATTGTCGCTTTGACTTCGGCGCGCCAGGGCATCAAGGGGAGGATGGATTCTTCAACTTCCTCATCCATGAATGGGTCCATATCTTTTGCTTCTTGTGAGACCATCCAGCTCAATGATCGAAGCTGTTCATCACGTAGCTGGAACTTGAAGTTGGGAGGTTGTGGCGAGGGGCTATCGTTGTCATTGTTCTTCAAAATAAACCTGCCAGGGGCTTTTTGGCCCATGTCGTACGCATGAGGGAGAAGTCGCCAGTGAGATGTTACTGTCTCACGGCTTGCAGTGCCAACCAACTTTCCATGTGCCCGGTGCGTTAGAGCTTGAACATTGAGGGTGAAACGCAATTCGGCATCTCCATGTTCGCTTATTCGCCTGAAGACCAAGAATGGCGAAGGTCGGCTTTTGATGGCACGTTCATAGACGGCGGCATCCTGGGGATTCTCGTATGGGATTATTCGGTCTTTGTTGTCGCGGCCCCAAAGGATACTTGGGGTGGGCGGGTTGCAGGTTTTGCAATTGCCATTTGTGGGATGGTTGGGGTCTGAACAGCCTGGACGGATGATTTTGTTCCAGTCTTCGAAGTCAGACCATGAGGCAATCTTAGGGAACAACCAGGCGAGACCTTTCAATTCTCTCATCGAGACTTCGGGGTTCCAGGCTTGCCAGTCGGAATTTGCGCCGGGCAGGTTGAGAATCGCTGTTATTGCTGACAGAGAGGTGATAGTGATACAAGCATTATGACAGTGTTGGTTTTCGATTGAGACTCGTATTCCTTGCTTCAATGTGCGGAGGGTAATCTGTTCGGCAGGACAATATTTCAACTGCGCTGCGGGGGCCTTGGCCCATCGGCGACAGAAAGCTTTCACATCTTGCGAATCCGGGATGACATTCCATGATCTCCAAGAGGATGACAACTCGGCGATCGTAGTTCTCACATCATATCCAGGAAGGCGGCTATGGTCAATAGCGAACACACAGGCATCTTCATCAGGGGGTCCAGTCTTCGTTGGGTCAAGGAATAAGAACAGTGGAGGTACATCGGCGGTGGCTTCTTTTCTGTACAATGTACCAAGCGCTGTTCCACAATCTGGGAGGAATTGGTAGATTCCTCGGACGTCGAGATCAAGGACTGAGATATGTTGATCAGATCCTTCAACAAAGAGACTGTCCCAAACCTTTCGATCAACAAATCTAGCATCTTTGAGACCACACTCCGATTGGAATGATCGAACTTGGTCTCCTTGGCCAGAAATCTGAAGTGAGAACGGGGTACTAACGGGTGAGCAAACTTCCCATGTACCCTCGACAAACGACCCAGAGGTGGGACTCATTCTGGCAATTGGCTTGGCTAGCACTTCTCGGATGACGCTTCTTGTTCTCGCCGACTTGGGGGGCTTTGCATACAAAAGCCATTGGATGGAGTCCGGACCGATATCAAGGAACAACTTGGAGTGCGTACTATCATAAACGGCTCGCCATTTTCTTCCGCGCTTGATCTCAAAAAACCGGAAAACATCGTGCACAGCTGCCGTGATGCACAGAATAAAGTCGGGCCAAAACTGGGGGAGGTTGTCGGTAGGGTACAGGGTTCTAAATGTCTCAAAGTCTAATTCGGACAAACCAGACAGCATAAGCTTCATGGGAACAAGTCCCTTCACATTCTCTATAAACTCAGACGGCTTTTGTCGAGAAAGTGGGGAAACATGTAGATACGAATGCGTGGGATTTCCACGACAGGATCTGCAAGCGGTATGTCCGCACAGTGTGCAACTATAAATTGAATCTTGAACCCCAGTCTGTCTCTCGCAGGAGCAGCACAGAATGCTGCTCACTGCCTTGGCTTTGAGAACAGCATGGTCGACGAAGGGGGCTTCGGCGATTTGGAGGTTGCTTCTCACGAGGCTGTGGACCTCGCTGGGAACGAGAAGGGACTTGGCCTCCGCATCGCCGGGATTGATTGAACCCTCCTCACCATCGTCAAGAATTTCATGCACGGCTATCAGACCAGCCAGCATGATTGCACACACAACCGTACTCGTCATTGCATTTCCTGCCATGTCCATCAAATCGGCTTGGGTTTCTCTCGTGAGTAGCATTCGATCGAGGGGCAGACCTTGTAATGAAAGGGCTTCCGTGCCAGAAACGGGGCCCCCGCGGGTGGTCACAAATGGGATGCCCTTTGGCGTCAGGCACCCCGCGATCCCAGACCCAGCAAGGCTGTCATTCCCTCGATCGACTCCCTGAGACAAGTCAATCCAACGCCTGTGAAGTGAATTGTTGGTAAAATATTCGTAAAGTGAAAGTGAAGTGAAGGTGAGAGAAGATTGAAAACTTACTCCTTGAAGTTCATATCATATTCTTGAAGCATCTTCTTCAAGAAATTCATATCCACCGTCTCCCACACTCTCTCCGGCTGTGTCTTCCAGAAACGATGCCAATAGAAGTCCGGTGCCTTTAGGTCATTGATTCCGGGCATGGATCGAGTGATTGGCCTTTCGATGCCTAGTTCCAGTTCGTCACGGTGCCGTTGGTGACGAATCTGGTACTGGTCCCAGCTCGTTTCGCTTCGGGACTCAAGGCGGGCTCTCGACTCGATGAGCTCGAGTCGGCGGTCGTCGTCACTCAGCAAAAACAACCCCACCGGCGCACTCGCTGGCCGCTTGAAACGGAAAGCGAGCTCACGAACGCGTTGAGTGACAGTGTCAATGCCACTCTGGTCCATGGAGTCTCCAAGCAGGCCCGCTGCTTCCAAGCGGCGCTTGTCAATAACCACCATGTACCCGCGCTCACGTGTCTGTGGGATGTAGTAATGCTTCGTGTCGACATTGACACAAACCGACAGGTATCCGAGCTCTTCCCACTTTCCCTTCATCTGATCCCAGGGAGCATTCCGAACATTCTCCTGGACGACTATGCGGGGTCGGTATCTCTCCACGTACCGCAAGAGACCGTCGAACGTAACTCCCGACTCGCCGCCTTGCTGCAGCGTCTTCTTGCGGCTGTTCAACGGAGAGAAATCGACACAGGCAGTTCCAGCAACTAATATGTCGAGGTCACCGGGAATAACTTCCGATGACCCGTAGGCGGTCCGCCTTCAAAATCAAAGTCAGTATGAAAGTCAAGCCAGAGGAAGATGAATGGGGTACTTACGCCTCATCCCCACCAAGTTCGGTGATGTCCCGGAACAGGATAGGGGGCGGAAGTTCCGTTCAATGTATGATTGCTTGAACGGAACAATCTCACAGCTGAAAGCGTGCGAAATCCGAAGTTGCTGGACCTCTGCCAAACCCGTCAAGGTATTATTAGCAATTGCTCCATAGTCATGTTGCAGAAAGAACCAAGCGTAAAATGAGAGCGATCAAAGAGAAAGGCAAGAATGAGATGAAAGCAAGACAAATCATATATCAATACCAGATTGAAGCCATCATGACATGGAAGTCAGGGCACAGGCAAGGTAAAAGTTAGGGCAAGGAAGAAGACATGTGACTTGGGAGTCGGGGTAAAGTAAGAAACCTCAACCATGGAACCAACCACAAGCAACATGAATCTCAACATGTCGAAGAAAACAAAAGACTGAATGAAAAAAAAAATGACAAAAAAAGGACACTGCACTTACCCGTCTGGATCAATTCCAGGGCCAGAAGCGGGGCTTCCGTTCCTGAGCACATTGTCGCCACCCGAAGTGGTCGACTGCCGAGCCGAATGAGGACATGCTCGAACCCCATTTTCAGAGCGTTCGATGCCATGTCAGCGAAAATTTCTGTCAGCGTATGCAGAGGCGGGAGGTCACTGGCCAGGTACCGACCCCGAGGGATCATGCATCCCCGCCGCAGCTCAGGAATCTCATTAGCCCGGGCCCTAGGCTCCTGATCATCCATTGCCAAACCATCCGCCAACTGCTTCTGAGGAGGAACCCCCTTTGACACCATGACCTGCGTTGTAGGAGGGGGCAATAAGTTGTGGGAGTCGGAATTTAGATGATACTGGCAAGCCAGTCAGGAAGAAACACGCGGGAAACCCTGGAACAAGCCTCGAAACCGAGGCACGTACAGGATGACCTTGGTCACCGTCTCAGGCACGAAGCAAGCAGTAAACATGCAAAAGAATGATTGGAGCGGTGATTGTGTGTGAAGTGGAGGGGGGGGGGAAAGAAACAAGAAGAGACTGAACACAAGGAAAATATTTATGCGTGACACGCAGGCACCGATCTGATAGCTCCCGCCTGAATAGGCGACGGCGACGACCACTATACCCTCGACACTCCGGTAGCTCTCGCCTGATTCGGTGCGACGACATGTGACAGCCACTCAACCTGCGCTGAGATGTACACCTGAACGATAACAACCTAACAGTGCCGCTAGTGCCCAACTAATTAGATCCCGGCATCCGATGGCGACTCATACCTGTACTGAAAGAGATGCTCGCGCTGACGGAGACACCCCTGATACCTGGGTAATGATGGTATGAGGTCGTTTTTACACACCGATTGAAGCCAGGCAGATAGAATACTGCTATCTTTACTCAGTTGTTGTACTACTAAAGTAACTAACTATATGCTTCTTACGTCAATATAATGGAAACGGTCTTAATTGCTTGCTAACGGACTCTTTTAAGCAGAAGCTAGTGGTTAATTTCATTTGGTGAAAGATATACTCGATCTTGACATGCAGTAAGAGCTTCAAATGATATTACATATGTACTACATCATTTATCCCCTTGTTTGTCTCAAATGACACGGAATGTGTCTCGTATAAACTATACGTGGAGATATTATAGCAAATAATATAGACACCAATATGTTAATGAGCTTATGCGCGTTTATCACAATCATATGTATGTCGATATTTATGCCTTCTCTGTGACCCTGGAAATTGCAATTGAGACTATGAAGTATGCCGGTCTTGAACGTGGTTGGTGCCGGTGAATTGATGGGTTGACAGTTACCCACCAAACATTGAATATCATATTTAGGATTTGCCAAACTTCATCGTAAAAAGGTTTCGGGCCATGTTAATAGAGTGGCCAGGTAGTACCAAGTCTAGAGCTTGCTTGTCACAAACGGTGAAGTAACCATGGAGGGTTTCACTGTTACTGGCAAACGCGTCAAATATGCCCAGGGGCTGAGGCACTTTGCCTTTTGGTTAAAGATTTAAAGGGAAAGCAAGGTAGATATTGATAAAAATAAGTAATACTAAGAGAATCAAGATGGTTATCATTCTGCTACTATTCTGAAGGTAGAGCTTAAGATTGACCCTGTATGCAAATCAATGGGAAAAAATGACAACCCCTTTGCGCCATCCATTCGCCTAGTACAGTGGCATAAGAAAAGGGAAAAAAATAAAATATTGGCCATGCCAGGCTTGCTCTCGACGAGCAGAGCCACAAATTATCCGAATCCATAGTTAGATATTGCAGTTTCAATAAATGACAATACCCTACCGCATGCCACTCTGCATCAATTGCTGGCGTAATAGCATGATTTGGCTTCTCTCCATGGGAGGCAAAGCATCAATAGCAGCCTGGGGCATGCTGAGGACTTGCTGAAGAAGCTCTTCCTGGCCGTGCATAGGGGCGGCAGGTTGAGCCGGGGGAGGGGCGAAAGGAGTGCCGGTGACAGGCGGTGTAGAAATCTGACCAGGAACGCCGTACTGTTGGAATTGTTGGGGAGTTTGCTGTTGAGGAACTTGGGGAGGCTGGGCGGCCTGTTCGACGATGGAACCAAGCAGCTGGTATTCGACTAGGTTCATGAGGAGTAGTGCCTGGAAGACAGCATAGGCAAGCTGAGGCGCTTGGCGCAGCAGCTCAGTTGCACGCGCGGGGTCGGCAACCGCGAGAGATTTCATTTGCGTCAAAACATCGAGCAATTGATTTGGTGGGAGAGATGCGAGGGTATGGGAGATGGCGTTGGGGCAGTCGATTTGAGGCGGGAGTTCCACGCCTGGGGGGAGAGGGGGCAGCGGCGCTGCGCCTGGAATTTGTTGCTGCTGTATGGGATCTTGGTTCATCATTGGTTGCGACTGCTGCGAGTAGTCTGGGGGTATGGAATCCTTCTCGTTGTTGTGAGGCCAATCAACACGGATCTTGCGGCCCATGACTTCGTGATCGTTCAGGTTGCGCACCGCCGAGGCGGCGGCATCCGCATCCGCAAAATCTGCGAATCCATAACCTTTGGGCTTTCCGGTCTCGGGATTCATCATCAATCGGAACTTGGTAACGGTACCAGCTGTGCTGAGGATGTCTTTAACTTGTTCCTCGGTGAGGTCTAGAGAAAGATTAGAATCACATCGGTTAGACAAACAGCTGCAGTAACATACTGTAGGGAATATTCCCCAGGAATACACTCTTCCCAGTCCGATCGGGCGCCATGATTGCGATAAGAAATGAAATGCGAGTGTGAAAGGCAAAAGAGGTCGAGGCAAGCAAAGAACGCTAATTCTGCCCGACTTTCTCTCACCGCCCGCAACCTCACCTCATCCGCTCGAGCATCAGTCCAAGTCAGTCCTCATCCATCTCCAATCCCCTCCGTGCACTTTCTCATATCATGTCTCAAAATCAACGAGAGGCGTGGGAGCGCCTGCAAGTTATGCTGTCCAAGCGCAAGGCCGGCTTCGGTGGCATGCCATCCGGTGGTGGCCGAGGAGGCATGGGACTTGTCGGAACTCTCGTTCTGGCCGGTATTGGCACCTACGTCGCGTCAAATTCTCTGTTTAACGGTATGTCGGACTCATTTGCACAAGGAATCAAGCTTCTAACTAGTTTTTAGTGGACGGCGGTCACCGTGCCATCAAATACTCACGCTTAGGTGGTGTTCAGAAGGAGATCTACAATGAAGGTATGAAAACTAACTAGCTGGACAAAGAGCTCTCTCTCACATTTTGCCAAATTTAGGTACTCACTTCCAAATCCCGTGGTTCGAAACCCCCATCATCTACGACGTCCGTGCGAAACCTCGCAGCATCCCTTCCCTCACCGGTACCAAGGACTTGCAGATGGTGAACATTACCTGCCGTGTCCTCTCCAGACCCCGCGTGGATGCTCTCCCCCAGATCTACCGAACTCTCGGCCAAGACTTCGATGAGCGTGTTCTACCTTCAATCGTCAACGAGGTTCTGAAGAGCGTTGTTGCTCAGTTCAACGCCAGCCAGTTGATCACACAGCGTGAGAACGTTGCCCGTCTGGTGCGGGAGAACCTGGCTCGCCGGGCTGCCCGCTTCAACATTGCTCTGGATGATGTGTCCTTGACAGTACGTGCTTTTTTTTTCTTACTCTAGCCCAAACAGCTTCTCTGACACAGTATCTCCACACAGCACTTGACCTTCTCCCCCGAGTTCACCGCCGCTGTCGAGGCCAAGCAGGTCGCACAGCAAGACGCTCAGCGCGCTGCATTCACGGTCGACAAGGCCCGCCAAGAGAAGCAGGCCTTCATTGTCCGCGCACAGGGTGAGGCCCGCTCCGCCGAGCTTATTGGTGATGCCATCAAGAAGAGCAAGAGTTACATCGAGCTCCGGAAGATCGAAAATGCCCGTCACATTGCTCAGATCCTACACGAGAGTGGTGGTAAGAACAAGCTCTACTTGGACAGCCAAGGATTGGGCCTGAATGTCCACTCCTTCAACGAGGAGGGCAAATAAATTCATTCCCCTTGATACTTAATGGCGCTGCAAGAAGGAATGTGAATTATTGTACAAATAGCTGGATTACCGAGCATCTGAATGTGGACTCTTCTCTATTTTTTTCCAAGGCTTCTTCAAACATAGTAATTCTCTGTAAGTGGCTATAGACCTCCGGGGCTCATATATTTTCTCCATGCGGGGACGAAGGCGGCGAGTCGATTTTTCTGATCCGGAGGGGCACCACTTTTGATTTGATAACAGTACAATACACTTGATTAGCATTGACTAGCAAGTATTACATTTCATTCGTGAGTATCAGTTAGAAAAACCAGCTAAATCCATTTTTGGTGAAATAAGTCTTCACGAACCCCCACTAACAGCACCCAGATCATGCCCGAAGTCACAGACGATACCCCAGTCCACCTCTCCGAGGTCGACATCGACCTCGATGTGCAAGAGATCCTCCTTGCCGCATCCCAACATGACCAGTCCAAGTTGCGTCGCCTCCTCCGTACACAGTCTATGCTGCCCGACGCTGCAAACGTCAAAGACACCGAGACCGGCTTCTCACCTCTGCACGCCGCAATCGCCGCCTGCGAGCCCGATACAGAGACCGCCAGCACCAATGGCGCGACCACCTCTGACTCGATCCCCAATAGTTTGGACGCCGAGACCGTGAAAGCAGCAGTGGAGACAGTCAAGTTCCTCCTGCAGGAGGGCGCTATTTGGAACGACCTCGACGCGAACAACGACACACCCGGTTGTATCGCGCGCCGAATCGGCGCTCTTGATTTGTATGAGTTGATCGTTGACGCAGGTGTTCGCGCAGAGTTGCTGCTGAACCGTCTCGACGCGTATGAAGAGCTATCCGAGGACGACGATGAAGATGAGCAAGGCGAGGGAGAGACTGAAACCGAGACAGCGCCGGAACTCGTCGATGCCTCCGCCGAACCCACAGCAGAAACCACAAACACAGCCACCCCGGCCAACCCAGAAGTGTCCAACTCGCAGTATCTAGAGTCGCGTTTGAACATCCAGAACGACCGGATCCTAGACGCAGACCAGAACGGCGTGATGATGCGCTGGGAAAGCGATATCATGCGCAAGTCCGCGACAGCACTGCTCCCGACACCAGGGCTGAAAGTTCTGAACATCGGTCACGGGATGGGTATTGTGGATGGATTTTTCCAGGAGCAAGGACCTGCGGTGCACCACATTGTTGAAGCGCATGAGGAGGTCGTTGAGGAGATGAAGCGACGCGGATGGGATACCAAGCCCGGTGTTGTTATCCACCAGGGTCGCTGGCAGGATATTCTTCCTGGTCTTGTGGCAGCTGGGGAGACGTTCGATGCTATCTACTACGATACCTTTGCGGAGTCATATAGTGATTTCCGGGACTTCTTCTCTGAACAGGTTATTGGGTTGTTGGAGCAGGAGGGTCGTTGGGGATTCTTTAATGGAATGGGTGCTGATCGCCAGATCTCATATGATGTCTACCAGAAGGTCGCCGAGATGGATCTCTTCGAGGCTGGGTTTGATGTACAGTGGGAGGAGATTGCCGTGCCCAAGTTAGACGGTGAATGGGAGGGTGTGCGCCGGGCTTACTGGGTTGTGGATGATTATAGATTGCCCCTGTGCAAGTTTATGGATTAAGGGAGGTACTGGAAGATTTCATGGAAATGGGATGTTAAAAAAAGAACATCGGATGTCTATGACTGAATGCGACGCTTGAAAATGCTATAGAATGGCTAAAAGGAACAATGTACAAATGGCATCACAACTGAATCAAATCCACCTCTGAGAAATCTGGGGGACTGCGACTGAAGATCGTCCGACACTTGCCATCTAACGCCTGGTACTCGTTGCTGATCCAGACATGTTTGCTAAATCGTTGTGTTCGGTACACTTCGTCGTCACTTACGCCCAGATCATCACGCGGAATCCAAATGACAGGCCGCTTAGCGCGAAGGGCCTCATGCTGGAAGGCACGTTGAACCAGCTGGTCGCGCTCATCGGGCGTGAGATCTTCCAATTCATCGTGGATACCAGCAAAGAGGGCTTGGCCAACTGTGTTGGGGCCTGGTCCCTGAGCCTCAGTGTCTTGGGCCATCTTTTCCCGCATGTTCCGTAGTGTCGGCGTGGAGGGTGTTGAGTTCTGACCGAAATATTTGGATTTCCGATTTGATGAGTTAGAGGCCCACGATGGACGTTTGCCTCCAAGCTTGGGAGTTGATAGGAGATCCGAATTGTGGCGAGTCTGGTCTGGGAGATTGGTCTCTAGAGGTTTCAGTTCAATGTCCTCTCGCAACTCCTTATTGCACTGGCGCTCTTGATGTTCATGCTTAGCAAGGGTGTGTTCAATATCACCATCGTCGTCATCGTCATCGTCAAGAGCGATACCGAGGCGAGCATGCTGAGCACGACGGAACTCATCGTCGCGTTGAAGAGCGTCATCTTCCAAGGTGATGGGCAAATACCTGATCAGTGGACTGAACGCTTCGTTGAGAAGAATTTGGTAACCAGCCGTCAGGATTAGAACCACGATCATGCAAATAGCCTGCCCCTTGCAGGCGACTTCGTCATCCGCATCCCGAACCAAGAAGAACAAGCCGATCAGGCAGACTTCCATAATGTAAATTCCAGTGAATAGCTGGTTAATGGCACGAGGGAAAAGAAGGCCACCGGTGTCAAAGCGAAACTTGGTGACATAAAGTGTGTTATAGCGATAGACGAACCAGAACAGGCCGAAGGTTATGATATTGAACACCAAAATTAGAGGTGCGATCACACAGTAAATCAAACCTTGGAGAATGTTGGTCAACGAATTCAATCAAAAAGATGAGACAACTTACCGATAGAGGCTAGGGTAGTATAAACAGGGAAGAATGTGCCCCATTGCATCTGATTGAGATTTGTTGTTCGTGCCCACTTCTTCCGGGCAGTAGAGTCCATAATAGGAGCTAAGATGAACCAGCTCACCAAGCCAAAGATCTGGACAAGAGCACCAGCGCTCACAGACATGGCTTGTAGAATCATGTAAGAGAAGAAGTAGTTACTAGACTTCGGGATGTTCACTGCTAGCAGTTGCGGCCAGCTGGTCACATTAGTGACGTTCTCAATGATGGTCGAGAAACTTGAAGCGATGGTGACGACCAAGAACAGCTGCACAAACAGGAAGGCAAAGTAGTAGTTTTGGACAGTAAGCTCGATGGACATGCCAGTGAAGAGACCTTGCGTGCGGCTCAAGAAGCGAAGGATGAGGGGGAGCAGTGCCATCAGAATGGCCAAACACATCGCAGGAAGAATACCCTGGACGGCTGAGATGAACCAGTCTGGAAGCTTGCCAATCCAGGCCAGCCACGTGAATGCACCCTCCAGGTATGCCAGTTGCGACAGTAGTCCGGTGAACGCGACGGGGAACGCCCATCCAATGACCATTGCACAAACTAGTGTGATGATGCCGAAGGAACGCAGGTATCGTTCCCACCATTTGATTGACATGTTATCCCAAATGACATCGTCAGGAGAGATTTCCACGACTCGGGGTGCCATCTGCTTGGGGAGGTGGTGGCTGACAGATTGACAGGCCATGTGGGCGGCCACTTGGTGATTGAACTGGATGAATGCCGAGTTCATCAAAGGAAACCGCTCATGGTGCTGTTGATCGATTTCGATCTCCAAATTCAGACGAGCGAGCTCCTTTCGACAATAATCGATGGTGTCAACCTTTTTGCCTAGAAGCCAAAGCGAAGGCATCCAAGTCCAACCAAATATGGGTAGACGCATGGTATCTCGGTCCTTTGGCCGAATGTATTCTTTCCACAGCGGCTCTCCATAGTCTTCATTGTCGAAATTTTCATTGTAGGCAACGGGGTATTTTTCCCCTTCCGCTTTGTCCCCCTCCTTTCGGCCATCTTTGGGTTTTTGGTCCTTGTCCGGTTTGTTGGAGCCATGACGGAATGTATCCGTTATAGGCGTTTCAGGTGCAGTCAGTGGGTATTCGTCAGCCTCGCGCATACCCTGCGATTTTGTTTGAGAGGACATCCGCCTCCAGAATGGTGGCTTCGCCGGAGTTGTTGTGTCACAGCACGTGGTGTCATCCTGGCCTGCATCCTGTCCTGAATCCAGTCCAGGTATTCTCCTACCTTTCAAACTTAGGTGCTGGCTTCGCCGCAGCCCTACGGGTTTGGTGGGTGTCGTAGCAGACTGGCTGCCAGAGGCAAGAGGATCTGGGACAGGAGGAGTGTTTGTACGAAGCGGGAGGATATCTGTAGTTGCAGAATGATCGGGGCCTGGGGGAGTCTTTGAGCAAGGTGGGAGGATGTTGTCCGTAGTGGCAACGAAGCCCCCGGTTCGAGCCAAGGGCTTCTCGAAGCCGTGCTCAACTTTCCTGAAGCCCCCAAGCACTGTCTTACCAAGTTTTCCCACCCCTTGGCCAACCGCCTCAGCGGCCGCAAAAGCAGGGTCAAACACTCGTCGAGGTCCGTCCTCTGACCGTTTCTCTTGGGGACCTTCTGGTTGTCCGTGGAGCATTTCTCGTACCGTGTGGGCCTGGTGAGGGTTACCGGAGCTGATACCAGGACCCATAGCTATTTGGGACGCCCTTTTGTCGGCCGCCTTTTTCTCTTGTTTCTCTGCGCTTGACTGGCTTTTGCCGGCCTTCTTTGCCTCAGTCTTGGCTTTTTTAAGCTGTGCCTTTTTGCATTTTGTAATCAGATCCGTCTCGGCGCTCTCAAGCTTGAGCGCAAATTTGTTTCGCGCTTTTACTTTCTCATTCAAGTCGTCGAAGTTGCGGTTGAGCCAGATGTTTCGCACGCCTCCGGGGAAAACATCGAAAAGCCTATCAAGGGCATCCGTGTTGAGCCAATCAGGCGGGATAGAAGTAACGAGGACGGTGGTAGCAGAGGCACGGAGTCGATGCTGGGGAGACGTTAAGTAGGCCTGTCGCAAGCGAATGTAATTCCGAAGTTCATCAAAGAACACAGCACAGACATAGATAATGGCAATCACGGCCATTACCAAATGAGCCCAGTACCGATTCGTGTGCTCGGGGGTTACGTTACCCCATGCTAACCGATCCAGACCAGTGACGGCATACTTATTGCCCGAGTGACCATGTTCGTATGTTTGGCCCTTGCCACCAACCTGATTGATTGGGAGCAGAACTGGTAGAATCAGGAGGCCCAGAGGAACGAAGATCTTCAGAAGCATGCGCAGATAGCGCAGGAAGAAGTATGCATCTAGCCCACATTTCTGGATGAACTCCGAGCTAGAGGTACGAAAGACTGGGATAATCCAACGAAAGAGGCCTGGCGGTGATGGGTTTGTACGTTCTCTATCTGGTACCAAATAGGTTCGTGGTTGGCTATCAATTTTGGTCAGTTCAATGTCCGCGTTCTCCTTGCCGGTGGGGGTTCAGGGGACTTACTATATACGGCTTAGTTTACCCTTTAATAATAGAAAGAGGAGAAATTCAACGACGAAGACCACGATGGCCGTCGCCAGCGACGCCAGAAAGGTCGAGATTGAGACACCTTCAGCGGTTCGGCCGTGACCACCAGTGTGTTCCAGCGCCTCCTCCAAGCCCGAAGTCATGGCGATCAGTTCGGGTATTGCCGAAGGAAACTAGGACGCTATAAGGGGTATCGAAGCAGCTGTTGACGCAAGAAGCATCACGAGATTTCGTTGTGGGCACCGATGGATGTTTAACGTTTGAATAAGGAAGAACTCAGTGATAAAGAGAAAAATAATCACAAAGAGAATCCACTTGAGACTTCATAAGGTGCCAACCTGATCAGTGGGGGAGCGAGAGCCAATAACGTCGAAATTGGACTTTGGGTAATATCTTGCTTAATGAGGTGAGTGGCGCAAGGATCGAGCTGGCAGTCTGATCAAGAAATCGGGGATGTTGATGAACAGGGATGATTGGAGGAAACGTGGGAGCGCCGATCGAGGATACAATGACATCAGGCGCTAAGTGAAACCGCCAAACAAGTCACGGCGGCTTTACAAAGATAGATCCTATTGAATGGATGCAAATATTGGAAATTAGCGCCTCAGCGTTTCATCTATATATATACCAAGGACCTTTTCTATGGCAGGCTAATAGATAATGCGATTGCCTACTATGGTAGTAGTGAAGCTTTTTGGTAAGGGACCAAGTTGCCCTGGAAAAAAAAAGGAAAGAGCGGTGATTGGCCCCTGAGTTGAAGGTCCACGAGTGTGGCAATGCATTAGGTAATATGAAGACATCAGCCACAACTTTGAAAAGTCAGCAAGTACTGTGGCGGATAACACGTCGGCCCAAAGTGGAAACCACTTAACGCGTGGGTCGCGTCAAGAGTGGCAGAAACAGCGTTCCGCCCACAGCTTTTTGCTCTCCCTTTCTTCACTTTGTAACCCATACCAACCCCAACCCACCTGACCTTCGTCTGGTATCAACACATTAATTCATATCCACCATGTCATCACCAACACAAAGACGGAGGGGTCGTTCCTCCAAAAATTCAACTGCATCACCCAGTTCTTCGTCTCGGCAGGAGCCTCCTAGCAGCCCGACTTTTCAAGCCACCCCCCGTGCCTCGAGACGTCTAATGGCCGAGGGAGCCGCACCTTCGTCGTCCCCCATTTTTTTTCAATCATCCCCGACTAAGGGGAATAACGATGCCGAGACTCCAGATGAGCGCATGGCCGATGCCAGCTCAACGGTAGATGATGGCGACAGAACCCCGCGAGGAAATCCTGGTGTGAGAGGTATGAATTTTTATTTTAGCAGAGCAGCACCTTTTTTTTCAATATAGATTCCTGACCGCCCACCAGACTCTTCTCCTATTCACTATATTCCAAGTTCTAGCCCAACTCGAGGCTTCGGTCGGTCTGATATCCGTTCCGACATCCGCTCCGATGCATTGAGCACCGCCAGCAGCGGATTATTTGTGTCGCCCGGAGGCCAAGGCCGAAGGGGTCCTCGTCGCAGCGATTTGCACTCCGGTGGCTTTGGGTCTACTCCCAATCGCCGTAACCGTGTGT
Source organism: Penicillium fimorum (assembly GCA_028828255.1). Taxonomy (NCBI): domain Eukaryota; kingdom Fungi; phylum Ascomycota; class Eurotiomycetes; order Eurotiales; family Aspergillaceae; genus Penicillium; species Penicillium fimorum. The sequence goes on along the minus strand of JAPWDS010000003.1, from coordinate 4,570,720 downwards.
TCGTTGATGCCAATGGAATTCCCACAGGTGATATCATGCCTCGCTCCGATGCCACTTTCTCAAATATCAACCCTGGCACCTCCGAGGCTGAGGCTATGGCCGGAAACTCCACCCGTGTGATCTGGGGTACCAACATCTCGATCCAAGATTCAATGTCGGCATTCAAGAACTTCCTGTATAATTTCGCTACAAAATACCGCCTATGGGCTGACGGCGCCACCGAGGACGAAACCAGACTTATGGGAGAATTAGCAGAGAGACATGAGTGTATCACCATGTGTAACAACATGCGACGACTCGGTGTGACCACATTCAATCTTGATGCGGCTAACCTAAAGTCATACCCATTGACTCGCAAGCTGTGGCACCAACTTTCCGCATATCCGCAAGAAATCATCCCTCTGATGGATCAAGCTTTGAAGGATGTGATGGTGGATCTAGCCCTCAAGGAAATGGACGTCCTTCGGTCAGAGAGCCAACGCGCTGCTCAGCCTCGTGACCGACGTGGTCAGCCCATCCTCACCTCAGACAATGTACTTCCGACTGCCGATGTGCCAGATCTGGTCGGTGAAGTGGAGGCGATGATCTTTAAGGTGCTCCCCTTCGGTCTGGACCGGACCGTGAACATGCGCGATCTCGACCCGGCCGATATGGACAAGCTGGTCAGCATCAAGGGATTGGTTATTCGTGCTACTCCCATCATTCCCGATATGAAAGAAGCCTTCTTCCGGTGCAGCGCCTGCAGCTATGGTGTGCAGGTCGACATTGATCGTGGCAGAATTGCCGAGCCAACAGTCTGCCCTCGAGACTCTTGCAAAGAGAAGAACTCCATGCAGCTCCTTCACAACCGTTGCTCCTTCTCTGACAAGCAAGTCATCAAGCTCCAGGAGACTCCAGACAATATTCCTGATGGTCAGACTCCTCACTCAGTGTCCCTGTGTGTATATGATGAGCTAGTCGATGTTTGCAAGGCCGGTGACCGTGTGGAGGTGACTGGTATCTTCCGTTGCAACCCCATGCGTGTCAGTGCTCGTCAACGCTCGCAAAAGTCCCTCTTCAAGACGTACATCGATGTTCTTCATGTGCAGAAGTTTGACCGCAAGAAGATGGGTATCGACATGTCCACAGTCGAGCAAGAAATGTCCGAGCAGGCAGCAGAGGCAGATCAGGCACAGAAAGTCTCGGCCGAAGAAGAAGAGAAGATCAAGCGGACTGCCACTCGTCCCGATATCTACGATCTGCTGTCTCGCTCCCTGGCTCCCAGCATCTATGAGATGGACGACGTGAAGAAGGGTATCTTGCTGCAGATGTTTGGAGGCACTAACAAGACCTTCCAAAAAGGAGGCAACCCACGCTACCGTGGTGACATCAACGTTCTTCTGTGTGGTGACCCCTCGACCTCCAAGTCCCAACTACTACGCTATGTTCACAAGATCGCACCGCGTGGTGTTTACACCAGTGGTAAGGGTTCTTCGGCTGTTGGTTTGACTGCCTACGTGACCCGTGACCCGGAGACTCGCCAAATGGTTCTAGAATCCGGTGCCTTGGTTCTGTCCGATGGTGGTGTTTGCTGTATTGATGAGTTCGACAAGATGAACGATTCCACGCGCTCCGTTCTTCACGAGGTCATGGAACAGCAGACCGTCTCTATCGCTAAAGCGGGTATCATTACTACCCTGAATGCCCGAACATCCATTCTGGCCTCTGCCAACCCCATCGGCAGTCGGTACAACCCCAGACTCGCTGTCCCGCAGAACATTGATCTGCCACCTACCCTGCTCTCTCGTTTCGACCTGGTATACTTGGTCCTTGATCGTGTCGATGAGACAGAAGATCGTCGCCTGGCCAAGCACTTGGTCGGCATGTATCTCGAGGATAACCCTGAAAATGCCAGCTCCCAGGAGATTCTAGTAAGTGACCTTTCCTGTACGACCAATTAGAGGGATTACTAACAGTTATATCTAGCCTATCGAATTCCTCACGGCCTACATTACATACGCCAAGACCAACTGCCACCCTGTGATCACTCCAGCTGCCGGTGCTGCACTGACCGATGCCTACGTCGCTATGCGCCAGCTAGGTGATGACATCCGCGCCCAAGAGCGCCGTATTACTGCCACCACTCGACAGCTGGAATCAATGATCCGGCTTTCCGAGGCGCACGCACGCATGCGTCTGTCCCCCGAGGTCACCGTCGGCGATGTCGAGGAAGCCGTGCGTCTCATCCGCTCCGCCATCAAAGCGTCTGCCACCGATGCCCGAACCGGTCTCATCGACATGGGCCTTCTGACCGAGGGTAGCAGTGCCGCTGACCGTCGTCTACGCGATGACCTGAAGAAGGCGGTGCTAGCCCGCCTTGATGAACGTGGCGGAGTTGCTGGCGGTGCGGTCCGCTGGACTGACCTGTATCGCGATGTGAGCGAGCAGAGCGACAACAAACTTGAGCACCAGCAGTTTGGTGATGCGGTGCGCTCGCTGGAGACGGAGGGCTCTGTGAATGTCTTCGGTGAAGTTGCTCGTCGCAGTATCCGCCGGGCGGCCATGAGTATGTCCTAGGTGGCTACGATGATACCATGATGTGATGATAGATTAGGCTGCATGTCATCTCTGACTGAAGGTGTTCTGGCGTTTGTTTGTTTCTTTATGGATATGGGATCAGGTCCCAGAACTGTATATTGTGGATTTGATAATACATGTGTATTTTTCAATCTTCCCTAAAATCGTTTCGACATTAAGACAAAAATGCGATATCACATGCATCTAGACCCAATACGAACCATGTCCCGGGTGGGGCGATATATAGACTTATATATCCTTGCCTACATGCAATACATGCAACAAGGATTGAAGCAATTCAGGGAGCATATTATTGGAATACATTTGTATGTAATGGTCTCTGACTCTATTCTCAAAGATATACATACAATAGAATAGAGAAGAAGACAAAAAGTACAGGTAAACACCCAGAGACACAGAACAGACTAAGTGCCCACGTGCGCCCATGACTGGTCAGATTGTTAACGTCACCAAGGGGTGTTTGTATTGTGAATACAAAGTTACCATACCAAAATTACCAATGTACATCTAGATCGCCATGTCCATTCTCATTAGAATCACCTCTATACAACAATTTGATGGAGATTTAGAACTACTATAATTCAATAAGATATTCCAATATCATTCTTCAGCTATCTAGCAAGTCGAACCCCCCAATTCAAACAATTTATATCATATTGTCTCACTTCAACTAGGAAGCACGCACCCGCTTTGATGACATGGGGCCGTCACCCGCTAGTCATCGGACTAGCCGAGTTCGGGAGACCCATATCTCTTTGGACTTCTGTTCGGGGAACTACAACCCTCCGATTCTGGCTTGCCTGCTCCCCTCACCGGGATATTTTTCCTTTTTCTTCTTCTTCTTCTTCTTCTCTCCCACCATGAGCTTGGGATAAACCTGAATTCTTCACTCTTCTCCCTGCCCACCATGAGGTAACTCCTATCTTGCAGCCATTGCAACCCCCCCCCCCCCCGACGCCCTACTGATCCAATTGTTCCACAGGTTCGGTGAATATCTCCATTCTTCCATGATCAAGGAATTCTATCCTTACTACATTGCCTACGATGAGCTCAAGAAAGCTCTCAAAACCGATTTCATCGACGAGCCAACCTCCGATAACACCAAGCCCGCCCGCAAAGAATGGACCGAGGACGATGAGACGCACTTCGTATCCTTGCTCGAGAGTGAGCTAGAGAAGGTGTTCCTATTCCAGAAGCGCAAGAGCGAGGAGATTGTTGCGCGTATTCAAGAAAGCGAGGTCGAGGTGAACGATGTTGTCTCCCGTCTGGACAGCTCGGCCGATTCCCGTCGCCAGAGTACTCGAACCGCTCCCCCCCGCCTACCGATGCGGATTTCTTGATGCTGGAGCAGGTTCTCAGTGATATTATTGCCGATGTCCATGACTTGGCCAAATTCACTCAATTAAACTACACGGGCTTCCAGAAGATCATCAAGAAGCATGACGTATGTTCTCCTTGCAATTTTTGAGTCGGCCCCCAATTCGCTAACAAGCGCACAGAAAGAAACTCAATGGTACCTCAAGCCAGTTTTCGCGACTCGTCTTAAGGCAAAGCCTTTCTTCAAGGATAATTATGACGCTTTTGTGATTAAACTATCCAAGCTGTATGACCTAGTCCGGACCAAGGGTAACCCGGTCAAAGGTGATTCATCCGCCGGTGGCACCCAACAAAACTTTTTGCGTCAAACCACAAAGTATTGGGTGCACCGGGATAATATTACGGAGTTGAAGCTGGTGATTTTGAAGCACCTGCCAGTGTTGGTCTTCAATGCCAGCAAGGAGTTCGAGGAGAAGGACACGGCCATCTCCTCTGTCTACTATGATAACACGGACACCTGGGAGCTGTATCAGGGTCGCCTGAAGAAAACAGAAGGCGCCGAGGCAATTCGACTGCGTTGGTACGGTGGCATGGAAAGTGACCAGATTTTCGTGGAGCGGAAAACCCATCGCGAAGATTGGACAGGAGAAAAGTCTGTCAAGGCGCGTTTCGTACTCAAGGAAAAGCACGTCAATGCCTATCTCGATGGCCGGATGACGGTTGAGCAAATCTTCGACAAGATGCGCAAGGAGGGTAAAAAGAGCCCGGCGGAGATTGATGATTTGGAACAATTAGCCCGCGAGATCCAGTACCGCGTCATTACTCGCCGCCTGGTGCCTGTCACCCGTACCTTCTACCACCGCACTGCGTTCCAGTTGCCGGGTGATGCTCGTGTTCGAATCTCTCTTGACACGGAACTTACCATGATTCGAGAGGATAATCTGGACGGCCGCCGACGGGCTGGAAATAACTGGCGCCGTATGGATATCGGAGTCGACTTCCCATTCTCCCAGCTACCTCCCGAGGATATCGACCGGTTCCCTTATGCCGTGTTAGAGGTGAAACTGCAGACCCAAGCAGGGCAGGAACCTCCCCAGTGGATTCGCGACTTGACCTCCAGTCACTTAGTTGAGGCAGTCCCGAAATTCAGCAAGTTCATTCACGGAACAGCGACCCTGTTCCCTACTCGCATCAACCTGCTTCCATACTGGTTCCCACAGATGGGAGTAGACATCCGCAAACCTGCCACTCGCCAATTCGGTATCCACAGACCGTTGGCGAGTACCTCTATATCTGCCAATGAAGAAGATTCGGATGATGACGAAACCCCGAGTCCGGGAGAAAGTGCCCTGGGCGAACAGCCCACCGAGCATCAAAACGGACTGTTTGAGACCAATGGCAACGAACTAGATATCGAAGAACGCATCGCCGCCCACCCCCTGCCCGGCGACGAAGACTACCCCTTGTACGACTCGGATGACGAATCGGTATATTCTGATGAACTCGAAGAGGCTCGTCGTATAGGGGGCGCTTACTATGCGCAGCAGTTGGCCAAACACTATCTCTACCGAACTGGTCACGCTATCGCACAGGGTCTTATGGCGATAATCCCCCGCCCCCGTCCAACATCCCTGCCTCCCCCCGAACAGCGTGGGATCGCTGTTTTGAGTAACCACCAACGTACCCTACAGCGATTCCAGGCTCCCCCGGGTAAACGTAAGTCTCACCTCCATGTCATTCCATGCATTCATTCCATGCATCACCCAAATTAACACAAAAATAGGCATCTTCGTTCCCATCCGCGTGGAACCAAAAGTCTACTTCGCCGCCGAGCGAACCTTCCTCTCCTGGTTAGAATTCTCCATCATCCTCGGCGGAATCGCCGCAACCCTCCTAAACTTCGGCTCCGACTCCGCCACCCTCGTCTCATCCTGGGCATTCACTATCTTAGCCGCCGGCGCCCTCGTCTACAGTCTCTTCCTATACATCTGGCGCGTTGACAAGATCCGTAAGCGTCGCGATGTCAAGCGCGTTTACTACGAGCGCTGGGGTCCGACGGTTGTTAGTATCGGACTCGTCGTAATCATCTTGGTCAACTTTGCGCTACGTGTGCGCGCTGGTGGGTTTATGGCTGCGCCGGGGTCGGAGGGCGAGCCAAGACATGGCGAGCATGGTGAACTGTAGAATTGTTGATTTGTTTGGGGAAGAATAACCTAATCGTTCTCTTTATTTGTTTTAGGGGGTCGATCACCTTCTATGCTACTCTTGGGCGGGCTCTTATTTTTGTATCTACTGGTGTTTGGGCCGGGGCGTTGAGGGATTGTAAATCATGTACAAACCACATACATACTTTTGCAAATATGAGAATGGCACTCGATTAGTGTTTAACTTTTGGTTTATTCCTGTGGATGTCGTGAGGTTGGAGGTAGTAGTCAAAACATATGTACCACTCCGCCAATATATATCCAAGACAAAGCCGTGATGTTCATTCCTCCACCTCGATCTGCATCTCTCGCTCTAGAAAACAGCACCCGTCAGTATATCTCTGAAACAAACTCTCTATAAAGTAGAACATACCCCAGATCTTAATCGCATGTGCAATAATCGTTTCAGCCTTAAGCAACAATTTCGCAGCATACCTCTCCGCCTCTGTCGGATAGAGTTGACTTTTATGCGCTTTGCGTGGATTTGCCTAAACACACCAGAGACGTGTTAGCAGATGATCACACACACACACATGTATATATGTAGTCTCCAAGAAGACATATAAAAACAAAACAAAGCAAAGCAAAAAGAAATCCCAAACCCACCATCATAAGAATAGGAACCAAATCCTTCGGCTCAGCCTCGGCCAAAGCCCTCAAATTCCTAAACCCGTTATCCCTAAGCAACCTCGCGGTCCAACTCTTAACAAAAGTAACCTGCGTCATTTCGAGCAGATCCGCGCGCGCCCCCGCCTCGAGTCTATCGCGCATATGATCCAACACGGTAGCCATCATGCCCCAGTTCATGCGTTGGCAGAATTTGACAATGCCGGCGGCGAAGCCGTGACATTGCTGTGCTAGGGTCTGGACTGTGCCACGGGGGATTTTGTAGCGGTGGGCTATTGTTGAGAGGGGGATTTCGTTGCTTAGATCGCGGAGTTGGAAGGCAGTGTAGGCGCGGCGGTAGATTCGGGCTTGGTTTATTTGGGATGGGGTTGTTTCTTTTAGGGAGGCGCCTGATTGGACCCTGGATGGGGTGTTAGTTTGGGTTTGGTTGAATCGAGAGTGTGTGGGGATATGTGAAGGAGGAGGAGAAAACGTACATTGTGTTGACAAAACCTGGTTGGACTCCGACGAATTGCAGAGCGCGGAGACCGCTCTCGTCTAGCCTGTCTAATTGATCGCGGAAGATCTGCCAGTCGATGGGAGTGTTCATGGCTGCTTGGAGCGGGGTGAACATGTAGAAGACGTGCATGTCACCGTCCATGACGAAAGCCTGTATTGCTCTTTTCAACTCTTCATGAACGAATAGGCCGTCTTCGGGTGAAAATGCCGAGGCCACGACTGCCTGTCCTAATGGTGTGGCTTCGTAGGATTCGTCGTTTCGGAAAATAAGAAGTTCTTCGTCGACTAGTTCCTGGAGAGCGGATCTCATGATGGTGTATGCGATCTTCTTGTCCAGTGAGCGGTAAAGAAGCGTGCACCGAACGTATTCTTTGATTGCCTCGCAGCCGGATACCAATCCTGTTGCCACGGCTTCGAGCAAAGCCCTTTGGAGTGTGAGCGAACGATTTGCGAACAGTAACATAGGGCTGGATGGGAAATACATACCGCTTAAGGCCTCTTTTTTCCGGTACTAGGCAGCTCTCAATAGCTGGCATGTCAGCGTCCAACAAATCGCAGACAGCCTGCATATCAGCTTTCACGCAGATGAGATAAGTTTCGCCGGCGTCATCTTTGCCTTTACGGCCAGCACGACCGCACATTTGACGGCTGCTTCTGTCAGCTTATACTCCTCATTCCAGGGGAGGGGGCACATACAGCATAGCCGGACCCACTAGTTCACGGCCCATACGCGCACCATTGATAATAACTCGTCTCGCTGGGAGGTTTACACCAGCCGCAAGACTACATGTAGCCACGAGGACTCTAAGCACACCCTGGTCATAGGCCTGTGCAATTAGCTCTCGCTCTTCGGTGGTCATACCAGCATCTAAGTGGTCATTAGTAAGGGTGAGAGCTCCATCATGGATGTCAAATACTAACTGTGAAATCCTGTTCCTTTGATAATTGTTGTCTCCAAAGCTGGGTCCAGCCCACAAGCGAGACTTCGTAATTCTGCGAGAAGGTCGAGCCGCTTGTTCATCTCTTCGGGCTCCGCTGGCGGCATCGCTTCACCGATAGTCGCAGCATGAACCTGGCATGCGCTACGGCTACCACAAAACACCAATGATCCAAACCCAGCGGCTGCAGTTTCGACTGCTAGCGCTACCATGGCATTTGTGGCGGAGTTGGCGAGCTGCTTGAAGGTAGACGGTTCAATGATTCGATAGGGAGGGATGGTATCGTGCAAGGATGCAGCAGCAGTCAGCTTGGATGCCGTTTGGAACAATTGTCTCGAGGTTGCAGCTGGGTAGATTCCATTCTCGTATACCAAGTATTCGTCGATGGGGATTGGTCTGTATGTGGAGATGTAGAACTTGGCGTTCATCCATTGTGCCAGCATCTCGGTATTCTGTAGATCTGTTAGGGTAGTTTACGAAGGATTGAACCATAGACTCACAGAAAGCGTGGCACTCATTCCGATAATCTGGATATCCTGCTGTAATAACAGCAACTTCGTGACCATCAATTCCAAGAGATAACCCCGATGTTCATCATCGAGCATGTGTAACTCGTCAAGAACCACGACTCCCAATTCTCCAATGCTACACTCTTCGATCGCGCTGTTTATCAACGAATTGGCCTAAGAGAAAGAGAGAAAAATCAAAACTCTGCAAGAAACACTGAACGCCAAGCGTGCATACCTTCTCTATTGTACAAACGGCAATATCAGTATCAGCCCAAGTGGTCGTCGTCCGACTTCCACCAAAGAAGCCTGTGACTCTGATATTCTTATCCAATCTCTTCCATCGGCGAGGGAATTTAGAGTCCTCTTCATCATCGGGGACATTTCTCTCCACATCTTGCACAATGCGTCGCATCCACTTGAGCTTCTCTTGGACCAAAGCAACGTAAGGCAAAACCAACAGCGCTTTACGCCCTGGGTTTTCAATAATACGTTTCAAAAGCAGAACATCCGCAATAAGGGACTTTCCACCGCCCGTGGGAGCCGTATAAACCAAATGGTGTTCACCAGACAGCAAGCCCCTGGCCAGCAGACACGATGCCTGCCACGGGTAGATACTTCTAACACCGAGGGCGGCAAAATTAGCCGTGAGCGCGGGCGACAAGCCATACTTTGGATTAGACAGGGAGAGCAAGGGGTTCTGGCTGGAAGGTGGGGCAAATGCAGCCACGGCCTTTTGAGGATCATCCGGGGATGGCTCCGTGCCCGCGCCCAGATGAATCTTGCTGGCGGTAAAGCGATGGACGGGGGCGGTTAGTAGATCCTGGGCAGATTGCAGCGCAACTGATTCCAATATGTCTGGATTGACATTTTGGCGAGAGAAAGTAGCTTGCTTTACGATTGGACCGGGTGAGATATCGGGAACCTGCTCTGTGGATTCTGTCGGTCGCTTCTGTCCTGCCACGGGCGCTACGTGATACGCTTGTCGACGGGCGATATCAATAGATGTCTGGAACCGAGACTGAGCTTGACCCGATGTCGACATGCCTTTTAACACCGTTCAGCCATTCGTCTGGAGAGGGGGTAAAGCCAGAGTTGGATTTATTCAAAATTGGCCATCTTTCTGAATTTTGAATGTTTGTTTAACATTAGATGTTTCCCCATGTTTTTGTTTTACCTACGCCTGGTCTTTTCTGCCTGAGGCATTCAAGATTATATCAGCGGCTATGTTATGGATCCGCTCAGACCACCAGGGCTGGGCAACCTGGCTTGTCTTAACTTGATGTCCCTGGGAGACGATCGCTGCGTTTTCAATAATGTGCGTATTGCGGAATTATTATTCTTATTGCATGCTTTCATGCTCTGCATTAAACTATATGTTCCGATATGGTAATCCCTTGCTCGGGAACTTACCAGATCGTACTTTATGTGGAGGCTCAATGTGGATGCCATTCCTCCAAGCCCTGAAGCCCTTATTATTATCCGGTAGAAGCGCACAATGATCTAAAATTAATATTTACCCCATGTCGATGGATGCCTAGGAACAATTGGCGCAGTTTTGTCCAATCTCGTGTGTCGTCGGAGCCGAGAGTGTCGGCTGACGATCTCTGGGGCCAACGGCGATGGATCTGCCTCGCGGCTGGACATCGTAGGATCCGAACCTACATAACAACGTAAATGTAACGCACACACACACCGGGGAAAATAGAAGAATTGGGGGAAAAAGCAAATTTCCAAATTTGGGTGTCCATACTAAGACCAGGTACAGAATCTGAGACCCCGATCGGGGAGGCGTCATAACGACTGTATCATGAGTCGCGCGTACCACCTATGCATTAGGATTAGGATTAAGCAGATTACGAGGTTTCAGCAAGTATGGCGATAACACGGAATTCAGTGCGTGGAATGTGATATATATCTCAATCTTCCTCTTTCATCTCCCCTAGAAAACATCAAAAGTTGCCACAGCAGGTTTCCAGATTTGATACCAAGAGGGAACACCTTGCCTATATTGAACCAATTGTAAAGGTGACAACTGTAATTGTCAGGCGGGTTGTTTGGATTCCTCGGAGGTCTGATCGCCGTATATATATGTATATATATCCAACATCTTTTTTCTCAACCTGTTCCATTTCATACACATACACAATAAATAAAATTACCCGGTCCCATGGGTGGATTTCCCAACGGAGTAGTCCGGCACGTTATACCTAAAGAGACCTTTACGGCAAATCATCCTCGGCCAGTTCTCGGCGGCATCGATCGTCATTGGAGAGAAGTTTAATTACTTATAATACTACCTAGGTAGTAACTAGGGTACTCTGATACTCTCTGATACTCTGGTGTATTTTCTTAACTTTCGACTGTTCCATAGTATACTATAAACACTCTATAGAAACCCCCTTTTGCCTCTCCCGAGATAAATGTGTTTGGTCACACAGGATCAGGCGAACGGGGAAAAAAATCACCAAAATAGCAAATAGTATAGAGGTACAGGTCATGTATTGTATTTTTTTTCGATATCAGTCCAACTTCCTTGAGCTCCAGACCTCATACTACTTTTTAAAGCCCATGTGTTCTGATTATACACGTTCCGCATACGGATATAACATTCCTCTCTCTCTCTCTCCAGACTTAAGGAACAGTAGCAAGGGAGGTCAAGGTCCCATGTTCTCTTTAGGCGTCATATTAACATATTGGGACTAGGGGCCAGGTCGGGATCTTCGACTCTCTCTCTCTTTTTTTTTTTTTTTCCCCCTTCCCCATTCCCCGTTGGGCTATATCGTCTTTTTCCCGCTAAATAACTTTTGACCCGCTTCTCCCGACCCATCCCTCCCTCCACTCTATCTACTCTTCTCTCTCTCTCTCTCTTTACCCTCTCTATCCTTCTATTCTCCCCTATTCAATCCCTTTTATATTCATGTAAGTTCTTATTCTTCATCTCACCTATTCTTCTATTCCCTTCCTCCCCCTCCATATTCAGCTTCTATTGTTATTAGGCAGTCCCCTATGTTGTTCATGTTCATGTCTGTTCTTGATATCGGAAACGCCCTTCAACCCCTGCAGAGAATAAGATCTGACACGGTCCACTCTTTGTCTTTCCCACTTTTTTGATTTTCCCTTCGCAACTCCCTTTGAAGTTCTTCGCGTCTACCGGATCCCAAGCCCATCTGCCCACCTACCCGTATTTTGAGATTTTCTCTTCCTTTTTGCATTCCAGCGTGTCCCGCACTTTTAAGGAATACGGGTTCCCCAACTAATCCATCACAGCTCCCTCTGGGCTTTATATTTCCACTTCTCTCAACTTCTACTCTGTTCATCATTCCCATTCGCCACTGGATGACTAAAAAACTCACTCAATGACCACTCCCAACTCTCCGGAGGCAGTGGCCGATTCGGCTAATGGCTCCGCCACCGCGTATGGCACGCGATCGAGAGGTCGTAATGCTCCCCGGCCAAATTATGCCGAGGATCGTGACCTAGACGCGGACATCGATCTTTCTGCACCAAACTCAAAGTCTGCCAAACGGCACAGTGGCGTGGCACTCAACAACATTGTCAATGGCTCTAATGGCGATGAGAAGACCTCGACGCAACCGAAAAAGGGCTTGCCCAACGGTCAGAGCGTAAATGGATCGGCAAAAGATGCCATTCCTGGCACCTCTTCATTTTCTGCCAGACCTGAGGATGCGAATGGATCTAATTTGAGAAAACGCAAACAGCCCGCCAGCACGCCAAATTCCACCCCCAACTCAGGCTCGGTGAAGAAGATCTTCACCTCCCCCCAGGTGATGATGAGGGGGGTTATTTCACCAATATGATGAGTTTCGAAAACCATGGGCCCTATCTGCAAGATGGCCAATTAATAGCCGACGATGGCACCACTTTTGCCCTCAATGGTTAGTCCCCACATCCTCTAATGTGATTATTATGAAACTAATAATTTTTTATAGATCATGTTTATTTAATTTGCGAGCCTCCGGGCGAGCCATATTATTTAGCCCGCATCATGGAATTTCTTCCATCCAAAACCAAGCCGGGTGGCTTCATTGAGGCTATGAGAGTCAACTGGTACTACCGTCCACGAGATATCCAGCGTCATTCCCCCGACACTCGTTTTGTTTTTGCTTCAATGCACTCCGATACCTGCCCTCTTTCTTCATTAAGGGGCAAGTGTGATATTCGACACGTATCAGAAATTGAGGACATTAGCTGTTACAAGAAAACGAGGAACAGTTTCTGGTACGACAAAATGTTTGACCGATATATCCATCGCCTTTACGATGTCATTCCGACTAAAGATATCATTAATGTTCCGAGCAACGTCAAAAAGGTTCTCGACGAACGCTGGAAATTCATTCTTGTCGAGATCGGCAAGGGGAAGGAATTGACAGGTGCCGTCAAGACGTGCAAGCGATGCCGTTTATACGCTGCAAACTCCGAATCCGTTGACTGCGCAGTTTGCAATTCAACATATCACATGCACTGTGTACGACCCGCCTTGACCAAGAAACCCGCTCGAGGATTTGCTTGGGCCTGTGCTGCTTGCAGTCGCGCCCAAGAGCGCAAACTCGAGGCCCGCAATACACCATTAACTGGCAGCATCCGAACAGACGGCGAAGATGTGATCATGGAAGAAGAGGAAGAAGAGGATCCTCATAATCATGCGAATGGTATAGCAAACGGCACCTCCGCCAGCACTCCTGCAGCCGAGGAAGATTCCATGCCTCAGCCCGCAACCGTGGAACAAATTGCACAGGCCAAAATGTGGCCTTACCGATACCTGGGCATCCACTGCCGCGTGGAGGATGCTCTGGACTATGATGATCGAATTTACCCCCGAGCTAGCTCACGTTTAGGAACTCGACACCAGGCATTGGTCCCCGCTTGGCCAGGTCGCCCAGTCGAATACGTGAAGCCCCTTGATGGGAAGAAGAAATCAAAGGTATCCGGAGGCAAAAAGGACGGCAAACTCTCCAAGGATGCGCAGGCAGCAATGGAGGCTGCAAAGCGCGAGAGGGCAAACCGACCGCCGTGGGTTCAAGATGAGCCAGCGGGCTATGTGCATCGTGGTCTGGATGAACCGATCACAATCAACGGAAAGCAGGTGCGCACAGCCGAACTTCAATTCAAAATGCCCGGTCCCGATCAGATCCCCACCCGCGGCGAAGATGATACACCAGGCTCTTATTTAAGCGTCGAAGATCGAGAAAGGTTTATCGACGACTACATGCGCCAAGCCAAGGAACTGGCCCCTGGTATTGGAGTGGAGAAATATTCCACGAATTTCCTCGACAGAGCCCTTGCACTTCTTTACTCTGAGAGCTTCGATGTTCAGGCTGCCCTTGCTAAGCTGAAGAAAACCAACAAGTACAAGGATCTTAAGGAGCCCCACATTCGACCCGAGGAGCTCAAGCTATTCGAACAGGGTGTCGCCAAATATGGATCCGAATGGCGCAATATCATGAAGCATGTCAAGACTGTCCATATCTATCAGATCGTCCGTTTCTACTACATGTGGAAGAAAACCCCCAGCGGTCGGAAGATTTGGGGCAGTTATGAAGGCAGACGTGGCAAGAAGGAAGTACGTCGTCACAGTGTAGTTTCATCTAAACTGGTCGACGACGTGGCCGATGATCATGATGATTCCGCCTTTGACTCCGAGAAAGCGATTGTCCAGAAGCGTGGATTCCATTGCAAGTTCTGCTCTACCCGTCATTCACGACAGTGGCGCCGTGCGCCCCTAGTTCCACCAGGCACCGTTATTCCATCCGAGCCCTCAAACAAGAAAGACAAAGGCCCTATGCTCACCGTTGCGCTCTGTCTGCGCTGCGCCCTGCTATGGCGGAAGTACGGGATTCAATATGAGGATGTTGACGAGGTTGCAAAGAGGATTGCAAGCAGCGGTAACAAGTCATGGCGACGCCGCATCGACGAGGAAATGCTCGCACAACTGATTGTAGCTACTGAAACCCCGTTCATGATCACCCCTGCTACGGCAACTACGGCTACTGCCATGGGTATTCCGCTTGATACAAACCCTCGACTCTTGATGGATGGAAAAGTGGATGGAAAGGTGGATGGAAAGGTGGATGGCAAAGTGGATCCAACGAAAAAGAAGGCCAAGGACACCCCCGCACATTCAGCCGCAACATCTGTCGAGCCTATGCCGAAAAAGAAGACGGTCCCCGAGAAGGTGGTGGAAGCTCCCCCGATTGTTCCCGACCCGCCAAAGGCCAAGACTCTCCCTTGTTCAATCTGCAACCAAATTGAACCTTTGGGCGAAGAGCACCTTTCATGTCGGGATTGCCGCCTGACAGTCCATCGAAATTGCTACGGTGTACGGGATTCGCGTGCCAGCAGCAAATGGCTATGTGATATGTGCTCCAACGACCGCACTCCGTCGATTTCTACAAATTACACATGTGTTCTTTGCCCTGTCTCGTGGACTGAACACGACCTCATGGAGACGCCTAAGAACAACTCCCGGAAGAAGACTGAGCGTGACAAGGAAAAGGAGCGCATGGAGAAGGAGATGGTTGCTGAAGCTATTAAGCTATATCGCCAGCGACAGGAGGCCGTTGGCAAGCCTGTCGGTCCTCGGGAACCCCTGAAGCGTACTGCAGGCAACAACTGGGCCCACGTGCTTTGCACCCTGTGGACCCCGGAGTTGAAGTACGGCGATGCAGAGGAGCTTGAGCCTGCGGAAGGATTTGGATCTATTCCTAAGGAGCGGTGGCGCGAAACGTGTAAGGTCTGCAAGTCAAACAAGGGCGCATGTGTACCATGTAGCTTTGCTGGCTGCAATGCTCACTTCCACGTGGGCTGTGCTTTCCAAGCGCACTACCGGTTCGGCTTCGATATAACACCCGTCAAGAGCTCACGCCGTGACAGCATGCGAGCTATCCGTCTGGGTGAAGATGTTGGAGCAGCAACACCTGCTGTTTATTGTCCAAATCACCACGTGCCGACTGTTCTGCACGAAATCGGCGAGCAGACAAACCAGGACCATCTAAACGCTCTCCAGTTGTTCGCGCAGACCTACAAGCAGGCCGATCTTACTCTTACTGGAACCGTTCGCAAAGCGGCGTACATGCATCATCAATTTGCTGGAGCTCCGCCACATCCTCCCACAAATGCGAACCGCCGGGCCTCGACAAGTACTACGCCAGCTTCCAAGGATACCAAAGTTCAATCGGTTCTGGATGAGGTGACTGAAGACCCCATGGATATCGATACCGACAACCATGTTGCACCGAGACCGGCTGCTCCTGGTGTGGAGACTAACCGCAAATGTGTCCGTTGTGCCACCGGCTTCAGTCCCAGGTGGTGGGCCATTGGGCGACGACCTCCCATGGCCAATGGCTCAGGACACCCTCACCATGCGCCTCAAGGTAACTTCCCTCAACACAATGGAGATCCTTGTGAACTAGCATACGAATGTCATAAATGTCACTTGAAGAACCCCGCGCCGCCTCCTCCACCGCCTGTACCAGAACCTACGCCTGACCAACGACCTTCACCTTACTCTGCTCAACGTCCCATGATACCCACTTCACGAATCCCCGGTCATGCAGGTCATCCAAGCCATGCAGGCCATGCAGGCCATACATTTTTGCCCCACCCACATCCACATCAACACCCGCATCCTCCTCCCCCTAGTGGTGTGCTTGGGCGACCGATGGCTCCTGCTCACCCACCCAGCGGACACCCCGGGCCAGGGTACACTGGACCATACGAGCAACGCCTCACGCCCGACGTCGGTCTTCGCAACGGCATGTCGCCATCTCCCTATCCCCAAACACAGCCACCTCATCATATGAATAACTATCCGCCACCCCATCCCGCAGGACCACCACCTCAACACTACACCAGCGCTGGGCCTTCGGGGCCACCGCCGCCGTATTCCACCCACCAGAGCCCGTATGGCCCTGTGCCCGCTCGCTCGCCACATCTGTCGCAGCCACCGCCGCGATCATATGCAGCGTCCGCATCCCCTCCAATCGTGCAAGCGACGACAATCAACCGGTCACCCCAGAACTCGCTGAGTGCTCTCAATGGAGGCCCACCTCCTCGCATGTACTCTGTCGAGCGTGTGATAGGAGCTCCCTCTCACTCACCGCCGGTGACGCAGGCACGCGTTAACCCACGGGGGCCCACTGCCACCCCTCCCACTCGACCGGAAGATACACCACCTTCCCTGATGGGCGGACCACCAAGCAGTCGACACTCCGGAGTCAATGGCACAGCGGCCGGGACTGGAGCGAGTGCAAGCCCATCGCTGAAGAACCTTCTCTCATAACGATATCCTCACACGTGCTCATAATCGAGTTGTATGATAGTGACCTATGTCCTTTCCTGTTTGCTTTTACTGCTACTGCATATGCATGCCACGGCATCCCATGAACAAAAAGTGCGGTTGGGTTTTCTTTCTTGTGCTTTTCTCTTTCTTTTCTTTTTCTTTCCCTTCCAGCCACAGATCCCGAGCCTTTCTAGCCGGGAGATCTACCTGTGGCCACTATCTTTCGCACTAGGGAGGGGGGGTTTTTTTTCTTATGTCCTTTTTTTTTCTGGCGTCTTGAATTACGGCACCTGGGAAAAGTCCGTGGAGTCTGCTATGGAGCGGTTGGGGGGCTTGATATGGTCAAAAATCATGGATTGAATGGAGTAGGACTGGCCACTTTATGATTGATATTACCCATTACCCATTATTTCCAGCTAGATCAATTGATTACCATTGCTACAACTACGTCTTCTTTCTCGTCATTCTACATTATCCACTCGGTTATCCGGCATGGATATGGATTATAAACCCTCTCTCAACGTATGTGGATCGCGGAAGCTGGTGATGCTGACAAATGCCGATCAAGCTGCCGCGGGCCAGGGCGGTACCTAGGCACATAACTTGATGATAGTTAGCTTCTAGGGATATAAATCAAAGTACATTCTGCAAATATTTGAATGCAAACAAATTATTGAACACTATAAATATTCAAGATGAGCGAGACCATGCGAGCTATTGGTAAGTGAACGTGGGGTTGGAGAACATCCCCCCACCTAGTATCATCTACATCATTGGAAGCATTGAGGATTATACATGGGACCAATATCAACCCATCTGTCCTCCAGGGCTCCTTTCGCTGCCCTCCTCGCTATCTTTCGTCTAACTCTACACTCCAAATACTCTATACAATGTCAGCTCCAAAACTAACAAACCCCCAGGCATCAAAGGCGGCAAAGGCCCCGCAACAAGCCTCTTCATCGATCAGATCGCCAAGCCAACCGCCACAGAAGGCCAGGCCATCATCAAGATCCGGGCCTTCGGCTTGAATCGCATGGACCTACTCCAGCGCGAAGGCCTATATCCCCTCCCACCCCAAGCACCCCCAACCATGGGCGTCGAGTTCTCGGGCGTGATCGAGAGCTTCGGACCAGATGGACACGAAGACTTCAAGATCGGAGATGAAGTGCTCGGCCTTGCATACGGCGGCGCCTACGCAGAGTACATCTGCGTCTCGACTCATATGCTAGTCCACAAGCCTAAACAGCTATCATGGGAAGAGGCAGCCGGAGTACCAGAGGTACGCAGATGCAATTAATCATGTATCTTCACTCACAGAATGAATCATCGCTAACCGCTAGCCACCACCCACAGACCTGGATCACAGCCTCACAGGCCCTATTCCTAATCGGCGAATTCCAATCCGGTCAAAGCGTCCTCTGGCACGCAGGCGCATCCTCAGTCTCAATCTCAGGCATTCAACTCGCCAAAGACGCCGGCGCAAAGGCCATCTATGCAACAGCCGGTTCGCAAGAGAAAATCGATTTCCTGGAAAAGGAACTCGGCGTGACAAAAGCCTTCAATTACAAGACCCAAGACTGGGCAAAGGAGATCCAGGCCGCGACATCTGGCGCAGGCGTCGATCTAACCGTCGACTTTATCGGCGCGACGTATTTCCAGGGTAATCTGGACGTTGCGGCGCGCGACAGCCGTATCGTCTTGCTCGGCCTTATGGGCGGCGGCAAGTTGCCTGACGGTGTTAATATTGCGCCATTGCTATATAAACGTGTGCGGATTGAGGGGAGTACGCTGCGCAGTCGGGATCTCGAGTACCAACGGAAATTGCGGGATACACTTGTTGAGCATGCGTTGCCACGGTTCTGTGATGGCACTTTCAAGGTTTTTGTTGACAAGGTGTTTTCCTTTGAGGATATTGAGGAGGCGCATAAGTTGCTTGAGAGTAACACTACTAAGGGGAAGATTATTTGTGTTTTTAAGTAGGGACTTTGATACATACGAGATACATATAAAATATGCAGATATGTAGATATGCAGATATTATATGTACTTGTTTTATGTATATAATCTGACTGTCAGAGCCAAGAGATCGGCAAAGTAGAAAACGCCCCAGTTGCAGAATACCGAATTGACCTGCATGCCAAGTACTTGGTATACGCAACTAGAAGTTGTGGAAGTGCGGAAAATACCACCTCATGCAGCTACATATTATGGTGTCGGTGATTGGTCGGGGGTTCTCCCCAATAGGCGATCAGCAAACCTTGGAACCCTGGACGAAATTAGATGAGCACAAGCCATCTACGCCTGTCATAATACAGGTATATTTTACATTTCGCATTGGAAGTATCTGAAATTATGTATTCCTCCATTGTACTTAGAACATTAACAGTTCAAAACCTTTCGACACGGCGGTTTGGCCGAGTGGTCTAAGGCGATTGACTTGAACTACATATGTACGATATCAATTCTCTTCGGAGGCGCATGTTCGAACCATGCAGCCGTCGTTTCTTCTTTTTTTTTCCCACTGACCACTAACTACTAAAGTGGCTTTTATAACTTTCAATATCGGAGGTCTTTTTTTGAAGAAAAATTTGGCATTGATTTATATTATTCAAGGTCACGCTCAAGCTGTCTCGATACTTTCCGCATTGTAGATTTAAATTATATACAAAATTGTACAGTAATATAACGTCAAAATGCAATTGCAGATCCAAGTGGAGAAGGAGTCAATGTGAGATCACCTCGGATTATTTGACTTTCCGTCAGATTTTGGCCCCGAATGGGCCCAAACGTCCAATCCACTTTACTTTTTTTTTCTTCGATTCTGCAAGTATTTTTTATATGTAATGGTAATAGGTATAAAATACTCGGTTAATACATGAATAAATGGATGTATAACTATAACTAGTTAGCCTATATATTAGTTACATCTTATACTGTTGTCTATTATCTATGTATGTAGACTGCATAGCCCCATGCCCAGGTGGACTACACCTGGGTGTTACAGAATCTGCGCTTACTAACCCTTCCAGAAAGAAAAAAAAAGAAAGGCGTCATTGGGTCCACTGGTTACAAAGGCTCTTCCAGAGGGAAAAGAGAGAAAAAAATCCATCAAGATATGGTAAATGGGGTTATGTATTTTAACTGCCTATTAGCATAAAAAAGATACCAAAATCTATATCTTAGAATAAGTAGAATACGTGGACGTACATAAGATTACTTGAGGATCATCCCGTCCCGCCCCAAGGCCTTCTGGAAGGAGGAAAGAAGCCCCTTCCCCGTGTTCGCCCCTCCTCAGCTTTGGCTGTTTTTACTCTCTCGACTTCTTCTACACTTTCTCTCTCTCCACTTCTTCCTTTTCTTTGTTCTCACCGCTACACGATAACACACATTCCACGGCCATGTCAAACTGACGTTTCCTCCCTTTTCTTTCACGGCAATTGAAAAACCCCTTCATCCTCGACTCTTTCATCCCATCGCTATTCCGAATCCGACTCTGGGGTGGGAAAAAGTGGGTTGCGCTGTCTAGTGCGACAAGTCTAGGCTTTGGGGGTGTCTCGGAACCTCCAGCCCACAACGCGACTCGGACTGCTTCGCTGCAGGAAACAACTCCATTGTTCGATTCGGTGAACTGAGAGCTTGCTTGCCAACTGCCACTCCTTTCCTGCCTTTCTTTGTGCCGATTCAAGTCGGACCTCTCCCGATCTTCCATACCTCCCCCCAATCTGCGCCGCTCGTTTTTCTCTCCCTTCCCTCTCAAAAAACCGCTCTCGTCCCCTGGACCTTCCGTCACTCCCCCCCAGCCGAACGCCCCAGTCTTCACCATTTGAGCCATATGCGAGCCAGGACTGATCCGACCGAATCCTTTTTCTTTTCTTCGCTCCGATTGAGTTATTGTCGGTTCCTGTGATTCCGGCGACACAGCCTGATCGGGGTCGTTCTCAACATTCTAACACCATGTTTGACCGCGTGGATTGCGCGGGTCTCTACATCGACGACCGAGTGCGGTCGGAGAGATGGGTGCGCAGAAATTCCATCGGTGAATTAACGGTATCTTCCGCAGATTCTTTCACAGCCCCCGAAGAACCGGAGGCCCTGCAGGCAGATGTGGAGCAGCTGTTAGCAGTGTGCAACCAAGGTAAGCTCTGCAGATTGCGCTGTGTTTGATAGTTGACTAACTCCTCCCGTTTTTTGCAGTCTACCTCTGCCACAACGGTTCCTCCTTTGCCGCTAAGCTAGCTGAGCTCAGCGACCGGTCGGGCAGCGAGTGTAACCCGATTTTTGCCTTTCTCGAGGTGGACTTTAGCGGCGAAGAGTCGAACTTGGCCCGCCGGAAAGCCAGTCGCGCCTCGTGGTCAGACACTGCTCCTCCATCGCCGGGCTCTATCCACCGCACCTTCACATTCTCGACCCAGTCCGACGAAGCACGAGGCCTCTCGCTTCTATCAGGTGTCTCAAACGATATTCAAGCCCAAGAAGGACCGAATTTGGTCATCCCTATTGCTATCTTGCGTCTGCCTACTTCCGATGGACCCAGCGACAATGCGGCTACCAGCCCTACCAGTCAACCTTCCCAAGGACCTATCACGTTAGAGCACAAGCAGATTGCCCGCTGTCTCGATGCCGGTGCTGTGGATGTCTTGACCACTCCGCTAGATCGGTCGCGGACTCAAGGGCTCGTGGTTCATGCCTACCGTACCCGTAAAGCGGCCCAGAGAGAGATGACCAGATTTCTCGCACGGAGAAAGCAACGAAAGCTTTCTTGGGTTGGTGTGCATGATGAGCAGCCGTATTCTTATCTAAGAGAAGCCATGGTTTCAAAGCTCATGAAAGGAATTTGCAACCCAGAAGAAGTCATACATGATGAATTCCAGGAGCAAGATCTCAACGTCGACCCTGCGCGTATCCCTTTGATCAAAGAGCAGGTAGGCCGTTGGAATTTCTGCGCTCACGAGTTTACCGAGGATGAACTGGTCTTTGGTGCTTGCGAGATAATACAGCATGCTTTCACCATGCCGGGACTGGATACTTGGCGGTTGACATCCGATGAGTTGCAAACCTTCCTTCTCGCCTGCCGCGCCGCCTATAACTCCTTTGTGCTTTACCACAATTTCCGACATGCGATTGATGTACTGCAATCCGTCTTTTGTTTCCTGCTACACATTGGTGCTTTGCCTCCATATGCACCTATTGGTCAAGTTTCTGCCTTGGAAACTCCCATCACCTCCCTTCTCACGCCATTCGACTCCCTCACCCTTCTTATTTCAGCTATTGGCCACGATGTTGGCCACCCAGGTGTCAACAATTTTTTCCTCGTCAAACTCAACGCACCTCTTGCTCAACTCTACAACGACAATTCCGTCTTGGAGGCGTTCCACTGCGCCGCCTTCTCCCAGATTTTGCGTCGGCACTGGCCTGCAGCATTCAAGGACAATCAGCTGCGAAAGCTCCTTATCAGCTCTATCCTGGCCACAGACATGGGTGTGCACCAGAAGTTCATGCAGCGAATGGGCTCATTCCAAGAAAAGTTTTCTGAAAACGACCGATCTGTTGATGGCTGGAAGCCACAAGATGTCGATATGTACAAGACCCTCGTTTGTGGATTACTGATCAAATGTGCCGACATTAGTAACGTGGCTCGACCGTGGAAAGTTGCAAAGAAGTGGACACAAATTCTACAAGAGGAATTCGCCAACCAGGGCGAGATGGAAAGGGAGGTTGGAATGGAAACCGCGCTGTTTGGCGGACCACCCGAATTAGGGAACATCTACAAACTGGCTACCGGTCAAATTGGATTCATGTCAATATTCGCCCTGCCGCTTTTTGAAGGCATTTCCGACCTTCTACCGCAGTTGCAGTTCACCACAGATCATATTCGTCGCAATCAGGCACAATGGCAAGAACTTGCTAATGAGGACCTGAAGAAGAGAGGTCTGCCGATCGAGAAACGGCCCGAGATCACTGTTTCGCCTCGCTCCCATAGCCCTGAAGCTACTGAAAAGCTGCTCCCCGCTCCAGGAGATGACACAACTGATGAAGTCGGATCTTCCGTGAGTTCAGACTGTAATGCATACAACGAAAACACCATTCAACCTGTCGTGTCGCCAGACACTACAGGTCCCCAGATTGAGATCACAGGAAGTCCCCTTCTGCTGGCGGCTGAAATGGCATCTCGGAAATCTTCTAGTGCCGTGCCGGAGCTTTCTTGTTTCTCCATCCCGGGAATCCCAGAGTCTGCCCGTGGGTCTATTTCGACACAGCTGCATCGCCCCCTCACAGAAGCAGACCCTAACACGGAGGATCCGGCTGTTCTAGCCGCCGTTTTGTATGCAAATTCGGCCTTCGGTGGTGATCCTTCATCAGGATCAGCGGAGCCTGACCATGCTTCAGGGCCTGCTGAGAGACCAAGCAGCTCTCGTCAAGGCCTTCCACAAGGCTCCCAACGGGGCTCCCAACGCCACCATGCGCACAATAGCTCGTCTGCTCGCACGGGTTCTAATCGCAATAGTTGCACACGGACGCAAAGCACCTACAGTAACACCATGACACCGATCTCTCCCGCAACCAATGCTTCGAGCTTTTTGGCTGTGGATAGTGGCGACGAAAAGCGAGTCTCCGGGGAAAGTGCTGCGCAAAGTGATCTTGGAGGACCTGACGACAATAGCACACGTCCTAGCACAGCGGACGCGTTTCCTTCGGGTGTCTCAGAGCCCGCAGGCGGTTACAGCCCTGACCGTAGCTCCATCCTCGGTCGAGGTCAAACTCGATCCGAAGATGGTGCCAACAAAGACTTCTCCAGGCTGGGAGCCCAAGGAACCCGCAGCCCAACCCAGTCGACGACTACCGGCGAAAGCATCAAAAATGAAAACTTGCAAGCTGATGACTCTGCTGTTCCCCGCAGACTTCCTAAGCGGAGGAGTCGGCTTCGACTTGCTTTTTGGAAGCGTCGCAACCATTCGCACGAGGTCCGTGGCGAGACCTGATTCCTGCCATCCTGGTTGGTACTTTTGGGTTTGAGCCATCACCAGCTGTGTATAATGCTGCCATGGTCTTATGAACATTTCATTTTGCAATGAGGCTTGAAAACCACGCTGGTGTTCCATGAATTCACGACTCGACCAGTCGAAGAAGCCGGACTTGGGATTTTCTTTTCCCACCGCATTGGCTCTTCTGGTCACGACTCTACGAAGTCGAATAACGATACCTTCTTACTTTCTGCTAGACATTTGAGTTTGTCTCGGACATGAAAGCAAATACAAAGCTTGTCTGAGCAATTCCAGCATCAAGACAAGGTGGGTTGTATGTTTTACCCTATCCTCTCTCCTCCATTTGAGGCTGAGAGTCACGCTTTATCATGCATTCCTCAATGGATACTGGCATCGGTGTCCCGCTACATTTATCTGAGTATTTGCATCGGGCTCACCCACCTACTTCTGTGTGATGACCACGAATATCTGTTTTCTTTTATCCTTATCCTACACCTTCATTCATCTCTCTTTTCGTTTTTTTCGCTGTCCTTGTCTGATCTTTTGGGGGCGGTTTTCTCTCTCGTTCTAGAGTTCCAACGGCGTTTTATCTCTTACAGGTGCGGGCTTTTTTGACTCGATATTCGAGATCTTCACGACCTTGGATAGTCTTTTCTTTCTCCCTGTACTGGATCCTTGTGTCTTGTATTTTTCTCTTTCTTTTTTTTTTCCCCATGGAGTCTTTTGTTAGACTCTTCCGCTCTGCGCGATAATGAATGTGATGTGTACAGTGAGGTTTTGAATTCTTGTTCTCAAGGCCTGTAACAGGTGTAGTTTCCAAGTAATGTAACTAGGTAATTCTAACATTTATCCCAGTATGATCTAAAAATGAATTTTCTACATTAAGCGGTACATCTAGTATACATAGATGTAGATAGCAAGTAAAACCACCACCCAATACCTACTACTGACAATCCTCACAACCCGCCTTATCCTTACTCTCCTCCTCTTTCTTTTCCTGCTCCCCCTGCTGCTGCTTCTTCAACGCCCGGTCCGTATGTCCCAAATCCCTCCCAGGAGCAATAACATTTCGCACAAGTGACTTGAGAGCTTTGACTTCTGAGGAAAGGAAGGAATGGTTAGATAAAATAGCCTAACTAGATAGGTTTCCTATGTCATGCATAGAAAAGCAA
Organism: Penicillium fimorum; assembly: GCA_028828255.1. Lineage (NCBI taxonomy): Eukaryota > Fungi > Ascomycota > Eurotiomycetes > Eurotiales > Aspergillaceae > Penicillium > Penicillium fimorum. Next base: position 4,545,596 of record JAPWDS010000003.1, on the reverse strand, counting down.
TTAAACAGGAAAGGATAGAAGAAAAGACGAAAACATACCAGGGAATCCCCCGTCACGCTTCCGATCCCACAGAATAAGCTCCTGTGTCGTGACCTCTCCTTCCCTATTCAGCGTACCCTGCCATAGGGTTACCGTGAACACACCGCCGGTTTTCGGGACGAGGGCGACTTCTCCAAGGTCTGTGTTGAATGTTGAAAGGAGTTCTTGGGCGAACTGTCATTGTGTTAGTATGGTGTTTATATGGCGAGATTTGTATATGTATTATGTTCATGGTTATGGTTATGTTGACAATGACAGTGAGTTGATATCGGGATTGATATATATACATATCATCAATTGATGATACTTGTATGTATATATAAGATCAAGAAACCAATCACATGCCAAAACCCTCATATCTCTAGCATAATAGTTCAAAACAGAAAGAGAGACACGTACGTATGCGGCGCGGAGCATCCACCGGCATTGTGTGCAGAACTGAATTGAGATGCGGGGGAGATGGACGTTCACGGGTTCAACTTTGTCTGTATTATTGGGCGTCGAGGCGATTAACGGTAATGGGGTCGGGGTAGATTCGGCCATGATGGATGGGGTTTGTGTGGTGCGATTGGATGGGTTACTTGTGTGGCGTGGGGGTGGAGTGCCTGGGCTGACGGCGTATATATGCAGGTGGATGTGCTCCGTATTTGAGGTATTTCTGGATCGTTAAGGTGAGTTGTATTGTTCACCTGGGCAAATGTGCGGAGCTTAGTGGGATGCTCAGGCCTCAGGTGGGCAGCCCTGGAGGTCGACGGGAAGATGATGTCAGCGGGGATGGGCTGACTGCCCAGGTGATATACACCTGGGCAAGTACCTATGATTACATCTTATTTCATATTACATGGAATATAAAATCGCTATATACAGTAATATTCGGTTAGGATCTACCAATTGCCAATATAGGCAAGCCATGCAAGACGAACCAACCGGTTGAGGGCTGATCCCGCCTGCCGGGTCATCCTAGCAAATCGCAAGACGTGATTGCCGGAATTTGGGGCCGGATTACAAATAGCGCAAATTCGATTAGATCGGTATGGTATTGGTCATGCGAATCTATGATACATGAATGGCTCTCACGCTCTGAAGAACACAGAGGCTTTTTGAAGATAACCCGTAAGAAAAGGATACATAGGAGAAAGAAGAAGAAAAGAAAAAAAAAGAAAAGAAAAGGCCGATTCCTAACAAACACATCGAGAAGGGGGAATGGTGCAATCCAGAGAAGAAAAAAGAAAGCGCAACAAATGCATCGTCAAGTGCACTGTCTGCAGAGTCCGAGGACAAGAAAGGGGTAGACACGGGGTCGAAAAGGGCGACAAAACACAGCGGGACTCGTATGATCCCCAGAGGCGTGGAAGGTTTCGTGCAAGACCAGCAGACGATTCTTTCAGGCCGACATGGTTTGTCCGCGCGAGCAATCGTGTTTTGTTCGGGTCCAAGGGGGTGGTCGTGAATGGGGTCGGGAATTAAGTAGAAGAAAGAGAGAAAGAGCGAGATGTCATGGCGAAAATATCCCGTCGTGAGTGCATTACATGACGGTGCAGCAACCTCCCTGTTGCTGAGGAGCATAGGGATCCTCGCGCTTGTCGACCTAGGAAATGGGGAGTTAGTTGGGATGGGTCGCGCGCGTGGAAAAAAAAAAGAGCCGGTCGCATACCTGTCCCCATACGGATGGAACCATGTAATCGCGAGTGTTGTTGCAGTAACTGATGAGACTATTAAAGGGTTAGGCGTTTGTTGTTAACAAAGAAAGGTTGAACGGACGAGAGAGCTGCCTCGGAGACCTTGACCCGTGGTCGGTCCAGATCCTCCTTTAGACGAGCATTGAGCTCTGTCAAACGACGATATTTCAAGTCGGCGACACTTTGCTTCTTATTCTTAACATCACCTCCTGATCGAAGTTCGTAGGGAGCCATCGTGATGGGTTGAGCTGTGAGAGAAGCGCGAATGGAGAAAGGGGGGAGAGGGGGTTTTTGGATCGGCAGGTTCCCAAGGGAGTAAGAATTAGGTTAGGGGGCCGGGTAATCAGCCAAGACAAAGAAAAAAAAAAAAAAAGGTGAAGTCGAGTGTTAATTAGAGAGAGAATGGACAAAGGGCTGTTTAGAGGGGATTTCCTGAGAAGAGTTAAGGTCCGTGGGTTTCCCTAATTTTTTACCTTACGTTGGTATATGTTATACTGGATTGGAAGTACCCGGTACTTGGCATTGGAGGATTAGTACTATTGTTTTATGTGGAGACTAATACATAACTTGTACCCGATACCTACTAGATTATTAACTATTAGAAACATCGGCGTCGGAATGAAATTAGTTGGAATTATAATATTAATCGATTCGGGATATTTCAATTAGACCAATAATAAATCATCATCACAATGCAATGTCATCCAATATGACACATCTTTGTCGACTCTAACAAATAACAAATATCGTGCCTTAGGCCACCACACGTGATCACCATCGCTTAACGCGAAGTGGGAACATTGGCGGGATCCAATTTTTGCTCTGGCCTCAACACGCACATTGTGAATCTTCCCCTCGTTATCGGGTATTCGCGTGGCTAATCGCATTCAACCCAGCTACCCGTGTCGCTGGCTTCATATAACGTTGGAACTTTTTTTTCTTCCAACTTTTAATTTCTTATCAGTCACCTTTGATCCTTTCCCAAGGGGCATCCACCCATTATGCCGCCTCCTCCGCATATCAAGCCTGAGAACGTCCTCAAGGTAAGCGTCGCTGTCGCTGTCGCGAACTATCAGATCGGTTACTAATGACGATGTCTTGCACAGAGGGCCCAGGAACTCATCGCCGTCGGCCAGGCTCCCGCCGCCTTGACTGTCCTCCACGAACATGTTACCTCCAAGCGCACCCGTAGCAGCCCCATCGCCTCCCTCGAGCCGGTGATGCTCCTGTTCGTTGAGCTGGCCGTCGATCTTCGCAAGGGAAAGGCTGCCAAGGATGGTCTTTACCAGTACAAGAATATCGCCCAGAACACCAATGTCGGCACCATCGAGGTTCGTGTTGATGATCGCCTTTTAAAAAAAAAAATTTGTGACTTGGCACTAACATAGGACTTTTTTTTTCTATCTATAGATTGTTCTCAAGAAGTTCATCGAGCTCGCCGAGCAGAAGGTCACCGAGGCCCAGGCCAAGGCCGACGAGATCCAGTCGACCCTCGAGTCCGCCGCTCCTTCCTCCAACGTTGAGGATTTGGAGGCCATCGAGACCCCCGAGACTATCCTCCTCGCCACTGTCTCCGGTGAGCAGTCTCGCGACCGTACCGACCGCGCCGTCGTCACCCCTTGGCTCAAGTTCCTGTGGGAGACCTACCGCACCGTCCTTGAGATTCTGAAGAACAATGCCCGTCTCGAGATCATGTACCAGTCGACTGCCCTACAGGCCTTCAAGTTCTGCCAGAAGTACGCCCGCAAGACCGAGTTCCGTCGCCTGTGTGAGCTTCTGCGCAACCACGTCCAGAATGCCGCCAAGTACTCTTCCCAGATGCACGCCATCAACCTGAGCGATGCCGACACCCTGCAGCGTCACCTTGACACCCGCTTCCAGCAGTTGAACGTCGCCGTTGAGTTGGAGCTGTGGCAGGAGGCTTTCCGCAGCATTGAGGATATCCACACTCTGTTGAACCTCAGCAAGCGCCCCGCCAAGAACATCATGATGGCCAACTACTACGAAAAGCTCGCCCGTATTTTCCTGGTTAGCGAGAACTACCTATTCCACGCCGCCGCTTACAACCGCTACTACAACCTTCTCCGTCTTTCTTCCGTTGCCCTGGCCAGCGGCCAGAGCCCCAAGAAGGAGAACCCATCGGTCACCGAAGCCGAGATGACCAAGGCCGCGTCCTTCGTCCTTCTCTCCGCTCTGTCCATTCCCGTTATTAGCACTTCCCGCTCTCGCGGCGCCCTGGTCGATGTGGATGAGGCTCGCAAGAACAAGAACACCCGTCTCACTAACCTTCTCGGTATGGCCACCTCGCCCACCCGTACTGTGCTCTTCCGCGATGCTCTTAACAAGGGTCTGCTACGTCGTGTGCGCCCCGAGATCCGCGAGCTGTACAACATCCTGGAGGTTGATTTCCACCCTCTGTCCATCTGCAAGAAGATCACCCCCATCCTGAAGCAGATTGGTGCGGACCCCGAGATGGAGAAGTACGTTGTGCCCCTGCAGCAGGTCATTCTCACCCGTCTGTTCCAGCAGCTGTCCCAGGTTTACGAGTCTGTTGAGCTCAAGTTCGTCTACGAGCTTGCCCAGTTCCCTGCTCCCTTCCAGATCACTCCTGCCATGATTGAGAAGTTCATCATGAACGGTTGCAAGAAGGGTGATCTCGCTATTCGCGTTGATCACATCTCGGGCGTCCTGACTTTCGACTCTGATGTCTTCTCTTCCTCCAAGGCTACCCACGCCGGCAGCGGTGCTGGTTCCGCCGAGAGTGAGGTTGGCTCCGTCCAGCGCCTGCAGCACACTCCCGCCGAGATCGCCCGTTTCCAGGTCGCTCGCCTCGCCAAGACTCTTCACGTCACCTGCATGTACGTCGACCCCTCCTACAACCAGGCCCGTCTTCAGGCCAAGCAGACCGCCCAGGCTCGCGCCATCGCTGGTGCCGCCCAGGAGCACGAGGAGACTCTTGCTCGTCGCGTTCTTATCGACAAAAAGAAGGAAGCTGCTACCGATGCCTTGCAGCGCAAGCAGCGCGAGGAGGAGACCCGCAAGCGTGTCCGTGCCCAGCAGCTCCAGGATGCCGAGAAGCAGCGTCTGGCTGATGAGCAGCGTGACCGTGAGCTTAAGCGTATTAAGGATGAGCAGGACCGCATTCGCCAGGAGGAGCTCAAGAAGCAGCTCGAGGAGCTCAAGACTGGTGTTAAGGGTATTGACGTCAGCGAGATCGACCTTGATGAGCTTGATGCCAACCGCCTGCGCGCCATGAAGCTCGCCCAGCTTGAGAAGGAAAAGAACGAGCTGAACGACCGTATCCGTACCACTGCCAAGCGTATCGACCACTTGGAACGTGCCTTCCGTCGCGAGGAACTGAAGCACATTGCGGCCGATTACGATGAGCAGAAGAAGGTCGACTTGGAGCTTTACGAGAAGCAGAATGCCGAGAACCTGCGCGAGTCTAAGGAGAAGCACGTCGAGGCCGTCGCCCTCAAGCACCGCCTTGGTCGTCTCGTTCCCCATTTCAGCAACTTCCGCCGTGAGGTTTCTGAGAAGCGCCACGAGGAGTTCGAGAAGCGTCGCAAGGCCGCTGAGCGTGAGTTCGAGGCTAAGAAGAAGCAGCGTGTCAAGGAGGTCCAGGAACGCCGCCGCCGCGAGAAGCAGGAGCGCGAGGAAGAGGAGGCTCGTCAAAAGGAGGAGCAGGAGCGTGCCGAGCGTGAGGAGCAAGAACGCATCGCCCGCGAGGAGGAGCGCCGTCGTGTCTTCGCCGAAGAGAAGGCTAAGCGCGAGGAAGAGCGATCGTCAGTATCCCCTTACACTATTTTCACTTCAGACCTCGATACTAACTTAATTTACAGCAAAATGGACGAGATCGCTCTCAAGCAGCAACAGCGCGAGGAAGAAGCTGCAGCCCGCCTCGCTGCTCGCAAGGGTGGATTCGAACAATCAGCCGAACGAACCGCACCCCGTCTCAATGTCGCCCCACGTACTGGAGTTCCCTCCACCTGGAGAGAACGTCAAGCCGCCAAGGAAGCTGGTGGTGCCCCCGCCGAGCCCACTCGTGAGCCCGTCCGCGCCCCCGTCCGCGACGAGCCCGCCCCTCTCCGCAAGGGTGGATACGTTCCTCCTCACCTGCGCAGCGGTGCTCCCGCCAGCGCTGGATCTGCACCCCCTCCCCCTGCTCCCCGTGAGCCCCGTGAACCCCGCGAGGCTCTGCCCCGTGAGGCCCCCACCGAGCGCTGGGCGCCCCGTCAACCTCGCGAATCTTCTTCTCAGTCTCCTGCTCCCGCTTCGGAATCCAAGCCCGCCGGTGGCAAGTGGGTCCCTAAATGGAAGCAGCAGCAGTAAACGACCGAGCTACGACTTTCCAGTTAAAAAGTGTATCCAAGCTCTTTTCTTTTTGGCGCTATTCTCATGACCCTTTCTGCATATTTCGTGTATCAATTCACCCATGTTCACCCCGTAACGTGTTAATGGGGGCTTCTGTCTGTTTTCAGCTCGCTCGGAATATGATATAATCTTTTCCTAGTTTCTTTCTTTGACTTTGGTGTAGATGTTTTGGATCTCTTTATCCCTATGGACTGGCGGAGTTAAGCCGATGCTAAGCCTTGACTACAGAATTGGCCCTGCACAGGTTGCATACAAGCATATGCATGTCGAATGCAGGCTACCTTTTTCGGATTATTTTTTTAATGAATTTCGAGTTCGGGAATAAAGGAGGAATGAGCCTACTAATGGAATTGAAATGAATGGTATCACGATTTCGAGCTTATATGTAACATAATGAAAGATGGCCTAGTAAGCATCAGTATGGATATCTGACAAAAGAATAAAAATATAAAAGACAGTCTAGAGTCCTGACCCGAGGAAACAGAATCGCAAAAAATGATTAAAGTCATGAACATCAACATCAAACTTATGCCGCAAACTTATGCCGCAGCCATTTCGGCATTAGTCCCAAACAGCTTCTCGCGCCATTCCCCACAGACAGCTTCAAAGCCACTGACTACATCGCCGCAGACCTTGCCAGCCTCTCGGTCTTTAATCCGACGGTCCCACTCCCCGCGCTCGATCCATCTGGATCCCTCTTCGCGACTCTCTTCTTCCCGCCGGATGTCAGCGACGAGTTCTCGCGCAGAGCGTAATCGGCGGGAAGCCGTTGAAGTCAATTGTCTTGACTCGTAGAGGGTATCGCTTAAGCCGCGAAGTGTATGAGTGGTATCAGCTGTTTGCGAGATGAGGGCTTGGAGGGAGGTAAGGGGGTTGTGTGCGGAGGTTGTTGATTGGGAGTCTTGGTGTTGTTCGGGGAAGGGATATGGGAGATTTGGCAATAAGCCTTCGTCTATAAGGGGCATAAGGGAGTCGATTGCGTCGTCGGAAAGGAGGGGGAATGGAGAGAAGAGGAGCGGGTGGACGAGGGATTGGAGGGCGCGGGTTTGGTGGGTGAGGTGTGATGTGATTGAGGAATGAGCGGTGATAAGTCTGCAATTAGAGATTAGCTATCGGGATCGGGGGAATTGTTTTATACTTGCATGAACACTTACCTCATGGCACTGTTCTCAATCCCACTCTGTCCACCGAGATCTTTCAATGATTCGACCGTCCGCTGAATGACATAGTCATTTTCACTTCCATTATTCTCTATACCCCGTCGAACGAGACTCTCAATCTCAGCCATTTGGCTCTCCAGGGCGGGGGAGATATCTGCCTCTTCTAGATCTGAGTCGGGTCCATAATCCGAGCCATCATATTGCGACTCCTGCCGGCGGTGCTGTCGCAAATGATTTGCACGATGTTTGTTCTTTGACGGATGGAGCGAATCTCTTTCCGGTGAGAGGGAAGGTGACCTGGAGCGCACGCTGTGCACTGATTGCATATACATTTCTTCTCCATCACTATGACCCATCTGCTGTGACCCCGCGCGGCTAGCTTCCTGGCCTGACGCATATCCATATCCATCTTCTTCTTCCCATGCATCAGCTAGCTCATCAGCTAGGTTTCCCAGCCCTCCGCCGCCCATATCAGGGGCGCCAGAGAAATCTCCGGATTCTCGGTGGGACCCGCTCATGGCGTTGGAGTTATGGCGTGACGCAATAGGAGACGGAGGTGCAGATAATTGTGGTGTCCGCGGTGAGCGGGGGCTCGCAATTGTAAAATTATTGCCAGTTGTCCCGGGAGAGATGGGTGAGTCGTCCGTAGCTGATGGGTAGCGGTGTGAGAGTTTCAGGGGAGACGGAGGGAGGGGCATTGGATCGTTTGTAGGAATCACACAGGATTCTTAGATTGGTGGAGGCTTTATTGGGAAGCTGAATGAGCTGGATTAGGGCAGTATAGCCAGTGAAAAGGAACAAGCCGTTGTAGTCCAGCTGCATGCGAGGGAGAGTTGTTGATTAGGACGCCTAATTGGAAGTTCCGATAGCTCCGGTCCGAGTCAATTGTTGTAGTATAACGCGGTAACCACGACCAAAAGCCCAAGCCAAGACCAATTGATATAGCGACAAGTGAAAAAGACTTCTTAATAAAGGAGTGACTGCACCACCAGGACGCAGGAGGGGTATCAACACCAACTGAACTCTTTAACCTTCACCGCCGACTTACCTTCGTCACCGCCTGGCAAAAAAAGAACAAGAGTATCAAACCCCACATTATCCTTCTCACGTTGAAGATATCAAGATGAGTTCGATTGAACGCATGTCCCCGTTGGACCTGCTTGACCTTAACCTCACCAACCTTGACCCTCTCACCGAGAATTATGATCTCGGCTTCTACCTGAACTACCTGAACAAATGGCCCTCGTTGTTCAGCGCCGTGAAGGACCATGAGGCTGGCATTGTAGGATATAGTACGTTAAACTCCAGCCCTAACTTGACACATTCTCTTCAAATCTCATAGATAAATGTATCTAACATGTTGCTTTAGTTATGGGCAAGCTCGAAGAGCAACACCCTGCAATGCGCCACTCCGAGCACTACACTCCATGGCATGGACACATTACCGTCCTGACTGTCGCCCCAGCCTGGCGCCGTCTCGGATTTGCACGCAGATTGACCGAGCAGCTTGAGCGGGGATCAGACAGTAACAATGCCTGGTTTGTCGATCTTTATGTCCGCGCCGGAAATAAAGTTGCATACGACATGTACAAAGGAATGGGGTACGTGAATCGATATAAATGTGCTAATGTTGAATTGATTGCTGACCTATATATTTCCAGATATTCTGTCTTCAGGCGGGTGGTTAATTATTACAGCGATGATCCATCTGGGATGTCGGAGACTGGCGAAGATGCGTTCGATATGCGCAAGCCGTGCAGTCGAGATAAGAAGCTCGAGCATGTGCGAGAAAATGGTGAGAACTTCCCCGTTGGACCGGAGGATGTGATGTAACCCATCCTTTTTTTTTGTGGTATTTATTAAAGCAGCCTGGATGGCATTATTATCTCTCGCGCATTTTTTCTTATTTCTTGATGGGTTCTCTTGGCATGGAGGGCTTATGCAGGCTGGGGTTTGTATGGATATTTTCCTGCACAGAACTGAATATATGATTATTATTTCTTGTATTCCCATTTTCCGTCTAAGTCTTAACATGAAGTGCGCCGTGCCCCTGGCTAGATAGAAGCAAAATGAGTTGCCGGGAGATAATGCAATATGCAGAATGGTGGTCAAATGATGAAATTAATGGTATACACTGTTGTCCCAACATTTTGATGTTGAGGAATAGCTTGAACAAGGATGAGCCCTCTTGTGGAGGTGGGTATAACATTTCAGCAGCCAGAGAGCGAGACTCAAGCCTTGACACGGAACTTGAGACCCGAGCGCAGGAATCTCACACACATCATAAGAGCCGCAGCGGTGGTGAGACAGCAAGCAGTGAAAAGTTGAACCCCGAGGAATTGGTTCGTATCGGATAGGATTGCACCTCCGATGGGAGTACCGATCAGCAGGCCTATGGAAGTGATAGCAAAGACCATGCCCAAGCGTGTGCCTAGGTTGCGCACGTCCGGGGTCATGCTCGCCATGACTACAGGCGGCAGAGACACAAACCCACCCGAGAAGAAGCCGTAGAAGACGGCAAGGATGATGATGCCAGGTAGGGTGTGAACCCCAATCCAGACAAAGGCCAGGATAGCAGTGATGGTGACTGCGGGTGTGAGCATATTCAATGGGCCAACGTGGTCGGCGAGGAAATTGGGCGCAATACGACCGAAGGTCGAGGCGGCGTTTAGCATGGAGAGTAGATAGAATCCCAGGGTTGAGTCTACAATGCCTGTATCTATTGCGTATGACTGCACATAGAAAAGGAAGTTGTAGAAACCCAAGAAACCCATGAACATGGCAATGGCGAAGATAGTAAAGGCCGGCTCCTTTAGGGCAGACAACTGGTAAAGCTTGCGCTTCTCCTTCGGCTGGAAGCGGGAACGCATGATGCTAACAGAAATGCAAATGGTGCCGAAGCAGACGAACCCAAGTGCTCGAGTAGCCCAGGCAAAACCAACCTTCTTCTCCAACTGATCGAGCATGATTGGGTAGACGACACCACCGATACTGCTGCCACTAGCAGCCAGGCCGTTAGCCAGGCCTCTCTTACGGCGGAAGTACTGTGGGAGGATGGCAACGGAAGGGACAAAAAGGCAGCCTGCTGCAAGTCCAATGCAAATGCCCTGGGAAAGAACCAGCTGCCAGTATTCTGTGGCAAGACTGGTCATCATCAAGCCGAAGGGGAGCAGGAATGCAGCGAAGACGACGAGGGATCGAAAATAGCCAGCGTCAAACATTGGACCTGTGATGACTCCAACCATCATCAGAAGGAAAGACTGCAGTGATCCAATCCAGGCAATAGTCGATGATGAAGTACCGACGAGCAACTCTCGTTCATAATAGGTTTGATATGCACCCCATGTATTGATAACACCCCTATTTCAACTCATTAGCAATATGATCTTTATGTCAAAGAACATATACTTACCATGAATTGAAGAAGAGAAAGAATGAGCCCAAAACTTGGAGCCATGCCTGTAGCCCCGTATCGTACGTTAACTCGGGCTCTTTCTCTGGAGAATTTGATATATTGGAGTCGGCATTTTCCTCACGAGTGGCCGAAGAATCAGCAAGGACTTTTTTCTCTATATCTGAGTCAGACCCCATATTTCATATATCGGTCAACTGGATGCCCCTGACGGGTGAGGGTGTGTACAACGTAGGATGCAGTCAAGTCAAAAGCGTTTGGCCGTACAATGATGCAAAGCTTCTCATAAAGTCAAGACAATGGAGATAAAAATATTTAAGGGAATTTCCCAGTTGCTTATAAACCCTCGAACTAAGCGGGGCTCGGGAGTTCGGACATTCGAGAGAGCCTACCTAGGCAGTATAAGATAAGTTGATATAATCAAATAATCGGGCGTTTTCTTATATAGGACATATAGTTAGTATATTTTAACTTGAATATGTCATGTATATACCTAAATTTATTGAAATAACCTAGTTTACCCTTTGTTCAATCCTTGATCAAAATATCAAATGCTTATTGACGGCAAATTAGGTGCCCAGCAGATGCCGAAACTGGCCTAGTCACCACTAGTGAAATCCATAAGATATGCTACTTAGATGCAACACTGATGAATAACCGAATATCGTGCATATCCCTAGGTGGATTATCCTAGCACCGTTGCGTTAGTCTTGCACTTGATATGGAACTCTCTATAATTTCTGATGACTGTCGAGGATTCGTTAAGTGGAGAGCAAATTTGCCCCCACTGGATAGATACCAAGCTTTGCTCAATTACGGGGGCTTTTTTGAATATTACATTTGTGAGAATCGTTTTGATCTTCATTAGGAGCATATAATTCGGAGGATTATCTGCCTCCTAGGGTATCAGATTGGGTAGATATGCCTATAATGCAGGACATGGAAGTCTGCATATGACTTGTGTCCTCCAAATATCTTGTCAAGGGCATCTATATCGAAATCGTGACTTGAATTATACACAAAACCAGATGGTATGTACATAAGAACATAGAAAGATATGAAGCATATCAAAATTCCAAAGGCCATTAAAATCCCGATAATTCTCACGTGCCTTACGGTATAATTGCTTCTTCTACAATTCCCAGTAAGCATGTGCAAGAAGATAAACAAGTCAAATTATTTTTTGGATATGTTTTTTTTTTCCGTTCTAGATTCATGTACAAAGCATCACTGGTGTCCATGTTTCATCAAGGACATCCAAGTCTCTTTTTTTCGACGGATTCTTCGAATCCCAGAACTCCAAACGCTATGCTGAAACCCAAAGAAAAGCAAAAGACGAAAAACGGCCCCTGTGGAGAACGGTATCGACCATTCTGACCACTACAAAAGCTCCTCGCAAGTCCAATCCTCGTACCTAAATCAAACATGGTTAGATCTGGCTCGCCATTCATGTTTCTGAGAGGGTTTGCTTACCATCCATCAGGCAGGTATCGGCGAATGATCAAAGGAATCTTCTTCTGGTTCAATTCCTTCATGGCGATCTGCAGGGGATCGGTCTCACCCTCGAGGTCGACAAGAACGGGGGCATTCATACTATGTCGGTTGTCAGCAATCTCAAACTAATGCGCAATAATCTGTATCAGAAAAAACGTACCTGATTTGCAGGGCACGGGTGCCGAGAACACGCGCGCGCTCGTACTTGGTCAAGTACGGAGTGGTGGTGCGCTGGTCATTGGGCACTTTCTTCTCGCGCGATTGCTCCATCACTTTTCCAGCGTATCCGGCATTGGGATCACCAGAGACAACGACATTTTCACCGTTGGTGGCGGGATAATCGTCTCCCTCAACCCCGTCTTCGCCCTCGAGGCCCTCTTGTTCCTCCGGCTCCTCGTCAAACACATCCTCGCCGGGCTCGTAGTCGAAGCTGCGCACACCACATTGTTAGAAAATGGGTTTAGACAAGTATGTGCGAACACATTGTGAAGCTGCCTGGAGGTGAAATGGAAGCAAAGCTCCTTTGCGCCTAGATCCCGGGCAACCTAGTGAAGGGAGGTAGCTTACGTCTCTTCGACGTCGTCGTCGTTGCCGTAGTCAGACATTATGACAGTTAGACCTGTAAAATGAGCGAAGTATTTGTAGACCGAAGCGAGCGATGAAAGACCCAGAGGTATGAGAGACAACTCGGGGGTCGAGGTGGGATTTGATGCTAAAAATCCTGGGAGCGGAAAAACTTCCTCTGTGTTGACCGTCACCGCCTTTTTGGCAAAAATAAAATTATTGGTTTGACATTCACGTCCGAACTTCCTCGTGTCTTGAGATACTTCTCTTTTCTTAATTGTCCTTTTTAGGGCTTCTTATTATGATGGCCATGAAACGTAAGGCCTCATCGGAGGGGGTCACAACCCCTAAGCGACACCAGAAGCAGAATGTCCTGGATAATTCCGGTAAATTTATCTCAGATAATATTCGATAACGTGATGCAATTGCTGACGATTCTACAGACCTAATCTACGAGGAAACTCACTCAGATAATGAGTATTCGGCTCCGGGTACTCCAAGCGCAATGAGTGAAGACATGGATGGCTCTCCCGCGACCCCATTCTCGGCCACTTCTTCCCGACAGAGATACCCATCCGAGCTCAAAACCCTATATTGCACGTTCGAGGGATGCGATAAGGCCTTCAATCGTCCGGCTCGACTCCAGGAACATATCCGATCACACAACAACGAAAGACTCTTCAAGTGTGAGTTCGAGGGTTGCGACAAGACATTCTTACGCCCTACCCATCTTCAACACCATGTCAAGAGTGCCCATACAGGTGTTCGAGACTATGTTTGCGACTACCCCAATTGTGGGAAGAGCTTTGTGAATGGAGCACGACTTCGCCGGCACGTCGCTACGCACGATGGACATGACAAGTACCGCTGTACCGAGTATGCACCTTGTGACGAGACGTTCCGGAAGCACTCGACGCTACAGAAACATATCACGGTTGTCCACTTGGGTCAGAAGCCATTCCCATGTTCTTACGTGGATCCAATCACCAACGAGAAATGCAAGATGGCTTTTGACAAGGCTGGTAATCTACGGACCCACCAGAGCCGAGTCCATTCCGAGAAGCGATTCACTTGCGCAGAATGTGCCGAAAAGATGGAAGCCAAATCATCAGATATGGGTGATGACAATGCAACCCAGGATGTATCGTTCCCCTCGTATGCCAGTTTACAAAACCACATTCGGATCGTTCACCCTCCTCAATGCCCCGAGTGTCCATTGGTCTGTTCCACAGCACGGGGGCTGCGGCGTCACCTCGAGATCGCCCATGGCAACGTGACTCTTGAAGAACGAAAGATATTCCCCTGCACGGTCCCCGACTGCGGTCGCAGCTTCACCAAGCAAGGCAACTTGACTGTCCATGTCCGCACATTTCACCAAGGCGAAAAACGATTCTGCTGCGGCGAAACGGATTTCTCAAACTCCAAGAAGGTAGAGGGATGGGACGGCGTCGGTTGCGGCAAGCGCTACGGCAACAAGTTGACACTCGAAGATCACATCTGCACTGCCCACATGGGACTCCCGAATGCCAGGAAACGACGTCAAGCAAAGATGACCAAAAAACCAGCGCAAAATTCCGTTTCCACTCTTTCCGCTCTCACGGGCCAAGGATACGCCGAGGAAACGGGACGACAGATCGCTTGCTTCTACTCCGAGTCATGCCCACATCGTTTCCATCGCAACTACGATTTGTGGGTACACATGACCACCAAACATACCTGCACCGAAGACGAGGTACAAGCCCTCTTTATGCAGCGCGCTTTGCTTACCGATGAATCCGGCGCTGGAGGAACCTCAAATTCACTTGGTATCTACGGTCTTGGATATGATCGGGACAGCCACTCATACTACCAACAATCCTACATGGCAGGAGACCACTCCTCGGATATTGCTTTTGGCTCACAATCGAACGATTCGTCCTATCTCCCTACCCAGCCGGGCTTGGATTCTGATTATTTGATGCAAGACGATTTTTCAGCGGGCGCAGCCGGTGATATTGATTCTATGATACCCAGCCACAATCAGATGTCCCTGGTTAACCCTATTGATGCTTACCATGCGATGGAACAGTAAATGAGGGCATTTCTACGATGTTATGATTATCTAGCGTTCTTGATGTGTTTGGATCCATGGACTCCTTCAAAGTCCCTGTCTACCTACAGCCTGACGGCTTAGGTATGTATGTTTAACTTGTCAAATTTAATCCACAAATGTCAGCTTCGTAATGAATTCAAATTAATACCAGGCACCCATCTAGACTTTTAGACATCGTAGCATCAGATCTGTAGACCAGGGGTGCCCTCTTCTTATCATAACTGGCTTATTCCTTCTAGAACACCGTGGAGTTGAAAATATTGCATGAGATAGCGGATTTGATTTGGCTGTATGGGATATCTTAGACTACCAGTCCTACATGCTGTGCAATCTATGTATCGTAGATGTCGACCTCCTTCACTCTCACCCTCTCCTTCTCCATCATGGAGATTGGTCGAATGGGCATCTGAGTACTCATTGTCGGTGACCCGGTAAATTGGCTTGGATGTATCACGTAGAGGTGCCAGCAAGTCCCTGAGCATTCGCAACTCGTTAGAGAATAGAGATTCGTCCCGTTTCCTACAACATTCGCCGCGCCAGGCCGGCGGGAGCTGAGGTGCGAAGGTAACACTGCACTTGAGGTCATTTGACTCGCGATTGATGTTTTGAATTTTGTTTGCAAATATTGCTTGGTGTCTGTACTCATTGATGAATGCTGAGATATTGCTTAGGGGTTGCTGAAGTTTAGCCACTTCTTCGACTGGACCAAACAGCGAGTAAAGAAGACGCATGAAGGATCTAGGTAGAGTGTCCGTTTGCCAACCAGGAAGATAGGAAGCTATCATACCTGGGAAATCGTTTCGGTTGAAACCGATCACCAAATGTGAGACTTCTTCAAGCAAGACATCGAATTTACCACCCAGCTCAGCTATCCAATGGAATCATGACGTTCTTTGAAGCCCACGAGAATTGATTAATATGCACACATACACACTTCCAAAATGCAACCCAGGCTATAAATACCGAAAACCTACCAGGTCTTCTCTATGCATCAAAGATTGATCAGAGCTATGCGCCATATTGCCCCCCCCCGAGCTTTCATCCAAAGAGATGTAAATATCATAGGGATTTGCTCCTTGGCTAGATACTGGTAGAAAATTCTTCGAGGGTCAGAGAGAGAAACTGTAGCGGTTGACTGCGCAGGGTGAGATATCTACGTGAGAGGTCAATGCCGGTTGAACCATCAATCGACCAGGAGATCAGAGGGAGTTGAGAGAAGAATGACCAGACAGTGATCTTAGATACATATAGCTTTAGATCTGCTTCTACCATGATGTTCTAGCTCAGTGCTGTCCTGGGGTGACCAGTAGATAAATTAAACCCCGAAAATGGGAAGAACGACGGAGATGTTGCGTGAAAAAGAAAGCTGAAATGATCTGGAAGGGAGGGAAAAGTGGGTGATGGTAGATACGATGAGGGAAGGCGAGGAAGGCGAGAAAAAGACGACTGGACTACCGCGTCAATTGACAAAGCTAGACATGAACTCATAGATACCGAGCACTCCACCGTTTAGTATCCATATAGGCTACGGATGCCAAGGCCCTTCAAGGCCATTGTGAGGCTATTTCTCATGTAGCCGTACTAGCAGAGCTATAGTCAATTTTATCGAGAGATTATATTGTAATGAATCAGGGCTCGTAATGGTCAGCCCTAAGCTTAGGGCTTTGGCCTGGATTTCTATTTGTGTCAGTATCGTAGAGTTAGGCCTAGTTCCCTCCAGCCTTAAAGTCTGATCCAGAGTTTGCTTCTATTCATTCGCGACCTATGTTAATATCCACGCCGAGGGCCGTATGTGGTTCGAGAAAGAGTTTGGAGAAATCAAGTTGTTTCTTGGGTGTAAAGATAAAACAATAGGAGTTGGTTAAGAGTAGAGAGATATAAAGGAACGTGGTTCTTTGTTATGTGGTATTGGTCATAGGCGTGGTCTGGCAGTAACAGACCGAGAAATTGACTAGCCGTGTATCTCCCCAGATTTTTATAGAGAGCCTCATGGATACCAATCTGATAAACTCCAGGACCCGAGGTCGGAGATAAAGGACAAAATAGGGAAAGGACAAGCAGCTTATTTCCCGAACAGGCATAGACGGTGATATTAACCGTGGAACCCCACAGGTATATTCAACCATGAAATTGTATAGGGGAAAAGACAGAAAAATGGAAAAGAATAACATTTCTAGCCACATGGCTGATCTACATATTTTTTTTTAAAGTACGAATAACCTATGACGCGTTACGTGAGATTTTCATGGGGCCACGCTGATCTTATGCTGCAGGCAGGAAATCATCGATCCATTTGATCTATGCCAAGACTGCGACCGGCTATTCATACGGAGGTGCGGAGTTACGGAGTACTACTCCCTACTCCGTGCCGGGATGTTCATACTAGCCACGTTACGTGCAAAATAGCCTTGGAATACAATTGGGTTGTTCCCAGGTTATCTGAACCATTGTGGCTGGAATGCCCTAATGCAGGAGTGACAAAGGGCCCGTGTGTGCTCATGAACTCCCTCCAGGTTCTGGCGGGGTAGAAACAGGAAACAGGATGACTGCCTAAATTGTAGAAGTACAACATAGGTAGTCAAATTAAATAATATGTGGACTCCAAACAGAGTTCCTCAGCGGTCAAGGGAATTACGCGTGTTCAAGCGCCGATTATCTGTGGGCCCGTCGAAAGGCAACGTGTGAGAGTGTGAGAGTCCCATTCAAGTGGCAATAGAACTGCAGAATGCCAAGTTGGGTTCACTTCCGGCTGGCCACGTTTGGTTTAAACCCCATTTTTAGAACCAGTGGATCCTGGCCGGGATTGTTAGTAGAATTAAGGGGGGAAATGGAAAAAAAAAGGAGATATAGGGGAATAACATATATTGTACTTTATATGTACTCCGTTATCCGTTATTTCCAACATAAGACATTTATCTATATTTACCCATATAATGCATACTAGTCTACTTATAGTTCGGGTTGTCTCTCCACCGATGATCCAAGGCGGGTTTGTGAAAAAGGAAAAAAAAAAACCTCCGTCTTTGTTGAGGCAGAGGAAAACAAATGGACAGAAATTGGCTTGGTTTCGACCCTTTAAGTGTTACAAGAAATAGTATTATATATATTATTATAATTGGTGTAGCGTGGAATGACCCTTTAGTCGCCTCCGGACTTTGCCAAATGACCCACGGTACTCACTTTCTATCTCTTCTATCTCCTTAAGCCTATTATTCCTCATTTCAATTATCTCTCAACATCTCTCCTACTCTCTTTTTTTCTCTGGAAAATAAGTTAATCCTGGTGATTAGCGAAGACGTTTCCAAGCTTGTAACGTCATCTTCCTTGGCAGAGAAGCTCGATTTCCTAAACTCCGCCCAACCGCTCGTTTCTCTTTCTTATTCTTCCAGGTTCGCCTTTGTGCGGATTTTTATGGATTGATCTTTCTCAACTTCTAGGCGCAGTCGCTATTTGACAGTCTCTCGTTTATCGCCTGCCTCGGACAGGTTTCCTTTTGAATCCCACCACGTTCCAGTCTCTCTCTTTGCTTTCAAGACGTTGCACAAGTCTAACCTAGTGAGGGGTAATACTTCAAAGTCTACTGAGGTTCTTGTCCGGTGACACTATCACATTCCGGCGTCATGGGTCGTTCGCGTGGTAAGTCGATCTTTTGCGGGAATGCCGGGAATTGAACTAGAGCCCCGTTATTGACTCTCCCTTGCGTCTTACTAGTTCGCTCGTTTATATCCAGCCTTGGGGGGTCGAAGAAGAATGGTTCTAGTAAAGAAAAAAGAAAATCGGGCAATGTTACGCCAGTGACCAACACAACTCTGTCCGATACACCACCCCGGTGGCAAACCACTCCCCCCGATACGCCGTCTCCCCCGACCGGATTATCCCCCGTGAGCTCTGGGCCAAGAGGTGGAAAGGGCTCACGACCGGCATCTATGATCATCTCACGCAATCCACCTCTCATGGAGCAGGCGGGCGATACCCCGCCGGAGCTGTCGCCAATATTTTCGTTCCTCAATATCCACACAAACAAGGTCTATAATGAAGGCTATTTTTTAAAACTGAATGATCTGGATTCTCGTAAGTGACCCTTACTCCCTAGCACCTTGCGGAGAAAGGTGGGCTAACACGTGGCAGACGGACGGCCGTGTGGTGATCGGCAATGGGTGGAATGCTACGCACAACTAGTCGGAACGGTTCTTTCACTATGGAATAGCGCTGCGCTGGACGCAGCAGGTGGTGAAGAGGTTCCGGCGACCTTTATCAATCTGGCCGATGCGTCTATCAAGATGGTAAGCCCTGACCCCCTAGAATTATCAGGCATGAACTCATCAGTTACTGCCAGCTTGAGACTCTTCCGATCCAAAATGGAGCTATAGCACCATTGAAGAACGTACTCAGCGTTTCTTCCGCGGGCAAAAATCGATACCTCTTGCATTTCAATTCCTTCAACTCACTGACCCAATGGACTGCGGCAATTCGCCTCTCAATGTTCGAACACACGTCTTTGTACGAAGCTTATACCGGTTCATTGATTGCAGCGAAGGGAAGGAATCTCAACGGAATCAACACCATCCTGGCCCCTACTAAATTCAAGTACGAAGATTGGGCGCGTGTGCGATTTGGAGCAGGAACCCCGTGGAGACGGTGCTGGTTTGTGATCTGCCCGCCAGACGAAAAAGAGCTCCAAAAGGCGCGGAAAGTGTTGAAGAAATCGGCTTATGACCGCTTGTCAATTCCTGTTACCGGAAACATCAAGTTTTACGAGACGAGGAAGACGAAAAAGGCGATTCCTATTGCAACGGTTACCCAGGTTTACTCGGCACATGCGATTTATCCACAATCCAAGGCTCTGATTGATGCATCCACCCTGGTAAAGTTGGAAGGACGGATTACCACACATTCGCCTGATTCTTCCTCAGAGGGACTTGTCTTTATCATGCCTGAGCCGCATGCTGCGGTTTCTGGATTCGAGATGATGCTGCGGTTCCTTTTCCCGACATTCGACACTTTCAATCTCTATGGCCGTCCTACTCGCCTGGTGGCAGACACTAATCACATTAAGAGCATTATGTTTGCCTTCCCCAAGGAGCGACGCTACGGCTATCTTGATTTGCTGGATATTGCCAGCCTTCTTCAAACCCCCGGAAGCCAAGAATGGAGCGAAGCTCAATGGAGAAAACAGCTCAAAGAGGCGACACAGCGTCGAATTTCATCCGGCAGGAGCAGAACCAATAGCGTTAACAGCGCGAGACCTCGCTATCGCTCGATGTCTGGCCGCCAGTTTGCTGGTCTCGAGAACAAATCCGAATTCAGCAATTCTACTGAGGCGATAATTCATGAAGTCCCCCAAAATGAGGGCTCACCCGTTGCGTATCACAACCGCGGGCTTTCTGATACCACGGGCTTCAATGCTGGCTCTCGGCTAGGCCACGGACCTCTAGTTGAGAGCTCACCCGATTCATCTTCTCAAGATCTGATGCACCGCGGTGTTCCAGCGGTCGCTCCTATCGCTGAGAGTACCAGCTCCGGAAGCGAACCAAATCTCGGCGATTTCCATGGCCCGCCAGTCGAAGATCAACTCCCTCCACGCACCCCACCGGCTCCTGTTGCAAACCCACCCGAATTTTCGCATGGACCCAAAGAGATGCCCACTAACCGGCCAGAGGCTTCTTCGGAACAGAGGTTGGCAAACAACCGGATGTCTCACGCAACACTTTCCCAACTCACATCGGTCGGAACGATGGGGCTGAGCGCGGCAGCTGCCGGAGCTGCATGGAAGAGCCACCAGGCACAGACTGCGAACAACCAACAGCCCCAGGACAGGAGCTTGAACAATGTCTACAGTCCGGGCCCCGTTGCGTCCACCAACTCTCTTGCAACTTCATCAAGTGACGAGGGCCTCGGACTTGCATTCCCGCTCCGACCTCCCCCAGTTCCGGAGCATCGCCCGAACACACCTAGTACTACCGGTAGCCCACGGCGGTTTTCTCCCCAACAGTATTCCCCTCAGCGGATGCAAATGGACTCCAACAAACCCGTGCGACGCAAGCCACTTCCCCAGCAAAATCTTTTCGGGGTAGAGCCACCCTCACCAAGCGAACCGAGTTACGATGATCTTCGCCATACCCTTGATGAAGATGTGCTGAATAAAATTGCCCCTCACCTTCCATCCCCAGTCTCATCTCCTGGAAAAAGAACCGGAAATGAGGACGAGAGCATTTATGATGATGCATCGACGGTTTCGCCTGACTATGCTAGCACCCGCGGTTCTGTCTACAGTAAGAAATCCGTTGCATCGACCAAACCTAGAATGGGTGTCATGAAGACTGTAGGAGTCCCGGCAGTCAAGGATTATGTCATTGGCGATGCTCGTTATGCTATCGATAAACCCCTGTCCTCGAACCCGGATATTCCCACTGTTGACTTCGGCCCAACTATGACTTACATGCCTACCACCGGGCGCCCAACCACATCAGACACCCTAAGAAGACCTGGGCATCAACGCAACGATTCGTCAGGAACCAAATTTTCGGTTCCTACTCAAGCAATCGATGCTAATCCCCGGCCTTCCAGCCGGGATGAATTTCGACGGAGCGTGCTGTGGCAGCCTGGCATGGCTTCCGGTCGCCCTGTCACTCCAGGTGGAGGTCTCACGCCAGAGCAGTTCGTGCAGCAACGGGCGGCACCCAGTCCCCCAATGCAGCTCCACAATCGCACCCCTTCAAATCCCATGTCAGTGCCACGCCCGGTATCTGGCGACTGGACACAATATGCCCGTCCCAATTCGCCCATGAACACTCAGCGGGAACCCAACTATCGACCTTCGTCTCGCGGTGCCCAGACTATGCTGAAACAACACAACGATGCTTCAACCAACCTTTCCGCTCGTGAACAGGAGCATGTTGCCCGCGTGACTGGTTCGTCATTCTTCAATTTGTCAAATGACAACCGGAAACCACAGGCGCCTGTAAACCCTATGGGCCTTGTCTCGCACATCGATGCTCGGGAGCGCGAGAAGCGTGAAATGAGGGAGGGAATGTCGAACCAGGCGGTTCAGCAGGCCATTGCGCACCGTCAACAACACATGATGCAGCAACCTATGATGCATCAGCAACAGTACGCCCCTCAACAGTTCTCCCCGCCATTCGCACCTCAGCAGATGCCCCAACAGGCTGGCTCAGTATATCCGTCCTCAGTATATCCGTCCTCTGTATTCCCGTCTCAACATGTTCGCCAACAGTCCATGTACAACATTCCGAGTGCCAGCCACACATGGGATGCCCTAAACCAGACGATCCGTCCTGACGAACCCCGTCGATCATCCTGGTACGGACAGCTTTCGCAGGCTCCTCAAACACCGTTTAGCTATCAACAAAGTCAGCCCTACAGTCAAGAGCAGAGGTACTACAGCTATGCCAAATAGACCTGTTCCTTCCTCCCTTGGTTCTGACTCTGTCTTCCTTCCATCTTTTCGTCACTACCTCGACTTTCCTTTCTGTTCTTCCAACTCCTCATTCCTTGCATATCATTAGCTGTATTTTTTTTTCATTATGTTCAACTCGCCATTCTTGCATACTTATCGACCTTTGCATCTGGCTTCCAAACCGTTCTTCTTGCACGCGGCCCTTCTTCCACTCGTCAACATCGCTCATTATCATTTCCTTATCTTTCATTGTTTTTTTTGCATCACGCATCCAACCGGAGTTCCAGATGGGTGTGGTGGGATCGTCCCTGGTTTCTTTTATGCGCGTCGCTTGCTTATCTATCATTATATTTATTGGGGTTGCCTTTTACTCGCTTCTTTTTTTTACTAACATGTTTGTTTCAACATGTAGATCTGACTCAATGGAAATATGCGCCTGTATGTAGGCGGTATAGATTGATCATGGATATTCAACCAGGCGGTTACTGCTTGTTCTTCCACATTTTTGCTGTTATGAGTACGTGTGTAGTGGTAAAGAAAATGTGTAACTAACTAGTTACATCGTAGACAGTTAGTTACAGTCAAAGAAAGCTCGGATATAAAAGATGGTCCCCAGGATAAAATTTAAAGAGTAGACGGCCGCTTATGCGGCCTTGTGATGTCTTTTTAGTAGTCTTTTGCGGTGGTCTCAGATATTCTGTTTAGGACATAGCTGTTTTTAAGATATTTTGTCTCCCTTCTCGGCTTTATAGGTAGGCGGCAGAAAAAGCCGGAAACAAAGGCATACTTTGTGCAAGAGACTTTTCCATGTATAACGTTTGACAAATCCCCAATATATACGACACGAGAAAATGTTATAAAGTTTATATTCTAAACTTGTGGCATGGACCGATCTAGAGCAAGTTATAACGTGAGAAGTTCGTAAGATATGTAACTAACCTACGACATATTCCACAATTCTAAGGTTATTAATCTGCCATATCAAGTCCAGATTTGGACATCCCGCGTTCTATAGTTCATACAAGAATAGTAAGCCGAGCGCAAAACCCGGCCAATTAGGAATAAGGAGGGCTATAACTAGATGCATCTATAGTATGATCTATGAAAACTCTTTTTATATACAATTATACCCGAACATCCTCCATTGGCTTATATTTGATGCTTAGTTAGTCCGCACCACGCCTTATTAGTATGTAGTCTGGTGTGACGTACCCCCCTGCAATTTCTAGAATGTACTTGAATCTTTGGTCTTAGGGCTGTCTTCTATAGTTGGATATCACGTGTTGATAATTTCGTACTATCAATTGTCTTGCTGAAAATGATATAGATGTGTGGTATAGAATAATCATATAAATCAAGATATTATATGACAAGATTGAACATTTTCCTGATCTTATTGAATCTCAAGCAATACATCTGATTGAAAGAGGCTGCGTGGTGTTCAAATTCGACTGACGTAACTGGGCTGGAATGACGTCACTGGGGTTACCGACCGGCCCGTCAGCCGCTCGACCAATACTGGAGAGGGAACAGGTTTTCCCCAAGTTTCAGTGGATATCATTGGATATTGGATTCAAGGTTGTATACTTGTATACATCCTACTGATAATCGAATGACCAGGGCCTCAATGCTGGTATATAAAGGGTGTATCTTTTCTTGACAAGTTTGTAACTTTGATATCATCTACTCTTCTGCATGCAATTCTTTTCTTTACACTCTCTATGTACCGTTGTGGACCCGATATATCTATACAATAGAACTTAATCAAGACAGCCTGCTAGATAGCTGTCCCAATGGATTCCCCAGTCCCCGAAAAGCCAGACGCATCAAGCTTCAAAGATGAAGCCAGTCCACAGGACAATAAAATCAAAACAGAACGGGGCATCGACACCCACGCCGAAAATGCCTCTACCTCCGATGCAGCAAGCCACGAAGATAAACTCAAACTGCGTATCGGCGGCAAGCCCGAGCTAACAGAAGAAGACTGCTACGAAAAGCTCGGCTTCTGCTTCCCAGTATGGAAGAAATGGATGATTCTCAGCGTCATCTTCGCAGTTCAAATGTCCATGAACTTCAACACAGGCGTCTACGCCAACGCCGTCCCTGGTCTGACCGAAGAATTCCACATCAGTGAACAAGCCGCGCGAGTCGGACAGTGCGTGTTTCTAGTTGCATACGCATTCGGATGTGAGCTCTGGGCACCATGGAGCGAGGAATTCGGCCGCTGGCCCATCATGCAGCTCTCCCTATTCCTTGTGAACATCTGGCAAATTCCCTGCGCCCTCGCACCAAATTACGGCACAATCGTCGTATGTCGTGTCCTCGGCGGGCTCAGTTCGGCCGGAGGCTCAGTCACCCTTGGTATGACAGCCGATATGTGGGAAGCAGATGACCAAGGCTACGCAGTCGCATTTGTCGTTCTCTCGTCGGTAGGCGGATCAACCGTCGGTCCCTTTTTCGGCGGTATGATCGGCGAATGGCTCTCATGGCACTGGGTATTCTGGATCCAATTGATAGTCGGTGCGGTGACGCAAATCATGCACTTCTTCATCGTCCCAGAAACCCGCACGACGATCTTAATCGACCGCGAGGCGAAACGTCGCCGCAAGAATGGAGAAGACATCTGGGGTCCGAACGAACTCAAAACCCCACGTCTAGACCTCCACGACGTCCTACGAATCTGGATCCGACCATTCGAGATGTTCATCCGCGAACCAATCGTCCTCTTCCTCTCCCTCCTCTCCGGTTTCTCCGACGCTCTTATCTTCGTCTTCACCGAGTCCTTTGCTCTAGTCTTCGAACAATGGTCCTTCAGCACCCTAGCCGTTGGTCTAACCTTCGCCTCAATTCTCATCGGCTACGTAATAGCATACATAATATTCTTACCGGACATCTACCGCCAAATCCAAACACGACGCAAATGCGGCGCAGCAAGTCGTCTTGCTGAGCGCCGTCTTCTCCTCCTCCTCTTCATCGCGCCCCTCGAACCAATCGGCCTCCTTGGCTTCGCATGGACATCGATGGGTCCGCCAATCCCGTGGATTGCGCCGTGCATCTTCGCCTGCTTGATAGCAATGGCAAACTTCGCAATCTACATGGCCACCATCGACTACATGGTTGCGGCGTACGGGCCGTACTCGGCGTCTGCGACGGGTGGTAATGGCTTCGCGCGAGACTTCCTCGCTGGTATCGCGACCATGTATTCTGTCCCCATGTACCAGAATATGGGGAGCAAGTATCATCTCCAGTGGGCGAGTACACTGCTCGGTTGTGTGGGGTTCTTGGTCTTGATTCCGATTTATGTGTTCTACTGGAAGGGTCCTGATATTCGGGCAAAGAGTAAATTCGCGCAGCAGCTTGCTGCTGATCGCGAGAGGACTACTGAGAGTAGAAGGACTAGTCGGGCGAGGGCTTCGGTTGTGGCTTAGTTGTTGTGTTTGGGATTGTTGTATTATATTTAGCCTTTGCTTGTATCTATATTTGTGTGGCTATCGTTGATAGATGTATGTATGATTTATGATAATGTTCAAATCTCAGAGTATTACTTTTGTATCGTGTTGAGAATCCCAGTTAATTCGCAGTAATTAACATGCTCGGCAGTAATAGGAGCAAACGGTTTGGCACGTGGGTCACTTTTATGATTCTTTTGGGCGGTAGCAAGGTCAGGAGCAGTAGCAGCTCTGAGTGTGAGATGGAAGTAACGAAAAGAGATGAGTCTTATTCTAGATAGTGACAGAAATTGAAGGGACCTATGAACAAAACAAGAACAGAGAACGGAAGCGAGTCTGAGAGAGAGGAACATGAAACGTTTCTCTCCTCTTTGCTCCCACCCCATTACTATCCAATCATCATGAAATCATCGATGGAATACTCCTCTAATCTTCAATGGTGTGAGTCTTAAATTTATAGAAACCTTGGGATATATATACTTCCGAAAAGGGAAGGTGGGCCAATATCACGTGTTAGTGGATATGAATCCATCAATCTTTCCATGTACAATTCAATCAGGTCCTAGTTGCAAATGTCTTTTTCAATCATAAAGAATCGATGTTATTGATAGATGAATAATTACATCTTAGCCCTAAACAGTGCAATGGCAAAACATTTATAAAGGTATCTCAAAAACGCCACAAGTGCCAGCTTCTCTCGCTTCCGTGGTTCAACCCGCCTCTCTACCCCGAAAAGCATCTACATCATGCTAGAATCCATGCAAAGAGATGTTCTGTAAATACTAGATCTTATCTGATCTTTGACTAGATATTAATATCTAGTTCGAATGCAGCTTCTTGACGCGCATAGCGCCTTCATACAGACCGCGGTCCAAAGCAGCAGCGACAGTCAGAGTACCACCAATGATAGCACATACACCAGTGAGGAAGTTGGTGAAAGACTTCGGGCGGGCCTCGCGGTTGATAACCTTCATAGGGGAGATATCGTAGTTGAAGAAGACGCCCGGAATACCGCCACCGGCATGTACGCGCTCCTTGTGGCCCTCCGCGGCATCATTTCCACCGGAAAGAGGACGCTTGTGCGAGGTTACCGAGTACTGATGAGCCTCAATGCTACCTTGAGTACCAAAGGGGAGGCCGTGGGAGCCAAGAGGCGTCTTCTCGTCGGCGTTGTGGAGGGCGGTCGAGAACAGAGGATCCCAGCCCAGAGGCAAGTAGGATGTCGAGACAACCTTGACAAAGTACATGAAGTTGTAGGCGGGCTCGTCAGTCTCCTGCTTGGTATCGTCAAGTGGGTTGGTGTGGTGGTGGTCGGTCCATCCCCAGCGGCCTGCGAGCTCGGCGGGGAGCTGGGGCCCAAAGCGCAGCTCATGGACCAAGTGGGACATCGTGTGTTGGTCTGCCGGGCTCGCATTTGGCACGATGTAGGCATCCAGATCGTGGACGTGCATATTACCAGTGGTGAAGCTGCGGCCGGGTGCAATGTGGAAGTTGCCCACTACTTTGTTGACCTTCAGTACACCCTCGATCCGGCATCCCTCGCGGCGCTGCTCGGCAAGTTTCTCCGCATATCCTTCACGCGTGCACTGCTCGATGTTCCTGCCGTCGCCGAACGCCCATTGCTTCTCAGCGTAGGCTTCGCGCACTTCCTCACAAGTAGTACAGCATCCCGGTTTGATAACATTGGGGGGAGGGTTTGCTCCACCACATTCACCACAGTAGTCGGGATCCAGATGCTTCGCAGCTTCTGATGGGGAGTGTCTGGAAGGGACGATAATGAGGCTGTGATCGCGATGTGAGGGATTTCAGGTGGAAGGACTGGCACTTACAGGTCCAAAGACTGGACATTGATCACCTTGCCGCCTTCAGCGTGTGGGCTCAGGCGGACTTTGTTCACGCCATGGGCAACGCCGACCTGCTGCTCACCAGAGACATCCATCACGTCCAAGGTCAGGAGCTCACATGGTAGCCGAGGGAAGGTCATGTTCAAATGGATTTCCATTCGCTCTCCTGCGCAGTAAAATTGAGTCGTTAGCGACCTTGCCCAGTGCATTTTATCTTCTGTAGGTAGGTCCGATCGAGTCTAAACTTTATTCATACCTCGCGATTTATCGACGACAAGTTCTGGCAGCACCACAACTCGTCGGTAGTCGGCCCATTCACCCCATACTAGCCACATAACAATCAAAAGCGAAACGATTGTAATGACACCTCCGGAGTTTGTGCGAATGCGGGCATCTTCAACGGTCTTGGCGAAGGCGTCTAGCCTCGTAAATCGCGACTTTGGGGCCATCTCGCCGGTCAATTGACGACCATATGGTGAACCGCAAAGGCCAGGTGAGGGTTCGTGGATAGCGACAGTCTATTAAACGCCTGTAAAACAGAGAAAACACGAATATGTCAGCTGGGTGGTCATTAGATGCGCAAGCTCTATTGAACGAGAGACCCCATTCAGGTGATCAGACCCAAACAAACACAATAGAGAGAAGACAATAGGAAAGACATCCATACCAACAATAGAGTTCGAGTGAGTCAATTCAAACTCAATGCGACTTAATCTTCCAGGCACAAGACGAGAATAAGGCCAATTTGAAGCCTCCAAGTGGCTAGGCATACTTGGGACCGATGTATGAGGAGTACTCGTGAGGACAGACGACAGCATGTGATTGGTCTGCGCGGAACAAAGAGATGAGTCATCGCCCAATTAAGACTAGTATCAGACTATGGTGCCTCATCACGTGCCAATCGTCACTTTTTCTTTGAACTCACTTTACTATTCACGGTCTTATTGTTCTTTGGTCATTCATTGTCACTTTCTTATTGTCTTGCAGCTGCACTACATAATCTGCAACCTCCTCTCTTCTCCAATCTTTTCAGTTTGCTCTTTCTTTACCTCCCATCATCCCGGGTCAACATTTACACTGCGATTTCCTCACATGCGAACAACTTCTTTCTGCCTGATCTGAGGCGCATAGCGCGCTGCTCGCTTCAACTTAGCAGTTTCAGCTTTCTTTCGTATTACCTCCTTTTACAAGAACCTCCGATACCCCACCCATTTCTCAAATCTCTTCTCCAGTCACCATGAAGAGCATGAAACCTCGTCGCGGCGGCAATGATCGCGGGGGAATTCGCAAGCGGGGCGCTACTCGTACCGACCGAGATGGTGACATGGATATGGAGGCGGGCGGTGCTCGTGGAAAGAGAAACCGTGCCGACAAATCTGCCCTAGGTGGTCGTGCTGCCGGCACAGGCGCAGGTGGCCGAGCTGCAGGAACTAGTAACCGCGCCCAGACTCGCAACCGGCTCATGGATGCGGATGTGATCCAGAGAGCCATTTCCAGTGCCGATGGCCAAGCAAATATTCATCGCGGCGGCAGGAAAAAGACCGGCGGTGATCTGGAATCGTTCAGTGTCCGAGGATGGAAAGAAAGCAAGGCGGCAACCAACCGTGATGGCGGCATCGAGAGCCTCATTGCATTCCTCGAACGACGCATGAATTCTTTTATCAAATCCGGACCCCGCGCAAAGATTACAAAGGTATGTTCCTCGTTCACAATGACGGTCACCAACATCGATCCTCGACGTCCCTCGCTTCAGTGTCCTCTCGTTTTCGAGAACGGTCCTCCTACAAAACGACGATCGACACATTTGGGGATTTTTGGCTTCTTCCCCTTCGGGTGACCGTGGTTTTCAAGGTCCCTTCGCACCCTTCTAACATTCAAATTAGTCGCGCACTGAAGGTGACACCCTGGTGGCATTCGTTCGACCTGATCTAGCGGGTCACATGCTTCGCATCAACAACAATGTCTTCGCCGGAGCTCATGTCACTATTGAACCATACACTGCCGCCACCGCACTTGACCATGAACTGGCCGCAGTGGCCCCCATCCCTGGCTCGACCGCCGATACCAAGCTTAGGATGACTACTATCCTCGGCAAACGCTTCTTCCCTGCTACTAAGCTACTTGACTTGTCGAAGATGGTGGACGATCCCGAACTCCACGACATGGGGGTCTTTGACACCATGTCTACCACGTCTAAGTTCTTCCCTGCTCTCATGAAGGTCTGGGAAATGGGCTTCAAGGTTGCATCTGAGCGACGTGAGGCGGTCGAAAGCGTCAGTCTGGCGGGAAACAATCTCAGCAACATCACCTCCGTGACGACCCTTGCACAATCTTTCCCCGATATCCAATATCTGGATCTCTCAAACAACAACATCAAAAATGCGCAAGCGATGACTGCATGGCGATGGAAATTCCGCAACCTTATCTTCCTCGACTTGACTGGTAACGAGATCAGTTCCGATCCGACTTTCAAGGACACCATGCTCAAGTGGTATCCCAAGCTGCAGACTTTGAACAACGTACAAGTGCGAACCCCGGAAGAGATCGCCGCTCAGAAGAAGACACCGATCCCCGTCTTGCCCCCTCACTTTATTGACGAATCTCAAGTCGGTGAGAATTTCGTTCGTGCTTTCTTCCCTGGCTATGACAACGATCGCAACAGTCTCGTTACCAGCGTCTACGATGATCAATCCACTTTCTCACTGAATGTAAACACCACCGCTCCCCGGGCCGGTCAAACCGAGACCGCAGGTTGGGGTGAATACATCAGAAAGAGCCGAAATCTTGACAAGATCAGCCACCTTTCCGCACGAATGTCGCGCTCCTTTAAGGGCGTTGAGAAGATCCGTGAAGTTTTCAATGAGCTCCCCCCCACTCGCCACCCCGACCTTGTCGCAAAGGCAGATCAATGGCTCGTTGAATGCCACCCAGTCCCTCATCTCCCCGATCCTACTGGACAGAGCCCCACTGGCGTTGGTGGCCTCTCCCTCATGGTGCATGGACAACTTGAGGAGAGCGTTGGTGGCAAGATTGAGATCCGCAGCTTCGATCGAACCTTTATTATTGGCCCCGGTAACACCCCCGGTGGCATCCGAGTCGTCAGTGAGATTTTCTGCCTGCGGGCTTACGGTGGACATGAGGCATGGTCCCCTGAGATCCAGGCACTTTCTCAAGCCCCCCAGGTTGTAGCTCCTGGTCCTGTTCCCACTGCGACCCCTACTCCCCCCACAGCTGCCCCGAGTGGCACTGTTGCTGAAGGATATGGCTTGCCCCGACCTGGAAAGTCCGATACCCAGCTTCAGCAGGAGCAGATGGTCACCCAGATGAGTGCCAAGTCGGGTATGACTTTCGAATACTCAGAGATGGCCCTCGCGGGCAATAGCTGGAATCCCGAGCTTGCTTGGAAAAACTTCGAACAGCTCAAGGTAAGCCAATTCCAAGGATGAACCCTCAGTTTACCACGGAATGATAACTAACGACACTCTACAACAGGCCACCAATGCCCTTCCTCCCACCGCCTTTCTTACTCCGGCGTGAGCACTAGCTCTTCCAATGCTCTCTGGTTTCATTGAAAGCTTTCACATCCACTCCCACTTCCATTGTTGTTAGCTAGTCAGTCTTATCTTGGGAGTGGCTTCGTGGAAACCTAATGTATCTGATGTGACCAATATTTTTTTTTTACTTGCATGGCTTCGGCGAATGGCACTGGTTTGATAGCTTCGAGATCTGGACATGGGCCATTGGGCCAGGAACTTTATGAAAATCTTGAAAATTAAAAAATCAAATGAATCCTGTATGTCGGATTTTTGCTTATAATATAAGTAGCAAATTTTAGACTTGAGAGTCTCGTAGGTTGTCTGTACCAAAAAACACTAAAGATTGCGGTAGTCGCGGAAGA
Organism: Penicillium fimorum; assembly: GCA_028828255.1. Taxonomy (NCBI): domain Eukaryota; kingdom Fungi; phylum Ascomycota; class Eurotiomycetes; order Eurotiales; family Aspergillaceae; genus Penicillium; species Penicillium fimorum. Next base: position 4,514,174 of record JAPWDS010000003.1, on the reverse strand, counting down.
TGCCAAGCTGGCGCGCTAGAGCCATGCGGGAAAATCTTGAAAATTAAAAAATCAAATGAATCCTGTATGTCGGATTTTTGCTTATAATATAAGTAGCAAATTTTAGACTTGAGAGTCTCGTAGGTTGTCTGTACCAAAAAACACTAAAGATTGCGGTAGTCGCGGAAGATGCCAAGCTGGCGCGCTAGAGCCATGCGGGCCGCGATCAACCCCCATTCACTTCTCCCTCCCACGAATTCCGCATTGGCCTCACACAAAGCAAGAGACCAAGGGCAGGATGATTCTGGCGAGCTGGTGGAATGACGATAACTGCCACAACCACCGGCCACATGTCGCCAAACGAGGAACCAAGCCTCGACGCCTTGGATGCGGGTGCGGAACAATTGACCTCTCGTGCTCCTGTATATGCTAACATAGGAGGTACATCCAGTGGACTACGATCCGATTGAACACTTGAATGCCGTTTTCTCCCATCCATCCACCCTATCCTCTGTTTCTCAAATCTCCGACGCCCTGAACGAATGCGAAGATGAGCTAGACGATAACATCGGCATGCTAGTGGAGGAGCAGGTCACCTCCAATGCTGATAGTGTGGAACGAATCCAGGCAGCTAAGGCTGACCTGTCAGAGCTGTTTAAGAAGATCGATGACGTGCGTGAGCGCGCAATGAAGACCGAGCAGTCAATCACCGAGATGACAGCCGACATCAAGCAATTAGACAACGCAAAGAAGAACCTCACACTATCCATGACGGCACTCAAGCGCCTGCAGATGCTGACGACGGCGTATGACCAGCTCCAAGCTCTTAGTCGGACGCGGCAATATGGAGAATGTGCACAGTTACTCCAAGCTGTCATTCAGCTCATGGCTCATTTCAAGTCATACCGATCGATTGACCAAATCGCAATGCTCAGTCGGAATGTCGCAGATATACAACGAGACCTCCAAGAACAGGTCTGTGAGGACTTTGAGCTAGCCTTCGCCAAGGGTGAGGTAGGCTCGAAACGTGCGATGCTCGCGGAGTCGTGTCTAGTGGCAGATGCCCTGGGTGAACACGCACGGTCCCGACTAGTGACTTGGTATTGCAATACACAGCTCCGTGAGTACCGGCAGGTCTTCCGGAACAACGAGGAGGCTGGGTCATTGGATAACATCGCCCGCCGATATTCATGGTTCCGGCGCATATTGAAGATATATGACGAAGAGAACGCGGCCATCTTCCCGGCTTCGTGGAGGGTAAATGAGGTCCTGGCCAATGTCTTCTGTGAGGGTACACGGGACGATTTCAAGGGTATTTTATCCCGATCTGTACGAAGCGGACAGACGATCGATGTCAATCTGCTCCTCTCGTGCTTGCAAGAGACGCTTGATTTCGAGCATTCTCTTGAGCGTCGTTTCGCCCCTTCGTCGCGTGCATCTGTTGATACATTTGCCTCTGCCGAACCGCCCGTATTCAACCAGTCAATTTCCGAGGCCTTCGAGCCATACCTCAGTGTCTGGGTCGAGGCCCAAGACAAACAACTTGCAGCCCTGATACCGAAGTACCGCCAACAACCACTCCAAGTACCGGACGAGGAGGAATTCAACTCACATATTGTAATTTCTTCTTCGACTGAGCTTTTCACTTTCTATCGGCACGCTTTGCAACAATGTGCCAAGCTCTCGACTGGCGGCAGTCTAGCGGAGCTGGCCAAGGTGTTCGCCAAATATCTGGACCAATATGCCCAGCAAGTACTTCTCAATTATATAAGTGAACGACCAACAGTTCACACGCCGTCTAGAGTGCCCTCAGTGGAAGATTACGTCTCGGTTTTGAACACTGCTGATTACTGCTACACGACTTGCAGCCAATTGGAAGAGAAGATTAGGGGTAGATTGGATGAAAACTTGAAGCAGTCTGTAGATCTGCAAAGTCAAGCAGACTCTTTCATGGGCATTGCATCCGCTGCTGTACGAGGCCTTGTGCGCCAAGTCGAAATCGCCCTCGAGCCTTCCTGGCGTGAAATGCGCAATACCCCGTGGGCTAAAATCGAGGCAGTCAGTGATCAGAGCTCATATGTTGGCGAGATGCTCTCCCGGACGAAGGAGAAGGCAACTGGAATTCTAAAGTTGTTGCATAAGCAGCAATATGCGCGTGCCTTTTCCGATCATCTGGTGGAGCTCATGTCGAGCCAGTTCATTAGCAATGTCTTCCAATGCAGGCCGCTTTCAGAAACCGGCGCAGAACAGGTATGATGTCCCTTATACGATATCATTATATATCTTACTAACTCCATTCATAGATGCTTCTTGATTCCTATGCTCTCAAGAGCGGTCTTACGTCCCTGCTACCTGCTCCAGCACCCGCCGGATTTGTCAAGCGTGTGAACGCCAGCTTCTTCAAAATCGAAACTCTCCTCAAAACCCTCCAGGTCCGGCCGTCACCACCGGAAGCTCTTGTGCAAGCATACCTTATCCACATTGCCGACCGCAATAACAACAACTTCCGCAAAATTCTCGATCTCAAAGGCATCCGCAGCCGCCAAGATCAAAACCACCTTGTAGAGCTATTCCAGCTTCACCGTGCATCAGACCGCTACGCATCTAGCCTCCAGCAGAGCAACCCAATCCTTGCCTCTCTCCAAGGACCATCCGCCACCGCCACGGGCTCCGTATCCCAAGGCCTAGGTCTAGGCACCACGGCCGCCGCAGTCATGCCCTCACGTTTTGACGCCTCGATGCTCGGCTCTGCCATCATGTCCGCTGCCAAAGACGGCGTCGACCGCTTCGGAAACCCCAGTCTGAGCACTCTGGGTGCTGGGGCTACTGGGACAGCTGCATCTACATCTGGCGTGACCAGCCCATCAGGCACCTTGTCCCCTTCCCTGCCCAGCTCCGCCCTACAATCTAATACCATGCACACGCCAATAGACAGCGCCACGGGAAATCTCAACGAGAACCTGAAGAACATTGGTAAATTCTTCCGCCGCGATCTTGGCGGATTTGGGGGCCGGTTCGGGCGGAATACTGAAGATGGGATGTAGGTCCTCACCTATTTTCATGATGTTTTTGTTTCTTTTCTGGTTATATCTTGACTCGGGCGTGGATACCATTGTAGAAATGTTCTTTGCCATTTTGGCTGGTTTGTTCGGGTCATTGTAGCTTATGTATGCTCAAGGCACCCCTCCAGGGCTGTCTTGAACTCATGTTTTGCAGTTGTATACCATTTGGATTGAATGCATTGAATGCCACATCCCTGTTATTTTGGATATAATTCGTCCATATTTCTCAGTTGCACATATCAAAATCCAATCTATTGCCTGGGTGGGTCAGTTTTATCCGAAAATATTCTCTTTCAGTCCACGCCCTTCCAATGACATGTCCCGATAAGGAAGGGCTCTACACAGTAAAACATCTATATCGACTTTCTCCATGGTCACCTACAATCATTTCCTTTCCCTGTCCCAAGCCGACCCCAATTCATCAAAACACCCACAATGAATCCCCAAACCATCCAAGAACCCCAATCCCAGGGATACACCCTCCGCACACACCGACCAGGTGATGTGGGCTGGATAACCCACCGACATGCAGTACTATACGAAAAAGAATACGGCTGGGGCACGAAAATGGAAGCGCTAGTAAGCAAAATCGGCGCAGAATTCCTCGACAGCTATGACGCATCCACAGACCGGTGCTGGATCGCCGAGCGGAACGACGAGTTCCTGGGCTGTATAATTCTCATTCGAGACCCAGATCCAGATGTTGTCAACACGGCTAAACTGCGTCTTCTCCTTGTTGAGCCCAGTGCGCGGGGCCTCGGGCTTGGCCGTGCTTTGATCGAGCAATGTACGCGGTTTGCGCGCGAGACGGGGTATGCGCGGATTCGGCTTTGGACACAGAATGTTCTAGTTTCGGCTAGGAGGTTGTATGCGAAGGAGGGATATCGGCTTGTTAGTTCTGAGGAGCATGACTCTTTTGGGGAGAAGATTGTTGGGGAGTGTTGGATGTTGGATTTGTGAGGGAATGGTTTTTATGTACATGATTATATTTGTTTGTGGTGTAGTGCGAAGAGGGGATTTGGTTACTTCACTTTGCTCTTCTAGGAGAAGGGGCTAAATGCAGAATATGTATTAACCAAGGAGAAGAGACATGCAAGAAATGAAAATACAGCACAAGAAAAAAAAGGTGTACATATATATCCGAGAAAGGAAATTTATCACGTGGTGACAACGGCATCTGAAATAAGGTAAGTGGGTCAATATATGGGGCCTCACGTGATGTAGGTCTGTATAAAGTTGAGGTATTTCCTAGATGGGTGGAGAGTATTACGGTTATTTTGCCGTATTATCTATGTAAGCTCAGGTGAGAAACCAGCCAGTCAGATAATTTCTCCTACAAGGGCGTTTTTAACTTTGTTTCTATAGGTGATCATTATTCCAAATGATGAGGCCCTTCGGGAGGCAGGTAGCTAGCTTGTGGCAATCTTGTACTGAGTCTAACGCTTTTAGATGTCTTTCTTCGCCCTTGTTCACCTTCATAGTTGGTACCGACAAGACGGAGATAACCGCGCATTCTGCTGTCTTTGCAGGGTTTTCTAAAAATGTGCATGTACTTATGAATGGTGAAATAATGAGGCAAAAACAAGACATATTGACTGGTCAGAGGTCGATGTTGACACATTCGCTCGGTTATGTAAATTTACCTCTCGCCAAAACTACACCCCCACTTCATCTCGCCTGGTTGATGGGTATCTTCTAATACAGCCTATACCTTAGCCTCTACCTGAGCCCGAGCTCTCGCCTGAGTTTGAGAATGAATGGAGTCTCGACAGACAAATCTCTCGCATCCGAGGACCTTCTTCGGTGATCGTGAAGTCCTATGCAATAAGATAATCCCTGGACCGGAAAATTGCACGATGAATTTGCGCACAGGGCCTCATGGTTCTGGGCTCGCAAAATGCCAATTTGGACTGTGCTTTCACGCCACCTAAGAATACCTGGCCCTGGGAAGACTTCACTCCTCTATCTCTCGAACAAGCCCGACTCTATGTGCTGGCTGACAAATATGACATAGAATCGTTGTGCCAGCTAATCATTTCCGCACTGTATAAACCTCTGAAACGCTCCAAGCTATATGACACCGGAGTGGTGGTATCATTGAGCTTGTTCGATTTGTCTACTCGAACACACCGCCAAATTATGGTAAGTACGATGCTATGAGGAATTTATTAACACGTTATGTTGCTTCTATTCTTAGACAAATTGGCGAGAACAAATATTGTCAGGAGCATTTAAGTAGTTCTTTCGTCTCTCATCTCTGTCATGTCATTTGGAGAGACGACTAGTGAAATACTCATATGAGGGGGAAAAAACGATGACTCTTTCAGGTTTATCTCAGTGAATTTCGGTAACTTGTTGATGATGGTAGAGCTAATGGGGGGCTGGTATTCGATAGAGAGATCTAGCGGGGGAGGCACCTCAGTCCAGTCCAACTCGTGGATTGGATTAAGTGAGGGCATGTAGGATAAGTAGACGGGATATTGCAAAATTTACCCACTTTATCTCAGTCGAAAAATGCTTGATACTTGATAAGTATTTGATTTCCAATCATGGTTGCGTTCAACTGTTGACTAGTGAACATGGGTCGCCAACATTCTCCTTCTCTCACCTCAGTCACCCACCACAACTACCCACCCAGTAATGCTTGAAGAGACCTCCACACTGCTTGATGGGCACAAAACCACAAACCACAAGGTGGTTATCGATATAATGGTTGTCCGCTGTCGTCTTCTGCCTATCCGTTGCGGGGGCCTTTCTCCATGTCCCCGTATGAGTAATTGTTTATCTCGTCCAAGTAGCAGCCCTGGAGCTGTCCAGTGCTGACTTGCTCTTGGAAGTGTCGGGATAGCTAACCCTCAAGTGTTAAATAAGCATTACGAAGAGTAAGATTTTAGAGAACGAGTTTTTGATTGAGCAACCATCTATTACGGCAGCTGCACAAATAGAGATAGCGAACAGGATTTCCCCCAGCCACCAACTACACAATTGTCTACGGCGACAACATATTGGCACTACTATCGCAGGTCGTATGAAGGGCATCTGTAATCTTTGTCACAAGTCAGCAATTGTTTGCAAAGTGAGGAGTCCAAGTCAAAAGGTATGTGAGGGTAAAGGCATGGCGTCATTAAAAAATTAGAGTGTTGTTGTTGCATTATTTTAATCTTCAGAGCGCCCCGGAGGGGGGCGTAATGCTCGGGGTTAAAAATTTATAATCATCCGCCAGGGTGATATGAGGTGGTGTGGGCAAGGGGGAAAGAAAGGGGTGGAAAAAATTTTTGAAAACTCACCAATTCTGTGGAAGCGAACAATGGGCGTAGCTACGACCATTATACGAGTCCTAGGTTTCCGAAGAAAATCCATTGCCAAGACATGTTGTTTCATTCCCGGTCGCTATTTCAAGCGCCGGTTCAAGTAAATCTAATACATGGCATTCGCATCCCATCGAGGAGGCGCTTAGTCGAAGAGACCGAAGCCCATGTCCTCATCGGACTCCTCCTCGTCCTCAGCGGGAGCTGCGGCAGCAGGGGCGGCACCACCGGAGGTGGCGGCGGCGGCAGCGACAGGAGCAGCAGAGGCGTACGCATCGGGGTTAGCGATGCGGTCCTTGAGGTCATCAATCTCAGCCCAGCTGTAGTCGGTGGCGACGGCAGCGGCGAGGACCTTCTTGTATCCGTTGACCAGGGAGTGGAAGACGGAAGGAAGGGTGGGGTAGTTGGCAGCCAGGGAGACAGCGGTGACGGTAGCAATAGCCTGGGAGAAGGCGGACAGGAGCTGCTCGTCGGTGATGTCGAGAACCTCGGCGCCGAAGCACTGACCGTTCTCGTAGACCTGGGTGATGGCCATACCGTAGGTGAACGGAGAGATGTTCAGCAGGTTAAGGAGGGTAGCCTCGGAGGCACCGACCTTGTTACCAGCCTCAACGAGCTTGAGGTCGGAGACAATCTCAATGGTACCACGAGCAATCTTGGTGGGGACACCGAGAGCCTGGAAGAAGGCGGTCTTACCGGGCTCCATACCAGTGTTACCGGCGGGAATCCAGACATCATCGGGGGCGAAGGCACCGGCACGAGCGGGAGCAGCGACACGGTTGGCAAGGATCTTCTCCTTGATGGACTTCAGGTCACCGTTGGTGAAGATGAAACCGACGTTGCCACGGACGTGGGGAAGGAGACGCTCCCACTCGGGGTTCTCAGTGACGAAACCCTTAAGGGCACGACGAACCATGGTGTTCTTACCCATCAGGACGACGGCCTCTCCACGGAGGGAGATACGGATCTCGTGCATCTGCTGGGAGCTGACATTGTCAACTCCGACGATGAAGATGGTGCTGTACTCATTGAGACTGTAATATAGCTTGTTAGAAATTTTGAATCAAGTCAATTGCCAGGAGCCATTGAGGAAACTAACAGAGTACGCAGCTTCTCAAAGTAAGCGGTCTTGGTTGCTGACTTGCCCCCCATTTCTTCTTGTTTTTAGTGAAGATAGGTTGTTTAAGGGAATTGGTGTGGTTAATGAAGGAGAAGAAAAGAAGAGCTGGGCGATTTCGGGAAAATCAATTTTGGTGGTGCGCTCGCTAGTGGGTCACGTGATGTGAAAAGTAGACCCGCCCAAGATGGACAGCCATGGCGGGAATTCGATCAGAGGGATCTCTAGAGCTCTGATGGTTATTGGTTGCCTTCTTACCTGCAATTAATACACCGTTGGACCATTTGAGAGCTCATTGATCATTCTCATTTTGTGAATCAAAGCTCTTCACTATGGCTGGTCTCCAACACCCATTCCACTGTCTGCGATATGTCAACAGACAGTCAGCAGGCCAATCGGATATCCTTATTGCCACTGCTGGTCGCAATCTCTATTCTTACAATGCGTCCAGTGGTCAGCGTTTGGATGTGTGGCCTCAGCCCGTAGACGCCGATGCGGAGGATAAAAGCTCTGACGCAGCTCCCGCAGATGCATCTGAAAGCCACGGCCCCCCAGAAAAGCGAAGAAAGCTGTCTTCAACCTCTGATGAACAAAAGGATGCCAAACCTGAGTCAAAAACTAAGGATTCGAAAAAAGAAGCTTCCAACTCCTGGACCAACATTCCTCTGGTGACTGTTGCCCATGGCAAATATGTAGTGATCATGACCTCCGAGGACAAATGTGTTCGAGTCCTGAGTTTGGACAACGAAGGCAAACTCCAACAATTGAGTGCTCGGTGAGTGACTATTTTTCTATTTACAAGCTCGCCAAACTCATCATTTATAGTACAATGCCCAAGAAGCTCTCTGCGCTTACTCTGACTCCCGATGAGAACAACATCTTGTCGGGTGACAAATTCGGAGATGTGTACACTTTCCCTTTGATTCCAAGCGGAGAATATGTGAAGGCCCAGACCCCAGCGAAACCATATGAGCCAGCTGCCACAAACCTCACGGTGCACACGAAACGCAATCTTGAATCATTGGAGCAACAAATGCGACAAGCTGCTCTATCGAAGACCAATCCAGCAGAGCGAGTTGCGCTAAACTTCGAGCACCAAGTCATTATCGGTCACGTTTCTTTGTTGACGGACTTGATCTCTGTTACCCGGCCTGCGGACTCGACTGTTGGCAAGCGGAATTACATACTGACTGCGGATCGTGATGAGCACATCCGTGTCTCCCGCGGTGTTCCCCAAGCGCATGTAATTGAGCAATTCTGCTTTGGCCACACTTCATTCGTCAGCAGTCTGTGCGTCCCTTCGTTCCAACCCAAGGTTCTCATCTCGGGTGGTGGCGACAACTATCTGCTTGTGTGGGACTGGCTCGAGAACCAGATCTTACAGAAAGTTCAGCTTCCCGGGGCGGAAGGAGAGACTACAGTGCGCGGCATTTGGGATGTTTCCCTTGCGCCTACCGCAGACAACGCCGATCCTGTGAAGGCAATCTTTGTTGCACTTGAGGGGTACGTTCCGATAGCTACTGATGATGTGTATAATTTTCCTAACATTGAGAGCAGATCTTCACAACTTCTTTACTACACTCTCGAAAGCAACAACACGATAACTCACCAAGATACCCTTCAGCTTTCAGGAAATGTTCTTGCACTGACTGGTATTGATTCAAGAGGCTCTATTCTTGTTGCTGTGGATACTTTGCGGGAATCCAATTCGACAAGTGCCTGGAAGTCATCTTCCCAACCTCCTCTGGAAACCTTCGGGCTCAGTTCTGGAAGGTTGGCTCCTGTAGAGGACTCTATGGTCATCAGAATCAACTCCGAAGGCACCTCAAGTATTCCTACTCCATTGGAGCAGAAACAGCAAAAGGAGCTCAATGATTCAATGTACAATTTGGGCAACCTGCGGAAGAGAGATGACCCGTACGACGACTAAAAGCATGCTTTTGATGAATGTACAGCAAATGATTAATTAGAGTTCCAAATATATACATGTGTAATGCAACAGTCTCCATGATAATTTGTCAACATAAAAAGAGAGAAGAAAAGTGTCGTTGTAAAATTCGCATTACACTGGTCAAAACATATATTCTAAGTTTTTCCTCACCACCTTTGTTGGAACCAGTCTCCATAAATTCAACAATCAACCTCGCGCACAGGATAAAGACTTGGCTCAGCACTCAGTTGTAGATGTCCATTCTAGGTCCCGTGAGTGAACGGGCAACAGCCTATAGGGGCATCATTTTCCCACAAGCTGTCGGCACATTTCTCAACTGCGGTAAGCACTGTCTCCTTCCCCAATGAATTATCGCAATTTATACCGGTTACTTTCGCCTCATACACGTAACCATTGAATGCTTCCCCGTTTAGTTCCGTGCTATAAATCAAGCTGCATGAAGTGATGGTGATATTAGTCTTTGTTTTGTCGTCAAGGTCAAGAGTGTTGTTGGTATCCGTGTCGAGTGCTTCGTCGTCATATCTCACAAGGATCGAGCTTGCAAATATCTCCACTGTTGCATTGTCTCTAGCAAGAGATGGGTTAACAAGTCCACATGTGAGAATGCCATATAGGAAAATGTTAGGATTGACCATCATCTTTCGGTATATATGTAGTAGATTGGTTAGGGCATATTCTTTATGGGGTATGCAACGAAGAAAACCAATTACTAATGAGGGAAGACTGGAGCTGTATGCTCACAAGAGGTTCTATACTGTACAAGATTTGAATTTCTCTTGGGAAACATATTTTTTTGGCAGCAAGGATGGACATATTTGCTTTATATCTACTATTCCATCCGTCCACCGGGTTGACTAGCAAGTCAGAGTGTGTCCTGATAGGATGACCCTAAGGGAATGAGACATTATTAACCCATCACGGCCTAGATCTGCTGAGGATCTCCCGTGGACGGTCCGATCCAATTAACCTCCAGTCACAGTTTTTTTTTTAGTTAGACTTATGGTGGTTAGAAGCAGACTAGAGCATGTTTAAGTCCTCAGGGGCTCCCGTGACGCGGCCTTTGAGCTACGGGACAACCATAGGGCTATCATAGCAAGTAATGCTCTTAATAGGCAGTAAGAATCCTTGGGGGAAAGGCGGATAGATCAACCTCTAGAAGAGCAAGTTGTCTAAAGAGACAATGATGTGTCGGTGATGTCCAATTGTTAAACGCACAACCATGCTTGTCAATTCGATAACCCGAATTCTAGCTATGACCTAAGGACAAGAAATTACTTTATCAAGAATAAATAGTAAAAAGATACCTCGGGAAGGAACCGAAGAAGGTTAGGAAGACGGGTATAGGTAAACCGTCCACTTGCCACTCCAATTTTCCGATCAAATCACGGGCCGCGGTAACCGGACCTTCTTATAATCCCACTTCCCCCTCCATCCCACTTGCATATTCCATCAACAAAATGCAGGAACAATTTGAGCCTTTGAAGAACGATTTGCTGCTGAGGGCTGCACGGGGTATGCCCACTATGTGTATTGTGTTTTAATCAGAGCTGACAATCGCAGGTGAGAAGGTGGAGCGTCCTCCGATCTGGGTTATGCGACAAGGTGAGTTCAGTTTACTCGTACACCACGTCCTCAAGAATCAATTGATTGACATTTCCCCCCTTCTTTATTCAACAGCTGGCCGATACCTCCCCGAATACCATGAGGCGAAGGCGGGCCGCGACTTCTTCGAATGCTGCCGCACACCCGAAATCGCATCGACCCTTACCCTCCAGCCCATTGAGCGTTATGAAGGCCTCATCGATGCCGCTATTATTTTCTCCGATATTCTAGTCATTCCCCAGGCTATGGGTATGGTCGTGGAGATGCTGGACAAGAAGGGACCTCATTTCCCCGAGCCCCTCGACTCACCGACAGACGGGCAGTACGAGAAGATCATGGCGAAGAATGTGGATGTGAAAGCGGAGCTGGACTACGTCTACAAGGCAATTACCCTCACACGATTCAAGCTCAAGGGCCGCGTGCCCCTGATCGGCTTCTGTGGTGCACCATGGACGCTACTGTGCTACATGGTCGAAGGCGGTGGCAGCAAGCTCTTCGTGCAATCCAAGAAATGGGTCTACAAGTACCCTACCGAGGCACAGGCTCTTCTGCAGAAGATTGCCGAGATCTGTGTGGAATACCTTGCGCTCCAGGTCGCTGCCGGAGCGCAGCTGGTGCAGGTCTTCGACTCCTGGGCCGGCGAGCTGTCTCCCGTCTCGTTCAAGTCGTTCTCCCTTCCTTACCTGCGCCACATATCCGCCAACCTGCCCAAGCGGTTGCAGGAGATGGGCCTGGAGCCTGTGCCGATGACCGTATTCGCCAAGGGTGCCTGGTACGCTCTGGATGACCTTTGCGATTCGGGCTACAATGTTGTCGGCTTGGACTGGCTGCACGATGCCGGTGAGGCCATGCGCATTGCCAACGGTCGTGTGACTATCCAGGGCAATGCGGATCCTGGCATGCTCTATGGTGGCCCTCCAGCTATTACTGCCACTGTTGAGCCCATGGTTGAGGGTTTCAAGAAGGGTAAGCAGGGATGGATCTGCAACTTGGGCCACGGTATGTCAAAAACTCTTATAATTTCGTGCGGCATATCATTTAACTAATTGTCTCCTTACGCAGGTGTCACTCCATTCGTCGATCCCGAGAACCTCAAGTTCTTCTTCGAAGAAATCCACCGCTTGACCGTATAATTATGTGTTTTTTGAATCTTAAAAGCGGTCGGCTTCTCTCCCGACTCAGATCAAAAGACTATATTGGATTAAAAACATATCTTTGGGCGTGAATATTTTCAATTCTCAGGGTATTTAGGGCTATGTATGCAGGCCTTATGAAATTAGACAGCGATATCCTCGTTCCTGTATAGCAGACACTGCGGTTAGTCTTGATGATGAAACAGCCAACTGATGCAACTGCGAGCAGAGCAAGGGCTGCTTTATGCATTGCAATAGACCATGCACCAAACACAACATACCATAGCTCAGGCTTCTCCTTCATGAAGTTGGCCATCAATTCCTTGCACTCGGCATTATCCAAGACAACAACCTCCTTGCCCCTGTTGAGCAGAAGCTCCTCACCACCCATGAAGCTCTGGTTCTCACCAATGACAACCCGCTTCACCTTGTAGAGGATGCAAGCACCGGTACACATATCACAGGGCGAGAGGGTGGTGTACATAGTAGCACCCTCGTAGGCAGAGGCAGGAAGACGGCCGCTGTTTTCGAGGGCGGACATCTCGGCCTTAGGGTGTGTTAGCGCTAGTTCATAAACTCTATACTAGTCGATATGGGTATAGATCGACAATTGATATCAATTGGAATATATCACGTTATACTGACATGCAAGACAGCGCTTCCCTTCTGGACGCGCATGTTGTGACCACGACCAAGGATCTTTCCATCCTTGGAGACCAGGGCAGCACCAATTGGCACACCTCCCTCAGAGAGGCCCTGCTTGGCCTCTTCGACAGCGGCAATGAATCCGGGATCTTGTTCCATTTTGAAGAGTGTAATTGATCTGAGTGTGGGCTACGGAGGAGGAAGATAAGAAAACTGCGGGAAATCTACTCCGGACTCCAGTCATGGAGGGTATCGGAAAAATCCGAACCCCTCTATGACGATTGAACCGAGTGGACCGGGAAGAGCTTTTCCACCCCCCCTTTTATCGATAAGAGATATGTGGCTAGTGGGGTGGCTCCAGGGTTGTGGCGAGGGTTCAAAATTTCTGCTTGAGTTTTTTACTGGTACGTTTACAGAGATTGTATGCAGAATACAATATGCAAAACCCCGTACTAAAAAAAAATACAAATATGATCCTATTAAATCAATAAATCGGCTATTAAGGCAGTTTTGTAGAGAATGATTTCATTGTAGACATCTAGACATTACATTTAGACGCCTGATGGGCGAATTATACGTTAGTCAGCTGTAAAAAAAAATAACATGGAAGCGCGGAGAAAATCTGCGAAGGCCATCGAAGGCCGCAGAATCCCGTAGAATCGCGCTCGGGCCATTCAGAATATACCTAGAAGCCACCAGAAGATATGAAGAAGGAAGAATAGACTGTATTCTAGAGGCAATTTGTCGATTTTGGAATGAAATTTCAGTAAAATTTGCACCAAAGCGAGACAAAGAAAACTAGTGTAAAATCCGCATTCCTTAGTTGTCGTAATTTATTGTGTCATTTTACGAGTCTCATACAGGTGCCTGGGTTAAAAAGTTACTCAGCCTTTTTTTTGACTTCGATTATTATTGTTCAGATAACCATCTTGCCCTTTCTCTCCCCCTCCACTTTCACATCTCCAGCCAGGACTTTAAAATACAATTGTCCATTTGGCATTTCTCATATTAAAAGCCGTCCTAAACTTTTCGGCGCCTTCGTCCTCCATTCTCCCGCTTCATTTCTGGATTCCACGAGAATACCTAATATCTTTCTTACACTTGATTCCCCGCATACTTCACAATGGTTAAGGAAACGAAGTTCTACGACACCCTCGGGGTAAGTTCAAACTATACTTGACTGGTTCTCAGACCGGTTTGACTCTACTTCAGAATCTGACATGGTGTTTGTTTCATTTAGGTCGCTCCCACCTGTACCGAGGCTCAGCTTAAGACTGCCTACAAGAAGGGCGCTCTCAAGTACCACCCTGGTATGTACAACCCCTAGAGACTCTGAATATACGTGTGAAACACTCAGCTGACATCGCTTCGTCACATGAAGACAAGAACACCAACAACCCCGATGCCGCAGAGAAGTTCAAGGAACTGTCCCACGCCTACGAGACTCTTTCCGACCCCGAGAAGCGTCAGATATATGATCAGCTCGGTGAGGAAGGCCTGGAGCACGGTGGTGGTGGCGGTGGCATGAACGCCGAGGATTTGTTCTCTCAATTCTTCGGCGGCGGCGGCGGCGGCGGTCCCTTCGGTGGAATGTTCGGCGGTGGCATGCGTGAACAAGGCCCCAAGAAGGCCCGCACAATCCACCACGTGCACAAGGTTAACCTCGAGGATATCTATAAGGGCAAGGTCTCCAAGTTGGCGCTCCAGAAGTCCGTCATCTGCAGTGGCTGTGATGGCCGCGGTGGAAAGGAGGGCGCTGTTAAGGAGTGCGCTGGCTGCAATGGTAGCGGTATGAAAACTATGATGCGCCAGATGGGTCCCATGATCCAGCGCTTCCAGACCGTCTGCCCCGACTGCAACGGTGAGGGCGAGATCGTCCGTGATAAGGATCGCTGCAAGAAGTGTAACGGCAAGAAGACCGTCGTTGAGCGCAAGGTTCTTCACGTTCACGTCGACAAAGGTGTGCGCGATGGCCACAAGATTGAGTTCCGCGGCGAGGGTGACCAAATGCCTGGTGCCTTGCCCGGTGATGTCGTGTTCGAGATTGAGCAGAAGCCCCACGCTCGCTTCCAGCGCAAGGGCGACGACCTGTTCTACCAGGCCGAGATCGACCTGCTTACCGCTCTTGCCGGCGGTGCTGTCCACATTGAGCACCTCGATGATCGGTGGATGACCGTCAACATCGCCCCTGGCGAGGTTATCGTTCCCGGTATGTGACTTACCTTCTTTTCCCACACAAAACCTGGTGAAAATTGTTACTAACAATCCTTTCTAGATGCCATTAAGGTCATTCACGGCCAGGGTATGCCCTCATTCCGCCACCACGACCACGGTAACCTGTACATCAAGTTTGATGTCAAGTTCCCCAAGAAGGAGGAGCTCCAGAACCTGGAACTCCTTGAGAAGGTCCTTCCTCCTCGCTCTGAGAAGGTCGTACCCCCACCCGACGCCATGGTCGAGGATTTCGAGCTTGAGGACCCCGAGAACGAGCACGACCAGGCCCGCGCCCACGGCGCGGCCGCGTCCGGCATGGATGAGGATGACGAGGATGTGCCCGGCGGTGCCGAGCGTGTGCAGTGCGCTTCCCAGTAAAAGGATTCCGGAGACAATTTCCGTGCCGTAAATGGGGGTTGATGCCAGGCCAGTGATGAAGACTTCGCTTATGATACCATGTGAAGGGGGCCCTTCTCCTTAACCCCGATTTAACGCGGGGAAAACCTGTTTGTTTTCTTTATGCTTTGCAATGGCGTTTCCTCCGAAGACCTGGAAGATATCATTTTCTCATTTTTCTCTTTGTCTT
Source organism: Penicillium fimorum (assembly GCA_028828255.1). Taxonomy (NCBI): domain Eukaryota; kingdom Fungi; phylum Ascomycota; class Eurotiomycetes; order Eurotiales; family Aspergillaceae; genus Penicillium; species Penicillium fimorum. Next base: position 4,498,577 of record JAPWDS010000003.1, on the reverse strand, counting down.
CTCGGGCTCCATTTCTCAATTTTCTGTAATTCCTCTTGTCAAACTTTTTCTTCTTTTGCATACAAGTTTCGGGTCCTTGATCCTTGCTTTTTTTTTCACGTTTGTCGCCCATTTTATGTTTTCCATGGGAACTGGGGTTTGTGGGAGTTGCGCTGACGATGGGAAAGAAGTCATGAATCGAAGATGGATGGGATGAGACCATGATTGCGGGCTTAGCTCTTACGAACGGATCTAAAAGATTCCTGTTGCCCACGCTGGCTTTATCCTAGGATGAAGCTCTTGGAGGGGGGTCGTGGCGTGATCATGATGGATTCGTGTTTTTTTTTTGTTAGCCTGCACTCTGATGATAGCCTTTGAATAGACATTGTGTATTTTCGTTCCAATGCATTTGCTCACCTATAAGGATGGTTTTTCATACGAGACATGTTGGTAGTCAGTCGTAAGAGTAGTCGTAAGAGTGAAGAGAAGGAGATTGAAGTGCGGGATAGCTTCGTTGGAAGTCCTCAAGGTCCTCCGTGTTGTTGTAGGACTAACTTCCAAGGTCGTCCTCTGTGAAACTTAGTAGTAGGTATATTGATCAGTGTAGAATAGGTAATATGAAAGTGTCTCACATCGTAACGAGTTGGGTGGTGTGAGCTATTCAGGCAAAAACCGGAAGATACTACGCGCGTGGTCTGACACGACAATTGCTCATTACCTAGGTAAAAATAAAGAGCCTCGATATTTAACTACAACATGAACATAATATGGCGATTGGAAGATTATGCCCACATAGGAAAAATTGCCCAGAGCGTACTGGAAATCATGTACCCATCTTGTTCGGGGGTGAGGGGATGCTTAGTATATTTTATATTTAGAACGGTATGGGTGCATATTATAATGGGATTGCTGCTAGCTATTATATTTCGTCCTCGTCCTCGCTCTCCGGTTGATCCTCATTAGCCCAATAGTTCTCCCTCATCTTCTACCTCCGCTCTTCCTCGTTGCCAGTATTTCATGTTACAGTGACGGATATGGAACTTTATATCCAATTTCTGACGTAACAATGGCAACTCTCTAGTCCTGTTGTAGATTGTCCACCAACGGCATAGGCTTGGGATGCGAGGTCCGAGTATGATCCATATAATATCGTATGTAGCCCCGAGTAGTTGAGAGAAAGGAGAGTTGTGTTTCCTGCGTTGATGGCATCGATGGCATCGATTTGCATCATGGTCCTAGAAATAAATAAATAAACAGTTAGATTCAAGCCGTCATTAGAATAGAGTGTATCAACTGAACATACTTGATGCTGAGACCGATGTCATTAGAACCCAATAGATGCCAAGTAGCTAGGGGAAAGAGGACCATCGTATAACACAATCCGATCATCATCCTCTATCATGTAACCGAAGAAATCACAGTATCCTGTGGCGCAACTGTAGAATATTGATCGGGGACATCTTGTATCCGGACCTGCTATTGTCCTCCTACTCCAGTATCTTTTGCCTTCGTGGTCACAGTCACATGTGGGGTTTTCCGCCAAAACACCTCGTTGATCTCCAAAGCAAGCAAATGCTTCGCAGTGACAGCATTTATAGTATGGACGGTTTGCATTGCCATTCGCATTCCATAGCGCACAGTACGTCAGTTTGGTAGGTCCGTCACATCTAAGACAGTGGGAATTGAAAAGATTGTCCATATTCAGAGTAGAATGATTGCTTTCTGTAATGGCTGAGGTTTCTGCAGGCAGATATCGAGGGATGAAGGAAAAATTGGAAGAATAGGGAGATGATGGTCTATTATACAACATGGTGTGGCTCAGCCTACGTGCTAAGCGCCCAACACACCTTCATTGTGTTGGGCGCTTAGCACGATTATGCTCCCAAGGCTGATTTGAGTCATTTAAAGAGGGCGCAGGTGTGGCTGTGAGAGAGTCGGACTCATGCATTGTAACATCGTGGGATATGGTCACATAGTGCTATGGAGCTTCCGAAGGTGACATGTGCTAGAACCGAGAGTGCATTGTTGACCATAGTTGCAGGGCTGTGCACTGTTGTACTTTTATCTCAATCCCTTTGATAAAAATGAGCATGTTGATAATAAAGATGATGATCGGCTTGGACATAGGTTGCAAAGATTTGAATGATCAAACGGCGATCAGGGAATGGGAGGCAGTGGGATCGCTCCCGCTGAGCCCCAACTTAGTATCGAATTTCTCAATACAGCATAATATAGAATCCGTTCTGGACGAGAGTGAGTATTTGATTACGGATTCAATCAAACCTACTTGTCTACAGCCCCCACGCACGCAGACTACTCTTTATTCTTTCTGAGAGACCAAGTGGCAGGACTCTTAGCATCTCGTTTGCCAAACATTATCCGGTTTGAAATCCAACCACCGTAACAAGCTTAAGACAGAATTGAGCAGTGACTATGCTAAACAGCGAACCAATTATGGACTTACACGACGCTGCGCAGCAAACGAAAAGTGGCGTCCCCTTGCAACCCTCAACGGAACTGCCATATTAAGGCACTACAGTTTAAGAAAGTTACTTAAACCTAGCAGAGCATCATTCTTATAATTAAATCAGTTCCGCTGCCGTAGTTCGATTCATTCTATGAACAACAATGAGACTGACAAGGCACGCCCCGGTCAAGCGTTGGTGTAAGCGCTAACTTCCCCACTCAAAGCTGCACATATTGAAAAACTTTCAGACGCAGAAGACCTCATTGAATTCAAAGAATCGGCACAGAAAGGCCTGGGCGTGTTTGCAAAAACCAACATACCTCGCGGTACCCGTGTCATTTCAGAAAACGCCTTGCTCGAAATCGACATCAAAACCGTAACCCTGAACAGTATTGTGCCAGCCTTCGAACATCTTCCACCTTCCCAGCAAAAATCCTATTTGGAGCTCTATGGATATGCAGGCGAATTATTCAAGCACTTTGTGGAGTATGAGACAGGAAAGAGCTGGCAGGAACTACCGGAAGTGCACCGCAAAGTGCTCGCCATCTATGCAGCCAACGCCTTTGGCTACGTCTTCTTCCTCGGCTCTCGAATCAACCATTCATGCATTCCAAATGTTAACTTTGCGTATAATCCAATACTCAGAGAAGAGGTGTTCCATGTCATACGCGACATCGTGGCAGGCGAGGAGCTTACAGTCATGTACATTGATGGAACCAATCTCACTCAAGGCCAGCGCCAGAACGAGCTGAGCAGATATGGATTCCAGTGCACCTGTCCGGCATGCGAGGATACTGTTCAAGGAAGACAGAGGGAGAGAAAGCGGGCTGAGTTGGCCATCCTCGACCAAGAACTCGCTGCAACCGCAGATGATGGCACAAACGAGTCTTACAGAAAGAGGCTACAGGTAGTACAGAAAATGTCAGCCATACAAAAGTCGGAGGGTTTGCTGAATCGACAGCTTAGATTTGTGTGAGTACCATCCCTTGGTTATATAGTCGTCATGCTTACATTTTCTTCTAGCTACTACGAAGCTGCTAAGTGCTGTCTGAAATTGAAGGAGCAAACTATGGCATATTTGTGGATTGAGAAAATAATGGAGGTTGACCTTTACTGCGTCGGAAAAGATCATCCCGAATACAGGAAAATGCTTACAATCGCCGAAGTGATAAGACGAGCGGTGAGTGTGCCAGAACCAATCTCCGAGGGCACGGTGGAATGGTTCATGAAGGATTGACCTGCGGAAATATATATCGTCATGTGAATATCGAGGTGCTTATCCGAAGGGGTACGATTTGTCGAGTGACTGTGAGGAGTGACTGTGAGGGCAACAAGCCTCACAATATTAAAGCTAGTTGACTTTCTTCGGGGGGGGGGGGGGCGAGAGGCCGTGTGTTGCTCAATAGCGATAGGTACGTAATAAGACATTGAACCAGTAGTTTATCATGATCTCTGGCCTAATCTCAAGTTGTATCGAGTGGGATTTCTGTCTCGACGTAGATTCCAATATCAGCGGAGACTGTAGGGATAGAAACTTAGTCTGCTCGGCTGTTTGAACCAGATCAGCAAGGTGAGTCCGCGGAGCAACTTGATGGACTCAAGTCTAAATAAATCTGGACAAGGGTTATGGCTAGGGGATGGCTAGAGAGGAAATCCCTGCAGGTCTCTCGTAGCCCCTAGTCCAGCTAGATCGGGCAGATGAGATGACGAGATAAATAACGCAATTGTGTCAAGACCAATAATACTCGCGCCGGGATTAGAGATCTAGTTCTGCCGACTTCAGTTTAATAAGTAGAAGAGGCCGATCACATCATACGACAGGGATTATTCCGATTGTGCAAAATCAGCATTGTCCACCTAACCCGCAAGTACTTATCCTGAGCTCAAGCTTTGAGGACTGCTGCACATTATGCCCAGGAGCTCTAATCTCACCAGTATCGAACTTAGTTTAGAACAATGCCAGTTTGGTGTAACTGGTAATATGCCGTAAAGGTGCGATTTTGCCGTAAAGGTCGGGAATGGAACTGGTCTTTTTTTTTTCTCTTTAGAGAATTCTGAAGTCTCCTTCGTTATGGTACTGACTCTTCGTCAAGAGAATAACGACTACCCAGGCAAGTCTAGAGCTCCTTCATATGTTCTCCGTATTTACAATAACATTGAGTCGCGAGTTCCCCGCAGAAGTGACTTTGCGGTCGCCTTGCATATGCAATGCAAGGACCAACGAGTACCGAGAACGCATCACGACATTAGTCGCACAGACACAGGGTATGAAATAGAAGGTGGTTCATGGCGTGCTCGGATTAAGATCTCCAGATCATGGCCAAGATCCCGTATTCAGATGTAGTAGGATTAGCGAGAAGGGGACTCGGGGATCAAGAATACGGAATCCCGAGCAAGGATAGCGACGCTATATTAAAGGAAAGTAGTGTAGCGAGAACGAGAAATAAAGGAAAAAGTTCAATAATCTAACCAACTGAATCACTAGTCGGTACGGAGTACGGAGTACAAATGACAAGGATCTCGTATAAAATATGCCATACGCCGTCCCGTGTAGGAAAGACGAGGCTGAAACCGAATATCGTCTCCGAGGAGAAGCGTAATGTATGTACCATGTACTCTGTAGTGGAGATCCTTGTCCCCATGAGTACGGGTATGCAACCGTATCCAGCTGCAGATCCGGGCCATAGCTCGGAGTCAGCTGCTTGAGCTGAACGGCGCCACATTATTTCTTTTTTTGCTTCTTCTTCTTCTTCTCCCTGTCGGCTGTTTTCTCTTTTGTGTACCGCTATAATATCAAGTATGATAGCCAAGAGAATCCACTGATCTTTGGATATGTACCCATGTAACCTGAATAGCAAGAATGTCCATGGGTGGAAAGTACCGAGGAATGTATTAGGAAGGTATACCAAGCGAGGCGGAAGAAGGAAACCGAGATGTCTGATACGGCTACACAAAAAGGCCAAGATGGACATGGGTAACCTCGTGGCGCCATATTTTAAGTTAAGGGCGCAGCTCTGGGAGTACGAAGGTAGCACTTTTAGTACTTTAGGATATCCCGCTAGACGCGGGCCAACGATTAACGCTCAATGACGTGATTTAGATCTTGATTGCGTCTTTATAAATCTTTATAAAGTGGAAATAAATGCAGGGGGAAAATATATGCATATTCTGAGCGGATATCTTAAGCGAATATCAGATTGAGATATGCCCCAAAGCTTGGCCGTTGGAGCGTCCCAACAACCCTCTACTAGATTGAGATATTGGACTTTGCCAAGGTTGCTAGAGCGTAGGTTGTAAAAAGGCAACGGCCTCCGGGAGGGCTCGGTAACTCCGAGAGAATGGTGTCCCTACATATGCACCTAACAGATAAAGTAGCGCCAAGCCCACACGGACGGCAAGCGAGATGGGAGTAAATGATTTAATGAATGTCAGTTAAATAACGGGAGCAGATGATCAATATAAATTTAGATTCCAGTAGAAATATGTTTCCCAAGGTTCCCCATGGAGAAAGATTCCTATAAATTATGTAACCTAGGCGGTGGAAGTTAGAGAATATTCTTGAAACATTAAGAAATCCACCAGGAACATAAATCAAACGTGGAACCTATATTTTCCTTTCACCATCTCGCCTCCAGATTGCGTGTTCTGTAAGGTCCGTGATTGGTCTTATGACCCCACTTGTTGATCTTCTTGAGGCAAATCTCCTGGAGGCGCGTTGTCATTCGTCACCCCTACATCTTGGCACTACGTTGGCTTATCCACTTGCGGGTGTGGTCCTTCCAGGACCGTTGACATTTTGAGGAAGTTATACATTTATATGGCTATCAGGTGGGCTGAATGTTATGGGGACAAGGAAATAGTTGAACGGTTATTTATCTAATGCCTGAAATAACCAGCACATAAGATCCAAGTAATCCCCTATCATCTCGACCATGGACTCCACGTAAACGAGCGGATATACTCCACGACCCATCGTCATTATTCCAGACCGAGTGGGACTGGCGGATATTTGTGCTCTTCAGTGATCGGCTTGGATCGTCAGTGGACCTGGCCGCGTGAAATCCCTCCTTGCTTTTTTAACAGCGTGGACTCGCTTTGAAGAACCAGTTTTGTCTTTGTGTGTTAAATTGTTTTTATATCGATCATACCTGTCTAGCCCTCGTATCACCCCTGTCTGGATTTAACTCAAGCGAGCTAGGCTGAAATTTTCAAATCTTAATTTGAATCTGGGGAGATATTGCGCCATTTGGGATCGAATCACGCACCAACATTCTTGGCCTTTTTTTTTTTGCCGCGCCATGCAAAGTACGTGATCTGGTTTGACATTCTTTTTATATCCCTGATCGTCGGCACAATATCTGCTCTTGTATTTTCCATCCAACACATTCTGGTGAAGCTTCGTCTCCCGGCTTTTGATACCGTCAACTACGGTCTGTTCAAGCAGGGCAAACATGTTCGGTCAAATACCCAGGACCAAGTCCGAACTGGGCTATGCCCTGGCCAAAGGCCTCGGTATCAAGGTTGCATACAGAGACCCTCTGGGTGCTACCGGTGAGCCCGTCACAAGAGGAGAATCAACAATCTCCATGGGCACCGTTGACACATACTCATACAACGAGCCCGAGCCGACAAGCGTCGACTGGATTCGCGAGGTCACCCCGTCTGGAGCCCAACTCGGCAGATATTTCCTCAATCTGTTCCCTTTCCTCACATGGATTGGCAACTATAACCTACAATGGCTCTTCGGTGATCTGGTGGCCGGTATTACCGTTGGAGCGGTCGTGGTGCCACAAGGTATGGCCTACGCTGCCCTAGCTGGACTGGAGGTACAGTATGGTCTGTACTCCTCGTTCATGGGAGTTTTGATCTATTGGTTCTTTGCTACCTCAAAGGATATTACCATTGGCGTGAGTGATACTGCGACCGAACAAATTAAAAAATAACCTTACTGACCTCATCTTGTAGCCCGTTGCTGTCATGTCAACTCTGACTGGAACCATCGTGGCCGATGTCCAGGTTCAATATCCAGATTACCCTGCTCATTTGATTGCATCCGCCCTTGCAGTCATTTGCGGTGGTATTGTTCTAGTGATGGGTCTGCTGCGTATCGGATTCATTGTCGATTTCATTCCTCTCCCTGCCATTTCAGCCTTCATGACCGGTTCTGCTCTGAGCATTTGCTCAGGACAGGTTCCCACCATGTTGGGCGAGACGGCCGAATTTAGCACGCGCGGTCCCACCTACGAGATCATTATCAACACCCTCAAATACCTCCCCACTTCGACCTTGGATGCTGCTATGGGTGTCACGGCCTGTGCAATGCTGTATATTATCCGTTCGTCATGCACTTTCGCCGCGAAGAAGCAGCCTGCCAAGGCCAAGATTTGGTTCTTTATCTCGACTCTTCGGACCGTGTTTGTGATCTTATTCTACACTATGATTAGTGCCGCCGTGAACTTGCACCGAAGGGATGATCCGGCCTTCAAGATCCTAGGGAAAGTCCCTCGAGGATTCCAACAGGCCGCCGTTCCCACTATGGATCCTAAGATCATTTCAGCCTTCATTGGCCAGCTTCCAGCTGCGGTCATCGTTCTGCTGATTGAGCACATTGCTATTTCCAAGTCCTTCGGCCGTGTCAATAACTATACTATTGATCCTTCTCAAGAATTTGTGGCCATTGGTGTGAGTAACCTTCTCGGGCCTTTCCTCGGTGGCTACCCCGCCACTGGATCTTTCTCTCGGACAGCCATCAAGTCGAAAGCTGGAGTGCGCACACCCCTTGCTGGTGTCATTACCGCGGTCGTGGTGCTCTTGGCTATCTATGCCCTACCCGCTGTCTTCTTCTATATCCCCAAGGCTTCTCTGGCTGGTATCATTATCCACGCTGTCGGCGATCTGATCACTCCTCCCAACACCGTTTATCAGTTTTGGCGTGTGTCTCCGCTTGATGCGATTATTTTCTTCGTTGGTGTCTTTGTCACTGTTTTCACTTCTATTGAAAATGGTATCTACTGCACAGTCTGTATCTCGGTTGCCGTCCTGCTTTTCCGTGTGGCCAAGGCCCGCGGTCAGTTCCTGGGCCGTGTCACTATCCATTCCGTTGTCGGAGACCACCTGTTGGATGGCGATGGAAAGTACGGATCATTCGGCACTAACAAGAAGCCCTCCGATGACGAGGAACGCCACCATAGAACTATCTTCCTTCCCATCAACCACACCGATGGCTCCAACCCCGATATCGAAGTGGAGCAGCCCCTTCCGGGTATCTTCATCTACCGCTTTTCCGAAGGCTTCAACTACCCCAATGCCAACCACTATACCGATGCCCTGGTTGAAGCCATCTTCAAGCAGACCCGCCGGACGAACCCGAATGCCTACAACAGGCCCGGTGACCGTCCCTGGAACGATGCTGGTGCTCGCCGCGGCAAGAAGGGCGGCGACAACGATTCACACTTGCCCCTTCTCCAAGCTGTTATTCTTGACTTCTCATCCGTGAACAACGTCGACGTTACCTCCATCCAGAACCTGATCGACGTACGCAACCAGCTGGATATGTATGCCTCCCCCCGCACCGTGCAATGGCACTTTGCGCACATCAACAACCGCTGGACAAAGCGCGGCCTGGCTGCCGCAGGCTTTGGTTACCCGACCCCCGTCGCGAGCGACGGCTTCCACCGGTGGAAACCCATTTTCAGCGTGGCCGAGATCGAAGGCAGCGCCTCAGCCGCCGCCCATGCTGAAATCATCGCCAACCAACGCGAGCAATCCCACCGCAGGAGCACAGATATCGAATCCGGCTTCAAGTCTGAATCCAACACCACCGCACGTGAGACCGAAGGCATCGAGACTTCATCCGAGAACTCGGACATCATCCGCGAGGACAAGTTCCAGCGCGATATCACGGACAGCAAGGCGTACCAGAGCCGTCCTAAGGTTGCGCTCGTGCAGGGCATGAACCGGCCTTTCTTCCATATCGACTTGACCAGCGCTCTTCAAAGTGCCGTTGCCAATTCCTCGGAAGTAATCCCGCACGTTGCTTGATCTTTTTTTTATTTTTATTTTTTGCGTTTCTTTTGATTTGCACTGCATTCTCCTGCTTGCTATCTCTCTGCATGGATCAGTTGTTCCTCCCTGGCTTGGAGTCTGATCTGATATACCCCGATTATGATTTGTTAATATCATGTTTGCCTTGGCATGTTCTTTTCACATTTTCACCCTACTTTTGTCACTATCCCCTTGGTTTTGCGTGGGTTGATTTATTTGGTCTGGGTCTTGTTTGTTGGCCTTTTTGCTGGGAAGAAACGGATTGTTTGGTTTGATTTCTTCCTAGGAAGATACATACATATTTTGATATATCTATCTTTGATAGAGTTGGTGAATTAATTCTACCTTATTGTTTAAACATGGCCTGTGTAGGTCCCTTACCTAAAACCTTAAAATGCTTAAGCGTGAAAACCCCCCGAGGTCGGAGGTCGGAGGCAGATATCTGATTGATAATCCTTCCCACGCCCTGTCCTTGACCATCTCCACTTCTTCCGAGTCTAACCGCACCCCATATGTTAGACAGTTCTACATTACGCTCTCTACTTTGTCTTTTATCTAGATAATTTCAAGGGCCATTCGAGCCTCAAACTTTGATGGTTTATACATTTCATATGCAAATTAACATTGGAAGTGTATGTAAGCTGCTAAGCTTATCCAAAATGGTATTGATGAGTCAAGATAATTTCCTATTCCAACCTAGCTCCTTCCGCGAACATCTAAATAATTTTTCGAAGCTTAGGAATCAAGTGGATCCATATAATTCCATGATAAGACTGTGATCTCGGAAATCTGTTCTTCCTCCTACACAAAAAAGTAGAGACACCAAAATGTCCAACCCCCAATCAACAGCCACAGGCATCTCCCTCCAAGACCTTAATACAACAAACCTCCGAACAACCCAAAATGACCCCTCAACACCCCCCTCCGAAACAGACATAATGCAACAATCCCTAATAGCAGACTCCCAAGTCCCCGACGGCGGCGAAGCCTGGGTCGTCATATCAGGTTGCGCTGTCGTAACATGGTGGTTCATCGGAACATCCTACTGCTGGGGCATTCTCCAAGCCGCCCTCGTAAAAGAAGGTGTATCGTCATCTTCAACGCTGGCATTCGTCGGTTCCCTTGCAACGGCATGTATTTCCTTCCTGGGGATTCTGAATGCGCGCATTATTCGCAAACTCGGGACGCGCATGTCGGCCATGGTTGGCGTGTTCTTTTTGGGGCTTGGGGAGGTGCTGAGTGGGTTCTCTGCTATGAATATTGGAGGGTTGTTTGCTACAGCTGGCATTGTTATGGGGATTGGTATTAGGTGAGTTTTTGGACCTTTCTGGTACTTGTTTCTATGTATAGTATACATGGATGCTGGTTATATACCAGAGCCCATGTGGAGACTGTACTATACTGTGGTTGCCATTGTTACTGTTACTGACTAGCAATACTAGTCTCTGCTTTATGGTCGTCTCCGTCACGCCAGCGCAGTATTTCCGAGCGAAGCGCGGAATCGCGAATGGTATCGTCTATGCAGCGGGTGGACTCGGCGGTGCTGTTATTAGCTTTGTGATGAATGCGCTCCTTGAGCGCGTGGGCGTGCAGTGGACCTTTCGGATTATCGGGTTTACTACATGGGCTACGGGCTTGCCGGCTGCGTATTTGATCAAGCAGCGGATTCCGATTCCGCCTTCGGCTGTTGTGGATTGGTACGTTCTACTACTATATCTATATTGCTTTCATTTTATTATACTGCCATTATTGATCACTAGGCTAACATCGTATACAGGCGTCTATTCCGTGACATCCGCTTCGTCCTCCTCTTCGCAATGGGCGCGATCGCCACATTCCCCCTCCTGGTCCCACCCTTCTTCCTACCTCTCTTCACAGCTTCGCTGGGAATGTCATCCAGCACGGGAGCGGGTATCGTCGCAGCATTCAATTTCTCTTCTGCGTTGGGGAGATTGCTTTGTGGACTGTGTAGTGATCTTGTTGGACCGCTGAATACGCTATTTATTTCTCTTCTGCTGAGCGCACTGAGCATGCTGATTATCTGGCCTATCTCGACTTCGCTGGGGCCGTTAGTCGTCTTTGTGATTGTAAATGGTATGGCGAATGGGGGCTTCTTCTCAACTATGCCTACTGTTGTCGGAAATACTTTTGGCTCGGCTAGGGTGTCTGTTGTTATGGGGATGGTTGTAACGGGTTGGGCTGGGGGGTATTTGCTTGTAAGTTGACTGATCATAGTTACTTCTGTGGTTTTGTATACGAGCTTGCAGTACTGACTATCTTTTATAGGGAGCCCCCATTGCTGGGTTTATCCTCGATGCTGCTGGCGGGGAGAATAAGGGGATCACCGGTTACCGTCCAGCTATTGTCTATGCTGGTGCGATGGCTCTTGTTGCTTCTATTATTGGGCTTTCTATTCGGCTGAAGACGGATAAGCAACTGCTCAAGAAGCTGTAGGCCAAAACCAATATTGTATGATATTAGCATGTGCCGGATTGTAGAACAATAGAATTAAATACATCAAATAAAATTTATAACAAAATAGACAAAAAGAGAGAAAAGGGTTATAACAAGCGAGGCATATAGATGGCCGAGGTTAATGACCCAGAGGTACTGCGAAGTACGCCGCATCCGCCAGAACGTCATTATTTTCTTCGGGTTATATTCGGCTCTCTTTTCCTTCCTACAGAGGTCTATTATAAGTTATTCAATTCGAAATGACCATGAAAACAATTAACTGCCTAAGAGGCCCAGCTCTGCATCTCAGAGGCCTGTCCATCCCTGCACGTCAAATATCACCAATCAAATCATGCATTGCGCAATATAGCTCTCACTCACCAATGGGCTCAACAAGCACAAGCACACGCAAAAAAATAACAATCCAAACCATTCAAAACCTCTACAAAAAGAATGAACCCATCACTGTCCTTACAGCATCCGATTTCCCCAGCGGCCATGTCGCCGACACTGCCGGAATGGAAATTGTGCTCGTAGGCGACAGCCTCGCAATGGTCGCAATGGGCATGGAAGACACAAACGAAGTAACAATGGACGAGATGCTTCTGCACTGCCGCAGTGTAAACCGCGCTGTCAAGAGTGCCTTCACTGTAGGTATACCCATACATCTCATCCCGTCCCAATACATAACTACACCCCACCCCCACCCCCACCAAACGCATCATCTCACACCCGCAATAGATCGCAGACCTACCTATGGGCTCATATGAAACAACTCCAGAAAAAGCCCTAACATCCGCGATCCGGATGGTAAAAGAGGGCGGTATGAAAGGCGTGAAACTCGAAGGCGGAGCCGAAATGGCCTCTACAATCCGCAAGATCTCCCAAGCCGGGATCCCAGTCATGGCACACATCGGATTAACGCCGCAACGACAGCATTCTCTCGGCGGGTTCCGCGTGCAGGGAAAGTCAGCCGCTGGCGCCGTGAAGCTTCTGCGGGATGCGCTTGCTGTTCAGAAGGCTGGTGCTTGTATGGTTCTTATTGAGGCTGTGCCGCCTGAGATTGCGGAGATTGTTACGCGGCGACTAAGCGTGCCGACTATTGGGATTGGGTCTGGGAATGGGTGTTCTGGACAGGTGCTTGTGCAGGTTGATATGTTGGGGAATTTCCCCGAGGGGAGGTTTTTGCCAAAGTTTGTTAAGACTTATGCGGATGTTTGGGGGGAGGCGAGGAGGGGGGTTGAGGCTTATAGGGAGGAGGTTAAGAGTAGGGCTTTCCCTTCGGCTGAGTTTACTTATTCTGTTTCTAAGGAGGTTTTGGAGGAGTTTGAGAAGGTTGTTGACGAAGTTGCGAGCGAGGAATAAATTAACAGGTGTAGGAGTGTAGTTTAGATGGATATTTTGGGGTCCTGAGCTTTTCAAGACAATCTGTATATAGTACTAAGTTTTTAGTCTTGATATCTGACTACTAGAGGCGATGGCAATGTACATATTCCAAGTGACATGCTTTAGAATATAGCAAGGTAGAAAACCACCAAAAAATTAAAGGTATGCAACAATTCAATTCATACAGAGCATATACAACCCCTAAAACACACCCGACAAACCCACACCCAGCTTTTAAACAGAATCCAAGATCCTACCAGCCGAAGCACTCTTCACCTCAAAACACCCCCAACACCAGCCCACCCAAGAACAAACCCACTAAGCGCCTCACTCATAACACCACCACCAAACCAAACATCCCTCCAAGCTCCCTTACGAAGAATCTTCTTCGAACCATCTTTCCCACCTAGCTGCATGCGCACAGCCTTGCTCTTCTTATCCATCTCCAGAACACCCTCGACCTCGCCCGTATTACTACCAGGGAAGAAAGAGCCGGCACCTGCGCCGCTGGAGCGGTGGATCAGAACCGCGTGGAAGAGGCCTGATACCAGGATCGTGCCGAGGAAGTAAAAGGCGAAGCCGTAGGTTGATTGGAGGGCTAGGATTCCGGCGGAGAGGCCGAGGAGGAAGGAGGTTAGGCTGTGGAGGGAGGATAGGACCTTTTTTCTTTGTTAGTATTGTGGTTTTTAGAATGGAGATACAGATGTAAAGTTGGTATTAGTATAGATGGAGGGATTTGGATGTGGTGCGGGATAGGGGTGGCTGGGTGGCATGTGGGATGTGGGATATTCATACGCGGTTGTTGTGTTGGACGGCCTCGGGTACGAGAGGGGTGATTAGCAGGGAGAGTTCCTGCTTTGTGGGTGCCATTTTGGCGCTGGTTTGTAGTTGGTGTTTGGTCTGAGAGGTCGAGCTATGGCTCTCGGTGTTCGTTGGTAGTGATCACGTCTCGAACGGAGATTTGTTGAGCTGAACCAAGATTTCAGGACTGTTGCTCTTCAATGGCGATGGAATTGTTGCACCGGGAGATATTCTCGTGGAGTGGTGGACACAGCGGCTTTCGGCTTGAACAGATGGAGGTCGGAAGTGGCAGCGAGTTTCTAGAAGTGCACGGGCCACATGGTTCACCAAAAATGATAATCTAATGCTTCGGACATATTACTTTGTATACTACATATTTAAGAGCACAATACTATTTGAAGAGCATTTAACGTAAATCAAATCAATCATGTTCATATCTACTATTAACCCAATCCAATGTTCAATAATCCCGAGCCTTTCTCATGAATCCGTTCACATCACAGCGTTTGATACATTTCAAATCCCCATGTCCTTGATTATGCTGCAAACATAGCAGAAAGAAAATGCCAGTTCCATGATGTCGCTGGCTTTAAATTCAAATATCACATTAAACCAGATTTTCGAATTTGCCATCGACACGGGCCTCCTTGACCTGCTCAAAGACCTGATGGGGGTGTTAGTGGATGATTGAAATTAAATGTGAAGCAAATCTTACCTTTAGCATTTTGTTGCGTGCACCCAAAGCGTTGACACCGCGGTCTTCCAGAGCCTTGTCATCGAGGTCAACCAGATCCGTCCACTGGAGATCCTTCAGGTTGTCGGTATACTTGTGCAGCCTGAGGGATCGCAGCCAGCTGGGGATATCCTTCAGAAGAGCCGGGTCTGTGGGGTCCTCGGGCGGCTTCGAGCTGCCACGGCGACCCCGCGGAGAGCGGCCTCGTGTAACCTCTGAGTGGTCTGAGAGGTAGCCTTCACTACCCAGACCAAACTGTCCAATGTTCAAAGAACCTAATCCATTACCCATAAGGGGGTTGTTGGGATCGTATGCGGCCAAGAATCCATTGTTCTGCGGTGAGGTGAATCCCATAGGGGTCAAGCCACCACCGTGCATAGCAATACCGGGTGATGTTGGGCGAGACCGCCTACCGGCCATAGCCGCCTGTTGCTGAGCCTGCAGAGCTGCGAGTTGCTGGGTATTGAGAAGCTGACCGGCCACCAAGTGCTGTCCACCCAGGCCTGGGCTAGCCAAGCCCTGGGATAGCATCGGGTTTCCATGCGAGTTCTTACCCTGGCCATCATTAGAGCGAGCACGACGGTACTTGCGCGCGTCATCCAGAGCAATCCGGTTGTTCACTGTCGACAAAGCTGCCAGCTTCATTGCCGTAGCGTTGGCCACCATATCCGCATGGGTATTGGGATTCTGGTGCGATTGCTGACCGAAAGTTGCAGTCATCGGGGTGTTGGTCATAGACGCCCAGCTGTGGTTGCCGACGTTGTATGGCGAAAGAAGGGGGGGCTCAATGTCGGGGGCGGGAATATTGGCAGTCTGGGGGAGGGGCGAGCGCATGCCAGAGGGCTGGCTGAACTGGCCCATAGGCTGGTGTCCAGAGGATGACTTAGGCCGAGCGATCGGAGGCTGCGTGTCGGAAACACCACGCTGAGCCCACGGAGAGCCAGGCTGTTGGCCCAAACCATCCGAATTGTTGTCAGGCGCCGAGATGGTGGGGGCCACAAAAGAGGCACGGTCGAAGACTGCGCTATTGCGGTTCGATGGAGGTGCGTTGCCAGTTTGCTGGGTAAATTCGGCCTTCTTCTTCGCAATGGCCGCAGCAGCATCCGGGAACATCGCATTGATGGTAGAAGGGTCGAGGACAGAGTTACGCTTCGCGCCAGGGGATGGCGGGGGTCGTCCGAGGGAGTTCCGGGAGGTGTCCATATTAAGCTTTGACATGGCATCACTTAGGCGGCTGGACATAGCATCTACACGACGAAAAGTAGGTTAGTTAGATCCCAAAAATGATGTGGACAATTTGTCATACCCTTTTCGCCAAAATTGGCAGGGGAGAGCAGGCCGGATATCGGGTGACCCTGAGACATTTGCTGCAGGACTTGGATGAAAAACCGGATCTGCACCTGAGTGGTTTGCTGCAGCAAGGCATATAGAGCTGCAGTTCTCTCGGCTTCGCTCAGAACACGGAACCATTGCTCGATGGCACTGAGTTCATCCTTAAAGTCCTGATCAAGTGTGGCAGCTGCCATTTCTTCCAATGTAGTTTCATACTGATCAATGTCCGCAAGCCATTGTTGAGCGGCACGGTCCAAAGCATCTTCCGTCGCATTCTGACCTTGGGTTTGTTGATTGAAAAAGACCTCCGATGATGGACGGATGCTTCGGGCAGACAGCGGCGAAGGAAACCCGGACATGTCTGCCGACGCCCGCAGCTGGTGCGATCCGAGGTTTCGCGATGAGGATGGAGGACGGAGAGATGAATTCGAGGCTTCAGGGGTGCTGTTGCGATTGCCAATGATATGACTGGCCATGGTTTCGGCGACGTGTTGAGAGGATGACTAGTAAATACAGTGGGGGAAATGATTACTGCAAAACACCTGCAGCACCTGCTGAGTTTGCGTGAAAAATAGAATCAAAAAATCCTTGGAACTAAGATCCAGGCTAAGATCCTTAGATATCAGACGACGCTGAAAAGATCCAGATCTCGTTTAAGATGGCACAGACCAGTCCAGTGGGCTGCACCTCGGAAATTTGAGATAGAAAAATTAGGGCCTGGAACGAAGGGAAATTGAGACTTGAAGCAATAGTGTGTCAAACACAGTCAAGCCACGTAGTCCCAAAGAAAGAGGAAAGGAAAGAAAAGGGGAGGGGGGAGAAGAGGTTAGGTGGAGAGAGAGAGAAAGAGGGAGAGGAGAGGAAAAGTTGGGGATTGAAGTTTGGTGGAAGAGGCTTTTCTGTTTCAGGCCGCGAGATCACGGGTTCACCGAGAGACCTCACAACATTCTTTCTTGACTTCTCCATATCTCTGCTTTTTGATCTGGCTTCTTTTTTTTCTTTCCTGTTCTGTTCTTGGTCAAATTTTGAATATTTCTTCGGCCTGGTGGAGACGGTTACTATGAATATCTGCCGAGCTCAGACCTGAAACGTTTTTAGAGTGCACTCCAACTATACTGGATTGATAATGAACTCCCTTGGTTGATCCACATTTTTGATAATTGTCTCAAGCTATAGCTTTCATCAACAGTGAAAAACGCTTTCTTTTGAACTTTGAATCGTCAGTGGCCATGACTTCCCAGCATTACCCGGACGAGATTCCTCTGGACGAGGAAATGCAGGAGGGAGAGTCGGTATATCCAGATATCGATGAAACTGCTCATTATACATGGCAAAATGATCAATCTTTTGACATTGGGAACATGCTTGCCTCGGTGATTGATCCACGTTTGTTTGGGGACCAAATCCCACAAACTCAACCCCAAAGCATCAATCAATATCAAGATTCCAACAAAGGTCAAGGCGAAGTCGAAGAAGAGCAAGAGGTTGATGACCTCTATCCGGATGAATATGACAGTCAGGGATATCCCCCAGTATCGTATCCTCCCGTGCCTGGCGGTGGTGACGCGTCGGACGAGGACTTTGCCTTATCCGGAGACGAAAGCGAGAGGTATTTATGCCGAACCATCGCATGTCTAACTTTAGTTAACACAATTTTAGTGAGTTTGATGAAGACGAACCAGCGGAGGATGATGATGATGATCATTCAGCCGCCAGTAGGCGCCGCCGTCGTGGAGGCGGACGCTTTTCTGGAAGATATGGTGCTCGCGGTGGAAAGGGCATCAAAAGAGGACCACGCAAACCGGTGGAGCCCAGTTTGGAGTTCAAACATCTTCATTCGGGGGCTACCTCTGCCTTCATTGATGGAGACTACGAATTGGCTATTGATCTTGTGATGCAGGCGATTCAGATTAATCCTGAGATGTTTGCTGCCCATTCTTTGCTCTCGGAAATCTTCCTCGCACAAGGAGAAAATGATAAGGCCCTGGCAGCTTTATTCAATGGAGCTCATACGAGGCCGAAAGATCCCGGTGTTTGGGTCAAAGTTGCTCGACTCATTCTGGATCGCGCTGGAGAGAATCGGCAGTCGGCATTGCATGATGTTGCCTATTGTTACAGTCGCATCCTCGAGGTTAGCCCCACCAACACCAACATTCGATTTCAGAGAGCAGCGATCTATCGTGAGCTCGGTCACAATGGCCGAGCCGCAGCTGAGTATGAGAGACTACTCAAGGACTGCCCACACAGTGCCAGAGCACTGCGCCATCTTGCAGAGACGTACATTGATCTCAATGACGTACAAAAAGCAGCAGATTTTTATGCGGACAGCATTGATCACTACTTATCTCTCGACCCTGAGGCCTCTGATTTCACCTGGTCAGATCTCAATATCTATGTTGAGCTTTTTGGCTATCTCAACCAACCTGAAGAGGGACTCATCTCTTTGAAAATCCTTGCACGTTGGCTTCTAGGTCGCGGAGAAGACACTGTGTGGGACGGCATCGACGATGACGACAGAGAATGGGACGCTGATGATTCTCCTCGACGCATCAAAACTGATGGGTTTCTGCCCGGTCAGTGGCCTCGAGAATCATATGGACTTGGTCTTCTGCTAGAGCTTCGGATAAAAATGGGTGTTTTCCGCCTAAAGATGGGCGACAAGCATCACAGCGAGGCATTGGTGAGTTTGATCCCGGATAACGATAAGATTAAATAACAGTACTGACCAAATACAACCCAGCATCACTTTGAATGGCTTAACCCAGAAGATGACTCCGAAGGTGCCCGGATTTTCGACTATGGTGATCTTTTCAGGGAAGTGGCAGATGCTCTAAAACAAGCCGGTGCCTTGGAGGAAGCACTCCGATACTATACGCCCATCCAGCAGACCGCCGAACATGCTGATATCGGCTTCTTCATGGCCATGGCTGATTGCTGCATGCAGCTTGGCAAGGTGGAAGATGCTGAAAGTTGTTACCTACTCGTTGCTGAACACGATGCTAGTCATATGGAGTCGCGAGTACTACTAGCAAAGCTATATGAAAGCCTCGGGATGAGCGAACAGGCGATGAAGTATGTTAGCGAGGCAGTTTTGATCGGTCGGCAGGAAAATCGCAGCCGAGGAAGAAGAAAGGACACTAGACTTGAACAACTTGCCATAGAGTTCAAGATGGCTGGATCAGAACCCCTTCGGACAATTGCACCCAAACCGACACAAACAGCAACACTTATGAACGCAGCTCCCTCGGCCCCTGGCAAAGGACGGGCGCAACCTGGTGAAGGCACTCGGACTGATGATATTCAATTCCTGTATGCGAAGTTGTTAGAGTTGAATCCCCAGGTCAAAGACGGTGTCCCTGTAGCCATTGAAGATTGGCTGGATATTGCCGATGCACTATTGCGAGATTTCAAAAATAATCGGGCATTCTACCCGATGGATCGAAGTATTGCCTTTAGGGGGTATTCGACTGGTGCAAAATCCAAGAATCAGACCAAAAATGGCACAATGATGGATGAAATGCAACAAATGGCAGGCCGTCTTCAGGAATCCATAGGTATTTCAACTTGGTCATCCATCCATATGCTCCATGCTAATGTCATATTTAGGAGATGTCACGGAAGAGCCCTTGCAGGGTGCCATTCCCACCGACTACCATGGAATCCCATTTGATGAATGGCTTGACATCTTCCTGCAGTACGCTCTGCTCGTAGCAGAACAAGGCGAGCCAGAAGAAGCTTACGAGACCCTTGATTCCGCGGCGATTGCAAGCATCTGGTTGCACTCTAAACCAAAGTCGCGATTGATTCATGTTTGCTGGTTCAGTGAGTTCATTCAATCCACTACCAAGTGATTATCTACTAACACTTCTATAGCATGCGCTCTCCGCGCACAAGATGAAGAAACACTGGCCAATGAAGCCCGCTGGTTTATCAAAGAATACCAGTTTGTCACCGACACTTATCGACTTTTCTCTATGCTGGGTCACCTATGTGGTGACCCTCACCGATCTCTTTTCCATTCCTCCGGAAACATGAAATTCATGCTTCGCCAAATCAAGGCGATAGACTTCACGATGCCACAAGATACCCCTCGACCCATCCGGCACTCTATCTGGAAAGAACGCGCCACTTTATCCACACGGGACGAAGCCGGTGAGCCCATCACCGCGAAAGAGTTGGACATTGCTCTTCTTGTGCTCTATGGCCACATGCTGTACTCCGGAAACAGTTTCTATCCCGCACTAAACTATTTCTTCCGAGCATACGCCTTAGATGACCAAAACCCAGCCGTTCTCCTCTCCATTGCACTCTCATATATCCACCACTCTCTCAAACGACAATCCGAGAATCGACACTACCTCATCATGCAAGGGCTGTCCTTTATGCATGAATACCGGCTGGTTCGGGAGAGGCCGGGAACTCTCCTAGCCGAAAAACAGGAGATGGAATTTAATTTCGCCCGTGTTTACCACTCGCTTGGTCTGGCCCACCTTGCTATCGAAGGATACGACCGGGTGTTGAAAATTGGCAAGCAAATTCAGCAACAGGCCCAGAAAAAGTCACTCCAAGAACCAACATCTACAACAGATGGTGGTGATGTGGTTATGGGCGAGGATAGCAAACCCCAGCTCACTAGCCAGAATTTCGTTGAGGATTTCTCTCGCGAGGCCGCTTATGCGCTGCAATGTATTCACGTTCTCAGTGGCAATGCAAAGGCGGCAAAGGCTATTACAGAAAAATGGCTTGTCATCTGATATCAGTTTGTGCTTCTACGACAGTGGCCTGCTTTCCAGACTATCTGTTGCAAAACTAATGCGCCTTCGTTTAATGTGTATTATATGAGTTAAGCTACAAGATACATGTATTATATCCAAATCAGCTTTTATACATACCTGTATGTCCCAGATTCTAGGCCGGGGATGCGAATTTCCCGATTGGGGTGCCGACCTACAGAGTCACTGGGGAAAGTTGACAGCGGATCTGCCCGACAAGAATGTGGGGGCCGAGTGCGGAATTGCGGTTACATTGAGATTCTTGATAATCAACATCTCACACCTTTAAATATATATATATATACGCCTTATGGCTTCAGCTTATCACTGGCTCAAAAATGCCGAGTCTGCAGATGTGATCTTTTTAAAGCTTTTTCGGCCCAATCTCGCATAAATCCCCTCCGAACCGAATGCTTGTCTTTCGATCTCGTTGATGTCATTGAGTCAATGAGTTAGAGAAGAGCATACGGCCAACATCTCAACCTCTAGCAAATGACTACAGAAAGCACTCAAAGAGTGGGAAACCATTCCAGCTCTCAAATTGAAGATCCCACAGAACTATTACCGATTACCTCGGCACACTCTAATTCCCCTACAGTCCAGGAGTTCGACGAAGATGAAAAATGCCATGATACCAATGTTCAAAGCACGACAGAAGAGCCAATAGGAAAAAGAAACTACTGCAGACGCTTTATCAATATCGTTTCATGGACACCACCGCGATGTCGATGGAATACAGAGAACCCGAGTAAATTCGGCTTGCCTTTGAACCTCCTGTTCGCATTCTCGGGGACTTTCACGGTATGTCGTAATAAATTACTGAAAGATTATAATGGCTAATATAATCATATAGGTTGCCAATCTATACTATTCGCATCCAATTCTTGATGTTCTTGCTCAATTCTTCGACGTCTCGCATGAACGAGTCTCATTGATCCCGACCTGCAGCCAGGCTGGATATGCGACGGGACTGATTCTTCTTTGTCCTCTTGGGGACTTAGTTCGAAGAAGACAGTTCGTTCTGCTATTGACACTTATTACTGCGGTATTGTGGATTGGTATCTGTGTCACCAATTCATTCGAAGTATTCCTTGTTCTAAGTTATCTATCTTCGGTCACGACTGTTACTCCAGTAAGTGGTTCCAAGCAAGCATATCTGAGGCTTTGGTCTGAACACAAATCTTATAATTTACACAGCAAATCATGCTCCCTCTTGTCGGAGATCTCGTCCCCCCAGCTCGTCGCGCAACAGCCCTATCAATCGTGTCTTCAGGACTCGTCCTGGGACTTCTCTTTGCCCGTCTACTCTCGGGCATAGTCGCAGAGTACTCACACTGGCGAAATATCTATTGGCTATCACTAGCCCTCCAATTCCTCATTTTCGCTCTTCTGTGGTTATTCATGCCCGACTACCCATCCACAAACACCAACATCTCCTACTTTAAAATCTTATATTCCATCATCGGGTACTACTGGACATCCCCAGTACTCGTTCAAGCAACTCTCATGGGATTCTTCCTCTCGGCCACATTCACCAGTTTCTGGACAACACTCACCTTCCTCCTATCCGGCGATCCCTACAATTACCCAACCCTGACAATCGGACTATTCTCCCTGGCAGGACTTACACCCATGTTCTTGGGCCCACCCTACTCCCGCTTTATGATCGACAAATTCGTACCGCAATTCTCCATTCTCATTAGTCTCGGTATTTTGATCACCGGCGTCAGCATCGGTACATATATAGGCACGTTTAGTGTCGCGGGCCCGATTATCCAGGCTGCACTACAGGATTTTGGTTTACAGATGACGCAAATTGCCAATCGTGTTTCGATATACAGTGTTGCTCCCAAGGCGCGCAATCGCATTAACACGGGATATATGATGGGCGTGTTCTGTGGTCAGCTCATGGGTACCTCTGTTGGAAATCGTCTCTACAGTCAAGGGGGGTGGATTTTGTCGGGAAGTGTCAATCTGGCGTTTATTGGAGCGGCGTTGGTTATTTGTCTTCTTCGTGGTCCGTCTGAGAAGGGATGGGTTGGATGGCATGGTGGTATTCGCATCCGACGAACGGATACTTGAGTTTTTGGTTTGTTCTACGAAAATATCGTCTGGTGATATGCTTTATATCATATAATATATATAGAGCCTTGAAAAGTATCAATCATTTTTTTATAGTAGATTATACCAAATTCGTCTGGGATTTAATGACCATCGGTAGACATCAACAGCAAGCGTATAGAGTAGAATCATGGTAGCTATATAGTTAGATGCGGCCCTCGAGTTGATGCTACGTATATTGCCGCAAGCATATATAAGCCAAACTGCCGGCTTTTCTTACGCTTGATGAGTGCGTACTTATATCAATGCACGATGACGTTAACCAGCCCAGTTCTCAATTTGGGGCTTGCAGACTAATTTAACATCGTTACACTGAGAGTGAATCCCTCCAGGACTATGAGTTAAGGATTAAAGCCAATATTCACCTATCTCTCACACCCACTCTCTGTTGCAGGGAAATATAAATTACTATGTATGCTATTACCAACCTACTATCAATTTCGGCGTTCCAACTAGAAAAAATAAATAACCAAGCAGATAAAAAAAGATCTACAGAAGACCCGCTCGGTATAGATTTTAAGCCGAAAAAAAGAATGCATCAGGAGGGAATCGAACCCCCCTCGCCAGTTAACTGGATCAGGAATTTCCTAATCTGGAAGACTAGCATCATAACCACTAGACCACTGATGCAGTGGATACATTGTTTTGTGAACCGATACGATTCATGACTCACATAAAAATAATACATATACTTCAAAAGCAGGTGAAGTCAGCTTAGTATAATTCAGCCCCTATTTATGACACCGTTAACGTTCATTCTGTGTATTAATTTGTATCTTCATAGCCACGGAGAAAGGTTTGGGGTATTGTCTGATGCAGGGGTGGAAAGGTATGGTGTAGGTTTAATATAAATGATCAACATCTGAATGACATATTACGAGAACTGGAAAAGAAATCCGTCATTGCGAGTAACTAGGGTGGGGTTGATAAGTATTTGTATATGGAAAAATATCTAAACGGCTTTGGGTAATTTAAACATTTAACTTTATATATTTCTTGTGCTGAGAAACCGTTTCAAGTGTCTGATGTCACTTTGATACCCCGCTCGGCCAAGCCGAAATCTAGCAGATGACAAGTCCTTTGATACTGTATATCTGACAGGCTCACATGAGGCTCTTCGATTAGAATATATTCCCAAACTTTAGTATTAATACACTTGAAACTGTTTATACACACATATCCTATTTTGACAAGAAGACAAAGAAAGAAACAGCAAACTTGTCATATGACCAAGAGCAAGCGGGCCAAAATGATGAGCGAAGCCAAAAACGATCAAATGCATATCATAAGACAGAAGACACCTTGCTATGCTGATGAAGTGGGGAGCGGGAAACAAAAAAGCAAATACACTAGACAAGGATAATGGGCATATTATCCGAGAGTGCCCACGAAGACCGGCAAGAGGCGTCTGTCATATTGTAGATCCAAGGTAACGGGAAGGGTAATGACGAAAGATAGGGCTGCAGCTGCCCCGAAGCAGAAAGACCCTAGTCTGAGCCATAAACTTTTATGGAGCCGCTCGAGCCGCCTGTATTTTATCAGATGACCATGGCATCTTCGTCCCGATAGTAGTCCGCATCGTCAAAGAAAACGGCTGTCTGGCGTCCTATTTCCTCGATCATGCTTCCCCGCCGGGTGCTTGGGGTCTGAGGACGTGATGAGCAAGTGGACTGGGACATGCTATCCGACAAGTCAGTGAAGCGCGACTCGCTCCTGTAGTCAGACCCATCGCGCTCGGGGAGATTGTCATCTAAACGCTCGACCATGGAGTCTGGATTTTCATTCTCTCGCTTGTGGAGTCGACGAGAGAGGATTGGGGAGAGCGCACGTCCACCGGTCCTGGATTCTTGGAGTCCTTTCATGATCGCATTCTCCACCTTGAGTCGGTTTTGGATAAATTGAATCTTGGAGAATGTGCTTTGCTGCCCGACATGTATCATGCGGGCGAGCCTTTCAGGGCTAGGATCGGAAAGAATGTGGATGAAATCGGAGGGAATGGTTTTTGGCCAGATAGTCACAGTGCCACTGAACTTCTGCAACCAGATCTCGCTCCAGTCTTGACCCATAGGTCGTGGGAGGAGCTCTAAATGCCGAAGGACTCGAAGCCATTTGTTGAGGTCTAATTTGATGTACTGCTCGATTGCAGTGCCGAGGAAACCGCCGCGCCAACCACGGCCCTTGCGGTGTGTGACTGGTCGCCCCACTGTACCTCTAGAACTAAAGAAGAAGAGGTTGATGTGGGGGTTAACCTGGAGTAGTGTCAGTGGCAAAATAGTAAGATGGATGAAATTAATCTTACCTGAGATACGATTGTAAAGTTGACGTTGAAATGTAGGTTCAACGCTTTGATAGGTATGTCAGTCCGCAGGCTGCCGTCCTTCCATTTGTGGCCAAATGAATAAGGGGCGAGTGTTCCATCGCGCTTTTTAGTCATTAATACAACAGGGTTTAAAATGCCGGGAACAGCCGCCGAAGCAAGCACGGCACTCCATATGACGCAATCGGGACAGGTTAGATAATTGGCTAGGATAGTTGGTGAATGAGGATCTGAGGGCACACATGTGACATTCAAAATGCGCCCGGTCCGCTCGTAAGCTTCCCGAAAGGTCGTTGAGCCCCTACAAAACCAGGCGCATTGCCGAGCCCAATCCAGAGTATCGAACCGAGCACCAGTTCGCCACCAGCGATGGATCCAAGTTGCCAGCCCTTCGTGGCATGCGCGAATCCGATGTGCTAGAGCTGGAACGAGCAGCTCCTTCAGCTCATCATCCGTCCGAGTCGCGACTAGTCCCGCCACCAGTGCTCCGCCTGACGTGCCGGTTATGATTTCTGGGAGGACATCATTATCCAGCAGCGCTCTTACAACCCCGAAGTGGTAGTAAGCAAATGTAGCCCCACCCGAAAGGCAAAGAGCGGTGCGTCCGAAGTTCGTATCGAGGTGTTTGAAAAGCTGATACTTGTCATCCTTGTCAATCTGCTTATTGTCCAAAACGATCTGTATGCACGCGTGCACCTCGTCGATATATTCCTGAACCAGCTCCTTGGTCCCCGAATAGGTCTCGCTGTATATCCGAGGATTTTCGACGCCGGCAAAGTTGTTCTTGACGCAAGCCTCCAAAAGTGCTCGCAGATCCTCAACGGCAGGTACCTCGCTGGAGCCGACTCGACCATGTTCCATTTCCCATTCCACATCCTTCCTCAGCTGTTTCAGCTGTGACACCACCTTGTTGACAGTGAGATGGTCGTAGTAGGCGTATTCGTCTGTCTTTTTCCACTTTTCAGTTCCGAGGTGGGCGTCCAGCGCCTGAGCCGCTTTCAACCAGTCGGGATAGTTTTTCTGCGCAGATAGCTCTTGACGCAGCCTTTCTCTCTTCCCCCGCCATGTAACCCACTGCTCATACAATAATATGTAGACACGAATTAGAGCATAGCCGAAGCTCAGCACTGCGAGCCACGCGAATACAATGAAGAGGAAGGGCCATTTCAAAACAGAATATAGTACTCCTTCCCTCGTTTCGTCCTTGCTCCGCTTTGGTGTTTTGCGACGGCAACGGCTCTTGCGTACTCTTTGGTTGATCGGGCGCCAGTCGTTGATGGCTGTCAATGGGGAGGCTTCTGGGGCGTTCAAAGCCTTCTCGAATCGTTCGAGTTCATCGGGCTGAATGAAGTCACGGTCATAGTCTGGGAGACAGGCCGGATCGTAAGGGTCATACACTGCAGGTTTATTCTCAGTGGTCATGTTCAACACATTCTGAATACACCAACAAATATGTTGAGAGTCATAGAGGTACCTCGAAATCCGGTTGGGGGAGCTACGTCTTACGATGACGTTTGTGTCACGTGTAGCTTATCTCCGCATTGCGGCTAGTGTATTTCCGGAAATAGCTAGTCTCGTTTTCTATTTGCTGAGTCATCTATATCTTGCCCCGCCAGATAAGAAATAAAAAACATCCCTTAACCATGGATGGCTCGGTAGCTAACCAGCAATTGATTCCGATTCAAAACTTTGTTGTTCTTGCAAAAATGAGGGAATTGTGTAGATCTACAAGAAGCAATTTATTTCGGAATGAATTTGTCACGCAATTTACAACCTTGACATTCTTTGTATCGAGAGTGAATTAGCTTTGAGAAACTATGTTGTATGGCAGGCATCATCCCACCTTGTCATGCTGCGGCATTTTGAGTACGACAATGCCGCCGGCCGTGCGACGGCATTGAAAAAAAAGTCGTTGGAATGTACCCCTCCATGCAAGATCTTCGGAGACAATTGACATCCATCCCTTCATGCAATCTCTCATTCAATGGCTCAATGCTCAATTAGCGGGGTCATCGCGCTCGTCTCCCGAGGCCAAATACGAGATTTCTTTTGTTCCGCTTCAAAGAATCATACTATAGCTCACCGCTACATGCTGGGCGGCGCGAATATTGAGAGAGATGTCAGTGTCCTCTCGCGATTGGTAGGCGTCTCGGGAGAGTTTATTTGTCGCAGCCGAGTTGGAGGTCCAGGAAAGCCTCCTATGGGCTGGCGGCGGGGGTCAACTGTACTTTAGCCACATGCACCAAAGACCAGGAAGTGTTCTGTGCTCTGTGCTCGCGATATCGGACATAAAGTACGGAGTAGTAGATCGGAATATCTGCTTTTGATATTATACGACCAGGAGGCGTCATTTCGGTCACCTGATGTTCAAAACGACCCCTTAATCACATATCGAGTATGATTTGCAGCGAACTAAATATCCTTAGCGTCGTCACAGGCTGCAGGCTTCGTCCATAATTAGACTCGTTCAGGAGAGGATAACCCGGACGCTTTTTCTATTTGGTCGTGTTCGTCTCCAATGCTGATCACGTTGATCAGCCTGCTAAATCCTTAAATCCAAATGTTTAAAAAAAAAGTAAACATGCTATAAGCTATCACTTTTCATTGCCACTTTGCAAATCTACACTCGCTTATACCAGCAAGGTTTAAGCATCATTTTCGATAGTGTCTACAGTAAAATTATTTATTGTCCCGTGTTGCGCGGTAGCCGCTCAGTTTATTGTGTTGCTTTAGCCTTTTGCGACATCCCTGAACGTGCCGGGAGGGCCGACTTTAAGTGCGGATTCAGGTCAAGGTTACCATGTTCTCTCCCATGCCCCGCTCTTTGAAGTCAAGGAGGCCTTGGCCTTTTCGCTATCTTCGATTTCGAAGTCGAATTCTCATTCCCCATTTGGCTCTATGCAGATCATGGATCTTCTCTCGCGAAATATTGTGGCGTTGGGGCCAGTGAGAAAGCTTTCTCCCCCGCATACGAGAGGTTAACCCCAGTACTCCCCGAACGTGAGCGGGCAAAACAAAAAGGAAAAAAAAAAGTTCAGAGAGCCACATTCGGGGCTTGGCAAGGGAATGCGTCTACAAATGACCCGTCCCGTGTCTTATCCAATGAACAGGCTCGACACCTATGTATGTCCCATATCGCACTGCGCACTAGACGGGGATCGTCCAGGGTGGGGAAAACCGTCCTCGGATCTCCGAGCCCGGGCAACGCCCGAAAGAATTTACTAGGGGCCAACTTGGCCTTTGTTGTTTTATGCTGTCAACGGTAGGAGTACTAAATATGTGCACCATTGTAGTATGTAGCGGAGAGGTAATACAGATCGAGTTGATCGTACATCATGTGCCCCCTCCCCCTTGGTTATGTCGAAAGGTGTAATTTCCATGTGCTGAATTCCTGGGGGTTTGAGAGGGGCATTCAACCCTGATCGGCTGAAAAGATAGGCATCTTGTTTAATTTTACGAAGTACTTCTGGAAAGAACAGGGTCTATAAGTACGGAGTACATATGCACGCTATAGCACCCACTTCAATAACGGTAGGGATGCTGTAAATTCCTCGCATGAAAAGTGCAAAAGTGCACTGTCGTATGCAGCGAGGTTGGGGTCTGAAGTTGAACCGAGCGTTTGCGGCGCATTTCCATAAATTCCTTGGAATGTTAGCTTTCAATATTTTGATTTAACTACACATATACCCCGCGCTCTACGATCTGTCGCAGGGATAAAAAAAATAAAAAAAGAATAAATCGTAAATTATACCTATGAAGTACAAAGTTTTAGAGCTGCATTTGTCCTTAATACTCAAACATGAAACATCAATATAAAAACTGCGCAAAAGCACAGTATTCCAGGGTTGTTAACGACCATCCCCCCTTCGGATAGAGATAAAATACATAGATGAAGGGGTAACATTGAACCATGGAACAGCCGCCCTTATCCGTTTTCCATCGAGGCGGTGTGGCTGATATCGGAAGTCAAGAACTCAAGAGACAAAACTCTTATAGTCTGTTGATGTCATAACAAGAGTATCATGTTGTATATATTTTGATTTTGATTTTTTTTTTAAAAAAAGATATCCGATTTCCAGTATCTCCACAAACCCAGAGGAATTTCAGATGTCAGTGCGAGCTGACAGACTCGGACGATCTCAGATAGCGTAATTGCGAATTCTAGCTGGATGTCGCTGATTCGTCCTTTTACCGGGATTCATCAAGGTATAACACCAACCAGATCCTCTGTTGATGCTCATTCTCGCTGAATTTATGAACGACTGCATCCACTAATTCCCTTTTAAGGAGGCAGGCATCCTGCGAGCATGCAGATATCCTCTCATGCATGTGCGCCCCCGCCAATCGTATGCCTCGTGCAATCATTCGCTTCCTGCTAAACCCTGATTTGATCGCCTGCCCTTTCAGCGCCTACAGATGACCAGGGCACAGCGTGTGAGTCGTACTCACTCTGAATAGTCAGAGTGGACAAAAAATAGATGATACGGAGTACACGACCCGATAAAAAAAGTAGAAAAGCGGGCCAAAAGGAGCACAGGGCAACTACCCAGCTCTCGGCATTCCCACCCGGTCTGCATCGTGGACTCAGGTTGCCTGCGTGTGGCTGCGTCAGAAATTGATCAACACGCCGCCACTAAGATGGGATTTCACAAGTTTCAACAGTTTATTAGAGGGGAGTTTCAAATGCATGAATGGGATGTTCAAAAATTTTTTTTACTGTCGATCAAAGAGAGCCCCTCGGTACAGGACCCACCGATAGCATATGGTCTGAGTTTCCTTGCTCCACGATCGGCTCACAATGTTGACGCTATATGAGAACTCTATGGTTCAGTCATGCAACAGGGATCAAACCATCACAGATTAATCTACGTCGAGAAAAAATTCCTCTCCCCATCTCCTTAAGGTAATATGTGGGTAAATAGGGTAATCGTTGATTCCAATCGGTTTGATAGACGCGGGAGAGAAGTCGGCGAACTAAAATCCTAGGCGCTTTCTCCATAGGCTCGCCACTCCTAACCGGGTATAGTAGCTGCAGCAGTAGCAGATATTTATTTATATTAGTGATGACTGTACGGTATTAGACTAAATAGTCTGTGCATATAGATTACCTTAAGATAGGTCAAATTTTGAGAAGAGGACAGACTTTGTATATTTAGGGGGTAAAAATTAGGTAGAATTGGACAATTACATTGCGAAGGTAAATAGTATTGAAAATATCACGAGAAGGAGAAATTAAAACCAATCAAAAGTATATCAGACGACTATCATTTTGATCTTCTCAGCTGATAAAAGAAATTCGAAATACGTGTATTATGGGCGTATATGGTATTGTGTTATCAGGATAAGCCGTAATATTTAGCTAAATAATTGGTTACCCCGTGCCACCACTTTTCCCTCTTCACCTTTTCTATCTCTACACTTTTCAAGGTCTCACCGAGATCGAGTCACTCTTCGACTCATATTTAATTCAATAGGTATCATAACTCTTCCAGTTATCAGTCTCCCAGATTCTCTGAACTCCCCCCGAGGAGACTGGTCGATTCCACACCGTTGCTAACCCTCGTATTCAGAGCCTCGATTGCTCGATCTTTTTTTCGGGTCTCAGTCGGGTCGCACAAGCAAGATGTCGACTACATCTAGTAACATCTGTTGAGCTATTCCATCTTCAGCGTTCTCCCCCCCCCCTTCTCCCACCAAATCCCCGTTGGCGCCATGGAGAAAATCAACACCGGGGATGGTCAACTTTTCATAAAGGTTTGTGTTTTTTATGCAGTCGCCTGATCATTGAGATGATAGAGATTGTCAGAGTATTTTGGTCTTATAGAGCTAACGCGCATGGTTGCCATAGAATGTCGCTAGCTATGTTCGCACCCACGAGAAAGCCCTCGCCAATGCATTACAGCTCCGTCGCCAACCCGCCAAAAATACTATTCCACAATCACCCAGTGTTCCTTTGACCCCTGGTAGCGCTTTTGCATCAACTTCCTCAACCTTGGCTGCGGCCTTCTCATCCGCAGCATTAAAATTCATGTCGCAGAATGTCAAAACCGCCAAACTTACATTGACTCCCCACCACCTTTTCTACCTCCTCTCCCGTTTTGAAGAATTGAGCATTGCCGTTGGCCCTATGAACATCAGATTGGAGAATATTCAGACCGAGGTTTCGCAATCCTATGTTTCATTCCTGAACAAGCCCCAACAATCCCGGGGCGATCGGGCCTCCATCCATTCGGTATCCAGTGTTCGTAGTGTGTTGTCTGGTATGACCGATCTCTGGTCATCTTTCCGCCTCGGATCCAATACCCCAACCAAATCGGACAGAGCCAAGGCCGCCTTGGAAACGGACCTGAAGTACTTGTACTCCGCCTTTACCAAGATCCCGTGTCTTCGTCTGGCCCCGGACCACCGTGCTCCTCTGATCTCTGGATATGAAGAATTTCCTTTTGATACGGCTGTGCCGCTGCACTCCTTTAAAAATTTGAGCGCTTTAGAGATTATTGATCTAGACTACCGTTCTTTCTATGGCTGGGACAGATTGTCCGAGCAACTACGCACCTTGACCATCAAGAGATGTCACCTGGATGATCCGGCCGATCTTTTAACGAGAATTGTGTTGGACGATATTGATAAACGTCGCCGACGGTCTGCCAAGTCTCAACAGTCGCCTTCACTGGGATGGACCAATTCCAGCAGTCAGCCGGTTCGTACTCCCGACCTGGCCAACTCCCTCTCGGCCCCTGGGTCTCCTATCGTGGACACCGCATTCGGAACCAGCACTAGTCCTAGATCTGTCCCGATGATCCGAGCTGGCTCAGATGGTGCCAAAAACCGCATTAGGGCCGGAAGTGTCTCTCCGACTCGGCCGACCACGAAGCACGGCCACCGTCGAGGTCATTCTCGGCAAATCCGCCGCACGGGCTCCGCAAGCTCCGAATCAAGCGAGGCCTCTATCGGCTATCGAAATGGAAGCTCTACAAACCTTCTCGCAGATGTTCTCTCCCCTTCGAAATGGCGATTCCTGCGACACCTGGGCCTTCCGGAAAATTCCTTGACATCCGTATCGGCTGCCAGTCTCGCTCCTGTAGCCAACAGTCTCAACTCGCTTGATTTATCCTCCAACCTTTTGACGGAGATCCCCGACGGTATAGCATCACTGGTGGCATTGAGAGCCCTCAACTTGTCGCATTGTATGATTGAGTCTCTTCACTCGCTCACCCGGAATCCCCTTCCCGCCATTACCGTTCTCACCCTCCGCGGAAATCGCCTTCGTTCACTCGCAGGCATTGAGCGGTTGCTCTCTTTGGAAAGATTGGATCTTCGTGACAACAACCTCACGGACCCGACAGAGATTGCACGATTGACCAGTCTCCCTGAAATACGGGAGATCTGGGTATCTGGCAATCCGTTCGTCAAGACCCACTCTGGATATCGAGTTGTGATCATGAACCTGTTCCGCCGGACGCCTGGTTATTCCGAGGACATTATAATTGACGGGAGAGGTCCGGGATATACCGAGAGGAAGCAACTTGTTGAGCGAGTTGCAGAGCCGCAAGCTGCACCGGTTGTACGCTCTAGTGCGGCAGATGAATCAACGGTTGTGCAAAAGTCTACTATATCGAAAGTTCCTCAGGACCTTGCAGTTTTTAAACCCCAAGAAGACGAGGAAGATGTGCACATTAATGGGACACAGCCGAAGGAAAGCGACGGGGGAACCAACCGTCGCAAAAAGCTCCAGCGACGCAGGATAGTCGATATCTCGGTGGACAATCCATTTACCACCGATGGTTTGGGCAATGCAGGAGGCACGGCTCTCCCCGCTCTTCCCGTTCAGCAAATTCAACCACCAGTCGACCATCCCATTGTTGTCCCTGTTGATCAGCCGTGGAGGCTGGAGAGCGCTGTTCAGTCCGGATCATCAAGCATACAAAGCCCTCCAAAGCCTATGAATTCACCGAGTCCTCCTCTTGTACAGGCTTTGCAAAGTAAGGACAGGAGCATGGATGAAGAGTTCTGCCGCCAGCAGCTGGAAGTTCTTCGTCAAGACGTGGGCCATAACTGGCTAACTGTTCTCGGCGAGAATGATTGGGATAACTCCCATAAAGACTTCGCTCACAGCTCTGGGGCAGGCTTGGACCATTCTGCTCATATTACCACACCCCCAATCACCCGCTCGAACACCCAAGCGATCCTGAGCGGACATGCGTTTAGCGGATAAAATACCTTTCCCCCTTTATTTCCAGTTCCCGGCCCATGACATCTCCTGCCGGGACTCCGTTCACCTCTCACATTTCCGTCTCATGATTCCCGGAGTTCTCTCTGTCGTGGATGCGACGTTTACCTGCTTCAGCAGGTTCTTTCACATCTCTTTTCCTTATTCACGGGGATACACCTCCCTTGTCCCCCGAGGACTCATTTGAACAACATATTCCCAACACGAGCTGACCATTCTATGCATTGTTTTCGGCGTTGGATGACTTACGAGACATGGTGGGTTGGATGTATGAACTATTTACGGCCGTCTTTTTTTGTTTTGTTTTTTTTTTTTTTTCACTGTCTTGATTTCCCCTTTTTTTCTCTTCAAAACGCATCCTGCGATAGCCCTTTTGGGTGTGGTCTTTGATCCACGGAAGGCACAGTGAAAGACTTATTTTTGTTTTCGATAGCGTGTACTGTATGACTTTGAATTTCGGGCATGTTGGCGTTGGAAGGATCTTTTGACTTTAATTCCCCTCTTGTTTGGTTTCTCCTGTTTTTCAATTCCTCTATGATGCACTTCTGCATTGTATAAGACCAGAGCTTATAGCTCATTTGAGAAGAATGGCAATTATTTTGGAGGTTTCCTATACATTTCTACCCTATCCATATAGAGTCTAATAGTACTAGACATTATAAAATATGATATCAGGTCTAGATTCACTTATCTCCCACTTTGATCAGCCTCCTTTGCTTGGACCCTTTTGGCGTCGAGGGCGTTGTCTCGACCTAGAACCCCCTCTATGCAAAAACCTGCATAGTCAAAGCGTTTGTAGCATAGAAGAGATCGAATAGAATAATAGAAAGAGTATAATATAGAATAATAATCCATAATGAAAGTAAGAAAAAGTTCCCCTATAAGCCTATATATAACATTCCCCCCCCCCCCGGAAGATCAAACACGCGCAAACACAAATTAGGAACTTCCCGCTTTCAAAAAGATTCTCTTCTTCTCTCATCTCCACATCTTCACGTTCTACGTTTTATTGCTGAGATTTAAACTGGTCTGATATATTTCCACCCGAGAAAATTTTCTCCCTTGATTGAAATTCTCTTCTCGGCACTCACCTCGAATTCATCTCAACTCCCGACTTCTTTCCATCAAGAGTCTGCTCTTTTCGCTCAGCCTCGTTTATCTTTTTGAGGCGTCTAGGAGCCCATTCCATTTGATATCCAACGTGCGCGTACACAACTAGTCGGATAGGCACCACCGTCCACACCCATCTGGCATCTCTGCCAGAACAGTTTTTTCCCTTCCTTCTTTCCCGCGGCTGTTGGGGCCCTACTCTTAGATCTGTTTGGTCTTGAAATCTTCTGTTTGGTAGGTCTCGATTTCTTTTCCCTCCGTGCTTTTCCCAACCCCGACCGCCCAAAGGGAGAAGAAAAATCAAAAAAAATCTCGAGCGCGTTCTTCAATTTCACCTTACCATGGGATTTGGAATGCAGCCTGGACTTCATCTCATTCTGTGACCCTTTATTAACTTGTTTTTCTCGATAGTAACAGGAAATAGCCGCCGCGTCATCAAATCTCCGTTATTCTCACCCGATCGCTCCGGAAGTCTCTCTTCCACCCTTCGCTTTTCTTTCCCTTTCCCATTTTTTCCTTTTTTCTTTCGTGTTTTCGTTAGACATTATTCGCCATGGCCGATCAAGAGGTGGATTTGGACTCGATCATTGACAGGCTCTTGGAGGTGAGGGGTAGCCGTCCTGGCAAGCAGGTTCAGCTGCTCGAGTCAGAGATCCGTTTCCTCTGCACCAAGGCTCGTGAGATCTTCATCTCTCAGCCCATTCTTCTCGAACTTGAAGCGCCCATCAAGGTGAGTTTTTTTGTGCCCGAGCGGTCACCTCGAGTCGGAATAGGCCTCCGTCTAACATGTATGTCTCGTTAGATTTGCGGTGATATCCACGGTCAATACTACGACCTCCTGCGTCTCTTCGAATACGGCGGTTTCCCTCCCGAGGCCAACTACCTCTTCCTCGGTGATTACGTCGATCGTGGCAAGCAGTCTCTCGAGACCATCTGCCTCCTCCTTGCGTACAAGATCAAGTACCCCGAGAACTTCTTCATTCTGCGTGGAAACCACGAGTGTGCCTCGATCAACCGTATCTACGGTTTCTACGATGAGTGCAAGCGCCGATACAACATCAAGCTCTGGAAGACTTTCACCGACTGCTTCAACTGCCTTCCCATTGCCGCCATCATTGACGAGAAGATCTTCACCATGCACGGTGGTTTGAGCCCCGACCTCAACTCCATGGAGCAAATCCGCCGTGTCATGCGCCCCACTGATGTAAGTTTCTTTCTTCCCTTTTCACCCCCTCCCCTCTGGTGGATTGTGGTTCTATTGGCAGCGAAAGGAAAAAAGTGACAGTGTGGGAGTGGGTTCGCGGCTAAAGGCCAAAATCGCTGACTGAAATAGATCCCCGACTGCGGTCTCCTGTGCGATCTCTTGTGGTCCGACCCCGATAAGGATATCACCGGCTGGAGCGAAAACGACCGAGGTGTCTCATTCACATTCGGCCCCGATGTGGTTTCGCGATTCCTTCAAAAACACGATATGGATCTAATCTGCCGTGCACACCAAGTTGTTGAGGATGGATACGAATTCTTCTCCAAGCGCCAGCTAGTTACACTATTCAGTGCGCCCAACTACTGTGGTGAATTCGATAATGCCGGTGCAATGATGAGCGTAGATGAGAGTCTGCTCTGCTCCTTCCAGGTGAGTTATTGCAATTTTCATCCCCAAGATCCTTTTTTTTTTTTGGATCAGTTCCTAACCTACGTTTTTTTCTTCTTTTGTTAGATCCTGAAACCAGCCGAGAAAAAGCAAAAGTACGTTTACGGTGGCATGAGCGCCGGCGGTCCCGTCACTCCGCGAAAGCAAAAGAAGAAATAAAAGAATCAATACGAGCTTCCCCATGTGCAGCAGGTTCGGGCGGAGATAAGCCTTTTACAAATCTCTTTAACAGCGCCCTCACGACATTCTCCCTACAATCCCCGCGAGTCCTCCCCCCGGATCCACGAAAACGATGAACGACCGAGGAACCCCCCCGCAGCCAGGGCAGCCCGATATTCCTCAACTCCCATACCGATAATATCACAGTTTCATTCTCAACTCCTCCCGGGCTCTCTCTCCCAGTGCGACATGCGATAAAAAACAGTCACATCATTTCCTGGCCCGTGCAACCTTACTTCCGGAGCGGAGTTCAAATGCTTTGTTTCTCGACCCTGTTTCTGTTTCTTGTTTCTAACCATCTGGACTGGAATGTTTTTTTTTTCCTTTCGGCATCCTGGGAAATGGGGAAGGGAATCTGGTTATCTTTTCTCTTTTTCTTTTTCTTCTCTAACTTCTTATTGTCCTGTTCCTTGTCCGCATGTGCTGTTTTCTTATCGAATCATATTCGTCTTTTCGAATCTTTTTCTAGTCCGATACGTACGAGGGTAGTATTTCTCTCCTGCTGATGCATCGTATATCGGATTTGAAATAGGTGTCTCGATCTTTGGCAGTGTGGATCTCGGTCTCGGGATGGTTTCGGAGGTCTAGATTGTTTGTTATATGGGTGAGAATCACAGTTGAGTTTATGTAGGTCATATATCTATCATATTTTTCTATTTAGTTCATTCCTTGGCATACTCGAACTAGTTAACAGAGTCATGAAGGAATTCGAATGTCCTCCAAGACTTGAGTTCCAGGTTATACATAGAAAGGTCACCGCAGTTTATACCTTTTCCCGCTTTTCACGCTGTCTACCTATAAAACCGAGTGGGGGAGTGGATATCTATAAAAAGACATTTAAAAAGAATATCCGAGAGTGCTGAGAAGACTACTCAAAAGGCTATTAAAGACAGCATAAGGGAGAGAGTAGCTAACCTTGGAAGTTACTCAACCCTTAAATCAGCCCCATCTAATACAGTCTTCCATTGCTTCTGACCCTCCCTTGAAGAGCATCAATGTCGTGGTCCTAGTTGCTTCGCCTCTAGGTAAATATACAGAGCCACATGTATTGGCATTATTATTCTGCTATGCCACTCCGTGATTGTGTCATTATGAAGTAGGTATATAACCCACCATTCTCCACAGGTTTATGCTCTTTTGCTCATATGTCGAGTACTCTGAACCGATATTAGTTAATCTTTGGCTATTTCAGTATCACCATGGAGCAAGACAACATGGATGATAGCAGCTACCTTGATTTCGATGGCCCTTTCCTCACAAACCTACCTCCTTCCATCAGAAGATACACATACCATGGAGAGCAACAATTTTCTAATATCTTCGAATCCGAATCCTCAACAAACAGCGAACTCATCCTTTTTCACGCAAGTAAAGAAACCATCGAAGCCCTTTTCAATCCAGACCAAGAGACACCCATCGCCAAACTGTGCTCTTCATTCGATACCAAGGAACGGCTTTTTCTAATCACCATGCCTTCAAAACCGCATAGTGCAGCAGCTGATACTGTAGGCGCTGTCCTTAGGGACTCCTTGAAACCAATGGGACTATATTATGCTATCTGAGGCTACCCAGGCGCAACAATTAGAGGAGATGACCGGGGCAAACAGCCAGACCACGGCTGGGGCCCGAGAAGGAGAGCACGCGGTGAACCTGATTCGCCGTCTGTTGTCCTGGAGGTTGCATACTCTGAATCGAACTCGAAGTCGAACTCAGATGTCCGATTTTGGCTCAACCCCAACGAAGGCAATGCTAACATCTGCCTAACACTTCAAATCCACAAGTCCCGTCCGGAAATTCGTATCGAAAAATGGGAAAGGAGACAGGGCAGAATCTACCGCTCCGAGGTCACCTACATTACCAAGAAAGGAGATCACTCCAATGTCACCCATCATCCAATCAACATCCCATTCGAAAGCCTCTTACGTCGTCCATCAGAACGTGGGGAGAGAGATATTGAGTTCTCACGAGGACAACTCGTGGAAATTGCAGAGACAATTTGGGAAACTCAGGGGTGGTAGTCTAGTCTTACCTATAGCCACGACGGAAGAATACTCGTGGACAATTTGTGTAGTATAGAAGATGACCATGAGGGAATTCGGGTAGTAAATATCAGTCATGTGATTTCATCACTGAGCACAATTTGTAGGTTGTAACACACCATCCCTGTGCTGTATACCAAGAAAGAAGAAAGAGATTCAAGTCTTTGGACTATAGTATCCATGAAAAACCAGCTAGCTAGCTCGAGCAAAAAGGCGCAGAACAAAAGGAGCAAGAATTGAACAAACATGGCAAGATGAGCGCGGGAGAGCGTTGTCGAGTAACACATTCAAGACATACAGGTACGTCCAGGGTAAATATGGATTGGGTTTCTGGGAGGTGAGGAGGTGGGACTGATATTTCGGATGTAGAGGAATATTGGAGAAAGCCCGAAGCCGACGCCAAAACTAAAGCCATTTTCATTTCACTTGGATTCTTAGTCGAGTGAAATGAATGTGGATTTGAAGCTGACAGGTTGGAGAGGGAGATCGGTTTGTCGGGGGAACAGGGAGGACTCTGTTTAAACATATTGAGACAACCATCTGATGCCCTCGCCGTATCCTGTGAAAGGAGAAAAGTTAGCTATAATCGTTTTTCAATGTGTGGCTAGCCACGGCCCCGCATTTCCATTGTATACCCAATGCCAAGGCTCGGAATTGACAAAACTCACCCTGTCTCATAACAACACTGCACATGAACACCTCGATAGGACGGATACCCTCAAGAGGGACCTTGCCCTTACCAGTGGTCTGGTAGAGACCGAGCTGGTGGCGCAGCTCATCCTCGCTGACAGCATCAGGGTGATCGATCTTGTTTCCGAGAACGAGGAAGGGAACCTTAGAAAGCTCCTCCATGGCGAGGAGAGCGTCGAGCTCGGCCTTGGATTCGGGGAAGCGCTCGTAATCCTTGGCATCAACCAAGAAGACGATTCCGCTCACTTCGGGGAAGTAGTCCTTCCAGAGACGGCGGGCTGAATGGAAAATGAATATTCGTTAGTTGTGTTCGATCTTAAGATTCACTGTGGAGGGGGGTGTTGTGTTGCTTGGTACTATACTTGCGCAACATCGCAATTCCCCATTGAGAGTGTTACTCACCCTGCTGGTGACCACCGAGATCGAAGGTCGTGAAGCGGTTGTTACCGATGGCCAACTCCTCCGAGGTGGGGTGTGCAGTAGGTTGCAGGACGGCAACACGGTCGTTCTGTTGGATGCCACTGTCAGTAAACAAGTCTATACAGCGCGCAATTCGCATATCTTTCCCAGATCTGTGCGACAACCCAGCGCAACCAGACTTTCGGCCTTGCAGCCAGCGGAATCAAACACAAATGGCTGTCGCTTCTCTCCCCAAACTAAACACCAACACTCAACTCACCTTCAACATGTGTAGCAGCGTCGTCTTGCCGGCATTGTCCAGACCAAGGAACAGGAGCTTCGCGTGCTTATTGAGGAGACCCAGCGAGGCCAGGACATCGTAGACTATAGGACGAAAAAGCGAAATCAGTAAATTGCACCATGTACCTCGAAACGCACATCTCCATCACAGCAGCCGGTACCGCGCCACAGCCGTCGCATGAATCGACATCGGAGTTGGAATGAAGACATTTTCAGTTCCAGTGCAGCTAGACTGTCTAGACAGACATCTCGTTCTCTCTCCCTTCGTGTTTGAGATCGGCCCCGGACAGTGACTGCAAGTGATCGGGTGTGGTATCGGGAGGGTACTTACACCAGTTGACGATCCACATGGTGAAAGGTCGGGAGTTAGGAAGTAATGCAGAAGAGGGTGAGCAGATACCACAGATTATCAGTGACGAGCTGATTGGGGAGAGGTTGATGGACGGAGGTGGAAGAGATAGAAGCAAAGAAGACAGGTTTGATGTTGTTTTCGGGGATTTGGTGCCTTAGGCAGGAAGACGGAATCCTCGCGCGATAAGCTCCGACTTGGGGGGAGGGGGGAGATGGGCTGATTTGGGTGATTTGGGTATGGACAGCTTTGTAGATTCTTTCGTGATTGGTGAA
Organism: Penicillium fimorum; assembly: GCA_028828255.1. Classification (NCBI taxonomy): domain Eukaryota; kingdom Fungi; phylum Ascomycota; class Eurotiomycetes; order Eurotiales; family Aspergillaceae; genus Penicillium; species Penicillium fimorum. The sequence continues at coordinate 4,457,909 of JAPWDS010000003.1, read as the reverse complement.
CATTGATCATAGTTGCGTACTTCTATCATGTTCATCGTGGCAAAGACTTGCCACTACTCGACCTCGTATTCTACTGTTACCATCTACTATAAGAAGAAACTCATCTAAGATATTTCATATTCACTCCCATCAAACTGATGGATCTCTTTATTCACAATGCAGAAAAGCCAGATAGGGGGTATATGCACCGCAGCCATGCAAGACAACAAAGGAAGCGACCTCCAGCAAGTCCAGAGGACCGCAGTATAGGAAAAGAGGGAAAAGAAAGGATATAGATATACTTCCGACAGAAAATGCAAAGAAAGAACCACCTCCGTGTAGGAATTATTGAAGCAAAAGGGGGGAAAAGGGATAAGGGTAAAAAAACCATTCATGTGGACAACACAAAGTCGGCTAATATGTGTAAGAAAGCGAAAGGCACTCGGATCGCTAACCGAGCAGGGTAAGACAAAATAACCCCGGAACCAAAAAGGTGACAAAAAAAGTAGGTATGTACAGGTCAAAAAAACGGAGGGGGTGAAACTTTTTCATACAAGTTCCATAGGTAGGGATACCTAAACGGATAGGACGAGCTGGGCGTCTTGACCGACGCCGTAAGCTCTGCACCTCTCAGCAACTTCGAGGCCAAGCTCCTTCATCCGTTCGGCTCCATGGCCTGGAACAGGCCGTTTGCTCAGCTGCTCTTTGGCAGCTTTGCGGCAGTGTTGACGCCAGAACTTTTCTTTGCGTTTCTGGCGCTTTTTCTCGAGCCCTTCGACAATGTCGACTGGGCCACGAGTGTGTAGCTGCTCACGGGTACGTGAGTGTTCATCCTCTGGGGACTCAGAGAATGCTGGGATACCTTGCCATCGGTGATCTTTGTCCAGGCCGGCGAAGAAAGGATTGGGGACACGGGGAAGTGACTTGGTACGGACGAGAGGCCGGCGCTGAACCAGGTGGCTGATGTTTAGACCTTCGGGGGACTCAACGATGTGCATTTCCTCGGTGAATTGCCACTTGGCTGGGGTGGGCGACTTGGCTCTCACGCGTGGAGGCGGAGACTTGAGACGCTTAGGGGAAAGACGGCCAGTGCGACGGGGTGGTGGGGACATCAAACGTCTGGGGGAGTGGCGGGGTGAGCTCTTGCGAGCCTCACCCTCTGGCCGTCCTCGGGTAGTTTCATCACGGCGACCTGTGGCGGACGGCACGCTGGAAAGCTCTTCCTCGGAGGGTTCAAGGTCTTCGTCGTCCTCGGGATCGCTGGTGGGGAAGCTAGGGTCGATATCTTGGGGGATGATAACCTCTTTTAGGCGGCGCCGTTCTTCGAGGCAAGTTTTGTAGGCAAGTTCGAGGGGACGATCCTCGTCGAGAGTTCCACAGACAAAGTCGGTACTATCAGGAAGGTTCGGGGTCCTCGGACGGATATTAATGCTCTTGGAGGTCTTCGAAGCGCGACGGGTACCGATCCTTTGCACGGGAGCTGGAAGCCAGTTCAAGTGATCGTCCGTCACCGAGTCGAAAGATGTGTTCGAGGCGCGGCGGTCCATGGTCGAGGGGCGTGTATCGATGGGTTGACTGGTTGGTTCTGGGACACGGTGTGATGAACCCCAAAACTCGACGTCGGAACCATCGTCGTCGCTCTCGTCTGACTCTGCGAAGCCAGCCTCGTTGTCCGATTCATTGCCCTCGTCTGAAGAGAAGTCGTGCACAGTCGAGTCATCATCAGGGATGTCATCCATATCCTCTTCCTCCTCCAATGCTTCTTCTTCTGCCTGTTCACCGAGCCGTCGGATAGCCATTTCTTTCTTCATGCAGTCATTCAAAGTGATCTTTTGCGTATAGTCGGCCTCTCTGTTCACCCATTCGTCGTCTTCGTCCATGGAGCTGGCAAACTCGTGGAACCGGGTGGCTTCGGATTCCTCGAACTTGCCTAGTCCACTGGTCGGGACACCCTTGTGGTCTGTAGACACAGAGACAGCTTCCTTGGAAACCTCCTTGGGGGTTTCCTTGAAGGTAGGAGAGGCTCTGCGAGCAACAGGTGCAGGGGATCCACGGCATCGCGGCCGGAGGGAGGGTTTCCGTGCCGGAGATCGCTCTCTCTGGCTGTTTGAAGCAGTCTCCCGTCCAGGGCACACGAAAGTAAGTGTGCTTTTGCGTTTGAGTTGAACCGTGGGTTCCTCCATGGAAAGCTCTTTCGGTGCTTCGGCCTTGGGTGGGAGTTCTTGTGACGCACAAGGTGAGACGGGAGAACTCCGCTCATTCTGGTCATCAGTTTTACGACCACAAGCAAAGCTAATGCATCGTTTGCGGCCAAGGTTAGCCTCGACGGAAGTTTCACCGGCATCAACGACCTTGACTTTAGGGGTCGAATTCTTCCTCCCCACCAGCGCAGCATTTTTCATCATCTGAGGCGGTAAAGGCGGACTGGGAGTATTAGACAAGGATGGACTTGTGAGGCCGCCGTCGCTGGTCAACTCGGCCGTTGAGACGCCACTGATGTTACTATGAGGGTAGGATCGGTACAGGTAGGAGTCGTAGTGGGGGGCGTGTGGATCGGTTGGGGACATCTCTGGGCTGCTCCGCAACGCACGCGTGAGCAGTGATTCCTTGCGGTTCACGGATGGCCGAGCAAGCACAATCTGATCAGGATTCACATGTTCAGGGGGTTCGTCGACGTCCTCGGCCAAGTCGGCCAAGTCGTTTGCCGGCTTGGGGGACGTGTTGGGTGACATGAGCATCTTCAATAGGTTATGAAAAGAAAACGTTCTTTCTCCGCCCTGAGACTGTGCCATGTTTCAAAGAGGAAAAAGGGTTCGTGGTATAGTTCCAAAGTATAAAAGGGAGGATGAGGGTTGAGGCGAGTGGCGTAGGATCGAGTTGAAGGCGAGGTTAGGACGTTTCTTGAAAGATATGAGGTCTTTCAACAAATGCTGTCTTGATATCGATCAATGTTAAATCGATCGACCACAAAGGCAGAACAAGATGTCCCGAGCGAGGACGATTGTCATGATATAAACCGCATGACTAGGTGGATTCGAGACGAAGGAGGGTATTCGCCAAGATCGATAATTGTGCCTAAGAATGGCAACTAATGTCTGGATACTAGATCTCGAATACCTCCCGGCTTGAAGGTCCGTGCTTTCAGAGAGATCGATATAAAAGGGAAAAAGCAAAGTTCAGGAATGTCGAGGTCAAAACGAGAAATGGAGTGGAGATTATAAAGAGTAAAAAAAAGAAGGGGAAGTTTGGGGAAAGGTTGACAATAATAACATAAGAAGATCGCGCATGTAGAAGTGCAGGGGTCGATGTCTGGAGGGGGGAAGAGAGAGAGTGACGATACGGCAGCCCGGCACTGTCGCATTAGGATTAGCCTGGTTTTTTTAAATTTTCTTTTCCCACGTTTTTTAATTTTTCAATTTCCATTCTTTTTTAGTAATTTAACTAGTTTCCCTAACCTTTTCCGATTTCCTGGTTTTTTTTTTTTTTTTTTTTTTTCCAACCCCCCAATCACCCCCAATCACCCCCCCATTTTCTCAATTTGCCTTACAATCTCCGTTTTATAACTAGGGCCGTGTTGTACAGCCCTGAGCCCTGGAGGACCCGACTGTAACATATCTGACTAAGGAGTTGTCTTGCCACTTTTGCATTACTGTACATTGTACCATACAAAGTACAGAGTAGGTTACATTTCTATACTCTATAGATGTTTCGTCTCTTTTAAATTGTATGTCTTTATTACTATAAATTGCTATTCTATATTCATCAACATTTATATTAGATGCTTTGTTTCAGAAAGAAAGAAAATAAATGTAGCATAAAGGGATTCGAGGATCGAGGTCAATTTCAAGTGGACCTTGATGACCATTGTCTGTTGGGAGTTGGCTGCGGACTTGCTATGAGGGATTTTGTGCTGAGACTAAACCCGTTTCAGGGTCCTTTTTCTCTGTTGAAAACCCCCCGTTAAACCTGACCTCTCTTAATACTTTCCGTGATTTGTGCGAATCCACTTGCCAACGCAATGAAATGGTAAAAAAATCTGCCATGGACCATAATATCCTCACCGTATATCGCAGTTCCATATATGTATATTGTAGACCTCCATTGGAGACCATTGGAGATGTATTGGTATGGTCATATCCCAGTTACAGAGGCCATTCTCATAGTACAAATGGGTATGAAAAAGAAATTACCATTTCTCGATTGGGGTACCTGAACACTGCCGAGCCGTCAGCCTTGGCCGAACTTTGCCCTAGAGCTAACACGGTTAAAACACCTTCAATTCTCTTACTGACCGAAACTCGTAATGACAATGATAACTAAAACTATAAACGCGCCGTACGCGCTTCGTGGCTTTCTGCTTTTTATTGTCTACAACAGGGCACTTGGCGGTTTTCGAGCTCTACAGAGTCATACCTGAATGCTTGGTATTTGATTTCTCTTCCCTTGCTCCTAATGCGGAAGACTCTCTGACGTAGAGTAACATGTACATTAGTCATTTATTCATTCTTCCATCTTGGCCTTGGACAATTCCCAACTTCCCTAACTCAAAGTCTGTCGGATCTTCTCGGATAAAGGAGTCTAGTCGTTGCATACTGTTCTATATACTATACGCCGTACAGGTTTTGTACACAAGTACAAAGTTGTATCCACCGGCCTCCGAACTACTCCCCAAAACGGACTCTTGGCTCTGCTCCTTCCCGGTAGATCAGTCTTGGTATACATAAACGTAGCGCATAGAACAGGCTGTACATTCCAATTATTTGTAGATAGAATTGGTTCTCTCTATTGGTTCTTGCAGTGCCAAGCCAAAAGGCAGTCATATTCTGTATGTAGAGATGCCAAGCTCCTTCGCCAGCATGGCCTTCCTCTCCAAATTTAGACATCAAATCCTTCGTCATTTAGAGGCGAAGCGTTCATGATCGTCAAGTTGGGCATACAATCGATCTACAATACAGCCCACAGAGTACAATGGGTTGTTTCAACAGGCAACTTTGTTTCCCTTCATCTCCACACTAACCATCGAACCCAGAAAACGCAAAAAGCAAAATTCTCTACCCCATGACAGATAGACAAGCACGAATCATGCATCAAGCTTACGACTCACACGTTGACAAAGAAAAGCGGTCAGCCCTGATCAGCCCTAGATCGGCTGACCGGCTGCGCAAACCGGACTCCAAAGTATATCGCAATAACCCGGACAATAAAAAAACCCCCAACCCGAAAACTCCACCAGTAACTAAAAAGCCCGAGGCTGACATTCTGGTTGGAGATATGCAGACTGCAGCCACAACCCCCTCAAACCTGTAGGGTCATAAACCCCCAGTTTAGATCCCGACAAGCTTCGAGAATCCGAGGAGATCTCCCCCACAGCCTATCTGTGCGAGCAGGCATAACCCCTGTAAACACAATCCAAGCTCACTAGATTTGCATACCCTCGAACCTGTGACAATCGGTTAGGTTTGAAATCGAATTGTGGAAGAAGCTTGTTAGCAACGCAACGGTTTTGCAACGGGCATTACCCTGGAAAGGTCGAAGCCATTGAGTTCAACATGCAATTTGTCCTCGGTCGCGCCTTTTTTTTTTTTTTTTTTTCCGTTCCATTTTTTGTTTTTCATTGTTTGTTCCTTTGTTTAGTTTATGTTTTACGTATATACGACAAGGACAATTGTTTACGGACGAGCGGCGATCTTGCATACAAAGCGATTCGCTGTGTTTTGTTTTCTACCACCTCTTCGGGTTCCCAGTAGGGAGAAGGCAGCCAGTGCGCAGAAAACGGTTTTGAAACTATACATCGTAATTCAGAATTATACAAGGATACGAATATATATCGTTACAAAGTCCGCCGTACAGAGGACAAAAGTTCCCGCGCTGACAACGATATCGCAGGCTAAAATAGAAACGTTTCCTTGGCCACCCCTCCTTAGGACTTGGGATTGGGCTCTCTCTCCGCACGCGACGGGAAAGGGAAATTATGGGATCCAACCCTGGGCGGCAATGCTTGCCAGATGGTTGGGGATTGAGGAATGAGCCAAGAAGACCCCCCCTCCCGATCCCTCCGACGGAGAAGTTATCCCGGTGGAGTCGAAGAAAATTTGTGTGGGAGGTTCTATACGACCTCGGGAGCATGGTTTGATGTGAAGAGCTACAACCTACTACATTAGGTAGTAGCGCTGTGTTCGTGGCATGGTGGGATGGGAATTCTCCGCTCATCGTGGCACTGACGATTAGCAACCGATCTGACCCGCTCTATAACACTTACCCCAACCAAATGTAAATAAACGGGCTAAAGTACGTGTGTCTAGCGCAATAAGGTGTGAACTGTGCATGGGGACACGGAATCCGGAGGATGGCACGAGCGGGATCTTCATTTTCGCGATTTGACCCTTACCCCAATTGAAGCGCAAGTGTATTATACCACTGACCGGGAGCACAACCGGGGGAAGTGGGGTCGAAAAGCAATGAATTGGATTGGACAGATGCAAGCTGCAATGCAGTATGCGCGATAGGCGGGACGGGTAAATAGTTGAAATATCCCGAGGATTTGCCTGGACAGGATATACCACTATGTATGAGGCATTTTCGTTTCCCTCCACTTTTCGACTACTGCACTGTACCAGATGCAGCTATGGACTATAAGCTAGGGCGTTTTATGTTTCTAGTAATTGCGAATTGACTTTGGATATTCTTGTCAATAATACTCCGTATATTGACTTCAATTGTCCCTGATTTCAATAATCTCCATCCCAATTTGGAAAGAGGGGAGAGCCTTTCTTTGTGCTATACGGGAATGTGACGGTGATCTTGGCAGAGGATCTTTCCCCCAAGGACAAAGAGCCCCCCCCCCCCCCCTACAAGTGTCACGCAAAAAAAGACAATGCACAAGAACTACTAATAGATCAGATACCAATTGCTGGTCTGTGCAGGATAGATCTCCAGTATGGGCTACCTGGCTCCGGATACCTCCGATGCCCTCGATACCCCAGGTCTTCACCATATCAAACATTTGAAATCGACTGCCGAGTCGGACTCGGATGCCAACGCCAAGTCCACCCCGTGCCTCACACTGGGAATACCAATTCCATTGAGCACATCTTCTCCAAGGAACGTGACAGCCTAAACACCAGCCTCATGACCTCCCCGCCAAGATAAACCTGGGGGATCACAAAATTCTGTTCGACAACATAGGTAGAACAGACAGATCAATGATCTACCCGGCAGTACAGGGTGCAAGGAGCTGGCCAGTCACTCTAGACCTCACCGGAGGAATGCTTGGCGACAGCGCGTGGTGAAGCAAACTGCCAAGATCTGGGCGTTGGATCTTCATAATGCGCCCGGTACGACTCGAGGTGTCGTATGGAACCGTTCTGAAGAACAATGAGAGTTTCCGGGGTGACAATACGGGATAACAAGAGCAAGGGAGGTGAGGAAAAAGAACAGGGCTTAGCTCTCCGAAAAGGGGGTTCAAGTTCAATGATTCTATTTACGAACACCCCCTTTCTTGAAGAGATCTTGGCACTAAACCCCTTCGATAACCATACACTCGATGATAGGATTCCCTCTTGATGCCAAGCACCGGTATACGCATAGTCAAGTCTCAAAAACGAGCTCATTCTGGTCTTGGCACTACGGTTATCGAGTACAATGAACGGGGTATAGGGGAATGGGCTCGCCAAGGGCGATCATGGCGATCATGGTAACACCATGAGTGTGCATGAATACAGTCTTGGCACCGCTCCTATTTACGTGCTATTGTTTGTGCCAAGTGGGTTCACCAAGTGACTGCGTTGAGTTAGGGGGTTACAGTGGCAGTGCTGTGTTATTCTGGCTCGGGATCGACGGGCGACAGGGCTTAGCATTTTGACTCGGTCCGATCCAGTTGAGATGTGTCTGTTGAAAGACTGTTTATGCACTACCTGGATATGTAGGTGCCTAGTACAGAGTATGTTGGGTTGGCACGAATTTTACCTCGAGGTACATTGTACATGTACACTTCACCGTTAGGAATAGGATACGATCGACACTGCGGCGTTCCTTCGTTGCTTCTATTGCAGGTGTACGAAGTAGCTATACAGAGACCTGCGTGAACAAATATAGCAACCTCTCATAAAGCACCGAGTTACGTCTTGGCACACGCCAATTTTTGAATAGCGCGGCTCTTGCCATCGCTATAGCGTTCATCCCTGCGAATCCACGTCAGATCACCCAAAGTCCGAGGTACACCGGACTACGTGCCCCGACATTTCTAAGATTTTAGTTTCGGCGTACAACGTATCGCCACTGCCTAACATGGCAGAAGTTTACGAGTCTTCTGGAAGCGTTTGATAATCCATCATCATACCCCGGGGGCCATGGACCCGCCACCCATGGGCCTCTCCGCAGAATATGGTTGGTGCTCGCGTTTGATCATCGGGGTGTCTGTGAATCGACATGCCAATGACCATTCAGTTCAGCCTGGGAATTCCGTGCGCGCTTCAAAACACGGCATCGGATGCCGTCGGATATTTCATCCTTGAATCCGCAGACCATAGAGCCGATAGGGGAATCTAGAAACGGTCGCATCTGGGCGTCAGCAGCCCGGGAGAACTAGTATGACCATCACACATTACAGGTATTATGGCGGTCGCATCTACAGTCCAAATGACCATGATACACAATTTGACCGCACATGACATGGCGATGATTATTGAAATTTTCTATATCTCCATATGATATAGGCGGGATGATATCATTTTCAATGGGACATTCATGGAGATGACACGGACTGAAACACGTTTCGGGTCCATGCGAAACAAGATTGAATTCAGAACCAAATCTACAATATTATCCATTGTATTCGGCATACACAGGGTGTATCGTATAAAGCGGCAAACAAAACGGTGCCAGTTTCAGCAGTTCCAACCGTCTATCGCAATAACTCTGACCACAAATCATCCAACCACGGAAATATCTATAATCACCGAAAACGGCAGAGTATTGGGGTTATCAGCAGGTTCTCGAGCGACAAAACCCGACCGACGTAATCGCGCAAGAACCTACAATATTCCACCCGGTCATTCGCTCGGTCGCCAGCCAATCCCTGGACAATATGACGCTCGTGTTAAGCTGGGGCCCTTTGAAGGCGATTCCAGCGGTTGCGACAATTTGAGGACGGGTTTAATCGGTCTGTCTACTGAAGTTAATATCATATCAGCGATGCGCCCTACCATGGGTCCAGAAATGGGGCTTGGGCATCCAACTTACTTCCAACGTACATACGTTTCAGATGTTCATTTGACACTTCGGACTAGTGACATCACGGATGGAGGATAGGCATCGCACGGTGATCAAACGCGTGGTTGCTATAAGTTGTGCTTTGATCGTGACCCTGCACTGTGCGGATCTGTCCAAGATATTTCTATGTTGATCTATACTATACGTCAGTGGTTGCCCCATACGATGTACCACGTAGGGCTTTGGTATACAACATATCAATAGATGGCCGTGCGATGAAGACTGTGTATGTTTATTGGTAAGATAATATCGGGTTTTATTTGTTCTTGTAGATTTGTGGGAGATCTATGCGGGCCGCAGTTGTATGATGCAATATATACATTATTAGCAGGGGTTTATATCAGATATATCGTTGATGGAATCATAGAGCATGATGGTGACGCTTTTTATGTCTATTGGATTAAGATATTCAGACTGTTGTCTTCTGATTCGATATTTCAGAATGTAAGGAAGCACATCTATAGTGATATCCCACTTCCTAAACTGGCAATTCGAGTTACGATCAAAATACAATGTATACAGACTAGTATGAATTATTAAACTGTTCCATGTATTTCCCTTTCATGTTATTGCACGTAAAATGACTATACGCCCTAGAACAAATTCCTTTAGCGCCATTCTGGTGGCTATTCGTGTGTCACCAACCTGCCCTGCGTCTGGATTTGATATCGTATAGCGTGAGTCATGCGCTTCGACCTCGGGATAATTAGATTCCGTGTTTAGTTATGTGAAATGACTGTTTGAAATATCAATTTGCCTCATAGTATCATGAGCAATATCCGACGCTATACCCCATCGAACTCACTAACGAATTATCTCAACAATTACAGGACCGCATTGATCTGACTCACAAATTGCACCCAGAAGACAACCTATTTGTCTAACAACACTGTGTCTGGGTACTGGTCATTATTACCCCATATTGTCCCTCCCTAGCGACGACTATATGTGCATCCCAGTCAGTAACACACTTCGTACACAGGGGCAAAAGAACAGTGCTCATATTAACATACTTATAAAGTTTAGAGCCGACAGGTTCAAAGAGATGAGTCAGATGGAATGAAGCGAAGCCTAGAAGGTTTTTGATGCTTCGTGCACGTGGATTCCATGAGGCTGAAGAGGAAACCTCCACTTCCATCATTGTCAGCGGCCAGTCCTATCTGAGTATTCTATCGCACAGTGTGGATATATTGTACTACCTTTATACTAACATAAAGGGCCAATAGATGTCCGTCGGGTAAGTTGGACAAATTGGACAGAGAAAATGGTTGAAATACAATTATCAGCCTTAGGCCGCCACATCCTGTCGGGGTCAAATTACTAGGCCACAACAAAAAATAAGGTTCCTGTTTATATCCTTAGGGGGGCTTGTATTGCGCTGACATATCCAAACCCGCTGAGGTCTTTGAGAGATGCTTATTCTCTCCCTCGATATGAGCTGAAAAATCTTCACTTTTTCTACCTCTGATTGCCCTTCCATTTCAACAGTCTAAGCGATGGAATATGACCCAAGTTCCCCCCGCTCGTTCGCCACTTCTTTCGTCTCCAACTCCCGCTTCCATCGCTCCTTGACTATCGAGTCAACTACCCATGGCCCTCTCAATGTGACTTACGGCGAGTACGGCCGCGAGCCTAATGAGAACGGAACTACCCCGACACTTTTGTTTATGCCGGGCATGTTTTCATCCCGGTACATCGGAATCTGTCTACATGCGATTGCCGAGAAATGCGGTGTACGCGTTTTGGTTGTTGATCGGTAGGTGCTCCCCAACCTTCTTGTATATAAGAACTAAGGTTATATTACCCGTAGTCCTGGAATGGGGAATTTCACCGAAGTGCCGCTGGTGCAGCGAGTATCTGCCTGGATTGAGACCGTCCCACGGCTTTTGGCCCATCTAGGCATCCAGCATGTTTCGTTGGCGTCGCATAGTGCTGGTACTATCTATCTGCTTAATACCCTGTATTACTGTCGGGATATTCTGTATCCCGAGAAACCAACAATCTCCTTTCTAGGTACGTTGCATTTCCTGCAGATCACTTTGTCCTTATATGCATTGTTCATGCTGGATGAGTACTTTCCAACATAAAAAGTTTGTGATCTAACCAATAAATAGCGCCATGGGTTGACCCTGCCAAATCAGGCAGTACATCCATGAAAATGGCCCAGTACATCCCTACCCCAGCCTTCAAGCTCTGGCATCATATCCCACGTCTCTTTCTCGTCAAGGATGGATCTGCAACAGCGACGAGTGGAACGATTATTGCCAATCTCACTGCCTCTTTCCCCTCAAGCAGCGGCAATGAACAGACAAAGAATCGTCTCTATATATCACAGAACTACGGGCTAAACATAGACCAGCAGAAGGAGATAGACTCTTCCATGATGCAGTGTATGTTCGCCGAGAACACAGTTGGCTCTAATAGCGAGGCACTGCAGTGTCTACGGAAGGAGCCTAACACATGGGGCAAATGTGAAGACTATGAGGTCTTTGTGTGTGAGTTGGTAGAGCGCGAAAGAGAACGAGATGGAACGCCGTTGAAAGTTAACGCATTCTTTGGTGAAACTGATAGCATGATCGGCAAGAAGGGCCAGGCTTATGTTGAGAAGTGCTGGCAGATGGGTGCTGAGGACTCGAGGGGCGCAGTTGAATTTGATTCCAAGGTAGTTTCTGGCACTGACCATGATAACTTGGTGCCGTCCGCGGAAGTGTGGGAGAGCATTTTCAAGAAAATGGTAGCTTAATATAGTTCTTGAAATAGCGTAGCACTAGTTTTACCTAAGGCCTTCCACATGTTCAAGCATGCATACGTACATCGTATAATAGTCAAAGAGTGCGTCTACGGTCAGAATTCGGGGTGAAGACGGGGTGCAAAGCCATGGTATATTGGGCTATTGATGACAGTGCTCAGAAGCGAACTAGATACATATACAAGAAACAAAACTCAGAAAATCATAGCCAACACCTCATTTCCATTGCCCAGCATCTTCCGCTCCGTCGGCCACCCGTTTCGCCCCGTTCTCAAGACCTGAGCTTGCACTACCGAGCGCATTTCCAACTGGCTCGCCAGCACTCCCCGTCGCGCTTGTGATGGTATCGCCAATGCCTCGCCCGGCAGTTCCTGCCACTCCACCCACTGTGCGGGTGACACCGCCGACTGTGTTACCCAGTGTGGATGTGACGAATTTGGCAGCTCCGGTGACGCCTTTGTCTTGATTGCTTTCGAACGGCATGATGGTTTGATTGAGTTTTGCGGTAGACTTGAGTGGTTTTGAAGAGATTTTCTGGGGGCTCGGGTTGAACGTAAGAGGATGAGGTATAGAGGATTATAGATTGTGGTAAATATTGAAAAAGAAACATCTGGCAGAAGGGCATTGTTATATTGGGGTGTCCGCCCTATGACATCATGGGTGGCTCGGTGGCACGGGTGGCTGTATACCTACACCTGGGCAATATAGATTGGATTCTAATATATTCTAATATATAATTATCTAATGACGGAGGCAAATATGTTAAGTCTGGAGTTAAGGCAAATGACCAACCATTTTCGACTTGGGTAATCCAGAACCTTGTGAACTTGCTCAACAGAGTATTCGACATCAAATTTTAGAGAACGCTGCTCGATTGAGCCTGAATATATATAACTGAGGTGGTGTCATACACTCTAGTAATAGAATAACACTTTACAAACAGTGGAAGAGATTGCGATAGCCTGAGTAAGAAGTATGTGTACCTAAGGGGCAGGGATATTGCCATTGGGAACATGATGTCATTGCTGTAAGCAGCTCTAACATTGGACAAGATGCAGCTGGATGATTTTATCTAGCCATCGGATACAACATTGGAAGAGTAAGAGATGGAGACAGCTTGAGTCCATGTTTACCAGTCAGGTACATATGTAGATTTACACAACTGCTATCCATGGATGTTGTATTGTCGAAAACATGGTTTGCTTATAACTTTAATCCCTACAAGTTATTCGCTATACTAGTATAGAACAAATTATATCAAAGCTCGCATATATCCATTTCATCATACTAGGCAGGTTAAGTGTACAAAAGCAAATTCGCTGACCAAAAAAGAAAAACATCGGGGGAACTCCCTGCCTGTCACAACGCGGTAGGGGTATCATTCAAAGGAAATAAGAAAACAAAACCAGAAAAGTGAGAAAGAAAGAAAAAGAAAGAAAATCAGAAAGAAAGGAAAAGCCCCTTAGAGGCGCCGAATCCCTCGCCGGCCAGAATTTTGGTGGCTTTGGCGAACAGACGATCTCTGACCAGCAGATTTGCGTCGTGGAGTTTGCTCAGTGCGCTCCTTTGGTTTCACCTGCTCTGTCTGCTCTCGCAACTTGCAGGCTTTGACACCACGCCACCATCGAGTAATCACCTCGTATGCCAGCTCCACCCTGACCGTGGCGATATCATACGCGTGCTTATTTCGTCGTTCTTTAAATGAACGCCATGCCCGTTGAATAACGATGGCGGAGAAGGCACGCTTCAAGGTAGAGGCCCAAGCATTATCGGCCGGTGGTGAATGCTCTATCTTTTTGGGGACTCTGACGACATTCCCCTTGGTTTCACCGAGAGCTGCTCGCGTCAGTGGCCCTGTTCGCCCTTCTTTGGGCTTGGTTGTTAGGCGTGCTCTGGGAGTAGCATTTTGCACGGCTGGACGGGCTATTTTGGATATTGGCGCATGATTTTCCAATTTGCTTTTGTTTTTGGTATTGACGGAAATCCCAGGTGGAATGTTTTCTTTGCCGCCACCTGTTCCAGGGACATCAATTGTTGTCACCCCTGCCTGGAGAAATTTGAAGCTTTGCTGGAGCGGAGCTCTCCATGGAGAGGCTGCCAACCGCTTTTGTGGCTGGCGTCTAGCAAGCTGCGACTTGCGGCCGTTGACCTCAGTATTCCCTGAGATATGTGGGAGGACGTCGTTGGTTTGCCGCCTGGGTAAACTACAAAGACCCATGAAGATGGTGGGAGCGAGGGAGTCGTCGGATGGAATGTATATTGTATTGCATCGTCTTGAAGACTCGCGCCTCGACGAGCGTGGAGTTGGACTTTCATCGAGAACATCCGTTTTCATGTGGAGGCTTCCTAACAAGAAGTGAGGTTTCATATTGAAATGAGAGTTTGGTCAACTATTTTGAAAGTGAGGGATTGCCTAGGGTATTTGTTGTGCAGAGAAGCGGTGAAGTCAATCAAGGGGTCGACTCAAACGCGGGGAAGACGCGGGGTGAGAATTGATGCTATCAACAACCCGGACACCTGGGTAACTGTATGGTGGCACATCAGATCAATAGAGATCGAGGGTCGCGTGTCTGGAACAGTCGATTGCTACAAGACCTGTAGGCGGGTTGTCCAGGGCAACACGTGGGGGGTAAACACGTGACAGTATCAAAGTATCGGATGCAGGTTTTTGTGGAGCTTTCGGAATTGGCCAGGCTCATTTGCAGCTTACTGAGCGATACGATGAAGGGAGTGGGTTTTTATACAGGGAGACTCTAGGAAATGGATCGGAGCTGCCAACCGACTTTCTCCCAGGAATAACTACTTTCTTGCGGGAGAGGTTGCAGCAAATCACAAATGACGCTACTCATTGCCTTGAATGGATCTAGGTGTTGTTCTTCAATGTGGGGTCTTTTACACCCACGTTTGGAGCATTCCGATTTAGAATAATGGGTTACAAGAACAGTCGGCCGTTTATCCGGCCTTTATACTGGACGATGTAAGATTTGGATAATTCAAACAACATCCAGTTGATCCGAGATGATATTACAGAGTCACCACCCAGCTCGGCACAGGCTAGATACGGGTTGACTCGAGAACTTCTGGCCTTGTCCCATCGATATTTCGGATAAAATCAGGGCCTACGGCTCAGCACAGTCATTAAACAGTTGGCCATGTTTGCGATTCTGGTATGTATTATGTATTGGTCTGATCTACTCTAACTAGGCGATGAACAAAGTTATTTTAAAACATAAACCACTTCTGTTCTTGTCCCACGACAGCAAGTCCAACCTTCCCCTCATCGTTTAGTTTCGATAGAACCTGAGCTATGAATGGTCCTGCCATTGTCTCCATCTCGGGCCCGTAGATACATGCGATGATCTCCCGTGTCGTCAAGGATGCCTTTTTCTTTGCGTTGCCCTTCATAAACGCCGACAAAATCTTCTTTTCTCGCAATTCCCAGTGTCTGCTCCAGAGTCCGAGTTTGGCTGACAGGTCTTCAATCACGGCACCGTGTCCGGGGTATCCAACTGTTATATCTTCATTGCGCACGCTTCGGGTCATAGCTTGCAAACTCTCCATGTATCGGCCTAGTTCTTCCACAACAACACTGCTTCCATGCCCAAGCACATTATCACCTGTGAACATCGCGCCACTTTCCTCCAAGACAAAACACATGTGATCTTGACTATGTCCGGGGGTGAACAAGGCTCGCAGTGTAGTTCCTTGAGCAGTGAAAGTCTGTCCATCGCGAATCGAATGTTGGCCCCGGTCCGGGTCAGCCTTGTGGACGGCCGCGGCCAGATGTGGATACTGAGCTAATAGCGCCGGGAGACCACCGGTATGATCGGGATGCCAATGGGTCAGGAGTACCTGGGAGATGCTCAATTGGTGTTGGTCAAGATATTTGACCAGAGTTGTGAGCCAGATTGGACACCCCTGTCGATATGATTCGCTTGTTTAGTCTCCAAATGTTGAACTGGGATGGTCCATGTCACTCACTTGTCCTGTGTCTATCAAAATCCGTGTCTGGCCACTTCCGACTAGATACGTATTGGTTCCTTGTAGTTGCATGTTACCTGGGTTTCCGCCAAGTATTCGCACCACCTCGGTGCTGACTTCCGTGATAGCTGGGAGATATGGCAGTCCAGAGTTTCGAGCAGATAGATATTCCTGCCACCCTGACTGCTCCCACACTTTAGACGGGGACATGTTTCTTGCTAGTCAACACTAGATACCTAGGAAGATTTTGCGACTGGAGTAAGCAGAGTTGCATTTGACAGGTGGGGGCCGCTGCATTTTGTCGAGCATATGCGGCAGATAGGGCACGCATCGATGCCTGATATACCAGGTGTTTATCTTCAGGGACAATAACTACAGAGAAAAATTCCCGAGTTCTATTTTTGGCTTTTATCGGCGTTTATTTGTTTCTCTTTCTGACTTAGAAAAATATAAATATTCAATATTCACAGATAATAGAATGTAGAGAGGAGGCAAAGAGAGTTAGGCACGGAGAAAACATGTAGAGAAAAAAATGACCACGACCGAGAACGACCGACAGACCTTGCATACGCCCAAGCAAAAATGAGAGAATGCCCTCGGGCATTAGCTAATTCCAGATAGCTAACGCCGAAGGGCATGCGAGATAGGGACTTGATATCAACTTTAAAGGAGTAAGGCATTCAGAAAACCGTACTAACAGGCTACACTTAGGCTAGACGAGCAACGATGCTAGAAGAAAGTCCAAGCCACACTGTAGAATACCTTAATGAAAATACAGGGCATGAAATATGCTATACTTTGCTCGCGACCTATTTGTATCGCCAAGCCAGCGAGATCCGACATAAGCCTCACATGTGTTCATGAGTCTTCGGTTTCTAGAGTCTGTTAGTTTCATTCGGAATCTCAATATAAACCAAGTGCATATCGAAGCACCATTTCTCGTAATTTCCAACGAAGAAATCCAATAAAGACATGTACCGCTAAGTACGACCTCCATAGTCTTTTCATAGGCCGTATGTGCTAGAGCTTACTAGGACCCACCTAGTATATGCCGCTGCATTGAAGATCAGATGCTCCGTTTATGTGATCTTTGGCTTACATACTAGGTAGGTATCTACTTGTAGGTAGCAGTCAAATGCCCTTATAACGGAAAGCAGGCAGTTGGGGAGGTCAGGGCATACCAGAGAAGAGACCATTCTTCTCGCATAGAGAATACCATGGCGCGAGGTTTTTCCTCACACTGTCGGTGGGGCCGGCGTTGGGGGCTGTCAGGGCAGCAAGAAACAGCTACGCACCATATTACTATCAGTTCTGTGCGTTGGGCTTTCTTGCTCTACAACTAGTGGAGAGTGTTCTCCACGTGGGTTTCACGAAGAATAGACGTAAAAAAAGGGGAAAACGCAAAGGGAGGAACGCATCTTGCTTTGTTGTAGGTTTTTTCTGTCACGGTTGTGTGGTGGGCATTTTTAAACATACCAAGATCATATAGCTACACTAGTAGGCTGCGGCAACATCTTCAATATCCATAGATATCCACATATCCTCTCAGCCATGATGAGGCCTATACCATACAGAAGTGGTCAGCCCGTGGGGGCTGAGAATCCTGGCGCATATCGTCCGCCCCACACCTTCGTGCCCCGATTATCTCTCTCCTTCAATACTCTCCAAATGGACCACATAGAAAGTGTTCCAGGCTCTCAATATGCCCCCATTCAAGTCCCTTGTCTGAGCCCCGAGCCCTACGATGGAATCGACTTCTCAACCTACCCAGAGCGCGCGGGCTGGGATATTACCCGGTTACTTGCCGGAGACTTCTCACAACACCCCGCCGAGCCAACTGGCGCATTTCTACAGAACTGGTTATATTTCGGTGTCCTATGGGAAGTCTTCGGTCCTATAATTAAGGGAGCCAAGAATAATTATGTTAAGCCGCAAGAAGGCACAGCATATGGAATCATCACCGGTGCAGCCCTGGAAGATCAAATTCTACAGTTATCATCGTTGATCGCCTCCATGGTTCAAGGTGGGGATGCTATCTCCAAACAGATGATAGCTCATCGAATCGTAACATGTCTCACGACTGTATCCAGATTTTGTCGTCTAGCGACATGTGAGGGTGACCCACGTCCCGGATTTTCAGTGTGGCCGTTATCTCCCGAAGTCGATCTATCTATCAGAGCGCTAAGCCATCGTCTATCCCGGAGCCTTCCATTTGGGGCGCTGGGACGGTTGGTAAGAACCTCGGGGTTGCAATTTCCTTGTGCATGGTTTCCACTTGCACGCATGCAACGGATGGGGTGGTGTCCAAGCGACATCGCCATGGTGGAAAACATATTTACGTCGGCATCGGCGTACTATGCGTCTCAAATGGAGAGGCCGCCATCTGCAGCACAAAGAGACCATGGTGAATGTACGAGAAAACTCTGCGTTGCGCGACAGATCAACGAAACAACCTATCGCACTGCACACACGAAGGCGGAGTGTGACTGTCAGCATCTAGGCCCCGCAATGGACGAGGTGGTATCAATTATTGCATCAGGGGGTGTCCCACTGCTGTCCATTACACCGACAAAGAAAGAGCCCTATCTCAAAGTCGAAGTTGAAAGGTACTCTGGATTGAAACGTTATATCGCCTTCTCTCATGTCTGGTCTGACGGACTTGGGAACGCGACAGCAAATACTCTCCCTAAATGTCAGCTGCTCCGTATTAGAGACTTACTCGACGAACTATTGTCTGGAATAAGTTCTGTCGACCTGGTAAACAGACTGGCCTTTGGAGACCTATGGAAGAAGAAATTCCATGGACCTTCTATCTCATTCTGGATGGACACTATGTGTATCCCCGTGGCCCCAGAACACCGCGAGCTCCGATCAAAGGCAATCAAAGGGATGAAAGCAGTCTATGAGCGAGCCTTCCGTGTACTAGTCCTAGATTCCGATATCCAAGAGTGTTCTACACGCGGCTACACGCAGTCATTCATGCGAATTCAAATGTCCGCCTGGATGCGCCGACTCTGGACACTCAATGAAGGCGTTCTGGCAAATCGACTGTGCGTCAAATACGCAGATGGTATTCTGGATGTTCAAGCTGCTTCAGAAAATTATAAGAAACAGGCAAAAACAGCTGAGTCGTCGCCTTTTTTGAACTCATATGGAACACCCATGCGTGATGCCGACTGTTTTGGTTGGAAGTTTCGCTTGTTGCGGGCGAATATTCTTCAGGACCCGGATCCGAGAATCGTATACTCTGATAGGGATTCAGTCAAATCTCTTTCCACGGCCGAGCAACGGCGGTGCTATGCAATCATGGAGGCTTTTAGTGCTTCCGTGCATCGCACCACTAGTAAAGTGACGGATGAGATGCTTTGCTTTGCTAGCCTTATTGGGTGGGATACGTCTTTGCTCAAGGGTATTCCTTTCGAAGACCACATGCATGCCTTTTTGTCGACGGAATCGCAGCTCCCGCAGGGGATGTTGTTTCTCGCTGGGCCGAGGATGCGGCAGCCCGGTTGGCGGTGGGCTATTAATCGGTTCGGAGATAATGGTGCCCTACGGCTGAATGTTAAATTTGACGACACAACTCCTGGTATTGTCGGTGAGAATGGATTCATTGTGGACTATCCAGGCCTTGCGTTGCCGGTGGGCTGTACCAAACAGCAAACCCAGAGAATGATTGTGGCCGTTGAGCTTGAAGATGGGGTTGTGAGTAGAGTTGAAATCTCGCGACACGATGAAGGTCTAATGAGTCGGTTGGATGAACCCGACACAGTGTCTGAAAATATTCCGCATGATCGACTCTATGTCCTCTTCTGGCTTGCTGACACTTCAATGGCTCCAAGGGAGCCTATGCCGGCTGTATTGATTTCTGGTCCTTCCAACGAAGACTGTGTAGAGGGGGAGGTTGTGTACCGATTTGAGTCCCTTGCATACTTGGAAGTGTTGGAGATGACCGCAGGGTGGAATTTGCAGGAGAAAGGAGATCCGGTGGTTCAGCTGACCAGAAAGAAGTGGACTCTCGGATAGCTCAACTGATGTAGGATATTGATACAACCTTCCTTTGGATTAGACCATTCCTCTGTCAGATCCATTTCGCTCCAAATGGCCATGCTTTCCTTGATAGATATATGAACTTCTTAAACCCCTACGTGGATGTTACATGCCACGAACTAGAGCTCAGTCTATACCACAACTGCCAAGGTGTATAGAAGATACCAATAGGTAGGGAAAATGAAGCCTTTCATAAAGTATGTATAAAACTATAGATCGCTAGACTTTAGCGTGGTGGCACTAGCCATTTCCTTCTTAGAATTTACCGAAGCCCTATGCAGCTTCGATAATTCTCAGACAGGGCCGACTATGAAAGGTATGTGCTGCTGCGGGCATGTAATACCGGATCATGGGACTATGCCTTGAAGGTATGCCTGATGCTATAACAAGGAACACCTTGTCATCCTAGCTTATACATGAAAAAGTCATTTTCATAAATTAAGCCTCTTCCGGCTTTTTTTCTGCCGTCTACATATAAAACAGAGAAGAGGGAGAATATTTAGAAAGACCTCTGAAAAGATATTATAAGGCCGCACAAGAGGCTAACTATTCTTATTATGCCATAAAGAGACCAGATATTTATGACCCCCTAAAGCATCTAATCAGATTATGGGTACGCCTACCCACGGGTGATGCCAAATATTGGCGTTGCCTTTCTAGTACTCCTCGCTACCATTCGGCCTGTGTAGGATTTTTGTGACTATACTTGCCATTGAGGTTGAGCAAATTAATATTACTTTCGCTTAACGTATTGCTAACGACTACCTTTCGTTCAACTCCATTCGGTCGATCTCGTTTCAGGCGATTCAAAGGGAGGATGTTTTTCTATTCCTGATGGCAGGATAAAATGATTCCGAAGGTGAAACGTAGCAAAGAGTCGACGATTGCAGAGGGAAAGGCAGATCACATCAACCAGAAGGAGGAAATCGGCTATTGACAGTAATAGCTCGATGGGTAGATCAGCTAGAGTATTCTGTTTGGGGATCTCAGAGAGTCGGGTATCATTTCTCTACAATCGGGATAACAATGAATAGAACGGTGTCGGGAGCGATAGCGTATTGTGGAGTGTTGAGCTGGCACAGATCAAGAGAGGCAAAGCGATAGGTAGACAGGAAGATGTTCTTTTTGCCGAGTTAGGCACGGATCAGTGCATTCTACCTAGAAATTTAGAAACTTTTCGTAAGCAGACACTAATGAGCTCACATGCCCGGGCATAAGTCTGAGCCGGTGACATTTACTCAGCCTGGTCCGTCTATCTAGCTGTGGTGCTACTCCAATATGGAAGATCTGAAGATTGAAAAAAAAAATTGAAAATCGTATGTTTTTATTTAATTTATCCAAGGCATAAAAGTCGTCATAGTATCGCGGAGAATTCCCCTCTCCGGACACGGGATCTCCTCCGTCTCCCAGGCCGAGTCTGGACACGCTTAGAAGATGGGGATTCCAAGGCCGTACTAAGAGAAAAACAGTCAGTATTAAGAGACAATACTCCGCAGATACCAAACTTACAGCAATGGGGTCGTTGAAACGAAGACCCTTGTCCAGAGCACTGATAGCCTCAAGCTCGGAAGTCTCAAGGTCGAAGTCAGTGACGGTCAAGTTCTGAGCAAGACGAGTAGGGTTGTTGCTCTTGGGAATAACAGCGATGTTACGTTGAGTAGACCAGCGCAGCAGGACCTGAGCGGGAGTACGGCCGTGCTTCTCGGCAATGCTGGTGATAGTAGCGTGCTCGAAGAGCAAGGGGGTATCCTTAGCGTGCTTGAGGTCAAGCTCGATGAAGCTCAGAGGGCCGAAGGAAGAGTAAGCAGTAACGGTGAGGCCCTGCTCCTGAGCGTAATCGACGAGACGGGTTTGGGTGAGGTAGGGGTGGTGCTCGATCTGGAGGGTGGCGGGGCGGACGCGAGCGTAGCGGAGCAGATCCATCAGCAGCTGGGCGCTGAAGTTGCTGACACCGATGCTGCGAGCGAGCTTCTTGTCGACGAGGGTCTCCATGGCGCCCCAGGTCTCGTGGATGGGAGCGTTGGCGAGCTCGATCTTGCCCTCGGCGGTGGTCCAGCTAGGAGGGTAGCGCACGGAGGGGTCGAGGTACTTGAGGGCAATGGGGAAGTGCACGATGTACAGATCGAAGTAGTCGACGCCCCAGTCGGCGAGCTGCTTGCGGGCGATGGGCTCGACCTTGTCGGCCTCGTGGAAGCTGTTCCAGAGCTTGGAGACGATGAAGAGCTCCTCGCGCTTGACGAGACCTTCCTTAATGGCGCGGGCGACACCCTGGCCAGCCTCGACTTCGTTGCCGTAGTCTGGGAATAATGATGTTAGTGTCAATTAGGGCTTTGTTTTGGGGAGGGTGTATGTACCGCAGGCACCATCGAACAGACGGTAACCGGCCTTGATGGCGTTGTAGATCTGGTCAGCGCAAGTGTCGTTGTTGACCTTCCAGAGGCCGAAGCCCACAAGGGGCATCTCAAAGCCGTTGTTAAGCTTGACGGTAGGGGCAACCATTGTGAATGTAGTATAAATAAATCTAGAGAAAAAAGAACTTAGTGAAACTGGGGCATGGAGGGGGGTATATATGGACCCCGCCGGTAGTATTTAAAATATCTCCAAGGCACAAGACGCAAAATGTAAAGGTCCAGGCTAAATCAGCCGAATATAGCTCAATTGGTCTTGCCATAGCCTCCCTTTGGCCTTCTTTGCTGGAAATCCCCAGAATTGCCCCACCGGTGAAGCTGTTTTGCGGCTAAAGTGGCTGATTTGGTGAGTTTAGCCGAGATGCAAAAGGGAAATCAAATTTCGGAGAATAATAGCCAAATAGAAGTGAATGATTGGTGTATAGTATATTACTATTATCAATTATTCCAAGCAATATTCCATTTTCTCCAAACGCCCAAGATCAACTCCCCCAGTTCCTTGATATCCCCCCCAATGTAGTAAAGAAAATCACAGAAAAAAATACAAAACACTCCCAGCATGATTAATGATTATCATTATAGTTTTGTAAAAAAGGAAAAAAAAAATGTCGTTATACCGCATCCACCGTGGCGTTATCATAGCCCGCGCTGGCATCAGGGCCTGCCCCATGCATGCTGGGACCATTGGACATGCGCCCGACGATCTTATCCATTAGGTCCTCCGACGGCAAAATGTTATCGAAATGGTGTGGCTGCTGCGACTCGCGCGATATAGGTCCGTGGTGTTCCGCCTGGTAAGGAAGGTGGTAACTCCCGGGTCCAACATCTCCGGGAATGGATGTGGGGTGCGTACCCCATGAGGCCTGGCCATGACTGAGATCATCAAGCGGCTGGGTGTTGGAGCCAAAGAAGCCATGTAGCACGCTGTTGCTGTCGTGCATGTTCACGCTGTGCTGTTGAGATGGCACGTAGTGGGATGCTTCGTGGCCCATTGTGTAGCCCATCCCTGGGTGGGAAAGCGGCATGTCGTGCACGTTAAGCATGACTGGTGCACCGCTGGAGCCATGGAGGCTTGTGGATGGGATGCTCTCGGGTGCGAGGCTGGTGGAAAAAGAGTCCAGCACGGAGGTGACGGCAGTTTTTTCGTTGAGGCCATCTTCGGCTTTACTGATGGATGTCATGAAGTCGAGTTGGTTGGAGGAATTAAAGAGATTAGCCACATTCTCGTGGGATGATTGATACATGGGCCATTGCGAGTGGGATTGGCTCGGGTGGTGGATTAGGTCATGAGGCTGAGGGGCCTGGTAGACACCCTGGTGGGGTGTTTTGCTGAGAAGGATCGAATCCAGAGAGAGGGGAGGAAGATCCACCCCAGAGGTTGGGCGCGGGCTGTTGGTTGTAGTCCGGTCGGGAGGCGGGATTAGTCGTCTCCAAGTAGTGGTGCCAACTTCGCCGGGCCGAGTTTGTCGGAACTTCCAGGCCAAAATGGCCATGCGCTTGCTCTCATCGCCGTGATGGCCTTGATATTGATTAGAAAGCCGACGAGAGCTGGGCGAAGTGGCACGGAGCTCTTGTACTGCAGACAAGGAGCGGAAGAATTGACGGGTATGCTCATCAGCGTCGCGAGCAGCTTGGGGGTTTCCCGAGTCCTCGGCTATACGCTTCTCTTGGGTCAATTTAGTGAACATTTGAGCCCACCAAGATGATTCGAAGAGAGGCTTGACCTTGGTCGACTGGGTTTTGGGTAAGTCGTGGTGAGAGTCTCGGAGCTGCTGGCCGTCTTCATAGATATACGTGCTGCAGGTCCAGTTGTCCATCTGGCTGACTCCCAACACATCGCCAGCAGTAGGGTGACCATAGTCAAGGTCAAGCTGGATTCCCAGCTGTGATCGCGCAGGAGGGAAATCACTCATGAGCTGAAGATTCACTTCTAACAAGATGATATCGCAGTCCAGGGGATTGCTGATGTCATCCACCATGGAGGCCAGGTGAGGGAAAGAGGACCGCCACCCGTGGACCTGCTCAAGAGGCATGGGCGGTCGAGTGGGGTGGTTCAGATCCCCCTGCAGACGAGTGTATGCATGCAATGGCTTGCGATCGGCTTGCTGAGGAGCACTGACCCACATGTCGAAGCTAAAGCCATGAATGGTGCTAGCAGCAGTCTCCTGCATATTGGGGCCAAGGGTATAGTGTGGCGGTGGGAGATCTCCAGCATATGGCTGCATGGATCTCATGTGGTCATGGTATGAGGGGTGTGTGTGACTCCCATAGTGGCTGGACGCCGAAGGGTGCTCCACTGCCGTTCTCCATTTGGGAGCGGGTGCTGAGCCATGCACACTCGATGATCGTTCTGGTGATGTCTCACGGACAAGTCGCTCCCCTAACATGGTGTATTAGTAAAAGAAGAGGTAAACATCCTTCATATTTGACAACTCACAATCGGGATCACCTTTCAAGAAAGAGTCGAGAACCTGCAGATGGCTTGACACCTGCTTGCGAGTCCTCCGCTTGCCAGTCAATTTGAAAATGTACTCAGCAATCAGCTCGTTGCGGCCATATGACTTGCCCCGTTCGGACCACTTTCTCCGACCCATGGGAGGGTTTGCTTCGAGAGCTGAAATAGGTTGTTAGCTTCAGGTCAATGATCCCTAAGGTGGTGGTAGACTTACCCTGCTGGAAAGCGTCCTCCAACACATCAGACCACACTGCCTCTCCATCCTTGCCAGTATCACGACGAGGACGAGATCGGTATTCCAAGTACTTCTGGGACTTGAGATAACTGCTTCCTGCCCGGCGAGGTTGAGAATTAGGTCCAACCGAGTGAAGCCTGCGAAGCTTCCGTTGATGAAGTCGAGCGGCTACATGCTGTTGATGCTGTTGATGCAAGCCAGGCGCCGACAAGGGTTGAGAGGGGTGATGGGCATGAGGATACTTGAAGCCAAGCTGATGGAGTTGATCCTCACGAGCAGCGATATCAGCATGAGCCAAATGGTCTGAATAAGACTGGACATTCCCAGTGGTATTCTGCAAAGCTCGATCAGAATGAGCTCCAACAGGATCCAGTGATGGCTGGTTCTGAGTGACAAGGCACTCGGGTTGCCAGTCAGTAGCCATGGGAGGGTACCAAGGACGGGCTTCTCGAAAAGAATGACAGATTCCGATGAGGGAGGGGACTGAGAGGCACCGTCAAATGCTTACTGCCTGGCAAAGAACGCAGCTCAGTCACAAACAACGACCCAAAGAACGCAAGATGTCAAGAGAATGTAAGAACCTGGGAAAGAGAATGTGAGAGCGAGCAAGATGGTGTTTATAGGAAACCATAACTCCCCTTTGGAGAGGGGTTCTGTAGCCCCAGTAGCAACATTGCTCCGCTAGGTCTGCTTTGCCTGGCCTACGGTCCCTCGATCGCCTTGTCCATACTCCTGGGTAGGTCCTAGTCCTGGCCCGCGCACGTCCAGGCGTCGTGTGGGGAGCAGCGAACCAAAGGACAACGGCAAGCCGACCTTGCCGCAGCAAATCAGGAGTCAAGAAAGGGCTCGATATGAAGGGAAGTTGGTCCAGGATGCAAGGGATGCTCAGCAGCACGATCCAGTGATGAGTGTAGTGGGTCGGAGATTTTGTGCAGCGCGAAGTGACCTTGAACACCCATCATTTGGACCAGCAACAACAAAACACGACAACAATCAGTGGCAATCATGGCGTTGTAGGAATGTTGATGGTCCAACGACATTGTCTTCTCGCACGGGACCTGGAATGCTTGACCACCGCCAGAAATCACCCGGAATGCAGGCTTGGCTGATCTCTGTATAGTCCTGCGTGCCATCAGAAGAGTAAGCTAAATTAGGTAAAATGACCCTGCGATCCAAGGTGCAGTCTAACTGAAGTTGTGGGGAAGAATAAAAAAAGGTGTTGCACAGGTAAAGTAGGGTTACAGTTACGCCTGGATCAGGAGGGCACGAGACGCACGAGGGCGGGACTGCAGGTAATTGACAGCCGCAAAGAACGTGTTCAGAAGTATTCGGGGTATCTTTTTATTGCCATAATGTAGCTATGGTAGTATGCAAGTAATCGTACACGGTACATTAATCCACCTTTCCCTGCAAGGGATGTTAACGAGCCAATCCATGGCCGTGTCCTTGTAGGGAGAAGGGACGAGGGCTTCACTCTTCCTCCTGCCCTCCTACAGTGAATTTCTTGCGCCCGGCGCCAGAAGTAAGCTGTTGAAGTTTGACCCTGTCCATCTGCTCTCCTACCTTCTTCTCTAAACGCGCGAGCTCCTCCTCGGGATCGATGGCCTCCTCGTTCACGAACTCCAAAACCAGTCGTCTCCCCAGGAGATGCGTGTTTTTCAACGCGTCCATGGCATTTTCCGCTTCGCGAGCGCTTACAAAGTCTGCAAAACCGAAACCACGAGCAGTGTGATCGAACTTCTGAGGAACACGCACAGACCGAAGTTGTCCGTAAGCCCCGAATAGGGATCGGATATCCTTCTTGGTGGTCTGGAACGGCAAGTTCTTAATGATGATTTTGGTTCTGCGTGCCGCAACCTTCTTCGCCGTATCTTCGCGTCTTCGCTCCTCGGCGGCGTCCTTGCCCTTGTGGGATGCACGAATGAGAAGCTCGTGCTGATCCAACTTGTAACCGTTCATAGCGGTCATAGCAGCCTGAGCTTGACCCTTGGTTTTGAAATCCGCAAAGGCGAATCCCATACTGAGGGTCTGTCCTGGTCGCTTGGGATCGGGTTTAGTCTTGATCCGACCGGTAATAAAGCCATCCAGAGCTCGGAACACTTCCAAGAACTTCTCATTGGTGGTTGAGAAGTTAAGGTTCTTTACGAAGAGTGTCGTGGTTGCTACGATGTCATCAGGCTCATCTGCGGCAAATGTATCCGCAGTTGAGAATCCTTGATCCTTGCCCCGAGTCTCTGGAGCAAGTGCGTGTGGAACGGCTGAACCATCGAACAAATTCTTCGGTGCTTTCTCCAGGAACAAAATGGAATCACCCATCTTGCGGTATGCCATGCCCTTGAAAGCCTTTTGGGCCTCGTCAGGCTGCGCAAACTCCACGATAGCAATAGTGCCACTCGGTGGCATCAAGAGTCGGATGATCTTTCCATATGGATCAAACAGACTCCTGAGCTCCGCCGACGTGACACCATATGAGAAGTTCTTGACCAAAATAGCCGTATTCCCGCGTTCACGCTGCTTGAAAGCATCAATATTTACCCCGTTTGAGGCAAAGTAGGCTTTCGTTTCTTGAATCACATGCGTTTCAGCATGTGCTTGCTTTACAGCGGCATCTGAAGAGGTGGGATCAAGCAGTTCTGATTTGGAGACTCCGAGCCTTCCGGCCACTGATGACATCACAGCATCGGCCTGTATCAAAATTAGTCTCAATGTTTTCATTCGTGGTGAAAGGTAAACTCACGTTCATGTATAGGGAGTTCCAGCTGAACGAAGATGAACCGGCGTTTTGTTTCCGCTTGATCTCCCTTTGCTTTTTGAGAGGAAGTTTTGACAATTCGTACTCGTCAATCTTATAGGTCTTCTTCGCAGAAGCCGGCAAGATATGGAGCAGACGACCCTGGAAGTGCTTTCCATCAAGAGTCTGGTAAGCATCAATGGCCGCATCGGCATCGGTGTATTGCACATAAGCAAAGCCTTTGCTGGTTGTGGAGCGGGTGTCAAAAGCAACATGAATCTATATCCAATTAGTACTCAAGTTCATTGAATATAATGTGTAAATGTAAAAGTGGGATGAGTTGGCTCTTTCAGATAGTCAAGAAGCATCTACTAAAATATCTTGTCCTGGTAACATCATTTGCAATTTGCATCGGATGTCCCTATCGGGAAAATCATCATTTGAGCACTCGTGGCCAGCAGGCTGAAAGCCAGCTAGCCGGAGAGAGAAGGCGGGGTGAAGTAAAAAAACAAAACAAAATAAAAGTACTAACCTCTTCAATCTTTCCGAACCGTTCAAAAATCGGTTGTAGATCCGATTCTGTCGTGTCGTATGCAAGGTTTCTGAGGAACAAACGGGCGGAGTTCCGAATAAGATCAATATTCGGATCTACCGGCGTTGCCTCGGTGATGCTGTCAACGTCAGTCGTGTTGGGCGCACTTTTCTCAATGGCCGCAGTGCGCGATTCTTCGTCACGTTGCGGCGACTCATCGCCAGAGGGTGGTGAGGCAGCTCTGGCAGCTCTGGTTGGCGCAATAGTAGGTGCGGTGGCCTTATGCTGATCAAACTCATCTTGCTCTTCCTCGTCGAGAAGGCCCAACAGACGACTCGTCTTTGACCGTAACCAATCTGCATCAGATACAGGGGCAGTCTCCACTTTAGGCTCCGCAGAGTTATCCTGTTCTGGTGTTTCTTGAGCCTCCTCTTCCTCATTCTTGTCAACCACCATCGGCTCGGGCTGCTCAGGCTCCGTTACCGTTGGCAGTTTCTCTGTCTTGGCTTTTTTTGGGTGTGAGGGCAACACCTGCAACTCCTCTTCTTCCTGTGCGGATTGGTTAATAACAGGAACGGTGTCCACAGACGGCTTGATCATTTCATCATCATTGGCCCATGTCCGAGTTTTGGATGACGATCCCATTAGAGAAAGGTACTCTTGTAGCTTAGGGTCTGATTTGTTTTCGCCGTCCCTCTTCCGCTTGAGGTTGTTATCCAACGATGCATCATTAACATTCGTGGTATCACGTCTTCGTGTGGGGTGAGCATCCTCGGCGTCATTTGAATCAATCTGCAATAATACGGGTCAGTCTCAAGACCACCTTAATTGGTCAGCGTGCACAGGCGAAAGGAGAGTGGCTGAAGCAAAAGAGCAGAGAATCGACATACCGGACGAGCGATGTCTACAGCGATTTTCGACATCTTCATGTATGTCTTGTTGAAGTGCTTCACAGCTTGCTGAGCAGCTTCATGGCTCTTGAAGCCGACGAAGCCCATCCTACGTTTGGGTAGGACATGAGCATCGGTGACTTGAAAGCGAGTAGCAAAATGTTTTTTAAGCTGCTCATTGGAGCATGTGGGTGGGAGACCACCCACGAACACTCTGGTGCTCTCCATTTTGGGATTTTGTTGTGAGGAGTGTGAAGACTCGAAGTTTCTACGAGAAAAACTTTTTTTCTCTGTTTTCATAGTGCCGCGGGCGGTCTGGCGGGCGGTCTGGCTGCTCTACCGGCAATAAAGTTAGCCTAGCTTCACGTTATCGCGAAATTACGCTACCCCGTCTTCTTTATTGCATCACCAACTTCCCTTCGAAGGTTTTTGTTTAATACAATAATTACTAACAATGGCACTCCCCCCATCTGAGAAGAAGGAGCCCATGGAGGGTAAGTTTATCCCCCGTTATTCCAACTGATTAATTGCTAAATGATCCGTGCAGCGCAGATTAAGTCCGTGGACATGGTAAGCACACTCATGCGAAACAACGATGGTCGACTGATTCTGACCCACTTTTAGACGGAGGATATGCAGCAGGAGGCTATTGCCCTTGGTATGATATATTGAGAGCTCTCTGGATAAACAAGGCTAACCTACCCCTCAGCCATTGAGGCCACGGAGAAGTTCAGAGTGGAAAAGGTACGCGTACTCCTCAACTAGTCGGAAATATGAATACGATAATAACCATTTATAGGATATTGCCCAGTACATCAAGAAAGAGGTTCGCCAACCCTACCCCGCCCCGATCACATTTCTAACCCCATACATCAGTTCGACTCACGCAAGGGCGCTTCCTGGCACTGCGTAGTTGGCCGCAACTTTGGAAGCTTTGTCACCCATGGTTTGTCGATTCCAGGACCCTTATGTTGATAACCAGACACTAATCCTGTGTTCAACAGAGACCAAGCACTTCATCTACTTCTACCTCGGCCACTGCGCGATTCTGCTCTTCAAGACTCAGTAAATGCGATTGATATGTCTAGGCTCAATTTGCGGCACCGATGGGGAAGTGATATCCGGAGAATGCGTTTTTAAGCGACTATTTTGTCTTCAAATAATATTTGGTCTACCGGGGTGTTATCTTTTGGTGAACAACCATTATTGAATTAAGCGCGTCAACCCAAAATACGTAAAAACAAGCAGAAATATCATTGCCCGAGTTTAGACCCTCCGTAAAAGCTTCATACATTAGACTAAAGTTACATGTATAATCGCCGATAGTCTACGGGTCCCTGCTGGAATCAACAATCACATGTGCTTTTATACAGGCGATTGACCCATCACTTGACCAATCACACCCCGTTATATGTGATATCACGTGGTATTCGCCAAGATGGCGCCAAGCCACAGCGCCACACCCCCAATGCAGCTGCCTTCGTCTTTGAGCGATCTTCAATTCCTCAAATAGCTCTCAACTCTCAGTTACTTTCTTTAGTAATTTTGTGCCAACTTTGACACTTCTTGCCTTCACCATGGCTTTCTGCATCACGTTTGGAACGCATGGTAAGTCGTCATGGTTTGACCCACGATCCAGAAACCAGAGTGGACCCTGTCCCTGGAGTTATATCGAGTGACGGGTATCCGTTCTATCTACGCTGCGGATATATCCAGTCTTATTGAACGAGATACTAACTATAATCACAGAGTTCTCATCTCAGCTTGAGGGCTATGAGCATGTTCGCGCGTACTGTTACAATTGTAAGTTCTGACGTCAGGGGTCTACCCTGTTACAGACGGTCGGTTTATTGATCCTCCGCTTTAGGCCAACATTGGAACGGTCACTGCGTCACCCGATGGTATGTTTCTATCCCAGATTACCTGACCAGTGTAGCTTGAACTTGACTAATACTTTTCGAAGGCCGTTTTTCACTGTCTGCTTCATTGTAAGTTCATGCTCGCCTGAACGTCTTCTTGAGAAACAGCTCAAGATATCTAACTTCGCCACGCTGCAGCCATTGATTCCTCTTGCTATGCACAAGTACAAGGTAAATAAACTTTATCGATCACGTTTTGACTGTGTTGCTAACAACTATATAGGAGGTCCAATGCTACACATGTCGTTTCACTCAAGACCTACGGTAGGCTTTGACCCGGAAATGATCAAATCCTCTCAACTTGGTAGTATATACTAATAATAATTACATCAGTGACCGGCCTGACATCACGCCTGACACACGACCTCCGGCAGGCATGCAATATGGCATTCAGCCCCCTCCCGGGGCCCAAGCAGGCTGGCAGCAGCCGCCGCCTCCTCTGCAACCTCCCCCTCAAGCGCAGGGTGGACTTGGATACAAATAAGTTTCCGAAGATGTTTAAATTCCACTAGCATGAAAATGCAGCAATTGTTGCAGGGGTGTGAGGCAGCAAGAGGGCTTAGTAGGAGACGCATGTCCCATCTTAATATGTACCACGGATTCACCCTTTGGCGTTGAGTAACTTTGTTTTTTTGTTTTTCTTTGCTACTAGATCTGGAACTTTTCATTTCATCGTCCTGGCATATCTTTTTCCCTTCCTCGCAATGAATATACATGTTGTAAAGAGAAGAATCAATCAAGCATGCCATGGAGTAAACAATCAGGTAAAGCCATGACTTAGTAACTGATCTCTCAAAGAAATGTTAGTGTTAACTATCTAGAACTATCCAATAATAACCATGCGATCCTTACAGAATCTCCAAGGTAATTAATAGAAAGTCACAACAGGTGACGAGATGTGCCCCCAGGGCATCTTATTATTGGATATGTACAGTGGCGTTTCATAGTATTTGCACCCCGATACTACCTCGACATACTTCGTGCCATTAGACGGGAAGCCCCAATTGCGAAGGGGCAGAGCGACCAAAAGTCGCATGCCTGAAAATAACTTAATTGATATTAACGGCTAAGTGGTTTATTTCCGCCTTTTTTACCCTCTATCTATAAAATTGATAAGGGGGAGAAAATATCTCAAGACATCTATATGGTTAATAGAATATCCGAGATCACTAAAAAGTTATCACTAGACCGCATATGTTCTATGCGGCCGTCTACTCCTGTTATATTAATTCAGGTACAATATACATACTTTCATTTGCTGCCAGAATAAAGCTAATAATTAGGCCATATACCCTGAAAATCAAGCATGCGACTTTTGGCCGCTAGTTATACCCCGTCGCACCCAATCTAGTTTCAGCCTAACCTGGGCCGGTAGCAAAGATCCATCAGCCTTAGTAAGCCCATCATTGGACCTCCTCGGGACGTGAGACTGAACTATCAAGATGAGAAGAAGGAAGAGAAATGGAAGGTGGCAGGTAGTTATTACCCAGTACCTTAAGACGATGGGGGAACTAGGGTGGGTGACACGCTCAAAGGGAAAGGCATTTGTAAATGAATCCACACACGATGATAAAGTGGACGAATTCTAAATTCAGATGAATTAGGTAGCAGTAGAGGTATAGATAGCCGTAAAATAGATATTAAACCAAGACCAAGGCGCGAAAAAAAAAGGCACCAAAGGTAACACAAGATCCTCAAATCTCCTTCTCGGAGCCTTGCTTATTCTTTTCCCCAAGGATCTCCGTTGGCGTCGCAACCCCAGAAGGCGTAGCCGTATCATCAGCCCCAGCTCTCGTACCGCGGTAAACCTTAGGCTTCTTCCCGACAAGATCAAGCGACATCATCCGCACAACACGAACAATACTCGCCCGTCCCTCGTACAGCGGGAACACCACGACACCAAACAAGGTAAAGAACAACCAAACAATCCCAACAACAACCCAACCCGTGAAGAACTTCTTGCTAAACACATACGATGTCCCGTACATTGGGATCGGCCAGAGGATAAGGAAGGCAAATGCCATAAAGACTGTCAGCGTGCGGGCGTAGAAAGCGGAGCGGTTGAGCAGGCGCGTTTCTTCTTCGCTCTCGGCTTGGGTGGGACCTGCCTCGCCTGGAACTAGTTCGAGGTCAATGTGGGCAGCGGCGGCGACTTCTGTGTCGTCGACTTTGCGGATTGCGCGCATGGATTCATAGTCGTAGTTTTGTGGGCCGAAGGCGTAGGTGAAGATGGGGACGAATACTAATGGGCTGAGAAGGGCGGCGACGTTGCCAGCTAGCATGGGGTAACTAGAGGGGCTTATTAGTTTGGGTTTGTAGTAAGGATGTTGGGAGGGGGATGCTTACTTGGCGCCGGTGGTGTCGACGGTTAGGACTCCGTATTGCTTCTTTGCAGTCACTAGCCAGGCAACGAGGGAGACTGCCAGACCGAGGGGTGGTGATAAGGCAGCTGCGATGCTGTTCTGGCCCTTCCAGAGAAGGGTCATGGCGCCGGGGAAGACGGCGGAAGAGATGATCACGCCCATCAGCAGGTAAAGATATCCCATACCGATGCCGGCGTAGTAGAGACCCGTTGCAAAGGCCGCCATTACGATTGAATAGACGATGCAGGACATGTGCGAAATCCAGACGAGTCTCTTGCCCTTGGCGCTGGGATCAATGTAGGCCGCGTAGATATCGTAGGTGAAGATCGAAGAGACGGCGATCAGCTGCGCCGAGAACGCGGATGTCACAGCCATGAAGATCATCAGTGTTGTAGCGACGGCACCGCTATAGCCGAGCAACTTGACAGCCGCGAAGGGGAGCACTAGTCCCGCAGACACGTCGTTGGAGTTCAGACGCTGCGAGCCCTCTAGTGCCAGCGCGGAGAGGCCCATTGTGGTTGCGCATAGCCAGGGAATTGCGAACCAGCAGATGCCGCCAATCACGTATCCGGGAAATGCATGGACGGGGCTGGCGGCGATAGCTTTGTTGTAGTAGCCGTTATCCAAGAAGACTGTGCCGAAATTTCCAACTAGGTTGATGATCCAGAAAATACCACCCTCCTTAGAGCGCATGGTTAGATAGCTGCCATCGGCGTTACCTTCAACGGGGTGACGCTGGGAGGCTGCAACCAGTGCATCATACACCTTTGATGGAGATCCTAGCTGGGCATTTGTGGCATAGGCGGAGAAGGCGAAAAGGAAGATGACGACCAGGATTACCACAGTATGCAAGTAATCTGTGATAAAAGTAGCCTTGATGCCACCGAAGAGGGTGTATAGTACCACGCCAATCGGGAGCAGGAAGCAAGCTGCCGCGGTGGGCACTCCAGTCAAGGATGTCATCACGGCCGATCCACCGGTGAGCAACATCGCAGTAACCAGGATGTTGGTCATCAAGCAAAAGACTATAAACACGATGTGTACAAGGGTTCCATAGCGAGCGCGGACGACTTCCAAGAAAGTGTGTGCATTCGGTGCACGGCGTTTCAGCTCGATAGCTAGTGTTGCAAACAGGAGAATCTGGACAGTAGCGCCTATTGATCCACAACAGGTTAGATATAGGGTTTATCGGGTCATTCTCATACAGTAACTAACCTGATGCGTAGAAGAATGGTCCAGAGACACCGTATTTGTATGCGACTGCAGACGACTGGAGAAGAGTTGCAGCCCATGTCCAACTACTGACAACGGCGGCAGCAACTAGTCCTGATTTGACGGATCTACCTGCAGTTGAAAACATCTCGGAAGTTTGGACTTCATTCTGATAGCTGTATAGAGATATTTTTGTCAGTTTATGTGGCTAATATAGATTGAGGCATAGAGACATACCGTTTCAAAGCCCAAGTGATAAAGATCATCAGCAGGGCAAAGGCAAAGCCCAGTCCCAGGATAATCCCATATCCAAAGCTCTGGGACAAAGGTGCCGTGAAAATAACCCCGTCGGACGGCATATCGTAGACGTAAAGAAAGACTCCACGGGGTTTATTGCCAGCAACAAGGGAAGGAATATGAAAGATGCTGGCGATGTGCCTCGAATTGGGGATCAGCGACTAAAGCTCCAATCAATATGGAATGTACGTCTTATATAGCTTGACTTGGAAGTATGTATCAAGCTCCCGGCAGGTGACAACCTCATATAGGGCCGAGACACATCAAAAACATGGAGCGGACCCCAGCTCCGAATTCGCACCCAAAATAAAGGACGATCCTTCCAAGGTTGATCTGAGCTTAGATAGTGCTGCATTTTGCTAGATAAGGGCATGCTCTCGTAATGCCATGGCGCGCAAGGCAGGGATACCATCTAGGTCCACTAGAATTACGGAGTAGAGAACATCCTGATGGGAGCACTGTCAAAAAGTCACTTTGATGTGAAGAACAAGGTTTTGACTAGGGGTATATGTGGTGTCGATCATTGGTTGGTGCTGGCTTGTTATCAGTTCCCCTTCACCTAGCATCTGGTACTTGTGGTTGGGTAGTTGTGATTGGCTGGAGGATCTGCAAGATAAGAATTTATGAGTCGGCAAACTCGCGCTGCCGAGCAAACGTTTGAAATTAGCCAGTGAGACTAATGATGTTAAAGGATCTGCCTATGTGGGTATATCGGGTTGCCCCGGCTCCAACGAGACTCTACTTTGTAGGGTTTGATCAAGATATGCTTGGCAAGTTTTACTCATTCTTATTATTTTCCGAGATCCACTATCTCCCCATACTTTTATATTCTATGAAACATAATACGAATCAGGATGGATCATCTTTAAGTTTTCGCTTGAGCCAAGCCTAGGATTAAGTTCGTTATCATATTCAGAATACTTCCGATTTCGGGGAGGTAGGCTACTTAGTCTCGTCTAGACTATATTACCAAGTCATAGACTTAGGAAATTAATCATTTTTATATTAAACTATGGAGATAGAAAAAAATATACATGTCTGTCTCTTTTGGAGAATATATTTCTTTTCACGCCCTGAGCGCCTGGTATATATGTAGGGGTGTGAAGCTATCTATGAATTTAATTTATATCCAACGAACTATAAGTATAAGAAAAACAACTAGCAAAAAGCTATGTATATTTATTTACTTTATAGTGCAAGTTATATCCAACCCAAAATCGACGGGAAAAAATCACTATATATGAAGAAAGTGGGGACCACATCCCAGCTCCACTGGATTGTAGCTTAACTCAAGATCGACCCTACCGGTGTAGGTATACATCATCACCTGCAGGAAACAATTAACTCTCAAATAAGTCTAAACCATTTGGGAAGCATGGGATTTTTTGTCAACTTCTTCATTCATCAACTCTTGCACTATGGAAGCTGATATCTCCCTTTGCAGTTTTTCCTTTCGACGGTTAATGCAGCAACCACATTGCCACTATAGTCTACAATGCGCTGGTATATTCCAAGTGGATGAATTCTATATAGATGGAGGGGGTATGTATGATAGAAAGGTGTAGAGGGTAGTTGTGTAGTGGCCACGGTTGCGCCGATTGTTCGATTTCCATGTAGATATATGTGCATAAGCTCGGTTGGTACCTACCTAAATTGTCTCACTCAACTGAGGTCCGTTTGTACTCCTTTGCTGGCTACTCCTATAACCTTAAACCACAATGTTCCTCAAAATAAAAGTTCATCCCTGTCTTCTTCCCTCACTTCATTTCTAGAGGGATAGATAGACCCATCCAGCACTTTTAGTCATCACTTTCTTGCTTCGATCCACATCACTATCCTTTCATGGTCATCAAGTTACTGCATCTTCCGGGATGAGCCAATCGCCCTTGGTTTGTCAGATGACCTTCGCCGATATCGGTTTCTCTCAATACTTGCCTATAGCTTTCAAACTTGAGTCATGAAACAAGATTTAGAATCTGTCCAAAGCTTGTGATAGGTATTCCTATATATCCTTGAAAAAGTTCTGAGTAAGTTCCAATTACTGACAGCGACTACTTCAATCAGACACAAAAGCCCCGATATGACGACCATTCAATGATTTGAAACGGCATCGACTGTACATCCGGCAGCACCATGTCTTGTGGGCGTATCGTGCATCTTATGGGTTACTCTGGTTGCCAGAATCGAGAGTTACCGACAGATTTGGTAAGCGGCAAGGGTATGTCTTAGAGAGAAGCCTCCGGGGTCAAAGTACTGCCGCCTATATCCGAGTGTAACGGCGAAGCGGGTAGTGTTATTTATTCTGAATGATGCATGATCATGGTCTACGGAAAACCATGTTATCCAGGCTGAAGATACCGGAACCGTTGCATGGGAGAAGGGTCTGGAACATGCTCGCACAAAACATATCACTAGCAGATATCACTTCGCGAGTGATTTACCTCTGGTGCAATGAGCTACTCCTCAGCACCAAGCTGCTGGTGGCTTCACTGATCCTTGATGCCACTGCCTTTTGTCGTTTAACTTGAGATCAATCCCAGATGAGCGTGGAACACCTAGCCCTGGAGGTTTATGGGGTATGAATGGTGTTGGCCAGATCGTGAAGGGTATTGAAATCTCTCATGGGTACATTATTTTTTCTGTAGAAATGGATTCCTACAGTCGTTTTCTTTCCTACCTTTTGTTTTAGCTCTACACTATATGGACTAAGTTCCTCTGCTCACCACCCGCCAGCAATGGAAGCCAAGCAGGCATGTTCGGTTTATTATGTTCCTATGCATCCATATAGTACACGGTGGTTCAACGACGAGGGAATGGTGGCTTGGGTCTTCTCACATGAAAACAACATAGAGGCTTCAGTTGAGTATATGCTCGAGCCGTATGCGAAGTACAAGGGAACAGAGTGGTTGTTATAGGTGCAGTGCCTCCGGAATTGAACGGAGAAGAGAGCATATTCGCCATGCCATATCCTACGAATCACCCGAAAGTCAAACATACAGGTTGGGTTAAACCGAACAGAAGTTTGATAGTCTACAAAGTTACAAGAAAAGCAGATCCAATGTCAGGAACAGATTCAATCAAGTCTTTATATTATACAGACAAATGTCCGGATAGAACAAACACCATGGTTCAGTCCAAGCTGCCACAGCCACAGCATATTCCAGCGCATGATATCGCCAAGAAACAAGCCAATGGACACAACACAGATAAGTCAAGACAGAGACACGAATAGACTAGTTCTATCCATAATGACCTATACAGCAGATAGGTCGTTGAGTAACTCTCTTTTGCAACGCAAATGAAAACACTACACACATCAAAATGAAAACGGAAACGGAAACGGAATCACGCCAGTTATTTCGGAAGGGTTGATTTGGTTCCAGCCACCAACGAGAAATGGCCCTAGGGTCACGGGGTATAGGAGTGGGTAAGTGAGGTGGTATGAGGAGAGGAAGATTCGAGGTCGGGGGAGTGGCAGTCAACGCCCGAGATAGATAGTAAGCATCTCACGGGATATCAACTGCGCAATTGAAGCTGATCAAGTGTTTAAGCGGAGAACTTGCGGGTGATCTTGGCGATGACTAGAAATAAGAAATTAGCAACGAATTCAACAACTCCATCTCATCTCCAGGGGTTCTTACCGTGCAGACCAACAACGGAGAAAATGAATCCCAGACTCAGGACCAGGACAACAACGGGGTCAACGCGCAGACCGGGGCTCTCATCGGTGTAGAGCTTGAGCATGGTTCCGGACGAGCCACCGGCACCGGCAGAGCGAGTGGAGCTGGGACGGGCATTGCGCAGGGTCTCCTTGTGGTCGGCAGCAGCACGACGGCGCATAGCAGCACGAGGGCCACCGGGAGTCGAGGGGGAGGAGGGACGGCCGACGGAGTTGCCGGTGGCTGCGACGGCACCGGACTTTGAGTCAGGGCCGGACTCGGCGCCTGAGGTGAGGGGAGATGCTGGGCGAGGGGAGGCCTAGTAGTGCATTTTGTTAGTTTTAGGATTGAGAATTGGATAGAGGGATCGCAATGGGGTGTTGCGTTGGTGGATGGGGGCAAGCTGGCTTGATCGTCGGATCGGTGGTTGATTGGGTTCGAGTCCGGAGAGATGGACTTACCATTGTGATTAATGTGTGGAAGAGTGTAAAAGGGAGAAAATAAAGGTATTAAAAGAAGGATGGAATTGCAATTCAAAGGAGAAAGGAAAGGAGGAGCTTGAGAGGGTCTGAAAGGGAGGTTTGCGGAGTTGAGGCCACGATCGCGGTTTCTTGGGTAATACCGTATTTGATCTGTCAACCCCAGCGATTTGGGGCGAATTTGGTGACACTTACCAGTATTTACAGTACATAAAGATCCACCAATCAGAATGACTCGGCGTACATTACTGCGGTAGCACTCATCTACGAGATTAGCGAATAACTACATGTAATTTGACTTTAATATAAGTCTAGAAGTCACGATCCTTGACATTTTAAAAATTATACTGAATATGTAATACTCGTTTTTCAAAACACTAACTCTACAAAGTATGACACTGTATGATATTTCGATATCAATTCTATTAATATAG
The DNA here is from genome assembly GCA_028828255.1 of Penicillium fimorum. Lineage (NCBI taxonomy): Eukaryota > Fungi > Ascomycota > Eurotiomycetes > Eurotiales > Aspergillaceae > Penicillium > Penicillium fimorum. The sequence goes on along the minus strand of JAPWDS010000003.1, from coordinate 4,418,269 downwards.
CAGCTACTACACCATCCACATGTCTAGTCCATTGAATTAATAAGCAAGACTAGATCACATTCATCGGAAGAAAACATTAATAGCTGTCGTAAGACATGGAGAACACCTCCGGGAATCAAATCATCCAGATAACGCCGTCGGTGCACTCGTGCAGGGGGTATGGGGGTATGGGGTATGGATATGAACAAGTAAAGGAAATCAAGGAAAGTAAAATCACAGGAATTTTTGACAGCTTAGAGCCAGGGAAAATGGGAGATGGGTAGAGCAGATTTGACAGCGATGAGGTATCATACTGAGCCGAAAGCCCAGAAGCAAGAAAGCAAAATGCACAAAGAGATCAGGCTAAATTTCAAGGTGTCCACACAGACACGAAGTTCACAGATTAAGAAAGAGACGGCGATCCAAAATTCAACGCCCCGGGAAAGCACTTATAGAAACAACACCCTTTTTCGCACCAGATGATCAATCGATCATCATTCGTGATGGTTCTTGGGTAAGGTTCGAAGTGAGCTCGGTTGTCTTTTCCGCTTCCTTGTTCTTCTTCTTGTTGATGTGGGGCTTCAAACCGCGGTTGAAGTTGTGGACGCACAAGCAGGCGTTGATGATAGTGATCACAATCAAAATGATGGTGATGATGGCGAAGAAGGTCATCGACGGTCGAGCGGGCAGGTACTTGAAGTAAGTTGCCGGGGACCACATTCGGAACAGCTTGAAGCAGAAATATGCCATCGCGGCGAATAAGAGAAGCTGGTAAGATCGTTAGGAGCTGAATCGACATTGCTGGTGTTGTTGACTTACAATGATGACGATCATGCCGACCATGGTCTCTCGTCGCACAAACCATGCGCCACAGACCAGAATGAGAATTGTCACAGGGATGGCAGCCACCGTAAGCGCGAATTCAACGTCCATGCTGGCCGAAGAGACCAAGACGAGGAACTGCACAGTAAAGCCCAAGAAGAAAAAGAAATCGAATTTCAAGAGAGCGATATAAATCTGATGCGCGACCGGTTAGTGTTGTTTATGGGGAGGTCGAACGAAGCACAAACCTGGTAGGTGAGGTAGCGACGCTTCATTCGCAAATCAGCACTGATATGCTTGTAGATTGTCCACGCAAACTCGTCGTAGAGCTTATAGGCGACGAACGTCATCAATAATGTTCCCAATGCCACAATGCATGGAATGATGATTAGGAACGGCTCGGACTGAGCCCAGACAACCGAATCGATCATTTTCATCAAGGCCAAGGTGGCGACCGCCTCTCGGATTTGTTTCACTTGAACAGCGCCGTAAATCAAAAGGCCAACATTGCAGATACACAATCCGATGATCTGAATTGTATTCTTCATGCGTAGAGCATCATATACTAGCACAAGCTCGTAAAGGAAACCGAAACCATAGAGGGCGAGGAAAGTAGGGATAGTTTTCGAAGCGGGACTATTATTTGCCTTTTCTTGGATTTGGAAATTTGCGAAGATGTAACTAGAAAAATGGCGACGTTAATATTGACTCCCCGTGTTTCGCTTATGAATGTCATACCTCTCCAGGCCGAGTGTTACGATTGTTTGGACGAGTGTGACGATCGCAAAGGACCACGTCCAATGTGTATTTGGGAGATACATCCTGGGGTTATGGGTCGCAGGAGTGACGTTGGCGTATCCCTCTCTTGCGCGGAAGCCGCCTCCTGGACGTCGAAAGGCGGGATCAAAAGAACCCCCTAAAAGAGAAGCGCGCGACCCGTGTGAAGGAATCTTGCCGAGTGGCTCCGTGGTGGAGCTCAAGTCGGCAGGGTGGTGAGGGAAAGACACGGTGACGGTGTGACCACCTGACGGTGGCTTTTCACTTTATAAGGGCCGGTGGGAAATAGGCCCGACACGGGGGAAAAGGGCAAATTGCAACACCCGGAGGCTCGTGTGTTCTGTGGCTTGGCAATTTAGTTGGCAAGTTGGGATTCGTCAGGAGATGTAGGCAAGCCTCAACAGGGGCATTCGGCCGTCAAGCAGACTGCTAGAACCAGAGGTGAATTAAAGATAGACGATTTCTCTTTTACTCCGTATGTTTGTAGTTTGTTGTTGTTTTTTATCCCGCGGAGTTCCGAATTACCGGGCGGGGGAGAGAATGTGTTGACAGCGATCGTATAATACAATGCAGCCCTGGAAGGGGGAAAAAAAGGGGAGCAAGGAACGAGTGACAAGAGTTGAAGAAGGGAAAAGGAAGGCCAGGCTTCGAGACGGGAGGGAAAGTAGGGGTCTGGGGTTCAGAGTTGTCCACATACCATGGGGCGGGTCACACACACGCAGTATGCAGGCTCCTACGATGGACTAGAGTTGCTCCGTAACAGTACGGAGTACTCCCGTACATGTACAAATTGGGAATTGGGACTACTTACTATGATTCTAGACGCACCGTAGAGACCCTGGACTGTTTCTCCAGCGACCCAGCCGAGCTATTTTTTGCATTTCAACGCCGTTTTCTCCTGAATCGGTGGAGTGGACCCATCGACATGCGACAGGTACCAAACTTAGTCGAGCCCAGACTCTTTTTCTTTCTTCTATGGATTTTACCTACAATAGACATATAGTTATACGGTATGTCTATTGTAGGTAAATATATACTCTTTTAGTTCATTAGACTACATCCATGGATGTATGTAGTTCTCGAGTCCCGTGGTTGCGCCCGGGGTTCCAACCAGATGCCCAGGGCTTACTTAATCATACCAGTACCTACCTAGGTAGTCCTAGGTAAATGTCAACTTAACTTGTAACACCTGTTAATTAGTCTAAGCCACAACGAAACCCATCCCCGGAAAGCAATGTGGAGGTAAGGCTGTGAAACAAAAGCTGCAATGTAATGTGGCTGAGGGTGGCTGAGGCTTTTGATGGTTGCCCGAGCCATGACCCCTGAGGGCCATCCTTGGTTCATGTTTTTACACGACCTCGGTACTAAAAATAATTCCATACTCTTATTTCCATGTCCAAGCCTCTACATATGTATCTCTTTATCACCTTTTCACTCTCCTAAAACTGCCAAATCCGGGTGCGTTTTATGTGCTTGGATCTTCGAAAAACTGCATCCACTGGTATCAGCCCTAACGCGCAAATGACACCTTGCGCCGATCAGATCCACACCCATCCTATTACTATTACATTCGGCCGAAGTCCACTCAAAATAATACATACCCTGATTGAGACCATAGGACTTGTGTAAAGTCCGAAAACTCATGTCCAATCCAGTCGAGTTATCTATACCAACCCATGTCGATAGTTAACCATAGTCTTAGGCTTGATTAGCTCTGATACATGTTCCAGAACTAGTCGGCCCTCAGTCATCCAGCGCTGGATCCGATCAATAGAAAGTTCCATAAGTCTACCCTTCCAAATCACTAGTTATTAAGAACCCGAGCCAATGTCACACATAAATATATATATATGTTGTGCGTTAATATCTAGCTCGCGCGGCTAGGCGACCAACGAGTCAGTGGCTCATTCAGCCGGCGCCGGATATCTCGGCAAAGACAAGCTCGACGATGAAGTTTATGAATGTCAGGTTGATCATATTTCTATCTCTAATGTCTTGTAGGCTAAGGATTCTAGGAATGATAGAGAATATCCAACTCTCGAGCTGATCGTGTCTCTCTAGGACAGCAGCCCGTTTGGAATGTCTCATGATAGCGAATAAGACCGTCAATAGCTATATCAGTACCGAGGAACCTAATTTATGAAGCTGTCCACTATAATAAAGTCGGCTCATGACTGGCCTACAGTCCCAAGTACAATACGATATCAAGGCACCTCCGAGGCCAAGACTAGCTATGGCCTAAAGACCAGCATGAAAGCCCATACCTCATATCGTTGATAATAGTCAACGAGACCTGAAATAAAGCCTAGGTTTCTCCAGCAAAGGCGTTCAGTGCACCGATGATAATATATATTGATAGCATTGAAGTAAAAAGGAATATTATTGCAACCCAACGCACCGTCGATTGACTACTATATTATCATTATTCATGCAGTTTTTAATGACTAAACCGAAATATATCTAAACCGTTTGCTTTGATATTGCCTTCGGCTGGGGGAATTTTGTGTCCACGAGCTTGTGTGGTAGCACGCATGGTAAGTTGTGCAGTGGACGAATCTTTGAGCGGATTTGGAGATATGCAACATCCAAAGTGATCGGCGGTGACTGAATAATTTTATTTATTTCAACAGATCAAGTGCACATCAATTGATTCGAGCTTTTCAACGAAAGCAAAAAAAAAAGTACTTAACATGCAAAAAAGACAAAAAATAGTTTCCCTGGGAATCGAACCCAGAACCTTTCCGGAACATATGCTAATCGCATTTGTTAACGGAAAATCATAACCGCTAGACCAGGAAACTGTTGGATGAACGCTCAGTCGCATAAATGGTCTTTAAGCCAATTCCCTGCCTAGAGACAAACTGACTATATCCCTGCAACACGCCTTGAATGAACGCCACATGAGATTGGGACCCGAATAATGAGCAGACATCTATTAGGGACAAAAATCCTATCGAGAACCCTGTCATCTCCTCAGATTTCCCTTTTTGGTTTAAAGTGTCAATGTTATCGCAACCAGTCCAAAGGGCTGTTCGTCTTTCCCCGCACTCCGATATGATATCGGCAAATCCCCAAGTCTATGTCCATTATCTAATGGGAATTAGAGATTCAAGATGGTATAAATAAGTGTAGGGTGCATGTTTGCCATCCTCAGCAACCTTTTATTATTCTGAAGCTATCTGAGGCGACAACATGCTGTCCTTGTGGATCGGTGTTATCTTCCTTTACGGGTATACTGTCGCCCGTGGACTCCTCTCGCCCTTGTCTACGATTCCGGGTCCGTGGTATACTCGATTTACAAGTTTGTGGATTAAGTATCAGGAATTTACCGCGAACCGACGAGAATCAGTCCACCGCTTGCACAAGATCTACGGTCCTGTCGTCCGGCTGAGCCCCAATGAAGTATCTTTTACCAGCCTGGATGCGATCAAAGAGATTTATGCTTCGGGGGGCAGTGGGTATGACAAGACCGAGTACTATGACCTTTTCAGGCAGTTCAAGATCAAGTAAGAGTTTGCACCAGAGAAATAGCTGGCAGAAACTAACATAGAACTCAGGACAATGTTTTCTACTTTATTGAAAGACGAGGTACTTACTCCTAATAGAAAGTAAATATCCAAGTGCTAATAGCCACCAGCATAGCAAAAGAAAACGTATATTTGCTGACAGATATGCCATGACCAATATCATGAAAGAAAAGCCCATGGCTGTTATCCACGAACGGGCTATGGCGTTTATATCTAAGTGTGTCGAGGCTGGCCAGAAGAGTGTGGATGTATACGTGAGTTGCCCAAAACCCTACAGCATCCAACCTAAGAAATGCTAATACTCTCAGTCTTTACTTCACTGCTATGCCCTGGACTGTGTTACCCATTTTATGTTCAGTCCCGGCGGCCTCAGATCTCTCAACATAGCCGAAGACTTCGATATCATGCACGAATTGACCTACCACCAAAGTCTCCAGAGTACGCATTGCCCGATTTCCATGCTCTAGCGACAAATACTAAAGCAAAAACAGAAAACCTCCTGGAATACTACCTCCCTTCATTGGCACCCTATTTCCCAAAATCCCTCCACGCCCGCAGCGCCCCAAAAGCAAACCAATACGTCCTAGAAATGGCCTCCCAAACCAACCTCGACGGCCACTCCCTAATGGAAAAGCTCAAACGCAAGGAATCAAGCCTGGAGCTAATGCAAGCCGCCGCAGAATGCAAAGATCACATGGCCGCCGGCATCGACACAACAGGCGATGGTCTGTGTTTCTTAATGTGGGAGCTCTCACAGCCTCAGAACCTTTGTTTCCAGCAACGTCTTTACAAAGAGCTTACTGCTTCACCTGCCAATGCACCCTTGGATAGCTACATATATCTTGACGCTGTCATTAAAGAGGCGCTGCGGTGTGCGCCGCCTATTCCGATGTCGCTGCCTCGCTATGTACCTGCTGGAGGGAGAGAGATTGATGGGTATGTCGTTCCGGAGCATACCATTGTTAGCTGTCAGCCTTATTCGGTGCATCGGATCAATGAGAGTGTCTTCCCTGAGCCTGATCGGTTCAATCCTGAGCGATGGCTTGCTGAGGAGGGGGCTACTGAGCGGAATAGGCTTTTCTTTTCCTTTGCTACGGGTGGGAGAGGATGTACGGGGAAAAAGTGAGTTGGTTTCTTTCTTCTCTTTACTGGCTAGTTAATCGCTGATACTGTTTAGTCTTGCGCTTGTTGAGATGAAGATGCTGCTTCGGGAAGTGTATTCTCGTTATCGGACGATGGTAGCTTCGGATATGACTGCTTCGATGAAGCTGGATGATCAGATTATCTCTTCGAGGCCCGAGGGACAGAGCTGTAAGCTAGTATTTGCGGCCGTAGAGTGATATTGGATATCCTAGTTTATATCGAAAATTGCCATAAATTCATAGAATCAAATGTGATAATCAGATTTTAACAATAACTCTCAAACGAATGATACCTAACGGGTGAGGGGAATACGGCAATCTCCAATGCGGGGGAGGGGAAGATAAGATCCTTCTCTTCAACATTCCCAATTCGGTTATTTAACATTCACATATATCATTTATATCCAAGACAGAACAAGCTATCATCTAATCTGATCCCATAAACACACCCATATCCAAACACCATCCATCGAGCTCTCGCATCAACATACAACATGGCCATCAAACCCGACCAATCCAACTGTCGCTTCTCCAAGCGAATCTCATTCCGATGGATTACAGGGCCAGCCGAGGAAACAACCGATACAATCGTGATGTCCGTAAAGGACTGGTATGTTGATCTTCGTATAGAAACGGAAACAGGCAAGATAGACTGGGCGATTGCCGGACAGAGGATCGTGGAAAGTCAGGAGCCTTGTAAGTGACCTATATTTAAAGGATATATTGAATTCAGCGAAAGCAATATGAAGAACCTCTAACCAACTCAGCAGTGCGGGTGACCTTCTCCCACGAGCTCGACTCCCACAATGCATTTGAAACCATCGACTGTGGAACTTTCGTTCCCTTGCCAAACGGCGATGATCTCGAGATGGGGTCTATGCCTCGTCATGATCTCCCCGGTGCCCCTGACAAGGAGTATGAGGAGGTATGGCGGGAGTTGCCATTCAGAGAGGGCCCCGAGGGGCCTGACAAAGGCCTTTCGTGGGTGCTGGAGTCGGATGATGGAGATCTCGGCAGTGGGGAAGGAGAGGTGACGGTTACAAAGACTTTTATCGGTCGCATCTGGGGAACGTATTTAGCACTGAGTCAGGAGCAGACTCATACGCGACAGAAGACTCCATCTGGGGATTTGGTTGTTAAGAAGTCCGGTGCGGATGTTAGTGCCAGAAGGGAAGAATGGAGTTCGGGGTGGAATGAGAAGTATTTGGTTGGGGAAGCTGCAGGTTCTTTGCCTTCTATGATGGTTGGGTTTGATGAAGAGGGAAAGGGATCTTGGAAGATACCTGGGGAGAAGGTGGAGGTTCAAGGGAAGAAGTATATCGTTCGGGCTTTCGAGAAGATTTAGAGGATTAAGGCTTTGTTTTGGTTATAATCAGCCATTACATGTTCAATGCACAATTAATCTACCCAGTTAGTACATCTCGTCAGCGTTTAGACAGACACTTGAGAGCGTTCTGGGAGGCCGAAACCGAGGATGTACGTCAGACTCAGCCACAAATTACCTCGAACCAGCTTAGACATTACAAAAAGACGCCCTGCATCCTAGTTGACACAAAATAACAGCATATCCAAACATAGTAGCATAGCTATAATCCAACTAACAACCTCGCTGCCCTATACCCCTCCCAAACGGGACAAGCGCACGGATGACTCATCCCACGTGACAACAATATAAAACCCGCAAACCCACCTCACCCGCCAAATTTCCCTTCCTCAAGCGCCATCCCCACCAATGCTGCGTTTCTTTGCTACACACGGCGAGCTCCCCAGCTCGTCCTCGCAGCTCTGGGTTCTGCCCAGAGTGTGCGAGACCCCTTGCAAATGAGAAATTCGGAGGAATCTTCAAACCCCAACCCGCGCCGTCGTTCGTTTTCGCGCGTCGGCGCCGGTCCTGCCCGTGAGGGCCTGGTGTGATCCTAGATCACTTCTTACCCACACTTGCACTTGACATCAGAAACATCGGGCGGAGGGACGGGGCCTGTGGCAACTTGTTGCCATTGGTCTTGTTCCGAAGCCCCTGGGAGAGTCGGTGCGGAGATTGTGTGTGATGACACTTTAGTGCAATACGCAGCATACCTTGCTCTGTCTTCTCTTCGGAGGGATGGATGGTATCATTCGATTCCGATCATTCTGGTGGGGATGGCGCTTCGCTTTTTTTTTTTCACAGGTCAGTTCTTGTTTTCTCCCTTAATTTTTTGGGGAGGTGTCTGGGAAGAGTTTTTTTTTTTTGGCGACCTTGCTGATTAGTGGGGTTGTGGACCTTCCCTGCGAGGTTCCTTAGGGTCCTCTGCCTGCGGGCGCGTTGGGTTTCGGTCGGGGTTGGTGTATGGTTTTGTTGGGGCTTTATTCAGAGCGGTGGACACAATGAAATACATTACTCATAAATTATATCTTTTTGCTAGCTGAATGGCCGGTGAAATATCCTAAGAATCGTCTTACTCGTAGTGATGTTGGTAATCTATGAATCTAGGTGAAGGATGCATGTTTGGAAAAATTTGCGAGGTCGAAACCTCGACCGCTGAATATGTAAATTATCGTGAACATCTTGTTAAAACCCCTGTCAGGGATGTAGTGAAAGAACATTTCCTCCAAGTTCTCTCCATTATCATCGAGCTTCATTTTTAGCATCGCCCATATCCCCTCGAACCACCGAATGATTCGTTTACTCTTCGTCACCGATCTGTGTTTCAACCAGTTAGCCGGGTTTCCAATGATGTCGACCTTGGAACAATCAAGAACTTACCTTAGGGGCGAGGTAGAATCGCAGGTGGCCACTTCCGAGACCGTACTCAACGAGTAGCGGCACTTCCTGAGAGAGGTGCAGCACAACAGATGAGGACAGGTTGGAGGCCTTGCAGAAGTTGACGAGGTACTTGAGGGAGAAGGTCAGGGCGACGGGTTCTGAGAGGTTGATGACGACGTTCTGATCGGGCTTTTCGACGTTGGTGTGTTGGCGGATGGTGACGGATCCGTTACCAATATCACCCTGGCAGGAGAACTTAACACCCTCCTTGCTGGCCTCAATCACGACTACGAAAGAAGTTAGCATGACGGGACTTGTGTCTGCCAGCCGGGCTTGGGTATCGCCGCCGGGGGGAGTTACTTACCTGACTCGGACAGCGCGTTGAGATCTCTGCAGATGCGCTGGAATTCGGAAGAAGGCATCTCCACGGTGGCAGCGTACTCAGTCTCAGGGATAGCCAGGTGCTCCTGGTCAATATCCATGAGCTTGATGTCATACTCGCTCAGTCGGTCTGTCTCTGCACTCTCGAACATCAGGTTGACGGCATCGGGAGAGTCCTCGGCCTTGAGGGTCAGGATGTCTTCATTCTGGGCGGCGCGGAGCACCTTGGTCAGGGAAAGCAGGTTGATGCCGAGGGCGATGTTACGGTCGCAGCGGTAGGGAGAGAAACCCTCGGCGCGGAGCAGCATGGAAACTAGGGCAACGTGCGAGTTGTCCATAGCCTGAAGAGCGATTCCAGAGTCATTGCAATCGAAGTTGCAGTCCTGGACGAGATCCTTGATGGCGTCGACAACCTACACACAGCAGTGTTAGTAATTTGTCCATTGCCGAATTGGTTGAGTGGTATAGATCACATACGCGCTTCAGAAGGCTGGCCTGTTCCAATCGTGCTTCCAACACTAGAGAGTGGGTTAATTGGTCGATTCTTCGCACACAACGATCTTTTCGATTTAGAGGTTGGCCGACTTACTCTTGATGTATGTGTGTATTTAAAACTAGGTCGTAAGGAAATAGGAGGAGAGAGCGTGTTTTTTTGAAGAGAAGATGGTGGTAGGGAGACGAGGAGAGTGGACTGGGTATGTATTTGAGCGAAGATGAAAGAGGCAGCAAGTCTAATATAAGGATCGCGTTAAGAGGGTGGGGAAGACGCGGTCGCGTTTGGCGATATGTCCCTTTTGGGTTAAGTTTGACACCTCAGGCGGAAAGACAGTAAAACCTCCTAAAATACATACCGGGTTTGCCGATATAATGATTTACGAGTGGCATGGATATTAGAAGGATAATTCATTTGCAGAAGAGCCTGCTGTAATGTACAAATTGGAAAATAAATTGACGTTAATTTCACACTCAACGGAGGTGAATGCCGAAATAATTCGCCAGAAGACCACTTAGAGACAGTCGGGCAGATAATAATGGTACAAAAGAAATAAGTAATAAGCAAAGTAGCATAGTAGCAAAATAGGAAGAAACAATAGTCCTGGAATAAACAATAAAACACCGCTGTCGCCGGGCTCCGTCTATACATGTTGTGGGTATCAATTTGTGACTCGCAGCTGCTAGCGCTGGTTGAAGTCAAAGCTGTGCCGGATGGCGCAGACGAAATTAGAGGGATTCTGTGAAATGCATTAAGCATGAGACAGAGGTCAGAACCTTGTCTTAGATGCTGGTAACTCGCTTCGCAGAGTTGTTTCCTGGTCGCTGCTTGATGACCATTTCCAATTCCTTGAGCATATTAGTACTGGCATCTACCTTTTCTCTGGCAGTCGCCTGTCTGGCACGGTCTTCTCGTACACGCGCGAGACGCTCGTCTCTTGTCAAAGACACTCTCTTGTTTCTCGAGGCCGGGAGTACAACAGCTTCGAAAATTTCCTCATCGTCATAGGTCTGGGTCAGATCCGGCCGGCCCTCGCCAGTTAAGGCTTTCAGTGCATCCGTCGGGCTGCCCTCGACTGCCGTAGATCCTCCCAGGCTAGGGGTGGGGGACATGGGTAACAAGAAAGTACTTGGCGGTCGCGAGCGATCCCCGACGCTAAGGCGATCGTGTTGGTTTACCAATGCGGCTCTTCCAACTTCCCACTCTTGGAGAAGAGCCCTAAGATCACTGCCAACCGAGTCATATTGTGACAGGAGGGTGGCCTCAAAATCAGGGTCTGTGCGTTCTAGATTGGCATGTGACTCCTCGCTGGCAATGTGCATTTTAGCATGTAAGGCACGGACCCCTTGTGACAAAGAGTTGAGCCGTCGAAATTGAGCACGCAGGTGGTCCTTGCTTGGCGAGGCGGAAGGTAATGGGGACGGAGGAATGTTATCACCTGCGAATATTAGTCAACCTCTTTGTTTCATAGAGCAGTGATTAGCACTCACGGTCCTCCTCGTTTAAAATGGTTGTCATTTTCAGCATGCTGTTGCCGGTCACCGCAGCAAGCTCACGCATTTCCTCAACAGCAGAACTCCACCGAGCAATATCGGAGCCACCACCATCGGCGCTGAGGGCTAATAAGCAGCACAACACACTTTTTCTCACGCTGTACAGTTTTCCAAATAGATCCCTCAGGGAACGCAAAGAGTACTGGTCCTCGTTGGTTCGCTGCGACAGGGACGTCTCAATTGCTTCGAGTTCTTCCAGTCCAATGTCATAAATGTCGTAATATTTCGCAAGATCACCTTCATCGGTGAGTGGGCGTAAGGTATTCTGGGATTGAATATAGCGCTCGAGCATGGAGTAGAAGCATTCGGAAACCGCTCGGCGCAATCTCAAGCATCGTCGCGTTTGTACTACATCCTCCAATCGACTGATGGGTGGCAGGGGAGTGCTTCTGTGATAGTGCGTTAGACCTGTTATGATACCGAGCACAAATGTCGTGTTCTTACATCCGATAACCTCTTGACACAAGTTCAACCTCCTGAATAAAGACCACGGAAGCCGACGCAGCCGAATCAAACCCTTGAGCATTTCCAATGAACGTCCCAGCTGCTTCAACAGCCTGGTGCCGGAGATATTTCAACCACTGTCGTTTTGCAAATGCATAGAAAAATATACCGACAGCGGGCACAAATATCAGAAGCACTCCAACTTTCTTGAGACTGAGCCCTGGTCCAGTCCTTGAACGGGTCCAATGTAATAACCAAGCAATAGAAAAGGATGTGAGGGCTGTGACAAGGGCGCCTTGGATTCCAAAAGTTGTAGATAGGGACGGGAGAGTTGAGGGTTGTTTTGCAGATAGGACATCTGCAGCGGATGTGTAGGAAGGAGCGCTGTGTTCGTTTAACAGTTGCGACGCGACAATAACGTAGCCAAATTGTTCCAAAAATCGTTCGTTATCGCTTCGTGCTAATCGGACGTTCAGGGCGGACTAGACGAGAAGAAGGTTTAGTGTGATCCCGACCTATCGTAGACGAGGGGTCGTACCGAGCAAGCGTCATATAGTTTCTTGATTAGTTCCCCGTGCGGTGTGCCTCGTAGATTGAGAGGCTTCGGTAACTTGTTTCGAACGCGATCCTGGAATTTGGAAGACCCCTGAGGGGCAAAGTTGAAGGTACGGGTTTGATCATCGTCGCTTTGATTCTCTTCCACGGGCCAGCTCTCTTCGTTTCCACCCTCCCCTGTCACAGATGTCAGCGGGCTTGAATCCCCTGGGTATCTTGGATATAGCAAACCTTCCAAATATTCAGCCAAAGGCGAGTTCTCATACACGACTGATTCCATGTTGTGGGATCATGCCTCGGCGACAGGAAAGCGGAGAAGGTGGGCGAGTGGTGACGCAAGCAGGTGATAAGAACAGGCGCTTACAGATCCATGTCGCAGAAGTACAGGCGTCAGAGAGAGAAAGTATCGTAAATGTTAGAGGTCGAAAGTGCCTGGGGCCACGTTGAGGCACGACCGGGGAAAGGAGGTCTCTCGGTCACGAGCTAATTTAGGCTTGACCCACCTACGTGTTCCTGGCGATGATGATTGTAATGAAAGTAAGGAGTGTCTGTTTAATTTAAAGGAGATTAGATACATAAAACTATGATGCACACTAGTTTCCCAGCCAATCTGATCAATGGAGACAAGGTTTACCATGTACATCTTGTTGATCTGGCCGTAAGCTGCATACAAGCAAGGCCTCATCCAGTTTTATGCACATAATACTGAGTCATTCAGCATAATATTCTATCGTAGATCAAGATTGCATCCCCATACATCCATTTGGAGGGTAGATCAGTATCCATGCTTCTATAATGAATTTTGCTTTGTTTTCTAAAATGAATGACCGCTTCCTTTGGAATAGCTACAATAACCAAGTTGTGTACCACAGCAATATATGCAAAAAGATAGCTATCCATAATTCATCCGAAAATACGTCTCTTTTAATCTCTGTAATTGAGCGCTTTAAGTTATTGTTGACCAGAATACCCAGTACGTATCTGACCTGGAAAGGTTATGGCGCTAAGAGAGTCACATAGGTGTGCTCCCGGTGGTAAATACCCAGTGGACTAATGATAGAAGTAAGTCTTATTTTATCTAGCGCTTGCTACGAATAATCTAGCGGTGCTTGTAGTAGCCCAATAGAATCAATTAGAATATGGTGCCGACCCCTATCGAGTCACCGCTACTAAACGAGGATGCGCTACTTTACTACACCGTACAGTTACTGGGTGTTACGCACTGCTAACTGGTCGCAGTTAGGTTAGATGGGTTTCGGGTATACTTGCCTTAATACTCCTCAGGTATCCAACGTCAACGATCTGTCTCAACTGAGCTATCGCCTATCAGGTCTTACGCTAGCCTAAGTCCTTTTGAGAGATCGAGGAACGGTGCCAGTGAGAGCGCCGAGTAGATCTATACCACAGTATTGGTCTGCTCGTGAGTGTTGTCAAGTTATAATCAAGTAGAGAGTCACAGTAGTTCCAAAAGTAAACACAAGTAACAATGTAGGATTGAAGACGAAGAACTAAACTAGATACATGAATGAGTGTTCTTATATATCCCTGAGTTCTTCCTGTGTAGGTGTGTAGATGGTAGGTTGGTAGATTTGTCTTGGCAAGATCTACTCGTCGACCGACTACCATTCTACTACCTGCATGGTCACGTGTTTGACGGCCCCAAAGTGGTAATTGTTGTGGCGGAGGTTTTCCAGTACATAGAGTAACCTAGGTAGCGGATATCCTCTGCCAGTGGGTCCCGATCCGGGCGGATCATGCTCTTGCTCACTGAGCATGATCAGGTTTCTCTTTTCCTGGATACCTGGGGATGCCCAAGTATAAGATGTTGCACGTGATCTTGATGACAAATAGATCGGTTGGCTCTCGGTGGCCCATCAGTGAGTTGCGGCCCACATGCTTGATTGGTGACTAGCATGTCCGTAACAGATATGTGGATATCCATGGATATTGAAGATGTTGCCGCAGCCTACTAGTGTAACTATAGTTAACTATGATCTTGGTATGTTTATATTGTTTGTTACCTAATTAGGTACTCAGGGGTTTTGTTGGTCCAGTATAACCCCAAACTCAACTTGGGTCCAAAGGTTTGTTAGGTTCAAGTCCAATTGAATCCAGGAGAAGCCTATTGGCAAGGATGGTCAATTTGATGGATTTTTAGTTGCTGACACTAGCATCACAGAATAACTATATAAAAGTGATCTATATATCACGTGATTAGTTATCCTTTATGCCTTTATTTCCAGGCCTGAAATTCGGTCTGTGCGCTCACTGAGCGGTCTGAGTAGTTTGTACAGAGCTAGGTACATAACTAGGTTCCACCAAGCCGATCTCGATCCGCCGTTTTTCTCCAAACCTCCGTCTTAACTTCTCAACATCTTTCACAATGGTGTCCCCTACTCTAGTACGCATGACTGCGCAGGTTCACATTACCGGATACCCCATGCCAAAGAACATAGCCGAAAGCAAGCTGCTATTAGGCGCTCTCCAGAAATTTGGAGAAGTATTAACATACCGCAACCTCAAGGTACGGCGTTCTCAAATTACTTTTCTAGACCTGACCTGATCTAACAATTCTCTTAGTATGACACAACCAACACCTCGCCAAACCCCAACCGCCCCATCGTCGCGATCTTCGAGACAGCCGACGCAGCGGACCGCGCGATAGCAGCTTCGCCTATAACCATTCCCCTACCGACACCCACCTCAACCTCGACCTCTATTCCATTCACATCAACTACCAATTCATCATCAAATACCCCCTGCTCATTGATCTTCGAAATTCAACACTCGCGCCACAACCACGCCTCCGCCCTCAAACGAAGCCCCTTCTACTCCACCTACAACCTCTTCAAAAATAACCCCGTCTACGAAGATTTGATCAGTGAAGAGACGGGTATCCCGCTCAAAGAACTTGCTGATACGCTCTCGAGCAAGAAGTATCCTATTGGCGCTGGCGTCAAATTTAATATCCAAGAGGAGAATCGGCGCATGGGCGCGACGAGTTTGGTGAATATGTGGAAGGAGGGGATGGGTATTGAGATTGAGAATGAGGGCCAGGCTTCTGGCGAGAATGGATCTGAGATTGGAAATGTCGGTGGTGGTATTAGAGACCCCGGAGAGGGATTGGAGGGCGATAAAAAAGAGTTCGGTGTTCTGAATTAGAGACTAGTTTTGGCCTTTTCTTATTGCCTATATGGCAATATAGAGGGAAGAGCATTCTTTTTTTCATTCTGGATAACCGCTGCGGTTGAAGCCGGGATGGCAAATCCAACGGAACACAGACAGACTTCGTTGCATTGGCCGTGGGCCCAAAACGCGTATGGGATTCCTCTCATGGCATCAAGCTCAACACCCGTGGTTTGCTTTGAACTATTTACGGTCAGAATCTGTCTGCTTGGGAGAGCTTGTCCCTCGGTCTGGTATGTTAGCTATGACGACCCCAAGCTTCCTCGATTCACGACCTATATAGCGAACATGGATCATTTTGCCGGGTAGACTATGTCAACGAACATGTCCCCAGTAAATGAAGCAGCTTACCAGATCATCAGGCAGGCCCCTGGCAACTACAAAAGACAGACACACACACACAGAGAGAGAGAGAGAGAGAGAGAGAGAGAGAGAGAGAGAGAGTCTATGAATAGGTGGGCCAAGCGATCGTGACTGTGAACTACATGTATATCAATTCAATTTTATACAAAATGAGAATGATAATTTCTCATCTCCTTTCAACGATCCTTCGCCTTCTGTCCATATCCCCACCACCGCACTACTTCACACTTAGGTCGGAAATTCATTTCTCAAGCAAGACCATGTTCCACTTTTGGTAGCAGTTTGCGCAGATGATGCGATCCCATGTGATACTACTATTCCATGTACGATCCATTTCTTCGGTGGTGTGGTCTTCGCTGGTGTGGCCTTCGCTGGTTCAAGTCGCAACATTGAGGCCTAGAGTGAGAGGCTGAGAATTCCTCATCCGAAAGTAGGCTAATCAGTTAGAGAAACCATTTTGGCAGGGCCTGCTCGGACTTAATTACGGCGAGAGTCTCATGCTGGGAAATTTCAGCATCCTGAGTTGGAGCCTGATCCGGTGGAAGCTGTAGGGGGCAATCTAGCCATCCCAGTGGCAGATAGTACAATTGCTCATTTTTGGGAGAACCGCACAGTGTAGGAAGTGGCTTTCATACGACAGACGTCGCATAACATTGGTCCTTGATCCCCCAGAGTTGAGTAAATATAGCAGACGCTGGCAACGGTGTAGAGTGGGGTCGTTGAATGTCACATGAAGCACACGATTGAAGCAGATTTCATCGATACCGAATGTGGTCGAGCATAAGCTAGGATCGGAATCATTTTAGGGAACTAAATCTAGTGAGTCGGGCCACAACAGATCATTTCCATCGCTATCTCAGAAGCATCTTTCACCAGCTACAGCGACGTTGGGTAGGAATATAAGTGGTCGCTGTCACTTTGTTTATATCTGGCTCGCGATATCTCGGACGGAGAGCATGAAAGCGATCGATCAACACTCTTAAAGGCCATGTGAGCCGTAAACGCCTAGACAAGTAGCTCCTTTGTCATATGGTGTAAGTGGGATCTGCAATGCCACAGAGTTGGAGGAGCATCTTTGCTGCGACAGGTGAAATATCATATATAGGATTGGCCGATGGCGTCGAAGACGACCTATAATATAACAGTATTAGTGCTGAACAGTGCCTGGGGTGACAGATAGCCAACTGGATTGGGCAATGCGAAATTTCAGCGCCTTGCTAACCTGAAGTCACTCATCCGGCGAGTTTCTCAACCCGCTCTAACACCTGCATTGTCAAGCCTTTGCGTTGGAGCCAGAGTAACATGGATACACCAATGACTCCAGTGTCAGCTTTTCCCGACCGAGCCTCTCATCCCTTGCGTGGCGAAGGAGGGCCCCAATGCGGCTAGCAGTCTCAATAGAATATGGACGAAGACGCTCTTTCTGTAGGCCTAGTAAAATGACTGCAAATCGGATGCATTCGCTGATCTGAGTGCTCTCAACTGCAATCCTAGACCGATGTTTTTTTTATATAGGCTTTGAGATCCTATGGCAAGCCGCCTAGAATGGACCCGTGCCCAAGGGAGAGTACAAAGAACGCATTATAGAGTTGAGGAATGCCGTAGGATATATTGGCCCTCAAAGGCCGATAATATCATCCATGGATATAAGTTGGTATGGGTCTTCAAGGAAGATGAAGAAAGATGGAGGAGAGATGCAGGAAGATGATGGTCATCTTGGGGATGTTCCAAGATTGCTCTTCTGATCAAGGAAATATGACATCCTTCTCCTTAATTAAGTGCATGCTTGCTAGTTATAGCTATAAGAAAAGTTTTAACTAGCTAACTAAGATCTCTAGCTAGATAGCTGGAGACTGCAAATACAGAATAGCCGATGGAAATGGTTGAGCAAGATGCTAGATATGAAAGAAGCAACAATAATATACGGCCGAACTCTTAAGCCTAACCTTAGAAGCGTAGGGGTAAACAAAGAACGTGGCTAACTAACTACATATGGTAGTCATCAAGCTCCAAATTTTGAGAGCTAGAATAAGTGGCTGTCAATAGATCTGCTAGCTTAGATAAAATACGGGTCTTCACGTTTTGAAGACTTTCCCCGGGATCTAAGTGGAACTATTAAAGCTTCATACCAAGGCCAGACCAAAAGCAGGAGAGTGGCAATATTCATGCCTTGGGCGTTACTGAAAATACCAGGATTAATTTCACGTTTCACGGCGCCAAGACCACTTTGGCGCCGCGTGACACTCCGCGCAGCGGAAAAGACTTGGCACATTACCCCCTTAATATGACAGAAATCACACTCAAGAGACATTTTCCACGATGCATCAGTCTTTCATACCCTATAATTTTGAAAGTATGCTAGAAGATATCCAGTTGAGGTGTTTTATTTGCCTCCCCCTAACCGCCCAACCCCGGGTACACCGGGAGGAGGGGGCCTTGGCATTACTACAAAAGGAAATTTCAACGCCAAGAGTCTGGAAACTGGGCTGAGCAAAGCTGGGCATCTGCATCCAGAACGAAGTCAGGCAGCAGGATTGGCTGTGCCAATGTTTTGGATCGCTTTGTACATAATCCCGCTCATAATGGCGTCTCGCCAAGTGACTGGTTTCATAAATCTGATGGGTTCCATTGAATGATCACCCTTTTGTCTTAGGGGATAATACACTCATATTCTCCTCCTGGCCTCAATGCTCTCGACTCCTTTTCTTTATCTGTCAGTCCCATGCATTTCCTCCGATGTCTCCGATGTCGGTCACCCCTGTCGCGTCAAATGAGGCCTATGACCCTTTCTAGGTGGTTGTTGACCACCGTGTTGACCTGCCTTCTCGTACAAAATGCCGTCGCAATTGAGGTTAACCCCGAGGATGAAAGTAGGTTCATTACATACACTAGCTAATCACTCCAAATGACTTACATGTACCTTTCCCGGTAGCCTCCCTCAAAAATGCCGCCAAAACCGTCGCCACCACCATGATGAAGTTCTACGATGAGCGCGACTCGAAAGATATTCCGGGTAAAATGGACGGTACCTGGTGGGAGGGGGGGTTCAATGTTTATGACCCTCATCCAGTACTGGTATTTAACAGGCGACAGCCAGTTCAACGCGGCCATTCAGGAAGGCATGTACTGGCAAAAGGGCGAAAACGATTTCTTCCCAAGCAATTACTCTCAATACCTCGGTAACGACGATCAAGTGTTCTGGGGATTAGCAGCGATAACAGCCGGAGAACTGAACTTCCCCGAAAGAGACGGTGAAGCCTCATGGGTTTCCCTGGCCGAGGGTGTCTTCAATGGACAGGTTCCTCGCTGGGATATGAACACTTGCGGTGGAGGTCTGCGATGGCAGATTTGGCCTTACCAGAATGGATATGGGTTGAAAAATGCCATCTCCAACGGTGGCTTGTTCCAGCTGTCAGCGCGTCTGGCACTATACACCAAGAATGCAACCTATGCCGAGTGGGCCGAAAAAATTTGGGATTGGAGTCACTCTACGCCGCTGTTGAGGAAAAATTGGGTTATCGCCGATACCACTTCTGTCGCTGCCGATTGTAAGGATCACGGTGATCATCAATGGACTTACAACTACGCTACGTATATCTCCGGTGCGGGTTATATGTACAACTACGTATGTCTACACCCTGTCCAAGTTGACTAACCGGGATATCGAAATTAACTGATCTTATAGACCAACGGCACCGAAAGCAAATGGCTCGAAGGCATCTCAGGACTGATCGGGGCATCTGATCAGTTTTTCCCTGCGTCTGGCGGGAAACAAATTATATCCGACATCACCTGCGAGCCGATCAACAAGTGCGATCGCAATCAGAAAACCTTTAAGGCATACTTCACGTCATGGCTCGGATTCATGTCACTGATTGTACCGTCCAATGTCACCGCGGATGTAATGGGGAGATTCAAGGCCTCCGCTGTCGCCGCCGGTCAACAATGCTCCGGAGGAAACGATGGGACGGATTGTGGAGTTCGCTGGACGAAGAAGACGGAATGGGATGGGAGTTCAGGCTTGGAGCAGCAGATGTCTGTTCTGGGTGTTCTCAATGCCATCATGGTCCCATTCAACGCTAAGGGCCCGTATAATGCCGACAATGGTGGAAAATCCCGAAGTGACCCGCATGGGGGCACCAATACAAAGGATATGATGGGGCCTGAACCTATCACTACAGGTGATAGGGTTGGTGCGGGAGTCTTGACTGCATTCTTTGTTATACTCTGGGTTGGGTCTATATATTTCATGCTTCGAGGCCAGTAGATGCACTCGAACGGGGAGGCTTATAAATACATGTACATTTGGAATTTTGATACCTTGGGAAATTCAGGCTTTTTGGCGATGTTTTTTGATACAAATCACCTATTCACAATTAATATTCAGCCAAATAGCATAACATATAGGAGACGGCATTATCTAAGGCTGTGTCTCCAACTTTGCGCGTTGAAGAGACCCTTATACAATCTCCCTAAGATCTTTGGAGACCAATAGGCCAGCAGCCCGTGCTATACATGCGTGTTGGGGCAAAGCCCGAAGAAGTATTAGGCACTCAACTGTAGAAGGAAAGGGGAACCTATCTGACAGGGAGGGAGATCCTGGTCAGACAGGGGAACAAATATAGCTTGGGCAGCCACACCTCCAACATCATGCCGCGATAAAGTTCTCCCTGTCCTTGTTTTCTATTTGTTTGTCATTTCAGGCTTCCTCATCCTCTGTGGTTTCAACGGCCTTATTCTCGTCCAGCAGAGCTGCCTCTCTAACCTCCACAAGCTTAGCGACATGATCCTTGGCACGTTGAAGACGCTTTTTCGCTGCATTAGTGGAGATTCCATAGTGTTGACCAACGGCAGGAAAATCGACCTAGGATATAATACTCATATTAGAACTGAGAGGTAACTGATGAGAGAAGAGTCACCTTAATTCCTGTCACCTCAATACATGTAAGTACGAACTCGAGCCTCTCTTTCAGTAAGTCACGGCTAGTTTCCGAAGTAGGCTTAGCAGCAGCTTTATTGGTAGCCTTAGCCTTGGTAGCTTCGTTGGAAGCCATGGTGAAGATGGATGATTGGTTGCTGTTATGAGCTTGTTTGATGTGAATAAATGTGAATAATAACATGAAGTATTTGAACAAACCAGAGTTTAAACCTACGGTGTTTCAGCAATCACTTTTTTAACGTATAACTGCCTTCAAAAATAAGTGGCATAACTCCATTCTCTCAGAATTATGATTTCCCCCGATCTTTGTTCTGGACTAGAGTCCAAACCCTAATTGCCGCTATGTCTTCGCTTTCAAACGCCGACCCGACCTACGCTTGGACAGTAATGGGAATTGCTGGACTCTTCGGAAAGTCGCCCCAAAATGGATAATCTAGTGGAGCCAATCCATCTCTCAAGGCCCATCTAGAGACTGCTAATAGGCAGAGGCAAGACTGGTGGGAATATGCGGGGAAATCTACGACAAAAATAATCTTAATGAGAGAACAGACCACTACTGGAATTAGATTCTTATAAGTATTTACTGCTTCGTTAATCTAGTACCTCCCCTCTATCTATCCTCCTCCCGCCATTCCCAATCCTTCCATGTCTCGCTATCTTTCATTCTTCATCTCCCTGGCAGCTGCCACGAACCTCTATGCCACTCACTATGACGGCAACATCTACACACTCTCTCTTGATAGCGGAAACTCGCTTTCGATTGCTTCATCTGTGAAAACATGTGGTGATGCCCCTAGTTGGCTTACTTTTGATTCGTCAACGCGCACACTCTACTGCTCCGATCACGCGGGCAATGCAACTATGAATGGCTCGTTGAGCTCCTACTCTGTGGATCAGTATGGCAGACTGATGGAGCTCGCGAAAACCGTGGACGTGGGCGCTGCTGTTCACAGTACTATATATGGCGGCAAGGACGAGTACGAAAAGTATTTGGCTGTTGCACATTAGTGAGTGAATGGGATGTCTTCTCACCCGTATACAAACGAACTAACATTCACTAGCGGGGGTTCCGCCCTTTCGACCTTTTCCCTGCCCCTTAGGTCCGATAAAGAGCCTTTACAGGTCTTCCGCTACCAATTGCCCCAGCCTGGTATCAAACCTCAGCAGGATGCACCGCACCCGCACCAGGTGATCCTTGATCCAACCGGTTCTTTCATCCTTGTTCCGGACTTAGGCGCCGATCAGGTTCGCGTGTATGCCATTAACCAAAGCTCGGGTCATCTAAATGTATGCCCTAGTCTCAATTACACCGCCGGTAGCGGACCGCGCCACGGGCTGTTCTGGAAGCCCAAACACTTGGACTCAGCGCAAGCTCCAGTGACTATGCTGTACACCGTCAGTGAATTAGGCGGTCATTTCAATGCGTTCGTTGTCTCCTATTTACGCTCCGGTTGTCTCGCATTCCGGGAAACTCAATCCTTTGTGCCATACCAAGGTGGACAGTTACCGGCTGGGGCTGCGCCGGCGGAGCTTCGTATGACTGGGAATTCTCTTTACGCTTCGATTCGCTTTGATCAAGGATTCGCTCCAAATGATTCCATGTCGACCTTGGTTCGTTCCTCCAATGGCACGGTGACTTTCAGCCAAATCAGCTCTTCATATGGCACCATCCCCCGCACTTTTGTCGTCAATAAGAAGGGTACTCTGGTGGCTATTGGGAACCAGGCTTCATCTAATATAGCCATAGTGGCAAGGAATCCACATAATGGAGAGCTCGGTAAACTAGTCGCCAATTTGCAGGTTGGACAGCCCGGCCAGGCTAGTAATTCGTCGACGGGTTTGAGCAGCATCATTTGGGAAGAGTAAACTCTTCAAGGAATCATCAACATTACTAAGGTAG
This sequence comes from Penicillium fimorum, assembly GCA_028828255.1. NCBI lineage: Eukaryota > Fungi > Ascomycota > Eurotiomycetes > Eurotiales > Aspergillaceae > Penicillium > Penicillium fimorum. The sequence goes on along the minus strand of JAPWDS010000003.1, from coordinate 4,395,465 downwards.
CTGTCAAGGTTGTCTACCCGAGGAAGGATGGGGTCTGTATAGTCTTGGAAAAATGATTGTATATATAGAGTAACATATGATGTAGAATGCGCACAATATCACAGCTCTATATGGAGAAGATAACTACATCACTACACATAAGGCCGCAATTGGATTCATCCTTAATACTGATATATTTCTGAGTTCAGCAAGTGATGACAGTCGGAGAGCTTAGAAATTTATTCGAGCCATGTAATTTACAAGGGAGGTTGTGAGAATGATGTTGAGGAGAGTCTGTATTTTTTGCTCTATAACTGTTTCCGATGACCGCACAAATTACTCCATCCAATTTACGAGGAAATTTGTTCATCGCGGAAGGAAGGAAACTTCTGAATATGATTGGGCACGGTACGAAGCTCTTCCTGGCATCGATCCTGGAAATGATTGAGATTGACCAATATAACTCTAGGTTCGGTCAACTCTTTTGGTGAATTCGTGCTGTAAGGCGCTTGCTACTCGCTTATGCGGAGCTTATCAATCCTCCTTTTGCTCTCTATATTCCTTCTTGTGAAAGCTCTGTTGGCTCCCCATGTCAATGTACAATTTCGTTGCTACCTAGGTAGGTAAGTTACGAATGTTGAGCTAGCCATAGCCAGTCCCAGAAGCAGTCATTTTCGACGTCAATTTCATAGGCCGTCACATTCTATGTGTAAAAGGATCAACTCGCTCACACTTGATTATAGAACGTAAGACGTGGTAGCCATTAGTCAAGTAGACAGTATAAAACAGACTTCCCTAAAGTCGGACAAATGCTGTAGAGTGAAGTACGAGTTAGCACTGTGTCCGAAACCATGTATATATCGCGAGAGAGAAGTAAACAGGGGGAGGAGAGACACTTACTAGCATCAATCTGCTGGATATTCGGCAACGCCAAGCGCACCTTATTCCGATAAACAGCTGGTCCATTCAACTGCAACGGGTTACCCTCGAAGTAAACAGTCTGCAGCTTCTCTTTATCCTTGAGCTCGCGCTCAACTTCCTCGAAGCTAGCAAGCTGGTTATTTGAGCCCCAGAGCTCCTCGAGGTTCTTTAGTGAAGAAAGATGTTCAAGATGGGAGACCTGGTTGTTGGAAAAGTCGAGCACGCGCAGTGACTCGTTGGATTCCAGCCCTGAAAGGTCTGTTACTGCATTGTGAGAGAGGTAGAGCTCTTCAAGCTTGGGGAGAGCAGAGAGACCCGTGATTTTGGTGAGGCGGTTAGATTGGATGGAGATGATGCGGAGGTTCGAGAGGCTGTCCAAGTTCTGCGAGGGTGTCAGCTTCTTCACTTGTTAAGGTATTGGGGGGGGGTGACAATTACGCACCTTCATTTCGGTAATCTTGTTTTTTCCAAGCCAGAGTTCTTCCAACGCTGTCAGTGTTTCCAAGTTTTCGATTTCCTGAACAGACCCCGTGTCAGCCTTTCCACTGTTCACCTCGTAGCAGGTATCATAAAGTACGAACTCGAATTTTATTCGCGCCCAACTCCAAGTTCTTGATTCCTGTCAATTCCTCCAAGCCCTCGATACGAGAGATTTTGTTCTGCACAAAGAAAATTTCGGTCAACTTCTTCAGATGCGAGATATTCTTGATATGCTTGATCTTGTTGAAGCTCAGATCCAAGCTCGTCAAGTTGTGGAACTCCTCCAGGCCCTTGATATGGGAAATGAGGTTATCGTAGAGGTCGAGTTCGGTGAGACTGGCGGCGACATTTGGAGGGAAGTTGATGCGTGATATTTGATTCTGGCGCATGCATAGTCTCTGTATATCCCAGCGCGTTAGCTAGCTGGGCGAAACAAAGGAATGCCGTGCCCGTCGCGCTTTTGAGCTTCGAGGAAAACGTGGTACCATATGCCTCTCTCCCCTACTAGACACAAGCGGATTCCACGGTCGCTGGGGGTATGTACCTGAAGTTTAGGGAAGCGTTCCAGTTTAAGAGCAGAAATCGACGATATCCGGCAATGCACGAGGTCAATATCCTACAACAGAATAACGATTAGCAATCACGTCGCGCGCGCGTGTCGATCAGCGGAAAGTCCAGGGCTATCTGCCTACCTCTGCATTGACATCTTCATCTGCCAATAGATCTAAACAGTCGTTAATATATAGCTTGCTAATGACCGCTCAGCGCTGAGCAATCAATCCACCGACCGTACCTTCATCAGCCTCAATCTCTTCGATCGGGGGTGCATCCGGATCCGAGTAATCTGAATCTTCCAGCGCCTCCGGGTTTGTAATAACGGCCTTTGGCTCCATCCTCATTTTTCCGTCCCAGCCCTCCTTGTTCTTCATGGTTTCAGCTAGCGTGAGAGATGTGGGATGTTTGGAGGTGGGCGGTGGGAATTACGATTGCGGGGAGCTTTCGGTTTTATCGGGAGGTGATCGCCAATGGGTTTAAAAGAAATAGAGATCCAGGATGAGCTCGAAAGAACAAAAAGGCAACAAAGAAGTTGCACTAAGAGTAAAGAACTGAAAACTTGGTTTCGGGAAAGTTGAGGTGACTACATCATAAGTCTTCATGCGGTCTCAATGCGGAATAGCCCCGAGGCACTTTTAACTTATGGACATAACTAGTTAACTATACATAACTAGTTAGTTACGGAGTAAACTAGAATAATAATTAATGTTGAATTCATTTCTACTCTAATACAACTTGCTCCATTTTGTTTTCTGGATACGTCTTCTCGGGGGCTATGTACAGCATCGAGAGCCGTCATGTACATTGCATGAAAGAATCACTCCAACTTTGGCAGCATAAAGGGGATTATTAGACACTGCTCACTATGAAACAGATGTATACCGCTGCCAGGCAGAAGCCCCAGCAAAAGAGGACACAATGAAATGCATGCCCATGTATTGGTGAGCTGAGATCGAGGCAGTAAGGCCATGTAGCAAGGCAGAAATGGGAAAAGAGAAACATAGGGGGGATACAGCGGGGATATGATAACCAAGAGACGCCTGCAGAATGCATAGAAAGCGGACTTGTTGGGTGTTGGGGATGGTAGGGGAGAGAATACACACAAAAATGGAAGGTCAGGACATGAGGGGGTGTTGATAAAGCACAGGGGGTGAAGATAAAAGAAAAGAAAAAAAAGGGGAATGGGCTCGCTCGGAGCGTAGTGAGATACAAATTCAAATTGCAATGCAAAAGGTCGAAGATGGTCAGGGTAATGTGCTATCCAAAAACGACAACAAATGCAAGAGACAGGCCTTGGCCCAGTAGGATACCAGTTCCATCTGGGTCCATGTTCGGTCGTCGAGAAGGGGAATCGGATTGGTAGTAGGAAATAGGGCGACTACCCATCAATGGCAGCAATGCTGGAGAAACGCAAAAGGAAAGGGCTTTTCTCGCGTAGAAAAGAAAACAATTCGCTCAAAATGGATATCTCAGGTGTAAGAAGGATCCCGTCGAGGCATCTAGAGGGTACAGTCCAGGACCATGCTGACATCTTGGACCTGGGCCCCTGCAAGATCCTCGAGAACAGGGATGAGATCGAGCAACTCATTGTCGTGAGCGTCAGAGAACCAGCTACTGATGGGAATCGCGTGCTCAGGGTGGAAAATGTATGATGTGGGGGAATTATCAATGATAATTGTTTCCTTCAAGTCTCGGCCGACTTGTGAAAGATCCTAGATAATGGTTAGGTTATTCTCAACCACTTAAGAGGACAAAGAAGCTCACCTTGACGTAGTTCCCCTGGTGGTTATAACAACTCTCTCGGAACAAGCGGTGATGAATCACATTATGGATATCCAGTTGATCAAGCAAAGGGTCGCCATACTATAACTCGAGTCAGTGTGTCACTCGTCAAAACCATCAACCATCAACTAACCTTTGAAACCGAGGCAGTGAATACCACCACTTCGTAAAGCTCACCAACACGCTTCATGAAGGCATCCACGCCAGGACGTTTGATCACATAGATGTTGTGGTATTGACCTTCAATCTCAACTGGGATGGTGAAGTCGGCACGCTCCAAAACCTATGAAATCAATAATGAGTAAGTTGATACAATAATACTACGATACGCCTTGGGCGCACAGTGAAAATGACAGGGGCTCACCTTGAAGCTGCTGTGAACCAGCGTCTCATCCAGGTCAAGAACCAAGCACTTCCGGCCGCTTAAGTGAGGCAACGGTGCGGGGAGCAAAGGATGTCCAGTTTCCTCATAGTGGCCTCGAGCGGGAGCAGGGGGTGCAGGTGGCAGCGGTGGCGGCGGCGGAGGGATCACCACGGGGAGCTTCGTTTCTTGATGGGAGGTTGCTTCTTCTTGGCCATCGGTGCCAAAATTTTTAGGCATGGCTGAGGTTGATGCAGAAGTGAGGTCCTCGGTGGTTGAGGTTGGTTGACCTTCCAAATCCTGAGTGCTTACATCTGCTTTCGCTGCGTCTGCTTTCACTTCAGGTACTGATCCTACCACAACTCCCGTTTGGGCAGGCGGGGTAACGTCGTTGATTTGATCTTTATGGGCAGAAACTTTCGGCTGCGCGGCATCCGTAGAAGGACCCTCGCTTTGCACACTGGCTGTGGGAGCCTGGACCGGGACATTGCGGTCTTCTTCGCCAGGCTGATCAGCGCTGACTGTGGAGTTCGCCTTTTCCTCTAAATATGGCTCCCTTGATTCTACAGTGCTGGAATCAGCAGTAGGAGCCTGTGTCTTGTCTGGAGTAGGCAACCTGTTGGAAACAGGTGGCCGCATGGTCGTTTTCTTTGCAGGTAACGTAGTGTCATCTGCGTCGACATCCGAAGAGGAGCAACAGCCCAAGAAAGCCAGGAGCTTAGACGGACCCTTCTTCTGTTGAGGCTTTGAGGGACTGTCATCAGGCATAGTCGACGCCTCTTTACTCTCCTCCGCATTCACTCCGTCCTGAGTCTGGCGCGAGCGTCGGCTACTTGCCCGACTGTGATCCCGTTTTGACCGCAGGATGCTCACTTTGGAACTCCGTCGCGAAGGCTCATCCTGCGCTGCTTCCTCGGACTTTTCCGACTCCTGTTTTTTGCTGGCCCTCGAGGATCGTCGCGATGGGATCGGAATCAACAAATGGCGTTTCTTCGGTGCGTTGATGCTTTCAGCGGTAGCTGGTGTGCTATCCGCCGGTACGGTGGAAGACAAAGCCGGGTCGGAAGGTGCGACAGAGGTTGCGTCCTGGATTTCGGTCGCATCGGTACCTCTACCCTGTTCGGACTCAGCAACTACGGAAGGGACGACATCAGCAATCACATTCACTTCGAGTACAAGCGAACAGGAAGCGCATTTCACTTACTGGCCGAGCCCGGAAGACCGGAGGTATTCATAGGGGCTTTGTTTGCAGATTCAGGTGAATCTCGCCCTGTCTCTCCACTCATCTCAAATGACTGCGGTGTCAGGCGCCCCAACACAGATAAATATAGGAAAAGGAAGCGAAGCGAAACAGTTCCCAGGTTTGAAAGGCTGGGTCAATGCCAGAACTCTCTAAAGTCGAGAGCGCGGCTAATAGGGACGTTAACACACCTCCTGGATAAGCACTGGAAGATGTTTCGCACGTACCGCCTTTGGCCCCGGGAGTTATCCAACACCCACTGATTGCTGTTTCGAAACCGACAAACTAAACGAACAGGAAATGGATGTGATATCTCTACTGTGAGGATTTTCGGGGGGCTGAGAGGAGTCGAGAGGAGTCGGGGGGATGTCACGTGAACATACGGTGTGGGAAAACGGGGGGAAATGGGATTTATTTCCTTTTTCCATTTTCTGACGCTAAACAGGGCTAGCAAGGCTAGCAAGGCACAGGGGCCCTTTTTCACACGCTACTTCAAGCCATCAGCGGCTACGGTAAATACTTGCCATCACATTGTGTAGAGTCGTACTTACTCGGCCGATGTTACTTCTACGTTTTAACGTGGGATTCTTGCCCCTTTACTCTACAATATCATACCACCAACATAGGGTGTGAGTCAAAACAAATAGAATCCTTTTGAGATGATCCGATCAGGGCCTGTGGGGTCATCTAATTGTGGATATTAACTGTGATGGTTATGTACGGCCCCTTTTTTATGGCCACTTCTATGCTTAGGACCACTCATATGGCAGTAACTGGAGCTATGGCCTTCAAAACGTGATTGATTTCATTTAATGTAACCCCAAATTAGATCCAGTGCAAACCCCAAACTGCAAATTGCGAACTGCAAACTGGGTTATGTACCTGTTGGTGTAGGTTCGAGTTCTCGAGGTCTAGTTGGGTTAGAATGTTTCATAGGGGGGAAGTTAAACATAATGAAGCCAATAACAAAGCATATCAAACAACATAGTTAATACTACCCTGTAGAAACTACGGAGTAGACATGTAATCCATGGGAAACTCTCCAGGGTTAAGGACAGAGTTCCCCATTTCTATTATTATTAGTTATTTTCCAAAAGATCAAAGGTGCAGTGTAGGTAAGGCTGGGCAGAAGTACAGTCAGCTTCCAAGGTTCCCCACGTGAGGTTTCTCCACATATCCGAGGTTCACATGCAATTACACCCATATCGTCAACTGTCAACTTCAACTTTCTCATCTTGAGATGCATTTCATATGGTTCGAAATACACTCAAAACTAAGGCCTTCGGAGTCTAGGGACCCTTCAGTTACCTCGTGAGTCGGAGGTCTCAGGCCATTTGAAGATGGCTGTCCAGTCAACCCTTCGGCGTCCGGAGGATCCCCTCCTGGCATTATATCGTCATTACTCCGATCTCGTACGCTCCAAATTCCACCGCACATCCAAAACAACCCGCTTGGTTGCAACAATAGCCCTTCTTTTCTCCATCATCAGCTCGAGTTATGGAGGCTATAAATGGTTCCGAGGGAGAGCCAAGGAGCGGGCTCGGGGTCGCCATCTATTACGCCGGAACTCTGGTATCCGGGGTAAAGATGGGTCTCGTATTATCTACGTGCCATACAAGGACTCCTTAACCTCCAAGGTCTTGATCCATCCCACCAAGCCGACTACCTTTGACGCTCATCGACGACTGTTCCTCAATCCCCCGGCATCGACTCGCAGCAAAGATGATGGCTCGGCAAGCCAGATTCCTCCTCCTACAACCAAACCAGGTCTGAATTTGGCATTCCTGCATCAATTCCTAAGCTTGGGTAGTATCATGGTCCCGAGATGGGGGAGCAAAGAGACTGGATTGCTGATGAGCCACGGCCTTTTTCTCTTGCTGAGAACATATCTTTCACTATTGATTGCACGGCTTGATGGTGAGATTGTGAGGGATCTAGTTGCTGGAAAAGGAAAGGCTTTCCTTTGGGGTATCCTCAAGTGGTGTGGAATTGGAACCCTGGCTTCATATACCAATGCGATGATCAAATTCCTCCAATCGAAGGTGTCCATCGCCTTCCGCACTCGGTTAACCCGGTATATCCACGATTTATACTTGACCGACAATAACAATTACTATAAGTTGATGAATTTGGACGGTGGCATTGGTCAAAGCCCCGATCAATTCATCACGCAGGATCTTACCCTGTTCTGCACGGCTGCCGCATCACTATACTCCTCAATGGGAAAGCCATTAGTGGATCTTTTCGTATTCAACTATCAACTTTACCGCTCACTCGGTCCCCTTGCCCTGAGCGGCATTTTGGCCGGGTACTTCAGCACAGCCGTGGTGCTCCGGAAATTGTCACCACCATTTGGAAAACTCAAGGCAGTAGAGGGCAAGAAGGAAGGAGATTTCCGTGGTCTGCATTCTCGACTTCTAGCCAATGCCGAAGAAATATCGTTCTACGGCGGAGCTGATACCGAGCGAGTGTTCCTGGTCAGAAGCTTCAAGGAGCTGCAGCGATGGATGGAGGGCATTTACAGTCTCAAGATCCGCTACAACATGCTCGAAGACATGATCCTGAAGTACTCCTGGTCGGCGTTTGGTTATTTGATAACTTCCCTACCCATCTTCCTCCCCGCCTGGGGTGGCTCGGGCGGTGCAATGGAGTTGGCCAATGCACCCGAGGCTACGGGTCGCGAGCGCGGCCGCATGAAGGAGTTTATCACTAACAAGCGTCTCATGCTTTCACTTGCCGATGCTGGAGGTCGCATGATGTACAGCATTAAGGACATCTCAGAACTCGCTGGCTACACCTCTCGCGTTTACAGCCTCATTGCCACCTTGCACCGTGTTCACGCCGATGCGTATTACACCCCACGAGGCTCGCATCCCGAACTATACTCCCTTGCCGATTCCCAAGGCACCACCCACAACGGTTTCGACGGAGTCCGCCTGGAGCAGGTCCCGATCGTCGCACCATCCCTCCACCCAATGGGCGGCGACGAACTTATCGAATCGCTCTCATTCATCGTCCATTCAGGCGAACACCTCCTCATCTCGGGTCCAAATGGTGTAGGCAAGTCTGCCATTCCCCGTATTGTGGCCGGGCTTTGGCCTGTATACCGCGGCCTGGTTAGTCGTCCTCGAGGCTTCGGCCTCGACGGAATCATGTTCCTCCCCCAGCGGCCATATCTCAGCGTCGGCACTCTGCGCGACCAAGTAATCTATCCGCACACGGAGGTTGACATGCGTGAAGCCGGTGAGACGGATGCGGCTCTGCAGAAGATCCTCGATGACGCCCATCTAGGCTACCTGCCACAGCGCGAAGGCGGCTGGGATGCTCGCAAGGAGTGGAAGGACGTTCTGAGTGGCGGTGAGAAGCAGCGCATGGGCATGGCGCGGCTCTTCTACCATGAGCCACGGTATGCATTCATGGACGAAGGCACTTCAGCTGTTTCCTCTGATGTTGAGGGCTTGTTATACGATAATGCCAAGGAGCGAGGTATCACTCTTATCACCATTTCGACGCGGGCGTCTTTGAAAAAGTACCATACCTATAACCTGAATCTTGGCCTGGGTACCGAAGGCGAAGCCTGGGAGTTCGAGAGAATCGGTACCGAGAAGGAGAAGCTTGGTGTTGAGAAAGAACTTCAGGAGCTGCGCAAGCGTCTGGATAAGGTGGATGAGTGGAAGCAGCGCCGCGAGGAAATTGATCAGGAGCTTCAAAAGGTTTGGGCTAATGGGGGTGAAGTTGCACCGCCACCTTATCAGGAAGAAGAGCACTCTGGCTCTGAGGCTCTCGTTGAAGTAACTGCGAATTGAATGTACACAGTCAGCGTCTCCAATCTCGAAGGTCTCCGATCTTACAATGTTAAAGTGATGTTCAACAGATCCATCTCCCCTGAGTACAGTAGGGATATTTCTCCGGTCATGTGTTTCTTTAATGGGACTTTTGATAGCCTGTTTCGATGTCTTTAATATCTTTTCTAAATATTCCTCGACTTACTTGTGTACAACCAGTTGACCCGAATTAAAGCGGCAAGATAATATTCCCCCTTTCTCACCGCCCTATTAAAGCGGCGATACCCTTATCGATAAGCCCACCACAATGAGAAAACCATGGGATTTCCATAGTTCATTATATCAGCAACTCTTCCTCGCTCGTGCTCTCGTACAAGCCCTCTACTCACTATCTGAACAGATTATTGTGCTAGACTCTTTTTCTATCTGATTCTTTCCAGCATTGCCGAGTCCCAACTTCCTTACAATCCATTCCGCACTTCCTGGGCTTCCCAGGTGGGGAAGACAAAGGGAAGACAAACATGTCTTCTAGCAACGAGGATGAGGACCCCAATGTTAATGTTATCCCTATGGAGAACTTTCCTAGTGATGGGGACATGAGTACCTGGCCTGGGGGTAATTACACGGAACGCTCTGACTCTCGCTGGCGGGAATTACTTGCTGAGAATTGGCTCAAGAATATGGGCACTTTTGAAGAGGGTGAGTTGACAACAGATATTTCAGGTTCACGTTCTATTTAACAAGCTGGCTGTGTTTTATTGTATGGTTTTCCATGTTGCATTGGTTGGGTGACTGCATCTGTCGTTTCACCTAACTGCCGTTTGCTCCTTCACTTCTTTGTGTTCTATAATGGCCTACTGCCTCTTTTATTCTCTGTCTCTTGGATTCATATATCTGCTGTCAGACTAACAGTGCATATTAAGGTGTCGTTCATATCATTGAGAAGCTGCCTGATGGATACTGCCTATTCGAGCGACCTCGTGGGACCAACCCTTCAATGGTGAGCATTCCTAGTGTTCCCATCTTGGTTTGCAACTAACAGTCATACGTAAAGTCTGACACTTTTCTCTTTGGACATCCAAGCGGTCGGTATTTCCAGTCACAGATCACTTTCTTCCCCCATTTCCTGTCTCTAGTCAAGAACGAGCTAGACAAGTGTAAATGCAAGCCATGTGTTTCGATGAAGAAGAACCAGGGGAATTCAGTGCGGGGGACTTCCGTGCAGGGAACTAGCAAGGTTATGCAACAGCCAAGTAAGTACTGTCATCAATGTCTCTAAGTAGATCGTTTATTGACACGCATTGAGTCATCGATGAGCGTCGCCCCACTGACGCAGAGGGACCAGATTACTGGCGAATCTTGGTTATGAAACTGAAAGATAAAGGGAAGCTTGATGAAGATATTGAGCAGCGATTCAATCTCGACTGGGTGTTGACTCACGAATGGCTTTCTGATTACTTCATGAAACTGGTTCTGGATCCCGCTTATGTCCCTCGTCGTGGTGAGCTTGTTCTCTGGATCTGGCAGGGTCTTGAAAACGCATGTTTATTGCTCAACCCCGAGACTGGCTTAATTGAAATATTCGGCAAGGACAACAAGTGGCACGGCGTGCCCAACTGGCGTGCGGGTGTGGTGACCCAAACCCCCGAGGAAGAAGGGCATATGGTGAATATCATTGAAACCCCCGACAGTCCACGCGGACTAAGCTACACTGGTTTCCGTGTGGAGACTCTACCAGATCCGCTGGGTAGTGACAAGTCTTATTCGGTGCAATACGCATATGTTCCGTTGCGTAACATCAAACCTTTTAACACATGGCAGGCCTACCTCAATGGGCAAAAGCGAGAAGACATACACCCGTCCATTGAGAACGCTATGACTGTGATGTCTTCCTGGAGCATGGTCCACAAGTTTCACGTTATTGGCGAATGGCCCAACGCCAAGATCCACTGCAAGGGAATCTTCATTGGAGCCGAACTCCTTGCCGTACACGATACCGTCCGTCTAAGGCCACATGGACTCCATCACAGCAAGCTTACAAACAGAACAGTTGGCGAAGTGACGGAGGTGATGGTCATTGAAAAAATTCAACTCTGCCTTTCGGGCTGCACCGATGATGACCAGGAGCAGCTAGCAGACCACTACACGGCCTTAATCTCCGGCAAGATGTTTACAAAGGACCCAAGTCGCATTACTCAAAAGGGCCCATTCAAAGGTACAAACCCAGTACCATCCACCGAGACAGCAACCGAACCTATCCCCCTCACCGCGGAAGAAGCATCCGCTACCTTCCGTCAGGTTAGCATGAGCGACTATGGTCCCTGGTACCGCATGGCCAATGGCAGAACATGTAACGTCTCTCCGCACCTAATCGTCGGTCGCTGCTACGAACCGCTCGCGGCAGAGCTCATGTTCGGCACCCACACCTTGAGTTACGACCTCTCCGGCGTGATGGAAGGCCGTGCGTACTCCTCACAAGTCGATACGCGTATGCCCAAAAACAACACGTGGTTCTGGGGCGACTGCCGAGTGGAAACGCTCGGACTGACAGAGATCAACGGCGTGGAATGCGGTCGTACGGCGGCGCAGCGCGAAGACCCGCGCAAGTGGCAGGCGATTATCAAAATGTCGCATGGCGAAGTCAGTCCCACCCTCCGACGCCAGGCGCAAATTCCTTCTTCGGGCGGTCGGCCCTTCAAGTCTTCGTCTTCGTCATCCGCTCCGAGAGGTACTAGCTCGCGGGTGAAGACTGGTTTTGCGCAGGTTGCGCGGAACAGTAAATTAGTCAGTTCTGCTATTGGCAGAGCGACGGAGACTGAGGATGACTCCTTTGATGATTCCAATGGATTGGCTGATGATCAAGTTTCTGGTGGTGTCTCTGGACTGGGGCTTCGGGGCGGTCCTTCATCTGGGGATGATAGTGCGGAGGACTATCCGTTTGTGTAGATTGATTCGATTCGATCTGCTCATTTGTTTTCTCTCCTTTTAGCGGCATATCCAAGATACCCATGGGCGTTACGGAGGGATGGCTCTATCTAAGCCAAATGAAATTATGTGCGAATACTACATATCCAAGTACTGGAGTCAGATTGGTAATTCGGTGTAGTCTTAGTCTTATTATTCCCACAACGATGTAAATATGTAATGTAGAGTCTACGTCAATGTTTAGAAGAATAAGCGCAAAATATAACCAGTTTGGTCCAACACAATGTAGTCAAAAAAGAGGTAGAAAATAAGATGATACCAATTTCATATCTATGTCTAAAGAACGACATACCGTCGCCTCATACACACCTCAAACCTCCTCACTCTGTCCAGCAGAGTTCCGTCTAGCGGACCGCTTCTTCTCAGACCAGGGGAAATGAACAACAGGAGGCAAAAAGAAGCTGTTACTGCTATCCGCAATACCAGCAAAGGCATTATACCAAGCCAAGAAAGCCCCAAGCAGAGCAAAGAGTCCACCAGCCTTTATCAATTCTTCATTTGGCACTCCGTCCACATTGAAATAGTATCCAAGGGCGAGCAAGAGAAGGGCGAGGTCGACGAAGAAAAAGAGGGAGAAGAACGCGACGGTGGATTTGAGGGTGAGCATCGTAACCAGCGTTGTGAAGATGAACCAGCCCTAGAAGAAGCGTTCGAAGTTAGCTTTCTCTCCTTTATATCTGTCCGGGGATAACATACGAAGAGATATAACGCAAATGAATTATAAAACATAGCATGAGACCCATGATCTGCCTCTTCAAGAGCCCCGATAATATCAAACCCACCGGGGATAAAAGTAATAGCCAGGGAGATCCAGAAACCACCGTACGATGAGAGCACAGTCGCACCGAAGGTATTGCCAATAGCCATTTCCCTGATCTCGTTAGCAAAAGCCACGGTATAATCATTATACTTCACTTCTATAACAGGGTAACATACCACATGCCAGCCAAGAGTTGCACTAACCCTCCATACGCCAAAGCAGGCCCGACAATAATATTAGGCGCGGCAATGCCCTTGACGTTCATATTAAGACATCCCAGCACGAAAGTGGTGAGTGCGAATGCACAAAGGCCTAACGGTGCTGGGTTGGCGAGCTTGCGGTCTTTGGGTACGCGGTATAGACCTGGTTGGAGGTCACCTCCGAAGGCAGGGTAGCGACTTGAGGCTGTGTTGACGTGGGCTAGGGGGCCAAAGTGGCCTGTTTCGTAATCGTCACTGTCTGGGGAAGAGGTGTTTGTGTCTTTGACACTGATTCCATCTTCGTGGGACATTATGGGTGGGTGTTAGGTAGATGTAGATGTATATAAGGAGGGAAACGGTGGTTTAGTTTGAGAAGGGATTAGGATGGCCAGGACAGTAGTGCAATAACTATGGACAATTCTAACAAGAAGGGAATGAATTGAATTGCGAATTCATTCTGCTTTATATACTGCGTAGAGAATCGTGGACACCACCTGGCATCATGGCCACCATAAGACCAGAATTCTGGGGAAGATCGGCGATAATGCGGGGAAGCCCAAAAACGAGTCTCACAAAAGGGATAATGATGATGGCATTGCTGGCATACCTCGCATCTGGACCAAAAAGAAAAGAGTACTCAATAACTGTATCCCGTAGTGGGGACGAGATACAGTTCCGTACGTCCGTAGACTATCACATTATAAGTGATACATCGAGTGAAGATCAACACGCAGATCTCATTTTAGACTTAAAATTATGGGGAAATGCGGAGGTATCCCAGGTAATAGATCTTGGATCTGCTTATAACAGGGTTACCTGGAGAGGAATATGTGGGAATTCCCCTTGGTGTCTTGGGTCCTGACCCCAATAATGTTCATTGGATTATATTGCAGTAACTTGGCTGCAGGACTTGGAAGCTCTGTCAATGCCGATATTCATTGCCGAAAGCATCGGTTTAAGAGGTGCACATCACTTCCCTGCATTCACCTGAATTCGCCCCCCGGGGTTCTCCGTTTTGGTTGGCCCATCATTTTCTCCCTACATACGAAAGACTAAGAAAAGTCAATGGATGATTTGAATTAACTCAATTTCAATCAAAGGTAACATGCTAGAAATCAACTAAGCTCAATAATTCTTCTGCACAACACCTCTTGCAAACTCCGCAAAGCTCAACCCAGGCTGAACCTCCTCCTCAAGATTCGGCTGCGTAAACACTGCAAGAGTATTCCTCGCAATCTTTTGTCCAGGACTAGCCTTAGCCCCCTTAACAAAATGCGGCACGGCCATAAACTTGCCCCGCGTGATCAACTGCAAAGCTTCACCGGTCTGGAATGCCAGACAATCCTTGGGGATATTGACTTTAACGATTTCATCAGTGCGCGAGCGGATGTACAGACCGGCCGAAGGATCGGGGGAACGGGGAAGCTCAGGGAGAGGAGCAGAGGCAGATCCCGAAGACGGATCGATAGTTGGAGGGGAAGCTGCTTCGTCGAGGAACATGGCCGACGTCAAGCCGGTCAGACATCCATGGTCGAGGTGCGTGGCGCACCAGTCGTCGTCGCTGCCTTCGGCCTCTTCTTCCTGGTTACCTGGGAAATAATGTAACAGTCGTGCTTTGGTTGTCAGACTGGTTGTCACGACATGGTGTAGATATCCAGGCTTGTAGTCTTCGATGTTGGCTTCTGCATACCGATCACATGCCTTAGCGACGAGAGCCGCGGTATCGATGATCAGACCGCATAATGACTCCACGCTACCCCTGAATTCGGGTAGTTTGGTTGGCGAGGGCCAGATGTTTGGTGCGGTATACTGGGGTAGATCTGGGAATCCATCTGCCGGGGCGCTGTCTAGAGATGCATCCTGGTAGAAGGCGCAGTTCACATAGTACGAGCCCTTGAGGGTGTCGAAGTGGCCTGATTTCAGGGTTTCTTTACCACAGGACCAACCGACCAAGTATTTGGATTCTGGGCTGGTGAGAGATTCTACGTGGAGGTTAGTTTAATTTTGCGGTTGGAGTCGGGATAGTGGGGAAACTTCTCTGAGGTATGAAGACTTACCCAATTCGGGGTCAGGAAGAGCCGCCAGATACGAGGCATTGGATAGAACCTTTGCTCGCAGGTCGCTGAAGGTCGAGGGGAGGTCTTTGACGACGATGATTCCCAGAGAGGAAGGTCCAAAGGCTTTAGTTAGAGTGTCAAAGGATACAGTTCCTGCATGACTTAGCATCTACTCTGTTTCTATTTCTAAACACACAACTTACCATCTACAAGTTCCTGCAGACCGACAGTAACGGCATCGGCCACCTGAATGTTCGTCTCCATGATGTGTGTAGAAATCAAAAAACTTCCCCGCTTCCAAGGGTTTTTTTTATCTTAGCGTTATCTTTTCAATATAAAGGGCCGTTCGCCTATTTGCACTAAAGTTGACACGATGTTACTCGCGGCAGGGATATAAAGAACATATCCAATAGGAGTTGAGAATTCTAATATCCCCATTCTTAGTATATCGTACATATAATATTACATCCTCACTCGCTATTCGACTGTCCATGTCGTCTAGTCACAGCCCTTAGATTACCAAATGGCAACACATCGCCAATTCGTTTGGCCCCAGTGAACAGCATACAGAGACGGTCAACACCACAACCCCATCCACCGGTAGAGGGCAAACCCCACTCCAGGGCTTCGAGGTAGCTCTCGTCTACCTCGCCGGGTTCACCCGCAGCCTTGCTAAACCGCAGCTGGTCCTCGAATTTGCGGCGCTGCTCGAAGGGCGAGTTCTCCTCCTCGTATGTATTCACCACCTCCTTGGTTTCGATAAAGAGTTCACCGCGCGCGGCGACGCGCTGCTTGGTCGTTGGGTGGATGAAGGATTTAGAGAGTGGGGAGAGACATTCGGGTGGGTTGATGATAAATGTTGGGTCGATGCATTGTGATTCGACGTAGATACTGCATAATTCGTCGAGCAGACGGGGGAGGGTTGGGTTGGATGGGAGTGGGAGAGAGAGTTGGGTGAAGATGGCATGGACTTTCTCCAGGGCGTCGGGGGATTCGAGGTCAGGCAGTTTGTGGCCGGTAGCCTCTTCGATGCCTATGAGGAAGTCGATGCGGCGGAATGGTGCCGTGAAGTTGGCTGTGGTGGGGTTAAGAGTGCCTGTTGTGTTGAAGGCGCGAATGTGGGCTGCCATGCCGGAGAGAAGGTCTTCGGTCATGGTCATTAGGTTCTCAAGGTTGGCATAGGCCTGGTAGAATTCACAGGTGGTGAATTCTGCATTGTGGGTTTTGTCCAGTCCTATATCTCATCAGCTTTGCTAGACATGAGTCTTATATGTTTCAACATACCCTCATTGCGGAACGAAGGTCCAATTTCGAAGACCTTGTCGAAACCACCAACCACCAACCGCTTGAGCCAAAGCTCCGGTGCGATTCTCAGCGACAGCTGGCGATCTGGGAACTCAGTGGCGGATGTATTGAACGGACGAGCAATTGCGCCGCCTGCCACGGACCCAATGATCGGGGTGCTAACCTCCATAAAGGACCGGTCGACAAAGAACTGGCGCAGATATTGTACAAGAGACGCGCGGGCTCGAATGATATCTGCCGTCGCGGGATTGGCCAGGAACTGGACATGGCGAGGGTAGGGAGAGGTCTCGTGCTCGGTATCGTGAACGGGGATATCATGCAGACACGGCGAGAGCAGCTGGGGCAACTCGCTGACGTCAATAGTGAGCTCGCCTCGTCCAGTGCGGTGCGGTCTACCGGTTACAGCTAGAACAGCATTTAGCGGCGACACTCGAGTCAAGCCGGGCAGAGACAAGACATACAGAAAGCGTCACCGCGACGCAGAAGACGATAGAACGTCTTGAAGTCCTCGGGAGAGACACTGTCCAGACGACGCTTGTTGCACATCACCTGGACTTTATGGCCGTTTTGCACGATATCGAAGAAGATCAATTTGCTTCCTGCGAGTCTATAGGTACGGATTCTTCCTACTATTCTAAGTACATGGGCATTGCAAAGGCCAGAGAGCAGAACCTACCAGATACAACGACTGTGTCTTCTACTGAATCATTGTCGGCGAGCTCGGCATAGCGAGTGCGAAACTCGGCGCAGCTCACTGTGCGTGTATCCACCGCTAGGCGAGGGTATGGGTCTGCGCAGGCATCTTTGATCTGCTGTACGCGGTCCTGTAGGGCCTTTCCTGGGGATGCTGCAGAGCTATTCTTCCGGATTGGCTGTATGGTTAGTTGGGATGTAAAGGGGGTCTGAATGCGATATTGTCTAGCGAGTCGCAATCCTGCACTGAAGATTTTGGGTTAGCAATGGTCGAGAAAATAGACACAATTGATCCAAAATTAAACATTAAGCTTTGTCAGATAAAATCCAGTACGTTCAGCGCCCAAAAGGACATCACTGTAGCGGTTCTAATGCGGGGATAAATCATCATATAAGGGGGGAGATGTGAGTGGGAGATGGCGATGAGAAACTGAGTAAAACAGTAAATGTAAATCTTACCTGTTTTGCAGGCCAAAGCCAGATAAAGCCCATCTAGGGCGAATTGAAAGCATAGCAAATTGGCTTGCTTTCACATCGTTGAGAGAAGAGAAGAAGAAGAGGGAAAAAAAAAAAGAAACGGAAGAACCGAGTTTTTCCACGCGGGTGGCCCAAGCTTCTCCGACCTCCCGTGCTCCGAATACGTTGGACACTCTGGTGCTCTACTCCACATATCTACTCATCACCCATCTACATTTCAAATCCATTCATTATACATCATGTCTTTCCTCTTCGGCGGTGCCCCCAAGATGTCCTCGGCAGAGAAGATCGCTGCCGCCGAGACAGAAGTTGAGATGATCTCAGACATGTTCAACCGGTAAGTTGAAGCTCTTCAGAATACCCAAGCGCTCTATCTCGATTTCGAAATCAGAAGACTGCATAAACTCCTATTTCAAAGCCATCTTCGAAGTATCTACATCTTGAATCCCATTCTAACTTGTTCCCGTCGCGGTAGCTTGACCGAGTCTTGCACCAAGAAGTGTGTCCCCGCCGATTACCGCGAAGGCGACCTCAACAAGGGCGAGTCCGTCTGCCTCGACCGCTGCGTGTCCAAGTTCTTCGATGTCAACATCAAGGTCAGCGAGAAGATGCAGGGCGAGGCCAATGCCAACAAGCAGGGTGGCGGCATGGGCTTCTAAGCGTGTTGACAACGAAATTTCTTGGGAAGGAGCTCTGGTAGCCTTGAAGCTAGAGAGTTCGGTGGTCTTTGTTTCTGTGTAAGGCTATTTGACTGGTTCGGCCTACTGAAATTGGGCCTGTTTTGAATGATGGTTCACGTTTATACCATCCCGGCTTGGGAGGCACGATCGCCGGTCTATCTCTGACTATGTACAATATGGTGGATAAAGGAAAAACAGAGAATGAAAAAAAGAAAATATCATACAAGTGCCGTCGTTAGTTGAAGAAACCCATGGATCGCGCAATCCACGCGGTCCAGGAAGTATCGTGCCGTTCCTCGCCTTTGATCAGGGCTTTGATTCTCGTCTCGACATTTACAATGTGACGATCAAAGTCGCCCAGGCCAGCTTCCATGTCATCGACTTTGGACTCGAGGACGTGTAATTCGTAGTCCAGTTTGGCGCCCAGTAGCTCAACGCGTTTCACGCCATCGGCGAGGTGATGGCTTTCATCTATGAGGATGTCACTGGATCGTTCGCGCAGTCTCTGGTAGTCGGCGAAGCGTTCCAAGTAGACTGAGTTGAGCTCATCGTGTCGGTCATATAGAAGTTGGTTGAGACCTTCCACGGAATCCACTTGTCGCTCAACCCAAGGCACGGTATGCTGGCTCAACTCTTGAATCCGCGAGCTGAAGATGCGTCCCTCCGAGGAAAGCATGTCTTCTTGAACGATGGCCTCCTCGAGGTTATCGGTTTCTTTGAATGTTGGCTTCCCGCCTAGTGGCTCCCAATTGAAAATCACTTCTTCAACTGTGCTGAACGAGAGGTGTCGTGCGCAGAAGTTGTCTCGCCGTTCAATCTCACTTTCAAGGCTTCGGAATTCTTCGAAACTTTGCGGCCGCCGCAAGGCCATGACAGCTATCCCACTGATCGAACCTTCACGGTCACGTTCGCGATCCGTTGATGCTGCCGTCGACCGAGACAATACGCGTTCCATGTCTGAATCCTCCTCGGTGATTTGCGGCTGTTGTGTAATAGGCCAGTCTTGAGCTTGTGTTTCTGGCTCATCTTCTGGTACAGGTTCGATATGGATTTCTGGAGCTCTCATTGGGGGGTCGGGAGTTGGCGACACTTGAGGTTTCTCTACCTTTTCAATGAGCTTTTCAATGTCGTTTGATATCTTTCTTTCTGACCGGATCCCAGAGTCAGTCCGCGTTTTTGCTGTTGGTGCTTCATTGTCACTGTCGATGGGCGGATGGTATGCAAGATCGTGTGTCACCTCGGAGCTGTCTCGTGAAGGATGATGGTGATGACGAAGGCCTTGCAGCCCGACCGCATCTTTGAAGCGTCCTAACCCTGCTCGCGCGTCTGATACTCGTCCGCTAACGCCCTTCTTTCGATGATCTTTCTCTTCAGGGGTCGGTTCTGGCATCTTCCAAGAACGATCGAGCCCCAAGCTCACCCGCTCGGCATTCAAATCCTCTGTAGAATGCTTCTTGCGACTGGTCCAGACATAACCGCCTTGGTCATCGGTAGTAAACATCATATCCGATTCAGTCCCACGGGTGAACCCGTCTTCGACACCACTCTTGCGCGGTTTACCCAGCCACAGCCACTTTGCTCTCTCGCCATTGCAGCACTGTACGAAGGTGTCAAGATCCAGTGTTTCGATATCGGCAATGCCACCTTTGTCGCGCCCACGAACCATCCCCATAACCATCTCACCACCTTGTCCACTGAGCTCCGCCATGGTTGATTTCACTGCATCGGTCCAGCCTTCTGCATTGGCAGCCTTGGCCGTGGCGCGGTGTAACCGGTCCAACGTAAGTCGGTCCAGTCTTCGTGACCGCCTCATTTTTTGAGATTTTTGGAATGCACCGATGCCTCTTTTCAGATTCGGCAAGTCGAAAGCGTCTTTCCCCACGGGGGTACCATAGGCGTGCAGTCGGTTTCGAGCTCCGAGCAATGTGCCCAGTAACGCAGCCACGCTAGTGGGTCCTAGGTTAGTATCGCCTGGCTCGATGTTGTACAGGTCTGTCCCGATGTCTGTCCACCAATCGCTAACGGCTGCCTCGGTCACATCACAAAGTAGCCCGTCCACATATTCCGGCGCTAGTTTGTCAAACACCATTAAGGCAATTTGGCACTGTTTGACCAGTTCCATGACCGCATGGTATAAAGGAACTCTCTCGCTCGTTCGGTACAGCTGATGAAATTTGGCTTCGGTCGCTGCTGAGGGAGGTTGAAGCTTCAGGCCCGCGCGGCCTGCGCACCCAAGTCTCTTTAAGTTTTCATTCACAATAAAGTCTTCCCGGTGTCTCTTGATATCGCCATCTGGTATTGGAATCAGACTCAGGGCAGAAGGAAATGAGGCCAGATCCGTAACCATGACCGTCCCTAGCGGTGTTTCCTTCCTTCTGGCGTGGCATTGCTTCATGGCGTCAAAGTACATCCGCAACCGAGGCGACCATGTAGCCTCATTGGTCGGAACACTCAATACTCCCACAATCACTGTATGCGACGGGTCGCCGGTATAAGTCGAGATGATGAATGTTGGATGCACGCGAGAGCAGGCCCATTGCTCAACAACATAAATTTCATAACCTTGCAGTATTCCACGTCGCTGGAGCACATCTGTAGAGGGGTCTTCTTCAAGGTATCGGAGGGCAACCGCATCGGTGAATACAAGCCGCTGATGACCCTGCGACGGGGGACGTTCGGCTCCGGTTGTGTAGGAGGCGGCCTCCGACGGCAGGGAGTCGGTACGATCGACCGGGGGGACACTCGGGGCGTTTGGCTGCATGATGGCTAGTCTCCTCTCCAAGTTTATTTGCCAAGGGGACAAAAATGAAAGTAGCGCTGATCATTCAACCCTAAAGCAGATCACCGCTCCTAAGCTCAAGAGCCTTCCTTCGATCCTCCTGCACTCTTGGTCAGGTCGGAACAATTGTGGCATGTCCAGGCAACGGGGTTCGAGGCATAGTATTATGCCTAAAATAAAAGGAGTAAGGCAAATGTAAAATGGGCGAACACCTTGCAAACCACATAAACCCCCCGATGTGTGCAGAAGTGGCGACGTCATCCCGTACATTATGGCGGACGGATCATGTGACTGTGGCTGTATGTCTTTGAAGCCTCAGGCATGAAAAATTGTATAGATTTGATATCAGAACACAGTCTACTTCTTCCTTCCCTCTCCCCCGAGAGTGATCCTAGTCAATTCTCCCATATTTAAGCTTCCCAGTATGGCATCACCCGTAATCATTTAGGTATTCCTCCACCTAGCAATCAGATGACTCATATATCTTACCCACTCAGCCACCCAGCCACCCAGGGACGATTTCGGCAGACTACCTTGCACTTGAGTCAAGTAGACCACTTGGAAATCATTTCGGTTCCTCTAACTTAGATATGATCTGTAATAGAGTTAGTGCCCTGCTAAGCGGATGAACTACTTTCGAAAACGATACAAACTGCAAGATGAAAGCTACAGAGGTTCGTCAATTCCTAGGTTTTGTAAATTCAAGTAACTGCTCGCTCTAGATCGGATTCATAATGAGAGGATTGAAAGCTACATAACTGAAACAATTCATAATTAAAGAGAAAAGAGGCCTACGTCAAAAAACTGTTTTCCGGGGCTCTCTGATCATCAATGCGAACTTCTGACTTCCCTCTCCATGACGTTCCGTGTAATCCAGTTGTATTTCTTCAACAATCCTCCACCCGTACTTCAAATATGCTGGCACTCCTTCCATTGTGGCTTCCAGATAGATGCGAGCGTTACTAGCGTCTGCTTTCTCAATGCCCCATTTGAGAAACGCACTTCCTATTCCAATTCTTTGATACTCTGGTAAGACGCATAGTAGTTCAAGGACTAGAAGTATTTTTAGCAGTCAATATCGTAAACTGATCATGTAGAGTGGTAAAATGGGTTGATGAACCAATATCAGTTTCCTTGAGATGCATGTTCCTACTACACTTCATCATATCCTCATAGAACATGTAGGTACCCTTGTTCATCTTTGGGGCATACGCCCACATGTTCTGCATTTGCGCTTGCGCCTCGTTGCTCAGACTTGTATCCAAGGCTCTTTCAAACTTGTAAATAGCCGGTATATGCCAGCGGTTGTGCGCGATGATATCACCGGTTTCAGAGTCGACACCCGCTAGAATATGGCACTCGGATTTGGCAAAATACTTGAGAGAAGAGACTGTTTTGAAGTTGTGAACTGCCAGTGGATCACACCCCTTATATGTGCTGTGCATATACTTGGACGAGGGAAAAGAGCGAATTTCAACGCTCACGAGTGCACTCAGCTCAGATACATTGGCGTACTTTATTTCGAAAGGCACAGATGGGCCTGGAGCCATTTTTGATTGCAAGTACAGTGATATATTTGAATTTGAATGTTGAATGTTGAATGAATCAGTTCCATGAGGCATTATGGTATTTTATCGATGACTCAGTAAACCCAACCCCTCCCTTGGAACACCTACCTACATGTACATAGGTACCGGTATTGGCCCCATCGGATAACAAATTCTCACCAGATAACAATACATTTAAACCACTAGTAGTATCATATACTAATTTGCATGCCTTCTATTGAAGATTCATGCTCAACTTCAGGTGATTCCCTTCTATTTTGGGTCTGCTGTGCAGCTTAATCCCTTGGATTTCTTAGCTTGCTTCCTCTAGAACTTCTTAGCTTCGGGTCCTTTTTTTTCCAATCATTTTATTGACGTATAGAGGGGATATTACTAAGTTCCGTGCTCCAAGAATCAATTTCCTGTTTCTGAGGGCATTTGTAGCTGATTTGTGGTATTAGGACTTCTTTAAAGATGCCAGCTGCAATTACCACTGCTACCGTCCCTATAGATATTGCCAATGGGACAAGCATTCAGTATGCTGAGTACACCAAGTGACTACAAACGAGACATGCAGCTTGTTCAAATTGAAGATGAGTATCAGTTTAGTAGATTTTCACTTTCCGAACCCAGAAGCCAACTCAACAAGCTCCTCTCATATAACAACCCCAATCCTAGCGCTTGCTCTTTGCAGAAGGGGTAATGCTACTATGTCAGATCGTCGAATGGTATTACCTCGGTCACTACATCATCCCCTTCGAGCCAGTCACGACTGTAATCAGGTTCTATGATGCTGTGGACAATTATGGATATTAGATATCTCTCTAAATGACTTCTATAAGCGGAACCCTATTGTTAAGAACCTCGTTACTATTGTTCATGTCACAGCTCTATCATATGTAGAACGACATGAGTATCATATGTAAAACGACATGAGTATCCCAATTGGTCCTATCTAGTAGACTAGGTTAAATATGTAGTCACCGTAAAATGCAATCTCCGTTGACTACAATGATCTTGAAACCCCCTAGTTTTCTTGTGCCTCATATCAGAGACTTTGCACTACATCCTTTCTGGTAATCTGCCAGCCTCCTGCGGGAAATCCCAGTAGTCAGCCGGGGCAACAAAGTAGCAAGAGTAGTACGTCAGAGCGTCCACTCTTGGCGTATCTCCCAATTGCCCAAAATTTACGTGCTAACTCCCGAAGTCCTCTACAGCAACTATGACATCGAGAAGGGAGAGTTAATTTTCAAAAGCCATCACCAAAATGCTCGACCAGCGAGATGGCAAACACGATTCACGTTTATAAATAAAACTATGCTATGTTATAAGCCTATTGATTTAAAATATTTCCCCCAAAGGCTCTAGTACATCCGCCTCCAATCACATGGGAAATGAACCTTTTACCGTCCACCGTGCTATATAAACGTCAGCAAAAGACTCATATGAATGAACAAGCTATACATACTCCTCCCTGGGGACCACCTTGTCCACCATGTCCACCCTGGTGTTGTCCAGGGCCGCCAAAGCCCCCAGGACCACCCTGGTGCTGCTGTCCTTGGAACCCACCCTGATGTCCTCCGAAGCCAGGGCCACCGGGGCCACCCTGTTGTTGTCCAGGACCACCAAAGCCTCCGGGGCCACCCTGGTTCTGCTGCTGTCCTTGGAATCCGCCCTGGGGCCCTCCAAAGCCAGGGCCACCGTTTTGTTGGGGACCACCGTGGGGTCCACCGGGGCCTTGCTGGTGACCGTGGCTCTCGTTTTTCTCGTGCTCATGCTTGTCGTGCTTGTTGTGGTGGCTGAAGAGACCCATGATTGTGATTGATGATGATATGAGTAGGAAGCGATGGATTGACGAACAGTGAGGTCGAGAGGATATTTGAGTATGAGTATAATTCAAAAAGAAAAGTATGAAGAGGCTCCAGGGTGCCCTTTATAAAGACAGAGTGGCGTCACCAACCAGAATGCTAAACTAGTGCAAAGATATAACTACACCGAGCCTAGTCTTAGACGGGGATGATGGCATCACTTACGACCCCCGATGTGGAGTAGCGGGATCCTATAATTGGGACGAACTACTTGCGCCACTTGCTACTAGCATCGATCGATGAGGACATACTCATATCTCGGACCGATTCGTCATTCTTAGTTGGTTTATTGATCGAGTCCGTCCGCACAATATATATCTGAGTTCGGTAGAGTTCTGCTTTAGAATTGAGCTTGCGGCCCTTCAGTCCTGATGCCAATATAACCAGCCAAGCTTTGCAGCACAATATTAACATTTGCAGATCATCTTAGGGCCTATGAATCGGTCATCGATTGGTGGTCGGTCTTCAGCCACTGGGCTTGGCATTAAGGCTATACGTCGATGCGTACGTATGTTTCCCCACAACTCTAGCCCTACTCTTATTATCAAAATTCCATCACCTAATGAGCCTACGGAGGTTGAAAGGGCCAAGAGCCGTTCTCGGAGTTAATTGCCATTATTTTAGGTTGAGGGTCGGTCGTAGGCATTATAACCGGAAAGTGGATGAGGCCCCGACGGGGTTATCTCAACTAGTCTATCTTGTATCGAATAGAAAATTCGACAAAAAAGTTATTTAGCGGGTATTGCTACATTTAAGAAAGTCTATTTTCATATAGGAATTGCCACAAAGGAAGAAAGTCTTGTTATTCGTTTCACGAGCACAGAAACATATATGTACATTTGTTAAAAAAAAGTCGTGAACCGAATCGACGCTGTAAGTACCAGCCAAGCGTCTACAAAAAAAAAAAAAAAAGGACCAATCAAGCCATGGGCTAAGGCAGTAGGCTCATGCTCATCTCGAGTTGTTGATATCCTTTTGGATTGTGGAGATTCCTTTGCGCAGACGGCATCAGATCGACAATCAAAGAAAGAATATACCCAGTGAAGACAAAGGCGATGACTGTGGAGCCAGTTAGTACAATTCAAGGTAGTATAGAGGTAGAGACCATATATATACTTACCCCATTCAAGAGTAGCCGCCATGTTGTTCTGCTGGTAGTGGGTATGCTCCGTGATCCGGAAGACAATGATGAGCCCAAGCTCGACGACAATGAATGAAGCTTTGATAACAAAGCTCGTCATGAGCATAGGCTCTCGCAGAGCATGTGCTATTCCTAGGTATATATAATCCAAGCACATCAAGGCCGCACTGACGAGGAATCCGACACTACAGCCGTCAGTACATTGTAACGCATAGGTAATATCGATCTTGGCGAGGGACATACATAAAGATCGTTACGCAGACATCGTGCATAAAATGGTGGCCGATGTTGTCGAGGACGGAGAGCATAATTAAGCCGATACTCCCAACGACTGTGAAAAAGAATGAACCGTGCGTGCACGTTTTGTTGATATATCCCTTGTTTTGGACATGTTGATAGAAAGAGAGATTTAAAAGTAGGACGGTGGCGATGCAGCCAATCATGAATAACGGCTTTAGTTCCTGTGCTCCAATATCTGAGATGAATCTGTTCAAAAAGCTGTTAGTGAAATCTTGGCACGGCGATCGGGCTGACGGGAAGAGGCTAATTCTCACGGTATATTCTGGCCAGGCTTCATCAGGCCATATCTCGGTTCACCGATCATAGTCCAATGGCCCAACATAGCCAGTAGCATTGCTAAATCCAGTGTCAGATCATTGGCCAACGCGACCGTGGATGATTGGAGAGCTCACCTAGCCAGGTGGACGCGGCTACGGTCGGAAAGAGCCAGGAAGGGAGCGACATTATGGTGTGTGCGTATAGCTAAGGAGTGTGTTTTGCAGCAGCAGTCATAGTCTTGTTATAGTGATAGTATCAAAGAGCGTGGGCTGGTGAAGTTGGATACCAGCCACATCTCTTTACTCGAGCAGTTGACAAAGAGAGAAAGTGATCCTTACGTTGGGAATCAGGCAACGAGAGATTGTGCCTGTCGATCCCTACTCTCTTGCTCCTATGACGAAGGTTAGCTATGGGTCAGTTATGGTATGTGGGTCTAAAGGAATTGGTAGCCCCTTGATAGTTGTTTCGTGTAAAGAAACACACGTTTCGTATATGAAAGACTAAGGTCGGTTTACGAAATTAGCACAAAGATGGTATATTTTAATGTCACACTCTTGAAATTTGAGAGGCAGATAATGAAGTTGGCCATGCTTTGACCGATGCCTAAGCAGTGCAATAAAAAATCTGATTGTTGATCCACCGATCTCCATAAAATAGTTATTCGAGTGGTTATCATTCAATACCATCGGTGGAGGCGGGGTTGGGGATGTGCTCATCGACGGTAGAAAAGCGTTGTATTATGCACATGGTAGGGAGTAAGATACCCCAGATGTGGAGGCGGAAGTGATCTCCCCCGTATTAACAAAGGCTGTACTCTCATTGTGCGCATCCTGTGTCAGTAGTGTATCAAAATTGCATCAAAGGTCGAGATGTACTCCTTGGCAATATTTGAAGAAAGGGTTGAAAGGCAAGTCCCATGAGGATTTTGCTGGTCTGGGATCTAGGCAGAAGACGAGAATAACCGCTGCTTCCAAGGACTATAACTGCAATCCGTTCCTGCAGCATGATTTCAGATACCCAGTAGTAAAAGAGAGAGGTCGATAAGCTCAGAGTATCTGTGATGCCTAAGATTGGGCGTGTGATAGGGATATGTCCAAGAACGCAGGCAGGTTGGCATGGAACGAGGATCCCACTCCCACGGCTTCTGGGTCCACAATGAGGTATCTAGCTGGCACGCTGTTTCAACGGTTCGACCTGGTTCGACAGCACGGCAACCGCTGTCGGAGAAGAGGACGGATGTACTTCGTTGATCGGTCAGGAATGTGTCAGTACACCTAAACTGAAAGGTAACTGAGAGGTGTTCAATGATACATCAGTAATGTAATCCCATGACAGATTGGCCCCTGAATTGGAGCACCGAAATGAAGGAGGATATTGATAGCGTGGGGAGTCCACAGGTAATGTTCGACTAGCGACCAACTAGGCACCAGCCTGGAGTTAGTGAATACATCTGGGAAGTGATTCAACCCAGGTTGTTGACTTATATCACGCAAATTTTCCACCGTACAAAAGTGCACAGCTAGGAACAGATGTAGACCCTGAGAATCATTCTCCTCAGGCTTCAGGTATATTACATCAGTGGGGCAGTGCTGAGACTTCAGTGGATGGAAAGTAAGGAATCGATGTTATGACCTGGATACGGGGAATTAGCAACCAAAGAACACAGTTGAAAATCACTTCTCAGCAAAGCAAGGAGTGCCAAGGGGGAGAATGATCGCCATCGAGCTGGTGCCAGCAAGGGCAATAGGAGGTCTACAAGAGGCCCAAGATCACTGAGGGCAACGGACATCGGGATTCAACCACCATTAACCAAAATGCCGAGACGCGACACACTGCGCTTAAGACGCGACAATATTGTGATTCAAAGGAATATATTTTATTTTTTGGTACAGCTATCTAATGATCTCTTCTCCAAGAGCCACCGCATGGGTAACAAGTAGTGAAAAGACTTCAAGATACTCGAGGGTGACTGCGAAGTCTCCCATCCAAGTATCAATCCAACTCGAGGACTCAAAAGAGTCAAGGAGTCGAGGCAGTATTGTTTCAAAAATTCCCAAGCGTGCCAGAAGCTCGCTTGAAGTAGTCAATTTGGTAGTTTTCAACTAGCAAAAACACGATCTCGGATGTCTCCTCACTGATACGTGTAAAACCCGTGCACTAGGATGGAGAAGAAAAAAAGAAGAGGAATAGTTCTGGGGGCCAGCGGGTATTTATAATTTTCCACTGGCTGCAGGCAGCAGGGCAAACGGAGGTAGGGGACTCCCACGGAATAATAATATTCCGTGACAACCCAAAAGGGGGTGGATATATATTTTTCCGGAATAACGGCCGTTGATAGCCGTAATGGCTGGGCTTGAAGAAGGCGGTGGCCAAAACATAGCGAACATTCGAAGGAGTGTTACACGAGTTGCTTCACCGAGATTTTAACGGAGGTGATGGTATATATGTAGGTAGCAATAGCCATCAAGACAACGTTCATCAACCTGAATAGCCACTACATTGTAGACTTTTCTCAACATGATGGTGACCACGAGAGGCCCTGTATTGGATATACATTGGATGAAATAGACACGGGCATAAAGTGAGTTTGTCTAGTAGTATACATGGTATGCCTTGTATTTTCACTCAAATAATATACATGGCATCTACTGCATCTACCGCATCTACCACATCTACCACACGGAGTGCTCCATAATCATTTGCCATTCACAGTTCCGGATAGAGGGGTTGAATCACGTGGAAGATCACCCGGAACTGCTCTCTCTGTCGAACGGTTTCGTCTATTGTTTCTACCCTAGCATCATTTTGGAGCAAAATAACTTTAGGACTGCCGCAATATATTGTATATTCTATCCAACTTGGAAGCCGCGAGATAAAGAGCTCTTATCTGAAGTTCTCCACATGGCGAGACTCGGTAACCTCTCCAGTCACCTCCGAGCCTGTTAACGCAAACACATCGGCAATGGAAGTAGTGCAGAAAGAACACAGCCGGCTCCTCAAGAGGACCGAGGCTTCTCAGGGCATCAAGAATGTCCAGTCTGCAATTGATTCACTACAGTCTGCTCGAGATGCCATAGCTGCTGGTCAGTAGCCAGTAAACGGGTCCCCGCTAGATTCTTCAACTGACAAGGCCGGTTCCTAAATAGATCCATCCAGGGCCTCTGCTACTCTAGACACCCTTCAGAGTTCGGTCAAATCTTCCTTTGACTCTATCAATGACAGCTTGAAAGAGACTCACAGTGGCCTCAACAAGTACACTAAATCTCTCGATAAGGTACTCCAGAATACTGATCGTCCATGCGTTGCCACTAACCTAACACCTGGAACAGCTTTTCAAAGACCGACCACTGCCTAGCACCGACGACGATGGGCTCTCCGCACAAGAAAACCTCATCAACCGCGCCATCGCCATGCATCTCCTTCGCGAAGGCCAGTTCGGGGTGGCCGCCACCTTCCTCTCCGAGATTACCGAGCAGAGGATAATAAACCCAATTTCCCCAAACGGGCGTGGGCCGACCAATACAACAGCTAGCCTGCTCGATATCGACGAAATCCCTTCGGCCGAGATCCGGAAACAATTCGCCTCGATGTACTATATCCTACAACAACTACAAGAGAATAGGAACTTATTGCCTGCAATCGAGTGGTCAAGGGAGAACCGCGAGGCGCTGGAAGCCCGAGGCAGTAATCTCGAATTCGAGCTCTGCCGACTACAGTATGTATGGCTATACCATGGTGGAACGAACAGCCAGGGAACTGGAAGTGGGTGGCTAGCTGCCCTCGAGTATGCGCGGCAGGAGTTCCATGTCTTTGTGCCTCGATATTTGCGAGAAGTTCAGCAGCTTGTCGGTGCAATGGCGTACTCGCCCAACCTCGGTGGATCACCATATGCAGCTCTCTTCAACAACACCTCCGCTTGGGATGACGTAGCTCACTTCTTCACTCGCGAATTCTGTTCTTTGTTGGGTCTTTCGGCAGACTCACCGCTTTATATTGCTGCTACAGCCGGCGCCATCGCTCTGCCGACGTTATTGAAGCTACAAACCATTATGAGATCGAAGCGCACAGAGTGGACATCCGACAACGAACTTCCGGTAAGGAGTTTACTACTCTGTTTGCAAATCAACGCTAATATTTGTATTACCAGGTCGAAATACCGCTGCCTCCTCAATACCTCTTCCATTCGATCTTTGTCTGTCCGGTGTCGAAGGAGCAGGCGACCGATGAGAACCCTCCTATGATGATGCCATGTGGACATGTCATTGCGGAGGAATCGTTGAAACGCCTGGGAAAAGGTAATCGGTTCAAATGCCCGTATTGTCCAAGCGAAAGCCACCCCAAGGACGCCAGGAAAGTTTTCCTGTAATGTAGGTCTTTTCTTTTCTCTTTTCTCTTCACTTTCTTTGTCCCCATATCTCTGGGTATTTTCTTTCCATGGCAATCGGCGATACGGGTAACTTCGGGATTACCGGGTCTTGTCAAGGGCGTTTAGCGTCGGCGTTCAGGGGGTTCATCTATTGCGACATTGCAATGCAGGTCCATTCAAAGCTGTACGGAGCACTGCGATGTATTTCAAACCTGATATTCGAACCAAGTTCAAAGGTAAATCAACCTCACCATTCCAAGACTGCTGTCAATGGACGTATCAATTCCAAAGAGAGAGTATCAGAATTTGCCTCCGAAACAAAGCAATAATCCACCTGCAATCCACAACTATTTCCCAAACAGGAAATCGTAATTTCCTTCGTCTCAATGACGACCTCTGATTGGCCACATCCAGGCTCGTGATCACGCGCCCATTTGGCGACTCGAAAAACCCCTTTACGCGGTCGAAACTCATTTGTGACGCGTCTTTCGCTGAGCTCTACCCCTCTGCGCAGGATAATTGGAGCTATCCAGCAGATCATCCGTATACAAACTGTCCTGTAATATCCACAGAGTACAATTATATGTATGTGACTTGTCTCCGTAACGGAAACTTGCATCCTTTTCTCTCTGTCGTTTATAAATAGGGCCCCATCTCCCCCCCCGAATCCATCAAAGTCTCTGTATTCTCCCCAATCGTCTCCTATCCAGACCATAAATTATAGCAATGTTGTCCAAGAGAACTCCAGAGACTCCAATTCCTGGCCGGTATCGTGCGGCCAAGGCTTCGGCCTTCACGCTCCAGTCGCGCAGGATTCCTCGCGACAGAACCAAAGACCTAGCCTCCAAAGACAAAGAACGAGACAGTTCTGGTTCAGGCTCTGGTTCAATTGGCAGTAAGACCCGACGAGTCGAGCGCCGTCAGAAATTCGATAAACCCCCAGATGTAACGTAAGTCCTGCCACAACATGTATCTCCATTTCCATCTGCATCTGCATCGCATCATCGTCTACACCATAAATCCAACCACTAACCCAATCCCAGAATCCCCTCAACAAGCCCAGTCGTAATGCTCCGCGTGGGCCCAGAAAAGCGCCTCTTCGCAGCCCACGAAGCCATCCTCCACGCATCCCCCTTCTTCGCCGCGCACTGCGCAGCCCAAACACCAAACCCGAATGCGCCACGTCCAAGACTCTCCCTCAAACCACCAAGCAAACGCATCGACCTCCCAGAAGAGCAACCCGAAGTCCTCTCCTGTGTCCTCGAGTACCTCTACAAGGGCGACTACTACCCGCGTCTGCGACACAACCGCAAGACCCAGATATGGGAGCTAGAGGATGCAGATGCGGGTGTTGGCGCTGGCACTAGTGGGGAATTGGGACAGGCGACGGCGACGGTGTTTCATCATCGGGCGCAGGGTGTGATATTGCGGGATACGGCTATTTAGTAAGTCCTTTTCATGGTTCTTTGCATTTAGTTATAAGTGTACGTGTACTAACGTATCTTCCAGCTGCGCAGCAGAAAAGTACAACCTCCCCCATCTACAGCGTCTCGCTTTGCGCAAGCAAGGCTTACACACTGGTATCCAGTGTAGTACGATACTTGCGAGTGCACGATTTGCGTACGAAAACACACCGGATACAGAGTCGAAGTTGCGGGCGCATTACCTTGCGCTGATTGTGCGGTCGAGGAGCACTTTTATGCGTAGTGGGACCATGCAGGCGGAGATGGAGCGTGGGGGAAAGTTGTTTTTCGATCTTTTTGTTGCTTTATGTAATCATATGGTGAGTTTACCTTTCTTTTTGAGTTTTGGAGGATGAAGTGCTAATGGTTTACGATATAGGATGACTATACTGGTCAGTCGGTTGATAGTTCGGCTGTTACGACTCATTGTTAGGGATATGTTGGGATTCTGGGTTTAGGTGGTAAGTTGTCTTTTGGCTTTGGATTGACTGCGCGGTTTCCATTCTATATCACTGCTGGCAATGTTCTATACCCGTGTACTACTATGGTTCTATATCTGATGAATGGAGAGCTTGTTTGAAGGTTGTTAAGCTCTATTGATGCGTAAATTCGTAAAGGTAGGATCAAATATAGCCCAGCTAGCCCAATTTTGATATGTCTCATGTATTAAGCAAGCGTGGACTTGATAACATTGATGAAGCTGGATCTTCGATCCGAGCGATGGCCAAGTATGATGCAGCTAGTATGCAGTGTATATCGCATCGGGCCAAAAGTCTCCGGCAGTGATGTTACCTGATCATCTTGAGTATTATGGTGTGCCGAATAATATAGCTGGATGGATATAAGTCACAGGCGGATGCATACCTGGCGACTTTGGAGGTAGTGGCAACCAACGAGGGAGTTATCGATGAGCATTGGACAAAATGGGGTTCGAATACGTTGCCACCGAAAAACGTATTTAGACACCTGTACCGGGGAAAGCGCCTCCCTTGCTCAGAACGACGATGCCTCGGTCACGTGCAATATATCCTTTCATGAGTCCCTAAGAAAGTGAAATGTCAAAAAACACTTCCGGATTGACCATATCTGTCAGCTTACCTTGTAGATGAGGTTGGAGAGTAAACACTCCACCTCATCGATATCAATGCGCGAGCGACCACTTGTAGAAGTACCCACACGGAGAGCTGCCGCAAACTCATTCACATGGACGCGAGTACGTCGAACCGGAGATTGGCCCTCCTTGGATTCGTCAAAACCACCAGCGAGGAAAACTTTGCGGAAGAGGTTGCGCAAGGCAATGTCACGTCCACGTTCTAATGGCAGGTAGATACGTCTTTTCACAAACTCTTCCTCGCCTGCAGACATGGCCTGGTCGAATCCAACCAAGTCACCCTTTCGAATACAGTTGGACAGAGACCGGAAAAGCCTCTCGAGTCGTGGGAATGGTGCGAGAAGATTCTTAGAGGGGAGCGTGTGTGTGGTGACGAGGTGACAGGGAATAAGGTAGGTAAGAATCAATCTAATAAGGGTTAGTGGATATGTATATGTCGTTGGAGGGCTACTAACTCTCGATTCTTGGTTGCGTCTCGATGGCACATCTTCCAAGCCCATGTTAGGTGCTCTTCGGCCTACATTGCAAATAATCAGCCCCGGTAATGGTCCACGGATAGCTCTTGGTATTACCTCTGTATAGTTCTCTTCCAGGAAGTGGATGACCCCAACGTAATATTCGAACGTGACAATGTGGGATTTGGGGAAAGCTTCAGGAGGGGGCAGATCAGCCGACGAGGCTTTGATGGCGCGGAGTAGGTTCTTAGTAAGGCCGACGGAGTTGATCTAAAAGAGAGAGATTAGCATTTTGGTAGCGACAGTGAGGTCGACATTTGATACCTTGAAATATGTCTTGAATAGTAGATTGGTCATGTTATAGATACCCCACTTGCGAGACTCTTCGAGGGGTGCTCTGGGTCTGGTCAGCGATGGAATAACCCAAGAATCCAACTATATCTTACCTATCACTCAGGCACAGAGTAAACATCCGGTTGATGACTCGAGCAGCCTCCTCCAAGTTCGCGTTCTTCTCAAATTCAGCTGCAATGTCATCCTGGAACCCGAACCCAGCAGAGCCCTGGGATGCTGCTTCGAGATCCGCATTGATCGCAAAAGTACGCAAGTACTTCCCGACTGTGTACAAGCATGGCAATGTCCAAGCCGGAATACCGGCAGAGCCCGAGTATCCCCGGATGAGGGCATTGGCAACCTTTTTCCAGGCATTGAAAACCGTAACGACGCTAGCACCGGGAAGGCGATCTTCACACTGAAGTATTTCACCTATAGCTTCCCAGTAAACAATAAAGATGTCAACCCAGGCAGCCTGCTCAGCCTTTGGCAATTTCATGCTTTTCCCGTGGAAGAGAGCATAGCTGAGATCCTTGGATATATATTCGGCGTTGGAAAACTGGTAGAAGGAGCGCAGCCGATCGCGATCTTCAGGCGGCGCGATCGGGGTGAGCACTGCAGCTAATTCCGGGCCAGACCCATTGAGGTATGCGTTCTTGAACGCGATCGCGAGAGAACCCATGGTGAACTGCCCTCTGGCAGAAAAGTGTTTTCGTTGAATTGATTAGGAAGTGATCAGTTGAAAAGAAGCATTCGAGGTGGGGTGAGGGTTGAGATCCGACAGATACAAAGACAATCAAGTGAGGAACGCCATACTTTTGGAGAAGACATGTGGGGAAGGTGAGCCAGTGTGGCTGATGAGATGTGGCGGAAGAACAGTGGCTCAGCTGTATTACCAAAGTGGACTAGCGCAGAACGGAAAGCCTCCACTCGCTTAGGGCAAGGGCGGCAACCCTAAGCACAATTGGAACCTCACAATTCTCATTTTCCACCGACGGCACACTAACGACTCATCCACCACAGCGACAATCACAGTGAGTACCTCCTACTAGATTTTATAGGAGATTTATACTAACGTTCAACTCTTCCAGATGGGTGAGTGATTTTTATTCCCTTCCCGGTACCCCAGGACTTTTTTTCGAGACCGGTGCGCGCATATGGTTGGAGGAAATTCGAGACGCAAAGACCCCGACACTATCCCGACAATTACAGAAGAGGAGGACGCAATGGCAAGCCGACGTCGCTAGGAATTGTTTATGAAGGAACGCACAACGTTGTCAGGGCTACGCATGGTTGAATCTCGAATTTTTCAATATCCACAAATCACCCCTGGTCTTCTCGAATTCTCGACAACTTGAATTGCGCACCGTTTTCTCTCGAACTGAATATCCGGGCAATCGGAATATCCACTACGAACAATGGCTGACGGATTCCCAGGGCGTCTTACTGAGTACCAGGTCATCGGGCGTCACATGCCCAACGAGGCGAACCCCACGCCCAAGTTGTACCGCATGCGCATCTTTGCGCCCAACACTGTTGTGGCCAAGTCGCGTTTCTGGTACTTCATGTCCCAGCTCCGTAAGCTCAAGAAGGCTAACGGCGAGATCGTTTCCCTGAACGTGGTATGTTGGGATTGAATATCCAAGGATAAGGAATGGTGCTCATCATTATATGTCTAGATTGAGGAGAAGCGTCCCCTCAAGGTCAAGAACTTCGGTATCTGGATCCGCTACGACTCGCGCTCCGGTACCCACAACATGTACAAGGAGTTCCGTGAGATGTCCCGCACCGACGCTGTTGAGGCCCTCTACCAGGACATGGCTGCTCGTCACCGTTCCCGTTTCGGTTCCATCCACGTATGTTACGCCACTCGAACCTTGCGATATTGAACTCATTCTAATTATTTTTCCCCTGCAGATCCTCAAGGTTGTTGAGATCGAGAACAACGACAGCATTCGCCGCCCCTACATCAAGCAGCTCCTCCAGAAGGACCTCAAGTTCCCTCTGCCCCACCGCGCCGGTGGCAAGGTCGGAAAGAAGGTCTTCGCCTACTCCCGCCCCTCTACCTTTGCTTAAATGTGACGTTCTGGGTGTTTGGTTTGGAGTGTGTGGATGAATGACTGTTTAT
Source organism: Penicillium fimorum (assembly GCA_028828255.1). Lineage (NCBI taxonomy): Eukaryota > Fungi > Ascomycota > Eurotiomycetes > Eurotiales > Aspergillaceae > Penicillium > Penicillium fimorum. The sequence goes on along the minus strand of JAPWDS010000003.1, from coordinate 4,359,456 downwards.
GGCCATGGCATGCATGAAAGATGGTCGCGTGGAAACCACCGCCCTGTTCACGGGCGAGATGGTTGGATGTCTCTAGTCCCGTATGGTGGCATCTCTAGGTTATTTTGAAAAAATCATCGGGTTTCTTGAATTATTCGAGTTCTAGTAGGACAATGAGCATACATGGAGAGTAGGCCCATCTGGTAGATTCCTATGGATATCAACCTGGAAAACGGGCTGTTTTCCTGTGGATTTCTTGCAAATCCCTCCATTCACAGCGTGATCATCGGCATGGATGTACATAGGATAGTCGTTGCAAATCGCTTATTGCTGGTCATACAATTCTTAACGAACTACATATATATCCATGGCTATCAATAATACCATCAAAAACTAGTCGATCCTATCATCACCCGGGCCTGTACAATTCCAATGCCGACGGAGTAAATACCAGATATCGGACTTTCTTCAGCCGCCGGAGACCGAACATTAATGCCTTGTAGGTCAGGCACCAGTCGGCTATCTTCAGGTACCATTTTAGTTTTAAGTTTTGGTTTTGGCCTGTCAACAAGGGCTGTTTAGAATATATTGACAATCTTTACTCGAATAGTACCGAAAGCATTGATCTGTGCAGGTCGCAATACAGGAACCTCTTATTGCGTCATTCGAAATCAGGTCGGCAGGGAGCTGTCCGCCTTCGCATATGTAATCCGATTTCTTCCCCGGGCCTTCTCAGGTTCCCTTCTCTCTTCCCCCGCTCCCCCCAATTCATTGCAATCATGTTTGCTCGTCAATCTTTCCGCTGTGCGCAGCCTTTGAAGCAGGTTAGTTGAAATAGCTCGATTCAATCCCGAACAATACTAAAAGCCATTCAATCAGAGCTTCCGCAAGTACTCTGCGGAGGCCGCTCCCAAGAAGGCCAACTTGGCCCCCATCTACGTTGGTGTGGGCCTCGCCGGTCTCGCTGCTGGTGTCTACCGCTATAGCACCGACACAGTTGCTGAGCCCAAGGACCGTCCCAAGGTCTTCAACGGCCAGGACTGGGTGGACCTCAAGCTGGCTAACATTGAGGTCCTGAGCCCCAACACCAAGCGTCTCCGCTTCGAGTACGATGATAAGGAGGCTGTCTCTGGCATTCCTGTTGCCTGTGAGTAGTGTGGCTCCGAGAATGATTGTCAATCGATCACTAACAAGCATATAGCTGCTCTGTTGACCCGTTTCAAGCCCGAGGGTGCCGAGAAGAACGTCCTCCGTCCCTACACCCCCACCAGTGATGAGGGTAATATCAACCTGTACCGCACTTACTTTTCATTTACTAACACATGGCAGATATCCCCGGCTACCTTGAGCTCGTCGTCAAGGCCTACCCCGGCGGCCCCATGTCTGAGCACATCCACTCCATGAACATCGACCAGCGCCTGTCGTTCAAGGGACCTATTGTCAAGTACCCCTGGGAGGCTAACAAGCACAACCACATCTGCCTGATCGCTGGTGGTACTGGTATCACCCCGATGTACCAGCTCGCCCGTGAGATCTTCAAGAACCCCGAAGACAAGACCAAGGTCACTCTGGTTTTCGGTAACGTCACTGAGGAGGATATCCTCCTGAAGAAGGAGCTGCAGGATTTGGAGAACACCTACCCCCAGCGCTTCCGTGCCTTCTACGTCCTGGACAAGCCCCCTGCCGAGTGGACCGGTGGCAAGGGCTTCATCTCCAAGGAGCTGCTGAAGACTGTCCTGCCAGAGCCCAAGGAGGAGAACATTAAGCTCTTCGTCTGTGGCCCTCCCCCTATGTACAAGGCTATCTCCGGCGCTAAGGTCAGCCCCAAGGACCAGGGTGAGCTTACTGGTATCCTGAAGGATCTGGGTTACAGCAAGGAGCAGGTGTTCAAGTTCTAGATTATTGTAGAATATGAGACTAGAATATCTAGCTAGTTGGATTTGCGGCAAAACAACCATGTATATTGGTGCATCTTATTTTCAGCGTGTTGCCGGTTCTCTGCCTGGCTTCGGACGGCATTAATGGAATAGATATATTTTGTCTCCAAATATGCAATCAGGTGTATCGATAGTTGTAATTATCTCAGACAGCATGTGCAATGAAAATTAATTTAAAAAAATTTATATATAAAAAAAAACCAGCGGCGACTGTAATAAAGATGGAAATAGTGAATATATATATACACACTCACTGGGAATACCTTCGTAGACCATGACATGACCAACGAAAATAGTCTCGAATCACTATTTATGTAGCAATAAGGAGTAAAACAAAAGAATCCAAATCCAAGGTAGATCAAAACAATTGCCTATAAGTGTACAAGCTGCCCCAAAGCCTACATACATATATGTATACATAAAGTACCTACTGGTAGCCAAGCAACAAGAACAGGTACTAGACCATAAAAACACACCCCAAAGCCATTACGGAGAAAAAAGAGTTAAAGAGGCAGTTCTAAATGGAATTGAATTAGGAAGTCAGAACAGGCGTTTGTGCTACAAGCCTGACACCTTGTGCTCAGCTGAGCCCCTCTACAGGGCTTGGGCGACCCTGAAGTTGAGATTTCGGCGGGGGAGCATAGCCCACACCTGAACATGTCCCAGTTCCCCCCCCCCCAAGAAGAGGGAAAAGAGCAGGATAAACTGTAAGACTTTGAAATAGATGTACTATATATCAAAAAGATATGTGAGAATTTATATAAAGGAATAAAATTGTTAAATATGTATGTGATTGTTTGGCAAGTATACAAGTGCCCCAGCTGGGCTCATGGGTTACCCCTCGGGGGCTTCTAAGCCTAAGAAGTTACGTATTTATTAATAATTTAGAAATCCCTACAATATTGCTATTATAGAAGGGTATAAATGGTTTATGAATTAAAATTTAACACCTTTATAGCTGAATAGAATATATCAATACCCAAGCAGTACCGTGTTGCCTGGGGTTCCGGGGGTGTCTCATGACAGTCCAGAGCCTAAGCCTAAAGCAGAGTTCGATATGTCCGGGCACCTTCGGGCGCCTAAGCTATTTAGTGGGTACTCGGCCCTCCCACCCCCCATCCCCTTCCCCCCCCCTTCCCCCCCGAAATTTTCTCTTTTCTTCACCCCAACCACTCTCTCTCGGCTTCAAAACAATGGCTTCCAACCAAGATGACACGACCGTTCAGGTCAACAAAGAAGAGCTCAGACGGGCTGGCGACTTGGTATTTCCCCCTTTTCATGTTTTACCCTTTTGAATTTTGCCATTTTCATTGTTTCGGTTCTTTTTTTTTCTGTTTTCTTGTGCGCATCCCCACTGCGCGCCTACTACGCGTCACGTTCGAGGATCTATAAACCTACCTATTAAGCTGTTGAAGCTTGACCCGTACCATATCATACTTCAACATCATGTTGGCAAGCTTCATGTGCAAAAAAAACAAAAAGAACAATCCCCACCGTTTCTCCCTTCAGACCCGAGGACCGTCTTGACATCGCACAGTTGCGAACTTACGCGCTGTCTGACTACCCCTCTTCCTTCCCTAATCCTATATGCATACGCATACCCAATGACCATGCGTAATTGCCCTTGGCATAACACCGCTAACAATGCCTCATAGATCGTCATGCGCCTGATGGAGGTGCAGTCTTACATCGCCGACTTGGGCAAGGCCTACGTCCAGCATGTGAGCAACATCACCGAAGGACGTGATGCCAGCATTGAGCTCCCCCTCGGTCCCTCTGGATTCATGGGCCCGGACATCCCCTTCCGCGCCGGCAGCCCCGGCGCCAAGTCCGAGGCTGGTGGCCCCAAGAAGCGCAAGCGCGCGCCCGTCGACCCCAATGCGCCCAAGCGTGCCTTGACCCCCTACTTCCTGTATATGCAGCACAACCGCAGCAAGATCGCTGATGACCTCGGCAATGACGCGCGTCCCAAGGATGTCGCCGACGAGGGCACCCGCCGCTGGCAGAGCATGGAAGATACCCAGAAGGAGGTATGTATTGGCAGCGAAGCAGTCCCAGCTTGAGTAATGTCTGCAAGTAGGCAAAGCTAACGCATCCGTTTAGGTCTGGAAGAAGATGTATGCCGCCAACTACGACCAGTACAAGCGCGATATGGCAGCCTACAAGGCCGGCGGCAAGGCTGACGAGGAGCACGATCTCGCCGCCAGCCAACTGCAGCAGGACTTTGCCGGTGCCGAGGTCGAGCCCGAGGTTGAGGCTGAAGCTGAAGTTGAGGCTGAGGCTGAGGCTGAGCCCGAGTCCGGCGAGGAGACCACCGACTCATCCGACGAGTCGCAGTCTCCCTCTCCTGCAAAGGAAAAGACCCCCCCGCGCAGCACCACCAAGCGCCGCCGCAGCGACACCAAGGCTAAGGAGGCTGAGACTCCTGCCAAGTCGCCTGTTAAGCGGAGCAGCCGCAAGGCTGCTGCTGAGCCGGTAGTTTCTACACCGGCTGCCAAGACACCTGCTGATAACAAGCGCAAGAGCAAGAAGCGCAAGAGCGAGGTGTAAATGAATAGTTGCTTTCTGATTTCTGATTTGCTTGACTCTAGGGTCAGATGAGATGGTCTCGGTCTGGTGGACTGGATGTGTAACCCCCCTGGTTTTTTTTTCAGCGGCGTTTGGGGAAAAACTGTACCTACTTAGCTTGAATTAGTGAAATGGACTGATGGGATGTGGTTTCTAGATATTTCTATTAGTATTCGTAGAGGCTAAATAGTTCCTCTATATACCAGTATAGTTCCAAGAACAAAGGGTGCGGGTCCTTTCCCGCTATACAGCATTTATAAAGCCACTTAAGACTACATAAACCAAATTAAAACCAATGAAATCTCACTAACTAACCTAACTAATCTAGTGTTAGATAAATCCAATTAAATCCAACTAAATCACACTAATTCAATATCAATCAAAGCCTTGACTAATGTCGCCGACCTCCGTCCCCCGGCCCAATCGGCCTTCGCGGCACTTATCATGGGCATTGGCCTTATCAGCATTCCAAGAAGGTTTGAAAGGGACATCCCCCACATTCCTCTTTTTTACTTTCTTTTGACCTACTCTTATATCTTCTTCTCTTATATCTTCTCTTTAAAGTTGCTTCAAAACTTCTCCCCCCCCAAGCCTCTACCTCCAAAGCCTCTACCTCCAAAGCCAATTATCCTGCACGCCAAGAACTGCCAGGTTCATGGTCCCACCTGAACCATGCAGCTTATTCCGAAGGAGGTAAGTCACCCCCCCCTCCCGAGAAAACAAACACAACTAACACCCTTGCAGCTTGACAAGCTTACCATCGCTCACCTAGGCTTCTTGGCACAGCGTCGTCTAGCACGTGGAGTGCGGCTCAACCATGCAGAAGCTGTGGTATGTTTATATTCTGGGGGTTGTAGGACAGGACCACTAACATATCTCCTAACAGGCCCTGATAGCCTCAGTGCTGCACGAGGTACGATAACCCAATTCCATACAATGGCATCAGGACATACCATATACCCAATTCATCTAATGCGCAAACTAACACCCAAACCCTCGCAGTTAATCCGCGATGGCCACTACTCCGTCGCCGATCTAATGTCCATCGGCAAAACAATGCTCGGTCGCCGCCATGTCCTCCCCTCCGTACTTGCAACCCTCGTCGAGCTCCAGGTCGAGGGTACTTTCACCTCCGGCACTTACCTGGTAACTGTGCATCACCCGATCAGCAGCGATGAGGGCGATCTCGAACGCGCCCTGTATGGAAGTTTCCTGCCTGTCCCCGCGCCCGAGGCATTCCCAGACCCGGACCCGGAGGATTTCACACCTGAGAAGATGCCCGGCGCAGTTATTACTGTTAAGCAAGCGCGCGTGGAGTTGAATCCTGGGAAGAGGCGTATTAAGCTTAAGGTTATGAGTAAAGGAGATCGGCCGATTCAGGTGTGTACATTGTCAAGATACGGAGCGGAAAGGAAGTCAGGGGACCGAAAGCGAGTGATGCTAATTACAATGTTGATTGATAGGTTGGATCGCATTACCATTTCATTGAGACAAACCCCCAGCTGCACTTCGATCGCATGCAGTCGTACGGTTTCCGATTGGATATCCCTGCGGGCACATCCATTAGATTCGAACCCGGTGATACGAAGACGGTCACGCTTGTCGAGATTGGTGGGAATCGCGTCATCCGCGGTGGAAATTGGCTGGCGAATGGGCCGGTGGATATGAGCCGTGCTGATGAGATCATGACCAAGCTGCAGACAGCTGGATTTGCGCACGTACCGGAACCACAAGCGGATAGTGCGCTTGTTGCTGGGTTCTCGATGGAGCGCGAGGCGTACTCGCGCATGTTTGGTCCTACGACGGGAGATCTGGTGCGGCTTGGGTTGACGGATTTGTGGATTAAGGTTGAGAAGGACATGACGACTTACGGGGATGAATGCTCCTTCGGTGGAGGCAAGACGCTGCGCGAGGGAATGGGACAGGTGTCTGGTCTGTCCGAGACCGAGTGTCTTGATACTGTCATCACGAATGCATTGATTATCGATTGGACTGGTATCTACAAGGCTGATATTGGTATCAAGGATGGACTGATTGCTGGTATTGGCAAGGCTGGAAACCCGGATGTCATGGACGGCGTGCATCCTGATCTGGTGGTGGGCTCGTGTACGGATGTCATTGCTGGAGAGAACAAGATTATTACCGCTGGTGGTATCGACACGCACATTCACTTGATCTGCCCGCAGCAGGCAGAGGAAGCTCTGGCCTCGGGAATCACCACTTTCCTCGGCGGTGGCACCGGCCCGTCCACTGGATCAAACGCGACGACATGTACACCATCGCCGAACCTCCTGCGCCAGATGATGCAGGCATGCGACAGCCTACCAATTAACCTAGGCATCACCGGTAAGGGCAACGACTCCGGAAAGAAGAGTCTCAGAGAGCAGGTCCTAGCAGGCGCAGCAGGCCTCAAGCTTCACGAAGACTGGGGCTCCACCCCAGCAGCAATTGACACCTGCTTGGAAGTCTGCGACGAATACGATGTGCAGTGTATGATCCACACGGACACTCTGAACGAATCTGGCTTTGTCGAGCAGACCATTGAAGCCTTCAAAGGCCGTACAATCCACACCTACCATACCGAAGGCGCAGGCGGCGGCCACGCCCCAGACATCATCTCCGTGGTCGAACACCCCAACGTCCTCCCTAGCAGCACAAACCCAACCCGCCCCTTCACTCTCAACACCCTGGATGAGCACCTCGACATGCTAATGGTCTGCCACCACTTATCAAAGAATATCCCCGAGGACGTCGCTTTCGCGGAAAGCCGCATCCGCGCCGAAACCATCGCCGCCGAAGACGTCCTCCACGACCTCGGCGCCATCAGCATGATGTCTTCCGATTCTCAAGCAATGGGCCGATGCGGCGAGGTAGTCCTCCGCACCTGGCACACAGCCCACAAGAACAAGACCCAGCGCGGACCTCTCGGCAGCGACGCCGACACCGGCGCAGACAACTTCCGCGTTAAGCGATACATCAGCAAGTACACGATCAACCCGGCTCTCGCGCAGGGAATGGCGCACTTGATCGGATCTGTGGAGGTCGGCAAGGTCGCCGATTTGGTGATGTGGAAGTCGGCATCGTTCGGCACGAAGCCTGTATCTGTTTTGAAGAGCGGTATGATCGTTACTGCAGAGATGGGAGATCCGAATGCGTCGATCCCGACTGTCGAGCCGATGGTTATGCGGCCAATGTTTGCTGCTCGCGTCCCGGCTACGTCTATTATGTTTGTTTCACAGGCTTCTATTGATGCGGGCATTGTGCAGACGTATGGATTGAAGAAGCGCATTGAGGCCGTGAAGAATTGTCGCTCTGTCGGGAAGAAGGACATGAAGTTTAATGATAATATGCCGAAGATGAAGGTCGATCCGGAGAGTTATACTGTTGAGGCGGATGGGATGCTTTGTGATGCAGAGCCGGCTTCCGAGTTGCCATTGACGCAAGCGTATTATATCTTCTGATTTTGGATTTTTGTCTTTCATACCCTTGGCTTTTGTTTTGGTTTTACAGTTCCTATATACCTCGTTGTTCGATAGCGAATAGCGAGCTCGAGTTTTGGTTTTTGCGTATAGGATTTTGATCCAACGAAAGCGATGATTTTCTTTCTCTTTTACTTTGAACCTACGCCCTACTACCCTTTACAATGGCATACATCCAGTCAATAAACAAGCTAAAATCCCATCCGTCCTCTGCCCATCAGTATTAACAAGAGTATCCGCCCAGTGCAACAGACAAGCAACAATATCGTTACATATAAGCGGCAAGTTATGGCTATAAAACCAGTACGGTTTTGCTAGGACATCAGCATTGCCCCGAGCATCAACAGCCCTAGCCATAAAGGCATCCTTAAGCTGATGAACACTACCAACAAGCTCACGCATATTCTCAGCAAGCTCCTCACCAGCCTGAGGGTTTGCTCTTAGCAGCCTCACCTGCATTCGCAAATCGAAGATGAAGGCCGCGTGCTGGTGTTTAAAAGTCGATACCGGGCCGGTTCGGGTAGCCATAATGTCTCAGAACAGACGACACGTCGAATAAATGCGATATACGATGAACGAACCAAGACAACAAAAAACTAGGAGTAATTGATGATCTATTGAAATCCAATTCCAGACCTATCTAAAAACACAAGTTAGACACAATCTGATCAATTAATCTCGCTACAGCAACAGGGACGTCAGTGCAAAGGCTATCCCTTAGTCCGTCTGCTAGATGGGCACACTGGCCTTTCAGAGCGGCGCAGTGCATAGGTACATCGGTTTCGTAGAAGCCACTCTGGTGGATTAGAACGTAGGGGTGACGACGGCTTTCGACGGTCATCTTCATTGAGAGAGAGGCGACGTTGTCTAGATGCTGGATTATCTGTAGACGCGACTGTCGATGTCGTGGCGTAGGAAAGTTGATTGTTGCTCTAGGAGGGTTACTAGGTCGTCTCGCGCCTTGTGGAAGGCTGAGACACGGTATTTGTTTATATGTGCTATGTGCAGCGAGGGGTTATGTGGGTGCTATAGATCTAGATGGAAATGGAAGATGTCAATGTGAATGAATACTGGAACGTACCTGGATGCTGGAACTGAGCAGCTACCAGCTGATGCTATGAGTCCGCGACTCTCGATGGTATCGAAGGATCTAATCTAGATGCAATTCCAGGTCAGCAAGTGCATACCCCAGCTCAATCGCGATATCACGCTCGCGGTTCACAACAGGCTGGTGGATGTGATTCAAGAGGACCTCGGAGAGGTGGCGGGTGCGACGGCCGACCTCATCACAGGCCTGGGGGACGGTGTAGAGGTAGTAGCGGGCGTCCCTGGAAGTGACAAAGCTCATGGCTGCGGCGTCGGTAACAAGGGCCTGGGAAGCCCACTTCATCTTGTCTGCCTGAACCTTCAGGGACTGGATGTTGAGGGCGATTTCGATGAGGTAGTTGCCTTCGGGGACCGAGCCCAAAGTGACGATATAACGGCGGATGTTGTCCAGAAGAACATCGCGCGCCTTCTTGTACTTGAGGATAGCGCGAGTACCGCGGAAGACCCGGACGGCGATGGAATGCATCCTGGATGGTGGGAATAGGTGGTGCCCTGGTGGTTGTCTCTGGTATGAAATGGAGAGAGAGAGGTGAGTAGATGAATGGGATGTATCGCTTACCTGGTTAGGTTAGTGATGCAGCTGTGGAGCTGCGAAGCTGTGAAGCTGGTCAAACCGATGGACTGTGAGAAACTGAAGTGGATGATACCTAGAAATGGTCGAGATGTATCTCGCTAGGTTGAGCAGACTGGAGACAAATCCTTCATTAAGAAGAAAGGAATGAAAGACATGTGGGTTATTGTTGGGAATCTTTGTTCTCTTTGTTCTTGATATCTACATGTGGTCCTATTGAAAGAAATTGGTATACAGGGTAAGCTCACTAGGGCTTTGTTATAATTTTAGCCTAGCAAGGCCATTGTTTAGTTCTTTGTTTGTTATAAACTAGGTGAATGGAAGCGGTAATGTCAATCACTAAAGAGATTGTTGATATCGGCGCTTTAGTCGCCATACTTTAGGGTTTGCCTCGATCATGTAGTCCAGTTTCGGCAAATTAGGGCTCAGTGAATGGTAGATCAACCTTGTTAATTGTACAGCAGGTCAAAGTAAGTGATATGTTGATTTGAAGCACGTAAGTCTTTTTCCAAGACTGCAAGACAGTGAAACATTCCTATGAAAGGAACAAAAACCCACAATGGGTCCAGCTTCCAGGTGTCCAGGCATAGTTCCATCGGCAAAATACCAGATGACAAGATCAATAAAAAGATAGTGAAATGGGTATCATACATAGTAAAATCTCAGAACGAGATAAACAAAAAAAAAAAGAAGAGGAACAGATCCATCCGTCTACCAATAAGAATAAAAGATCAAGCCTATAGCTCAATCTCCTCCTCGGCATGGTTATCACCGGCCGAAACAAGCGATATATCTGTCCACGCAGAGAAAGTACCTTCGCGCGCAGCTAGATAAGCGGCAACACGCGCACGGCGTGAGCGATTCACTATTTCCTCTCCTTGCAGCGGGTCCCGTAGTCCATTTTCAACGGAATTTTGGTCCGGAGAGTCAAATGCCGACTCGGAGATGGAGAGAGAACGTACGTCTGTGTGTTGACTTTCTGCCTGTTGAGTGATTGGGCGAGGAGATGTAGCACCATCGCCAGTTAAATCAATGATTTTTGTAGAAGTGCTTGGTTCGGACCTGAGTCGGAGTCCTGTAGCCGAAGGTTCTAAATCTGGCTGGCCAGGTATAAGCGTATCCTCTGCTTCACTTGCCTCGTCACTGTCCAGACCGAACCCGTCCTCTTTTTCTGCCAGCCATGTAGACGGGAGAGGATTAACCTGAAAGAGCCCAGGTTCTGGATGCTCTTGAAGATAGCGGTGTGCTTGACGGATTTCGTTGCGCTTAGCTCTGGCTGTCTCTTCAGGTAGACTCGAATTATGTAGAGGGTCCTGCTTCTGATCATGATACTGGCTTGCATCGGCGGTATCAAGACTAAAATCTTCAATGCCACTACTGGTTTCTTGTGTGGACTGTGTGGAGAGGTCCATGTCGTATCGGGCTTTTTTTCTTGCGCGCAAATCTCCCGCGTCATCAAAGTCATTAGCTAGAGTCTGTCGCATGTGAGTGTCGTGCGAAAAATTGTTTCCTGAACAGAGGTGGCCGAACAAACGTCTGATAGAGACGTCTTCGTTCCAGGTTGTTGGATCCACGGTACATGGATGAATGTCCCTGGGCCGGAAGGCAGCTACGAGCTCACATAGTTCGGAGTAGGAAGAGTGACGTGAATACGGGAATCGCTATAATGCCATTAGAGGTGATTATCGAAAGAAACTGAAGTGTCACTTACTATCGTGTTAGGTAAATCTGGCTGAGATGATCGGCTAGCGGTATCAGATGGACCATGACTTAGAGCGGTCACCAGATTCTTTAATGAAATTTCGCCCTCTTCCTTTACGCCGTATGTATCAAGCGAGAGTGCTTTCTTTCTCGACCGGAACGCATCCAGAAGGGCAGCTCGCACCTGAGAAAGGGCTTGTTTGTCCTGTACGTGTTTGAGACACAGCTTCTCCAACTCGGCTAGTGCAGATTCGTCTGGCAGCTCGAGTTCGTGTGTTTGGTATATATCCCCAATACCACCGCCCGCGCCGATCTCGGGGATTTCAGCACCACCGGTTGTGCGATTCACAATAGGCACAATGTAGACTGCGTTAGTGCTGCGAGCTACCGAGCACGAGACTCCAGGCTCACAGCTGTGAATTCGGCTTGATTCGTTGTTGCTTAGGCAGCCTGCTACAGCTTTGTTTCCCAGCTCAAAGCCACAGAGGGCAGGAGCTTCGCTAACTCCCCTATTTCCTGGAGTCTGGATCAGGGACCGATAAAGTCCCATCTGGTAACGATCCACATGGATCTACGCTATATTAGCCAGTGTTATATTTGACCTGCGTGATATTCATCACCTTTGTGTTTAGCGCAGCCGAGAGCGCTATCCAGACATCCTCGTAGCCGAACGTCCACGCACGGAAGTAAAAGACTGTATTATCAGGATAAGCCTGGACTTTCTGCAGCAGCTCAGACAGTCCCTCAGCCTTGGAAGGGAACTTGCGGAATGGATTTGTCTTGCTTGCAAAGGTAGAGTCCAGATACAACTTATCCAGCCGTTTCTGGCCTAGAGTATACCGTATCAAGATTGGGTGACGGACCAAGCTGCTCACCCACCATGCCTCGGCTGAAGGTAATCAGCCAGCAATTCAATTCAGATGAGATATTATTGACTCACCTCGAATGTCACCTGTGTAAATGATTGCCTTTCCGTCTCCTTCAATTAGAAACATTACAGCCCCCGTGCAATGGTTGGCATCGAGCAAAGTCACCTTGATACGATGTTGAGGAGTGAGCTCAATTTCCGTTGGGGTATTCAGTGGAATTGGGCGCTGTGCGGGAGTTGCGGGATGAGCTCTCAACTCTAGTCAAAGTTTATATAACACACTAACCAGAAGCTTGGCAAGATGCTTATAGTGCAGTCGGCGTGACTCCAAGATGCCCTTATTAAAGTTCATCCGATGGGGATATTTTTCAATCCGGAGGAGCAGCTGCACGTGGTCAGTTTAATGGATGTTTAATAAGATGAACATGAGCATACCTCTCGCGTGGCAGGCGAGCAGTAGATAAAGGGTGTCCGAAAGGATTCGAGACCCTGTAAATGATCGCTATGCACATGGCTGAGGAAGCAAGCCAGTGGCGCAGGCCGCTCGGGACATTTCCGAAAGTAGTCAACTGCTTTTCTTAGCCAGCAGCAAGTTTGGCTGATCTAGGTGAGGCTCACTGCGAATCTCGGGAAACTCTATCAGGATGATTAGCGTGGAAGTGACGTGGGAAGTGACGATCTCACCTTCTACAATGCCATCAAAGGTCGACATGGCAACGTCTAAAAGAGGTCAGATGGTTGCATGTCCAAGGTTGCCTAGGTGAAGATGTTTGAATTGCTGGATCTGTTCCATGTTTTTCACGTGATATGAACATAAAAATCCAGGCCAATAAAGATGTCTAAATCCTTCTTTAATTTAAAGCATTATGATTCGATGAATTAATTGAATATGCGATATGCGATCGAAGTCCACCTAGGCAAGCAGTGCATCGTGGCCATTGCCAACGCACACTTCCTTTTACGTATAAAGCCTTGGAAGTCACCCGGGTTGTTGTCTTCGTAAACTATTCTATTTCTTTTTTTTCTCTTGTTTCTCTTGTTTCATTCTATTTTCTTTTCTAAATTTCAATGGAACGCCTGTGAGACCTTCAATTCTCCAAGGGTCAAAGAGCCGAAACGTCAGCTGGGCACCTGATCGGGATTTTCTTCTCTAATATCATCATAACCCATTGACCTGGATTACGAGAATCCAGGTTGAAGAAACATTTCCGTTACTTTGTACATGAAGAATTTACTGTATGCGCCCTCTTTAGCGTGAACTCCCCGCCAATCCCCCATCCAAAACATCTCGATCCGGGAATTTGACAAAGGGCAAGGGGGGATCCTCCGGGGCTGGATATCCTGAATCATCACATTCCAAGGAGTCTGGGACAATCTTGCCTCCTTCATTTGCTCTTTTACCTCTTTCCACATCCGCCGGGGAACCTTCACCATGCGTAAACCATCTGTCGGCCAGATCGTGTATAACGCCACGTTTCCACGACCTCGCACAAACGACCCTGGATCGTTTGGTGCTCACATTACACGAAACCTCGTCCCAGAAGTGCGAGTCGAAACATCTCTTTTCTACGGCTCGCTAGACTGCATCGAAGCACAATACCCGGGGTTGGACTACTCATATGGACCGCATCGCATGCGACTGGGTCGTTTCCCATGGCACCGAAGGCTATTCCGCACATTTGACGAACTCGGGTTGACAGAGGAGGAGATATCCAGCCTCTGTCGGTGGGAAGGGACCAAGTCCGCGCGTCAGCGATACGAGGCAGAAGAAGGGATTATCGTGCGGGACACCACAGCCCACTCAGTCCGACCGGCATCCCCCCAACCCACCCCTTCAATCGAGATCCACTTCAACGACTGCGACTTCTGCGGGACAGAAGAGGAATATGATCAGATCATCGAAACCCAGAGTAACGATACAGTCCGTGCGATCGATTCCCGTGCCTCCAGTTACCGGTCCGCCTCGGAAGAGCACGAAATCGAAGAGGAACTCAGCGACGAGGAAATAGAAAGCTGTGGTGTAGCACTCAACACTCGCATCCATGCTGCGCTGGCCGCCCGCGACCAAGGCACTGATGTGCCACTAGACGAAGACTGGGAACAATGGCTGAAGGAGGCTGGGGAGCGCGGCGGTTTCGAGGTAGTGCAGGCCATTCGTGCGAACCAGCCCTTGACTCTTGTCGCTGACAATGTCCGCCTCCCACGCGGTCGCGGTGCGGCCCGTGTGGTCACAAGGGCGGCCTTGTTCACAGTGCCAGACAGCATTATCGCAACAGACGCTCTTCCATCTACATCCAACCATGCCTCCGGCACGGCATGACTGTATACGATTTACTCGATCATCAAACCCTTTGAATAGGGCTCCCGTTACGATTTGTGTTTGCATTTTTTTTTACGGCGCATCTTATCTCTCTCGCATTGTCTGAAGTGGACTGGCTCCTCCTTCTCCGGGTTCTATTTGTTTTTCATCTATATCAATTGCTCTATTCATGCCTCCAGAAGAGTCTCTTGCTTACGCATAGATTGTGTTTGTCACCTATCTCATTTTCATCTAATACCCTCATATCCCTGTTCCTCATGCGTTGTTGCTTGACTTGTTCACTCTTTTCATCATTTCCTTTGCCGGGGATATTCATATTCAACGTGGTAATCGGGGAATTTGCAGCAAACGGCAAAAGTTGTTCCAATTCGTTCTGAAATACATCTATGAAATATCACATGCTCATGATCGTCCAATAGATAAATGTAGGACTCGAGATGCAAGGGAGAAAATCAAATAGCAAATCCGTGTTCGACACCGCTAAACTCCCATACTATGCCCTTTTCCTTGTTGGTCCCCCTTTTTGCCGCATCGGCAAGAATCCACTGCCTTGTTTCACGACAAGAATATAGCCGCCATCTGGATGTGCTCGCACACAAAACGATTCATAGTCCCGGTGCCTCGTAGCCACTGCAATGAATTCATCCTTGTCATTATGCCTGATAAAGGTGCCAGAAACCACGTTTTGAAACCCCAGCAGCATCTCGTTCGATTCGACATACGACCAATAAATACCACATCCATGCCCACCGTGTTCAGACACAAGGCGTTAAATACCATTTTGAAGCCCAATGACAAGGCTTGTGTGAGGGTCGCGGATGATGAATGTTCTGCCTTTCTAAGGACAATTCCTAGAGCGGGTCTCATTCATGTGCCTCCAAAAACCCAGTATTGATTCATCGTAACCACTACTAGATGTGGGTGTATCGAGCTCTCCACCTTCTGTAGTGGAAGAAATCGTATCATCCATCTAGAGCTAAAACCGAGAGAATGTTCTTTCCTTTTCTTGCTGGGTTAATCTCGGACACGCTTTTGCTATCTCCCTGCCAGGTAAGTCAATCTTATCTTGTAGTGGTTGGTCGAAGGGAGATATACTTGCAGACTAAATACTCCATGAAGTGTGTGGGACAGAATACTCGCATAGCATACCGGATAATATCTGGCGATACATTTCCACTTCCATTTTAGTCGCCTCTTACCGCTTTTTGATATCACGATCAACTCGAGTAAAGGAAACACTGGTAACGATGATGACGGAACTTCATCCGATCTCCAATGGTTCAATCATCAATGATGATGGATCCTCGGGCTGGGAAGACTTGGTCTCCCGAAGTGGCCTTTCCAGAGTGAACGAAAAATATCTCTTCCCGTGTGCAGATTTATGGCCGGATATTGTATCTCGGCCGTCTTTTCTCACCGCGATGATGTACGAGGCTTCGCCATTGACCGTCCAGTCTACCAAGGCAATTAAAGCATACTCCACTAAAAGCTCTTTGACATCTTCGCAGGATGACGATGATGGAACCATTTGATGATGGCCTCGATATTCTTTGTCCTACGCTGGACACCCCAGCGCCTTCCTCTTTCTTTTCTGCACCTACGCCTAGTATTATAGCGGGGAGAATTTGGCTCAATGTGCGTTGCTATTTCAGACCAGAGATCTCTTTACACTTATGGGTTTGTTCCCGGGCTGCATCGGCCTCAGCAAATATCAATAGTTCATTGTTTCTTCTTTTCCATCCCTTTATCCAGTAGTTGATCTTTCGTCTTGTCTAATGTGCTCCCAGACTTGGTGGAAACGTCATCCAGTCGTTTGGAGAAGGCTTGGTCCAAAGATCTGGTGAACTTGTCAGATATCCCAAGGATTCCGAGGTTTAAAGAAATCTGTTTACTCACGTTTCGGTCCATGAATTTTCGTAGTCTGCGCGGATTTCTCTATCCTCTTCTTGCTTGTCCACGAGATCTTGAAGATCTTTGGGGAGAGGACTCGAAGTTGTCTCTTTATTCTTGTCCTTACCAAGTTCATTCATGATTTTCCAATACCGTGAGGATTCTATTCCGAGTTCAACTTTATGTAACTTGATAGTGGCAGTTCATACTCACGTTTATACAGGATTTATACAGGAGACAAGGGATATAGCCAACATTCCCGAAGCCCGATTGTGGCGATGTATAAGCGGTCTCTTTGTGGTCCTTTACGTCACTCAACGGAAAACCGGATTTCCACCTGGGTTCATCGACAGATTACAAGGCTATCTTTAATTTTTGAACGCGATGGATCTCATAATTTACAGCAACCAGAAATCACCAACATAGACGCAGACAACACAATTGGTGTGATATACACACTTGTCAATTTGAGCCACGGTGAAGCCGTGAGTCGTCAGGCTATATATATCAAGAACATTGGTACCAGCTTCATGGGGTATGCTTGAAACCATACAGGGAGTGGCAAAGCCAACATACCCTGCCTGGCTCCTCTAGGCCTTCGGGAACTTCCAAGGTTAATATAAAATAGGTCAACTGACGTCACCATATAAGAAAGCGGTGACACCGTCGAACTAGTGATCACGTAGATCTGCAACAAGTGCAGGCAAGGTCTTATGCGCAGGGCTCAATCCCCGAATAACAGAAAGAAAATTTGATTCGGAGTCAAATGAGGCACGGAAACGGCTGTGGTGGTCAATTTTCTACCTAGAACATATTTTCCTTATCATGACGGGCCGAGTCTCCTGAGACAACAGAAGCTGCCCAGTTGGACCGCCACGTTCGTTATAAAATTTGGAATACTCTGTACATGGTCTCGGTAAGTTGGAGGATGAATAACCGACCCAAGGTTACTACATACAATGAACAATTTATTTACAATACGAACTGCTCAAATCACAGCAGACATGGCTAAAAGCTATAGAACCCAGCTCGTTCATCTACTTCTTTCATTTAATGGGTCTCAGTTTTATATTGCAGGTCATCACCAATCGAGTGTATAGCAACGGTATTCTGCGTGTGATAAACCGACTTAAGCCGAACGTTCTCAAAACTTGATACCAGGGAAAAGGGCGTACTCTTTATCTCGTACCAAGATTCTCGATGCGGTAGTTAGTCGCATGCCGAATGAAATATCGGGCTGGGAACAGTCATCTAAATAGCACCTTTTTATATTAGAACTCCTGTTGAGTGAGTAGTGCCCCTATGACATTCAAATCCGTCTTATGGCCGAAATTTCAGGGGGAGATGAGAAACAGGCGCAAACGATGAATTAGAAAGGATTCTGGAATAGACAAAGTCATATTAATTAACCGGATAATGTCTAATACTACTTTTCCCCATTTGCTCACCTCTTGCCATTTTGTAGAAGGCGGACCTGTGAATTACTGTATCGGGTTAGTTTTGCCTTTTGGGGTTTAGCGCCTCAATACGCTGTCACGTAACCTCCCTTCAAATAAAAGACCCGTCTTCGGTGCTCGATGAACACAGTTTACAGCGGGGGTATGACGGAAATGGGAATTATCGAAGCGACTATCAATCACGCGCGATTTCATATCTAGAAACTTGGCACTGGGTTTAGCAACAGAGAGCATAGCCGTGATATAGGGGTTTTGGAGCAATCTTTAGTCTACATATATGGCGTTGTTAGTCGAGCCAGGGAATATTGCCCTGCCAGAGTGGAGGACATCTGATAACTGCCGTCTTTATGCGATGTAATCAAGTTCATTCAATGTCATCTGCCTCATATCCCTACATCTCGTATACAGCTCTTCGACCCAATGACACAAAGCTGAAAACAGAGATTCAACAAGCCAAACATCCCTTCAACAAGTTTCAACAGACAGTACCCTAGGATAAAAATGTACAAAATTTGGACCCAGTCAGAAGGGTAACTCACGCGGGTACTCGCGCTGGGTGAAGTGTGTGAATTGCAGACCGTGATGCTGTCACCTTGGGGCTGAAATGTAGTTCGCATATGTTGGCACTTTTCTGGGGGTATATTAGATTACGTGTACAGCATATAGTCCAAATTGGCCAGAAACCAATTTAGTGCTCCCATAACCCGGGGTATTTCCAATATCGTAGCCTTGCATTGCCAGCACTGGCCGCCAAATTAAAACATGGACGTGGTTTCAACGCTTCAATTTTAGTCAATCACGGCTCCTTAGTGAGTTTTATTCGCGAATTCCGCGGGCACAGGAAGTTCTGATATGGGATGCACGGCATCTAGTTCATGTGGCTTGCACGCACCAGCATCAAGCTCACTGGGGGGTCCGAATTGTGCCCCTGTCTCATTGACAGCCATGTTGGGCGGAGACAAAAATTCTTCGTTCCCTAACACAGTGTCCTCCTTCTTTAGGCGAGAACGGCGGATAAACCAGAAAGCCAGGGCTGCGATTACCCCGCAGCCTATAACGGGACCAACCACTGCACCGGCAATCCAGGCTTTGCTTCCAGAGCTTTCAGAACCTGGCGCAGTGTCTCCAGAAGAGGCGGGGGTGGGGGTAACAGATGTCCGCGGTGTGGCAGTAGGAGTTAATGGCGTCACAGATGTTCTCGGTGTGGCAGTAGCAGGGTCTATTCATCAGGTGTTGGTCAATATCTTTAACCTCGATTCCATATAAAGTAAATCATCCGATGCTTACCGGTCGTTCGGAATATGGTGTCTGCAGTCCAGGAGCTGTCCTTATCCCAACAGAAATAATCCACTATTGCTGGGTCGGTGGTAGCAGACTCGTAAATAGTCATCAGGGCACAGTATGAATTCATAGCACGACTCCTATCATTAGAAAACCATCCGATAGTGTGATCATGGAATCATTACCAATCCATACTCGAATCACCACCACCCCTACTACCGGTGTAGTAAACTGTATCAGCATCACAACTTGTCGGGAAGTTACAGCCAGAGTTACTATCTGTGCAACATCGCCCGTATTCGCTCCAACTGAGGTAAGTCCGTCCTTTACCGCAAGGGACTTCCGACCCTACTATAAATGAGCACGTTGGGTATCGTATCCCAGCGGTTTATGGGAACTCACAGGTGCTGGAATCCGAATCCCAATGATATCCTTGAATACTGGGTGGTATCGTTGTCACAGCCAAAACGCGGCTTGCCTCGAGGAAGACCATTGCTAGAAATGAAGCACGGAGCATTTTGATGATCTTCGTGTAGACGGATTCAATGTAGAGAGTCAAGAATGGATGATCCTGTAGCCAAAGACACAGAAAGCCAGCGTTTTGGAAATAACTGCCTCAGGCAGAACAGAGTAGTTCTAACCTATCAAACCAACAAGGTAGCGTACACAAATGAGTAAATTTAAGTACAAAAAGAATCAAAATTGATTAGAGAAACAATACAGGCAGCCCAGCGAAATTAATTCTCAGAGGCTGAATGACCAACATGGGGGCTAGAAAGGTCTTGGCCCGACTTGTAACATGGACTGCTACAAGGTATATACGAAGTACGATGCTACATCATATATATGACACCACGATTTAGGGTTGAGCGAGTACCCAATGGCAGTCCCAGACAAAGCTCAATTTAAATGTGCTTGAGGGTCCATGAGTCATCTATGGTATATGCGCTTGGCATTGTTTCTAAGGTTGGTGGAAAGGCGGGGAAAAGATTAGCAATGAGCCAATCACACGTTGCCTTTCCAGCCACTTTGTTTGTCCTGATTTGCATAAACCCTGCCTCACCGATCAATTCACCGAAGCGGATTCTCTGTTCCTTTAGCTGTGCTGCCTGGTGGCTAGTAAGGCAAAGACCGTCGGAGATCTCATCCAGGGCTGGGTTTCGAGTCGTCACGAGAATCTGGCTGAAATTGTCTGCCATAGACACACCGTCGACAACCAGGGTGTAGAACCCTAGGCTGGCACACAGAACAGACAGGCCAAAGCCAGTGAAATACGGAACTAGAAGCCAGAGCGGCGAGTAACGATACACCAATTCGGTTTGGAAAGACGTACATTTAGCAGTGGACGTGGGATATACAGGCGATTGATTCCGATTGGCCTTGGCTACCAGGTAAATGCACAGTGCTAGTTATTTGACTGCTGCTCTGCGGTCGTAGCGGTAACTTTCAAGTATTAGCAAAGTTCCGCGAGTAGTAGTAACAGATTTCGTTTTGGCAACGCCTAATGTTGACCTCGGTATATTGTGTAGTATATTCCCTAATCAGCGTAACAGCTGTCGATTGTTAAAGCATTTGAGTAAGAATAAGACTCAAATCGATTCGTATCATAGATAGCATTTTAATAATAGAAATGACTATGCTCACTCAATAAATTTTGAGTGGTGGTGTCAAGCCTCTTCTTTCCCCACGTTTGTGGAGGAGATAATTGCCTCATATATTCATAAATGTAAAATCCCAAATTTCATGCAAGTTCACACCCTATAAAAGTACACCATACTTCTTATCTGTCGGCATAGTTAAATTTATTTTCTACAATGGGTGTGGTTTGATGTGGCTTAGTCGCTTTCACGGACAGAAGGCATTGTATATGCGGCATTTTTCTTGGAACCTCTTATTCGTATCTCCTTAATCGCACACCTTAGTCAAATTTCGCCATCTAATTGGCTCATTCCCACGTGTATTTTGACATGCATCGCTATAGGATTTGAATAGAGATAAGAAACCACAGTCGTAAATATCAAAAGAGCAATTGGTAGACCATAAAAACTGTGTTGCCCCCCGTCTATCTTACACCTACCTTGCCCCTCCCTACCTTACCAGGAGTTGAGTTAGCATAATCAGGATATCGGAATATAGAAAGCCCCGTTATGTCGACTAGTACTGATGATGAATCGTCAGAGGATCGCACGATGAATATCCAACCCTCGTCCAGTGCGGGAGGTGTCTTTTCCTCTCGCGTATCCCCACGCAGGGCTCCTACAGGTGGAAACAAGACTACAGATCCCAAGGAGATGGACTTGGAAGTCGCATCCATCTCGGACGGGCCTGAGATGGAGAAAAGGGACTTCCACAGCAAGCAGGTAATCGGGAATTGCCTTTCCTCCGTCACCATTAAATGTGCTGATTGTCAAACAGGTATTCAAAGGCTGGACACTGGCGTTGTAAGTAGCTCGATTCCAGAAGTCTCTCGGAGAGGTATTCTTCAATACTTACTCGAGGTTTCATCATTTATAGGCTCGCATATCAATCACTCGGCGTCATCTATGGCGACATTGGGACAAGCCCGTTGTATGTCTTCTCGTCTACTTTCAGCAGTGAACCGAGCCATGAGGATGTCCTCGGAGCCGTGTCGTTTATCATCTGGGCTCTTACCATTATGGTTACCATCAAATATGTTTGTATAATACTCTATGCAGATGATGAGGGCGAAGGAGGGACATTTGCTGTATACTCCCTCCTGTCACGATATGTAAGTGCTACACCAACCTCGCTTGACTTTTCACAGACATGCTCATATTACGCTCAGGCTAAACTCGTCCGACACGACCCTCGCCATACAAATCTCGTTAAAATGCAACGATACGACACAAACGACCTGAAAAAGCCGAACCTAATGACTCGTAATATCATGGAGCGAAGCGCATTCATCAAATGGACCCTCAAGATCATCGGCGCATTTGGCGTTTCACTCATTCTCGCAGGCAAGCGCTATCACCAGGATTCCCATTCAAGTCACTAATGATTGATTTCAGACGGAGTATTAACCCCTGCACAGTCTATTCTTGGGGCAATTCAAGGGTAAGCATAGCTTAGCTATAACATAGTACATCCGCACAAGTTAAGATTGTCTAGGATTACCGTCGTGAACCCAAATATCTCTTCATCCACCGCCGTCGGTGTATCATGTGCAATCCTCGTCTTGGTTTTCATTATTCAACCCTTTGGAACCAGCAAAATTGCAACCACCTTTGCTCCAATTGTTATACTATGGATGGTTTTCAATCTGTCATTCGGGATCTATGTAAGTTGGAAGCAAGAGAAATTGAAATTCCAAGAGGAGCAGTACTTATCTATTATCTCTATTCTAGAACCTGGTCCATTATGATGCGTCCATACTCAAAGCGTTCTCTCCCTACTTTGCGGGTTCGTTCTTGATGCGAAATGGGAAAGATGGATGGCTGCAGTTGGGAGGAATCTTGCTTGCCTTCACCGGTGTTGAGACACTGTTCGCAGACCTGGGAGCATTTAGCCAACGGTATGCTTACACGGTCGTGAAGACTAACAATGCTCATAGCCACTGACAATTGGTGTAGGGCAATTCGGATCTCTTGGCTCTTTTTCGTCTATCCGTGTCTTCTAGTGTCGGTTAGTTTTCTGATTTGGCCTACTGATCAGAGACAGATATTCTAACTACATCTCCCTAGTATATTGGCCAAGGCGCCTATATTAGTCGAGTGCCCAGTGCCTATGCTAACCCGTTTTACCTCTCTTTGCCACCTGGCATGATATATCCAAGCCTCGTGGTCGCAATCCTAGCGTGTATTGTCGCAAGTCAGGCTGTCATCACTGGATCGTTTCAGGTAGGTGAAAAATAGGGTGATTCCGAACTGGTATCTAACTTTTTCTAGTTGCTTTCCCAAATCATGAAGTTATCGTACTTCCCTCAGATTCAAACTTACCATACTTCAAAGACTGTCCATGGGCAAGTGTACATTCCTCTCGCCAACTGGCTCATGATGATTGGAAGTGTCATTGTGACAGCCGTCTACAATAATGTATGTGCTCTAAGAACTACATTTTATATTGATTTCACTGACCTTACTACAGACCACTGCCCTCGGTGAAGCCTATGGAGCATGCGTTATACTTGTCTCATTCCTCACTACCTGCATGGTGACAGTTGTTGCACTTATTGTGTGGAGGCTGCCCGTGTACTTGGTCTTGCCTGTGTTCCTAGTTTTCGCACTGTGGGATGGCATGTTCCTCTCGGCCGCCTTAAGCAAAGTTCCACATGGCGCATGGTTCACGCTGATGCTAGCTGCTGTTTTGACCTGCATTTTTGTCCTCTGGCGGTATGGAAAAGAGGAGCAGTGGAAAGCAGAAGAGTCCGATAATACACCTCTGTCCCGGACGACCGTGTTGAGAGAAAACAAGCTTCTCCTGCAGAATGGTTCAGAGAATTCTATCCTTACTCCGATCAGCGGTTTGGGGATATTCTTCGACAAATCTGGCATGTCGAATAACACGCCAAATGTTTTCCTTCACTTCATCCAAAAGTTCAACGCTGCGCCTGAGGTATCCGTTTTCCTTCATCTGCGATCCTTGTCCGTGCCCACAATCGCTCCAGAAGAACGGTATTCGGTCAATCGTTGCTACACATACAGCGTTGATCAGAACAAGCAAGCCATACCTAATTGCTATAGGCTGATTGTCCGCCATGGATATACTGATGAGATAGTCACACCTGACCTTGGGATCTTGGTTCACGATCTAATTCGGAGTTATCTAACCTCCCAAAATGATTCTAAATCACTAGAGAATTATAAGGAAAAATTGGATGCCCTTGATCGGGCGTGGAGCTCTCAGGTGATCTACATTGTCGGGAAAGAGCAATTAAAGGTTCCGGCCGAGACAAACATCCTTCGTCAACTCTTCCTCTGGGCATTCTTGTGGATGCGAGATGCTAGCCGAACCAAAGTTCAACACTTGAATGTTGAGACTGACAGGGTGGTGGAGGTTGGCTTTGTGAAGAAAATGTAAATCTTTCAGTGGCTTTTGAGACTAGGTTGTTGAATCGAAGAGATTCAGTGGACAAAGCTGGAAATGATATATCACGTGAGCTTAGCTGCAACAGCCAATCAGACACAATGTATATAGTCTAACCTAATTTGGAATAATGGGAGATATTGACTTTGATAAGCTCTCCGCTCCGAGGTCCGCTCCACAATCTGCCATAAACATGAACATGAACCTCATTCCAGCTCTGTGTTTGATTGGAGTTGGCCGATAGACTGTGCTGCCACACACTTCTCCAAAAAATACAGTGTCCTCACCATGATCAAGGCAATCTTCTACAGTAAATTCGACACAATAGAGGGTAAGGAACTTCAATACCATGATAGACCTTCAATTCGATACTGACTACTGTTATGCAGGTCCCAAAGTTGTCCACCAAGTCCCCGACGGAGCCATCGTACCCACCCCCACAGCGCCCTCACAACCACCCTTCCTCACATTCTCCGATGTTTCCTTCTTTGTGATCCCCCGCCAGGAGCTCTGTGGAAACCTGTTGCAGGTATGCACAAACGGATATCGTATTCTGGGTTACCCAATTTGCATGAAGTCAGTGCGGTATGACCGCAACGAATTCATCTTCAACTTCTGTATAGTCCTGGCCGAGGAAGACGACTTCAGCACGTATAAGAGCGTGGTGCAGAAGCTAGCAGACCTAATGCATGGTCTGGAAGAGCAAAATGGTTTCTTGTCCCGCGATTTCTCGAAAAGTGGTGAAGGGAAGGTGCATAGTCTCTGTGAGATGTTGATGGAGGACTTGAACAATTATTGCGAGTGCATGATTCCCATTGGTATGTCCATGGACCCGTTTAGCATGATTCCTCTACTAACTATTCTATCCAGACGAATTAAACACTCTGAACATCAAGCTTTTCCCGATATATCCCTCTCCCCCACCCGTCAAGGCCTGGCAAGTGCCGCTTTTCACGTTGCGATACCAGGCCTTCATGGATGAAAACTGGGACTTGACCATGCAAAGGGTATGTGAAAGATGACACTACATCTATGGCTAGAAACACAACAGCTGAACCCTGTCAGATCGTACCACATATCAACGGCGTCAACAGTGTCCGCATCATCTCCGTCCTAGCCGACACAGACTTCTCCCTCACTTGCCGTGCTCTCCGCCACCTCCTCTACTACGGCTGCCTATTTATCCTCGACATATTCTCCTTCTCCGCCATATACGCCCTAACTGCTCAATTCAGCACAACAATAGCATCCGACGAAGCAATGCAACTAGAATGTGCCCGCTACGTAAACCTCCGCTTTGCACCACACCCACCAATCGGCCCAGACTCCCCTCTCCCCGCAACCCTAGCCCGATCCCCAAGCGCCAACGGCAGCACAGGAACAGCACCCCTCTCCAGCTCCCTCACCACAGACCCAGCACCAAGCCTTACACGCGAGGAATCCCGCTTCGACGCCGAAGAAATCTGGCCCCTCCTAGGCCCCGAAGAAAACCCCCCCCACCACCACCACCACCACCACCACCACCACAACATCCGCAACCGCGCTCCATAAACCAGCGCTCGTCGACGGCGTCGGTCTAGTCGAGCTGTATGCAGGTCTAAAACAAGGCCAGAGCGTCAAGCAATGGTACGCAGCGCACAGCCGTGCCCTAGCAAACATCGACATCCGCCGCTTTATCACTTTCGGCGTGATAAAGGGCTTCCTGTATCGCGTACACAAGTATGCATGCGCAACAAGTCAACCTGCGCCCCCGCCACGCGCTTCCTCGTTCACGCCGACAGGGCTCTCGTCGCGCGCGACTACGGGAACTAATACCCCTTATGCGGTCTCGAGTGTGTCAGAGGATGCTCCTATCTCGGCGGCTATGAGGGGAGAATCCAATCGTGAGCGGGCTGGGTCCGGGTCGTTGATGAGTGGGAGTCGGAATGGGAATGGGAACGGGAGTGGAGGAGCACCGTCGGCGTTTTGGGAGGAGGATGAGGAGGTTGTTGGAGATGAGGCACTTGGGAAGTATCTTGATGGTACGCATTGCTTTGATCAGGTTTGTACGGAGTTGGAGATGAGTGAGAGAGAGTTGACGGCTAGATTAAAGAGGTATCCTTGGGAGGTACTAATTCTTCATAGATGATTCTGTATTTTGTTTTTTGTTTTGTATTGTTGGAATTGATCGATACCCTATGTTTTTTATCATTTTGGCGTTGACGTGGTTGGAAATATATATTGAGGTGCTACAACATCATGTAGTGTAATCCCAATGAAAATTTGAAAATCGAAGATTGGAGAATTTAGTTTCTTTGTAACCCTACAGCTCATAGGTTAAGAATAAGAATACACAGACGTACATCGTCGCATCTAAGCATATACGTAGCTAGATGCATGTGAAAACGATCCAGTGTGTATCTTCAAGCGGACTGCATAGCCACGTCAGGGGGTTCAACATTTGATGTGTGAAAAATAAAAAAAAAGAGGTATCCGCTAACGCCACGCCAGTACATCATGCATTCGTATCGTATCGTGCGGGAAATAAATCAAAAACAAGGTTGAGGTGGCTCAGAGGCAGCCAAAGGACAGAAGACGCGTCGAGTGATAGAAACTCGGAAGAGAGCGGAGAGGAAGGAAAATCTACTCTTCGTCCCAATTCTCAAGCTCGGCTTTCTCGTACTCAGCCATAACCTCTGGGTCGAAGATCGATTCTCCCTCGGAAGGAATGGTAGTCTTGATGTCGTCAAAGATAGGCAGGAATGCCTCGTTCCAGCGACGACGACGGTCCATGACGATCTTTGCTGCGTCTCCGACAGCAGGACGGGAAACTCCCGCAGTACCAGCGACGTGGCTGCCGCCGCCTGCACCACCAGGACGGTGCTTGGGCTGGGCACCCTTCTTGCTCTTGCCCATAGTGCGGGTGCGCTTGAGATAGGCCTGTTGGACCTGAGAGTCGAGGTCGTCTTGGATGGTAGTAAACTCAAGCATGGCCATGTGCTCCTGCGCAATCTTTAGAATGCGAGCTTTTCGTGCATTGTTGGTGACGATTTGCTTCTTCAGCTCGCTTTGGAGTAGGCGGAGTCGTTCGGCAACCTCATCATCGTAGTGAGCATCGTAGTCTGGGTTATCATCTGCACCGAGGAAACCGATGAATCGTAATTCGGCCTTGGCACGTTCATCCAGTTGGGCATGATCCAGCTTTGCGACGGAAGTTTTGAAGTCGTTTGGATCTGCGTCGCGGAAGGTAGTTGCAGCAGGAAGAGGTTTGGTTTCACTCTTGTTCTCCTTCTCAACACTGGGTTGATCGATGTCCATTGCATCTCCACCCAATCCACTCACACTACCAGTATCTCCATTTGCGGTTGGGTTGGAATCTTCGGGCAAGGTACGGTGCTCGTAACGCAGGAGAGAGCAGAGTCGGCTGAGGAGAGGTCCAACCGAGATTTCGTTGGTCTCGGCTTTATCGTCAGTCAGCTGTTCAATGCTGCCACGACCTTGATTCAAAGGCAGCTGGTCCTTGTCATCCTGACTCGAGTCATAGGACACTCCATCCTCCTCCGCCCAAATTTGACGATAGTTTTTCTTTCCACGACGGGGCATGATGAATGGGGTAGTACGATCACCCTGTGATAGGTCAGCTTATTTGACATAAAAGTAGCTGCAATTGACTCACCCTTTCTTTCAACCAGGCAATGTCCTCCTCGGTAAGAGGCCGGACGTAAGGCTCAATGTAAGTCTGGAAAGTATTCGCGCTGACTTGGTTGGAAGGTTTGGCGTTGCTGAAGTCCTTGTCAGGAGCCACACCAGCTGCCATGTGGGCAAGATCGGTCTTAGGGAAGTGGGCAACACTGTAAATCTCTTTCTTCTCATCGTCCGTCATGCCTGGGAGAACATCGCGAATGTCGTAAATGGTCGGGTCATCAAACTTCAGCGGGTTTTCGCCAAAGACTTGGATTTGAGGAATTGCAGGTTGGGGCTCAGGTTGGTGGGAATCGGCACTGGTTTCAGACCCGGGGGTCCCGGGGGGGGGGCCGTCGCCAGCAGTGGTCGTGCCGTTGGGGGACATCATCGATGGAGGTGAAAGCGAGGAGCTTTCATCTGATATCGCATTCTTGGAGTTTTTCGATGCTGGAGAAGCCGCTTCTGATGGTTAGTGAAGGTTTAACAGTGGGGGAAAGTGAAAGAAGATCATAGTTGTGGAGATGGGTCCGTAAAAACAAAGAGTGGGAAGAAAGCGCCGGGTTGGATCTCTTACCCCCTTCAACCTTAGTCTCAGCTCCATCCTGACGCGCTACCTCATGTGCGCCATGATTTAATGGCCGCTCCTCCTTTCCACTTGGGCGCTCTTTCCGCTTCTTCAGCTTCCCACCCTTATGAATATCGTCATCCTCCTCGGTTTCACGTTTTAACTTGGAGCGATCTCGAACTTCACGATCAAGCTCCTGATCTTCCACTTCTTTGCGTTTTTGAGACATCTCGCGCATTCCAGCATTGCAAACCTCGCCCCGAATATCGGCCATGTCACTAAGGCCCTTCAGGTGCTCCACCAATGTCTCAAGTGTTTTCGAATCTGGAATGTTCTGCGCGGATACCAGATCCAACACATCGGAGTATTGGACACTAGCCAAGTCAATGTGTTTGGTGACATCATTCTCCAAATAGCTTTGGATGGGTATTGATGGTACAGTGGGAGCACTAGCGCTGGACGGGGTGGTATTGCGGCTACGCGACTGGCGCGCATCGCGGCCTTTGCCTTTGCCTTTGTATGCGGATGGCATGGTGCTTCTTCAAACCGATAATCGGATGAAGGGGAAAGAGGGGATGAAAATTGAGACACCAAAGACAGTATCAACGAAAAGAGAGATTGGTCGACAGAAGATCCTAGGTGTGGATGGGACTAGACAGACACATGCTGTCGTTGGTCACTGGGGGCGAAGAAGAAGGAAAAGAGGTTGAATATCCCCCAAAGTGCCTAGTCATGAGCTAACGCAGATACAGAGCCAGAGATCCTGTCAAACACGGATGAATTATGACTTTCCCAAAGGTGAATTGATGGTTGGCGGTCGCCGTCGGCCAGAGCTATCCACGTGATGGCGATACGACTATCATCACGTGCACTATCTTCATTATCGGTTCCTGAGAACACTGGGGAATGAACCTCTATTCTCAGGGCCTGGGTATGTGCAGGCTTTGAGATGATTCAATTGTCATTCTGTACTATATTACGAACTATACAGCGTGCCCCTCACCAGGTGACGGCTGACATATGGCCTCCGGGAAATGTTGACACACATCTTATTCTGGCATTCTGCGGAGAGAAAATCACACAGTCGGCTACTCCTACCCCATTCTGAGGGATGAGCATCAGAAAGTAATCCAGAGCTTTTATGAATTGCAAGCGTTGAAGAATTACTATTTATAAAACAACCTCGCTAAATCCTCATGCCAAGTACAAAAGCTTGAAAAGTTGCCTGTTGATGATCATCTCCACAAACGGTCTACCGCGAACGGCCATGTTTAGCGAAGTATACAATGCAGACTATGCCCTCGGTCATTTTTACTTGTTTACTCGTTCACGGATATTTCTTCGAAATGTGAAACTTAGTGTAATTTAGCCAAGATGTTTTGCCTCTTGCCTCGTGGTTGGAACCAGGCTTATTCTACATTCTTGTGACGGTCCCGATTGACTCTCGCATTCTTCCGCCCCAGAGCTCTAATTAGCAGGATGTATGGGATGCTTCAGGGCTGAGTATCGTCTCAAATGTCATTGCCTAAAATAATAGTAGTTGCCATTTTCAAACTATTTCATATTCAACTTGTTTCCCTTACTTACTAGTATGCACACACCTTCCTCACTGGTCTTCAACATCTAGACTCCAGTATATCTTTTACTTGGCATTAATCTTCACTATTCACTTGAACACAATATCAAGCATCATGTCAGCTGCTACCATGTCTACGAGAACTGATTCGGCGGGTAAAGTGGCTACACTTTGGGCAGGTGAAGAGCAAGCTTCGAATTCTACCTCACCAGTTGAAGTAAGTATACCTTCTTCATTCATAATTTGACAACAGCCCCCCGGGCTGATCCTAACTCGCCTAATTGTATAGGAGAATGTCGCCTATCGGTTTGTTCTCGATCGCAAGGTTCAGACGATATCAAGCAACAGCATTCCCGAGGACGGATTAGTATCAGGCCTCTTGTTTGTACCTAGTCTGGATCCGCATGATCCGTGCTATGACATTACCGCTTCGTCTGTGCCGCCAAATGTGACCCGCTATGAAGATGTGTCAGACTTTGGATACTCCTTAGTTGGCCTTGCTCCATGGGTAACGGCCGAATGTTCGCTATCGTTCCTCTCTGCCGCCCAAAAGGTCGGCACGCATGCTATGGTGTTTTTTCAGCCGTCGGACAACGAGACCAGCTTACCACCTGACTCAGACAACTCTCGTTGGGCAATCAACGACGGAGATAAATGGAGAATGGACAACAATTACCCAGTATATGCTATTCCAGGGCCAGCTGGAATCTCATTGATCAATGATCTCTCATGGTATTCAGCTGAGACACCAGAAAAAGAGAACTTGATGGAGGACTTTATGATACAGACCAAGACTGGCCGATTGTTTGCTAGGATTGAAACTGGTAGGCCACGAAAATGTGTCACTATCCAAATCTATACTCACATATCGTAGGCGAAGAAACTACACCGGCTACGAGCGTTTGGGGTTTTGTACTTGCAATTGCAGGAACAGTCCTGATACTAAGCATCCTTCTAATCATTGTTTATCGACTTGTCCTGCGCAAGAGACGGGCTCAGCTCCAGAGACGTGTTAATGCAGGCCAAATCGACATCGAGGCTTTGGCATTGAACCAAATGATGGCTCCTCAAGAGGTGGTTAACAAAATGCCACTTTATACATACTTGGAAATTGTCCCTCCAACAGAAGCAGCTCTTCCACAAAATACCTCATCGGCAAATCTAATACAGCCCGATACTGGCGAAAAGACCAACTCGCCGTTGCTCAACGAAGACAATCATGCCCAAGACAATGCTGGCATCCAGAAACCAGAAGCAGCGATGATAAAACCTGGACATGATGATTCTCCCAGAAGCAAATACCGTCTGAGCTACACCCAAACAACTTGTGCTATCTGTCTCGACGATTTCGTTGCTGGGTCATCTACGGTCCGCGAACTACCGTGTGGACACATATTTGACTCAGCTTGCATCGATCCATTCTTGACCCAGAACTGCTGCCTTTGTCCTCTATGCAAGAAAACCGTCTTGCCAGCGGGCTCGTACTATATCTCCGTGACCAATGAAATGGTCGAACAAGAGTATCTTTCGAGGCGCTCTTGAATACAACACTGCTATTCCTTACTTTATTTTTTGAGTTTTCATTTTGGAAGATTGTGCATTCTATGCCAGCATGGAGGGAGCGAGAATAATTAGTTGCATTTACCAAGCATGGTGACTTGATGATGTTAATGCTTTTTGTATGATATTTTGATAGCGATTGAGTATCTGGAGAATATATCTCGAAATCAAACAAGTTGGATCAAAAATTTACAATTATAGTACAGTCTCTGTCCTTGAAGACTTGAAGAAACCGATGGGGTTTACCACTACTACTACTAACTTACTCCGTTTCAGTAGTTAACTATGTCTGTTTTTTCTTCTAACCATTGGTCTATAATATGGACCGCAGGATAAATACGTAAGGGAAAAGCATGGGAAAGAATAATACTTGAAGAAGTGTCTTTCCATTAATAGCCCTCGATTTTCATTCAATACTGCCCAAATAAGAAAATGAACAGAACTCACACCAGGGCTCGCCTGACCCATCAGTAGGGTGCGTTGGTCAATGCTCACATATTTGCTGCCTGGGGCAAGAACATGAGACCGACACCTGATATTTAAGGCATACATTCAGTTAGCCCCGTGATTGGCTGCAGTGGGTCAACTCGCTAATCGCTAGCGTCCCACACACAACCTCTGCCTCTAGACGTTTTCCTCCTCGAACTTTTTGCGACAACGACAACCGACGACCTCGTACAGCCGACAAGGTACGTTTGATCATCTTCCATTTAATCCAATCTCAACCGCCAGTGCATTTCTCTGACCTACAACCGTCCAGATGGGTGCCCTCAAGTACGTGGAAGAAATCCAGAAGAAGAAGCAGTCCGATGTGATTCGCTTCCTGCTGCGCGTCCGATGCTGGGAGGTGAGATAAACCCCTTCGCCCCTCGATTGCCTAACATCTCCGCCGAGCGCTCGTGAGCGTTGCCTTAGGATATGCCGTTTTTTTGTGGTATTGCTAGGCGGCTTGAAAAAAGTCATTCGGCGGAAATGATTGTGGCACGCAAGAAAACCCTTTTGGGCTTCATGTGTCTTGCTATACACTCGTTGAACTTTGCTGAGAGTGCATAATATAGCTCCGCCAGCTGAACGCCATCCACCGTGCCTCGCGCCCTTCGCGCCCCGATAAGGCCCGTCGTCTCGGTTACAAGGCCAAGCAGGGTTACGTTATCTACCGTGCCCGTGTCCGCCGCGGTGGCCGCAAACGCCCTGTCGCCAAGGGTGCCACTTTCGGTACGAATTTTTCCTGTCGAATACAGATTTTCTGTGGATCTGTGGGAGTTGAAGGATTTTTTGACTAATGTGTGATTGTGTGAACAGGCAAGCCCACCAACCACGGTGTCAACCAGCTCAAGTACCAGCGTGCTCTCAAGTCCACCGCTGAGGAGCGTGTTGGCCGCCGCGCTGCTAACTTGCGCGTCCTGAACTCCTACTGGATCAACCAGGACTCCACCTACAAGTACTACGAGGTCATTCTCGTCGACCCCCAGCACAAGGCTATCCGTCGTGATGCCCGCATTAACTGGATCTGTAACCCCGTCCACAAGGTGAGTTTGGCTCAAGATTTGACTGCAATGCTCAAGAACTTTGCTGATCAGTTCTTTCTTTCTAGCACCGCGAGTCCCGTGGCCTCACCGCCACTGGCAAGAAGTCCCGTGGTATCAACAAGGGTCACCGCTACAACAACACCAAGGCTGGTCGCCGCCACACCTGGAAGCGCCAGAACACCCAGAGCTACTGGCGTTACCGTTAAGTGCGATAGTGCACTTTCCCAGTGGTTTCGGTTGGAAAATGTTGGTTACGGCATGTGGTCATTTATTGAAGCACTTCTTTCCCAGACAGTGTTCCCAACGCTGGGTACAACTTTAATACAGGCCAGCCGGTTCTGTTGTTAGCCAAAAAGCCATCTTGTTCTATTTTCAATTCCCCTATTAACGAAGTATGACTGGTTCAACTCCATGCACTGGTATTGAAGATTTCGTAGATTTGAATTAGTGTAATTTCGTAATAGTTTCATGGATGTACATGTCTATTGTGAGATTTGACTGATTTGCATATCTTTGTGCGGCCCCGGGGGCCAAACCGCCGTTAGATAGTACATAGTGTTTTAGCGGATCGCCCACAAGGAGTCTAGTCTACTTGTGGCCGGAAGCTAATACATATGGTTTGTGAAAATTGGGGATCTCTATACCCTAACTGGTGTCTTTGATTAACGATCATCGGGATAGGCGTTGTCCCACAAAAATAGATCCGTCGCCTGCGATTTCAGGCGGCGAATCCATAAATAGAAATCATGAGCCTGAGGCATGAACCACTTCCTACCCCCGGCCGCTTTCCCAATCCGTCTACAGACTATGAAATGCAGTTGTAACGATCCATCACTCTTCTATTGGACCTCAAGGTAAGTTAGCTCTTTATTTGGTGAGACTTGACTTGCTTACTGAATGCCCATCCCTGGAATAGATCAACCTGTCATTTACCAAACAAAGAAGCACAGCTGAGGTCGCTTTACTCGACTGCTTTACCCCCATTCCGTCCTCCACGATCTACTCGCATGTGTCTGGCACGAAGAACAAGCTCCACGAGCTGGATACCACACTGGAGAGGTTAAATTTAGTCAAATCAAACCCAAGAAAGTTGATGCGCCTCCATGCCGTCCCGGTTTGAGCGTCATCCGCCTATCCCCCCGAGCTCAACTTCTGGCACCGCCACCATTCCACTACACCCTTCTCAAATATCTGGTCTGGAAATCAGCCCACGACGCCTAGTTCGGCCTCGAGATGCTTCGATCGTGCCCCCGTCAAACGGCAGTATGCCCAAGAGTTCGTCCCACCGAGGACATTCACGATCGATCAGCAATCCGTTCGCTGGGTTTGGGCGCAAACGAGACAAGACGCCCTCCAAGCATGCGATCTGGGACTCTGACTCTGACGACGATGATGATGTAACCTATCCCTTGGAGCCCGAGTCGTCGAGTCCCCGGAAAGGTGCAGCACCTGGAAATGATATCGCCGAGGGAAAGTGCCAGACGTGTGATGCTACTGTACGGTGGCCACGGCACTTGAAGGTGTTTAGATGCACCGACTGCTTGATGATCACAGACCTCGAGCCGATCTCTCATGAAACAAAAGATAATCCCCCACAAGGATCTCAGGGTGGGGCGTCCAAGTTGGCAAACAAAGGTAACACCGCCAGTGCTAGTCTCGCTTCCTAAATTTGTAGAAGATGCTGACTTTTCACCACAGTGTTTCCTTTGACGGTCAATCAAACCCGTGGTATGATCGGAGGGTGTCTTAATATGTATTTCGATAGCCTTTTGGACAATGGTTCTCGGTCATGGGTGCCGCCTAACGACGACAGAAAGAACAAACCGCTGCCTGATCTTCCACCAATGCAGGATCATGCCTCTGGTTCAAACAATCTCTCACCCCCGCGCACTGAGGGTTCTCGGGGCCGCAGTGCTTCCCATTCTAGCGAACGGGAAAGGTTGGCGGCATCAAAAGAGAACTCGGGCTACTTAACACCACAATCCGTTCGCTGGGAAGGCAATGATACACCCGTCAGAGTCCGAGCAAATTCAGATCTCCGATCATCCCCAAAGCTAGACCGCGGCCCGCAAGGTGTCTCACAAGTTGGGAACCCAGAGTTTCAAAGTTGCGACAATCGGACACAGATTTTCAAACGGCTGGAAAATACCATCGCCACTGCATTCAAAGGCTGTGATTGCCTTAACGAATCTTTCACCACGTATCCACATCCTCAATCAGATCGATCAGCCAGTAGTGGCAATCCGTCGAGAATGAAGATAGAGCCGACCACAATGCCCCAACCATCGCATGACACTTCTGTCTTTGAACCGGATGCCAAAACTCTTCTTTTGGGGGATTTGACTGAGAACTCCTCTTGGTGGATGAACGAATGGGCCGAGGCTGAAGGACAAAACCCCGCGTATTCCAAAGAGAAGAGCACCCCAAAATCTCGGATGGTATCATCGCGAAGTCCTCGGATCAACTGGACCGAGGTAGCTCAGTGGTATCATTCGATTTTTTCTGCAGGGAGTTCTTGGACCGAGCTATGGGCTGCCAAAAAACCCGACCCGACACGATCAGAAGCGGATTTGATCCGAGCTAAGAGATGGGCGTCCATTGACCCGTCCTTGATTGGGAGACAGATCAGCGAGTCTCGTTTACACTTACAACGGGCACTGTTGAAAGCTACCGAGGCCGTCCTCAAGCGCCCGCGTCGTGTTCTGAAGAAGCCAGAAGACACCAGGTTCTTGTTTATATTGTTAGCGAATCCTATCTTGTCTTCACCTGGGTCGTATAGCCAGCATACATCAGCCACACCGACCACACCGTCTCATCGAGACGACAGACGCCCCTCGCACCCAAAAGACCCTCCGAAGTCGGCAAACCGAGACGGAAAGCCCTCACACAAAGCCTTGCCCAAAGCCCCTGCTCGCCCAGAGGGTCCCAGTCACCACTATGGAATTATCAAACGACTCCTGGGACTCATGTCCAACTTGCCCAATGATTGCCATCACTACTTCGTGTCTTGGGCGTCCCGTTTCTCTGTCAGACATTTTGAGCGACTGGTAGAACTTGTCGGAGGATTTCTCACTTACCGCTTGAGTCGCCAGCATGGGCGAAAACGCCATCAAATTCCTCAAGATGGAGATGACCTAATACCGAGCTTTGCCAGTGCTTCTGGAAACACTGCTGCGGAGCTGCACGCTGCGATAAATCGAGGCAACACGAACAAGAAATCTGGGAAAAAAACCGAAGACCCCATAGTATACGCCGAGGACTGGCAGATCAGAGCGGCGGCGAGAGTAATGTCGCTGTTCTTTACGGCTAACATATCCGCTGCAACGAGGAAATCTGATGGAACCCCGCGCAGTCTTGAAATGCCCAAAAACCCAGGCCCTCGTCAAGGACATATGATTCCGATCAGTACATTTTACAACACATTATTGGACTATTCGGATCTAGTGACGGACTTCGAGACTTGGGAAGCTAAAGTCACGAAGTTTTCGTTCTGTCAGTATCCGTTCCTTCTTAGCATCTGGGCCAAAATCCATATCATGGAGCATGATGCACGTCGTCAAATGGAAGTCAAAGCACGCGATGCGTTTTTCAACAGCGTACTAAATCACAGTGCGGTTAGTCAGTACCTCGTGTTGAAGGTACGACGCGAGTGTTTAGTCGAAGACAGCCTCAAGGGAGTGAGTGAGGTTGTTGGTACTGGCCAAGAAGAAATCAAAAAGGGTCTCCGGATCGAATTTTCGGGTGAAGAAGGCATTGACGCTGGTGGCCTGCGGAAGGAATGGTTCCTTCTGCTCGTCCGAGAGGTCTTTGACCCGCTTCATGGTAAGCATTTTCTGATCTTAGGTGTCAAGTGATCGGCTAATCAAAATAGGCCTCTTCATCTACGATGATGATTCGCAGTATTGCTACTTCAATCCTTATTGCTTTGAGTCATCCGAGCAATTTTTCTTGGTTGGGGTTCTTCTAGGTCTCGCCATTTACAACTCCACCATCCTTGATGTTGATCTTCCGCCGTTTGCGTTCAAGAAATTGCTGTCATCGGCGCCGCACGCCAGCGGGCCACAAGCGGCTACCTCCTTGCGTTCGCCCTTCAAATGCACTCTAGAAGATCTTGCCGAGTACCGGCCAGCTCTCGCCAAAGGACTCCGGGGTCTACTAGAGTTCGAAGGCAATGTTGCCGAGACATTCTGTTACGATTTCGTTGCTCAGGTCGATCGCTATGGCGAGGTCATCAGTGTACCGCTCTGTCCAAATGGCGAGAATCGGCCGGTGACCAACTCTAACAAACGTGAGTTTGTGGATTTGTATGTCAAATATCTGCTAGATACAGCTGTGGCTCGACAATTCGA
Organism: Penicillium fimorum; assembly: GCA_028828255.1. NCBI lineage: Eukaryota > Fungi > Ascomycota > Eurotiomycetes > Eurotiales > Aspergillaceae > Penicillium > Penicillium fimorum. The sequence continues at coordinate 4,322,010 of JAPWDS010000003.1, read as the reverse complement.
ACCTTTCAAGCGTGGTTTCTTCACGGTTTGCGGTGGCAATGCGCTATCACTGTTCCGACCAGAAGAGATTGAAATGCTAGTCCGCGGCTCAGATGAGCCACTCGATGTCAGTTCTCTCCGGGCCGTGGCCACCTATGACAACTGGTCGCACCCACAACCAGAGTCTGTCCCCGTGGTGCGATGGTTCTGGGACTTCTTCGAGAAATCGCAACCTCAAGCGCAGCGCAAGATCCTGTCATTCATTACTGGCAGTGATCGGATCCCAGCCATGGGGACTACAAGTCTTATCATCCGTCTTGCTTGCCTAGGAGATGACTGTCACCGTTATCCAATTGCCCGTACATGTTTCAACACGCTGGGCCTTCACCGCTATCCCACACGTGAGAAGTTCCACCAGCTGCTCTGGGATGCAGTTGTAAATAGCGAAGGATTTGGCTTGAAATGATTTGTTTACTACTCAGAACTTGCGTTGGGGTGTTTGGGATTTTCTATAGACGCTGGACGTTGATTTCGGAGTGGGTTGCTTTTGTTTTTGCTTTTGCTTTTTCATCCTGCCATGGCGTTGCTGGTACTGTTATGCCTCCCTTTGTGGATTGCACACGAGGTTTTGTGTCTTCTTATTGATCCAGTCTGGATGCCTGAGGGGGTCTCTTTGACATTTGCCTTCTTGCACGTTGTATTCTAGCACCATCCTACTCTGCTAAGAACACAGTACACTTGATAATACACCATAAATCCCTCAACACAACAACTCCCCAGCCTTCCACAACAGATAAAAACAACTCGAATTCCCCCACCACCACACCCACGCCCTGGTCCAACTCCACGTAGGATGGTCCACAAAAATATAAACACCCCCATAAACAACCCGCGCGATAGTATACGACAACGCCGCAGCATTAACCTTCTGCGCGGGTACACCAGCCAACGACGCAAACAGCACGCCAGCAACCAGCAATGGGAAATTCTCCACCGCATTAGCATGCGCCGACTCATTGCGCTTCAGCATGTCCAGCTGTTTACGCGTGATCTTGCCTTCGCGTACAGCGGTCTCGCCGTATTTGGTTAGGTCTTCGCGCGGCGAGACTTGGTGGTCGATGCCGTACCATTGTTTTAGGGTGCGTGAGGAGAGGAGGCCGTAGGCAAAGATGAAGTTGGATATTAGGAATATGGGGCCGTGGTTTGGGGTCGGGTTTAGGGAGGCACGGAGGCCTAGGGTTGTTAGGAGGGATGCCATTGGATGGATGGATGTTGGTGGATTGGGGGTTTGTGTACGGAGTATGTAGGAAGGAATTGAGGGTCGTTGATATAAGCAATCGAACTAAAATCTCACCTCTCACCTCATGTCTTCGATGTCATTGGTCATTAAGTCTCAATGCTCTAAAATTAGCAAGCCTATGACCATGCTCTTTCTAAAATCCAGTAGAATAATTATGGGATGGTTTGGTCAAAGGTCTATATATAGTGTTCGTTTCATCTATGTACCTTCTCTATATACCATCCAACCCGATGTATTTACAAGCCAAAATGCAAAGAGACAGCTAACGGTACAAGATACCCTTAACCATCTCACCAATCGCCAAACAACTCGTCAAACCCGGGCTCTCAATCCCCAACAAATTGATAAACCCAGGCAAACCCTCTTCCTCCCGAATAATAAAGTCTTGGAATCCCTTACCCTCATTGACAGCACCACCCCTCCCCAATTTCGGACGAATACCACAGTAATCCAACGCAATAGCATCGACATCGACACCAGGCAGATAAGCCTTGATCTCCGGCAACGCCTGCTCCAAACGCGCTGCGGTCGGCACCAAATCATCAGGACTATCCACCCACTCAACATCGGGCCCAAAACGAATACGCCCACCCATATCAAGCGTCAGATGTGTACCAAGTCCACCAGTCCCTGGCAAAGTCACCGGATAAACCAAAACCGAAGTCTTCGGCCTAGACGCCGCATACGAGAAGTACGTGCCCTTAGCATAATGCGGAACAAAATGGCGCTCTTGCGGGAGGAGCATGTTACTAATAGCACAAGCACCATGACCGGCACTATTAATCAGCGTCTCAGCGGTAAACGAAGTGACCGAGCCATCCTCATCTGAGACGGCAGTAATCTTATACCCGCCGCGACCACCGTCAATCGCTTCCACGCTTGTTACGCGTGTCTTGAATGCAATATCACCTCCACGCTCCTCAAAGTCGCCCTGAAGGTACGTCATCAGAGAGTGACTGTCCACGATACCGGACGTCTCGCTCTCGATAATGCCTGTGTCCGCCTTGACGTCTGGTTCGCGCTGCTGCGCTTCCTCACGTCCCACCAGCCGCGTCGGTGCGTCGCCGAGCCTTTGTGCGTGCGCGTGTATTTCCAGACATGCTTCCCATTGGGTGGGGGTCTGCGCTACGATCCATTTCTTCGTGTTGAGGTGGGGGATGTTGTTTTGCGCGCAGAGGTCGTAGAGGAGGTTGCGGCCGCGGATGCAGAGGCTTGTTTTAAGGGAGGTAGCTGGGTAATAGAGGCCGGCATGAATTACCTGGTAAGGGGTTAGTTTGGGTTGTATATTGTCTATTGCCAAATGCTGGGGTATGCATACCTCGGAGTTGCGACTGCTCGTCTCTGTCCCTGGTGCGTCGTGTCGCTCAAGTAGGATTGTTGACGTGCCTTCGCGAGCTGCGAGTTCGCGTGCCGTCGCAAGACCGACAACACCTGCGCCAATTACCTTTCATTCGGATTAGCATTGGGTCTGTCTTGGATCTCGGAGGTGCACTGTACCGCATGTGTGAAGTCCGCATTGGTAGGTCGGGTGGTGGAAAAGCAGCGGTTGGTAAGCTTATTTTTAAGCTTAAAATGCTTAAGCAGAGCAGCACGTGCAGACATGTCGGAGCCTCGGGAAGCAGTTGACCAGCAATCTGCGAAGAACTTTGGAAAGAACACTCCCCGCGGCCTCGGGAGAACAACCTCGGGTACGCATGACGCGATCCCGAGAACTGATCACGCCAACTCAAAAGTATTTGACCCCTGGAACTGTAAAAGTATAAAAGTATAAAAAGTCTGTAATATCATTCATTCATTTGACATCTATAATTAGGGAAAAGACTCTAGAATCTGGCTAAATATGGACAAAGATACAAAGGAAATTTGCTGTTCGATATAGACATGAAAGAAAATGAAGGCAATTGTTCCCAACAAAGACTCGGAGTAAATATTTAACTGACCATACATCTCATCAACTAACCCCGTCCCATTGTGAACCCATCCTACCCCATTCATTACAACTGTACCACTTCATGTCCATCAACTAACCCATCTAAACACACACCTATCTAAACAAGATGTCTTTAAGTATGTTCTCTCACCTGGATGGCACCAACATTCCCGAGATCGACACGAAGGAATTCGTACACTGGGTAACAGTAGACTTCACCAAATTCGGCGGACGAACCAAGCCCAACAGCGGCGAGAGCATGATGCGTCTTATGGCCGAGCAGTGTCGGTCCGGAGTAGCCACCATTACATCTATGCCTCAGCATCATAAGCAGAAATGCTGCCTCTCTTTACCGGTTGTAGGAGATGCCGAGCTTGGTCGTGTTCATATTCTCTGGCGTGCGGCTGAGATAGCGGATGAGCATTGGGGGGAGATTGTGGCTGGTAAGGAGACGTTGGATACTAAGCGGATTCTGGGGGATTCGCCATGGTGGGCTCAGAATAAAGTCAATGGGGAATAGTATGTTGGGGCTTATTCGGCCGATCAAAGAATTAATGTAACCATATCGAGCGAACAGAATAGAAATAACAACCAAACCGCTGGAATATATTGCTTTTGCCAATCCTAGTCGAGACATCATCACTCAACATCCATAAGAACATCACTCATTATGTATAAAATATAAGAGAACTGCTTCACACTCCACTTCCCAGAGTCCTTGAGAAGCGAAGCATAATCAAGCAATATTCTCCGCGCAGACTGATATCCACCGTGGAACGGCAGTCCACGCAAGTAGATAGTAGCCCCATTTCGAATAAAATTAACAGCAGGATCATCCGTCGGTACGAACGTCTGACTTCCCCTAGGCTCCATGAAGCTCGTAAACCCCTCCGTCCCCACCGATCTCCAGTCAACATCATCCATCAACTCCACAGACCCAAAACCAGAGGGGGAACTCGTAGAATCCGACGCCGTGAACGTATACAGACCGAGCACCAATCCAGCCGAGAAGACCGAAAACATAGATTGAAATGTGGGGTGGTCGGAGGCTTTGCGATTTGTCATAACTTTGTATATATGCGCTGCGTGCAAACACGCGCGTCGGGCTGCGGGTGTCTGCGACCACTCGCGGATATCGTCGAGGGCCTTGCGCGCAGGAGCTGGGCCTGCGCGACCGGCTGCGAGGTCGAATATTTGGATATCGGCTGTGAGAGTCATGCACATGTTGTGCCATGTAATGAGAGCGTTTGGGTTTAGGCGGTCAAGGGTTTCGCCGTAGTTTGTGATGAGTTGGGATTGGAGGGAGGGGAGGCACCTGGCTCTGCCGTCCATGGCGTAGGTGTGGCATGGGGCAAAGGGGTAGCTGGCTCTATTGGAGAGGAGGCGGTGGTAGGATTCTGACTGGCGGAGTTGGACTACTGCTAGTACTGCTTGTATACAGAAGTCGTCTGCGGGGGCTTCTAGGGTAGGCACGTTGATGTTTTCGGATGGGGTAAGGATTGTTGATGAAAGGATGTGCTTGCCGCTGCGGATTAGGTATGTCCATTGGATGGAGGAGTGGGCGGAGAAAAAAGCTTCGCTGCAAGGAAGGATGAGTTGGATCGAGTCTGGGACTGCGATTGGACCTGTTGATAGGAATGAGGAGTACCAAGAGTCCAGGAGGAGTAGGCCAATAATTATTCTTGGTTTAGATTATTAGTGATATGTTGAATGAGCGGGAATTCTGGCATACCTCTTGGTTGATTCGACCTTGCTCCAGGCTTTCCATCTCATGTCAATATCGGAAAATGTTTCGAACAAAGTCATGTCAAGGCTCTGCCCTTCGGTGGCTGAAAATAACCCATGTCTTTGGGCGACCTACAGTGGTTGTCATTAGGATCACAGCTATAGAGGAAAAGGAGAAAATTCGCTTCAAACTCACAGACATAGCGTTGATATAAAGAGGTTGACACTGTTCTAGATGTACCTTTTCCTGTAGAATGAGATCGATTAATATCTTAATAACAAACTCGGACTGAGAGATTCATACCCCGGTCAAACCAGCCAGGTTTATTAAAAGCAAAGCTGTCGCAAATAATGACATAGTGCCGGAAGCGCCCTCAAGTCCAATTGAGCATCGAGCAAATTCAGCTGTCACCTTTTCCAAAGCACCCTGATGACTGTCAGTAGGTTAACTGCATAGTACTTGACAATGTTTGACCCACTGAGAAATTTCTGGACACAAACGCAGTTGTTCCTTTCGTGCCAAGCAATGTCATGCCAACCAGCGTCATAACATATAGGAGAGATGGTCGCGCCTTCTTCGCCGAGAAGGTCGGCTGATGCACAAACGGCAAGAGCGGATTAAAGAGACGGAAAAATAAATCGAGTGCCATATCCAAGACCTCAGCAGGAGGGAAGTCAGAACTATTCAAGCTTGAGGTAGGTGTGGCTGGAGCAATACTCCCATTTATGGAAGATTGCCTATGTGCAGAAACAGGCATATATCCAAAATTCGCCTGCAGGCGCCGTCTGCAATCTTCATCAAATCCGCATCGCGATCCTTGGACGGCACTTGGCTCACTGGAAAGGTGTGATGACTGAACAGAGAAGATATTATCAACGGGCGACATGGCGATATCCCGCCATAAACTGTTGATAAGACGCCCAGTGTTCGGTGGTGCTAGCCAGCACTGCTGGACCCTAGCGAAGCGTTCATTGGGAATGTTATCGCGGTCGACTGAATGTCGATCCTGCTCTGGAGTAAGAATCAAATTGTCACCTACCAGAGGGAAATGGCTATCGTGCATCAGATTTAGTGAGCCATTTGATTTTGAATCTGTGCGAGGTTCAAGCCACATTTGTAGCATGTCTTTTGGTCCAGGATCGAAGGCCAAGCCAGCTTGGTGCGATACCTGATCTGCTGGCGCGACTGCATTCCATCCAAAGTACTGCTGCTGGTCATTAATCATCACCACGCCAAGATCTGGCTCGGCGCGATTATGGTGGGCTGAGATGTCGGCTAGGTAATCTAGTGATGATGGGAGGCCGGCTGACGCATCTCGCGACGTTGTAGATAGAGGTGGAATCTGTGCTTCTGCACTATGAAAACCATTGCCCGGCCCGGGTATCATTGATGCACCAGAAATTACTGATGACTGTCGATTTGGTGCTTCCGATGGACCGGCTGTCGCATTGGCTTGATTATGGCCCTTGGCATGTCGGCTCAAGACATCGCTATATGCTCATTAAATTTAGGGATTCGAACATAGGATTCTGAATATTGTAACAATTCACATGCGCCTTCAACGGGATTTACCTTCGAGAGAAACGCTTGTGGCAGACATTGCATTCATATGGGCGTTCTTTGGTGTCTGTTTTTCATGTTAGGTTGTTGCTCTTGCAGGGTTTCAACGTGACTGACGCGACCGCTCATGTCTCTTATAATGTTCGGTTTTTTTGAACACCCGCGAACAGATTGGACATTTTTTCAAGACCATCACGTCGCTCTCAAAAAAGATGGATGATTACGGTACATGTCGTCCTTCCTCCCGAGGTCACCCCGGAAAAGCCCTGGAGGGGAAAATATATTAGTCAGCAAGTCCGGGGTCGACGACCGCTTGTTCTGACGGGATTGGCCGCCTACCTTTTTGTCAGTCGGATCATAACCTACTTCTATACATTGAACTGCTCCCCTATAGACTATGTATAATTCCATTTCCTTTGAATCATATTCTACCCTTCTCGGTTCATCTCGGAGACCATTCGTTGTTTCATTTAAATGACTTCAAAAGTGGATCAAGAACCTACAGACCTCTGAAAGCGACAGGCGTCAAAAGGCGTCAAAAGGCACTGAAAAAACGACTGAAAAAGGGTATCAAGCAAGTCAATATTTACAATGGAAAATATGAAGTGGCACACTAGCGGTAATAGACTGCTATACATGAGCAAGTAGGGTCTATCCTACTTCAATTGATTGCTCTCTTCAGCTATTCGAAAGTGCGTATCTACTGTAATCTTCCCATCGTCGCCATGATCCCTCTTAAGTCCGCTCATCTCGACATGTACGTCATGTGTACTCAACAAGGACTCGTCCCAGTCAAGTGGCGTTGGTCTGCGAACAAAGATTTTTTTCGTCGCTGACTCCTGGTTGCTTGATGCCTCAGCATATCTCTCTGCACTACTGCCAAATACGCGAGCGATAAAAGAGCGAAGTAGCGGATGTAATGTTGGAAGACAGGCGCATACAATGCCGATGGAGGGCTCGACGCTGGACCAGATGAAGACGTCGCCCATGATCCAAGTGACATCGGGGGAGTTTTTGAGGAAAGTCATGTAATAAATTCGGATAACGCTTGCAATACAGACACTGGGATATATGAGCTTGAGTCAAATACACTTGGATTGGGGGCAAAATACAATCCTCCAAGCAAAAAAATGCCGCATAGCAAGAGTTTCTGTGTTTTTCGCATCTGTAGCTTCCACACAAGGGGGATTGGAACCAACAGAATGATCCCATCAGTGGCCACATTCGCCGCGGCATTGCCGATATAGAATGGGTAGAGATCGTAGACACATTGTCCTCCACTGGGTTCTGCATATTGTGTCCAGTAGTACGACACGGGTCTGCAGCAAACTAGAAAGGCGACCAGGCAAGAGATGAAATATCCGGCTGTCAGAAACACGCAGAACCACATTGTATATGTCATACCGAAGATACGCCGGTAGAAGAGAATAATGGATAATTTTATGAGTGGAACGGTGACGACGTAGAGTAGGACGTAGACGAAGAGAATGCGCATCATTTCCACGACTTCAGCGATAGGGACAATCCACACATGCTTTCCAAGACCATGATATCCACCTGTTATACAAGTTAGAATTGAGGTCAGTTTGCACCGTCAAAGGATTTATACATACCAACCACAGTCAAAATGAGACTTGCGGTTACGGCCAGCTGGAGATCTGTTAGAAACACAAGTTGACAGAATCGTTTTTTTTTTGCGACAACATACAAAGGCACCCACAACAATCCAATCATCCGCAGCTATTTGTACAGACTGTACTCGATATCTTGTATAAAACCGAAGCCCGACAGCTATTGTTGCTAGGACAAAGGTTGTGATAACAGCGGCATTGTTCCGTGAGCCGTGATCGGCGGATAGATCCGTCCCGGGTGGAGGTTCCCCAAACGGGCTGAGCGCCATTAAAGAAACAGAGAGAATCTCACATTCGAAGGTGAATATCGCAGGTACAAAATACCTTTGATTTCAACAAAGCCGTTGTAAATTTTCTTCAAAGTTTTTCAAAATGTCAAGGCCAAGAATGGCCTTCAGACAATAGGCGGAGCTCCACAATGGACTTCCCGCCTCGCCCCCGATGGGACCGCATCCAAGATCTCAACCTATAATATCGCCCAAGTCCTTCCTGAGAAGGATTTCGGATCTAATTCAAACACCGGTCAACGCTACTTACTTAGCACCACTATGTCAAGGCTAAAGCTATGGAGACAACCCCTGAGTTTAGAGTCGGGCCCGGAGTCTTCCATTTTCCGGCTTCCCATGGTGGAGAGGAAGAGGAAAAAGAAGCAGACAGGGCCAAAAAAAATGCAAAAAGCAAACAAACTATCAACTATTGAGCAAAACCGACCATGCCGTCCAACGAATCTCTTTATAATGAGACTATCAATGTAGACCCTGGTCAATATGCATTCAAGGAGCGTAAGCTTCGAGTTGTCTGCATAGGGGCGGGGTTTTCTGGCCTGATCCTCTCCCATAAACTGAAACATGAGCAGCCGCTTGAGTTCGTGGATCTTGCGATCTACGAAAAGAACTCCGAAGTTGGAGGTGCATGGCTCGAGAATGTCTATCCCGGTGTTGGATGTGATGTTCCCGCCCACAGCTATGTCTTTCCATTCGAGCCGAACCCAAACTGGTCCAAATGCTATGCCGGAGGTGCCGAGATCGAAAAATACATTATCGATACGGTAGACAAGTATGGATTGAAAGATCCGATCGTGTTTGATACCAAGCTCGTCAAATCTATTTGGAATGAGGAACGAGGCAAATGGGCGCTTGAGCTCAAACAACATGACAAGACTATCCAAGATGAAGCAGACATTCTCATCGATGGCTCTGGTATTCTTAACCAGTGGAAGATGCCGGACATCGCCGGTTTGGACCAGTTCGCTGGCAAGCTGGTACACACGGCTGGTTGGGACAAAACGTACGACTGGACTGACAAAAAGGTCGCAGTCATTGGAAATGGCTCATCTGCTCTTCAAGTTATTCCTGCACTCCAGCCAAAGGCCGCAAAAATTGTCAATTACATTCGTCAACCGACCTGGGTGTCGGTCAATCTCTGTCCGGACGTCACGAAGGATGGAATGGGAACAAACTTTGAATATAGCGAGGAAGAGAAAGCGATGTTCCGAGATGACCCAAAAGCATTCCTGGAGTACAGGAAAAAAGTTGACTGCTCGTAGGTTGCCCAATGCTTCTTTTCATTTGAATCGGACTAATTATGAAAAGTGTCAACACCGTCTACCGACTGATGTTATCTGGCTCAGAGCACAACCAAGGGCTATTTGATGCGATTTCGGGGCTTATGCGCAAGCGTCTAAGTCAAAATCCCCATCTGATTGACAAACTTATCCCGAAATACGAAATCGGATGTCGTAGACTAAGCCCTGGCGATGGATATCTCGAATCGATGCAGCAGCCAAATGCCGAATGGTGCTTTGAAGGCATTGAGGAGATCACAAAAACTGGTATTCGCACAGCAGCGGGCGAAGAAGAGTTCGACTTGATTGTTTGTGCGACTGGATTTGATACCACCTTCATTCCCACGTGGGAACTGGTTGCTCGAGATGGTCGACGACTGGATTTGCAGTGGAAGAAGGTACCAGAGGCATACTTCTCTGTTTGCGCCGGTGGAGTGCCTAACTACTTCTTATTCAATGGACCCAACTGTCCCATTGGTCATGGTAGCGTGCCTCAGATGATCGGTTGGACTGCTGATTACATGCTGAAATGGGTGAAGAAGATGGCTCGGGAGGATATCAAGTGAGTATTTTATGAGATGAGATACATGGACTTGCAACTGACATCTGAGCAGGTCTGTCGTAGTAAACGATTCCGCAGTTCGGAATTACAACCGTCGGGCGCAAGCGGGTCTACGACGCACGGTTTGGAGCAAGGGTTGTCATGCTTGGTATAACAATGGAGAAGCAGTCACGGCAATGTATCCGGGTAGTGTATTGCATTACAAAGGCAAGTTTGACAATTGGTATGGTAGAAATATCTCATAATAATATACTGACTTGATAACAGAGGCTATTGAGGATATTCGAGGCGAAGACTTTGATATCAGATACAACAACACCTCGGATCCGTTCTCGTATCTTGGAAATGGAGAACTAGAGTGGGAGAGAGAAGATGGTGCGGATTTGGCATTCTATTTGAAATAGATCTAAGATCGCCATGTCTATATAGTCTCGTATTCAGATTCTGGAATACTTGTATTTGCAACAAAAGAATAGAGATCCTCATCCCCATCCGACGGAAGCTGACCGCTGAGCATGAGCATCCAGCCCAACCCCGACTCCAGTTGGAAATCACGCGTCTCAGGCTGTGCGTCGTGAAGCCTTCCCTCATTCGGGTTTATCGATTCAGATCCATTAAGCGTCCGTGATCTCTTTCTTGGGGGATAACCAGCCCCATCTGGTCCGCGGTCCGGCTTGGTAGCACGGGTCCGAACCTCCCATTTGTGCTGTAGCCTTACCAGAAGGTCTTTAGCGCGATTGGCACTCTGCCAGGATAGAGAGAACTCGTCGAGGGCTCTGAAGCAGGTACTAAGATGAGCGATGATATTCTCTTTTTCTTCGGTTTGGTACTGGGAGACGGCGGCGAAGAGAAGGAGGAGCACGGCGGAGGAGGTGATTGATACTGCTTTGATGTTTATGCGGCGGAGAGTATACCTGGTCTCGTATAATACAAGAATTTTGGCAATGGAGATGGCGGAATTAATGCACATCTCCCGAGCGTGGGTAGAGCCAGGTCCTTTCGGGGGTTGTGGTTGGAGGTAGCCCTTCGACATCCAGGGTCGATGGGTGTAGATGAGATTCTGGTAATATTGCATACTTTGGATGAGTTAGCACACATCCTCTGTGGGAATTTTGAAGGAAAGCATATCATAGTGACTCACTGAAGTAGCAGCACATGTGGAAGATACGGAGAAGTGTGATCGTTGAGGTTGATTTGTAAAAATGAGGGCAACTGAGCTTTCCAATTGAGAAGCTTGGCAACGTTATTTGCATTCAGCTGTTGAAGCACGGCTCTTGGGATACCTGATGTCCCATAACTTTTTCGAGGTGAAGGTTAGCCGAAGAAACTCACTTGTGCCCAACGGAGAGACCAAAGCAAACGAGGGCGGAGCCTTACAGAAAGTAGCCGCAGGGTGCCATAAGCTCACATAGTGAGACTTCCTGTTGACTGACGGCACCTATGAAGTCAAATAATTCCGAATCATCGTCAAACGGAATGGGAGACGCGTATGGCGTCCATTTGCAAGGTTCTCGATAGTCGACGTCATTATTGGGCTTTTTGACTGTAACATCCTCCATGTTGGTGTAAAAGGGTCTACCAAGATAGAAGCCGACAAGACTGTAATTTCAACAGATGAGAAATATCCCGAGCGCGCAAAAAAGCAACTGGGGAACTCACTGATCGACCATATACGCAGCCCAGAAGACGGTTCGACGCAGCTCAGCATCTGCAGCTGTAACAGACCCACGAGCAACATATGAAGAGAGATCAATATGCAAGGCAAGGTCGAAAGCAAGTCGAAGGGCCATCCCTAGAATTGTAAGCCAAGGAAACTAGGAAATTCGGACAGAACTTACCACTGTATAGCCATCCGCGTGTATCTGAGCCTATGCCAATTTCATGGCTGCTTAAGATGACTAGCGCTTGGACTGTTGCCACACACGGAGAGTCGAGTTCAATCTCAAGGAGTTCTTTTGCACGGTCCCCGAAGTATTCACCGAGAGATTTCGGGAACGTCACAAAGGATGGATGGTAACGGGTCTCAAACGCAGCGCCGAGAGAACACCTGTTTGTAAGTGTTATTTCATGTGTCAATTCGCCAAATTGAAATAGACAAATAGACTCACATTGCATAGCAGAGTGCTTCGGAATAGAACGGGGTCTCTTCTTTCCCATACCATGCCGTCTTTCCTTTCTCGAATAATTCGCGGTCAACAACATGGAATGATGGATCTTGCCAGGTAAAATAGAGAGTAAGAAGATGCTCCTCGAGAGATAATGGGACTTGTCTGTCCCAGTCTGTGTCGTCAAGATAATCAACCGCACGCTGTGTCTGAGTGTTGGTAGATACTGGAGCATCGGCAAGGTTGAAGGTCGATGTTGGGCCGTAGAAGCGAGCTTTCCCCCCAGGACCAAAGCGCAATGTGCCCATCCGATCAGAAAGCTCGTCAATAAGATCTTCAATTTCTTCCGTGCTCCTAGTATCACTGCCGATGCTAGGTGAGGTTTGAACGATGGTAGGATCAAAGGGTTCAGGTAGCCTCTCTGATTGTTCCACTGGCGGCTGTAGTGATTCTATGCTTTGATCTTGAATGTCTGGGGATGATGGCGTAATGTATGTTCCAAAGTCCAAGTTCCAGTCCCAGTTAGCCAATGAAGTATCCGAGTGCTCATCCGTCGGTGGATACTGCTCTGTAATTAAGATATTCATGTTTTCAGCGTCGATAATGGGCAGTTCCGATGCAGAATGAGGGTCCGAAACCATTGTGAGACCCGACTGGGAATTTGGCGATGTGTTGTCCGGGGATGTCTGAGCCCAAGTGCTGTTGAAATCATTTGTCTCACCAGGAGCGGAGGGTGGTAAAGAATTTGGAACATCAGAAAGTGGATCGACGACTGCAGATGCGGAATTGGGATTGGGGGATTTGCTGTTAGTTTGATTATCCTCTGCAGCTGAATGAACTTCAGTCAAGCCAAGAACATCAAGGACTTTGGCCAAAGCCGTGTCCCTTTCTTGCGGCATGGGCGGGGCTTCCAATCCATTTTGACGAATGAAGAGACAGAGTTGGTCAACTCTGCTTGATAGAAGCTCTATGGCAACACGGAGCGGGAGTCTTCGGTTTATTAGCGCTATCGTCTAACCAACCGTCTTCTTTTATGAAATGACCTTCATGGGTCACTTACTTTCTCTTGTCTACGGCCTGGTATCGGCATTCGCGATGTTTGTTCATGCAGCTGGAGCATTTGGGCTTACCCCCGTCACACTGCTAGGATTAGCTTGTATTTCCCACTGGACTAATCGATAATCACCTTGACTTTACTTTCCCGACATGATACACATGCCATGGAAGCATGGTGTTTCCTCTTTTGTGGGACACTGGGCTTTGGCATAATTTCCTTTTTCTAGGGTTCCATGAGGCTGTATGCAAGTCCTTTAGCAGCATAGAGACTTGAAAGATCCAAGTGCAGTGCGGGGTAATATGGGGAAATGTTTGATCCGAACTATACCCACTGTCAATCCGCATTTATGGGGCTATGACCTAACATAATTTATGATAGACAGACAGCCTTGAATGAGATGTCGTTCTGATTTCCTTTCTAGGCGTTCCTTGGTGGACCAATCGCTGGTATAACCGGAGTGGGTCTAACCTAATTGAGGATAGATCAATCCTACCGGGAACCATAATCCGGTGTGGGTGTACCATCGATGTATACCCCAGGTTTTCTGCAACACCCCAGGTTTGATATTAAGGCGTCCTATCACATAATGTATATTTGATCGAATATAAATACCGATATAATTCACACACGAGTGGTCTGTGTTAGAATCACACCTCTTACGTACATTGCAAAGAACCTACATATCATGTTTTTCCAAAATTCACAGGGAAAATGGCTTCAATATAGAATTACAGCAGCTTGCGGTGCTGGTTTCCTCCTCTTTGGCTATGACCAGGGAGTCTTTGGTGGGCTTTTGGACAATGAACCGTTCCTCGAGACCTTTGGAAACCCAAGCGTGACTATCCAAGGTCAAATTGTTGCGACTTATGACATTGGCTGCATAATAGGCACTCTGTTGACGATGTTCACTGGAGACAAGCTTGGTCGAAGACGGACCATTTTGATCGGTTGCTGTATCCTGATCGTCGGCGGTATCCTCCAAACCGCATCCTATTCCCTCGCGCAGATGATTGTCGGTCGTATTGTTGCTGGCGTCGGAAATGGAATGAACACAATTGCAATTCCTATCTGGCAATCGGAAACTGCACATGCAGAGCATCGTGGAAAACTCATCGTTGCCCAGTTGGTAACGAATATTTTCGGAATCGTTATCACAAATGTAAATTATCTCACCTACAATACGAGAGACAGCAATACTGATTTTCGGCAGTGGATGAACTATGGCTTCACTTTTATCCCTCACTCTCCAGTGAGCTGGCGCTTTCCCCTTGGCTTCCAATGTTTCTTCGCGCTTGTCACCATCGCCTTCGTTCTTGTCGCCCCAGAGTCACCGCGTTGGCTTATCATGAAACACCGTGCTAGCGAAGCCCGCGAAATCCTCGCACGGCTCCTTGCAAAGCCAGCTGATGACCCTGAAGTGATAGATGAGATACAAAGTTTAGAAATTTCTGTGAACCATGAATCCGAAGTCCAACAATCGAAGCCTTTACAGGCTATATTCAAGCGTAACAACAAGCAGCAGACTTTGCGCAGGATTCTTCTTGGAGCTGGTACTGCCTTCTTTCAACAAGTTGGTGGAACCAACGTTATTGCATACTACCTGCCAGTGGTCCTGACCCGATCTGTTGGATTAGACAACAGAATGGCCCTAATCTTGTCGGCCGTTGACGCTATGTCACTGATGTTTTGGGGCTGTGTTGCAGCCCTGCTCATTGATCGTATTGGCCGAAAGAGGCTGATGCTCTTCGGTGCCGCTGGAAGCAGCGTTTGCTTTGCACTTGTTGCCATTGGATTGCGATATGGCGGACCTGACAACAAGGGCATGTCTGTTCTAGCCGTTGTGTTTATCTTTGTCTACTACATCTTCTACGGGACGTCGCTCCTATCGATACCATATATCTATCCGGCCGAGATCAACTCCCAGCAAATGCGCAACATTGGCACTTCATTTGCAACCACTACGAATTGGTTGTTCGTTTATGTCATCGTTGTTGCTACCCCAACAGCCATCGCAAACATCGAGTGGAAGTATTACATGCTTTTTGCCATATTCAACTTCTGTTTCCTGCCAATTATCTGGTACTTCTATGTCGAGACTGCGAACTTGTCTCTTGAGCAGATTGACAGACTCTTTGAAATCAAGCATGAGGCCGGGAACGCAATTAGCTGGACGGAGGCAACCATGATAGCCCGTACGGAGGTTATTTCCGATTTAGCACACACCGAGAAGGAAAATCTTGACACTGAGCACTGTGAGGTTGTGCTTTGAGCTTGGAATATGAGGGTTCTTTACATGTCATATATATGAAGAGATGCCCATCGAACCCAGTGTATCCCGAGGTTATTCTTGACCTTTTCGGGGCAAGGACGAAGCTATAATGAGATACAGGATCCCGTCCCGTATGCGCCATTACACCGTCTATATCAGCATTATCACATTGCATTACATTGCCAACTAGGCTGAATATGCAGGCTACAACCCGAATCACTACTGACTGCCATGATCCAATTCCCCCTGGTTTTGCCTGTGTTTTGCATCCATATTGTCCTATATAATTACTCTGTATCCCATAGTTCTGAATCCAGGGACCTTGCACTTTATCATTCCTCTTTCCGGTATACACTTTCTCACTTTTATTTATCATATAACCGGCGCCCGCCAAGGCGCCCTGGGGAGGGAGTGCTCATCCAGTTCATCCCTAAGGCATAGCGCTTTTGTCTGTGAGCCGCTAGAGTATCTTGGATCCTTTAAAGAATATAATTGGCAGATATTAAACGTGGTCTAGTTTGAGCTACTTTGCCCATGAAAAATAAAATCTAGGTTTTCTTTATATTGGACTCGGGAGGTACATACCTTGATATTGAGCTTTCTCATGCGCATGAAACCTTGGAAGGATGTGCGGAGATGGTAAAAAAGTAGGTTCAGTAGTTAACACGATAGTTTGACCCTACTTCTTGCAATTAGTAGTATCAGTTACCAAGCCACAATTACACTCGGATTCCCTTTCCCGGCCAAGTATTGTATCCACTTCGAACAACGACTGTGTATATAAACCCGGCTGGGCCATTGCTGAAGCGACTACTCATAGAAAGCATTTTTTTAAATTATTCTGCTGTTACAACTCTCTTAATAATACATCCTTTCATCTCAAAATGTCAGCCCCGAAGTTGCGCGTCGGTATCGCCGGTCTTGGCCGAATGGGTAAGCATTATTCCTATATCTGAGTTTCGGAAGGACTTTAATTGACAAATAGCAGGCCAACGACACGCCTTGAACTACCATATCTTTACTCCTCGGGCTGAAGTGGTAGCAGCAAGCTCTCCCGATCCCAACGAGCACAAATGGGCAGCAGAAAACCTTACAGGAGCAAAGATTTATAAGGACTACTATGAAATGCTTGAGAAAGAAAACTTGGATGCTGTAGTCGTTGCTGGTATTACTGCAGTCCACGCAGATCACACTATTGCCGCTATCAAGAAGGGATTGCACGTCATGTGCGAGAAGCCTTTGTCACTTGACATCAAGATTGTAGGTCTTTCTATATGAGACCAAAATACAGAGACACATGCTAACTACAACAGGCTCAATCCGTTCTTGATGCCTATAATACATCTCTTAGAACAAACCCCAACCAGAAAGTCATGTGCGGTTTCTCGCGCCGCTTTGACGCTTCCTACCGCGAAGCCTATGAGAGAATGGTCTCAGGCCAACACGGCCGACCAGTGGTCTTCAGGTCCCAGACTGCAGATATGCTCGACACTACTGGGACATTCGTGAACTACGCTAAGACAAGCGGTGGAATCTTCCTCGACTGCTCCATTCACGACATTGACCTGATGCTGTGGTTCCTTGGTGAGAACACCAATATCAAAAGCCTGCAAGCTGTTGGAGTCGTTGCTGTCCACACTGCATTGGATTCAAGCAAGGATCGTGACAACGCGGTAGCTACGGTCGAGTTTGACGGTGGCAAGATTGCTACCCTTTTCTGCTCCCGTATGATGGCCGCTGGACAGGAAGATACTACCGAAATCATCTGCGAGAGGGGGTCACTTCGAGTGAATATGCACGGCCAGAAGAATCATCTTGAGATTCATGATGGCCAGGGAGCCAGACGTGATCTTCCTAAGCATTATTATGAGCGTTTTAGAGAGGCTTTCCTCACGGAAGCTAATGAGTTCACTGCTTGTTGCTTGGATAACACGACCCCGCCAGTGTCACTTTCAAGCTCGGTGAAGGCGGTTGTTATTGGTTCAGCTTTGCAGAGGAGCTTGACTACTGGCGAAAAGATTGTTTTTTCTGGGAAAGAAGCTAAACTTTAGGTGCAAAACACCTTCCTGACACTGTCCAATGAAATATTCACAATATTTGGCCGCTTATGTGGGCTTTTGATGCTTTTTTTTCAGTAGTCTCTCCGGCAGTTTTCTGGTAGTCCTTCTAGTGATCTTTCTAGTGGTGCTTTTGTTTGTATATGCGTTAATTCCTTTCTACCTCAGATGGATACGGCCTTTGCTCCTCATCTGATTCTCCTTCATCTCTCTCCCCACAAGTGATTATCTCCATTCAATGGGTTCTTTCTCACTTTACCTTCTCCACCTGTCACTTAGCCACATACCATCCTTTCTATTCCTCCCCAACTTTTGTCTCGCCACTGAATTCAAACACATTTCGACTGCTTACTGTTAGGAAGTTGCCCTCCATCTACAGTCTAGCCTCTTTCCCGGAGTCGAACCGATCTTTTCCTTGGGACAACCTGTTCCTTACAAGCCCCCGAGATATGACTTCAACGGAGTCTTCGCAAGACTAAGTTTCAGTGATGCAAGATAAATCACCCAAAATATGACAAATATGACTCCTGGTTAGCAGTAGCATGTACACATTGAGTCAACACCAAGAGCATAGAAATGTCTAGGACTCATATGAGAGTAGAAAGCTGATCATTTATCTGATGAGTTAGTTGACTACGGCGTAAATTTGCTTGCGATTAAAGATTCATCTTTATTGGCAGATCTCAGTAGCCATAGGGCAAAAGGGGTATTTCAAATGATATGGAACGGACTTTAATCAAGAAGTCTACTTTTGTGTTCTCACCAGAGAAACTGATGTTGAAACTCGACTGAAGGGGCTCCCTGCCAAGAACTCATTCTCTCCACCGGAGCACTCTCTTCATGCGCATTACCTGACGACTCAAGGACCGGACGGTTCGGTGTTTTATTGAAAACTCCATCGATCTCTCGAATTGTAGCAGACATTTGAACTGAACCATCAGACCTTTCATTCTGCAAACGCCTTTTCTTAGAGCCCTGTGTCTCCAAATCCACCCTTTCAAGTTCAGTACAAGCTTGCTGCCACCTCCGAATACCGTGAGAAGTATCAAGAGGGAACTGTGACCAACTCTCAATCCCCCTCTTGTCAAGTCTGGGAAATGGCACATACGTGCCAGTACCGTGATCTTGGCTGTTCTCTCGGCGCGGAATCGCAGCCGAAAGCTGCTCGTCCGAGACATGTGGGAGCAAATTCAAGAGAATGCTCTCTGTGAGCTGGAGTCTATTCTCCAGTGCTTCGGCATATCCTTTCTCTGGTCCTCTTCGAAGCTGTTCAGGCCAGTTGCACGGTCGATTGTTCTCGAGACATTGTTCGCAAATGGGTTTGAGGCCGCTGCATTTTTGTTTCCTCGAGCGACATACGTTGCAGGCGATTGTTATACGCGCCGGTCGTCTTTCTTTTGATTTTGATGACATTTTATTTGTGTGGCAGATCCAAAGTTGAGAAGAGAGTGAGTGGTACAGTGGCGAACGGCAAATTCTATCGCCTGAAAGTTCTGCCGAAGGTCAGCTTGTCGCTACAGCGGCCATTCGGTCAAAAGGTGTATATGGCAGGATGAACTATCACCCATATTGATCACAGCTATATTTATAGTCTGGACGTTCATCTGCATTTAATTTTCTGGAAATACTCATCACATCTTCTCTAGTTTCACACATATTTCCTGAATATGGCTTCAAAGAATTCATACCGCATTGCCTCTGTCCCAGGCGATGGCATTGGTACCGAGGTAGTCAGTGCTACTATCCAGGTCGTCGAGAAGCTCGCAAAGACCCTCGGTACATTCAAGATCGATTTTGAGCATATCCCATGGGGAACCGAATACTACAAGCAAACCGGACGATATGTGTCTGAAGATTACCTCGACACTCTACGCAAGTACGATGCGGTATTATTCGGTGCCGTTGGATCACCCGGTATGTTCTCTATACTGCATAACATCCTAAAAGCCATCGGACTGGTAAACAGCGATCCTAACAGACCCAGACGTACCGGATCACATCTCCCTTTGGGGCCTACTTCTCGCCATCCGCGGCCCACTCCAGCTATACGCAAACGTCCGACCAGTCCGTACCTTCCCAGGAACCAAATGTCCCCTCAACACAGCAACAGACGGTATCGACTGGATGCTCGTACGGGAAAACTCGGAAGGCGAGTATGCAGGACAAGGCGGACGGTCTCACGTTGGACAGCAATGGGAAGTGGCGACGGAAGTAGCTGTATTCACGCGGGTAGGCGTTGAGCGAATTATGCGATTTGCGTTTGAGACTGCTCGATCGCGGCCGCGCAAGCTCCTGACCGTTGTCACGAAGAGCAACTCCATGCGCAATGGGATGGTGTTGTGGGATGAAGTTGCGGCGACTGTCGCGAACGACTTCCCCGATGTGAAATGGGATAAGATGCTTGTTGATGCGATGACTGTTCGGATGGTGGCGAAGCCGGGGTCGATTGATACTATCGTCGGAACGAACTTGCATATGGATATTTTGTCGGATCTTGCTGCGGCGTTGGCTGGGTCGATTGGTGTTGCACCTTCTAGTAATTTGGATCCTACCCGGAAGAATCCGTCGCTTTTTGAACCGGTTCATGGGAGTGCTTTTGATATAACTGGGAAGGGGGTTGCGAATCCGGTTGCTACTTTTTGGTCGGCGGCGGAGATGCTTATCTGGATCGGGGAGAAGGATGCTGCTTCCAAATTGATGGGTTGTGTCGAACGAGTTTGTGCTGCGGGTATTTTGACTCCTGATCTTGGAGGGACATCTGACACTCAAGGGGTTGTGGATGCGGTTTGTCTGGAGGTTGAGAAGCTGGGTTGAAAGAGAGTCTGAGACAACTCATTGTCTTTCTTTTCATCTATCCTTCTTTCCTTCTTTTCTTTGTTTATATTCTTTCTTGTCTCTCATCATCCACAATAACTCTTTAGATAAACTGATTAGTTGACCCTTGAATATCAGACAATAGAAATTGTAGAGGACATTTTATCTAGGTAATAAGCAATACATTCTTAAAAACAGTTCTAGAAAGATCACTTGACTGTAAATTTGTATGTATATCCATAAAGATGATATAAAAACCATCTTGCACAAGATGGAACAGATCAGGAGCCTAGTAACTAAGAAACCTGAAAATGCCATTATAGCAATATGACACCTGTTTTCCTCATATACAGGGAATGGAAACAATATCAGTATGCGTTTGTCTTAGTGTCCAACTAACGTCCAATATTTAAACGGGCTTAACATCCTACCTATATCAGGGCCTCACGGTCATCCAGGAAACATTCAGAGGGGCCTTCAAACAAACCAAAGCCACCCAAATCCATCTACTCGCCTCACCATTCATTTATCATCAAAAGAAAAGTCAGCCAAGAGATAAGGTCAGTCCTCCAGCCTAACCCCACAGATCCAACTAAACATATCCAAGGGATGTTCTACCAAAACGGAAGATCAATCCAAGAGCCCGAATACAACCCTCGAATAACGAACTGGGTGAACGTATTCTTCAACGCGCGCGACTACAGATGTGATGACCTCGCCATAATGCGCACAGTCGTCACCTGCATCCGCACAAGAGTCGTCAGCATCACTAGTCATGCTATGCACCACGATTTCCCGCTGTGCATCTCGATCCAGGTACCCGGAGAACATGATGATAGGGAGTCAATCCTTGCCGCTGCGGAGCTGTCAGCAGAATATCTGAGAGCGCAGGTTACTAGGGGGTCTGTTCATATTAATCGGGCTTTGCTTTTTCGGAGATAGTGCAAGAATTCATGGGGAATGGGCCTTTGGCGGTGTTTTGCTCTTGAAGCCTCTGGGAAGGAATCTTTTTTTATGATTGAAGCAGGTCATAGCATAGTTAGACCGTGTATCTTGTAGAATGGGGGAATTGGAGTATCTTTGTTATTTTCTAAATTTCCAACCAGATGAAAGCAATAAATTTAGATGGCTCTCTCGATCATTTGATTCTGAGATTCTAAGACAGTATTGTCCTGATAGCATCGTCTTTCAGACTGTTACGCCGTGCTGTTAGAAATAGCTAAGTGCATATATTGTATTTTCAAACTCAACCTGAAAGGTCCATTGTCATAATAGAGTAGGCAGAAGGAATACAGACTTCTTTCGAGTCATAAATTAGGCAGATCTCAAACTGGGAAATCTCCCAAAGACTCAACAAGCACAGCACAAAGACATCCTGGAATAGATCAAAGACTTGAAAATACTATTGTATCATAACTCCTTTGTTTAGGCTTCCAACTATAAACAATCAGTTGCAAGACAGAGATGATATAAACAGATCCCATATAATTCCAAACCACACTCGAACCATCCTTCCCCTGTCCTCACTCCTTCCCATCTTCCTCCTCCCCAACCACACCACACTCTAAGCAAAATAAGGTACGCATCACCATATCCAAGACGTGGACATCCCCAATGCCAACCTCGGAAAGATGCAGAGCATGTTCTACTTCGATGGGGAGCTAATCCCGGAGCCCGAGTACGATCCCCGCCAGGTCAGCAACTGGGTGAACGTCTACATCAAACCCCGGGACTCCCACTCTGACGACGAGACACTCATGCGCACAGTTGCAGCTTACATCCGAACCAGCACTGCTTCAATCTCCGTCTATGCCAAGCATCATGATCACCCACTGTGCGTCTCTATCAAGGTGCCGGGAGATTACCATTCCAACAAGGTGTCTATTCTCGCGGCAGCCGAGCTGCAAGCTGACTACTATTGCCAGGAGATTCGGAATGGGAGAGTGCGGATTAATCGGGCTTTGCTTTTCAGGCCTCATGTGCAAGACCGGAGTTGATTATGGTGGAGGGGGTCTGGCCCGGGCTATGAGATACATGAGCATTTGATATAGCGAGAGGAAATACCCATGACACAGGAGCGTTTGAGAGAAATATACATGTTCACTGCGTGAATAATATAATAGTGTTGGTTTGGCTTTGTTGGTATTATGAAAGTAAACTTGTTTGCTAGGTTGTAAATTGTTTTGTGTCTTGAATCAGTAGTGAGTAGAATGGCCTTAGAAGCTTGGGAATTGCTGTCCGATCATATCGAACAGAGTGTCGAAGTTAGCGCCATCGATTAAATCGACCATGTTCAAATCGAAATTCGATATCCCTTCAAGATGAGCGGGATCCGTGTCCTGTAAATTCATATGCAGTGAAGTTGTATCGGCGAGGATTTCCTGCTCGTTCATTTCGGGTGGGTGCATTGACGCCGAAGGAAACAGCGTGGGATCATGCGCCCTGTGCATAGATTCTCCCCATGTATTATTCCGTTGCTCAAGGTCGGACGGTTCCGCGGATAACCCTGGCTCTTCTTGCAAGTGCGATATACGACCAAGTCTCCGCCTGCTCTCCTCGCGTGTATTTAAAGATTCCACAAATGTCGGACTTCCTTCAGAGCCCCTCGTCACATATGCTTGGGAGTTTGCTGTTGGATCAGAACCGTTTACTGACTGTTGGATTTTCGCCGCCAGCACTGAGAGCGACATGTGGCAGTGTTTGGCTGTCTCCCACTGAGTAGACATCAACCGCAGGAATCCCGAAAATTCTTCAATTTCCCTATCGAATAGTTAATACATAGTAATAAATTGAAGGTCCCAGAGTAATAAACATACTGAAGACCCTTTCTCAACACATATTGATTCAGTTGACAGGCCAATGCCAAAACCAACCCAGACATCCACGCAGCTGACAAGAAGCCAGGCCAGAATAAAGCCTGCTGGCTATCAACTTGCAACCTGAGCGCCGAAAGAATAGCCCGAGCAGCCCCGATGCAAGTTTGCAGTCCAGAACAGAATTCTGCAGTCGACGGATCCAGCGACAGCGAAGGCCGGTGAATGATCAGAATAAGATGCTGATACAGCACGGTGAAAAAAGGAGCAAAATCAAACGCAGTGTCTTCCATTGCAGAACCTCCCGCTGGCTTTCTTTGAAGACCGGTGGGAAGGCCATTCCACCACTTATGGACGTCGGTCACGAGGAACAACACCGAGCTGCGACGAACGGATCGAACCAATATTGATTTATGGAAGAGTTCCAATGCCCGGCCTGTCAGAGTCCCTGAATCAACGTAGCTAGCAAGAACAATTTCCTTGTCGTGGTCCTCTTTATTACCGTGCTGCAGGGCAGAGCTCCCATTCACAGATTCAGTTGCCTGGCTCCGAGGGGAATGCATTTCCCGGGCAGCAGGCAGACACACATCAATATCAGAATCCTGTATACCAAGTGGCAAGCCCAAAGCCTGGCTCAGGTATCGATCGATCGCATAAGCGCACCAAAATACCCGCTTCCGTAGTTGTCGGTCGTGGGTGGAGAGTTGCTTGTATCGAAATGGACACCTGTGGAGACCAGCATGAAGCATCGAGCGTAGGATACAGCCTCCGACCGTCGATGCTTGTCGAAGAGACATGGTCGCGACGAGATAGACTTGGATAGCTAGAAGCGCTTGTAGGGAGACGATATCATGTCGAGAGGAGAGAGTCCCGAGCAAAGCGTTGAAACTGTTGGGTGATTGGATCTTCGATTCCAACGGTAGATCCAAGTCTGGCGCTAGCAGATTGCCTAGATTGAAGACACATTGGAAAATAGTTGTCCAGCATGTACTTCGGTGGTCTGGGAATGGTTCCTGCGCGTGCTGAGGTTGATTTCCGCTGGAGTAGACCTTCTCCATCACCTGCAAGAAAGTGGGACCATGTAGGAACGGGAACAGAGGGTGCCAGACTTTGAAATACATCATCATTAGGCCCTTGGCCACATCTGGGGGTGGTAGAGTTCCCAGAGACGCTGCCAATGATGGGTCGTAGGTCCATTCTGCGGGAGATTCGACCACCTCCAAGGATGAAGCGGCGTCTTTGACGGATGAGGTGCGCTGGCGCTTGGCATGAGGTGAGGTTTCAGCGCCTACGAGTGTTTCTTCTGCTGTAGGTAAATTAGACTCGAATGAGCCCGGCCCATCTAGGCCGTTGAATGCACGTTTCACTGTCTTGATGAAATAGACGCCACTCGAACTACCGACGAACTGACTATGCTCGTTCGAGTGTGCCGTCAAGGAACCAATTTCAGATGTCTCAGGTACAAATTCCGATGCCATTGTGCATATATCATCTCGTGTGAATGAGATGTTCTTTACATCTCGATGTTTTCACAGAAATCATCCATCCACCGTCGTGATTGAGACATGCTGAGTCATCGGAGACGGCCCGGACGATAGTGGCCAAGAGGTTGAAGAGTCTTAGGAAATACAGACATCTCTCATCTACGAAAGGAATTTGATGAAGCAAAATAGGCCACGGCCATCCCATTAATTGTCTGGCGCTGCTCTCTCGAACCTGAGAACAAACACAAGGACCACCGGACTCTTTCCGTGAGGAATTCATAATCTATCTGACACTCAAATTGGGTGAACCACAACCTGAAAAACATAACAAGGGAGAGAGGTATGGGAAAGGAAAAAGAAAATCACAAATCCCTCCCAGCCGAAATAAAATAAAATAAATAAATAAAAACGAAGATGGCGAAAAGTTGTCAAAGGAACCACACGCAGCGCCTAGAAGAAAAAAGACTTTTACCAGTGCCAATATCGCCCGAAGACATTCAATATAGCCCAGTCCGAACGGAAGGTAAATGGAAATAGGTCGCATACTAGGGAAACCGGAAAAAGAAAAAAAAATCCGAATGTCATACCGCATTCACTAAACACCAGGAAGGTGACTGCCTAAGAACAAACTTTTCGAACCGAGGGATATCAGGATCAGAGGGAGATGTAGGGGGAAAGGGTAAAAGATAGGAACAAATAATGATAGAAAGGAAAAGTCGTCAAAAACGTGCGTCCAAGATTTCCGAGAAGACAAAAGAACACATCAATTAAGACTTGTTCTCCTCGACAGGGGCCTCCTTGGCGGCTTCCTGGGGCTTGGGTTCGGTCTCGCCATCACCCTTGTTCTTCATGTACTCATCATAGACGTTAAGGGCCTCATCGACCTTGCCGCGGAGAGCCTCCTCATCATCGAGCCTGAAACAAAGTTAGTAAATCATCTCACACATACGAAAAAAAACAATCGGTGTAACTTACAGGCCAAGCAGCTCAGCGTTATCCATCTCAAGAAGCATACCAGTGATCTTGCCAGCAAGCTCGGGCTGCTGAGCCTGGATCTTGGGGTAAAGAGCTTCGCCGAGCATCTGCTTCTGCTGGGCAGGGGGAGCGGCGAGGAGAGCCTGGTTGGCAGAGGCGGGCTCGCCACCAGCGGGCTGACCGCCAGGGGCGGGCTGGCCACGACCACCACCACGACCCATCTGAGGACCACCACGGCCGAAACCGGGGCCACCACGCATGTTCATGGGCATACCGGGAACACCACGGCCACCGCCACGTCCGAAAGCCTGGGGCATAGGGTAGCCCATGCCGTTAGGAATACCGCCAGGAGCCTGCATGCCCATGGGCATACCCTGGAAGTTGGGAGGAAGCTGTTGGTTGGGGGGCATGCCACGGCCACCCTGGGGGAAGGGACCGGGGTACTGGGGACGTCCAGCAGGCATGTTAGGCATGGGCATACCGCCCTGGGGGGCGAAGGGCATACCACCACGCTGTCCAGGGGGCATGAAGCCCTGCTGGTTACCACCGTAGAAGACAGCGGGCTGCATGAAAGGCTGGGGCATACCGGCAGCGGCAGCGGCCTGCTGCTGACGGATGGTGTTGCGAGCCTGGATGCTGGCCTCAAGCTGGCTGCGGCGGACATCCTTGCGCTGAGCGAGAGCAACGTAGAGGGGCTTGGCGTTGACCATACGCTGGTTCATCTCGGTGACGGCCTTGGAGGCCTCATCGGGGCTGCTGAAGCAGACGAAACCGAAGCCCTTGCTCTTACCGAAGGCCTTCTTCTCAGACTTCTTCTCCTCGGAGTCCTCCTCAGTGGTCTCCTCGGTCTTCTTCTCCTCAGCCTTCTCCTCAGCCTTCGCCTCGGTCTTCTCCTCGGCCTTCTCTTCGGTCTTCTCCTCAGTCTTCACCTCCTTCTCCTCGGAGTCCTTGGCCTCCTTCTCCTCGCCCTCGGGGGAGGGGGAGCGCTCAGCGGCATCACGCATAACCTTGGCGGAAGTGATGGTACCGTAGGGAGTGAAGAGATCGCGGAGCTTCTCATCATCAATATCGTCGGTCAAGTTCTTGACGTAGAGGTTGACACCCTGGTACTTGGAGGCCTTCTCCATGCGGGCAGCCTCGTACTGCTTGCGCAGCTCCTCCTCACGCTCGTGCTTCTTCTGGGCACGGCCAACGTAAAGCTTCTGGGTCTTGACGTCCTTCTCGTTCATCTCAGCCACGGCGGCCTCGGCGCTCTCGTGGTTGGCGTAGTTGACGAAACCGAAGCCACGGCTCTTGCCATCTTGGTCATGACTGAGGGTAGCGGAGGTGATCTCACCGAAGGCCTCGAACATGACGCGGAACTCGTCGTCAGTGATGTCGAGATCGATGTTCTTGATGTAGATGTTGGTGAAGTTGGCCTTCATCTCCTCGAACTTGCTCTGGCGGTCCTTCTTGGAGATGTGGTGACCGACGAAGACCTTCTTGTCGTTCAGCAACATACCGTTAACGTGCTTGATGGCGTTGTTAGCAGCTTCGGCAGTCTCGTAGTGGACGAATCCGTATCCCTTAGAGTTGGCGAACTCATCCTGGGCGACCTTGCAGCTGAGAATGTTACCGAAGGCAGCGAAGGTGTCGTGGAGAGCCTTGTTGTCAATAGCGTTGTCGAGGTTCTTGATGAACACGTTACCCTGGCCAGTCTTGCGCAGAGCGGGGTCACGCTGGGACCACATGATACGGCAAGGCTTGCCCTTGATGAGAGTGTAGTTCAGGTCCTCGAGAGCACGCTCACCGTCAGCGGTGTTGTTGTAGTTAACGTAGGCGTATCCCAGGGAGCGGCGGGTGACGGCATCACGGCAGACACGGATAGAGGCAACCTGACCGATAGAAGAGAAAAGCTCGTAGAGCATAGCCTCAGTGACGGAGGGGTCAAGCTCGCCGACGTAGAGGGAAGCCGAGTGGGGCTGGTTGTTGGCAGCATCACCGGCGGCCTCAGAAGTGGCCTCAACGGGAGTGCCATTGGACTCCTCAGGAGTGGCGGCGACAACGTTGTCGGTGACGGGAGCGGTGGTGGGGGCTTCAGCAGACATGATGGCGGCTGTTTTCACTGAGAAGAAAAAGGTTTTAGCATGTGCATTCCGAGCATATCGCGGAGAGGGGGAGGGGGTAAATCAAGGAGGCATATGAGATAAGATTACACGGCAGTTGAATGCAGTCTCTTTGGCAAGCAACCCAGGGGGAAATAAAAATGAGGGGTGAATCAATGGAAAGAGAGGGGTGCCATACAGCAAAGTATCCACGAAACAAAGAGTTTAGAGAAATTTCACTTGAGCAGAGAGCACTGGATAGCGGGTTAGCGGGGAAGGGGGGAAATCGGAAATGTATAGCATGCGCGAGACAGAGAGAGACAGAAGAAGAAGAAGCAGAGATGACTGGATCAAAGAGGGGGACAAAAATCAAAATGACTAACCAGGTGAAAATGAAGTCGATGGAGGCGTTGAAAGAAAATCTTCCACACAACACACCGCACAATCGGGGATGAGATAAGATAACTGTGAAAAAAAGTTTTTCTGGGTTTTTCGTGTTTTTTTGAGATTTTGTATCTTTCGTAAGGATTCGAAAAGAAAAGGAAGACTTTTCCCTAAAGAAAGAGAGAACGGAAGATTGAGGGGGAGGTTGAAGGGAAAAAAAAGTTGAACCAAAAGCAATTGGTTCTGGAAAACTCAGAGCCCGTAGATGGGGACACTAGTCCTATTTGGGCGGGATTGCCGCTTTAAGGGCTTATTAAGTATAACCTCGGACACTGGTACATATTCTTAGAAGTATTATCTTTTCAACCTGCTCATGCAATAATTAACTATCTATTCCGAAAATGTACAAATAATTCCTCTCAACTCAAATCAAATCCAGCACCCGAGCTCACTGCATATAACAGTTTACTCCTCAACGTCTCTTTATCCGAGTATCGTGGGAGCTTCAGGAGATTAACACAAGTACTGGTACTTGGTAATCTTTCCTGGTCCTCGCTGGAGTCTCTAATGCTGAAGTGGGGGCGGAGATGGCTGAACCCCAGCAATGGAGCTCGAGGGGTTGATGTCACAAACCGGATAACCTTCTGCCGCTCCTCGTTCGTCATTTCGTGCATGACCTGCCAGAACAATGCAATAGTCGGGTGTTCTAAATTATCATCGCCAATCACATACACACCTCCGTAGAGGGTGTTCCGTCGCAGGTCCTCCACATCAATATCAGCCTTGTCTCCGCTCACTAACGTTTGCAACTCGGATTGATTGAACATGGATAGCCAGGCGGGTTGAATGATCTGGCCTAGACCTTGCAAAAAGGCGTTTGTCTGTAGAGCAGGTTGCAACTGCAGACGATAACGAGCTATGTATGAAATGTAGACCAATCGGTTCTTGTTTGTCACGGCGGTCTGTGAGCCATTTGGTTTCAACTCTACCGTGACAGTGCGGTTGTTTCCACTGGGCATCCGAATCACGTTGTTAATGGTGAAGTCGAGACCGAAATCCTCCACGTTTCCAGGGTAATTCTTCAGTTGTAACTGGTGAAACAAATTGGTCAGTTGCAGGCTCAAAAAGAAAACACAAACCCGGGCTTGCCGGGCGACACTACTTACCAAACCCTGGTATAATCCCTCATCAAGGTCCTTCAAATCGTTCAAGTTGGCACGATAGGAAGATTCTTTCACTGCAGACCTAGAGCCTCCTGTCAAGGCCCACTTCAAGAGGAAGAATGGTGCAAAGTTGACATCGACCAAGATTCCCTCGTAAAGACACTTGCCGATGACCCGGCCGAGGAATTCATACCGTCGAAGAAGACCGCGCACGTCATCCTGCCATTCTGCGCTTGAGCTTGTGAGTCCAGCCTCGCCGAGTACCTTTTTGAGTTGATCAACAGCTGTCGGGCTGGGATACAGCAGATGGTGATCATTTTCCGCAAACATGCTCTCGTAGTCATCAGTCTTGAAGGCTTGCGATGTGATGCTAGTCAGGAATTCTTTTGTCACACCACCGCCATCAATACCGGCCTCCATTGCCCCAAACTGGTCGATAAAGCTGATCTGAATTGGCTCTTTAAGCCCGTCACCCAAGCTATAGTATTGGGAGAATGCATCTTCAAACACACTCTCACGGCGGATGTCCGCATGGTGTCGCGCCAAGATATTCGCCGCGCCCTCGGGTGGTCCATTTATCATGGCGTTTTGGGCCACAGACAGGCGCCAAGACTCAGGATCCACGAAGCCTTTTCGGCGACGCTGTTGATCCCTGAAGATAAATTGACGGAAGATTTGCACTCTCGTGGCAAATGGGATGAAGAAAGGCATGTTTCGAAGTATCTCTAGCCGTGGCGCAATGGCGGCAAGAGCATTGTTATGAGCTTGTCTTCGTTGACTATTTCGCATGGCCTGGATGTGAATTAGTCGTCGCGCATGACTATTGCCGACAAGCTGAGAAGGCTCCGGGGATTCGTCGTCAAGAAGATCAGGTTCAGAATCTTCATCGTCATCTTGGAATTCATGACGTTTCTCCTCTTCTGCCACAACAGCTGGAATAAAGCCTTCCATGTCAAATCGATCTGTCATCAGCCAATGGTTTTGAGGAAGGAACTTGCGTCGAGAACTAAAAACCTGTTAGCTGGGGTTCTTACATCATACTGAATAAAATATCAACTTACTCTCGCTCATGCAGCATTCTGAGCAAACCTGTAACCAAGCCTTTGAAGTAGTCAAGTGGGATACCTGTCACGCCGGGAAGGTCATTGATCTCCTTCTTGGCCTCCACTTCAAAACGCTCTATTGGCTCAGATGTTTGAACCGTGTTGTTAAAATAACTTCTAAGATCCACAGCGGATGACGGAACAGGCCCTTTCTTGGTCAAGTCGGTAACATTCCAGTAGAGGGTAAAGGCGAGATTTTTGAGGAAGACGGTCATGTCTTTGATGTCTTCAAGGGGCAGCGCACTCTCTTTCGTCCACGAAGACAAGACATTTGGTGAAGATGTAAATGGCGAGGCGCTCGAGAAAAACTCTTCGTCATCCATAACTTTCAAGAGGAATGTGTAAAGCTCGAAAAAGAGGAGAATAATCGTCCACTCCTGATCCTGATCCTCTTGGTTCCCATCTTGTGGTGGTTGTAGCAATGGAAGAACTTGGGTCGAATCCTTGCTGATGATGTCAAATATCCGACTGGATTTTGATGCCTGCCAAAAATATTTGATCGCCGGTATTTTCGCGCCTGGCTGGCCGGAAGTCGGACCTGCTGAAGGTGCCGAGCCCAGGTATAACCACATTCGAATGTCGTCTCCACGTCGCGGGAACACCCGCAGCAAGTTCAGAGCATATGTAGCAAGAATTTTTGCTTCTTTCGAGGCGTTGCGTTCGTTGTTTGATAAGTCTGTGTGAGAAAGGTGGGATGTTTTGATGCGAGAAAGTAACCCTGTGATGCTACTTTGGTTGATCAGGCTACTGACTTGATCTGTGACAAACTGGTCCAGATAAGGGCCCCTGATTGGATCTGGGCCACTTTCGTCTGCCTCCAAGCACCGTGTCAGATAGATAGATGTTGAGTTAAGCAATCCAGAGACCACATTCAGGAATCCGAGGTCCGGTGCTTGCAGGTTGGCCTGACCTGGAAGAGCATATCGGTGAAAGAAGATCAAGTATGCAAGCAGCCAAAGTCGACCCTCGATACCCTCGACGTCGTCGGTAGAAAGGCGTTCTTTGGTCAGGGGAATATACGATTCGACCGCAGGCGCCAGTAATTTGTAGTTGATTTGGTGCGCCAATCCATCAAGCTCACCAAGATAAGTGGGCAGGTTCGGAACGGTGAGATAAGACGTAGCAAGCGCTTCGTACGCTGTCATCGTTTCTGAGGTAATTGGCCTCAGAAGGGCCAGAACAGCATTCGTAACCTGCCCCGGTGACAGAGTGCCTCTCCAAAGCTCAATGTTCTTTGTCAAAAAGGCCATGGTTTGATAGTATTGTTTGGCAATCGTTGCCATCCTCTTCGGTATCAAGTCAACCAGGAAGACTATCGTCTGAAGGAGAGGCAGAATTGCTGCTTCATGAGTCGGGCTGTCCTTTGCTGAGCCTAGGGCATGTAGAATAGCGATTGCCAGCCGTTTCAATAGCTCGGTCCATTCATTTTCCGTAGCGATCGTGGGGAGAGCATGGAAGGTCTGCTCAAAGACATTGCAGAAGTATACCAAACGCAGAACATCATCTTTCTTTTTTACCATTCCTACAAACTGAACCAGAAGCCTGAGTTGGTCCAAACATTGGTCTGCTGTTGGATATGGGGGTGCAGAAAGACGTGCTAAACACTCCAGGCGCTCAACATCTGACGTTGGGC
Organism: Penicillium fimorum; assembly: GCA_028828255.1. Lineage (NCBI taxonomy): Eukaryota > Fungi > Ascomycota > Eurotiomycetes > Eurotiales > Aspergillaceae > Penicillium > Penicillium fimorum. Next base: position 4,289,817 of record JAPWDS010000003.1, on the reverse strand, counting down.
CCCGATCATCGTCAAATCCCAGGGTGCTTGTAACTCTCTCCCACTCAAATGTATCCCATTCAGACTTCCAGGCCTTATATGTTGTGTTCCTGCTCTGATGACCCCGCCAAACTCGCTGGACGGTGCGAGATGCAGTCTGTCGATCTCTCTCATGTTGTCTCAGCGCTCGCTCCCGTTGGGCAATAGCAACTGCACTCTCGGGATTTGCAGCATGAGGAGTTTGTCTATTAGGCGAGTTTCCGGGGAATGCAGCGAAGGGATTAGTGGCTCGGCCACTGAGGTTCACCTGCCGTGGGCGACGAGAATTGCCCGTGAAGGATTGAAACATGGTTGCAGCAGGAGCTACCTGACGGGGAAATAATCAGCAGGCTAGATAAAATGAGCCCTCTAGATGCAGTGAAACAAATCAACGCAAGCCATAACCGGGAGGGAAAGAAATGTGAAGAACTATGACATCGCCGTCGCTGTCGGGTGCTGATACGGGAGAGCATGGCGGGCTTATCGGACTGCGCACGGACCACATATCGCCGAGACCTGCCCAGGTACTATCCATTGCCACTGGAACATTCTGGTTAAGCTGAGGTGAGCTGAATACATGTATAGACGGATATACTTGACAAATTATATGGAACTTACTATATACCTTCTAAGTAAAAGATCAAGAAGAATACAGAAAGAAAAGATATGATAACAAACAATGCCCAAAGAGGCGAGAGACTACTTAAAACGTTTTTTTGTCTGATATTTATGGAATTTTTCAAGATAGTACACAATTACTCCGGTCTCGATGCCAAATGGTACACATCTACCGATGCACCGGGTCTTCCGTGGTCCGAATCAAGTTGATGTTGTAGAGACTATAATACATGGGATATATTCAATCAACCAGCGGAGAGAAGGTTGATCAACGAAGCTGAGTGATGCCCAGCGAAGGCAGTTGTGGATGGTATGCTGGGTAGCTGGCATAAATATTAGAGAGTATTTGTATGCACCTGAGCTGCTGCGCACTCACATTCAATTGAAAACACATAGACAATCCCCGCTATGCGGTTTCAGTCTTTTGGAATTTCTAGAAAAGGAACTTGCTGCGCTTGGGCTGAGGCATCTCGGGCGTTCGGGTCGACTCTTGGTCCTGAATCTGCTCAGTCTTCTCAGTCTGCAGTGTCTCCTTGGTCCCAATCGTCTTGATATTCTGTGGTGCAGGTTGTAGTCGGGCCTCTTCGGCTTCGGCCGTCTCGGTCCACTTCTCCAAATAGTCGTTGCCCTCAAATCCTCTGATCACGGTAACTCGTCGGCCATTTCTCTCGATGTCTTGAACGTAGTTCGACGGTGTCTTGCCCATGTGTTTTGTGACGAAGGGGGCGAGCTATAACCATGTTAGCATCTGACATTTCCAACTAGTATCAAATGGGGATCCAATGCTCACCGTGAATGGCTCCTTCGAAGTCTCGGGGGTGTAAGTCCACCCAGGAATTTCGAGCTTTTCCGCGGGCATATAAACACGATGCTTTGACAAATCAGGCCTGTATGTGCCTCTCTTGTCGAAGTGACCCATGGAGCCGGTCCGGTTTCCCTTGTAATAGCCACCATTGACCTGCTTGGTGGTCAAGCGTAAGCGCACCATCATTGGCTGTGTGGGCTTCATTATGGCGACAGTTCTATAGCCTTGGAGTTGAAACAGAAGGGGGATAGAGCAAGTCGAGTTGTCCCGGAGGGAGTTGGGAGACAAAACTCGACGAATGAACGGGTCGCGCTAATCTCCGCGCCGAGAACTTTTTTTCCTGGCAGAAAAAAAGTTCAACACCATCTACACCCCTCTTGAAAGCAGCCATCAGATCATTTAGTACTTTTTTAGTACTGATCTGAAGCTTTTTTCTTAGTCAAGAATTTGATTTCTTTGACTCCGCCACTATGCCTCGCAGCCAAACTCAAAAGCAGGGTCCCAAAGACCGCTCAACGCAGAAAGCAGCGCCGAAACGGAAAAGCACTCGGTCGCTGAATGCACTGTCTATCGCAGAGAAGACAATTCACACTAGATTGGGTGTTAAGCGCAGTCGTCTTGGAGCCTACGATGATGGTACCTTCAAGGGCAAGAGAAACACCGGCGATGACGACGAGGACGACGAGGATCCCGCCGCCCACTACAAACGCCGCAGAACCGAGGACACCGGAAGCCTTGATGGTGGCAGCGACAGTGAGGGACACGAATGGACGCTCGGACAAGTGAACAGCGATAACGACAGCGAATTGGACAGCGACGAAGCTCTCGGTGAGAGCGACGAAGAGCGATTCGAGGGCTTCACTTTCCGCGCATCCAAGTCCAAATCCCAGCCGAAGAAAGCAGCACCTAAGCCAAAGAAGCCTACAGAGATCAGCTTGTCTGAGGATGTCGACGAGTCAGACGAAGAATCTGATGGTGAAGACTACGACGAGGACGATGACCTGGGAGAAGACGCTGTTGACCTCGCCACCGCCTGGGATATGAATATAGCGGCCGAGGAGGAGGAGGCCCAGGAAGCTGCGGCGAAATCCAAGCGCGCTGCAAAATATGATAGCGACGAGGATTCTGGGTCAGAAGGGGACAGTGAAAGCGATGCCAGCGACGACGGGCTTTCTATCTCGGACGACGATGCCGATGCTGATCCTCACGGACTTTCAAAACTACAAGACTTTGTCCAGTCTATGGAAACCGAAAAACCTACGAAACGTACTCAAAAGTCACAAGAACAAGGCAAGCACTCGGAATATGGATTGACCTCCGCCAACAAATTGACCGTCGCCGATCTCCTACCCTCAATCACCGACTCCCGCCTCAAGAATTCGCTCAAACACATCGACTCTGTTGTCCAGGCATCAAAATCAGGCATTCCAGGCAAGCTAGATGCCCCTCTAGCTAAACGCCAACAGGACCGACTTGACCGGACTGCTGCCTACGAGAAGAGCAAGGAGACTTTGAACCGCTGGCTCGAAACTGTCAAGGCCAACCGCAGAGCCGAACACCTTTCATTCCCGCTACGTGATCCTGATGCTGAGCAGACTCACCGTTTGGAATCTGCGAAGCCGCAGACCGACCTCGAAAATGCCATCCAGAACATCCTCGTAGAGAGTGGGCTGGCTGAGGCCGAAGGCATGACAGCCGAGGACCAGATCCAGAGTTTCGAAGAATTACAAGCCCGTAATATTCCTATTGAGGAGATCCAGGCCCGTCGCGCAGAACTCCGCAAGCGACGTGACCTGCTTTTCCGAGAGGAAGTTCGCGCAAAGCGCATTAAGAAGATCAAGAGCAAGTCTTATCGCCGTGTTCACCGCAAAGAGCGCGAGAAGATGGAGAAGCAGGAGCACGATGCGCTCATGGAAGCCGGTGTGGATATGGACGATATGGACCAGGAGAAGAACGAGCGTTTGCGAGCCGAAGCTCGCATGGGCTCCAAGCATCGTGAAAGCAAATGGGCCAAGGGCTTGAAACAGACCGGTCGCACTGCCTGGGACGAAGAGGCTCGCAACAGTGCAGCCGACTTGGCCCAAAGAGAGGAGGAGCTGCGGAAGAGAATCGAAGGCAAGCGTGTTTCTAATGGAGATGACGACTACTTGGGCTCTTCCAGCTCCGAGTCAGAAGAGGAGGACCCTTGGAACGAGGAGGGTTCTGATGTGGAAAGACAAAAGATCCAGAAGAAGCTCAATGCCCTCGAGGGTGGTAACGATGCTGGGGAGGCCGTGAAGGGGCGCCATGCCGACCTTTTTGAAATGAAATTCATGAAAAACGCCGACGCCGCCCGCAAAGAACAGAATGATGCGGAGCTTCGCCAACTCAATCGTGAACTCCATGGAGAGGATTCTATGTCTGAGGCAGAGTCGGAGGTCGGTCGACGAAAGTTCGGTCAATCAAAGAAGACCGATCCCAAGTCTCGCGCAAAGCAGTTGCCCAAGAATGAATTTGAGGAGAAGCTTGATTCCGACGATGAAGCTGCACAGGCAGTATCAGACGATGATGTTGACATTGTTGTCAACGGTTCCACGAAGCACAAGACAGGAGCTTCTGGCAACAAGAAGCTTTCACAATCTTCACGCGACTCTCCTGATCAGCAAAAGGATACCCCCACGGAGGAGGAGAACCCTTGGTTGATTCAGACCGAACGGACCAACCGTCGCCGAACTGCCCCAGATGCCCAAGAGAGCATTGAGATTTCACTCGATGCTGCCCAGCCCGAGGCTGTTCCGGCGAAGCAACAGAGCAAGAAGCAAAAGAACGCCAAGGCAACCGCTGTCAAACGGCAATTCGACGAAGACAACAGCGATGATGAGGAGAAAGTGCCCATCTTGCTAAAGAATCACGACCTCGTGAAGAGAGCCTTTGCCGGCGATGAAGTTGTCCAAGAATTCGAACAGGATAAGATGGACACCGTTGAAGACGAAGGTGACAAGGTTGTGGACAACACACTCCCAGGCTGGGGCAGCTGGGCCGGTGAAGGTGTCAGCAAGAGGCAGCAAAAGAAGCAAAAGCGAGACCTGACTACCGTGGCGGGTGTGAAGCCCGGGCAGCGCAAGGACGCAAAACTCGATCGAGTCATTATCAACCAGAAGCGAGTCCAGAAGGTAAGCCAAGTCTTGTTTTCTTACACAAAGATGAACCACTAACTTTTTACTCTAGAACAAGAAGTACATGGCAAGCCAGTTGCCTCATGAGTTCGAGACGAAGCAGCAGTACGAACGATCCCTGCGATTGCCCCTGGGCCCTGAGTGGTCTACAAAAGAAAGCTTCCAGAGTGGCACCAAGCCTCGTGTCATGATCAAGCAGGGCATCATCAAGCCCATGTCGAAGCCCATGCAATAAATGTAAATATTTGGTCAATATTTCACCCATATAGGTCGAATGATAGCACCTAATGCGACCCATTTTGTGGCGCCTTTTGAATCAAAAGCATTTCTGTTCTTCCTGTACAGGTAGCACAATATATTTCATATAGTCCGAATACTTCATACTTGTCACCTCACAGCCATACTTCCACATGGTGTGAGTTTTTCTATAGTAAGATGTTACGTGGACAATGTAAAAAGGTTAACACCTAAGACCTCAAACCATTAAAACATGTCCCATGATGCCATAAAGGCAAAATGTATCCATGGATTGTCTGATGATTCATATTGGGTCATCTTGGAGGTCTTTGGATCTGAATATATTCATGTTTACTTTCCTTTTCCATCTTCTACTCCACATAGACGATCCCTTGGCGGTGCTGCCTGGATTGGACAACTTCAACTTCCAAGGCAAGTATTCACATCTATCTCCCAATTATTTCAATCACCTGGGTAACTCCCGTATAATCCAGTAAGTGGTTGGTGATGCCCGCACACATTCTTGGGGGGAAACAACCTCACCTCGATACCCGCGTGGACTCGACGCTGCGCCCTACATTCTTGAGCCCGACACGTTACCTGGAATCTGTCATTCCCATTAATCAAACACTGCGCACTGCTGATATCTAAGCAGATCGACAATCTGTGGAATCTGTCTCCAGGCCATTCACAACAAACCAGCCCCGTGTGTTGTCCCAATCTGGAATTGAATGTGCCCATCTCCATAATTCACACTACATACTTGTAAGATTACTTTCCTCTGAAGTGACTTGTCTTCTCTGTCAATTTCACGTTGTCTTTTAGACACCCCTAAAGTCGTCTGCTCTTACGTGATTTATATCCAATTGGATTGGATTGAATAGCACACAGACTTCCCACAAGCCCCGTGTATTGAACACTCGTGACAGGATCTGGCTTTTCATAATGGACTCACACACGAAATGGAAGGCTGCAACCTTGCTGACATGGCTTCTAACTACAGAAATCTCCCACTGTCTCCCACATGTGGGAAATGAGGTAGAAGCTACTCTACGAAACACAGCTACCGAGCCTGCAAGAGCCTTTCGGACTCAATATCCACCTGTAAACAGTGAAAGCAGGCTTATCATTCCCGAGTCCCACCCAGTAAGTCCCAGAAAAATATGTCGCATGGTATATGGCATGGTATTGACATTTTGGACTAGGTGTATCGAGTAGCTTTGGAACAAGACGGACATTCATCGGAGCAGCCTTTTCCAGATTTTGATATTGACGATTTCATTGACGGCTTAGGTGATTTTCTGGACGAAGAAGACGATAACGAAGAAGACGATACCAATACCGATACTACTACTGAACCACCACCGACTGCAACAGGACAGTCTACGTCTGCTGATACAGGCAAACCGGATCCTGTCCAAGCGACAACTTCAGCAAAACAGCCTGAAGACTTAACGCCAATTCCTACAGCTGGATCTGTGACAAGCTCGCCACAGGCCAAACCAAGCACTACGGAGGCGCAAGGTATGATTGGACTTGAATCATTATAGCATTTTGCATATATTCTAATGCTTAGTAGAGCCCGTTGACACAAATATTTCGCCCGGGGTTGGAACACATGATCCCACAACCATGAACGGCCAAGATATCTTCCAGCCAGTGGCCACCGGCCCTGTCCCTGCTAATATCCAGTCTCGACATGACCACCCTTTGCAGAACCAGCACGTAAGACAATTCCAACTGCGAGCACAATACGAATCAAAAATTCTAACATTTTATAGGCTGATACCACTGACCCTATTACGACGAATAAGTTCTACGCCGGTCTTTTCCTAGGCTCTCAGACCAATGCTACGTTCTCTCAGCCCTACTCTCTTGCATGGTCCAAGGGAGGCGGCACACTGAAGAGCTGGGGTATGACTGTCACCCATACCCAGCCTCATCTGCTCGCGTACGGACCTAAGAACAACAAGATCCCCGGAAACCCAGTGCAGTACTATATCAACCCAGTCGGCCTTCAACATCTGGTTTTCTCAGCAGCCGAGCTTGACCAGTCTTCCATCATGACCGTCGAGCAGCTAAAGGCTTTCTCGGCCAACGCTGTGATCAAGCGCTCCGGAGGCTCGGCTCAGCAGATTACCTTCCCCATTGTACAAGGCATGGGCTATACAACAGCTGTATACAACGACCTGCAGCCTCTGATTGAAAGTGGTATCTTCTTCCGCAAGGTCGTCAGCGCCGGTTCGCCTAGGCCCGGTATCTTCAAGTACCAGGTTGAGCTTGAGGATGACACGACCTGGCTTCTCTATGCCACTCCGGCAGATGGCAAGGATCCAAACTTCAAGCTGGATTCAAAGACCAATATCCGCGGTCCCAAGGGCTTTTCTGGTACTATCCAAGCCGCGAAGAACCCCGCAGGCAAGTCTGGCGAGAAGTTCTACGATAACTCATGTGGCGTCTACCCGGTGTCAGGAGAAGTCTCTGGCTCTGTCACAGGTGATGTGGGCAACTACATGCTCTCTTGGACCAAAGCGGGAAAGGATGTCAAGGGTACACCTCTGATCATGTTCGCCCTACCCCATCACGTCCAGTCCTTCGACAGCGCCACCAAGGGCCGTATCACCGATATTCGCCTTCGCACCACAACAAAGGGCAATGCCACTGCCGTGATCGGCGAAAGCTGGACTATGGTCGAAGAAAATCTTCCCATCGATATGGGATTCGCCCCTTGGTCAACCACGCAGGGCAGTATCCATGATCTCTCGGCCACAGCCCAGCATGCCATTATCCAGGCTGCTCCCACTGAGCTCAAGCAGAATATATCAGGTCAGACTGCTCTCAACAGCATGTACTACAGCGGCAAGGCGTTGAGCAAGTTCGCAACTTTAGTGTACACGGTTAACCAGCTCGGTAACAACGTCGACATCGCAGCAGATGCCTTCCGGCAGTTAAAGAAGGCTTTCAATCTGTTCGTGCAGAACAAGCAAGAGAACCCGCTTGCCTACGACACTGTCTGGAAGGGCGTCGTTTCGACCGCCGGCTATAACGGGGATCTGAACCAGGATTTCGGAAACACCGCATACAATGACCACCACTTCCACTATGGCTACTTTATCCAAGCAGCCGCCATCATCGGCGCTCTTGATCCGAGCTGGCTAACCGCGAACAAAGAGTGGGTTAACATGCTTGTTCGTGATGCTGGTAACTCTGTTGCCAATGACGCCCACTTTCCATTCTCCCGCTCGTTTGATTGGTATAACGGACACTCCTGGGCGAAGGGTCTGTTCGAATCTTTCGATGGCAAGGATCAAGAATCTACGTCGGAAGATACCATGTTCGCTTATTCGATCAAGATGTGGGGACAGACAACCGGCGATGCTAGCATGGAAGCTCGTGGCAATATGATGCTAGGTATCCTGGGTCGATCTCTCAATAACTACTTCTTGATGGAGGATGACAATGTGAACCAACCATCGAACTTTATCGCGAACAAAGTCACTGGAATTGTAAGTGTCATCTTTTTCCATTCCATGTCTACCCCAAACTCGAAATTAACAAACCGAAACAGCTATTCGAGAACAAGGTCGATCACACCACATACTTCGGTGCCAACCTCGAATACGTCCAAGGGTATGCATACCACCATCCCGTTCATATTATTCCACTCTGAACATTGCTAACAAATACCTTAGTATCCACATGCTACCACTCATGCCACATAGCCCCTTCACCCGACGGAAGGAGTTCGTGCGGCAGGAATGGCAGGCAATGTTCGCTGAAAACGCCGCAACACCGGCCTCCAAGGTCAAAGACGGATGGAAGGGCGTGCTATACGCCAACCTAGCCCTCATCGATCCCAAGGCATCGTGGGAGTTCTTTACCCAGCCGAATTTCGACTACAGTTGGATTGATGGCGGTGCTTCACGTACTTGGTACATGGCATTTGCTGCTGGTGAGTATCTTGGTAGATTATAATGCTTTTGCAGAAGCTAATGAATATACTAGGTCTTGGTGGTGCTTAGGGGATTTGAGTCTTTTTGATGAGATGGAGTTGGGGGTTATTTTGTTTTATGTTTATTCTTTTGGCATTTGATTTATGTAACGGACCTGTGGAATTGCTTGTTTACGAAGGGGCATAACGCTCAGGGTTGCATGTACCTAGTTGATGTCTGAATGCCTGTATTAGGCCCAATAGTTATACAAATCTATATGACTATTCCCGGATTTTGAGGTGGTTGCCTACTTTTTTTGATCTACCCTAAAAATTCTCAATTGTTAGGTCGTTTTATGTACATATTTATCCTAGCCCGTAAATATATATCCATACAATTTTCTCTATCTCCCTAAATATTCAACATTTATTCTTATACCAGGCTTGTATTCTATAACACTCTAGCTTTCCATGATATATAAATTCGAAAATTCACAAGAAAAAACCCGAAATAGACGTTACACATCAAACTCCCATCTCTCACCTTTTTTCCCCCACTAGCACCTGCTATCAATGCAATAATCTACCCACAGTTACCTAGCACCATACTATATCCAGTAACCCTATTAGAGCATCGCACAATATACCACCAAACCTATCCCCCGGAAACAGGAAGCTCCAAATCCACCACCCACGGTGCATTCTTCGCTTCATAATTGACCGTCATAATACTCCCATTAACGAAAAGCGTCTCCTCCCCAACCCTCAACGGCCTCTCCGCCCCAGCACTAACATCACAAAACGCCCCCCGATTCTCCAACATCTCCTCCGCATCCGTGGACACATCTTCAAGCCTAACACCACCACCCACCTCATCATCCCACACCCCCCGCTGCGCACCCCATGCTTCATGAATATGACCGAAGAGATGCAGACGCGGCTTTGCACGCCGCGCCGCACGGAGAAGATGTTCACAGCCGACATTCAGATCGGGCGGGACCTGATCCAGGACTCCGACGGGCGGGCCGTGGGTTAACATTATGTCGATGGCAGGGTAATCCGGGATTGGGTTTTTGGGCTGTGGGTGTGTAGCTGGGGCGGGGTTGTATCTATCCTCATCACGGGGGTATGCGAAAGCCCAATTGTAGAATTCTGGTTGGTAGGGCGAAGCGTAGATGGTGAATGATGCTCCTGTTGAGAGTGTGAAGGAGTGGGTTCCTTCTTCTAGGTAGATTATTCCTGCTTTTCGGGCTTCTTCGCTTGTCCATAGGGATTTAATAGAGGCGACGTAGGCTTTTAGGGATTCTTTATTTGGCTTTGGGGTATGGAGGGTGTTTTGGAGGTCATCATCGTCTGATAACAGGATGGATTGTTCGCCTAGTTGTTCCGGGCGTTGGTGGCGGGTGTAGCCAAAGGAGGTGAAGTAGTCTTCATCGAGGGTTATGTCGTGGTTTCCTGCTATTACGAGTTTGAGTTCGGCGGGGGCCGAAGTGAGCATGGAGATCATTGCTTCGTGTTCGACGCGGTACCCCACTTTTGTGAGGTCGCCGGCGTGAAGGAGGATGTTTGCTTTTGGGAGGGGGTAGCGGTAGGCATGGTCGGTTCTTTGGGGTGGGTGTGGTGTGCTTGTATGAGTGTCTGAGATCATACAGATGCGAGTTTTGATGGTTGCCATGTTGAGTGTTTGAGGAAGGTTGGTTGGGCTGTGGGGAGAGACTGATAAGCATCGAGCTCGGGCCAGGGAAGGACCCCCGAAGATCTTTCAGCGTGAAATTTGATTTTGAAAAGGAATGTTGATACGTTTGATAAAATAATAAATTGAAACATGTTCTCCTGAGTTTACTACATGATACTTGTATCCCATGATAATTCATCTATACTCCATACCTGTGCCGGATTCCACATGATAGATTATACACTACGGAGTACGCCGAATGCAATTACCAACGAAGACATGAAACTAGGAATAATTCCCATGGATTTGACGGCTCAGAGCTCTACAGACAAATTGCATCCTGTGGATGCTCTGATCATGACATAGCTGAAACTCCGATCCACCCGTTGCAACAACCGAATATTTTATTTTTTCGTTTACTTGCGGATAGCCTTCTGGTAGAAAGCAAGCTCCTCACCCTCCAGAATGTAACCGTCACAGCGGCCGGACTGGCCGGGGCGCGAGGCAACAACGGCGAAAAGACGACCGGACTCGAACTGGCGCTCGATAGCAGACTCGGTCTTACCGGAGTCAGCGAAGCGGGCAGCCTGCTTCTTGGCGACGGAGGCGGACTTCTTCTCCTCCTCGGCACCCTCGGTCTTCTGCTGGCGTCTACGGCCAAGGGGCTGACCGTAGTGGGCCTCGTACCACTGACGGAAGGGGGCAGCGTCAATCTGGACAACGGCCGACTTGGTCAGGGTGTTTGTGCGGACCAGCTCGTTGTTGGAGGGGTGGAAGGACACTCCAATGACACGGGTCTTGCGGGAGATACCCTCGGAGCCCCACGAGAAGTTACCGGACTCAAGACGGAGACCACGGAACTTCTGGTTGCCACCACGGGTGCGGACAAGGTGGATGCGCTTGGTGCCAATACGGGTGTTGGCGGGCTGACGACCCTTCTCGAAGGCTCTGTAGGACAAAGACATGTAAGAAACTGTAACTGGTATATCGAATCCATTTTTTCCTCCTTTCTTCTTCCTCTAAAAAGGAAGACACTTAATCTCATGCTGGGTTGATGGAATCGTACCTCTTCTTGCGGTAGTGAGCGCGCTTGGCACCAGTGGCGCTGCGCTTGTGGCGAGAATCCCGAGAAATACCCATGTTTGCGATTGATGGAGGGGTCTAAGTTGACGGACACAAGTTAGATGTTGTTGAATGTAGACCTTGAATAAAGTTTCTTTTTTTTTCCTTTCAATCCTTCTGTTTCGTCGCGAGCGTCGTACAAAATCGATCTTCAAATATCGAAAAGTTGGGCGATAGTGGTTGCGAAGTGGTTGAATGACTGTTGAATGCGAGACAGGATCGAAGGTTGATGTGGAGGAATTGAATACCGATGATCGAAATTGATGGGCGCAGCGAGCGAAACAGAATTTTTCGAAAGAAACCTTGCAGGAGTTGAGATAGCCGGATAACTCACCTCTAAATGTGCAGCCCTTCACCAGAAACACAAATTAGTTGTCGTAGGGTTGTCGTGGGAGTTTGAGGTCGTGGAGTCGCTGAATTTCGCAGGGCGCACTGTGTCGCTCGCTTGTGTAGTGCCCTAACTGACACTAGACCAGATTCGGATTAGCGGCTCCAGTCACTGGATCTGGTCAGGTGATGTTTATTCGCTGACTCAGAATACAATCACGTGATATGTCATTGATTACGATCTGGAAGGGGCCATCGGAGACGATCTGAACAAGCCATTTACATTGTACAACATTGAACCTCTATTGTCTATTTCCAGTTATCCTTGCCACTATCCGAAATCCATAAATATACAATTGATCGACTCTCTCTGCCAGTACACCCACCATTGACTGCCTATGCTACCCTCTACTGTCTCTTGCCATTCTTCGCCTTCTGCTCCTTCACAAACTTCTTGATGCGCACAAACGATCCGTACCCCTCTACAGAACACGACACAATCCACTTCCACCACAGACCCGACAGAACAGGCACATTCAACGGCTTCAACACAGTCACAGCCAGCGCAACAGTCTCAAAGACATGAATAGCCACGACGTATGGCTGGATAATGTAGACGAAACGCGGGAGCCAGGGCACACGCTGGAGTCCCAAGTACTCGTAAAGAGCCGAACCGGGGTGCAGATTGTTGCGCTGGAAGCAGGTGACGTAGAGAAGGAAACACAGGCCAAAGATCACGGCATGGATGCCGCGCGGGGCACGGTACTCTGTGAGTGTGATCTCGCTGCGGCCCAGACGCTTTAGGCTGTCCTTGTGCATGGCAACCATTCGGCCGCGTGCCTCCGAGTAGTTCTTCATTTCGGGTTCGATAGGGACGCTGTAGCGGGTACCGTGGGAGGCGATGATCAGGTTTGAGGTGGTGAGTTCTTCCAATTGGGCATTTTTGGCTTGCGTGGATGTGATACCGCAGTATGCTTGTAGGAATAGCGCGAGGGAATCTTGGTGGTCGGCATTCATATGCTTGATGATGAAGTCTTTGGACGACATGGTGGCAGGTTTATCCGTATTGGGAGTGTACAGTGTCAATTGAGGTTTGTGCAAAACAAGTGAGACAGTTGGGATCTGAACCGAGTACAGAATACAATGCAAGAGGGGGAGTTGGTAACACAACGGGAAATCAGTGCCAAGACCGGGGCCTCGGCTTCATGCTTTCCGCCATGTTTGACACTTTGCTCCGTACACTCTCACACTACCCTAAACTACACTATTACAACCAGACTATAATTCTGCACTCTTGCACTTGAAAATTGAATCCAACTCCGTTTGATTCCCCAGGGAATATACATAGCAGTATACACACTCTCCGGTGTATTTGATCCCCTTGGCCCTGCACGCCGACTAGGAGAATCATTGCAAAAAAAATAAAAAATAACCGATAAATGGAAAGGATATTAAATCAAAAACAAGGCTCTATGAAAAGCATCAAAGCAAAAAGCATTGAAAAGGATCACTCGTGACGACGTTGGATCTTCGTGATATGAGGGAAAGTAGAAATGGGTGATCAAGCCCTGTTGTTGATAGAACGCGATCAACTCCTAATTCGGTCTTTGAGCAGACATTCATCAAAGGGTTTTGGGGGAGGGATTGCATGCCTCAGTTAATACTTACATGAGAGCTATAGTGAGGTCACCGTGGATGCGTGCCTTGAGCTCGACCTCGATTTCCAGATTGAGTTCCAATCGCAACTTCATGCCTTCCTCGTCCAGCATAGATTTCTCCTCTTTCTTGAGGACATCCATGCCGCCGTTGGGCTTGAAGTTTGAGTTTTCGTTCGAGTAAGGCTGCACGGCTTCATCATCGGAGTATTCGTAATCATCTTCATCATATTCCGATCCGTCTGTGTATTCATCTGAATCGTATTGTTGGACGGGTTTTTGTTTCGGCGCTGGTTTCTTCTGTAGTTGTTTGCTGGGCAGTTTGCCCTTTTGGTTTTTGGTTGGTACTTCGTCTTCGAATTCAGAATCGTCGGTGTAGTCGTCGGCGCTGTCGTAGTCTTCGCCGTCGGAGAGATCCTCTTGCACGGGGAGCTTCTTGGGCTGGAGCTTCTTGGGTTGCTCCCTGGTCTTTTCAACGGTTGCCATATTGATGTATGTGTATGTGTGTGTGATGGACTAGATTATAGAGTATAGAGGTAGGATATTTTCAAGAAGAAAAATGTATAAAAGTAGAAGGAAGTGCTAAAGATAAAAAGTAAAAGAAAATGTAAGGAACATCATATCAATGGAGCATGACGTTGGAGGCTGTTGCTTTCCATCTCGTCATTGCCTGAATAATATACACAAGGCAATGGCCGTGTCCACAATGTAAAGTTACGGAAAACGGCCAAAGTGGCCAACTGGATATGCGGTCTCACCCACTTCCGACCCGTGGAAACAACTACAAACTCGTGGCTTGTACCAATGGAAATGAAAATTGAAAAAAACAGGGAAAAGTTAGGAACAGGTAAAATTGTCTTGTCATCTGTATCATTGGTTGAAAGATAATTTTTCTATATTTACGAAGACCTTGACGTCGAGTGGCGTCATACCGATTTCCTGAGATGAAATCTTACGTCTACTTTAATTTATTTGAGTGGAGTGTATCGATGTACTAATTCGCCGAGATCCAGTCTAATTGGTCCGTGAAACCCCATCCTGCCCCCCGGACGTCATACCTGTTTCTGACTGGATTGTATGCACTTACGGAGTATACTGCACCAGAAAGGTACCCCCTGTCTGGCATCGATGGACCCGGCCAAAGTCTTCCCATCTGACGTCGGAGGCGGAATCTGATTATCAGGCCCGGTTTTATTCAAGCCTAGTGGCGCATCTGATGATATAAACGGTTGAAGTTCATTTCGGAATCTACATCATTACACTTAGTTCATTTATATCTTGTGACGCTTGGTCCTTCATCTCAAAACAATTCATATTCCCCTCCTATCCCACCTTTAAACAACCTTCTATTTCCCAACATGTCCGACCAAGAACAACCTCCCACTCCTAATCCTGACTCAACCACTACAACCCCAAACAAGCCTAAACGTGTCCCTCCCAAGCTAGGCAAAAAGTCTCCCGCCAAACAAGAACAAACCCCTCCAGCCTCGGAACAAGAGGATAAACCCAAAGACACCGAACAAGAAGAAGAAAAGCCCAAACAACAAGAACCGGATTCGGAGCCTGAGCCTGAACCCGAACAAAAAGAAGAAGAAGAAGAAGAAGAAGAAGAAGAAGAAGAACCCGAACCCGAACCTCAACCCAAGCCCGAAAGACGTCGTCGCAGACCTCGTCCTCGTCCTCAAGAATCAGACACCGAATCCGTTCCCCGCGAAATGGAGCCAGAACCACCCAGACAACGTCGCGTCCGTCGCCAGCGTCGTCCAGAGCAACAGCAACAAAACGGTCCGCTTGGTGGACTTCCCGGTGTCGGTGGTGTCGATCAGGCCGGCCAGCTCGTGCAGAATACAGCCGGTAATGCCCTGAATGGGGTGACTGGTAGTGCGGGCAAGGCTGTTGGTGGCATTCTGAATGGTGGCGAGGAGAAGAAGGATGATGACGGTGGTCGTGATGAGCAGCTTCGTTTGAGATTGGACCTTAATCTAGATATTGAGGTTCAGCTTAAGGCGAAGATTCACGGTGACTTGACGATTGGTTTGCTGTTAGTATTTCCCTTTTCTTTTTACCTTCTAACCCAGCCCTTTCCCATGGCGATAACGAGATTCTGTTGGTGCATTTCACTGACTGACAATCTAGTAATTAATCCTCAGCAAATAGAAAAGTGTATATTTATACCTTCTATACCTACTCTCGAATACCCCGGATCCCGGTTGGGTCGGGTGTGTCTACGGATACCTTGAATGACTTGTTATGGGTTATGTTACGGTGATGCATGATGCATGGGTTTTTATTTTTCATGTCTATTTCCTTTTTTTTTTTTTGCTAGGCTATCTCTCTAGATCTGGCCTTGTGGTGTCTTTGCGGTGTACAGTACTTTAGCCTATCTTATAAAGTATCTGGGTCAGGAGAATTGGAATAATGAACAGACTTTTGTGTTATTTCTCTTCCACGTGTAGATTGTAAGAACATACGGCCTGTAGTCAGCACCTTACACAGAATATCGAATCTTAGACGTCATGCAGGTTTACATCGTTTGAAATTGGCTGACAAGTCTTGATCAAGTCGGACAGGTGTAACTATCCCCATTCTTGATTGAAGAATGAAAGTATATGCAGTGACCATTGGGGATAACCCATCTATCTATTATCATTTGTGCAAAAGTCCAATCCCAGAAAACCAGCAAAGAAAAATAAATACAAAAGAATCAAGACAGACAAAAAGACAAGAGTAGGTAGTCCCAAACACAAGATTCGTACATTTCATATATGTTCTCTCGATCTTTGCGTATATGAACCAATCTAACCAAAAACCGCAACCTCTTTCGGTGTCACAAGACCACTCCATACCTACAGCCCCGCAACATACATCAGTCCATATCCAAGCGTGACAATCACAACAAAGGCCATGAGACTGGCCGGGATGCCACGAGTGAGGAAATGGCGGACTTGAAGATATCGCTGGCCTGTGGTGGGTACTTCGGTCATGATAGCAGCTAAGAGAAACAAGTTAGCAGAGAGTTCAACACAAACTAAAGGAAGAAGAACACACTCATATTAGGGAATCCACTGGTAGGCAAAGCCATGGCAACAGAGCACATCAAGGCACTGGCCATGACCAACAAGTTGGGGTGAGGGTCCTCCATGCTAACTCCGATCTGGCGGACAAGCGGCAGGATGATGAGGGCGGCGACGGTGTGCGAGATGAAGGTGGCCATGACAATGATGAGAGAACAGAAGACTATTAGGACGCTGTACAGACTGAGGTTCTCGACGCGGGAGGTGATTCCCATGGCGATTGTGTGCAGCAAGCCGGATGAGGTGACGGCCTTGCCCAGACACAGACCACCGGCTGCGAGGATGATGATTGTCCAGAGGAAGTTGTTGAAGTCTTCTTTGTTGAGGATACCAGTGCCGAAAAAGAGGACGAGAGGGATGATGGCGATGACGCCCATGTCACCGAAGATATGTTCGAGTTGGTGGCTGGTGCACCAGAGAATAATGGTCAGGATGGTGACGATGGTGATGAAGGACTGCATGCCGGTCCAGCGGTCCTTGACGGGGCGGAAGGCCATGACGGTTGTGTTGCGTCCCGGACGGAATGTCACCAGCAGCAGGACCCAAATGAGGAGAATGGAGATGATGCAGACGGGCAGTGCGATGAAGAACCATGTGCCCCAGCCGATGTTGGGGTCCATGTTCTGCAGGGCGATGATGTTTTGGGGCGAGGCAATCGGGGACGCGGCACCGCCGACATTGGCGGCTAATGCGATACCCAGCACGAGTGCCTTGGCAAAGTTGGACTCGGGAGGCATGTTGCGCAGCAAAGGCTGGATAATCGAGTAGCAGAGCACGGGAGATGCAACGTTACTGATCCACATGCTCAGGAACATGCTCACAAACATGTTGGTCAATAGCACTACAGATGGCTTCGATCCGGCTTTGCTGAGCACGAACATGGCCATGCGTCGTGCGATATCGTACTTGGACAGTGCCGCTGCAATTGAGAAGCCACCTAGGAGCAGCATAATCACAGGAGTCCACATCGCCGCGAACACCTTGCCGACTGATTCCTTGGGTCCTAGCCGCGTCTGAGCCTCATCATCTGACCGCATGATGCCTAGAGTCACGACCAGGAATGGAATAAGAAGCGAAGTAACGAACAGCGGAATAGCCTATCACTCGATGTTAGCGTTCAATGCGAGCAAATAAACAAATAATCACCTCATACCTCAGTGGCCCACAAGATACTAACGAGGACCAACATAGCCAAGCAGTTTTGCTCCTCGGGAGTATCCATTATCTTGACGGAAAGCATTGTGACGAAGATGGCGATACTAAATATGAGCGTACCAAAGCTCAAGCTGCAGAGCCACGATGGGAACTGGAACCGACCCAGCGGCGTTGATACCTCCTGAGTGCGAATCTCACCCTTGTCACCCTGGCGCCGTGCAGTGGCCGGGTCCTCATCACCGCCCAGTAGGGTCCGACGAATACCAACATTGGCAGCCTGTGCACGACGTTCAATCTCAATCATCTCACGCCAGACGGTGTTCCGCTCCCAGACAACATGCTCACGCAGATGCAGACGCAGCTCTCGTCTAGCAAACTGTTTATTGTTCTTCGTGACGATGCCCGCATACATACCCTCTACTTTCTCAATATGTTGATCGATGGCAGCCATGGTGCTCTCGGTGAAAGGTACCGCGGTATGAACAACAGTGGCTAGGTAGTCTCGACGCAGGCTGCGGTCCAAGGTTTTGTCATACTTCTTCAGGGCCTTGGCGAAGCCAGTCTTGTTCAGCTCGATGAAGGAGCGAAGTTCGCAGAGCGAGACATAACATTCGATCAGACGCTTCTTCAACGAGATACCGGTATTGTAAAGAGCGATGAAATCCTCGTCGTTGAAGTGCGACTCGTGCGGTTCTCGGGTGGTCATCGGTCCAAAGTAGGAGTCTGCCATATCACCATGCTGGTCGTCTGTGCCAGACTCGCCATCGGTTGACTGCAGCAATCTCCGGCGCTGTGGGAGGATTGTTGGGGACCGATCGTCGTCGTCGCTATCGCCGGCTTCTCCTTCATCGTCCGCCATCGAGTCATTGCTCATAGCACTGGGTCGCCGGTGTGGCATCGAGGTACGACCGTTTCCACGACGGGGGCTTGCTTTGATGATTGTCTCGCTGACGGGGTCCATATTGACACCGTCTGTCTCAGAAAGATATACATCAGCGTCTTTGATGAGCTCATCCGCGAGTTCAAAAATCTCCGCCTCCTTCTTCTTATAGAAAGAACAGATCTTATCCATCTCAACGTCAAGAGCCCGTTTAAAGATCGCATCCGGGTTACTCGGTTCAATACCACCCAGCAGCGGAGCGGCCTCTACATCTGTGGCGGACGGTCCATCGATGCGATTGACCTGTTTCTCAAGGGTGTAGATCCTGGCCACGATGCAACGTTAGCACAATAAATAAAAACAATTATCAGACCCGGTCAGCCACGCATCAATCTTGTGCAATGTGACACCAATTCCGATTCCCGAATCACCAGTCACAACCCAACGATTGAACAAGCCAACTTACAATTTCTTCAAATTGCTATACGCGATGTAATTCGAGCTCCAATCAGGCACGGCATTAAACTGCACACTATGCGAGAACTTCATCTTTTCGGAATCTGGATCGACGATCCCGTGCGATGCGTTATGAGCGCGACGTCGGAGAGCCTCAGCCCAGAACCTAAGACGAGAGCCCTCAGGGCGAAGCTCGTCGAGCTCTAATCCCTCCTGCGAGTCTCGAAAACCGGTATCAAAGCCCAACGGCGAATTGGCGGCAGGGTCCAACCGCCTATCGCTATCTTGATATTCGTGTGAATGAGCGCGGCCAGATGCGCTGGTGGTTGCTGTGGGGGGAGTAGGGTGGTAGTCGACAAGTTCAATGGAATCGTCGCGCAACGTAGGAGCCACCGTCAATGGAGGGGGCCGGAGGGTAATCGGCCTAGGTCAATAGAGAGAGAGGCAAGGCCGAGGGGAATGTAGTGGGCTCTATCGTGGTGGGGGGGGGCACGATGAGGGCCGAAAAGTCCGGGTCAGCTGGAGCTTGGGGTTGCACTGGGCAATGGTCGAGTCGGTAATGATATAACGCGACGCTCCACTGATCAAGGTTGTATCGTATATCTGGTTGGAATCTACCCCGAGACTGTAAATATGTAAAATATTGAATGTCTTGGGGGCTTTTTTTTCCTTCGACTTCAGAACAGTTGTGCTGCTGGAGCTAAGCTGCAATTAGGTAAGCGTGCTGTGAGGGCCGAGAACTGGGGAGGGCCTATCAGACAATGTTCTATACAAAGCACTAGAGCATAGAGAACAAGGTTATATGCAGTTGACGGAGCATAGCAATTGACATACAGGGTAAGTCTCAGGGCAGGTGGTCTATAATAGAAAATGTAGACTAGGGAGTAAGCCATTCCTATATAGGGAAATGAAATAATACCAAGAGATCCCAAGCCACATTAAAAATTCGCATACGTAAACCCCAGGGGTGACTCTGTGTAGTGTCCAATTCAGAGAATCAATAAGCCCATGAAGAATAAATGTCAATTTTTTTTTGACCAGACTATATAAATGTACATATGCAGAAGTGCTCAGAGATACAAGACAAACCCCAAACCCCAGATAGAAGAAATACAAGCCAAGAAGGCCAATTCAGCGACGAACGTTGGTATTCAAGTTCGCACGACCAGAGATACCAATCTTGTGCTGCTGGTCCCTCTTCTCCCAGACACCGCTGCGACCCTCGGCGACAGCCACGACCTCAGCCGCAACACGATTCGCAAACAGCGCATCACGTCGCTTTTCCGACGCATCAATAATCCACTTGATCGCGGTACGGCGGCGCTGACGCAGAGTCAGCGGGTGGGGGATCTGCACGGCAGTACCACCACCAGCAATACCCTTCTGCTGACGGATTCGGAAGAGAGGCGCCACGGAGTCGACGACGAGAGTGAGGTAGAGGACGGGGTCGAGGGGGAGCTGGGATGCAGGGGGGCGCCGAGGAGACGGCGACGGGGGTTGATCTGGGGAGGAGAGGAGGTGCGGAGGTGATCCAGAACGAGAGACATGTTCTAAGTATTCAGTTAGTCAAACACTCACACCAAAGATAAACGGAAAAAAAAGAAAAGCATACCTTCTGCGCCTTGGTCAATTTCCCACTCTCCATCATCATCTTAGTGAACTGATCCTGCATGGTATCGTAGCGGTTGCGGAAGTTCAAGGTCTTAAGATCCTCGGGAACGACAGGCGCATCGAACTTGAGTCCAGGGTTCTCCTCAAGAGCCTGGCCCTGCACCTGCTCAATCATGCTAGCAAGAGCAGCAGTCGCCTCATCACTAGCGCCCTCGAGTCCAGACATACTAGGAATAAGGTTAGACTCGTTGTTAGGCTCAACGCCCCGCAGATCATTCATAAGGCTCCGGGCGGAAGTCGAGAAGGAGCGCGAGCCACCAGACTTCTTCAATGCATCCCGCATAACCTTCGGCATGTGCTTCATGGCGTCCTTATCGCGGCTGAGGATCTGTTCCAAAGACAGTTAACAACCATATCCGATGTCGGCTTTCCATCCAAGACCTAGCAATGCCTCGGATTATGTATAATTGCTCACCTCCTCAACAGGCGATCCTTGATCCAACTCTGGAGTAGAAGGAATACCATCACAGCGCTTTTCCTTATCCATAATTCGGGAGATCTCGTTGGCCTCCTCGGTAACATCGGGCAGCTGATCGACAGTCGGGAAAGTCTGCTCGTCGGGCTGGGGCTCGACCTTCTTGGGGCCATCAGAGGAGTTCCATCGGCGCTGAATGGGTAGTGACTGGACGGCGCGGAATCGGACGGGGCTGGCGATGCTCCGGGGAGAAGACAGTGCGGGAGTGGTGGATTGACGCAGGGCCGAGACGGCCTTGTTGGCTGTGAAAAGGTTGAGTCGAGGCGCCATGGTTGCGGTTGTGAGAATTGACCCCGGTGCAAATTATTCAGACGGGGAGGTCGAGATTAATCGGCCTGTTTTGGGAAGTTTGCGGTCTCGAGCAAATTTCCGGGATACTTATGTAAGCGCCAAGAGTTTCGACGTGAGGTCATGAAGTGTAGAATGGAAACAGGATTGAAGGGTCATGGATGTAGGTGGATAATTGATCCTAATTATGATTAAAGAGATGAAACTAAATTTCAATTCATCTACCCTGGTTCTGTACGAAAAGAGAAGACTTTTTGGTGTTTCCAAGTTCTGATTTAGCGTAGATATATTTCTGCAAGCTCTGGAGGTTCCAATATCAATCCCCATCTTATATTCTTGAGCTGAGACACTACACAGCGCTTAAACCTTGAATTAATCTCCAAGAGATACCTAGTAAAGATAGCGAGCAACGAGAAATGAAGGAAACTCGGTGACAATACAGAAAAGTCCTGTAGTGAGGCAGGCTGAGAAGGGATAATGGTATCCATTCCAATAAAATACATTGTGGTTCTCATGATCATCATCAGTCTCCGCTACCAGAGCTTAATGGGGAAACTCTATCGCCATCAGCAGTTAATCGGCTTCGAATAAGAACAATCCGAAGTCGGTATCCTAGAGGTTTACCGGTGTTACCTTGAGGTAGACATCGAAGTCTTCGTTGGAACGATCTGCGAAGATTTTTCGCTTATCCCATAAATTAACACAGAAATTAAGTGTGCTGACTTCATCTTTTCTGCATGCTGGTATATCATGAGTGGGTGACAGCCATTCCGAGGCCCAAACAATTCATCATCTGCCTGAGGTAGTCGCAGAAGGATTCCCCAGACGCAAACACGGCTACCTGTGTAAGTGCCGAAGTTTGGCGAACTGATATCAAGATCAGAGTCGTCTGGGAAGGGTAGCGAGAACGATTTTTTGAATGCCTTGCGCTCTGAGGTGTTAGGGAGTTGTTTTCTTCGGCATCTAGATCGTTGAAAGCGTCAAATTGCTGCACCAACTGGCGCAGAACCCACCTTGATGTTGATATAGAAATCTATCAAATGAATTGATTTGGATAAATACAAGAATGGTTGGCTGCCTATCTTATGCGACCTTGTGAGGTATTTCCAGTGATATTTTCTGATATTATGTTTAGATGTCTTTTGGAGGCTTAATCTGTGAAAACTACTTTTCCATGTATAACCTGGGATTCGTGTTTACTTTCCAATACTCTAGAGATATACCCATAAATGCAATTTTGACTACCAAGGTATGTACTATGAACAAGTTTTGACATAGAATACAAGAAGACAGGGTAGACGCCAGTGCAAATAAACAAAAGAAAGAGCCTCTCAGAGACGAAAACCGCCCCAACCCGAAAACCGCCCCAACCCGAAAACCGAAAACCGAAAACCATTCCATAATCCAACATTCAAACAGTATCAGGGTAAACATAGAATGCCAATGCCAGAATGATATACATTCCGAGACACATACCACCCTCGAGGTAGTTTGACTTTCCATCTTGAATAAGCAGAGTAACCACCAACCCGGAAATAAAGAACGCAACCGTCTCGAAAGTCTGGAAGTGTAGTGTCATAGGAATATCCATAATCCATCCCAGAATAACCAAGAACGGCGTGACGAACAGCGCAATCTGCAAGCTGCTACCAATAGCAACGCCAATCGCAAGATCCATCTTATTCTTGTACGCAACCACAACGGCGGTGACATGTTCCGCGGCATTACCCACAATCGGAATGAGCACTAATCCAATGAAGGTCTTGCTCATGCCGGTTGTCGTTACTAGGGGGTCGATGGCATCGACTAGGTAATCGGCACAGATAGAGACAAGGACGGTCACGACGACGAGGACAACGCCCGCAGCCCAGGGGCTGAGAATGCGTTCTTCCTCTTCTTCCTCCTCTTCCTCGGTGCCGGCGATGTTCTCGGTATCGCTGGAATTCGATTCTTCGAAAAGGTCGGAGTGAGATACCAGCTGGAAGTAGAGGTACATGACGTAGATCATCAGCAGGATGATAGCGGTGCCGTGTGACAAGATGAGAATGTTGTCCTGCGCATCCTGGTCCGGATCGTGATTGCCATCTGTATCATGCTTGTTGACGGTATTCTTGATCGCGGCGTAGAGGGTGGCGGGGATGATAAGCGAAGCCGAGGCCACAGCCATGAGAGAAGACATGGTTGATGCGACTGTGCTGTTGAAAGACTGCTCACGATAACGGAGTCCACCGACGAAGAAGCAGCATCCCAGGACGAGTAGGATGTTAGACAAGATGCTACCGAGCATACTGGCCTGGACGACGCGAATCTGATTCTGTCTCAGGGCAATGATACTGACCTATCAAGCGTTGCAAATTAGCCATCTCATCATTTAACATATGTATCACCCGTTACATAGCAGGACTGTACATTGGGCATTAATTCTGGGGCTGAGTCTTGGCAAATCTTACAATCAGCTCAACAGCATTTCCAAAAGTGGCATTCATCAAACCACCAAGCGATTGGCCGAGCGTAGCAGCCAACTCCTCGGTGGCAAAGCTGAGCAACGAAGCGAGGGGAACAATAGCAAAGAAATTGAGGGTAAAGACAGCGGTGGAGTCCCAACCGAGGGCACCGGCAACGATGCCCAAGGGGACGAAGATGAGTAGAACATTGACGTAGTCACGGACGATGGTTTTCCAGGTTAGATGGACGACGTACATGGGCCAGTGCACCCAGACACGATTATCTTTGGGGTGGTGGTGGTGTTGTCCATGATCAATGTGTTCGTGAGGTGCAAGAGCATCAAAGGAGCCACGGTGTGAAGCGAGGAGGCCCGTTCGCTCATTAGCCAGGGAGCCGTTTGTTGAGCTCATTCTTGGGCCGAAGGTGTGGCTACGGAAGTGGGAGCGGAAGTTTGGGAGAGCTGGATATATTCTCGAGTTAGTTTTGAATATTTCCGTTGCCTGAACGGAATAGGACTTTCACAGAAAGCCGGAAAGGAGCGGATGAGAAGAAAGAAGGGGAAAGGGGATTAGTATATCACCCACACATTAAGCCAAGCTTCTAGAGTGGTTCAGGAATGAATGGTGGGGATTGAGCCACTTTCTTTTAGCGACGAGATTTTTTTTGGTGGAAATCAAGGTTGGCACAGCCTTTCAATGTCAGAATGAAGAGAAAGTGGAGAGTCAATTGGTGGATTGTGGCCCAGTCGGTGGAGTACGGAGCTTTGAGATGACGACCCACTGACCATGAAACTCCACATTACAGACTATTAAAATGTTTTGATTGGCTAGAGCTTAGAGCCAAGACTCTGCACTGCCACATTCTACGATTGGATGCACGGACGATAGGTTTAAGAGAACCATGGGATGACGACGTGGACTTTACCTAATGCACATGTTAAAACCTTGGAACCTTGGAAGTGTTCTTAAGACGTAAGTCTTGAGACATTAACTATATAGCACATGGTATAGATCTTATAACCCTCCACATAAAAAAAGGAATACATCGTAGTAAGGTAGTAAATCACATCAAGAAAGGAAAGAAAATAAAAGGTGGGTCAAGACAAAAAAAAGAGGTATAAAGGATAGAATCGAAAAATAAAAAATAAAAAGGGAGGGCGAGGGGGGTCATTACTCCTCGGGAAGTGCACCGTTAGCTTTAAAATCTATCCGACTACTCTTGCGTCCGACACCCTTGAGCATACTGAAACGACGGAACACCGAATCCCGCATCCCACTATTACTATTATTGAGAACAGGAGATAACGGTGCCGTCCCATTCGTAGTTGTCAAAGTCACCGCATTACTCTCGCGCGTGACTGGCCGCGAATAATCCCGCGTGGACGGGAGTGTCGACCATCCACCGGTGGAGGGCGCAGTCCGGTCCGTGGCGGCACCGGTGGCGGTAGGGCCACGGTGCTGGGAGCTAGCGCGACTGCGACCGTCGTGGGAGCGGGGGGCCATGTCGCGGGTGGCATTATGCGTGTTTAGGGAGGTCTGGGAATCATGGGTGACGGATGGTGAGGTGTCGTGCTTGTATGCCTTGTCGCCGCTGAAGAAGCTGCGGCGCTTCTCGCTTCGGCCGCCGCGGGAATGGCTGGTGGTGCGGCTGTGGATGGTGGCCGTGTCGTCGTCGATGTTTTCGTCAGGTTCACCCACTATTTGGCCCTTGCTGTCGGAGGGCTGGATTGTGAAGATGGAGTTGCTGGCGCCGTGGGATCGTTTGAAGGGGTTGATGATGCTGATCCGATGACTGACGGATTGTCGGTCGGAGCGCTTGCGGGTATGGGCATTGTCTCGCGCTGTGCGGTCGGAGTCTTCTGGACTGACAGCTTGCTGGATAGGCATTCGGCGGCTGTCGCCCAAGATGGGGGATTGGCGGGCTGTTTGAGTGGGGGTAGGTGATGAATACTCTGCGGCAGCTGGCATGAGAGAACCTAGCTCGGGCTCGAAGACATCTTCGAAGCGTCGAAGCAGCTCGGCTTGGGTAGCCTGCTGAGCGGGACGCTGATAAAGAGACAGTGCGTGTTTGATAGCCAGAGCGTGGTCGATGAGTGCAACGGAGAGCGCAGTCTCCATTGAGTCCACAGGCTGTGGTGTTTCTTGTACTCCTTCAGCGTCTTCGCTAACTTGCTCAAGCAGCTTGTTCCTTGCCATCTCCGCATCGGATAGGAATACACGGTACGATGCCACACAGTTCGAGGGTGACGATCTGAACTCAAGCAATGATTCCAAGGCTTCAGTCAGATTAGACAGACTAGAATCCTCACCCGACGCAGCACGGCGCCCAATAAGCTGAAGCTCCTGTGTCTTGCGCCACGTGCGCTCAATGGCAGTCTGCAGAGGCGACAGAGCAACCTCCTGAGCAGAAACAATCTCACTACGACGGAGGATATTCGGGAACGCCTCTGAGACAGTGAAAACGAGTTTTTCAACAAAATGTTCACGGACATCCGAGCTGTTCGTGTGTCGTCGCGAGGTGGTAGAGAAACGAGACGGACTCGAGATCAGCAGGTGCTCGCGGACAGAGGACGGAACCTTGGGGCGCTGGTAGACAGGATGAGACACATCGCGGTATGCGCTGACGGTGCTGATCTGAAGGAACTGGCCTTCGTAGTCAGGAATCTCGCCAGTAGACATGACCTGCGCAGTAGGGTGTTCCCGCTGCATGCGATCCACGAAAGAGGCCATGCGTTCAGTCGGAGCCGCCTCAAAGATGAACTCCTTATCGCGCAGACCGGGAGGAAATCCGAGACCCTTGTAGACGACACGGAAGTAACGCGGGAATTGTTTGCTGCCCTTGGCGATGATGTCGTAAATTCGAGCCATGGAGCTTTGGGCTCGGGAGAGCTTGGCGAAATCCATTGTCGTGTGCTCGTAGTGCGCTGCGAGCTCCTTGTAGCAAGTCAACGCGGGGGCCCAGGCCATGGCATTTTCGAAGTTCTGGATAACGGAGAAGTACAAAGCCTCTCGCCGTTCGAATGCACTTTGGGCCGGGAATGCGGGTCTGAGCAGTTCTGGCATAGGCTTGGTGAGATCCCATTCGTAGAGGTCGGCATGGAACTGAAGGGCAAGACCTGCTTCAGTAAAGTTGCCTGCTGCGGCCTGAGCCTCGGCAAGTTCATGAACGTAGCGAATAAAGATATCCTCGCGACCCATGTCCTTCATATATTCCATCAGTTTCAGAGCGTGCATACTCTGGATTGAGGCACCGCCCTGAGAAGCCACTAAAAGATCCAAGAGTTCATCGACTGTCCCGACAAGACTCTTGACAGCATTCGACAATAGATCATCGGAGATAGTCTCACTCTCGAACAGATCTAACAGCTCGCCGATGAAAATCTTCTGGCTAACGCTCTCATTCATCTGCTTGGACTTGAATAGGATATCCAAGCTCGAGATAATCTCCGTTTCAATAATGGAGATGTCCTGGTTCAGATCCCATTCACTCAGAATCATCGTCTGCAGGATCTGAACAGCAACATGTCGCAGCCCCTCATGCACACTGAGACACAAACCAATGATGGGAGGAACCAGGCCAGGAACATACTGGACCTGATAACCGCCCAGCTTCTTCAAATTGAAGCGCTCTCTCTCATCATCCGTGGTATCCCAACCAATGGCCTCCCAGGTAGACTGCAACAAATCCGCACCTTGCTCGCGCACATCGCCGGCGATCTTCCAGACAGCGCGGCGTTTCTGCTCGGGGAAGGTCTCGAGCGCAAGGACATCGCTAGAAATCACCTTCAAAAGAGTCGTGAAGAATGACTCCCATAGCTTGGTATCGAATGTGTCGGCATCATCCGGTGCCGGAAGGAGTTTATCGATTAGTAATACTGCAATATGTTCAAGACTTTTGATAGTCGCGCGGTGGTTATACACATGAATACTGAACCAGGTCTCGGGATAAGCCTCGCAGTCGAGGATGGAGTTGTGCGCCTCAAGGGTCTGAGCAACAAATAGCGCAAGCTCCAATTCCTTCAACGAAGGAAGCTTGGGAGACGTGATCTTGGAAATGGCCGCCATGAGTGCAGACAGTTCGACCAAAGACTCATCAAAGCTTTGAGAAGTCTTCGCTGTCTTCATTTGGAAGGGGAAAGCCTTGCTGAAAAGCAAAGACAGATATTCCGTCTCATCTACTCCCTCAGTGGAGATCGCACAGTAAGAAGCAACGATACTTGGCATGAATCCATAAATCAGAGGGTCTGGCTGGCTGAGCAGTTGAGCCACGATGGAGCTGCTCAATCGCACCTGATCACGATACAAATCCGAGACCCCTGAGGTGGAACCCCAGTATGGAGTCAACCAGCCAATACAGCTGGAGATCAAGGTTCGTCTCTCCTCGCCGGAGGTAAAAACATCAAATAGGGTATAGTTCTGGATGAGTACCAGCTTATAGAGTATCAACATGCCGGTGACATCCTTGCATGAATCCATGAAACTCAGAGCGATCATAATCATTTCATCTTTGCTCAGGACGTTGGAGAGCTCAGGTAGCCACGTATGGAAATGTTGAACCACCAGTGTTTTGCTGCCCACCAAAGCCGGCGAGGCGTTTTTCATCAAAGTCTCCAGAGCCTTGAAAATGGTATGCATGTCTCTGTTGAAGGTGGATTGCACCGTGGTGATGCCAATACCTTCCTCCTTGGCCTTTTGCTGCTCGCGGGCCTTGATGATGAACTTGAACAAATGGCGACCCACCTTGAAGGCGGCGCGAAGGCTGCGAGACTGCGTACCGTCAGTCGCTGCGTTCAAGAGGCGCAGATAACTTCGAATAAGACATGGGGTGACAAATGGGAAGTTGAACTGCTCATCGGCGTAGCGGTCGACCAACGGGCTTAGGTTGTATCGTCGATCATGAACAATTCCCAGTACAGTGACCAGGTTGTTGAAAATCAAGTTCTCGTATTCTTCATTACCAGCGTTTTCGACCAAAATTCCGAACAGCGCATCGAAGACGCCATTGAGTTGTTTGACAATCTCAATTTCGGGAACGAAGAGCAAACGCTTTAGGGTATTCAAGACTTCGTCCACGGGCCGCTCTCGCCAGTTCAGAAGACTCAGAATGATTTGATCCTGGGAGTACTCTGTGCTGCACAGGTGGGTTTCAAGGTGCAAAGTGGCCAATGGACCGGTCAGAGCTTCATCTTTGGCGGATTCATTCTTGCCGAGTGCGCTCCATGGGAGGGTCAGATAGGCACCCTTTCCATTCTCAATGCTAGATGTCTGCTTGTCATAAGCATGCAACAGCAGAGAATGACGCCCATCTCTAATGAAAGCCTGCTGGTCCCAAAGGGGCATCCAGGCAAGAGCAAAGGGGAATTCTGGTGCATCTGCAACACTCATCACCATGTGCGAACCAGGGATTTGTTCCGTGGG
Organism: Penicillium fimorum; assembly: GCA_028828255.1. Classification (NCBI taxonomy): domain Eukaryota; kingdom Fungi; phylum Ascomycota; class Eurotiomycetes; order Eurotiales; family Aspergillaceae; genus Penicillium; species Penicillium fimorum. The sequence continues at coordinate 4,260,413 of JAPWDS010000003.1, read as the reverse complement.
GATCTTGAGGCGAATGGTTTGATTCCAAGGCGAGCCCCGCTGGGCGATTGTAGTGCGCCATGCCGTGTTCGAGGTATTAGAGGACGAAGGGAAGACACATTTGTCTATCCGTGCTCCTTGAGCATCACGCACTTCGAGAGTAAGTTGAAGATTGTGGAGTCCAGTGGTCGCCTGCAGAGGAATTTGACCAGCCTGCGGGTGAGACAGGAGGGCATCTGTAGGGAATACGGCCTGAGAGAGGGTCACGTAAATATCAGATCTTGGCTTCGTGGGAGCCTTGGCGAATCCAATGCGCTGTGTCTGCACGACATCGTGCAATATAGTAGGGTTTTGGCGGATCAGGAACTCGGCGTCACTACTGGCAAAGGGGCGAAGGTGGAGGTGTAAACGTGCTGCAGGATCGGCACGCACATACCGGCCGGTGGGACTAGGAAGCAAGGCGCGGATCAACTTGTCAAAGCCATCCGTTAGCCCCTCGCCGTCTTCCCCGTCTCGACGGGGCGACCAAATATTTATCACCTGCTCAGCGTCCTTTTCCTGACGTAGAATCGGCGAGATCTCCAGAATCCCAACGCCAACCGTGCGGATCGCCGAGACCTCCTTCGTCGGAGCAGGCTGAGGGGTGGTTGGCTCTTTGAAACTGGACGCACTGCTCGATGTTTGTGGAATCCCTTGAGTAGTGGGCTTAGATGGCTGATCAAAGCTCGGTCCACGTTGCTTGGCCGTCCACATTATGCTGCGTCGCGTTCTCAAACTGCCCTTGGTCGAGGGTTGAACGCCCCCATTTGCTGTGGTCTTGGTTGGGGTCGGACTGTCCCGTGAGATTGATGGCCTTGACACCGGAGTGGTATCAGCTGTGGACCGAGTCTCTGGAGCACGAACCCAAGCAACTAGATAGAGCTGCCGCCCATTCGCGGACCCATCTCCGATATCTGTTGCGGCCAAGTCGGTGAACAGTGTCTTCAGTTTACTGCTTTGGCTCATGTTGATGAACTTGTCAGGAGACGGAATATCTAAGCTAAAGGTCTCAGACAATGGACTGAGTGCACCGGCATCCGATCGGGAAAACAGCTGGATTCCAATGGTTACTTGGCCCGGCGCATTCCCTGATACCGCGTTGATTTCCAGCAGCAAATGATGGAGTGCTGTAGCATCGGATGTTTGAGTGGGACTGGAGTCCAGCATACTCATCTCGGACTGCAGCTTTGCCAATTGGATAGCGGAATCTTCCCCCGTCAGCAAACAGCCTCTTTGTTCGGGATCGCGAACGATCACGTCCCCGCTGAGCATTTTGTTTGCCTTGACAAGTTTCCAGACTGTCTCGTCCCGCAATGCTTCCTTCTCCTTCCCAGTCAGAACATTGTGTAGCAATTGTCGTCTCGCAAAGTCCAGCTCTTGTACAATGGTTGACATTTCCTCCAACACATCATAACGACGTGCCAACAGCAGTTCATGCAAATTCGTCGAATGCCATTCGCGCAAACACGATGCGATCTCATCGACCAGAGGCTCTGTGAGACAGGTCGGAGTTTCATCCCCGATTTTCAGCATTGGGACCGGGGCAGCAGGTTTGGGTCCATCGGGGTCGCGAGGAGCAAAGGAGACAGGCGTATGGGGGATTGAGCCCGTCCGCCATCGCGGACTTGCCTGGTCTGACCCATCGGTCTTGTGAATAATAATCTGGGACGGCTTGCCCTTTTTCGCAAAGACAACGTCAGACACCTCACCAGCAGCCTGGATGTCACTGATGGAGTAAGCCAGACTATTTCGGGATACGAAGTCTCCATCCAAGCCGGACAGCGTCAGTCGATCAATGCTTTTCCGATCGGCATTTAGCAATGCTTTATATCCTTCGCCGTCACCCAGTACCTCTCTAATCTCAACGCAGTTCCGCGGGAAGATACCCGAGAACACGCGAGCTTCGAGGGTCTGACCCTTGGTGCTTGTCAAGCCGGCCAGCAACGAGGGCGGCGCGACCAAATAGCCTCGGCACCATTCGCCGTCCTTCCCTCCTTGTTCAATTATGTAGAGCTCATCGCCCAGCTCCAATGGTAGATCTGCGGGGGAAGACGGATTGAAGGGGTATATGGCAACGGCAAAGGCGATGCGAGGCAGCGGCCGCCAGGGCATGGCTGTGTTGTGAATTGACGCGATTAGAGCTCCGCGTGCCAGTCCCCACAAATGGATCTCCGATCGCAAGGTGCGCGGGAAAGGATTTCGGTGTGGATCAGTTCGAGGAATGTTCGTTTCGATCAATCGAAGGCCACATGCAATGGGAGATTCGAATCAGGTCCCGGGGGGGGGGGGGGGGGAATAACGAGAGGAATGCGGGAATTCGAGGAATGTTATGCGACAAGTAACGATCTAAAGTGGCATGGTTAGAGAAGCGCAAGGACCAAGTGATTTGCCCTGTCGGAACACGAGGAAAGAAAGAACACCGAGAGATCTCTACACAGACAGAAAGTCTGGAGTTGCAATTGAGTATCCGTGCCCCCCTTAGGACATTTTGGTGGAGACAACAATTTAGAGCCGTGGGGAAGAGAAACTCACCGTAAAAACACACACAAGGGGAAATCCGAAAAAAAAAAAAAGATAGAAAAGAAAATGGAAATATCTTAAGAGAGAAGACTTGAAAGGAGAAAGGATTAAAATCGAAGATCATCCCCACACCATCTCTTAACCATGGACTTTCGGAGGATACCTGCTTGACCTTGCTTCATATTAGCCATATTAGCTATCCAAAGCACCTTTTTAAGATTACATCTCCTAACATGTAAAAAACAATAATTGACTTTATTCTCATTCGCTAATATTTACAATATGATAGATCTTCCATACTCCATACTCCTTATAAAACCTCCCCCTGAACCCATATGAAGCCCCCCGAACGGTGGGTCAACAGCCAATAAGAATATTTTATACGGAATTGTCTAGTACTGATGCCTGATATATTGTTAGTAGTTAAATAGTAGTTAGATATTTTTTTACATGTCCTTTTTTTGTTACCTTTTTCCCTGGTTAGTTTTATAGACACGATTTTGCGATAAACTGGCACATAGGAATAAGCAAAAACAAAAATTAAAAATTTCAACATCTCAGTTCTGGAGTTTCTAAAATCTCCAATGACAATCTGACATCTGCAATGTCATGTTGGCTGCATATCAGTTGGGACCCAAAGCTCTACATATGTACAACATAGCAGTATGTACCGGATTCTAGGCATTCTAGGTTGATGATTAGAAAGGCGGGTTAATTATCTTATTAACTGGACCGTGGAAAAACAATCACTCAAAGTTTTATACTAGGAGGTACGGGGACTATATACATATGTAACTAGATCTCTCTCTAGATGCGTAACATGTAGGAAGAAAGAGGGAGGTTATCTGGTATAGTTAAAAAAAGGATGTATACCGTATATGGATGGCTATAGGGTTTACAACTTCTTGATATTCGCCACTTGTAAGCATATTTATCAAAATATCTTAGTCAACCTGGTTCATAAAACTAAAACTTGTGGCCTACTTATATTGAATTCCAATTCTTTGCACGGTTGACTCCATCTCCCGCCTTTGTGCAAGTCTCTCTGACCGACGAGGACCAACCCTTGATACTTCGTTTGGAGGCACCCGCCTGCAATTTGATTTACCGCCGTAAGGATTACGACGGGAAGCAAAGTGTGAGCCTTCCCCGGCGATTAATATAATCTGCTGTAAGTGGTGGAGCCGTGCTGGATGTGAGGAATCACGGCACTCTTCCTCCTGACGCTCCCTTTCCAAATGCACCAACTCAGGCGCTTCGCCCATAGTCTTGGGTGGTAACATGTCAAAAGTCAAGGTGTTGAACTTGCCGTCTAACTCTTCTATGTACGGGGGACCCCGCAAGGGCAGTCCTTTATTCGGTCCTGCAGAAAATGCAGGGCTTCGTTTCTGGCCTTGGACTGGTGTCCTAGCTTCTGGTAAGTAGTCCATCATTCTCGAAGGAAGTTCATGTTGGACTTGGGATGTAATGGAGTGTAGTCTGTAGGCAATTAAATCCAGAGGTGACCAAGGGCGACCAAACCCCAAGAGGCTAAGGGTCGTATATCTTAGCTCGTTCGACACCTTCTGTCAGCAGGTGTCGAACGAGCTAAGGCATCTACGTTATCAAGTCCACAATTAACCAAATATCTGTATTTGACAGTTTGAATACACTTAATATATGCCATAGACATCATTAGTCATATACCGTATTCTCTTGGATTGTACCAAGTCATACAAATTAGTCAAGCTGCTATACTGACACCCATTGCCGGGGATTGTCGCTTTTGTCGAATTGATTCTTTGCAAGTTGATTTGAAGACTCTACTAGGATGGAATTACCTATCTATTTCGAAGACTTTTGCCTAAACCCGTTCAGGTGGCATATTGGTGTCTCATACATCCATGGATGTATCCAAGACGCAAAGAAGTTCCAGAAGAATATAGGGGAAAAAAGCAAAAACAAAAAAGGGGAATTAAGTTCAATAAGTACATCTCATTTCCGGAACATGGTGAGGGTCTCTTCCTTGCGCCAGTCCAGATCCAATTGACCCTCGTAGACTTCTTCCATAATCTGCCGCGTACTGTCATAAGTATTCTCATAACGGTTCTCGCACTCCCGGAGCACCTTGACAACAAGGCTGCGGCTAAGGCCAGGGTCATCGGCGTCACCAAAGTGTTTCTCAACACGCTTCTTGAGCATTTCGATACCACGGCGGATTTCTTTGTTATCATAGGAGGCGAGTACCTTCTTCGCCACCATGCGGGAGTGGCTGGCACGGGCTGCGATGTCGGTCGGAGTACAGCCCGCAACGAGAAGGCTGTCAATTGATTGCACGAAATCAATCAATTTACCTAGTGGGCGATGGATGACCGCGTCGAGGTAGAGCTTCATGTGTTCCTGGAAGTCTTGGTGGGCCCGGTTGGTCCAGCGCTCAAGCGCAGGGATGTTGTGTACATCTACTTCCTCCATGTAGTGGTTCATATTCTCAATGAGGAGGATGTGGTAGTTCAGGATTTCCTTGTCTTCCGGATCGCCCGCTCCCGCAGTGCCACCTGGAGGTTGGCCGGGTGCTTCCTTGGCAATGAACTTGAGTGACTCCCACATCGCACGGTTGATGCGGTCGTATGCGTCATTGACGCTAACGCGAATGTCACAGAAGGCATTGGACGGGGAGGACAGCATGCTTTCGACCGCATTGGAGAAGTTGGGGAATACTCGCATGAAGGAAATTACTCCCTTCCGCTTGTTCACCTTCACTTTGGTGTCCTCAATGCCTCGGATTTGCTCGTCAACAAATCGGTTGAAGAGTCCCATCAAGCGGGAATGGATCTTCTGCAGTGCATGAAGAATGAACTCTTGATTCGTGTCATCAAAGTCATTCATGGCAATCTCCAAGGCATATAGAATACCGATTCCTTGAAGGGGATCGGCCTGCATTGCCCAGTCCGCCATGCTTTGCATGTCATTCGGCCAGAATGAGTAAACCTCATCCATGATCTGCTCGACTCTCTTTGCCGTTCTCCGATCAGGGTCATGCGGCCGGTTAGCAGAGAAATCGGGACAAGAGCGGTTGTCTGGAATGGCCGTAGCCACCAAGTCGGGAAAGTCGGCGGTGGCAAGAGAATCGAGGTGGAAGAATTGGATAATGAAGTTCTGCTCCTGAGCCATCATGTTCAGTGTCTCCCGCAGAGTCCCAGCGAATACCTCAGATGGCTCAGCCCTTCCTTGCTTCTTCGCGCCGCCCGAAGCCAATCGAAGCCCAGCGGCAGCCCGCACCGTCTTTCCTCGTCGTACCGTCAGTTTCCGCGCAGCCATGGTGAGACCCTCGGCCTCTTTCTCCTTCTCTTGATGCGTGAAGAGGAGTTCCTGCTCATCTCCCGTTGGTTTGCGCGCAGTCTTCTTCCAAGCCAGATTATTGTCGCGGAAGTCACCTTGGTACGAGGACTTGGACTGCTGCTCATAGAGACCGACAAGGCTATGCCACTCTGCCATGCTAACCTCCTTAGCAAACAGCATCAGGGCGTTGTACCGCCAGACCTCTTGACGGAAGTGCCCTCGCGCGGCATTGTCCAATTTCATCGAATCCTTGGCACCATTGGCCAAATCAATGCGTTGTTGTTCTGCCATTTTGAAGGCAAGGGCCATGAACTGCTGCAGTCGGCTGAGGAACATGTTTGCAGTAGAGCGATATTCTTCTTTCTTTTGTTTGATTGCACGCATCTGGCCAATTTCTGTATCAGCATAGACACCGACACTGGCATCGACTTGACGTTTCTTGTTCTGCCCAATGTCAGAGTCAATCATGACCATGGCCTTGTACAACGTGGCCAGAGCGCCTTCGGTATCCTTCAATCCATCGGGGTTGCTCAAAGATGCCTCTTTGAGGGGTCCCAGATCGGATGAGGATATTGAAAGTGTCTTCAAAAGGGTTTGGAGTTCGTTCTGCAGCAGCTTCTGATTTGCTGCTTGTACCTGCAGACCTTGGCCCTGAGCTTCAATATAGGCGACATCCTCGTGAAGAGTCTATAATGTAGTTTAGTTAGCATACAAGAAATGAATCACGATTCTATGATTACAAGACTTACGTTCAGTTCATGAGAGTAAAGGGTCAATAGACCATCCAACTCATCACACTCCTCAATCGTTCTGTCGATCAAGCTTGCAAGCTGTTCTACCTTTCCTTCCTGCTGTTCAAGGTTGCCAAGCCAGCTGGTGGCCTCGACACGGCCAATTTCACGGCGAACATCTGCTTCCAAATCTTCAATCTTCTGTTCATCGGCCAACCGTCCGTTCCAGCCTAGATCGGTGAGAATGTCGTCAAAATCAATACCACGTCCGTCGAGAATACTGGGATCAATTCCAAGGGCTTGGCAATATTTCATAGTGTGGTCTTCACGGCGTCTGCGACGACGTCCTTGAGCTGCCGGGGATGGCGATCTTGAACGATCTTCAACCTTTACAACAACATCAGAGAGATTCTCACGAGAGACCTCAGGAGTTTGGATAGGGGCCACCGCGATCTCCTGAGGAGCTGGCTCTGTGATCTCGACAGTTGGTGTCTCCGGCCCTGCAGCGGGCGCGGGGAGCTGTAGATCTTGCTCTGACTTTGCTGTCACTGGACTCTGTGGGGGATCAGTTGCCGACCGTGTAAGGGACGGTGCCGGAACAACGCTGGTGATGCCATCAGGGCCGGCGGCATCGACCTGTGACTTCTTCGCGGCTGCCAGCAGTCGCTCACCAGCCCCACCAGCTCTGGGCTTGAAACCACCATAAGCAGTTGCAGCCTTTCTCCAGGCGCCTGCAATATCTTTGCCTTCCTTTTTCTTAATCATAGGGCCGAGCCCTGGGCGTTCTGCCTCTTGCTCTGGGGAAGCTTGAGATGGAGATTCCGCAGCAGGAACAGTTTCGACAGGGGTCTTGGACTTTTCATTGGAAGGCGCAATGGGCTCTACTGGGGGCAGATTAGCAGCAATCATAGCAGCAGGCTCAGCAGTCAATCCCTCAATTGCTGGTGACGAAGACGGTTCCCGGGGCTGTGCGGAAGATCCAGGTGATATGTTATCGGATGCACTTCTCTCTTGAGGAAGAGAGGGCTGATTAAACGTGAATGCCTTCTCGCCGCTACCACGTTGGGGAGACTTTGGCCCAATGGTGGGCGTGGGACGTGGGGCTGTGTCCCCACTCTCGTTATTGAAAGAACTAGCAGTGGTAGGGCGAAGTGCATCATTGCTGCGTATGAATTCTGGTGCATTGCTCGAGATTGGCTGGGTAGCAAGAGGAGGGGGTTGAAGAGCGCGATCTTGGCTGCGCGTGAACTCTGGTGCTTTGTTCGGGACTGGCTGGGTAGCAAGAGGTGGGGGTTTGGGACCACGATCCTGGCTGCGAGCCGAAGATGGGCGGAGTGATTCTGGAATATCGGCATAGTTGCTGGCCTGCGCTGCAACATTCAGGTTATCTGTTCCCCTGGACTCTGATAGTGAGCTCGGGGGTTTTGCGTTTGCTGCGCTGCGTTCGGATGCGCGTGGTGGCGGTTGCTGGTCCATAGGTGGCCCGGAAAGAAGCGATGAAGGAGGAGATTTATGTATGTCAAAGGGGGAGGGTGCCGGTCTGCCTTGTCCTGTAGGTGGCCGAGAACCGGTCGATGGCCGAGGCATCTGCTCGCGGCTTGGTTGAGTGCGAAGGGTGGGATCTTCGGAAGGCTTCCTTTTGACATCCCGAGGAGCATCGCGAGTGGTATCACGACCTCTGTAGGACGGTTGTAGCGAAGGGGGCAACTGGCTGTCCGATGTTGAAGGCATTGGACCGGGTCCCCTTGGTGGTGGACCACTTGGAGGACCGCCCAGTTGTCCTGGCTGTGCTAGCTGTCCCCTTGGTGGTGGAGCATTTGGAGGACCGCCTGGTTGCCCTGGTTGTCCTGGCTGTCCCCTTGGCGGTGGACCGTGTGAGGGACCGCCTAGTTGTCCTGCTTGTGTTGGCTGTCCCCTTGGTGGTGGACCATGTGAGGGACCGCCTGGCTGTGCTGGCTGTGCTGGCTGCCCGGATTGTCCGTGCCTTGCCAGCATTTGTCGCTCGTTGTCATCAAAACCAATCAGGTTGGGGATTTTTCCATTGGTGTATTTCCTGTAGATCTTGACCAGGCTCCCGATGAAGAACTCCTTTTCCTTGGAAGTCCTAGCATGCCAGTAGTATGGCTTTCCGATTGTGACTGTGAATCCTACATTGCCAGCCCATTCCTTTTGTTGCTGCTCTCCTGGTGTTTTCGGCACAAAGGAGGCAAATGATTGAATTGCGGTTAAATCGTCGAGCATCCAAGTTTTTCCGATAGAGAAAGTCCCCTCATTGTTCTCTCGAGCTTTGTGTATGCGGACCCTGCCTGACTTTCGAACCGATATGATAATGATACGGGGTTTCTTGTTCTCCGGTGGTCCTTTTGGTGGGGAAGGGCTAGAGGGGTGCGCCGCATCCTCGGTGATGCGGACGTGGGTAATATAGGATTCAAGTACTGATAGCAACACGCTGGGTTAGCAAAGACCGCGGGCAAAATGACATTTCGACGATGCAAACGTGTTGCGATTCAGTCTAGGACCTGTACGTCACTTTCGCAATGTGTCGCCGAGCACACCACTCTTGATTGAAGTCGGGTAGGAGGGCAACGCTGAGGAAGTACGTTGATTGTGTACGTACATAGACCATCTTCATCCTTTTTTGCGAAACAACTATGGATGATCCGCTTCTTCTCGTCCTCAAAGGCGGCCCCTCTTGACATAGTGCTTGGGCTAGAGCCCGAATCGGATGGCAGATCTCCACGATTTGGTGGCGGCCCTTGCGGAGGCCCGCGGGGACGGTCTCTGCCGTTCATGATGGTATCGAGGGATATAGAGCTCACGTGTGGGTAGCCGCGAAATCAAGGGGACATGGTCGGGACGGTCGGGATCGGCGACACTACTACGCACCGCGCGCCGGAGGAATTGAGAACCGTTGAGGGACAATGAATTTAAACGGGGAATATGAGGTACAAAGCAGTACACGTTGTGGTCCAAAGTAATGCAAATGGCCAGCGCTGAAGTTCGAATTAGCTCATCAAGGTGTCTCCGGCGGCGGAAGGCGGAGAGCTTGGAGCGGAGTATTGAATTGATCCGGGGTTGCCCAAACGCTGTAAACAAATGTGGGAATGTTCGTCATTAATTGTGAGGTTTTGCATGACAGTGGCTCACCGAAGTCTTACTATCTTACTTGCTTTTAGGTTTACTGACCTACTGAGGTGTACCATCGCAGTGCATGGCGACCATCCATGACTTTGATCCTATTGGCTCAGGTGGGCAGGTGCTAGCATATAATTAGTCATCCACCCCATGTCCAAAAGGGGGGGCAGCCCTGGAGGCTCCAGGCTCCAGTCCAATGCTGGAGCCCGGGACCGCGAAGCTTTCGGCTGTATCACATGCGGAGTAGATACCGCAAATGTTCCGCGTACCATACCTTCAATTCATTACATAGAACGCACCGAGCTCGCTTTCTCTAGTCGTCATGTCCTCGACTATTCCAACTACGATCAATTTCATCACTGGTAATAAGAACAAGCTTGCTGAAACTAGAGCAATTTTGGGTGATGTGGTGCAGCTTTCAAATCAAAACATAGAGATCCTTGAAGTCCAAGGTTCCCTTGAAGAAATTGCGCGAGACAAGTGTCAAAAAGCAGCTATAGAAGTATGCATCTGAAAGTTTCCCTAATACGGTACCAAAGCACCACCAAGCTAAGTATATATGATTGCTTCTATAGGCGAATGGTCCCGTCTTGACAGAGGATAGTGCGCTTGAATTCAGGGCACTCAAAGGTTTACCTGGGCCATATATGTATGTCCGATATCAATTGTTGTTATTTATCTTCTCTAATATCCTCCAGAAAGTGGTTCTACTCTGCTCTAGGAAATGATGGACTGTATAAACTACTCGCAGCTTACGACGATAAAGCAGCCACGGCCGTGTGCACATTCGCCTTCTCCGCTGGCCCAGGGGTTGAGCCTCGCCTTTTCCAGGGGTATACCGAAGGCAAGATCGTGCAGAAAAGAGGGCAAGGTGGATTTGGTATGTTTTCCATTCACCAAATGCAGTTTTCTAGAGAGACCAACATCTTTCTGCAGGTTTTGACCCTATATTTGAAGTTGACGGCCAAACCTATGCGGAAATGAGCCCTACATACAAGGTGAGTTGATTCATATAAGCTTCTTACGAATCCCATAGCCACTAACTTAACAACAGAATACGGTTTCCGAGAGATTCAAAGCTCTGGAGAAACTGCAGAACTGGCTAAGGAATACTACAGTATGACTGGACTGTAGCTACCGTTGTATGGAGTTCCTTTCTGGCTCTAGGGTAAAAGTTATATGAATGAATAGTAGTTCGGAAATCAGTCAATGTGATTTGCATTTAATTGGAGAGATCCAACATCTGAAATATGATAGAATAACAAGGAATTACCAAAATTGGGTGAAAAGGATATGTACATACATCACTTACCCTATCTTGCCAGCTCAGGTGAGAACTTAGGCTGATGCATATGCACTAGTAATACTAATACTGATAATCGATCTTAGTACTTAATAATATGGAGTTCACAGCCTTATCTGTATTCAATTAGTTATATGCATTTGAACAGATACCGTATTTATTACCGATGGCCTATGTGCATTTAGCGTGTGCACTCGGCCATGGCAGTGTAGGGTGGAGACGATAAAGCGGTACAACAGCTGGAGCAATGGCGGTGAAAAGATAAACCAATCAGAGGAGGAGAAATGTATAGTGCCGGAATAATCATGCGCCAACCACCACCTATCTCCGCTAATCAACGCTCATCAACCTCCACCAATAACCGTGAAGCTGGGAGCTTACCGCCTTCTATATACTTTTTTTTCCCTCTCTTTTTTGGTTCCTGGCAGATTATTTCTAAATAGTCTCTCCTTGCCCCGGGTTCTCTTTCTTTCGCTATCGAAACGAACCGTTCAGTCACTATGGCAAAGGTTTCCAGCAAGAAGACTTCGGTCAAGAAGGTACGCTTCATTTACTTTCAACTTCACATGTCGATTGGCATGGCAAACAAATAGAGTGATCGGACTGACATTGCTTTAATTTTAGACCGAGACTCCCAAGTCCAAGTCAATCCCTCCTCAGCTGATCGCCTCGGTTGCGGCTTTCTTGTCGGACAATTTCCCCGAGACCAGCACCGCATTCACCAAGGAAGCGGCAAAGTCGATCAAGAAGAGCGATGCGAAAAATGTTCCCTCTCTTTTGGAACTCTTCCAGGCCACGGAGGAGAGCTCTAGCGTGAAGAAGTCTTCTAGCCCCAGCTCTTCTTCTAGCTCCAGCAGCAGCTCCGATAGCGACTCGGATGTTGAGATGGGCGAGGCCACTCGTTCCTCTTCGTCTTCTTCTTCCAGCTCTGACAGCGATGCGGATGATGAGGATGATGATGAGCCCCCCGCGGCTCCTGCCCCGGTCCAGAAGTCTGCTGGTGTGAAGCGCAAGGCTGAGTCTAGCAGCTCTTCCGACTCTGACTCGTCCTCTTCATCCGAAGATGATAGCCCCAAGGCTAAGAAGGCTAAGACTGCTCCCACCCCCAAGGAGGCTTCCTCTTCGTCTTCTTCCTCGGACTCTTCGTCTTCTTCCTCGGACTCTTCGTCTTCTTCCTCGGACTCTTCGTCTTCTTCCTCGGACTCTTCGTCTTCTTCCTCGGACTCTTCGTCTTCTTCTTCGGATTCTTCTAGCTCTGACTCTGATTCCTCGTCGAGCTCTTCTTCGTCCGATTCGTCCTCCGATTCGTCGTCTGATTCTTCTTCCGACTCCTCTTCCGATTCTTCCTCATCCTCCGACTCATCCTCCGACTCTTCTTCCGACTCTTCTTCCGAGTCCGAATCCGAGAAGGAATCCAAGAAGGCCCTGAAGAAGGCAAAGAAGACTCCTCTCCCCGAGTCCGGCTCCTCTTCTGACTCGGACTCTTCCTCCTCATCCGACAGCAACACCCTCGCTGCTTCTCCCGAGACCGAGACCAAGCCCGCCAAGAAGGCCGTCGAGGCCGTGCAGGCTGTTCAGACCACCTCCTCCAGCGCCAGCCCCGCTCCCGGCAACGGACCCGTCAAGAAGAAGCACACCGGAGCTCGCCCCACCCCTCTGGCTCTCCTGAGCGAGCTGCCCCATGACCACCCCTCCAACGACTACATGTCGTACGCCTACGCAGACCGCGCCTGGAAGGACCTGTCTGTGACTCGCGGCAAGGGATTCACCAAGGAAAAGAACAAGAAGAAGCGTGGTTCCTACCGCGGCGGTCCCATCGACATTGCCCCCGGCACGACCTCTTTCAAGTTCGAGGACTAAACGACGACGACTCTTTGCTTTTGCGACACAAACGTACTTGCTAGTCCATAATATCAGGCTATTGTCAGCATCTAATCAGAAAATTTGCCACCAAACCCACAAAGCACCCCCGAGACTGGGCTTTGTCTTGGATGTCGCTTTGCCGGAGGGATAATCGGTATCTTTTTGTCGCTGCAATCTTTGCAGTACAACTCAGGTTCGCTGCGATGGATGAATATGGAGATAGGAGAGGGCTCTCATATCCCGCATCATACTTTACCAATTTCACTCAGCACGGCGTACACGGAGCTATGGACAAGGTCTTTGGACCTAGCATTTGCCATAGAATTTTTTTTACTCATTAGCTTACATCAATTAAAAGTTTGGGATCCGTTCTCGACGGATTCTCGAAGTATTCGCAATCATCCATGAAATAGGAAAAAGGCCAAGGGCGTAATCTACCAACGCAAACCCCTTCTAGCCCGACCAATCTCTTTCAAAACCAGTGTTATGTGTAATCTGCAAAAGAAGAAAATCACCAATCCATAAGTTACTCATCCCGCCTCCTCCAAGCTCCAGGCTCCTCCAAAGTCTCCCACCTAAAATCCCAACTAGTATGCGTCTCACTAGCCACATCCTCAGGCCCAAGATCCGCAAACGCGCGCTGATTCCTCAGCTTACAAGTAGTAGCAGAGTCGTCTTCTTCTGGGCGCTCGTAACCAGCCAAATTAAACGGCTCAGCGTCCCAGCGCGGTAAGATATCGGAACCCGTGTTCACGCCCAGGTCCAAATTAGACTCGTACCACTCTCTCTGCGGACCGGTTAGGTCATCCGTAGATGCAAAGTCGAGTTGAACCACCCCGTCTACGATGCCGGTGTAGACGGTTGGCGAGGAGGGCGAGGACGAAGACATTGTGTAGATGGGGCCTCGGTAAGGACCTCTTTGGCGGCTTCGGGTTGGGGCTGGGGTTTGTTGGAGGAATGTAGGGGGTGGGTGGTAGGATAGGAATATCGAGAAGCCCTTTCTAGGACTGGATTGTGTTTTCGTACTGGGCATGGTGCTGGATTTCATATTTGCTGTAGTTCGTGTGCTCGGCGATTGCGAGGCGGGTATTTGTGCATCGAGGTAACTGTATGTGTTGCACATGCGCAGGTCGAAGATCTTGACCAGGGCTTCACCGCCAGCTCCGGCTAGAAAGCGCTCATGTCCGAAGGCGTGGAGGCTGTAGATTGGACTGAGGTCTGTGAGGTCTCTGTAGGAGACTTCGTAGGGCTTTGGGGAGCGCAGGTCATGGAGTCTGACGTTGTGATCGTCCCAGGCGGCTAGGAAGACTTCGCCGGGGGAGCCTGTGAGGTTGTGGTTATTGAGAGGCTCGATGGCACCGATATTGGCCTTTGATCCGAGGCTTGTAGAGTTGGTGTCTAGATAACCGATTCCGATTTGTCGATATGCGGAGACTCCGACTGGTGTGATTTTCGAGATAGAGAGGGGGTTTTCCACTTTTCCAGTTCCCACTGCTACTAGTGATGAGGATAGCAGTTTGGAGTAGTTGGTTCGTGAAGAGCCTTCCGGTAAAATCCATGTGAATGGCTCGATTTGTTCTTTGTTGGTTTCGGTATGGTAGAAAGCGATGGATCCATTTTCGAAATGAGCAGCCAAAGTAGAGTTTGTGTCGCTGATCAAATCTGTTTTATCGAGTCTGAGTCCATGTGCCATAAACTTCTGCTTGTACTCGAATTTTCCTTCTTTGGGAGATATGGCAAGGTGAGCAATATCACCTCGAACTCGACCAAAGATCAGATGCTCCACATCCGTATCGTTGCTGTATTGATTCCCCGAGGACAAAAGATGCAGAGAACAAATGTCATCATAGCTGCTAATATGCTCAACATCATTGAAGACAAGCCAGTCTTCTTGTGAACGAGCACCGGTTTGCTTGATCCTCATCACAAGCTGGTTGGCAGCACCCCAGGCAAGAACCTCTTTCCTATCAGCCCAACGCTGGCCATTCCAGATCTCGTAAGAATCAATTGAAGGTCTATACCCAAGGGTCGGATTGTCTTGGCGAGTCACTTCATGTGAGCCGATCTTGGTCGCAGTTTCAGATGGCACAACAAATCGACCGATAATGGCATTTCTGTCCAAGGCTCGGGACCTAGAAGTCAAAGCTTGTGCTGCATCTTTCCAGAATGGTGGTGTCTCGATAGATGGAAATCTGCTTCGCACAAAGGCTCGGAAGATCCGAGAATTTTCAGCTGTGATAATGCCGTGCAGTCTGTGACATGTCTGCGACAAATGGGCTAATGCATTGGCAGTCGGGAGATATGTCGCGATTTGATAGATGATCTCTGATGGGAGCTCAGAGAGCATCTTGAAAGTGAAAGCCTAATCGAAAGGGGCCTAATTGACAGGGATGTGAAAAGAACAATTGTTTTGAGCTTTCAGACTATCGCCATCGTTCTTTGTTGGGTTCCGCCACTTTGCTGTGTTTTGGTGTTCATTGAGTGTGCTGGAAAGGGTAATTTTGCAGAAAGAGCCCTATTGGTTCAACGAGAAGTAGATTAGAGCTTCGATCTATTCTACCCCACAATTGTCGATCGTGTGATGTTCAGATATTCATACAATATATTGTAGCAATTTCATACACAAATTGCCCCAAGTGGGCACCGGGTGCCTTATGACGTAAGCACATGAGCTCGCTTGGGCAGCTCTGGAGGGCTGTCCTCATTTTTGGCGCCAAATAAGCGATTATGCAAATCCTTAAGCTTGGAGTAATAAAACTATAGTAGAGTGTATAATAGCTTCTAATCTCATATAACAAGGATCTGAAGACACAGATGGCAGTGGACAGTCCATTGGATGTTTATCGTCTTATCACCTTATCATCTTATCGCTTTCGCGGGGAAAGCGGTAATGCCGGTGTCGTAGGTCCCCCGAGGCTGGACAAGAGAGTTTCCCTATCAAATCTACCTAGTGCATGTATTCGGGCTCCCTCGCATTGACCATTTGGGCGAAACCTTCGGGATTCTATTACCTAACTGTTCGTTGTCGGCAAACGCAAGACGAATCAGAGTGAGTGGAAATCGAATGGTATGGGGTCTATAGGTTAATCTTGCAATTAGGGATCACACTCGGCACCACCTGTAATACACGGATGGGCACTCGCTGGTCTAACAGTTAGTAGCATAGCGGTGTCGGGAATCTCCATTGTATGCGGCCCCGAGGCCCGGAGGGGTTTCCAATCCGCTTTTCTTATACCTGCTCTTGGGGGATAGATTCCCTTTCGATCTAACATTCACAATGGCATTTTCGATCACTGCCTCGGCGATAGCATTTTTTGCTGGTTGCATCTTCTACAAAGTGTTAGTTTACCCGGTCTTTCTTTCCCCGCTATCAAAAATCCCCAAAGTGCACTGGAGTGCTTCCTTCTCGCCGGTATGGATGTTATGGAGACGATTCACAAGCCGAAACAACCGGACCATTCAGGCTGCCCACGAGAAACTCGGTCCCATCGTTAGGCTAGGTCCATCAGAGATCTCAATCAACTGTGTTGAGGGAGGAATCAAGTCGGTCTATGCTGGCGGATTTGAGAAGCATGACTGGTATCCACGAGTGTTCGCGTCATTTGGGTTAGTATGACACCGACTCATAATAAGAGAAGTAGCTCACCTTGAGGAACAGAACAGTGAGCATGTTTACCATGACAGGAAGCAAGGCACATTCAAATCGAAAAAGGATGTTATCTAACATTTATTCCAAATCAACTCTGCAAACATCCCCTCATATGCGGATAGTGTCAGATACAGTTATCTTCGATCGACTGCTGCCGATTCTTCAAGAAGCGGCAATTTCTGGCAAATCTGTCGATGTGCATGATCTAAACCAGGGACTGACAATGGACTTCGTCTCATCCTACCTATTCGGTTTGAAGAATGGTACCAATTACCTGCAAGATGATTCTGTGCGTAAGCACTGGCTTCACCTCTACATGTGCCGAAAGCCATTCGAGTTTTATGCCCAGGAGGTCCCATATTTGGATGGTTGGCTGAGGCAGATTGGTCTTCGCGTGATACCCAAATACTGCGACGAAGCCAATGCAATGATTGATTCATGGGCTCTGGACCTATGCGATAGGGCAGAGCAGACACTATCAGCAACGGAACCAGGCATCGAACCAACTGTCTACAAGCAGTTGAAACAATCCTTGGATAAGCATTATACGAAAAATGGAGAAGCAGAGCCAGACAAGGCCCAGCAGCGACTCGATATAGCTTGCGAGATGTACGACCAAGTGACTGCCGGTTTTGAAACCAGTGCTGTTGGTCTCACATATCTATTTTGGCAACTATCCCGACACCCAGAAGTGCAGAACAAGCTCCGAGAGGAGCTACTCACTCTAAACCCCCGGATTTCGTACCCAAAGTCAACCGATCTGCCACCAGCGAAGTCAATCGATAACCTTCCCCTGTTGGAAGCGATTGTGACAGAAACCTTGAGACTTCATGCTCCGATCCCTGGTATTCAACCTCGGGTAACGCCGTCTACATCTTGCACGCTGGCCGGGTATGCAGATATCCCACCTAACACCCGAGTAAATGCGCAAGCATATTCACTACACCGCAACCCGGAGGTATTCCCAGATCCAGAAACCTGGCAGCCGAAGCGTTGGCTGGAGGCTGAAAATTCACCGGCTAATCTGGAAGAGAAACGTCGTTGGTTCTGGGCATTTGGGAGTGGAGGACGTATGTGTGTGGGAAGCAATCTTGCACTGCAAGGTACATATAGATTGAACAAATCCTAACCATTGAATTATGCTGATTATCGCTTGATAGAAATGAAATTGGCTGTGGCTGCGATATACACCAACTTCCGCACCACCATTGTCAACGATGACAATATTGAAGCCATCGATGCTTACACTGTGAAACCGACAGGGGATAAACTGATCCTCAAGTTTGAGTCTGTTTGAGATGTCTTGGAGGAGACCTTCGATGCGCAGCTATTGCTACAAGTAGTATGAACCCAGAGTAGAATTAATTTGATCAGCCAACTGTTGCTGTAAGAATAAGTGACAAGCAGGATGAAATAAAAAGAACCTTAAGTCGGCTATTCTTTTCTTGCCTATGGTGAAAATCAGGGTGCGCCGAGAGGAGCATTTCTTCTGTGCTAAAAAAACTCTTTACCAAGATATAAGAGCGTAGGCTCTACTGGGCCTAAGAATAAGTTAAGAGTATATTAGCTCATGCTACCTGGACGATATGGATGGGCTTTGTGTGCGCCGAAGATTTCTCAAGGATGGTAACATCTATGTCACACTTGGAGGAGTTCAATGTGAATGTGCGAAGCAAAGGATTTGATTGTAAAAGCAAAGACCAGGGAAAAATTACACAATAGTTGGTAGTCCATGGGTACGGTATACAGGGGGTTTGGGACGTATCAGATGAGGAGGAGGAGAACAAGCGTCCTCAATGGAGACCACATCATGATCGGTGGGGGAGTCAAACCGGGTATGCTTGGTACCAGAGGAGGCAGCTGAAACAGGATTGCCATGCCGTTTCTTATTGTGTGGAGGGGGAGGCGCATCGTGCCTTGGGATTTCCAGACTTGGGTTTACTTTGGAGTCTTCGATGTACTCGTCGTAGAGACCCAGAAGTTATGGTCTCTCCAAGCATGCACAGGGCAAACGATGCTCGGGTATCAATAATCTTCATAACGTCGGGAATCGACGAAGTCTATGTCGAGGAGAGCCCGGGTATCAAGCACGATATCGCTGCACTCACATCTAGTATGGCCTTAAAGATTCGAGTCTGTCTGAGATTGACTTGTGAACTTGGAAACTTCTTTCAGGAAATCAAGATCCAATTTGGCAGCTCATTTCCTTGTATTGTAGAACTAAATCGAGGAGGCGTAGGATGACTCGGGACAGGGCGATCATATCAATTATCCAAGCAGTATGGTATCGACGAATGGACATATCGCGCGGCTGCTTCATTCTTCGAAGAACGCTGTGTAAACTTGTTGGTGATTGGGAACATTCGATCCCTCAACTGTTAGTTCAGTCATAAGAAAGCACGAAGCAGCTTAGAGTAATCTCTAGGAGGCATACCTATAAGCAACCTGCGGGAGCTTGAGCTATGGAAGGGAGATAGACGGCGAGGGATTTGCTGTTCACTCACACTTACGACCTCGAAGGCTTGAATCTTGAGCATGAACCATTGACAATGTCACCCCCTGTTGCGTGGCATTGCGTCCGATGTGCATCGCTGATCTTAATTTCTGGTCGTCGCCACGGACAACGTCCCAAAGCCGAGTTCACACAACCCTGTTACGGGTGTAACAGTTGTTGTGGGTGCGTCTGCTGCGTATGCTTTATGGGACAGAATCATAATCCCCAAAGCTCTAAATACCGCGGTATCCATTCACCGCGGATATTATAAGTTGTGTCTTCTAGGGATCCAATTAGCACACAAGTAATAAAAGGCTAAAGCTGAGCCCGATGTTCAAGCGGTTTAAAGTGTTAAGGAAAAGGTGGATTTTGGCACAAGGCCAAAGGACATTGAGGATGGGAAGAATATCTTGCCGGGTGGATGTCCTTTCCAAGGTTATGGACAACCTAGATAGCTTTTTCCATATCTATCACAATGCTTCTCAATCAAGGAAGGTCCAATCCTCGAATGGGACGGCTAAATTTGGGTTCTTTGGCGAGTGTCACGGACATGATTGGATATTCAGTGTGTAGACAGTCTCCTACTAGCAGGAAGCGAGGATGGTAAAGAAGAGAACCCAAAGCTGTGGGCGGGGAATTGTATTTGGGGAAGTGTGCTGTTCTCCCAAGACTTTTTTGAAAAGACCCCGAGAGATATTACTCCGGTGTATATATTAAATCATATACTGTACACGCGCAGCCATATCCCCAAGCAGTAGGAAATAAGTGTATAATCAATTGTTGTGACAGGTGATTCCACATCCCACAGTTGTTGTATATTGTACAAATGAGTAAAAGCCAACTCCCATAGCCTCTGATGCAAGATACCCAGACCAAATCAGCAGATCTGATAAAGGCCAGAGTATTCGCGTAATAATGTATCAAAAAGAAACCCAAAACTCCAGGTGGATAACTCGCTTCTGCTACCAGTCCGGATAGACAATCGCGAACAATCCAGTCGTACAAAGAACATTTTAACCGAGAACACCATCCTTCTTCCGGGGACCAACGACCTTGGGGTACATTCTCATGAGGTGGTAGTTGACGGTGTTCTTCTTCTGTTCCCTGGATTTCTGTATGCGGGAGTAACTTATTAGAAGGGTGTTGATAATGAAGGAAAAGAACGACGGTGGATTATAACGTACCGGTGCATCCATGCACTTGCGCAATTGAGCCTCGAGAGCAGAGCAGCCCTCAGCGCCGTATCCAGCGGAAGCCCAGCAGTCTGTTCGTAACGCAATATTGTCAGTAACCCACTCATGATTTCGAGATTCGAGGTATTCGACATCTAGAATGTGAAGCCATCGGTGACAAGGGATTGACAGCGTCAATGTCGCGACGGAAGACGGAAAAACATACTAAGCATAGACGACATCACCACCACGCAGGGGTTCTGCTCATTTTGATTCGGCCGGCGAACACGGAGGTGGTTGATGGTGTTGAGACGCATCGGGTTGAGCCGGGTGGAGAGGGAGCCTTTGGGTGCCATGGTGGGCAATTATGAGGTCGTTAATACTGGCAACAGAGGTATTAATTGGGGCGAGAAGAGGCGTAATGCCTTGAAGCGACCGTGTGCGGGATTAACGATGGGATACTGGCGCCGGCGACGGATCTTCGACAAACAAAATCCGAAGTTTCGGCTCCGCGGAGGTGGATGACTAATCTTGATCGGCCACCGAGCTCTGTCTACCTCGAGGGCTTGCCACCCTATTGACAAGTCCTGTACACTCTTTTTGATATCGCAAGTTTTGTTAGATCTAACAAAGATTTACTCAATATGCCTGGGAGATATGGTCTGTCAACTCAGCTCCGTGGTGTTTCTTCAACATGCACCTTTAGAGCTCCAGTAGCTCTCACGTCTAGGCGGTTCTCCGCATCATGCCACCTGAATCAAAAATCTCCCTCTACAGCCAAGACAGAAGACAAGGATGGCTCAGATGACGCAAAAGAGGGAAAAAAAGATAGTCCTATGGGACGCCGTCTAGCTCAGATGACCGAAGACGCGCTACTAGAAGGTGGACGATCTTCGCATCGCAACTTCGAGCAGGCAGGATTCTCAGAAGATCTGAAAAATGAGCTCGCAGAGCGCATTGCTACCTCTTCATTTAGGAGCCAGTATGCTGCTGCTCATTCTATAGTCGAAATGCCCGTATGTGATCTTTATCATATCCCACTGTCCAACAAAAACTGATCCACATTCCCTTATCGTAGTCTGCCGCAGGACAGGGCACGCGAGAGCAAGCCGCGGCTCCAGCATGGACAGGAATAGAGCGCATGGAGGACACGACTCTGCGCATGCTAGATGACGCGAGCAAACCAATCCGAGTGCCCTACAAAATCCCCAATCCTGTGAACCTCAAACCCACCCCGAGGCCCAAAAAGTCTCGCGGAGAGCGACTTGCTGAAGCGAAAGAACGCACTTCTACCTACACGCAGAGTCGGGCTCCTGGATTTTCTGAAGAAGAGCGCGAGGATATGCGCCGTCGGATGAGGGAGAATTTGACACCCGGGGCTCATTCCATGCCGATCTCGATTACTGGTCTTTCGTCGCTGGCAGATGAGCGAATCACAGATGCGATTGCGCGTGGACAGTTTAAGAAGATCCGTCGTGGAAAAGGCGTAAATACAAAGCCGGATCCCAATGCGAGCAGCGCATTCATCGACACAACCGAATATTTTATGAATAAGATCATCCAACAGCAGGAAATTGTGCCGCCGTGGATTGAGAAGCAGCAACAGCTTGGTTTGGAGCTAAATCGATTCCGCGAACGTCTTCGGGCGGACTGGCGGAGACATGCTGCGATGTTGATTGCGAGCAAGGGTGGGTCCTTGGACGTACAAATGAAGCGGGCAAAAGCCTATGCTGCAGCCGAGGCTCGGCTGACAGAAAAAGAAAAGTTGGAGGCTTCGTTTGAAGAAGATACATCCATCTCGGAGATCAATACTGATGGCCGGATAGTCCCCAAGTCGAAGACATCCCAAGAATCACCTGCGGTCAAGAATGACAGCGAGGAAACTTTGGAAGATCTAGCCCATCTCCCACCATTGCGAGACCCCGGCTATCTCGCAATCGAACGTTCTTATCATGAACTGGCCGTGAAAGAAATCAACTCTCTCGCACGCACATACAATCTCCAAGCTCCAGCCTCCGCCCACAAACCATATATCAATCTTGATCGAGAACTCAAGGCATGTTATGCCGCAGTAGCGCCTGAGCTCCCAGAGGAAATCAAGCGCCGAGCGACAGAGCGTGCGCGTCCATCATCAATCGTTCCGCCGGTTCCTTCCAACAAGTATGGATCACTGGGCATGGCCCAGACTGTACAGGTTCACGAAGAAGATCAGACGAAGGGATACGGTATGAAAGAGCTGTGGCGCGATTTATTCACTAAATCCTGAGGACAGCAAGCGACAAAGCAACCAATTCTCCCACTTTCCTTTTATTCATGCTGTGTATGGTCATATCGGATATAAGGATACAACAATAATGTGACATAAGACATGCCAAACAAGAGCACTTGAAATAAAAAAAGACCAAGACGATCTCTCCAAGTCCACCTCCCGGCCATTCAACGTCTCCCTCCACAAAAGTGGATGCTGCGCTCATGACATTGGATGGGAATTTTCAGCTCTCTCACGAAGGGTCGCTCTTCACAGGACGTGGTCTTCTCAAATACCATAGCAGCACCAAGGGGGCGGCGACGCCGCTGATGAGGATAGCCAGACCACCCCCAAACCCATTAGCCAGAACAAAACTTGCAGCATCTATCCTCTTTGTGCCAGCAGCGAGGGCAGGGACGCCCATCACGAGGCAGAAAACACAGAGAGTAAACACGATGAATGCATTCCCAAGACGAATCCAAAGATGACGATTACCCATACGCCTGACCTCGTCCGGATCCGGGAGGAGATGTGAGGCCTCCCGTAAATCTTGCCACGTTCTGAACGCAGTGACGAGTCTGTAAAGAAAGGATATGTATAGGACAGTGGAGACGGTAAGGAACAACAACCCGAGCAAATACGCAACATTTGCAGAGGCGCTCGTGTACATGCCCAGGTACCCATGTTTCGGTAGCCAGTCTTGACAAGTACAATAAGTCCCATACATATCGAACGAGGTATGTTTGGCAGTCATATTGGTGGCTTCGTCTCGTTTCTGCATGGGGATGATGAAATGATGCCACGGGATCTTTGGGAAGTCTCCTGCGGGCCAGCCGGCTTGCTCGAGGTCGGAATCGCCAAAGGGTAAACGGGAGATGATTTCAACGTCTCCCACCCAGATTTCGTTGACGGCGTTCCCTTGGTCGTAGAAATGCTCTGACTTGACACCATTCACAGCAGAGACTTTGTTGCCCATTAGGGCCTTGAAGAAATTGATGGATGTGGATGTGGTATAACAATTGATGAATGATTGATAAAACAATGCTGTGGTATCGAGTTGAATGTAATGAATGAGGAGGGGGATGAGTTCACTGGACACCTTGCCCAGTTGACCTGGGCGTGATGGGGTCTCATTTGGAAGGAGCAACAGAGGGAAGGCATTTTGGGATGTTTCTTTTGCGAGATGATCTCAATTTGCACCTCTTCTCTAGGCTTTTAAGAATAGCAGACCAGGAAATGTTTTCGCTTTTGAAATGGTATACTCTTTGCTTTACAATGAATGGACGAGATATCCTATTTCGATCACATGCTCAACAAATCTATATTATAAGAATATTCCAATGTCCCTAAATAAGTTAGAAATGATCTAAAATAGGTAGGACTTTTGGCGAGTTAGGGTTCTTCCCTGTGAGTGGTTGCCGCCAAGTGACGATCGTGCATGAAAGCGCGTATTTGTGACCAACGACAGGCTAAGGAGCAAAATGGCTTGACTCTGCACTGACATCTCTTCACTTCATCACATCCTATGGCTGGTTCTTATACCCCCTCCCCTGCCGCTCCCATCACCTTTGGAACATGTATCACCTCAAATCCTGTGGGTTTCGACGTTTCGCAATGTCGATCAGTGACTACACCTACTTTTAAAATACTTTCCCTCTCCCACTGTTTATAATGCAGGCACCGGAAATGATTACCCCGGTCTTTTTTTTGCCTGTCCTATTTACTCTCCTGACCGTACAGAGTGTCCCGGTTCAGGCCCAGGACATCCGATCTAAATCGGCTGCACCCCCAACAGTGGACAAACCATTACTAGCAATTCAAGTTGGAAGCATTGTCGGTGCCTATGTAATCTTCGTCGCTATCCTTTTAGCTCTACTTATCTTCGTCGGACGTCGCCTGCGTCGGACAGTTCAGTCGTCCAACTATACACTGCATATGGAAATTCTGAAGCCTCCCAGATCTACCATCGGCATGGATCCCAGCCCTGTCTCTCCAATATCGCACAACCTCCCCAGTCCCAAATCAAGTGGATTCAAGTCCTGGGGGTCATTGAACAGGAGTTCCAGGCCCTCCCAACCATCCATGAACGGCAGCATGGTGACTATCGACGAGTCCATTGTCGCGAACGACCGACAACGAGCTCAGAATGATATGGAGATGCTGTACGCGGCGGTCATGGAGCATGACGCCCAAAAGGCTTCCGGGATCGGTTTATCTGCCCGCGAACAAGACCTCCAAGCACAATCGCCGGACAGCCAACTCACAAATCCATTCACTGACCGTGGTTCCCACGTGTCGAATAATTCATTGGCGCCATTGGCTCCATTGAAGTCCCCGACCAAGGGCTTCAACAGCTCCCGCTTATCCAAGCTCTTCAACACAGGCTCCCGCGCCAATCCAGAACCAAGTAAAGTGCGTTCGCCACGCCTAGCTATCCGCAAAATGTCCATCTCCTCCCCACTAGCCTCGCCAGCAGTCGTCACACCCCGAGCCTATATACCTGAAGATCCGCCTCTTTCCCCGCGGATTTATAACCCCGGTCCTCCTCCAGTCGTGCCGGGGCAGCGGACAAGCGCGTCACTCATGCCCCCTCCTGGGCGCGCCCGTCCACCGGCGCCTCTAGCCCTGTCCACTCCTTCCCCTTCTTTGTCTGTCCCGTCCAACCTACCATTCCGTGAGGCGTACCCGCCGCAAAGTGCCCCAGCTACCAAGACCACTATCTTGGAACGACCGGCGAAGAACCGCATGGGTCCTGTCACGGGCATGGCTACGCCATACAGTCCGTACATGCCGTTTACTCCCGTGACGCCCTTCACCCCGGGACGCACAGTGACAAAGCGACAGCGGAAGCGCGAGGAGCGTGAAAATGGACTACAAGTATTAAATGAAGATGATATGGTCAAGGGTGACGATGATATCTGGGGATGATAATCCGAGGAAATGGGTCCAATCGGGGAAATCAGGCGTTCAAGTGCAAATCGGTTCAATCCATATATCTACAAGGAAATGTTCACACATAAATACGCTGGCTGCATATTTTTTATTTCATACCCCATTCTCTACCTCTACATCTTCTCCTTCAAATGCGTATTCCCTCTAACAATCGCCTCGGCGAAATCCGACCTCGTCCCCGCCTTCTCAAGACTCAAAATCGTCTGAATAGTACACCCCCTCGGCGAAGAAATACTCTCCCTAACAACCGCCGGATGTTGCCCAGACTCCAAAACAGCAGACAACCCCCGAATCCCCTGTAAAACCATCTCCATCGCATCCCCCCGCCTAAATCCCTCTGCAACACACCCATCCAACAACCCCTCAATCGGCAGCGTCAATGTCGCCATCGTCGCGCCAACGAGAACAGTCGCTAGTCCAATCTGCTCAGGGCCTAGGTACTTGACCGCACCGACATGCTTGAAAATCCACTCCGTGGCCGCAACCATGGATTGCGGGATTGTCGACGCAGGAGTCTCGATGATTGTCATCGACTGTCCAAACTGCGCGCCCATGTTCGGGATGGCTTTCATTAGATGTGGGGAGTCTGTGGTGCTGGGGTCCGGGTTGATGAGGTGGGTTAGGGCCGGACATGTTGGGCCTGCCAGCATGCTGATGACGAGCTTTCCGGCTAGGGCGTCGCGGACGCCTTCTTCGCCTAGAACGGCTTCTGCCATGAAGGGCTTACAGCCGAGGATTATTATGTCGGCTTCTTGCATTGTTTGGACGTTTTGGTCGGAGACGAATTTGATTAGTTCTTGGTATTCTGGTGCGATTGATGCTTGTAGACGGGATGCCGAGCTGGCGGTTTTTGTGCATGCGATAAAGCGAGTGATTGGCTTTGGCGAGGTTGAGGTGCTTTTGCTTGAGAAGGCGCTGTTTAGGAGGCCATTTAGGACGGCACCTCCCATATTACCTTGAGGCTCTTGTTAGTTGGTGGTTTATTATGGATGGATGTGTTACTTACCGCATCCGATGAATCCGAGGGTCTGTCCTGA
Source organism: Penicillium fimorum (assembly GCA_028828255.1). Taxonomy (NCBI): domain Eukaryota; kingdom Fungi; phylum Ascomycota; class Eurotiomycetes; order Eurotiales; family Aspergillaceae; genus Penicillium; species Penicillium fimorum. The sequence goes on along the minus strand of JAPWDS010000003.1, from coordinate 4,233,973 downwards.
GGCCATGATGATATTCTAGATATTGAGAGATTTGAAGAGTCAATTGTGTGCCAAGTTGAGGGGTTGGCCATCAATTTGACTCATATGAATGTCGGGTGAGGCCCCCGACATTGGGATTCGGCAGCGGATGCCGAGATTTGGCTCTACTATATGTAATCTTATACCAGAAGAGTATGATGTGTCAAGACTTGTCTATTTTTGAAGCTTTATTTGAGATACGCCAATTGCTCACGCTCTTTGATGGTCCTAATATCAGTAATTTCACCTTTGACCGCATATCATGTCTTTGTACAGCCCCAAAATTTAGTGACACAGGACAAATAAAGAAATGCAAACGAAGCCAGCTAGTTTTGAGTAATAGAGATATCTTGGATATGTCCCATCTAAAAAGGGTCAAGCTGTTAGTGATAGTTAGCAGATCTGATTGGTGCCTCAGGCACCTCGGGCACCTCAGGCGCTGCCCCGCCTTGTAAGTGGCGTATACAAATTTCCGCATTGGGCTTGGCTTCGCATCACGAATGCAGCAGGGATTCTTATCTTTGACCTTCTACACGTTCTCTTTTCTCCGAATGCATATACCTAGCTTTATATACCTGTCAAGATCTGAGCCTCTGACTTGGATTGAATTACTGTTTTACCATTGCTGATCACCTCCCCCGCTCTTCCCCCACCTCACAAACAGTTGTCGTCATCCTCGGAGCAGACGACTTGGCTTTGTCTAACGCCGAGTGATTTCGCCCGAGTCCCCCATTTTTTACTCCATTAGGACTTGGCACATAACTGGTGTATATAATAATAGGCTGTAAGTTGTTTCACTATCTTGGCAGAGGCGTGGTGGACTGTCTTGGCTAAGACCTTCGCATATCTCAGACTTTCTCTCCCCTCCTCTCTACTTTACATCTCCCTCCTTTTTGTGTCTTCAGTATCGCCTCCATGCCGCTCACCATCCTCTCCCGATCCCAGCTCCGCGAGCTACTACATGCGCTCTCTCGCGACGAGATTCAGAATCTACAGCGCAATCTCGCCGAAGCTCTACGAGAATATTCCAGTGGATCTCAAGAGAAGGGTTGCTCTGCAGCTTACCAACCCCAACGAACTGCCATTACTCGTCAGAATGGCTGCACCACCCTCTTCATGCCCGCCAGCACGGGCCAAACAATTGGCATCAAGATGATTTCCCTGCAGGACGGAGGTGATGCCGGCTGTGCAGTGGAACAGGACACACTGGATATCCAAGAGAAGGAACAGATTGCCTCTCGCAGGGGAGGCTCTTTCCGAAACTCGGTAGCTTCCTTATCCTCCGAGCTGAGTGATTTGTCCGTGGGTTCCCAAGATGATAAAGAGGACAATGAGGACAAGGAGGACAAGGAAGACAGTAACTCGATCAGCCCTGTTGCCACTACCACCACCAATGGGAGCAGTACGGCAGTATCAAGTACGGATAGTTCTACACTCCTCACTGGTTGTGTCAATCAGCAAAATGTTACCACCAACATTTCTAAAACTCTTGGCGCTTGGCCGGGCGCAGGAACTCGTGACACATCGCCCCGCGGCAGTGTGACACTGCTCGATGGGGAAAGTCTGCCATTCGCCTTGATTAACGCCCATGAGTTGACGGCGTTCCGCACGGCCCTGGCTTCGCTGATGATGTTCAACAGGCGCAAGAAGGTACGCACAATCCTCGTATTCGGAGCGGGCACCCAGGCCTACTGGCACATCCGCTTGGCATTGGTTCTCCGCGGTGAGGACATCCGCCGGGTATACATTGTGAACCGTTCTTTCGATCGCGCAGCCAAACTTCTGCAGGAAATCTATCAGCCCGAAAATACTGAATGGCGCGGGGACGTCAAGTTTTCCGCCATCAGCACTGATTTCGGCGAGTATAGTCGCATTTTGAAAAGCACTGTGCGCAAGGCCGACGCGATCTTCTGTTGTACTCCCTCTCCAGAGCCACTTTTCCCTGCAGAATATCTCACGTCTGGCGAAGGCCGTCAAAAGGGTCGGTTGATTTGTGCGATCGGATCATACAAGGCACACATGGCCGAGATCCACCCGGACATTCTCCGAGATGAAGTCAATGTGCAGCCTGCACATCGTCACTGGCACAAGCATATCCACCGTAGTGGTGTGATTGTAGTGGATAGTCTAGATGCGGCTATGAAAGAGGCGGGCGAGATTATTCAAGCGGGTATTAAGCCCAAACAGGTTGTCGAGTTAGGTGAGCTACTGATGGTACGTGATGCCACTCGTGACGCGGCAACTGTGGATGATGAAAAGAGCCTGCGGGAATGGTCCCAACGGGGGAATGTCATCTACAAATCCGTTGGGCTTGGGCTGATGGATCTCGTGACTGGCGGAGATTTGGTGCGCTTGGCACGGGAGCGGAAGTTGGGGACGACAGTGGAGGATTTCTGATTTTTGCCTTGACACTTCTAATTTGATACCTTTGCTTATTTTACGTTGTTTTCTATTGGTTGATCTTTTTTAAGACTTCCAAGCTTCGTTCCAAGGAAATTGTGGAAGATCAACAGATCTCCCGAGCCACAATATCTTTAAATTCAGAGAAACTTGAAAAAAAAAAAAAAAAAGAATACTTGAAATAACATGAAATAACGTGAAATAATATTGCTATGACCTTGAGCAGAATATTCAATACCATCTCAAAGCTATAAATAAGAAAATAAGAAACACTTCTCTATATAATATAAAACTAGTTAAAAGCTCGAATTACAAGAAGCTTCCAAGTGGGCTGATGGAATGCGTCACCGGTCATGTAACCTCTCGGACAAACTTCCTTTCTCTTTTTTTTTCCCCTCTCAATCTCGAGCTTCACATTACCAATCCACCTAGTCGTATTGGGCACGAACTTTTAGCTGCTATCGTTGTGCACGATTCCTTCACCCCGCGCAGTGAGGGGCCAAAGCAAGGATAAAAAAAGTCTTTCTATAAGAGGTCTTGAGACACCCCCAGCATAGCTCCAAAACCTCCTCGCCATGCGAAATACCACTTGTCACTTGCCCAACGGGCTCACCTTTGACATATCGCCCGTTTTTGGTGGAGTCACCTTCAAATCCACCGACTTCAATATACGTCACAAGTCCACCTTCCCCCCAGGTTGGACAATCATAATCAACACTGAGAGATGTCGCAAGACAGAGAAAGATGACCCAGACTCAGAGAACCCCCGCAACGTGGAAGATGATTTTGGCCGTTTCACTACCCCCACCTTGACCCGCGACTCCCTCTACATCTCGTATATAGTCAACCCGCCAACAAGCGAGTTCAAATCCGTGACTTCACCCACCCGCCAGATCGCCATGATGCTCTGGGCAACTCTATGGTGGTACTTCCACGAGCCAGAACCAGATTTGCATTTAGAGACCGTCGCCTCAAGCAAGACCCCGCGCGGCGGACGACCAAAAGGAGAATGGCGGATAAAGATCAAGCGCGAAGGAATCTTCAAAGGCCGGAACCTCCTCCAAAAGCTTGAACGAATGGGCCTGATCGCGACCGAAGACTCCTCCGTCGGCCTCCAGCCCATCGAAACCCGCGACTCAAGCAGCTGGTCAACCATGTTCGTAAGCAGACGTAGTTTCTGGCAGCTCGACCCACGTCTCTTCCTCTTCACGCTGACGCCAACCGGAGGCCCAATGACACCTCCCGTACGGTCGCTTAATACATCACCCACGCCGGATGGTATGAGCAGCGCAGCGCCGCCGGCACTATTACCCATGGAGGCAACCTTCCACACAGCGAATATGGGCCAGTTCACCTCGGTAGGACCGTTCACGTCTGGCAGCCATCTACCAACATACTACCCGCCCCCGCCGATGCAGTTCACCTCCACGAACGGGGTGCGACACCCTGTGCGTCCGAAACCGCCGCACCAGGGTGAGGTGTTCTACGTGCGCTACATCCCCAGTCTGAGCCAGTATCTCTCGTTCCGCGTGGCGTTTGTGCCGATGACGTCGCAGGGGGGTATTGCTGGTGGTGAGGGCGGGACCCCTGTTAGCACGTCTGTGACGAGCATCTCGCAGCATCTCACTGGTAATATCTCCTCTGATCTGGACACGCTGCATCGGTGGATGAATGTGCCGCGGGTGGAGGCGATGTGGGCCGAAGGGGGACCAAAAGCTGTGCAAGAGAAGTTCCTGCTCGCTAGCCTGACTAGTCGACACAGTTTCCCTGTTATCGGGTGTTGGGACGGGAAGCCGTTTGGGTATTTTGAAATCTACTGGGTTAAAGAAGATCCGCTCGGCCGACTTGTGGACCATGCGGGTAATTATGACCGGGGTATTCATCTACTTGTTGGGGAGCAGGAATTCCGCGGTGCGCATCGGGTTGCGGTCTGGTTGAGTGCGTTGGTGCATCATTGTTTCTTGGCAGATATGCGGACTGCATCTGTGGTGTTGGAGCCGCGAATTGATAATATAAAGTGAGTTTGAAGTTATCGGTTATTGCTACGAGGAAAGATTGAAAGTGCTAATTTATCTCAGACTCATTAATTACCTCCAAGAAGCAGGCTTCTATAAAGAAGGCGAGGTCAGCTTCCCGCATAAGCACTCTGCCATCATGAGGATCAAGCGCGAGTACTGGGAAAGCCCGGCTCTGTAAAGATGTCTGGCGATTTGTATTGAGATGATCATGAGTAACGAAACAGCTAGCATTGCCTGGATTTTGACTTTTCTTGTTTGACTTGATTTCAACATTGTCTTACTCATTTATCATGGGCGGCTCAACTCCATAGAATGACCAGTCTGGTTACTGCTTATTGAATTGGATGACTTCAATATTCTATTTTTAACCCCGAGGTCGGTATGGCTCTTAGGATGATACTCCTAACCTCACCCGAGCCTCTCAACGAGACCCTACTCCAAATTACCCCCAACGATTGTTGTAAAACAGATGTCCATGCCTCGGACCGATTGCCACTGAATTCCTTCAATCTCGAAAACTCATAGATTCCCCGTGTTCATTAGCACCACCTCCACGAGCTGCAGTGTAACTCAGTCCTTCTTCACACATCATCTTTTCCCGCTAATAAGGTCTTCGATAGCAGCACTTTGACGGGGGCTCGGGGTATTCAAAGCTAGCTTCACTTCATAGAGGAGGTCAACTCCGAATTGGGGGCAGTACGCGGCGGCTCGGCCTACAGGTGGGTTGTCTTCGTGTCGAAGATAGGCTATCACGCAGGCTTTAGCCAATATATGGCGCACCGGATGGCCATAATGTAAATGAGTCCCCGAACTGATAACGACTTCATCCATATCAGAAATGGTATCATATTCATTGCTGTCATTGCCGCATGTAAAGACTTCTTTTGTGTATTGGGCTCTTTGGGATTCTATCCCAGTGATCTCGTACATCTCCGCAAGTCTTGTGAGCTCCACGGCGGCTGATAGGTGCTCTGCGGGGGATTCAGGATCGTGACCGATACCGACATCGAACTTGGTAGTACGAAGATATAGCCAATGAATGAGTGCTTCGACACGACGCCTTCCATTTCTTGTAATGTTACTATTTGAGAGAGAGAGTCAAAAGATATCCAAGGAATATCTGAGAGAAATCTGAGATATATATAAAAAATATCTAAACGGATATTTAAAAAAATGTTGAAAGGATATACATAAAGAGATCTTAAATATATAAAGTCCCTAACACGGTTTCTAGATATTTGGGCAAAGAGTGTACGTAGGTAAAAACAGCAAAAGCAACTGCAAACTAAACACATCGGACGCGAGAAATATAACATATTCCTCCGTCATTCTCAGCCCCAAGGTCCTATAAATGGATTGGATAATCTCCGTAAGAGCCGCACGTCCATTCTAAGCATTATTATTTTACTTAACGGCTATATAGCGAGCCTAGGCCTGACCTAGCCAAATCAAAAACTATCCGACATACACTCAAGAAGCACTATCCGTTTTCAAGAAAATCTGGGTGCCAGAGGAAACCGCGCTCAAGACGCGAAGAAATCCGGAAAGACTTTCACACGATGATGTAAGTTTTGGGTAGGGATCTCAAGTACATTCGTGAGAATCCCGAGGATGCGAAATGGCTTAAAGATAATCTTGAACCCAGATTCTGGCAGAAAATCGAGGATGGATTTCAGCTACGAAGAGATATAGCTAAGGGAAGCGTGTGCGACGGGCGCCATGAGCTATGGCCTAGGCATGGACAAATAAAATGCGTTAGATCCACACAGTGACATATTTTGAGGTGGGGAGAGTTTTCGCTGAAGGGTGGGATGAAGGCCGGAGTAAAGATTTTGGGATTTGATTTTGTGGCTGGGAGTATGGAGAATTTTGTTAGGCTAACGCTAGGAATGAGGCTGAAAATAAAGATTATTGGTGAGGGCAAGGGAGAAGGGGTAGGATGCGCAAGGAGTATCGACACTATACAGATGGCATCAATTATACTTCTGGTTGTCAAGACAATATATATCCGTGATAAGAGAAACCATGAGAGCTCCGCTTTTCAGACCGCTTGCTAGATTGGTACCGTATGTAATCCGGGTGGTCCACGGGTCCCCCCGAACTTTATAAGAGTACCAAGGTTGACTCCGAGGTCCGAAACCATCCAATATCCAACATGGCTTCAAACCAATATATACTCTACGACATCCCTTCCGGCAAGGCACCGTCTGTGACATGGTCTCCCAACCCATGGAAAAGTCAGTGCCATATAGTAACCTTTATACACTTCAGGAATCCACATACCAACTGACCTCCTTAGCTCGGCTCCTTTTCAATTTCAAAGGCATTGATTATCGAACGCAATGGGTGAGTAAGCTCTAACAAAACGAAAAACAATTACTCACTATTCCAGGTTGAGTACCCGGACATCAAGTCTACATTGGAACCCCAGTATGACTTTAACAATTCTTGAGTATTAAAAAATTATCTAACATCCCCAGTGTCGCTCCCAATCCTGGAGACACCGCATACTCCATCCCTACCATTGTCTGCCCTGACGGAACATACATTATGGATTCCCGCAAGATTGCGAACTACATAGAGCGTCAAGCCCCGCTTCCCTCGCTTCACTTGGACTCGGTCTATCTTGAGAAAATCGAGTGTATATGGACTCGGTATATGAAAGCCTTTGTGCCGATATTTATTCCTCTGGTTCCGAAGCGGATCCTGAATCCGGAAAGCCTGGACTACTGGAAGACAACTCGTGAAGCAATGGTTGGGATGTCACTTGATAAATTGGAGAAGGAGAAGGGCGGTGTTCAAGCTTGGAACGAGGTGGAGCCTGCGCTTCGTGACGTGACTGCCTTGTTAAAGGAGAACAAAGGGCCTTTCTTCATGGGAAAGACTGTGAGCTATGCTGACCTTGTGTGGGTTAGTATCCTTCTCTTTAACCAGAAGTTGGGGTCGGATGTCTTCCAGGAAGCAATGGAAAGGTCTGGGGATTCCCAGGTGCATCTGGACCTAATCAAGGCTGTCGAGCCTTGGTTTTAGTGATGTAACCTTGGAAAGTTTACTATAGAACTACAAAGAGCAAGATACACAGGAACGAAATGTTGGGTACATAGCTTGATACCATATATTTACCAGTCACACTAGGGTTTAAATATCTGCAAGCCAGATGATATATCGATGAACAGGTGTCCATGTTGCCACCGACTTTCCCCTCCACCATACAGAATTTTGTCTAAATGATAGAGTGGATACATCCCACATACCTAAGAGAGGGCTGGCTGGGTCCCCGATTTATAAGCTTCGAGATCTTCAAAACAATTCTAAATGGTTCCATGTAATATTACATGACAATGACTCATTAACATATACAATTGAACAGTTCTGTTAGAATGAGTGAACTAAACCAGTCTAGCGCGTGTCAGAATTAGTCGGAATCAAGTAGAGTGGTACTGATTTCGAAAATTACTGTATTCTTACTATCCTATCGAGGCATTCGCATGAGATTGTACGAGATCCAAAAGGGATAAGTTTCATTGTCCAAGTAGGAGGTAAGTACATCAAAAGTACAACGCACATCGATCGCGAGGGCGAGCAAAAAAGTCTAAGCGTAAAGATTCTTGGATAACATCCAGTAAAAAAGCGAGTGAAATGGTAAAGGATAAAAGAGACCAGACATACAAACGCCGAATGCGCAAGGCAGATGCAGTATCGAGTGGAATAAGAAAAGACAAAAAGAAAAGCGGAGAGGATCACAACTCTCGCAGAATCAAGCTCATACATAGTGTGAGACGTATTTGAACATCAAATCAGTGAGCATGGGGGGGGGGGGGGGTATTAGCACATGTGCGTTATCAACGGGGTGAAGAGCTTTTTTTTTTTGAAAAGCAGGAATATGGAAAAGGAAATAAAAGTCATATGGGAAGGTGAATGTGGTGAGATAGGAGATAGATAGGAAATAGGAAAGGTGAGTAGATGCGTGAGAATAGCATCGGTGATTAAGTAAACGATCAGATTGCGAATGAAGGAAGAAAATCGAGAACCGGCTCGATTTAGTGTGATCGACGACTGCCCATGTACGAGCCCGTCGCGGAAGCAAGGAATCGAGCCACGAAGCCGCCACCATGTGCGTGGTTGCTGGTCTTCAGCTTCTTGGATGGCTGGCGGATAGGCTCGAAGGACTTCTTGGATTCGAGGTGGGTAACGTTGACATAACTGTAGTTCATAGAGAGGGATGACGGGCTGCGGGTTGGGTCCGCGAGCAAGAGGTCATCGGCGCCTTGGGAAGAGACTGTGCTGATGGAGGCTGGGGTGCCTCTGGAGCTTGGGGCGACACTGGAGGAGCGCGAGCAGAGAGAGTTAAAGGTCTCGGCGTGGGAGAGCGCTGGCACGTCCCGGACGGATGGTGGGGAGATTGAGCGGTTAGCTCTGGTAGGAGATGCGCGCTGACGCTGGTAGGGGTTGTAGCGATCATGTTCAGCGACATTCTGTGGTGCGTAGTGGGTGTTGTGCATTGTTGGGCAGGAGACGTGACTTGGGAGACGACGGAGAGAATTGTCGTTTGCGCGACGAGTCTCGCCACGGGCTTCCAGCTTTTGGCGGCGGAGGCGGCTGGCCAGCAGATCCGCTGATGCGTGGAGACGACGCCTGCGGTGGGGGGTTAGTTTTCATGACGACAAGAAATAAAAAGGGATTCCATACCATTCGCGGTGTTGTTGTTGCTTGTGACGGTGTTCCTCTTCTGCGAGACGTTCTTGCTCTTGGGCAATGAGACGCTGGCGGTGGAGGACGAGGAAGGGCTCAAGGTAAGTAAAGAGGTCCTGCTCGGTGATACGCAGGTCCCAGTCGAGGAGGAAGAGGAGCTGACGTTCCATGAGGTTAACCTCTGGGAGAGAGAAGCCGAATCCTTCGAATCCCTTCACTGCGGTGTAACGAGCCCAGTGTTTGTTTTTTGGGCTGGAGTCATTCAAGTTTTTGGCGGCGAGGATGAGTGAGGCAAGGAAGATACGGTGGACAGTGCAGCGCATGCCCTTTGCGACTGGGGGCAGACGAGAACGAAGACGGCCGAGATAGACGAGACAACTCATGAGAGTGGGCACCTGCACCTGCGACCGAGCGACGAGTGAGGCGATGAAGGCCTCGATTGAGGGGAGGGTAGGCAGGTTAGAGGGTTCCATTGGAGGAGTGGATGGTGGTGTAGGTTGGCCATTTTGGCTGACAGTGTTGGTCACATGGGCCTCACAGCGGATGACCTGCGCTGCCTGCTGAGCCAAGTGTGTTACCATTTCCCGAGTCACTCTGGTAGTGACAAATTCATCGAGAGCTGCTCGGTTGAGCGACAATGAATCCATCTTGTGATAGAGGGATGTGATAATGGATGTAGGAGAAGAGGTCGAGGATGAGAATTAAGTATGTCGACCGATGTGCAGAGATCAAAGAATTTCCAAGGCACAAATGACTTTGTCTCGGACAATCCAATCGAAGGATAGACAACCAAAAAAAGCAGGACAAAGGTCTTTGTGTTGGGTATAGAGTCGACACACAAAGTGAAGCACAAAAGATCAAAGATCGAACTGGGTCGAACAGAGAAAAGTGAATTCCTGACCAGCAGGATAACTTTTAGATGAAGTAGTTCCTTTGTAAAAAAAAGAATGTTGCAAGTAAGGATGGGATAGTTCGGGTTGTCGTGTCAACGCCTATCGATAGCCCTAACTGAGGCTTTCTAAGAAACTGAGACCTGGCGCAACGGATATTTATTCAAGACACAACCCACAGTTCACTGCAAGTAAGCAATAGATTGGAAATAATGTTTCGGTGGTAAAATTATTATAAGAAAGTCGAATGATCAAAAGGAAATGGGTATTATAAAAGAAAGGATGACGACGTTGAGCATGTGGATGAATCTCGTGAAGAATCTGGGCGGAATACCTGTCTAGTTATAGTATCTGGTATGCGCCAGAGGGGGGAGGGCTTTTTTTTCCCCTGCAAGGACGGGTCCAGTTAGCATTGAGAAAGATAGGCCAAGTACAGGGGGGGGGTAGAACAGACCGAACCTGCATAGTTGGATCTAAGATACTCCAACCTTCGCGCGCGGAGGTCTGAGACGAAGGAAAGTGAGCTGATTTGTCGGGGTTGTGATGTACACTCGATAGACTATTATTGTACCTGTGCATTATCCCTAGATTCATCCAATAGAGGGTTCAGAGGGGTTTGGATTTTATTTCCATTAATTTCAAGACATTAACCTGTTGAACTTAACTCGATTTGATGATAGTATAAAGGGGAATATCGCAACCTCCTAGGATCAGTTCTATGAAACGTCTCACTACGCGCTCATTCCATTCCTACGCGTACCCGAATTAATCCTGTTATTCTACTGCCTAATTTCCATTCCCATAAACAAACAGCCAACAGCCAACAGCCAACAGCCAACAGCCAACAACCAACAATCCAACAGCCAACAATCCAATAATCCAAGTCAATCATCACCAAAAACAGACCTCAGCTGAAAAAAAGTGGCGATTTCAGGTTGGCGCCGAACTCGCGTTAGTGCCCAATCACTCGAAACCTGTCAGTTTCCGATCTGATCCCCATGTCCAATCCCTGTCAACCGGTCCCTTTACTTTTATGTTTTTTTTTATTCTTTTTTCCAGTCCCATTGGATCCCAACCCCCTGTCATGCGACTTTGGCGTGTTCATACCCATGACCTCCTGTAGAGAGCCTGTAGGGGAAAGAAATATGTAAATTATCCGAACCTTGAAGGATCCCACCTCACATAAGGGAGGTCATATTACATTATTCCCGTGTTCCTGTTGGATATATCGATTTCCAACCCCAACCACCTTTTTTTATTTTCGCCTCTCGAGATACCATAACCGAGAATGCATACAATGTTCCGTGCATAACACTTACCCTAAAAAAAGACCCCAAACACACTGCATATGCATCTAGATAAGCGCCGGTCCCCTCTACGTCCCTCCCGCCTTCCCGCCCAGCGCTTACAGACCCAACATCGTGGAAGCGCTGCGACGGTGGGCGTTTCTAATTTTATGATCCGCTAGTATGTATATTGGTTATTCTTAGATTTTCTGTACGCGCGCTGCGGCTTTTTTTACCTTCCCCAGACCCTCTGGGATTTGCATTGCGCGGGTCGTCACCCGCCCTTCCGCCTGAGCCGAATCGCCGGGTGGTATGGAATGTTGGAAGTGGGAGACTGCGCCTCGTTTCACTATTTGGCGTCTCGCTGTTGGAGTGTTGGATGCGCCGTTGGGAGGGGTTGCTTTGGCGTATCCTCTTTGATTACGATGGGCTGGTTCCAACTGTGCACCAGGCTGCATCATTGTTGATGTACCGTTGAGATCCTTGGAGCTAGGTGCTGGAGAGGGGGCGGTTTCAGGGTTGTAGGACTGGCTGTTTCAGTGTCGGTCGGCGGTTAGAGATATTGGTGTTGGGGGGGGGGGGGGGTTGTATGACTGACGCGTGGTCTTGGGGCTGAAACACCCAGAATGCGACCTGCGACCGTATGGAGTAGGAGTACATATGTAACAGGGTGAGTATGCAAGTCTATGTCATGTTTATGGCTCTATTAATGGAATAAGTACCGATTATCGCTGATTCCGGTGCTTTGGGGAGAGTTGAATTCTAGATGCCATTTCTTAACGAATATACTATCTCCCCGTCCAAATCTCAATCACACAATTCCGCTGAAATCATCAAACTGGCTATTTAAACAACAGCAACAGAGTAAGAAGAAACAGTCATATCAGCCTTGCCAGTGAAAGGCTCAGTACCAGCCTGAACAGCAATCAAGTACAAGCTGTCCTTCAGAGCCTGGTCCTTCTCAAGGTACGTGAAGAAGTCCAACAGATCACCAGAGTAGCTGGTAACGGCAGCCTTGGCAACGAAGCTGTACACAGTCATGGCACCGTTAGGACCGACGTACACATCCCACTCAATACCACTGATAGTGACGGTGGCGATGGGCTGGCCGGTGGATGAGATGGCGCCTGCACCACCCATCGCCGCAAGCCAGACCATGATCTCGTACTCCTCGCTGCCATCGGGAGTAGAGCTGAGGAACATGTCGTATGCGACATCGGCGACGACATCGGTGGAGGAGTAGCTGTTCCATGGTTAGCGGAGTTCATTCCAAAGTAATCAAGTGCACCAGATGCACCACTCAAAGCTTACCTCCATTCCCAGGCAGACTTGATGCTGGTAACAGCACTCAAAGTCTTAGGGGTGAACTGCAGCTTGGCATTGGCGTAGCTCTTGACTTGCCACGCGGTACCGGCCCACGACCACGAGGTGTGCCACGCGATCTTGTTGCCGTCGACCGAGTCCAGTCCCGTGCACTGTGTGCCGGATGGGTCGTCATCCTGGCCCCAAAGGTTGTTGTAGAGGATGTAGTCGTCGGTCGTGGCAGTTCCCCACTGGTCGCAGAAGTCTGCGCGGCGTACGAGGCTCCCCTTGGTTGAGACGGAGGCAGCGTCGCCCATGGTGGACAGCGCCAGGGAGAGGAGTGCGGGTGCGATGAAGGACTTCATGGTGGCTATTGAAACAGGTGTTCAGGTATGAGAGTGCTGGTTTGGAAATGGGAGTTGTCGGTTTGTTTTATACATGCCATGTTCTCTCGGAAATCGTCCCTTTAGGAAATGACTTGGACAGAGTGGGTTCATGTTCCGCATAGAGCACGGAGGAGTCCTGTCTCACATTTCAGATTAGGACGTGCTACTGTCTATCCATCAGCTCACGACTAAGAACTCCACAACCGGGTAATCCCATGCTTGCAAGGTGCCACTGGGTCTACCGGACAGCCGGGATTGGGGGATGCCGCAGCCACCAAGTGCGCCTCATTGGCATCATTGAATTTTTTTTTTTCCACGACTGGAAGCTTGTTATGCACGGCGTTATCCGTTTTCCTGCGGATTCGGGAAGATCTCCGGGTGTTGGCAGCAAATGTGAGACGATGGCGTTGCAGAGCGGGGCGGAGGAGTGCTGCTTCTAGAACGCGGTCAAATCGGAGATTGGTGAAGGTATCCGCTTTGTTGAAGATTCCCCTGAGTAAACTGACAGCTTGAAGAATTTGCGAGGTTTCTCCGAGGGGAAAATGTCTTGCTTTTCGGTGTCTTGGATAGGGGCATATGAACTTGTGCAATGTCAAGATTTGTTGTAGAGACCGGAGGGAGAATTGCGAAACAGCCACATCGTCACCTCCAGTTCTTCAGGCATATATGTACCCCGCAAACGTAACCCAATACTCTCCAGAAAACATATGCTAACTCCAGAATCGGCTGGATATTAGCCTCAAGCCGGAGATTACGGAATGCCGACCGTTCTTCAATGGGTGATGATCGACATTTTGACCTTGAGATTAAAGTGACAGTACAGAAGCCAAAGTTGTTACTATCATGTGACAGTAGATGGCATTGATATCAACATGGATGCATCGCAATTGTCATCACCTCCTGGGCTACTCACTCGATTGCTGTATTTAGCCTGTATATAACCTGCTAGCTTCAAATCTATAGCAGGTTGCTGCCGGCAGAAGTCAAAGCCCCGACGAGGATTATCCCATATTTAGCCGCTGGAACAGTTAAAGATCTCATACACCTTCCAAACAAACACGCCTACACCTAGCAGTTACCGTGACAGCAAAAGTCATCGAAGCACAAATAATCCAATGAAAGAAAGGACTAAGAAGTGGGACAAGAACAAGCGATAGTGAAGCAACAAATAATTCTGATATTTACCCAGTGAATGTCATCTGCTAGGTCGATCAACAAGGAAGAGTGCATTCAACTAGAAAAGCAAAGATAGGAAAGAAAGGAAAGAAAGAGAGAAGAAGCAAGTGATGAATCCTAGGGGATCTTATAGCAGAGCTATCCCAGCAATCAAACAAACTCTTTCCTAATCGGGAATGATACTATTACTCGAATAGGAATAGTAGCGAAGAAAGAACAAAAAAGCAAAGAAAGAAGAAAGAATGTGATCATGTAGATCGCGACAGTGAAATATGAAGCATGAGAAAGAGAATCAGCAATGCCAAGACAACATGAAAAAGAGAAGAATCAATCGGGCAGGTCCTGGAGTAAACAAACATGGAGGTCTTAGGTAAATATGTCAATAAAGAACAGTGAAGAAAAGAACTGTCCTCGGAAACCCGTGGACAACAGAGAGCTATCTCTGTGGTAAGAACAAAAAATTGGCTCAAAGAGCACGGTGTTCAGCTCCTGACGGTCAATGGAGAACCCAAGAAAGTACAGTCTGTATCCACAGAGGTCGTTGTAAGCACAGCCCGTGGATCTGTGGCACCGATATGCTTCGTATCTAATGTATCCACAGAGGTCGTAGTAGGCACAGCTCGTGGGTTTGTGGCAACGACATGCTTCGTATCTAATGTATCCACAGGGGTCGTTGTAGGCACAGCCCGTGATTTTGTGGCACCGACATGCTTCGTATCTAATGTATCCACAGAGGTCGTAGTAGGCACAGCTCGTGGGTTTGTGGCAACGACATGCTTCGTATCTAATGTATCCACAGGGGTCGTTGTAGGCACAGCCCGTGATTTTGTGGCACCGACATGCTTCGTGTCTAATGTATCCACCGATATCGTAGTAGGCACAGCCCGTGGGTTTGTGGCACCGACATGCTTCGTGCCATTAGACAGGACGGGTGGTCCCGATCTAGTGTCAGCCTAACCTGGGCCGCAGCAAAGATCCAATCAGTGCCCTCAATATATCATTGGACGTGCGACTGAACTGTCGAGGGGGAAGAAAGAAGAAGGAAGAGAAAGTTGGAGGGGGCAAGCATTTATATTTTTGCCAGTGGCTTAACGCGACGAGAAAACAGGGTAGGTGACGATGTTCCCGAATAGGAAGGCAACCTCTGATTGGGAAGGTGCACCTGATGGGTACATGGGTACTTCGGATGTGCTCTCTGGGATGTTCTAGGAAAGAATCTCTAATACTATGCAGATAATGTCCGTAGCTACCCTGGCAGCTTCGATATCAATATTTATATAAAGAATATTTGAGAAGACATCAGAAAAGACTACTGAGAGAACTACTTAACACAGCAGCATAAGCTTCAACACATATCTGTGGCATATGAGCTTCTCGAAGCTGAATGTCTACCACCCTCTCGCTTCCATTCGTGCAAACTGTCTGTCCGCAATGACTCCCGTCAATATGGTCAATTTAACCTTGTGTCTCAACATTGACAGTTCATAATGCGAAAGTCCACCAAGTTCAACGCTTCAGAATCAGAGAAACGCCAATCATTTACCTAATTCTTTCTTAGGAGTGAGGACGTCACCCCTGGCGAGATCTACAACGACAACAATCCCACATATCACACTGTACAAAGGTCGAAGGTATCGGAGAAAGGAAGCTTGGCATTTCACCCCAAGGGAAGCGTTGTTCGGATGGACTGATCTTCATCTGTCAGAATATCATATCAGGTAGACAGCGATATGTTCAATGGGTAGCTGGTTTCGACCCCGAGACTCATCGATACGTATGTACTTGGGTCGTCTACGGGGACTCGGTAGTCACCGGAGCATTCGGTCTGTTCTTCGTTCTAATCTAAACCATGTAACATGTTTTGGTCGGTATCGAAGAACACCTGAAGGGCGCCGAAATGATCTACGTTTTCGGAACCATGGCCACATCGGACCGCACACGAAACTGTGCGAACATGGCTTAGATAACCGCGGAGAGATGATGCCCCCAATCGGGACCCGCAAGTTTAGTGACGATACCTGTTGAATCAATACCCTTGGACCTCGGGGAGTATGAAGAATAAAGTTCGATATACCTTGGCGTCGGGCTCCGCGGATTGCGGCTACAGATCACGGCAAATCCGACGTGAGCCATCATTGGACCATTGAACGTTGGACAATGGAGTACAGAGTAGGCAACTTCGTTAACGAAATGAGATATTAAGAACAATCGGCCAATAGAAATAGAAGAGACGACAATTCGGATTGCGAGCATCCGGCATGGCCTGTTGACCAAAGTAAACAATGCAAACACATACAAACACATCTACACAGTGCAAAACCATTCAATTCGGTAGATTTCACCAGTACAGAGGTGCATGTATTGAACTATGAAATATGAAATGAGACATGTTTGAGCAAGGAATTTATATACTGTAATAATGAATTGAACAAAAGCGAGGGTGATTGACAAGATTCAATTGTTTTGCTTTGGCCCCACTGAGTGGAACTCTGGGGTCCAAGGGGTAAAATTAAATTTAAAGGCTGGATTGCCTCTTTTCTTTCTACAGGACACTTCCCCAATTCAAGATGCCTTCCAAATCCTCCAAGTCCTCCAGCTCCGGCTGCCGCTGTCGATGCTTCTCCCTGAAGTCCCTCAGCTTCCTCGCCATCTTCCTGGCCCTGTTCTCCGCCGTCTACCGATACCTCGATGCGCGCCTTGAGCAATTCTACATCTTCGACCCAGAGCACCTGCATGACGTCTCCCAGCGTGCCATCAGCGCCCACGGCGAGGACACTCGCTCCATCGTCAACTTCATTGTCGCCGAACTGGAGCAGAAGGTCGGCTCCAACTACTTGAACACCCAGGAGGAGTGGGTATTCAACAACGCTGGCGGCGCCATGGGCGCCATGTACGTGATCCACGCCAGTATCACCGAGTACCTGATCATCTTCGGTGAGTTTTGCGCCCCCGACCAAGCCTACCCCATTTGAGTAAAAAAAAAAAGTCTTCTAACCACATTTAATCTCCCCAGGTACCGCCATCGGAACTGAAGGTCACTCCGGCCGCCACACCGCCGACGACTACTTCAACATCCTCCAAGGTACCCAGCTCGCCTATGTCCCCGGCGAGTTCAAGCCCGAGGTCTACCCTGCTGGTAGCGTGCACCACCTGGTCCGCGGCCAGGTCAAGCAGTACAAGATGGATGAGTCTTGCTTTGCGCTTGAGTACGCCCGTGGTTGGATCCCTCCCATGCTGTTCTTCGGCTACGCCGATACCTTCTCCAGCACCCTGGACTTCCCGACGTTGTGGGCTACCTCGCGCATCACCGCCCGTGAGATGGTTGGCAACTTGATGCAAATGAAGCTGTAATTGAGCAGAGTATTCTTCTTTGTATTGATATGGAGGCTTCGGTTGGATTGATGAGGTCTATGTGGAATGTATAATATAGGCATTTGGATTCGATTCTGCACGGTGCGCACTTGGCGAGGTATGGTTTCGACTGTAAAAGTTACTGGATATGGTGGATACATACTTAGTCGGTAGTACCGAGCACATTTTTAATGATATCATCAGCCGAGGTTGTCGAGCTGGTTTTGTAACACTGATCCTTGGACTTTAGCTGTGGTTGTTTAGGACACGGGATGGCGTTAGCCCAATGTGCTGCTTTTGCCGTCAATTAGCCACCGTAGAAAAAGACTCTAGGCCTTTGAATCATGGAACTTAATACTCCAACGCACGTCAACAGTTGCCGACTGCGAGAGATCTATATAGTTATAACTTACCTATAGCCAAATGCATATGCTCATTGAAAAGCAACCACTCCCTCGGGGTGGAAGCCTTTCTTGTCTGTTCATACCTGGTCGATTCGTCAATCTACTACCATATTAGAACAGAGGTAGATTGGGTTCCAACACATCTTTGACTAATAATACGTAGAGTTGCCTAAATCAACAAAGTGTAATCCAGTCAACATAACCCTAGCCTCTAGACCTATCCACGTAGTAGATTCATGACAATGAATAAAATGGGTCGTTGTGAATTAAAATAACATCAAAATTAATGTTTGATATGTGACAACAAGCAATTGCTGTACCATAGACAGCAAACAACTGGTACAGGTCTATATAATCTTGTCCTTTGCCTATTCCTTTCGTCATCTTTCATCAATCTACTGAAAACAGTAGTCAATACATAGGGATTCTTTCTCTCATTACTTTCAACTATCATTGCTTGTCCTCTGCTGCCCGTACCACTTTGACACAGACATTTATCAACCCAACTGACAGGGTCATCGAAGAGATATTGTATCACTTCCCTCTTTACGATGGTGTCAGCGTTGTCGGGTTCGAATGTATGGTTGGATCTCGCATCCTGCACAGCAAGGTGAAGACCAAGTCACAAGCCAATACGGACTACCAAAATGCCGTGGCTCAGCACCAGACTGCTGCTGTCATGGATCATACCCCCGTGAACGACGTGTTTGTCATTCGACTCGGCAACGTCCCGGCTCGCGGAAAGATCGACGTCGACATCACTTTCGTGGGAGAGTTGAAGCAAGACTCCCAGACAGACGGCATTCGCTTCACACTACCAAGCACCATCGCTCCTCGCTATGGAACTGAAACTTCTTACAGTACCGCTCAGTTATCTTCATGTCTGCCAGTCAACCTGCAAAGAATGTCTATCACCGTAGATGTTCAGCTGGAGAAGGGTTTGGTGCTCCGAGAGCTGGAATCCCCGAGCCACCGGGTCAAAGTCTCCCTCGGCCGTGTTTCTTCTACACTAGCAACATCGTCTACCTTTGAACCATCACAAGCATCTGCCTCCGTGATTCCCCAGCAGCACGATACATCGGTGGTACTGGGACAAGACTTTATCCTTCTCATCAAAGCAGATGGACTTGATACACCCTGCGCATTGCTTGAATCACACCCAACTATTCCTAACCAGCGAGCCTTGATGGCAAGCCTCGTGCCAAAATTCAGTCTCCGACCCACTAGTCCCGAGGTGGTCTTTGTCATTGACAGAAGTGGCAGCATGTGGGACAAAATCCCAACGTTGAAGTCTGCACTCAGAGTTTTACTTAAGTCTTTGCCTGTCGGTATTTGCTTCAATATCTGCTGTTTTGGAAATGACTACTCCTTTATGTGGGCAACGAGCCAGGTGTACGATGAATGTAGCTTGAAGGACGCTTTGGGGTTTGTTGACACCATCGACGCTGGGATGGGTGGCACGGAGATGAGACGAGCAGTCGTCGCTACCATGGAAAATCGACTTAAATTCAAAGAACTGGATGTCTTGATTCTTACAGATGGACTGATCTTTGACCAGGATCATTTGTTCCATTTCGTCCGCGAAAAGGCTGCTGACAATACTGCTCGATTCTTCACTCTTGGTATCGGCGAAGAAGCATCTCACTCTTTGATCGAGGGAATTGCAAGAGCTGAAAATGGATTCTGCCAAACAGTTACGGCGTATGAAGAGCTTGATCGCAAGATCATCCGCATGCTCAAAGGCGCCCTGACCCCCCCCCCCCCCCCCCCCCCCATGTTCACGATTATAAACTCGAAGTTGAATATGAAACCGAGACAGAGCATGAGTTCGAGTTCCTGAGCGACACTGAGAACATCACCGACTCTGAAACTGAGGCCAGAGACAAGGAGGGAGATGGAGACGTTTCCATGGAAGAAATAACACAGAGTTCATCGCAGCCGATCTCATTGTACGATGAAAACTTCCAGGAACCCGATATGAACCATGATGCGGAAAGGGGAGCCACTGGAAAACTTCCCACACTCATTCCTCCAAGAGGAATTCAAGCTCCCTACAACATCCCACCTTTGTACCCGTTCATCAGGACAAATTTCTTCCTCCCTATGGACTCTCACTCGCCTGAGAAAACCCCAAAGTCCCTGAGGTTCAGCGCAACTTCCCACGACGGTCCATTGCAGCTGAGAATTCCGATCTGCGACATCGGAAACGGCGAAACAATCCACCAACTTGCCTCGCGCAAGGTCATGATCGAGCTCGAAGAGGAACACAGCTGGCTCTCCCATGTCAAGGATGAGAACGGAAACAGATTCAAACAGTTCCACACTGAGACAAAGAAGCGACTCGTAGAGCGTGAATGTCAGAACCTAGGAATCAAGTTCCAGGTCACTGGAAAATACTGTTCGTTCGTCGCCTTGGAAGAGTGCAGCTCTTCGTCTTCGGAACAACAGCATGAACAACATACCACGAAGGAGCATGTTGTAGAGCAGGTTTCTTGCAGTCAAGCGTCTGTTAGATACTCGGGTGCCCCAGCCCATACTTCTATGTCCTTTCAGGTTCCAGTAGCGCGCGCTGGTGGTGCATGTGGCTTACGTGGTAACCAGGGCGGCGGTCCCCAAAATTGGTATCCACGGATGCAACAAGCTCAGGCAACACTCAGAGCTCCACTTCAACAGCCAAGAGGATCTGGCTCGCAGAATTACGCCCTCCCGCAGCAAGGATATGCCCAGGCCGGCCTTTTCGGCCTCACGGCAGCACCTTCCCCACCCAGACGACTTGGAACATTGTATACTATGGTTGACATAGCTGAATTACCCCAAATGCGCCCCAGCGCTACAGTTGCAACGCCCCAAACTACTACTTTGCGAAAGACCCCAGTGGAGAAAATGCATGAGCTTATTCGGCTGCAAACTTTTGAGGGCAGCTGGATGTGGTCGAATGAACTCTTCGAGCTATTGGAATGTGACATGAACGCAGCAATCACGAAATTGGCTACGTTATAGGCGAGTGCCAATCAAACGATTGAACATGGGTTCCCACATGCTGAGGAGTCGACAGCTCTTGCAACCTTGCTTGCAATGGGATGGCTGCTGAAGAAGCACTTGGGTTCGAGGGGCGTTTGGGAACTCGTGTATGCCAAAGCTTCCGAGTGGGCTAGGGTTGAATTGCAGAGGATGCATATTCAGGGTTTACCTGGTGCTATTATTTCAGAAATCCGGGATGAGATTGTTCATATGGTCTAAGAGATAGAGATGAGAGATGACCTCGGTGGTGGAGGTGGATTTTGATTTCGGTTCTTACACATTTGCTTACAAGATTGCTTATGCTTAGGTATGAATGGAGCATGATATTTGCTTGGAATTGGGAAAAAAGAAAGAACAAACCAAAAATATTGGATAGCTTGCAATAGAAGAAAAACCCCTCACATTGTTTGAATTTTTTCCTTTTCCTACCTGGATAATTGAGTATCTCGAGAAAAGGTAGACCAGAAAATCTGACAGAGCGGAATCTGACCCAACCCCTTGTGGGCGATACCTGTAGATCTCCCTGACTAGTGTCCAAAGGATCGGGGGGCTATCCGTAGAGCTACGTACGTAAGGCCCATGGGCACTGCCTACCGGCTCGTCCATGGGCGATATCGCAGTCTAGCCAAGGTGGACCTAAGTATGTCAGCGCAGGCCGCGAGTATCTATCATATCTCGTAGCCTAGGATGTCTAACCTAGTTTAGCTTTACCTACTGTTTCTCAGCAGATTCAGTCTTCCTAGGCAGAGTAGCACGGTCTGGGTCAACGATTGTTGACTGATCTGTACACCGTATTGCAAAAGGTCGGGAATGGTAGCGCCGGTGTCCCATTTACCAAGATGAATTTCCCCATCTAGGGGGAATCTACCTGCCGTTACAGATTTTGGCTCAAATCCGGATTCAACCTATATTACTTGCAGCGATTGATCACTTTATTCTCATTTTGTTATTAATTTGCCCCTGCAAAAAAAGACAACCCTGACACCTTATGTTATTTATCGAAATGGCCATTCTTATCAAATAATTGGCTGCTATAGAAAACTACTGTACACACCCAGTGGCCTCGAGTATAACCAATATCTGTAGTCTTTTAATTGCTCTCTTGGCATAGCTATAGTGAGTCCAATTTCTCGATGTCAAAGAAGAGTCCAGGTAAAAGCTCCACCTTTCCTTCCTTCAACCCATTAAACACCAACCGAATAGACGCATCCCCTCCAGACAGGGAAATCCCATGCTTGTCAGCTGTCGAGCCAGAAGGGACTTGATAGTTCCAGGGCCCACCAAATATCGCATCATATGCACCCTTGAAATTCGCAATCTCTCCATTGGGGACTTGCACTGACACAGAAGAAATGCCCTGCACGCCATTTGGATGTTGGGCGAGATTTGGCTCAACCTCATAGGGGACACGGTGTGCGCGAGGTGTTCTGTCCAAACACCAGAAGGGCAGAGATCCGGGAACTACCTTTCCTTGGCCATCTTGAGGAACACAAACTGCCCATTTTAATACGGTGCCATCTGGTTTGGTACGACCGCCAGCGATAGGGTCTGTATAGAAAGTATTGGTGTCAGCGCCCTGGAATCGTTGTTGGACGGCGCTAAAGTCGTTTTCCGATTGCAAAGTGAACGCCCAGTCGACGATGGTGTCTTCTTTCTCATTTCCCCAGCGATGGTTGCGGCGCTTTTCGGGGTCGACGTCGTCAAAGAAAGCAATTATTTCAAGGTAAACGCCATCCGGGAGGAGAATCAGTTTGTTTGTGGTGAGTCCATCGGCATGGGTTCCACCTGGTGCTAGGGTAAATTGACCTTCAATATGCTTGGAGATTCCGAGGAGTGTTTTGTGAGAAACGAGGAGGACGATATGGTCCAGGATGGGAGTTTGTTGCTCAGACATTGTGTGATATGTGAGGTTTGTTCCCCGCATCGAATTTCGAAAACCAAGACAAACCCCTCACTTAAATAGTTCTCCGTTAAACTGATGATTTTATATTGTACAGCTTGATGGTGTTTTACAACGTGTCTATTGCTAATAATCTCGTGGCCTGATTGATCTAAAATGGTGCAATAATGGAGCATCGGGGTGCCGCCGATTTATGCTCGGGGTCCTGCTCCGTCTAGTTCTCGCAACGGGCGTACAAAATTATCAGGAAGGGAGACCTATGAAGGCAATAGAAAATTCACGACAAAGAGACAAACAAAAAATACTGGCCAAGAAGAGCCTTACCTAAAGTACTTCAAACGAGTGCGTAAATAGTAGTTCTCTAATCTTAATATTGACCGAATCTGTGTCAGTTAGAGCCATTTTGGAGATATCCACCCTTTGCGGGAACATTAATTATTCCCCTTTGCTCCTTCAACCTCCACTGCATAGCCTTCAGGGTGTGATACAAGACTGTCAATGTTGGCATCGACACCCCGCGTGATAAGCCTTCTCTTAAGGGCTCCCCGACGAGGGTCTCAAATTCAACAAGATTGCCCTAGAATGATGACTGTTTAGTAAGATAGCTAGCAAGATTCAATGCAACGAGATCATACTTTTTGAACATCTTCAAGCATACTTGGCCGGAGATACATGGTCAGAGGATCTATATTGATCATTCGATCCTCAATGCCCGAAGGGAGAATGACTCCTACAGCCTTTGCAGCGTTCACAACTTCCTGCATTGCAGGTCGCAGCAAAGTGGCAACAGTGTCTTCTGCAAGGCGAATGCGTCCAGTGTCCAATCCTGTTATTGCGCAAATCGGATTCAAGCACGCATTGTAAACCAGCTTTTGCCATCGATGGAATGGAACATCAGAAGTGAAGGTACAATCTGTTTTTCCGCCTCCAGAATACATCTTGACAAACTGATGAGCTATAGCATCCCCCGTTCCTTTCTCTAAATGCGGACTCTGGAATGCACCAATGATAAGTCGATCTGGGTCTTCGTGCTCAATGACAGCTGGTGCTGTTTCATGGGATCCAATGAGGCTGACACCAGACAGACATATATTGCCGGGATACTTCTCTAGGAACGGCTTCTCAATATTCAACCCGTTCTGAATGAGAACAATGACTGTCTTCCCAGGAACAATAGCAGGCTCGATCAAATCTGCCATGGTCGGCGGGTGATCTGGGGTGTTTTTGGTCGTGATAACCACATAATCAAAGCACATCTCAGACTGCGTGGGGATTGTGTTTACCACTGTGAATTGATTAGACTAATTTATGAAGTTGGATTGGTGGATCCCACCGTTTGTAGGTTTCCAATTACTAATATCTCCATGATCGCATGATTTAATGTGAAATCCATCTGAATTGACTTTCGAGTAATTTGACCGAAGGACCGCTGTCACAGCGGCATGGCCGCCAGTTTCGAGATTTAGCGCTGCGATGGTTCCAACACCACCGCAGCCAACGAGCAGAACTTGGGCTTTTTCTGACATTGGTGCACAATGAAGAAAGATGAAACATGGGGTTTGTTTACGGTATTTATAGATCCTACTGAGTTATTCCCTCTCGGGGGTTCCTTCCCTAATCGACCAGCCTCAAACACTACTTTTAGATCTTAGAATCTTGGCTATCCCATCCGCTTATCAACTTGCATATTATTCCATCCATCACTATCTACAATGTATCTATCTACCTTCCCCTATATCAAGAAATCTCCTCCTGTGAGGGGTCGAAATCCCCGAATGCGTCCACATTTGCTCCCCGAAGGTACTGCATTGGCGTCTTAAACTCCACGAATCCAATATTCGGGCTTGATAGCTCGTACCCCAAGGCCTTTTGAGCCTCTGGTGACCAACTCAGAACCTCCTCAGTTGAGTTGGCCAAATAAATATTCTCCTCCTGTCGATAGAATCCGCGAGTGAAAAACATCCCATGTAAAGTCCTTCGCTCATCCAGGGTGGTATTTGCTCCTCCGGCATGATACAACCCTCCCAACATGACCCAGCAATCGGTTAGTTCCATAAGTGCAGGCCCGGCCTCGTGTAATTTCGGAGCTCGATCAGCGCCCCAAAGATGACTACCGGGAATGGCTGTCGTAGCGCCGTTCTCCACGGTAGTCTTGACTCCGGGGATCATAAATGCCATCATCACATCCGAGCCTACACGATAGCCCGTGGAAGTCTGATCTTCATGATCAACGTGGAAGTTCTTATCATCTCGATGTAGTCGCTGTGCTTTGGCGCCGGGTCCGACGTCGAATGTCATTGCGATCGAGCAGATTGCCTCGCTCGTATAGGTATGTTTGGTTTCTCCGTAAAAGTTTGACGTTGTCTTATCCACGAATTTGGCGGTCAATGTTCGAACGAGGGGATCGACTAGCCATTGTTCTCTGGCTGTCTTGCTTCGTCCCATGAGATTGGCACATCGTCGAGTTTCTGGTGGGAAAAGATCGCCCTTTGGTTTATTTAATATGGGGTACATGATTGGTGAATGTATGTTGGAACATAACTTACCTTCCATGGTTTATCCGCATCGATATAAGGTCGAGCCTCCGCATTGACATTATTTATCGCTTCCACACTAGTAAAGTTCTTGATCACACAGCAGCCATCGTTGATAATGGCTTGAATGATATCAGCCACATTGGCTCGGTCGATACGTTGGATTCGAGGTTGTTTGACACTCATGATTGTGAGAGTATTGCTTGAGATACAACAGTTTATGATTTGATCTCTTAAATATTTGATAGCCTTTATGAGAATCCCCAATTATCCGGAGTATACTAATCTGTAATCTCGGCTCCAGGAAGGTGGAGCCGATGTATCCAATCGCACAGTAAGTTCTCCGCATTTCAGATAGTCGAAGATAGGACAACGGGACCAATAGCCTCGGATACAATAACCATCTTGGACTTTCGTCTTCCCCACCTTTATCAGATTGCGCATCAGGTTAACTCATGCCGCACCATGTCACCCAGCACTCGGGGGGAAAATTCCTGTTTGAGCTGTCGCGGCAGAAAGGTCAAGTGTGACCGATTACTACCACAATGTTCACCATGCAAGAAGCGAAAGCTCAACTGCGAGATTCCAGTAGCCCTGCCAAGGGTGCGTTGGTTACGCCCGCGCCTGAACGAGGTTTCTGATAACGATGCGGAGGACTTGCATGCGAGGCGACGACCTTTGTTCACTGGTAAGTTAATGTTGAGAAACCAAAAAAAAAGAAGCGATTTTTCAATTGGATAGAATACTCAAAATTTAATAGCCGATGATCTAGCCCATAATTCCGCTGAATTGGTATTCATCGCGGGAGACAGCTCAGTCGTGTCAATTCTAGATGAATTAGACCAGCGAACTGATGGTATTGGAAACGATCAGACGTTGTGCAATGGTCCATTCCATGTATTCCAAGCCACGGAAATGCTATCAACTACTCAACTCGAGACCCTTTCGGATATTTTCGGCCTAGATCCCTGGAATCCTAGCTTAGAAAATGTTGCCGAGATGATCGAAGAAGAGAACGAGTACAGTCCAGATCAGGTTGCGAAATCTCCAGGGTTCCTGAGTCTGGAAGATCCCTTGGAACCTGAGATGTTCTTGCTGGATAATATAGACTTTGTGTATCCACCAAGACCCGGGGCGACACAATCTGTTGTTTCCCTTCCGTCATCCCCCTCTCGCTCATCTGTATTGGACCTGGAGGATTTCACCATGCCACTTGCCAAAATGCTCCTTGATCACTATCGCCATACAATGGTGACATTTTTCACTCCTGCTCGGGTTGAGGCTAAGTCACCATGGGAAACCATCTATATTCCCAGCCTGCTCAGCACGGTAGGCGAAATTGGATTAACAGGAGACAGCAGTAATGCAAAGGTCTCCCTGCTATTTGCGGTATTTGCAATTAGTGCTTTTAGTCAAAACCAAAGTTCTTCCCCAACGGAACAAGCGTACCGAGATTGGAATGCTCTTGGGGAAATGTATCGCGAAAGAGCCTCCAGAAGATTGAAACGATCGCTTTTCAACCTATCTCACGGCAAAGCAAAGAAGGAAAAATACAAGGATATCTTGATGGCACTTCTGAGCATGGTCACCATCTGTGTGAGTTTTGGAAATGCTTTTCCTTCTTACGGGAGGTCGTACTAACCCTACGCACAGGTGGTCAGTGGGAAGATGGGAAATGCGGCTCATTACCTACGAGATATTGACGAGATCATTAATGTCCATGGTGTCCAAAAGGTTTCCCAATCGTCGAAAGTGCGCATGCTCCACAGTATCTATCTTTATCTCAGGGTTATGACTGCGCGAACTTGTATTGAGGGCCGGTCTCAGCCAAACATTTTCGAAAGCTCTATGACGCTTTCCATTTCCCCATCGGTTCAAGACATTTCTACTTGGGACCGTCTAATCGGGCTCTCTTCGCCCTTGACTGAAGATTGTTTGAACTTGGATACACCGTCCAAAACAATATTCGAGGAAATTTACTCGGTCCCCCAGTCTTTGTTTGAATTGATCCTCCAAACAACCCACTTGTCGGGATTGATCAATAAAATGCAAAAGTCCAGGACATATAACATCGATCATGATTCATTGTCCGGACAAGTGAAGGATCTGGAGAGCAGAATTTGCACTTGGGAATACGAGCCTCGGGGCAACCTCGGACATTCTGCTCATACTCCTTTGCCACAGGGAGAGATTTTCCCATATCATTTCGTCCAGGCAATGTATAAAGCGCTGATCGTCTATTTTTACCGCAGAGTCAGAGACGTAAACGCTGCCATATTACAATTTTACGTTCAGCAGATAATTGATCATCTTTTTGAATATGACAAAAAGAAACAAATACACATGGACCAATCAGCTAATACTTGTTGGCCCGGGTTTATCGCAGGATGCGAGGCGCTCAATCCTAAGCTTAGGGAGCAGATTTCCGATTGGCTTGAGCGGTCTGGTCGATCTACTGGAATTCGCATGTTTACTGTGGCTCTGGAAGCTTTGCAGAAGGTGTGGCAGACGAGAAGTCTTCCGGGGATGCAGAACGCCCCTTGGAATGGAGTCTTGGAAGAGTTTAGTGAGCTAAGGGTACTTGTACTCAGTTGAGCGATATTCGAATCAATATATTTGGGGGTTCCTTTTATCTCAACATCCGATAGCCTTGTATCCGTCGTGTGATACAGCTGACTCCCACTGCAAATACCCCTGGAATTCGGCGAAAAGGCTCTCCTGTTTGATTTGTCAGTCATATAAATCGAGCCAGGATGGATAGTATGCGTAACTAGCTTACTGGATCACTAGTATTCTCATAAGTAAATTTCGCAGCTTCGTCATCAATGTACACTTTTTTGCGGCCAGACGCCGCCGCGGCATCGGCGGTTAATTGGATCTTGCAACTTTTTTCCATCAGCAAAAAGAGATAGGCGGCTTCGTCCACAGTCCCTCCAACAGTTAGGAGACCGTGATTCCGTAATATCATCGCTTTGCCTTCACCAAGACTATTAGCTAATGCTGTCGATTCTTCCTCTTTAAGAACAACACCCCCGAATTCTTTATAGACACTTTGTGCTGCTCCATATAAAATCGCAACATCTTGATTCAGCATTTCCAGAGGCTGAGCAAATGCCGACCAAGCTTTGCCGTACGTAGAATGAAAGTGGCATGCGGCATTGACATCCGGTCGAGCTCGATGGATTGCGCTATGAATCAGAAATCCCGCGGCATTTGCTGGTCGAGACATATTCCCGCCAACCGCGACTCCATCTTCATTGACTAGTATCATGTCGGATGGTTTGATAACACCAAAATAAATCCCCAGACTTGAAAATGAGTATTTAGTACTTTTTCCAATTATCGATTTTGCAAGAGTTCTTTCTACTTACGGATTTGTCCAGAATAGATCGGGGTTTTCGGGGTCCCGCATACTGATATGGCCTGCCATCCCTTCGACAAAACCATGTCTAGCAAATACTCTGAAAGCACCCACCATGTGATTTAACATATATTCCCTCTGGGTATCGACGTTTTTGAACTTGGGCACACCCGGGAGTGGAGTGCCCTGTGACAATGCAGCGAGGCCTGTAATTTTGGCGCCATTGTCGATAGAGGGTGCCATGATGGTGGGCAATGATGAACAAGATAAAAGCAAAAAGCAAACGCTCAGTGAAGACGAAAATAAAGAAAGATTTCCATTGAGCAAGGGAGTTTTGATATAAAACCCTCACTTCCCCCCCCCTTATCGTGTGGGGAAGTTGTATCGGGAAGGCGAGGCCGAAGATGAGACCGTCACTGACAGGAAGCTCAATTAAGACACTAATTCTTTTTTTATAAAATTCCCCCGCTTTCATTCCGTTTTTTGCCAACTCCTTTTTTAGAATCCCTTTGTTGTTGACAATTGAAGAAACTTTTGTCATGGACGAACCAAAAGACCCCAATGGCCTTGAAGATATGGGCAACAAGGAAACCAATTTGAACCACATCGTTTCTGTTGGAGAAGGTGAAGTGGAGGCAGATGTGGAGAAATTTGGTACTCTCCATCGGACCTTGACTCCACGTTTGATCCATGTACGTGCATACTGAATCATGCAATACTTTGATACTTTTGAACGCTAATACATCCTAAGGTCATCTCCCTTGGCTCAAACGTAGGCAGTGGCCTATTCATTGCTACAGGAAAGGCATTGGCTGAAGGTGGCCCTGGAAATATGTTATTCGGTTACCTTGTAGTATGTATTGGCGTCTGGGCCAATCTACAGAACCTAACGGAGATGACCATTGCCTTTCCAACGTCGGGAAACTATATCGACTATGCAGACCGCTGGGTTGACCCTGCATTAGCATTTGGGGCTGGTGTGTCTGAATGGCTAGGTGAGTGAAATGGTGTCAGAATCTCATAAAGAAAATATCGACTCACAAGAAAGTATAGGTTGGACATCTGTTTTCGCTTCAGAGGCGACGTTTTTCGTCATTTTGGTCAACTTATGGGCTGGAGGTGCTGTTCCAGATGCAGCGTTGCGTGAGTATTTACTGTTCACGCGTTCACTGTTCTCTACTAAACCCTTTTTAACAGTCAGTATTTTCTTGGCCATATGTCTCGCGGTATTCTTTATGCCCAATAGATTCTTCGGATGGCTAGAATACATTGGATCACTTGTCAAGGTCTTCTTATTCATATTTATTGTTTTTGTCTCCCTAGCAATCATTGGTGGAGCTGGGCCAAAGGGCTACGTGCGTGACGGAAGCACCTGGACCGATTTACCGCCTTTCAAAAATGGCTTTGAGGTATGTTCTGGTTTAGGGTTTTTTCACGAATTTTCTCTAATCCTTTTAATCCAGGGCTTCGCTAGTGCTGCGCTCCTCGCAATCTGGGCCATCGGCGACCAGATCTTCATCGGTGTCATGGGTGGTGAGGCCGAGTCACCTCGCTACTCCATGGCCCACTCAGCAAACCTGATCCCCTGGCGAGTGGCAGTATTCTACCTGCTTTCAACTGTGCTAGTTTCTATCATTGTACCTTCGGATGATCCACGTCTCTTGGGTGGCTCAGGCGTTGCCGCCTCTCCGTTCGTAATCTCCGTCCAAGATGCGGGGATTAAAGTTGTCCCTGACTTGATAAATATTTGCATAATCATTGGCGTTTTGGCCATTGCTTTGGAATGTATTTTCCTACCCTCAAGGATTCTCCGAACAATGGCCCTGCAAAAGCTTCTACCGGCTTTCATTGCCAAAGTTGACGAACGGGGTCGACCTAGATGGGCACTTACCATCACAGCGCTCGCAGCAGTGCTTTTAACATACATGAGCTTGAGCGGTATGTTCCTTGTTGTTGGTTTCTCTTTCACAGGTACTTGGGCGCTAATAAAGGAGCACAGCCGGGGGACTGGAAGTCTTGAATTGGTTTATCGCCATCACAAGTGCATCCTTCTTCACTAACTGGGCAATTGTTGGCTTCACATCTTTCCGGTTTCGAGCCGCAGTCAAAGCACAGAAAAGCCCCATTTTCGATCACCATTACGGCTGGAAGTCGAACTTCTGGCCTCTTGCTCCGGTGTTAATTCTTGTCATATCAACTCTACTGTTGATCTGTCTTCTTTATAAGAGCATAAAACCAGCGGTATGTGAACTGGAAATGCTTTGAGATTGTTGACTCTACTTTCTTTTTGCTGACTACTAACATGATTTCATGATAGACCGGAGGATTAACGGCTTATAACTTCTTTTCTTCTATGATCGGCTTTTTTCTGATTCTATTCTCAACCATCGCATACAAGATCATCTTTAAAACGCCTTGGCGTGACCCAGCAACAGCCGATTTGGTTACTGGTCGTCGGGAATTGGCGACTGAGGAGATTCGACAGCTGGATGCTTATTATGAGCGTCCATTCTGGCGACGATTCGGGACATATGTTAGGCTGTGGTAACTGTGTTTATATGCATACCGTGTGAGAAAGTCTTGTATCCTGATTGTTAGACCAGAAGATAGCTCGGGGGGTGGGGGTGGATTTAAACCAATCGTAGTGCTTTTCGTCTTTGATTCGACTCTATTCCATTAGTCAAAATAGCTGGCTTTGCAGAAATAGTAGATAGTCCCCTAAATTGTGGCATTCCAGGCTTGGTTTTCTCGACATCTTCTAATCATCAACTTCATTCCTCTTCATCGCATTGAATGACGAGTATTTACAACTTTGGCCGTTTCTGTAAAAGCTTCAATACTTCCTTCGCGCCTTCCTCACCCGAACTGACAGCTCCTTCCATGTATCCCTTCCATTCCTTGGCAAATTCAGTTCCAACAAAATGGATATTCCCAATCGGAACTTTCCAAAGATTTCCAACGGAGCTCATAACTCCAGGTCCACTAATCGGACATACAGCACCCTGACTCCATTCTTCGTTTTTCCACTGTCGCTCCAAAACATCAACCGGCTCCAAAGCTTTCGCGTCTCCAGTGATTTGATAGAGATGTTGTAAAACCACAGCTTGCCTTTTGAACGGAGCCATCTCACTCCACTTTCGACCGATAGAGCCATTCACAAAGCAGGTCAATGAATATTGACCATCTGCAGCGCTGCTAGTATCTCGAGCCACAACGATGGGTCCATCGTAGCTAAGAATAAGGCCGCAGAGATTCCTTTTGACCCACCATGGCTCCTTGTAGACAAGAATCGATTTAGTATAGGTGCCCAGCTTGGTACTAGTGCTAGCGGTCCACTTGCGATCTGGAAGCGCGGGAGAGAAAGTGATATCTTTGTAAAGCGGAGTGGGAATTGAGATAATCAGTTTTTGAGCGGTGAAGACTTTGTCTATCGATAGAGGTGATGCCACAGTCACTAGCACTTTGGCCCCGTGGTCAAACACAGCTTTCACTGGCGATGCAAGCTGGATGGATCCCGGAGGGAGTAGTTTGGCCAGGTTATTGGCAACTGATTGGGTGCCTATTTATTTCATTAGCTACTTCCACTCTGTTTGGCGGTAGTTTAAATTTGAAAATGTCCTACCTTTGCGGAAACGCAGATACTGCCCTCCGTGCTTGCTATCAGAGCGCATTTGCATCAAGCCACCCCCCTTTGCGCAATAGTCCACAAAGCACCCAGCACTTATTTCGTTCGAGTCCACGCCAAGCATGACCTGGGTCCAGATGTTGACCATCTTCAATGTTCTTTCGCTTCCCTGCTGGCGTTGAACATATTCATTCAAGGTGATCTGATCAAGCTCTAGAACTTGTTCATTTGCCGACCCTGCAAGTAGAGATTCTCGAGCTTGAACTGAAAGCTCGTGAATTGCATCTCTGATTTCCTCAAGATTCTGAACATCAGATACATTTGCAAACTGGATTCTTTGTTAGTCCGTCTCTGTGTAGGCTTTAGGGGTGTACTTATACATACAGGTGGTGTAGTCCCATACGCAAATGGAATGATGGTTCCGTCTAGGTCTTGCATCAAACCATCTCCTTCTGTATTCTGCTTGATAAGCTCCAGTCCAAACCGCTGTGCATAGCCATGCATGCGGTACTGGTTTGTGTCATTGATCCAGGCGGCACCAAGATCAACAAATCCGCCTGTCTCAAGCGATGCCGTGCATGTTTTTCCGCCGACTCTGTCACGCGCTTCCAGTACAAGGACTGAGTGGCCAGCTTCATGGATGTTGAGTGCAGCTTGGAGACCACTGAGCCCAGCGCCGATTATAATAGTGTCGTACATCGTGAACAAGTAGGAGTTGATGACTTTACACAAGGTCAAGCATTTGGGGACTATATAAGAATATTTACCTGTGATATGAGGGGGTATTCAGGTGGGATAGATACCGTTATCTGTTCCGGAATAGGAAGGCAGGTCCGAAAGAACCCCCAATTATTTCGCTTCATCATATTTCTTACTTGCAGATACACCTCACTAACCCAGTACAACATAGTTTCCACTACTTGAAGATCGTCCTTACTTCCGAGTGTAGCACCTTAGTTGCTGTTTCAATTCTTTTCCGTCTCATTGCAGACTTTACTATAGACCGCCTTGGAATTGAAGCTTCTCATTATGATCTATAGAAGATCATCAGTCAGAACACTGTACTTATCCGCCATTGGTTACAACGAGCATAAATTGCCTGCAACCTCGGGCTATTCACAAGTTGCCCCGAGAAGATCCTGCGCATTACCGACCAAAATTTGTTGTGTTGTTTCCAATCCAAGTAGATTCTGCAGTCCATCATCTACTCTCTTAGCCAGAGACTTAGCCAGCGCTGCAGGGGTATAGGGATAATCACTCCCATACACCAATCTAGACGAATCAACCAGCCGTAGAAGACCATGAATCTGATCCGGAGAGGGCACACCCGCAAGATCAAAATAGAAACGCGTCTGCAACAGCTGATTGATCTTCTCCGCGCTGATCCCATCCTCCGAGCCCGGAATCATAGACGAGAACGCCGCGATCCTCTCCATAATCGGAGGAAAAGTCGCACCACAATGACAAACTACAAAAGTAATTCCCGGACATCGCTCCACAGTCCCAGAAGTAATCAAACTCATCAGCGCCCGTGTCGAATCGAACATGAACTCCATAATAGGCGCAGGAACACCAGGGAGTGGTATCACCTTTTCAACGGAGTCATCGTGTCGGATAAGACACGTAGTCGGATGAAAGAAGGCAATGGTCTTTCGCTCACTCAATTTGTCAAACACACGTGTAAAGCGCTGATCGCCCGGGTAGATCCCGTGCGAATTGGTCAGGATCTGAAACCCCACTGCGCCAAGATGGTCCAGTGCATAGTCTATTTCTGCAAGGGAGCCTTCGACGTCTGGGAGGGGGAGGGAGGCGAAGAGGAGGAAGTGGGTTGGGCGATCGGCGCAGACCTTGGACATGTCGATGTTGGCGCGGCAGGTTACGGTTCGGCCTTCTACGTTGTCGCCCGGGGTTAGATGGGTTGCTGGAGATGACATGCTCAGTACTGATTTCTTGATTTTGAGCTGGGTCATTGATTGATGTGTGCTTCGCCGCTCCAGGCATGGATATTTTTATTTAGTACGGAAGATGTGCTGGTCAGGTTCAGAGGGACTCACTGGGATCGCGGGCATTCCATCTGGGTGGCCTTTACCTGCGAAGTCGCTTTGTAGGCAATACTCGCGATACGAGGGTGGCACGCAGTGCGTGTGCACGTCGATTCTCTCCATTTTGGATCTTGCGGATCTGGGGGATCTTCTGGGGGATCGCGAATATTGACGAGTTCATATACTGAGATCGACATTCCTAGTTCGTAATCTTTACCGGTTTTTTTTTTCTTTCTGAAACAGGCACTCCTTGCTTACCGGCTAAAGGTTAAACACGAAGATACATGCCGTGTTACTACTCCTCGTTCTTTATGGCCAATGCCGTGGAACAATGAACCCAACAGGCTGGTTTGGTAAACTGTATAGCTTCAAACCGGAACACGGTCTAGAAAAATGACTATATCAGATCAAATTTTGGCAATTCCTTCGGTTCAACAATCAATCCCCTTGCAGCCAACAGCCGCGCCTGAGTGAGCTTCAGGAACCGGTAGGTATTATCCAAAATCGGTGTGTTCACACCCTTCTCCCTCGCAACACGCAAAGCATTCCCCAGAATAACCTCCACTTCCATGGGATTCCCTTTATCCACATCCACCAGCATACTGGGCCGGAAAGACAACTCGAGAGGAGTGATATCGATCAGCTCATCCACAATTCCCGACCCGAGATCATACCCATCCGCCTTCGCAATGGTAGCCATCTCCGTCATACCGGGTCTAATCAAACTATTCTCGCCGCCGAATCGCCGAATCGCAGCACTGTCAAGCTGAGTGATAGCGCACATCGGATTAAAAATGCCATTCCAGAGCACCTTCCGCCAGCGATAGAAGACGATATCATCAACGACCTCGGCATCGACGACTTTGCTCCCGTTATAGATTTTCGCGAATTCTTCGAGCTTGGTGCGCTCAAAGGTCGCGCCCACGGATGGGTTGTGGAATGCGCCGATGTGGAAGCGGTCGTGGTCGTCGTGTACTACATGGCCGTTGTGTTCGTGTGCACCGATGAAACTCGGCGCTGAGAGTACTACGTTCGTGGGGAATGCGGCGATGATTGGTGGTTCGATATATAGTCCGTTTTGGAACAGGACGATCGTTGTATAGTCTGGGGTTATGGCTGGGGCTATGATTTTCGGGATGTTGTTCACTTCGGGGATGTTCTTCATTGTGACGATCACATAGTCGAATGGGGCGTTTGGGTCGGCTAGGGGCACCGCATTGACGACTGTCTGTGTGTTAGCTCTGAGCTTGGCTAGCTGTTTTATGCTTGCGACTTTTTGAGAGTTACATACTTGCGCTTGGTCTCCAGGATGATAACTTTCCATGGTCGATAGACTCGATTTCGAACCCATGCTGAACAACCTGTTCATAATTGGATCGGAGAACAGAAGTGACAGATGCCTGTCCTGATCTTTCGAGGGCGACGCTGACCATGGTCCCCACACCACCGGATCCAATCACCAACACTCGGCGTTTTGCCATGTCTGTAGTAGTATCGGACATTTTGGGCTTGTAATGACTGAAAAGAGAGTATTAAGAACTTTAATCTACTGTCGAATTTTAAATATATTCAACCTAGTCCAAGGCCGATGCAATGCGGGAGCAAGGCCGATGTCGCATCTGATTACTATTACCTCGGGATCTACTTCTTCCCTTATCTACATTCCGCCTCTCACTGGATAACCCCGCCGAAATCTTTCGATACCGGATTTGGTTATTGTTATCGAGTTTGTAACACTTTTGCGTTGAAGTCAGAAACTATACTTCCAAAAGAATGTTCCACCATGGACACGTCGAACCATATTCATATTGATCGGATGATAAAAAGTGATGTAACATGTCTACCCCTTCAAATAACCCCCAAATCACCTTGCATTTCAAAAATAGCAACCCAAGATGAAGAACCCAGTCAAACAAATATTCCCAGAGCTTGAGGGTTTCCTCGACTACGTGAAAGATGTTGCAGAAAGCTCTAGTCGATGGGTCAACTGGCAAATCATCCGCGGCAAGCGACATGTATGGTGGGAGACTGACCGGGACGTACTATCTCGATGGGCGCAATCGATTATCGAAACAGAAGAGCGCCTGCGCGAAATCACCCAACACGAGAAATTCGTCAAAAACTGTATCCAGCAAATCGACGCCCGATCCGACGAAGCGGCCAAAACTATTCTAACGGATTGGATCGAAGATATGATATCGCTAGACTATGAGTACTCGCGTCTTGAGCGCATATACGATACCATGGTAGCGGGTTGCCCAGTCAGCCCTATCAAGAGTGGGTATCTGTGGATTCGAAAACAGCCCCAGTGGCATCTTAGGAGTGAGTGGTTGCGAGGGGATTGTGCGAGGCGCGGCGGATGCTGTGGTCGTCCGTGCAAATGTTGTGAGAGACCACCCGACCCGATGAGGAGGAAGGGGTGGGGCCATTGTACGGCTCAGTGTGCTTGTTGTAATGTTGAGCGTGGACGTCGACTGAGTGAGAGAGAGCTGAGATTGTTGCAGCCGGACTTTGATCTTACGGTTTACCCGTGGAGTGATTATGGTCAGGAGATGTTTCGTGCGTATATTTGGTCGCTTGACTAAGTTTTTTTACGAGTTTAATTTGAAAAGATGTTGCTTAGATGTATTCTCAATATATAGTTTTAGCTGCTGAGACGAAGTTGAGTTCTGCAGTATGGCTTATGCAGCCCGGTCTAGTGCAAACAAATCAAGTAGGGCTGCATACACTAGCCTGGATATGCAAGCCAAGATAGAACTGAGGCAAACCATGTTCACCATAATCCAGAATCCCCTATCAGAGGTGCGATATCCTTTCTGATTTCCTACTCATTACCTGTCAGTTTCTTCCTCTTATCGTCCCAGGGTGTACCCGTTTTACAGGGAGAAGGAGACAAAAGCCAAATATATGGCTATAATAGCCGTGCGAATCAAAGATGATAGGATGAGGGGAAGCTTTGAAAGCCGAAGTCCGCCAAGCCGGCAAGTTTCAGGCATTCTGATTCGACCGACTAAAAGGATCTTGTATAATTGGAGTTTCCCCGCACTATCTTGATAAGAGGATGTGTATCTTCCTAATTGCAGGGCGCTGAATTGCTTAAAGGGGCACTGCCATGCCCATCTTGCTCCCAAGTTCACATCCTCCATCTAACTCTCAACTATGGACGACAATCGAGACGAGGCCATGTGGCCTCCAGGAACAGTGAGGTTAGAGGATAGTAAGTGACCAATACTACGCATACAGATATACAGCTTGAACTAACCAATTCAGTCCACCAAGCCAGAGACCAGCTAGTCCTATTCCCCGCCCCATCATCCGACCCCAACGATCCTCTCAATTGGTCAACATCTCGCAAAATCCTTAATTTCACCCTAGTCAGCTTCTTCGTGCTATGGACTTTTGTACAACTTGACGTTGGCTTCACAGCATGGGGCCCAATGCAAGAAGAGCTCAATTTCTCACTCGATATACTAAACGCCGGATCAGCCGTTAACTACGGTGGTCTCGCCATAGGTTGCATTTTCTTCATGCCCCTAGTCCACAGGTACGGCCGACGTCCAGTCTACATATTCAGTGTCTCTCTGCAGTTCGCATCATGCATCTGGCAGGCCCGGACAAACGTCAGCGGGGATCTAATGGGCAGTAACCTGATCTCTGGAATCGGCGGTGCAATCAGCGAGATCATCGTGCAAATTACTATCGCCGATATGTTCTTCGTGCACCAACATGCCACAATGAATGGATGGTATGTCATTGCCGAAATGACTGGAGCTTTCCTTGGTCCCGTGGCATCGGGATACATTGTCGTCGCACAAGGGTGGAGGTGGATGTGGTGGTGGTGTGTCATTTTCTTCGGCGTCACACTCCTCTGTGTGATATTCCTTTTCGAAGAATCGAAATATATCCCCATTTTGAATGGCCGCGACGTTGTACAGGATGCACAAGTGACTGGGGAACCGTCCGAGCCACCCAAGGATGGGGACCTGGTAGATGCAAAGGGCGCCAATGAGAAGATCGCGAGTCGCCCACCTACCAACCCGGATATTCCGTTGAAGACATATTTCCAGCGGATGGCCTTAGTGACCCCCACTGAAGAATCGGTGTGGCCGCATTTCTATCAGCCAATCGTGGCGCTCTTTACCTTCCCGGCTGTGGCGTACGCGGCTATCACATACGGGTCTACGTTGGCCTTGTTTGCGATCATGACTTCGCTACAGGCTTCTTATATGCTTTTGCCGCCTTATAACTTCGATGCTATTGGAGTTGGACTCATGAATCTAGCTCCATTTGTTGGCGCTATTATCGGTTTCCCCTTTGGTGGACATTTGAGCGATAAATCGATTTTGTGGTTATCCAAGCGCAATGGTGGTATTTATGAACCAGAGATGCGTCTTTGGCTTGCTCTTCCTATTGCCATAATTTGTCCGGTGGGAATCTTAATCTTTGGTCTGGGAATTGCCTATGTGAGTAGCTTGGTCAATGCGTGGAATTTGGACATTTTTAACACTTACTAGGGAGTGCACTGGGCTGTTCTTGCTGTGGGATTCGGATTCTTTGGATTTTCACTTGCTGCTATTAGCGGTATCACGCTCTCTTACCTCATGGATTGCTATCAAGATGTGAGTACCTATTTTCATTTTGAGTGGGCGCTCTTTCTAACTTCACTGCTTCTAGATTATTGGCGACGCATTAGTCGGAGTGATTTTTATGCGAAACATCTTCTCTGTGATTGTACTTTTTACCTTAACACCTTGGGTTGAGGGGATGGGCATGCGAGACTTGCATATTCTGGTTACAGTCATTGCGTTCGTGATCTACTTGATCCCTATCCCACTTCTCATCTGGGGTAAGAAAGCTAGGATTGCCACGGCGCCGAGTTACAGGAGAATGGCTGCAAATCAGCTTAGCCATCGGACTATCTAGAATATATGGCAGATTGGAACTCGTCTTTGTGCTTATTGAAACTCTAATCTCTTCAACCAAAGCACGCGGTCTTACAGGGTGGATCGAAATCAGTTTCACCACTTTTCTCTTATAAAATCAATCTCGAACCCTAGTTTGAAACACACTAATCCATTTCTGACTTATTGAAAGGCATTATCACGTATTATATTGTTTACTCATTTGTTCGTAATACTCTTACGATGGATACTTGCATCTTGTAGCCTGAGCTTGTTGACGACATTTACATCTACTTGTGTCATTGATTTGTTAGCGAAGCCGAATGGAGGGATAGGGCCAATTCGTTTCAAGAAGTGTGCATTAAGCCAACCTATGATGGCACATTGTTTTAAAAAGTACACATAAAGCAGGAAATGCAATGTGAACATAAACTGCTGAGGGTTTGGTCTACGCATCCGTATTCAGCGCTTTCTTCAGTATTCCCTGTCACTTTGCCACTCCCCATCCGTTTGCTATTGTCCCGATCTACATGATCACATCCTTCTTTCCTTTCTTTGTTCTTTCTTCGCTATTATTCCAATTCGGGTAATAGTATCAGTCCCGATTAGGAAAGAGTTTGATTGCTTGCTGGGATAGCTCTGCTATAAGGTCCCCTGGGATTTACCACTTGTTTCTTCTCCCTTTTCTTTCTTTCCTTTCTTTCCTTATCTTCGCTTTTCTAGTTGAACGCACTCTTTATTGTTGATCGAGCTGGAACATGACAGCCTTTCCCCTTCAGTTCCCCGTCGCACTTCCGTTTCCCATTCTAGCAATATTTCAAAACTAGATGAAGTAGTGGGATGGTTTAGGCCCAGTGTTTGCTTCTGCTTGGTTAAGGATTCTCGTAGCAGAGATATGGCATTTGCATCGTGACCTGAAGATTTCCAAGTGAAAGCGAGATTGGCCATACTAGTAAGCGTATCGGGATGGTCCTCGCCGAGCTTCGTCTTGCGAGTCTCCATCACCTGTATCTGGAGCTTCTCGGCCTCGTCCCACCGGCCCTGATTCCAAAACGTCGACGCTAGATTGGCCATACTAGAAAGCGTATCGGGATGGTCCTCGCCGAGCTTCGTCTTGCGAGTCTCCATCACCTGTATCTGGAGCTGCTCAGCCTCGTCCCACCGGCCCTGGTTCTTATACGTCAACGCTAGATTGGCCATACTAGAAAGAGTATCGGGATGGTCCTCGCCGAGCTTTGTTTTGCTCGTCTCCACCACCTGCACCTCGAGCTGCTCGGCCTCGTCCCATCGGCCTTCATTGTAGTGCACATGTGCTAGTGTTTTCCAGACGAATATCTCACTCGTTTCCAAATTGCTGCTACGGCTCAAATAAACATTTCTTATGTCTGGAAGATGCAGCATAAGATGCCGACGAAATTCTGGTTTGTGATCTTCTTTCGTGACATGAGAGCATGCAGCAAGCACAAACCTGACGTACCACCACTGCCATTGTCGGTCTTGGTCGCGACGGATTGCCCTCCACTTTACTAGGCTGTGCATTGTGGTACCAGGCCACTGTCCGTGCACTCGCTGTATTAAACTATAGCGAACCAGGACATCAATGCTCTGTCGATAGTTAAAATCATCCCATTCCCCTTTGGTTTCCGGGATAAACATTTGGGGTCCAGTGGAGTTATCTTCGCCAAGCTCGTCGTTGACAGCAAGCATACCAAGGCTTGCTAGACGAAACATTTCATTTTGCACAATGGTCCCGTGAAAGTGTGCCAAAAATGTTAACAGTAGACTAGGCTGCCACTGCATATACTCTCTTTCAATCTTTTCCAGGGTGGTATCCCACACAGTCCACACAGTTCTCTCCGTAGGGGATAACCCTCGAAGATGATTCATCTGTAAGAGCTCATCACGATGCTTTTCATAGTCTGCCAGATACTGCGTGAGAGATTGTTCGGGGGTAGGGCTATTGCCAATGTACGCCCCTGCAAGGTCAATTGCTAGTGGTAAATACCCAAGCTTCTTCGCCACCGCGTTGCAGCCCTCTTGTACGGTCTTTGGAAGCAAATCAACATCGTGTGACATATGGCGTAGAAGAACCGTTCTGGCTTCTCGTGGTCACATCACATCAACTCGAACTTGTTCGCAGCCTCTATCCACTAGCTTTTGACTTTGGTCATCGCGGCTAGTAATAACAATTCGTTCCCGAGTTCCCTTTGGTATGATCTTCTTAATGCCCCAGGTGACGTCATCGGCGTTGTCGACGATAACTAACCATTCCTCATCAGCTTCAGTCCGATCGCGAAGCCATCGAAGTACACCTTGGATGATACAGTC
Organism: Penicillium fimorum; assembly: GCA_028828255.1. Taxonomy (NCBI): domain Eukaryota; kingdom Fungi; phylum Ascomycota; class Eurotiomycetes; order Eurotiales; family Aspergillaceae; genus Penicillium; species Penicillium fimorum. The sequence goes on along the minus strand of JAPWDS010000003.1, from coordinate 4,192,338 downwards.
ATCCACAAGAGTTGCACACTGTTGATTCTTTGGTTCGTCTGCAAGCCCAATTTCTGCAGCGCATCTTCTAAAACTAGATCGGACAGTCTCATCGCTTGTTGCATCGATCCAAAGAATTGGGTTATACCGATATGCGTTAGTTTCCGCATACTTCAAGACTAACTGAGATTTACCAGCCCCGCCTAATCCGTATAGAGTGACTGCAAATGGAACGCTGGCATTATTGTGCCGTATCTGGAGCTTTTCTTCTAGTTCCTTCCAAAGCTTATCACGATGGGTAAAGGCCTGTACTGTCATATGAAGAACAGAATAGTGGCGCTTCCTCGGTTGAACCAAAAGAGTCAACAATCTAGCAAGCTTCGACAAGATTATATTATAGCTTTCGTTCCTTGACTCGAATTTGTTCAGCCCATAGTGATCGACGGCGAGACCGATTTTGCCGACTCCAGGATAGGTGGCCGAGCTCTCAGGAACACACTTGTGTCGGTGTTAGTATGCTCTATGCGTCATTTCAGGACTACTCACAAATATTCGCCACCGAAAGAACCATAGTTGGAGAAGACAAAGCGGCCTCTGCTCATAAAAGTTGACCACTTGCATATCATCTCGTGTACTAGAGATGAAATGTTCGTGTAAATCACTCAACACGACAGAGTCATATTCTAGATTGGCTAGAATCAATGAATTTGATCCTAGGGGTTGCAAGGCGAATGCCGCAAGCCGACCCCAAGGGCCAAAGCTAGTCCCACGATGCGGTGTACCTAGGAAAAATATCGCCCTTGTTTGCTCCACCATATAATTGAACTCGCACTTACGTCTCGCTTGAATAAGCGCCTACCAAATTTAGTTATGTCCCATACAATGAACATACATCGGTTCACTAACCTCTTTGACTACTAGACCACCGTAGCTATGCCCCACGAAGATCAAGCAACGACTCTGCTCCTAGCGTGTGATGATTAGGAAGAAGCCTGGATGTAGGGGATTGCCAAATCTCACTTGTTTTGACTGACGGATCTGCCCGTCAATATGCTCAAGAAGATGGGTGCCGACGCTCTGAAGTCGTGTATAGACCGCATCCCTCTTCCAATATGAGTCATAGTTGTAGAAAAAGATACGAGCATCTTGGCGGACCTCATGAGGGAGATCACTTGGAAGAAAGTCGCTGACCCAGTTTACGTATTGCTCACTGTTCGGTCGGTTTTCGTTGGTAGGGTGTGAGCTGTTCGTGAATTTTCCCGCTCGCCACGTCGTGTCGGGGTTGGATCCGAGACCATGGACAAATATGATGCTATTGATGTCAGCAACATTGAAACCTTCAAATGGCTGTCTTGTACTACCCACTCAACCCCACCAGCACGCGCAGGCTCGTAGCTCTTTACCGGGACGAGCTCGAACCTCGACCTTGGAGCTTGATCAGCGATAAGCCGGCTCGGTATTTTTTTGGCGACCCAATAATAGGTGAATGCGACCGAGAGAGCGAAAGTGAGCAGATACAGGATCGTGGGTTGGCTCATGGCGGATGATTGGGTCCTGTCGTCGAGGTAACCCCTCTTTGGCCAGCGAAGTCAGTTGGGATAGGTAATAGTAGAAACAGCTCGTAAATGACTCGTAAATGACTTCAAACTCGAGGAGGTAAATAACTGCTTAGCTATTAAGGAATTAGAAGCCATTCAACTGTAATAAGCTGGGTAGCTTCGGCTGTGCAGTCCAGTCATCTGCGGCTGAACCCCCGGCGCTAAACCAATTGGCGAAATTAGTGCCTAAGATAGCATTCTGCCCGATTCAAACTGTGTATTTGACGATTGCACTATACCCACCCACGTCTCCGCGGTCTATAGTTCTGGGGGTTTCTCAAATCCAACCCCTGCACCACATCACGTTGAGATGCTATGTCTGTTAATACCGGCGCTCCATTTCCCGCATCGTGTGCTCTGAATACAGAGCTCCTGAAACGTCATGTAAGCGTGGATGACTCTGCACAATTGTAGAGCGAGGCAAAGACTATAAACTATGTCCTAGGAAATCCTAGTATTGGCCTTCTTCCTAAAGAGGTAGGTCTATGGTCGCCTTTCTAACGAATTAGAAACTCCACTCCTACATGAGCTGTACACTTAATTGTGGCTAATTGCAAAGAAATCTGGACATCATATCGACGCGCTGCATACGCAAAAAGTCAAAGGACGCTCTATCATTCCAACCGAAGACCCGAGACTCTATCTCATTTGGAATAGGAACCAGATCTACGTTCAGCCTATGCCTTTGTGTTTGCTGAACTTTGAATTTTGGGTACGGTATCTATATCCTTCAAAGGGAGTATTAACGTCGGAAAGTTCTTCGGCTATTCCTAAAGTTCTCGAGCCGGCCACTTCGGTGTTTAATAACTCGATTGCGATAGGATATCTACGCTTATACGCCTCTCTTGTCAAGTGCCCTCTTGACTTTATGATCGCGCAGGAGTCTTATCTAAACCCCACTGATATGGACTGGATCCAATAGTCAATCTTTATCAATCACTTTGGCGTTGTCAGAGATAATAGTGTTGCAAAGCGATACCACTATAGGTAGCTACGCCTCTCGCGATTAAATTGGGCATTCCGACTCTTTCGTACAAAATTGCTCGCACTAGATGGTTTTATGAAAACCCCTACTAGTCCACTAGCGAGTTTGTGGAGAGAGCGACTTTTCCCTTGGTCTTCCTGTTCGCTAGCGTATCTATTGCTCTTTCATCGATGCAAGTCGCGCTCGCCGTTCCGGTGGACCGACTTTAGTCTCACATTTCAGACGGTCATAAGCTACTAGGGATGAACAGAGCGTTTTTGGCTCTTTTCCATTGCTGTGGTAATTCTATGGCTGTTAATACGGGTTATCCTCCTCGGTATTCCACTTGTGTTGTGTTCGCAAGTTTTCAAGTGATTTAGAAATCGAGAGAAACGGGCAATAGATACCTCTACTGTCTAACTTGAGTTAGCGTATATAATCCCTATAATAAAGGACTGCTATAGATATTTAAGCTATGCACCCGTCAGGCTGTTCTTATAGGCTCATAGGTGGAGACAATATAGCCATAGGTGGGGATGTGAATGCCTTGGGTCCCAATCATGTGTCGGCGTATTCCGTATTGTGTAATGTATGGGTCCAATCAATGGTGTTCAACTCCCTGTATTGCTGTATCCACTATTCTGGCAATTTACATCCTCCGGTATACCGGCGTAACTGCACCGACTGTAACAATAACATCAAGAAATGGTATAATATTTTGAGACATGCTCGTGAAGGTATATGAAAAATAATAAAACTATATAGTAAAGACGTTAAAGTTAATGAAGGTATCACAAAGAAGATTATAAATGAATGTGTCAAAGTATTGTTTCCCTCAGACTCCCCCCCCGACCAACATGTGCAATTCGCACCCTTTTCCGTTCGTGAAGATTCCGCAGATCTAGGCTCTCTCCGTCATATTCTCATCTTTATAGCTTTCATACCCAGGCTCGTCAAAACGTTGCTGAATCACAAACGTGTCATTTTTCTTGTGACAGGAAGTGATGGTGGTGATCATAGTTCCAGGGTTGCTCGAGCTCACGAGAGTCCTATCGGACATCTCGGATACGTTCTTGTTGGAGCGGATCTGAGACCAGAAGTTGCGGTTACCCAACTTGAACAGAGGGCGCAGGTTAGGGAGACAAGCAGCTGTGATTCCAACTGCTGCTTCCATACAGGTCCACACGATAACGGGAACTTGGTTGTCTAGAAAGGTAATTAGTAATTAGTGATATAGATCAGACGATTGAAAGGAGCATTAATATGGTAGATACTCACAGGTAATATCCGGTCCCATGTTAACTAGATTAATCATGGCATTGAGGCGGAAGATACTGAAGATCAAGGTTCTAGACATGAAGTGTTAGTATTCTTCCACTGAAAAGGAATATGATTATCAAACATACAGGCCACCGAGGAGGAAGACTCCGGAAAGAAGCATCTTCTGGGTCTTTGGGATCGTTAAATTCCACACGACTCCCATGGGCATGATCAAGAGGATAACGTCGGTAAGGATGTTGGGGATCTGCATGCCATAGTAGAACTTGGCTGGATCAAGGCAGGCTCCTGGAATTGACTGGTCCCAGAACTTGCTAACGGGAATGCACAGCAGAGCACCGGCGACGTAAACACCCACAACCCAGAGAGTGACGAATCCAAACATCACATTCACTGCAATTGCCATTTGTCGGGTTGCAAAGAGTCGCTTGTACAGAGCGAGAATGGAGTATTTAATGAAGGCAATGCAGCCGGTGTAGATGAAGGCGTTGGCAAATCCGAGCTATCTCGAGTTAATGTGGGTACTTGATATAGGGCTGAGATGTTACATACCTTAAAGTAAACCAAGAGATTCTTCGCTGGGATCATTGTAATGTGGGACCCCATCCCATTGTACAGGACTAAGTTTGGTGTTAGTTTCAAGTTGACTGGATGGCGTATTTGGATACCACTCACGAACAACAACTCCACAAGAGCATGCATATTTGAAGAACAGAGCCATCATAATCAAGTAATCATCCATGAAGAGCCTGCTCCCGGTCATCTTTCTCGCCAGGATCCTCAAAGCAACAGAAAAAGTCGACAAGGTATAAGCAAACACCAGTGCAATAATCATGGACCGGCGGAATTCCTGGTTCGGGTGTTCGAAATCTCCTTCTGTCCACGTGGGGACAGGGGAATGTTCTGTGGAAGACATGGCAGGTAGGTCTAGTGGACCGAAACCAACAACGAGGCAAAATTAAACGAGAGTAAGTTGTTGGTTTGGAATATTTGGAATTATTTAGAACTGCGTTGTGTCTTTAATATACTTGAAGGAGATGAGGAAGGGGGGAAGGAGGGGACCCCATCTATGTATGTATCCTGGATCTGTCATATAGTTCGAGATCCACAAAAAATAACTCAAAGGTTATATGAAGAATTCACAGATCATATTGCTGACAGGGCATGGCTTAGGTGCAGATGGCACTTCAGCCACGACACGGTCCAATGCGAACTGAAATTATAACATATTGCCTTGAAAAAAAGCAAGATGCGGTTAATCAACGGCTAGTCAGATCATAAACTATTGTGCCTTGACCGTAGATATTTTCTGCCAATCATATGGAGGTAAAGGAAGTATTTCCTGACCTATCACCTTGGAAAGTGGATATATCAGATTTACGTCTGACATCGGAGATCCACTTTGTTGCAAGACATTTTTCCCGAACACTCGATGAACAGGATGCGGTAAATGGAATGATAGCATATACTCGAAGGTGCTAGCATATTGCTTTTTGGTTTGAAATAGTTATTAGAAATATGCAGTGAAGAATGACTGTTTATTGCATTGCAGTCAAATCCTTCACGGAAGATTAATCAAGTTTGACACTCATCCCTATAATACAAGCAAGGGATCAACAATAAAGACTGTCACTAAGTTCTGGCATATACATAAGCCGGGGTAGAGTTTCCAAGGACTTAGGAGAATATAACTAGAAATAGATATAACTACCGCAGGCCTCAAAATTGACTGACAGCTGTCTCTACATGTGTATTGTACTCCGTACAACGCACAATGAATCCAAAAGCGCCATGATCGTCCAATAATTGGAAAAATATGCGGGTCATGAAATACACTTTGGAATCGCCGTTTTGGCAGATCTTCTCGTATACCATAATAAAAATCGAAGGTCTGGGGCTTATACGATATGATATGTCCACTAGACAGCGGACACATCCCATTGCAGCCCACATGGTGGCTTCTAGTAGGAATTAGCCGTTAGCCATTTTTGATCCACATGGTAGCATCTTTGTCATTGATTACGAACGTGAATATATGTCTCATGCAGACTGTAGTCGATTGCACTGAACTGCTTGATGATCTCCAGTTTCTTGCACTGTCGCACGAAAATGCGATCTTGGATGCAATATTACATGCAATCTTAATTGGAATTCTTCAATACATAGTATAAGCCCAGATTTGTGCAACATAATTCAAAACTTAATTGTCCGGGAAATGTCAATCCATCTTCACACTGAAGATCCCTGATCTTCGCAAGGGGGCTCTAGGGGTTATACCGGAGATTACAATGTCTCCCCCGGCCCTTTCAAAATATATTATTGGAAGTTCCACCTACTCCGTACTCCGTAGACATCTTTCCTCTTCAGAGTTTCTGCCCTTGCCGTTCTGTGGCCCAATGCTCTCGACAAAGTTCGAAGTCTAAAGCGCTCCGGTCCCTAAAGCAATAGGTTAGCAAGATATCGATGTGTCCCTTGATCGACCTGATGTACCATATCAACCCCAGTTGTTGGAGTGGCGAGAATTCAAAAACGGTTAGAGTCCAAGGCAACAGTGTATACCCAGGCCCCCAACAAACGGGTCTATTTCACTCGCACAAAACAGTTTGACTACAGCTCAAATTCCCTAGAGGCAACATCCACCTTGATTCCACATGTATCCGCAGTCGCAACGTAGGTTCCAGCCTGCAGCTGTACAATCCAGAAAGACGATAGCTCGTCTCAAAGCCGCACGTCATTTCCCAGTTTGCAGATTTCTCTCGAGACGCACACACCCTTGTCTCCCCTTTCCAGGCGAATATGTGGCATCATTGGATGTCGAGGCAATGTTTTGCTCCGTCTAGCTCCACTGCGGGCCTACGATGAATCGATTAATATTCTTCCGGTCCAATTGTTGAATCCGATACCAATCGAACCGGGCATGGACCCTCCCAATCAAAAAGAAAAGCCATGATTAACATGCATTCGATCTAACTATTAGCGCCAAGCCACACGATCGATCAAAGAAATCCCCCCTTCAAAATATTTCGTCCCTGAAATTTTTCCACTAAGATACAATATCATCAGTCGATTGCAGATCCGATAAAATGGCCAAGGTCGCTCTTATCACCGGCGGCAGTATGTACTCTTCCCCAATCCCCAGATCGTTCATTGACCAAAGTTTGAAAAACAGCTAGTGGGATCGGCCTTGCAGTTGCCGAGGACCTGAGCCATACCGATAGTTGGCAGGTCAACATTATTGGCAGTAATCAAGAGCGAGGTGAAGAAGCAGCAGCTTCCCTGTCAAATGTCACATTCTACCAAGCCGACGTGCGAAATTACCAACAACTAGCCGCTGTCTTTGACCAGATCTTCAATGCCACTGGTCGGATAGACTTTGTCTTCGCGAATGCTGGAAGAGCAGACTATGTCGATTTCTTTGCTGAGTGTGAGACCGGCATCCCACCCGACCCGGGTTCCGAAATTGTCGATATCAATGTAAATGGCGCTTTATATACTAGTTACCTCGCGATGCACTATTTCCGTCGCTCTCCAGAGTCAACGAAAGGGCGTAGGAACTTGATACTCACATCGAGTATTGGGGGACTATACCCCTGCATGCTAACCCCGGTGTACTCTAGCACTAAACGTGGGTTGAGAATAAACAATTTGAACAATTCAGCCGCGAGTCATAGCTAATCAATTTCTAGATGCGCTGATTGGATACACTCGGTCTGTTGGAGAGCGACTTTGGGAAGAGGGAGTCCGGGTCAATGCTCTGTGCCCTGGAGTGGTGGAAACGCCTCTTTTCGCAGTTGAGGCATTTACGTCAGTCTTCCCGCGAGAAATACTCATTCCTATGGACGTTGTAACTGGCGTAGTATCACAACTACTGTCTGGGGCGGATATGGTAGACGATAAAGGGATGCGTGTCGCTGGTGATGAGATACATTCCCGGGCTGTTCATATTTCAGGGACCAGTTTCTTTTTCATCGAGAAACCCGAGATTCATGACGACCAGTCGCGGACCATATGGGCGGCAATGATGGGGCATAAATAATGTTTTTCGAGGGCTCTGTCAGACTGGTTCCACTGCTTCATATCGAATGTTTCTAAACTAGACCCTTTATATATGTGTTCATACGTATGTAGTCATCTATATTGAACCAGTAGATCTGGTCTCCGCGGTCTCTTGCATTCCATACCGAGGACAAGGAGCGCGTCACTTGAAGCTGCCATTGCCGGGAGAATGTCACGACTTCATGAATCTTGCTAATGACTGCTTCTCGCGCTTCAGTGCCAGCAATCTCAAAACATGCAACCATATAGGGAAATGCCGTGCATGGTATTGAACGCCCTGTTGCTTGTAATACCATATCGATCTTTGCGGTAATAGCGCTGGACAGCTGCAGAGCTTCCTTGTCGCGTTGTCCAGAAGGATGACGTATCCGATGTACAACAAGCAAAGCCGCAAGACGAAGGATCTCAGCCTGAGCGAGCATCCCAACGACCTCAGACCGAGTAAATCTTTCAAGAGTTTCCGGTGATGACGATGGCTTCCACCGCTCCAGAGAGCCTTGTATCGTGTCCAATCGTTCCACCATCTCACTATCCACTCTCCCACCAGTAAGTTTTATCAAATGACTGGCCTCACAGATATCATAGAAATGAGCAAAAAGCGACGAACTAAGCCCAAGATACCGATCAACAACATTGTAGCGATCGTGTTCACCGACTCGGATAGTCGGCAACTCAGACTTCAGCAGACATTCAAAAGTCTCCGTACTAACCAAACACATCAAGAAATCCATAATACCAGAATCCATGTCCAAGAGAGTCCTATAAACGGGCTTGACAAGCGTCAACGTATAATGCGATATAAGAAACGGCTGGCCATCGGAAACATGCATAGCAAACGTCACCATAGACACGCCAACTATAAGCGCAGTAACCAGATCCTGCTCTTTGTATATCCGCAACGACCGCAACCCTGAAACGGCTAGGGCAGCTCGTCGATGCCCGACTTCGACACTTGTCTTGGTGTATTGTCCATATTGCTCTCCGAGAAGCACGGCGGCACAGGCGAATGTAGCATCTTTCAATATAGGCGAGGGTGCGGGACGGAGTAGGTTCTGCACGAACATATGGTGGTGTGACTCGCGGAAGCTCGGTCCAATTAGGAACTTGTCTAGTGGGGATGGTGCGACGATGTCTTTCATAAGATTCAAGAAATGTATTTCCCACTTGTCTAGTTTCGGGAATTGGGCTGGGTTGCTGGATAGCCCTCCGTCGAAGGGAAGGTAGAAACGGGGATAGGGCGTAGTTTGAGATGAAGATGGGTCGAGTGTTTTTGCGTTGTGGGTGATTGAGTTGGAGCTGGTTGGAAGATTATAGGATAGTTTTCTTGCGACATGTGGTTTCCGACCAGGTTTTGCGACATTTCGTGTCGTTTTGCAGGTTTGGTTTAATCGGACACATCGCTCGCACGAGGTTGTTGCACTCGGCCGTCGGCACTTTTCTTTCAATGTGTGACATTGATCGCATGCTCTTTTTAGGGCGTGGGACATATTTTGAAGGGATTATACCACTTGTAAACTGATTTTAGGCATGGGTTTCAAAGAGAGGGGCCAATATCCCAAGCAAATCGAGTCAAAATATCACGATAAGGTCGGGTGGACTTGACTATTACGTGCAAGCGTGCGGGGACCCTATAACGTTGCCGTTTTAGCTCGTGACCACTCTAACTGGTATCACCATTATCTTCAACACATAAAAAGGTAGACACAGTAATGCGCCGCTCGTTTACTTCTCTTTTCTGCAACAGGTAACTGAAAGCGCTACTGAGAGAGCCAGCGCCTTGAATATGCAACCTATTTCGTCGTTCTTTTGCCAATAATATTGAAGATCTGTCTATGAAAACATGGGATCATCACTCCTATTAATTAAAGGTATAGTTTATATAAAACTCCAGTCATGTAGAGAAAAAAATAGAAATCAATCTCGGCATTTCAAATTATCCATCATGCACCTCCAAACAGCTTCAGGCAGTCTCCCATGAACCCAATAACCACCGTCCTCCCCATCCAGGCCCCGCGCTTTCCACGTCACCAACAAATCATCCAAGTGACTTTTAGTCTCGCGGAGGAGTCCGCAGTAGTCAACACTTCCCTGTACAAAGAGTGGGGTTTCACCTTGGATGTCGAGATCATAAAGCGGCAACTTCTTCCAAGAAGCGATGCGCGGTTGAGCCGCTCGGCTGCCATATGACTTTGGCACCATGGGGCTTTTCTTCAGCTTCTTGTGCTGCCCGACAATCTCTCCGATGCACTCTGGCTGCTTGGCCTCGTCAACCGCACGCCGAATGTACGTTGCCAGTCGAGCCAGTGAAGGACTCGTATACTCGATTGTTGGCATTGGATCCGGCAGCGGCATCATATACCAGGAGTTAGAGAGGTTTGTCTCAGGCTGGAGCTGTTTTGAGATGTCGATAACTAACCCGAAGCTGTGAGGAGTTGATGGATGTAAACAAGCCTGTGCAGGGTATGGTTTTAGTGAACTTGCTCCATGTTGGGTTAACCGAATGGAAGGCGGGATCACTAACCTTGTAGATAAAGGCTAGTAAGAGATCATGCTCGGTTACTCTGGCCTTTTTATTTTTGGCTTCTTTTAACCAGCTCTTGATTTTCCCTCGGGGGATCAGCAGGCTCTTGCCGATTCGTCGCGTTGAACGGTAGCATATATCCCGCCCGATCTGCTTTCCAAGAGCCCCGATTCCGGCTGCCCAAGTGCGATGCATTGAATATTTGTGCAGATCTGCAATCTGATGAGACTGAATCATCTCTGTGCATTTTTCGAGTACTTCTGATTTGAGTGGTAATGCTGGTCGGGCATGGAGGGCGTGGGTAATGCTCCCTCCCCCGAGGAGGGTACAATAAGCCTGAACTATTCGATAGGCGCCTATAATTACATCATTAGCTCTATTGCTTTGTTACTTTCTGGATGTCATCTACCATTTGCATCGCAAAGGGACTGTAAAAACCTGAACCCTATTATGCAGGCATCGGTTAAGAATACCGTTCGTATGGAGAAGACTCGCTGCTTCCATGCATGCAAGAATCCATAGCCAAAATCTAACGCATCATCGAGTGCCTCGGAGTCAACCAGTTGTGGAGAGTCCGGCTTGGAGGAAAGACGGAGAATCTCGCTGAGTCTTTGATTAACGGTTTTCCCTTCCCACGCCTCAGCCAGGTCCCCGGGGTCTTTTGGATGTAAGAATTTTGTTTTCTGTTTAATTTTAGCATTTGCAAACTTGCTGATCGCATTGAGTACTTACCAACGGGTTCATTCGTAAGTTCAGTACAGGCCATTGCAAGAGAAGGGTATCGGCGGCGAATTGAAAGTCGAGCGGGCTTGGACTAGTTCTCACTACGACTGAGAGAGTGAACTCGAGAGGTCGGGCATAGCCCATATCGAGTGGACTTGGTTTCATGTTGACCGAAGTGAATGATAACTAGAATAAACTTTTTTAATAATATGGTAAGACGAGATGCAAAACTGTGCGTTATGAAATCAACCCGAAACTAATATTAATGATAAAAAGGACAAGATGAGCCCATCATGACAATAAATATGTTGATATTTGTATGTTTATCACAACTTTAATGTCTCTCCCCACATAACTGACCTCTGGAATGCGCGCCTTATAGTTCTCCTCGAATGAGCTCCTTGAAAAACACGATGGGAATTCCACACCGGCGGAGACCACCTTTGGAATGTTGTATGATATACTGCTGGCCCCACACAGGTCTACCCATCGCTCACAATTGCCGAAAATTAGTAGCAGTCTCGTTAGAGGAGATGGGAAATGCGCCAGCTGGTATTTCTGCACCAATCGCTTACTATTAGTTACATTTACGGAAATATTGACTTCATTCTCAATTTGACTGCAAGGCACGAATTCCCGCTTGTTCTACCATCAAGTATGATTTATGATCAGTGATGTAAGAAATCAAGGGATTCTAAGGCAGCAATAAAAAATATCGCTGAATATACGTCAGCTGCTTTACATTGTATGGAGTTTCAAATATAAAGATTGGTCTAAAGGAGAAACCATACCCAGCCTTCTTTCGCGATCTGATATCCCAGCTTATCGCGAGACAGGGATGAGCCGCACAAAGACCCAAGAGAGCAACTAAACGGCCACTAGCTTACGGCAGACAGAATGGCAACTTCGACCATCCTTGACAAGAAAAGTACCAACTCTGAATGGCTTCTCAACTCTGAATGGCTTCTCAATCTCTGTCCCCAGGTACCTCGGATTTTGGCATTTGCAGCCTTCCCGTCGAGCTTCTCATCTGCATTTGCTCCCACTTGGCCAACCGCGACATCAAGTTTCTACGCATGGCATGTAAAATCTTGGCATAAACCGCCCGTGTCCGTCTGAATCGTGTTTTCCTCTCTGCCCACCCATGCAATATCAGAGTCTTCCGCGAAATTGCAGACCACGAAGCTTCCCGGCACAATGTCACCGAAATCATATGGGATGATGCTCGCTTTTCAAAGGCCCACAGCCGCAGCCCCACCCTGTTTGGGAAGTTAACGAGACAGATATCGATCCTGAGGAAGGATGCCCCAACTGGTTTGTTGCGGAGTGTAAAGAAAACATTGAGTACCTCGATATGCAAAGGGCTTCGGACGAAATTTACGACTCAGATCGACCAGATAATCTGAGACGGGGAAAACAAGCTATCGCGCAATCACGATTAAAAGTCTGGTGGCAATTATATCAGAATTTATTCCACCAGCAGGAAGACGTGCTGTTATTGAATAGCAATGTGGATGCTTTTACCTATAGAGTCAAGCGGTTCCCGAGACTGAAACTAGTCACCATCACCCCCACAGCCCACAGATTTCGCAGCGGGTACCTCAAGAGGGCTCTAGCCGAGGCAAAGGATATGAAGTATATGACTTTCGGAACAACAGTCACCACCGAGTCGGTCACCATAGATGATATTATACATTACATAAAGGAAAATCCCACACATTTTATCCCACTATAGACCATATTCCCTGTGGAGGAGTAGCCAAAATTCCGTTCCTTCACATTATGAAAGTTTCTGGTGAAACAATCGATCCTGGTGGATTTCCTCACTGTACTTCCGAAGACCGTATGTTCTATCGAATTGAGTTTCCTTAAATTCCTTGACGGCAACTGGCATGGTCTGCTCGCTGAAATACGTGATACATTATGCTGGAATCAGCGGGATAACGCATCAAGGCCCAGACTCATTGTTGTTATACCGGACGGGCTACCCTGGGCGGGGTTAGGTAGCTGGGTGGACAGCGAGCTACACGAATTTCTTTATGGAGATGGACTGGATCCTTTCAACCCCAAGTCTGACTTTCTAACGAATGTGGGAACTTGTCGGACTTGTCGGGATATATTTGAGCCGGAGCATCATTGGCCCAATGTGAACATTGGGTGCTTATGACCGGCTCTATAGTTAGGGCGTAGCCCTTCGCTGACTTGTCGTAGTTGCGTATGTAACTAGATAAAGTAAAGCTTCACTTCGTCTTGCCTTCGAAGACATTTACCATGTTTGACTCCCTACACAAGAACCCTAGCATTGGAAAGAAATCAATCGAGAAATCTGCCAGATTGAGTTGTAAACTGATAGTTGAGATAATTTCTGCCTTAGGCCATCAACCCTCCTTACCCTAGTTGCGCTTCCCCTTGCTGTTCATCACATTATCACTTTGTGATTCTGACCGACAATTGGCTGAAAGGAGCCAGCCAGTCTTGGATTAGATAACACCATAGAAAACTTAATAGTTATTGAATCCTATTGATAAGGAGGGCACTGCATTGGCTCTAGAGTGAGAACAGAAACAGGATATTTATCTAGGGCTCGGCCCGAGTAAATGTATCCAGGAAGCAAATGTATCGCGATCCGTTTGGCATGATCTCGACCCTAAAGAGATTGACAAATAGAATTGAAGAGCTTAGGTGGTCTTATGCATCTTTCAATATAGGGATGCATGCCTGACTAGGTGCTGCACGAAGCGGTGTGCATTCATTTGCAGGCAAACTTAAATATCCATCGCCCCTTGTCTTATTAAGTCTCGTCTTAAGCGAGGTTTGTTAGTAGTTTCGATATTTCAGATAGATCAACATATTAATCACTTCGCATCTTTTTAGCCTATCAAGTACGGAGTACCCTAGGTTCGCCCTAATTTCGCCCCCACCGGCCTATGATTCCAACTTGAAGATACATCACGATAATTTACTTTTCATGGCTTCTCCGTACAGCTTCTTAAAATAATATGAGTGGCTGGTCCCCGCTGGTGTGGTCATACAGCTGCAGCCGCCTCTTCCTAGCAGATCTGCATGCACCCGAAATCGGTGTTCATTGCCACCAGCGGGCTTCTAGCCACAAACTCCAATAGATGCCTTGTCTTAACTACTCTATATCCCGCTCATAGACCCACCGAAAGACCCCTTCATACAAGCTTATAGCATTATATACTCTGTATGCCCTCTCATCCTGCATAATTTCGCTTTACCCTTGAAGGCGGGCATTGGAAATTTGCGTGATCCATCATGATATGGGACTATTATAAAGGCAAAACGATATTCGTTACCGGGGGCACAGGCTTTATTGGAACTGCGCTTCTATGCCGACTTTTGAGCCAGTCGTCTCCGGAACGAGTATATGTACTATGTCGAGGTGGCTCCGAGTGAGTGACTAAATATATACGAATCAAAACAACAGTTGCTGACTTGAATTACTAGTAAAGCAAAAGCGAAATGGTCCGATATACTTCCTCCCTCTGCCGCAAAAATTATCACCGAAAACGAGCGGTTGACTATCCTTGACGGCGAATTAGGAAATACCGCGACAATGAGTTTACCAGAAGAGACAATCCAGATGCTGAAACGGACAGTACACATTGTGTTTCACGCCGCATCGTCAGTTCAACTACACAATTCTCTGCGAGAATTAGCATACACGGTGCTGGCACCAAGCATATGTCTCACACAATATGCCCTCAAATTCCCCAACCTCGAGCGTTTCGTATTTTTCTCCACTGCATACGCCAACGCCCATCTATGGAAAACTCACGAATCAACCGACGTGTCAGTCGACGAGAGAATATATCCACTCGGCAAGGAGGAGGAAGATTACTACAAGATCGCACTTGAAGCATGGAGCGCAGTACAGAAAACCGGCTCATCCGACGAATACGACGCACATGATTTCCCATGGCCATACGCATACGCCAAACATCTAGCCGAACGATTAGTCCTGCAGAAAGCAGCTGAGCGTAACAGGATGGACAAAGTCCTAATCATCAGACCGTCTGTCCTCGGACCAGCCGATAAATTCCCATACCCCGGTTTTGCGACCTTGGACGGAGCGCCCTCGACAGCATGTGCAGCGGCATACATTTTACATCCAGGTCGTCTAATCAAGCTTTCAACGCGATGTAAAAACCCAGATCAAGAATCTACGATCGATGAAGTTCCGGTTGATGTAGTGGTGGATCGAACACTAGTCCATGTGGCGCTGAGTACAAGTGGGTGCATCCATGCTGTTAGTGGGGATCAAGGCCGGTTATCGACCGAGGAATGGTGGCGTGCATTCAAGAAGGAGAGACGGATACCCTGGAATGCCAGGCCCTCCTGGACCGACGAAGACTGGAATTCTCCTAATCTCCACCAAATGGCTCGGCGGTTCAAAATTATTGGGACTTCGTTTGCGTTCTCACAGGAACGGACTGTTAAGGCTATGGAGAAGCTAGAAGCTGGGGAGAAGGAGGGTCTTCAGTTATTTGCTGATCGGTCGAGACCTTACTCTCTGCATTTAAGACGACATCATATTCATCATCAGGCTGTGCAGGTGGCTAAGATGAAGAAGTGGCCTGTGTGGTCTGCTAGGCTACTTTGTCGGAAGGGAAAGCCTGTAGCGCACCTAGCCGAGAATGTGAAGGCTTGAACATGAATGTAGTGGCTGAATTTACTGGGCACAGCTCATTTTGAGTGGAACCTTCAGTCTGGTTTCCTGTTGAGTGAAAATATAAATTAGTGCTCGACGAAGCACTAGACTGACCGAGTCATTTAATAAATCTTAAAGAATAAACAAAACTCGAATCCATATACGCGCATAGGCAGCGCAAATCCCGTTGAATTGTCAGGTTCACAGATGAATTTGGTCTACCAGAAATTACTTGTAGATTCTTACTAGTAATAACTAGAAATATATCAGTAACTACCACTCCGTAGGATCAGTAGTGTTGACAGACAAGTACCGAGTACATTTTTTCTTCTCTCTTATCTTTTTCAATTACAGTGCAGTGCATAACTTAGATATAAGGACTCGCTGCGTCAGCTCTGCACCTGGGCAACCGCTCAGGGGGTGTGCCAATGCATCACCAACAACCAATCGAAGTGCGCATATTGTCGCCAGGGAGTGGATTCGGGATCATCTTTTTGAAAATTGTGAGAGACTATCTCTATAAAAAGCCAGTATTCAGCCTCATTTACGTTAAATCACCGATAGTTAGCAAAAGTACGTGGTTTTCGCCACGGCGCAAGTGGTTCTTCCAGTATAGCCAATCAACATGAACTGCGGGGATGCAAACTTAGTGCTTCCGGTGCAATTTTGCGTTCTCGATGCTGTTTTCTGTACTTCGCTTAGGGGATTGCCGGATTCGATTTGCAACCCTCTTTCGCCTGAACGGTATTTTCATTGGGGATTTATTCGAGGGAAATGGATGGTGAGTCTATAAAGAGAATACATTAGACCTTTTACAATTATATTGTTCGGTATACATCTTGCAAGATCATCTTTGAAAAAGTGCTGTACAGACAGTATATTTGTACATTCAACACGATGAGATTTCTCCATACAGAAATATATAGGCTCTATGAACAGGTAGAGCGTCCACATGGTGGAAACCTCCTTCCACAATATGCTATCTTGTCGCATACCTGGCTTCCCGAACTTTCAAAAGGCGTCCATGAAGTAACCTATCAAGATATGAAATCGTCCTACGCGAAGTTAAAGTGTGGCCGGTTTAAAGCTGAGGGATGGAACAAGCTGAAGGAATACTGCGATCTTGCCAGAGAGAATGGCTGGGAATGGGCTTGGATGGATACCTGTTGTATTGACAAAACAAAGACTTCCGATACACAAGAAGCCATCAACGCCATGTTTCACTGGTAGAGCTTATCAGGAAGTACGATGATGGGAGCTTTTTGTTATGGGAGGCACATCTTGAGTTTGTTCAAAGCACAAGAGTGTCTCTTCAATGACTAACATATATCAAAGATTATAACGAAGAGACCCTCAATCCACAACGACTAGGTGCTTTGGCCCCCTCGCTCTCCTGTTTTCAACCCCAACTGGACAATCAAAGAATGTGTCAGCCGCTACAGGGGTGTAATCTCTCCATATCTGCAAGAGGTTTACATTTGGATGTCGACTTGATGCTGCTTAAAACAGACGAGGTCGTAACAGCGATGGTATGTTGGATGCCATCCAGTTTGAATGGGAAATTGCTATGAAACAATTGAACTAAAGCAAAGGGTTTCCTCAATTAGGAGAGTGGCGTCATTATTCTCTCTTCCTAGCATTTATAGGAGAGGCGAATTTCCCCTAATATGGAATATACTTGATCAAAATGGATTCATTTTGGGATTCTGGGTACTCTTTCGAAAGAGTAGGGCATCTGAGCACCTTCACATATACTCATACTAGTCGCAAGGTCTTTGCTTGGAATCGGGCTGGAATCAATCAATTGGCCTTGATTTCAGCAGGCTACATCTGGACCACGAAGATCCTAATTTTCTCTTTACCACCCTACATGCGGAATACAACACCATCAATTGGGCAATTCAGGACCCTCACGATTGGCGCTACGACGCCTGTGAAGATGCAAAAATTGCCAAGGACAAGAATTTATTCTTGACTCTCCTCAGAGAGCGACAACAAGAGAAGCTTGGCGAGATCCAGAAAGCCTGGGAAACGATCAAAGCGTTTTTAACCGACCAACCCTCACGCTGGGAGAAACCGCAGAGTAATATTGCCTTATGGGGCTCTTTCATGCGTTTTGCACGAAATTTCTCATACGACCCCTTTGTCGCGTGCTTTGGGTCCTATGTGCCTGACGACCAACCCTCTACTCAACCTCTGCTGTCAACTCCCACCAAGATCCGTCCCGCCAAACCTCCGCCACGCAAAACAAAAGTCAAAGGTAAAATGTCAAGATCATTCGGCGTGGCCAAGTCCTTGTCAAGGACCCCGAAATCGAAACCTAAACGTGACAGCAGGGAACAGGGTAGTTTGCGGAGAAGTACCCGGTTCAACAACAACACACTGAACAGGGCAGGTAGTAGTGTACAGGCCGCACCGCTGTCGTTGAAAAGCTTAGCAAGTCTGAAAGAATACATGTTTGCTTTCAGCCATAAACAGTGGGCTACGACCTTCCTTCCCTCGCATCAAGTGATGGCTATTTCCATCTAGCATGCCCAGGTGTTGCGGTGTACGTCCAGTGGGGTAAGCTTAGTGGCTGGTTCTGCTGCTATTACAGAGCAAAAAAATTGACTTCAATAAATGAGTTCGGCCTTATAACACAAGTAAAAGAAGCTTAGTTCGTAAACCTCAGCATTTTGTCTTAATACAGGTAGGGATCCGAAAAGAATATGATTATTCATGAATATTCGAGATTTTTTGCAAATATGAATAATATGAATTGAATAATATGAATATGAATAAGCCCTTTATTCCTATTCGCAATATTCATGAATATATGATTAATTCATATTTATTCATATAATAAGATACCATACATTACCATTCGTTTCATTACATCCGAATACATCAATGATTACATGCATGCACCACTGGAGATTTATGTCTGAGACTTTCCTCTCAATAGCATCAGCCATCGCATAGTCTCCGCGTTCAGACGGTGCCTTCGGAGGCCCAAGACATCTCGAGCATTGCTGAACTCGCGTTCAATCCCGACCTCTGCCGAGGGGATGGGTAGATAATCGCGAGCGGCTTTTGCCATGAGTGGAAAATTAAAGGCGTTAGCCTTCCACCACTTTAGGACCCATTCTGCGTCCGCATCGCCGATCATGTGGTGGGACCAGTTGACCGGCGGGGAATCCAAGTACTTATCAATATCCGACAAAGAGACCTCTTTGGATGGCTGGACTTTGCGCAGAGTTCTCCACATTGTTTCCGACATCCCCGCTGGACGTGGATGGTCAACTTCACACGACACAAATGGCTCGGGGGGGTATTCTTTCTTAAGGAATTCCCGCACTTGCGAGACGATAACCGCCGAATCTTGCTCGCTCATTTGAGACACAATCAGAGACGATTTGATGCGCGGGTCCAACACGGAAGCCACATAGTAAAGAAGGTTGTCGTCCATTTTTCTAGCAAACTTGTTCATCTTCCGAATGCCCCTTTCCACCGCACCGCGTATTTCAATGTTCACGTCTTCAAAATCTCCCTCCGCATTCCGAACGTCATGTAGCAAATCGTCCAGGCTCCAGTAAATTGGTAGACTTTCCACAATCGTTGGGCATGCCTTTGAGACGGAGTTTGTGTGGTCCCAGAATGGCTTGAGAATCTTGGCTACTTGCTGAAGTGTCGACCATTCATCATCGGTGAGCTGGAGGGCCTGAAGTTCTGGATGTATCCGCACAAACTGCCCCAGTTCAGTTTGTAGCCGAAGGGCATCTTGAATCATGATATACGTCGAGTTCCACCGGGTGTCAACATCATAACTAACTTGTTTTCCAGGTGATACTTCTTTCCAATCTTGGCGGCGCTGTGGGCTACGGGCGATCCACAGCGTCAGAAGTCGGATTTTCATGATTGCTCCTTTCGTGCTGTGGATGGAGTTGAATGCTGGGCTAGTATGGATGGCCATGTCGTCCAGGATCGCCTTTGCTTCTCGAGCCGAACCAGCCCTCAAAGAAGCTAACACATCTTTGCAAATCAGATTGAGGATATGGGCAAGGCAAGGAATGAAGCTCGGTCGTCCGCGGAACCGCATTAGAGGCCTAATGCGAAAGCGGTCATCGTCATTATCATACTTCTTGAGGAGCTGGTCATGCAGGCTATCACAGAGCGTCCCGTTATTGCCCGCATTGTCTCCTGTGATGGTCAGGAGCTTTGGCGCAATGTCTAGTTCAGCGAGCATCTTCAATACAACTTCCGCTAGATTCTCTCCAGAATGCGGCCCATTGATCTCGGTGAACTCGAGAAGTTCATCTCGCTTTTCAAAATCGGGGGTGATCCAATGGCCAAGGATACCCATTATCGCAATCTGATTTTCCGACGTCCAAACGTCAAGAGACAAAGCGAGTGTGCGGCTGCTCCTGGCAAGCTCCTCTTTCACGTAAGCCCTGCTTGAATGGAATTCCTCTTTGATTCGGTTGAAAAGAGTATCAGCAGTCTTGATGGGCAAAGAAGCCCCTGTTGCTTCAATGAGTGCCCTGAAAGCCGGATGCTCCACCACCGTGAAAGGCTGTCTTGTTTGAATGACCCATCGAACTAGCATTTCTTCAACGCCAACCTTCTTTCTCGGCGACTCCAAGAACCGGTCAAGGCCTCCTTCGACCGCAGGTAAGAAGATGGAGTCGGCCCCAGACTTGATACGATGCTTGGTTTGGAGATGCACCAACAAATTCGAAGTGGATCCATAGCGCGACGAATCTCTGGAGGACCAGCTGCAATGTTTGCAAATCAGCAGTCGGTCTTTTTTCAGTGGGCCACCCTGTCGACACCAAGTGCTATCCAGATCTGTGGTCCAAAAGTGCTCAATGGTCCAACTAGAATACGACTTGGTTTTTCGTCTTTTATAGGGGTGCGGACTACTCGTATTGCTCCTGCTTTCCGAAAACGCAGGATCAAGCTGGGAGGGCGAAGAGCTAGGCAAAGAATAAGAATGCTTTGTCCGAGGCGTATCTTCGGTGTTCCTAGATGGAGAATGCTCAGGAGAATAAGGGGGTCCTGTTTCAAAGGTAGATTCCTCAGACTGCTCCGATGGTGACGAAACCAGGCCATTGTGTAGAGCATTATAGTCTCGACGTGGAAGACCACGCGTTCCCCGCATGGACGGATTAGGTGTAGATGCCATGCTACTGTTTCCTGGTATCAGTATATCAAAAGGGTATCGACGGTGAGGCATAACATACCTTGAGCTACCTGAGCTGGGGTTAGAAACTGCTAGGGGACTTGAGGATAGGATGATGGTTGACAGGCCCTGTCAAGTTCGCGCTTTATATGCCCTTGTTGACGTGAAAAGTTGATAGATCTATTTTCTGTTTTCTGCAACGCGATATTGACGATTCTGAACGTAAACAAATGCAGCCAGGGTCATTGGAGGCTCTGGGTCGTGGGGCAAACGCGTTTTTACGTGCAATTTCTCAAGGCTACTTTGTGTACCCAGTTTGAAATGGATTGGAATAAAATCAGGGAATTAAGAACATCTATTCAGATAATTGCCTTAGATAATTCGCTATTGGGTTGACAGATATATATAATCTCAACGGATCTTCGTGGCCGGTGTCAAGTTTCTATGGACAGGCCTATGTGAATGACTATCATGTCTCAAAAAGATCCACTATGGTACATCAAGCTGATCAACTCTACATAAGCAGGTTGCACATTCCAGCATATGTTCGCAACGGAAATTCATACCCCAGCGTTGCTGATGAAGTGATGGTATTGTGAAATCGACCACTAAGCGCATTTCGGTAATACGATAACCGCTGTACCGGACAAAGTATTAATGCGGAGAAATCTCACAATATGAATAATATGAATGCGAATACGAATAATGCGTTTATTCGCGCGAATATGAATATGTTGTATATTCGCATTCCTTTATTCCTTTCGGAACCCTAAATACAGGTGGTACACTCCAGTCATCTCGCATGATTTTGAAGGTGAGCAATCAGGTCACTCAGCGTACAGATAATATCAATTGACTTGATACAAGGTCATTCAACTCTCCAGACTAGCTCATATTCTCCAAGGTCAAAGACCGAGTATAGCCCGCGGACCTGTTGATATAGATCTAACCTTGGAACCGCCAAGCGCACGGACCCGATCGCGGGGGAAAAAGAAATTCTTCTCCGCCACCAAGTCACAGGCCTAACCAACACAATATGGCTCCAACGGCGTGTTTCAACTGCAAAGAGGCGCGAGCCGTTATCATTCGACCTAAGAATAGGCACAAACTCTGCCGAGCCTGTTTCATCAGTATTTTCGAGACCGAAGTACACGAAACCATCATCGGCACCAACCTCTTTTTCCCCGGCGAGCGAGTAGCGATCGGAGCCAGCGGCGGCAAAGACAGCACAGTACTAGCAGCTGTGCTGAAAACCCTCAACGAGCGATATAACTACGGACTGGATCTATGTCTACTGTCCATCGACGAGGGCATCCGCGGCTATCGTGATGACAGTCTCGAGACCGTGAAGCGCAATGCCGTGCAATATGAGATGCCCCTTGATATTCTGGGGTACAGCGAGCTCTATGGCTGGACGATGGATCAGGTTGTGGAACAAGTGGGCAAGAAGGGCAATTGCACCTACTGCGGAGTGTTCCGTCGGCAGGCACTCGACCGGGGCGCAGCACGCTTGGGCATCAAGCACGTTGTTACGGGCCACAATGCGGATGATGTTGCGGAGACTGTCATGATGAATCTCCTCCGTGGTGATCTGCCCCGCCTATCGCGTGGTACTAGTATCGTCACTAGCTCCGATGCTTCGGATATCAAGCGCAGCAAGCCTCTCAAGTACGCTTACGAAAAGGAGATCGTCCTCTACGCCCATCATCGTCAGCTCGACTACTTCACTACTGAATGCATCTACTCGCCGGAGGCATTCCGCGGCAGTGCGCGTACCTTGATTAAGGATCTTGAGAAGATTCGTCCCAGTTCGATCCTCGATATTGTCAAGAGTGGCGAGGACATGGCCGCGCTTGTGCCAGTGGAAGTCCGGGGTGCGGGCAAATCCAAGCAGTCTGCGGAGGAGGAATCGGCTGGTGGCTGTGGCAGCCAAAATGGCCGAACCAGCGGAGGAGAGATGGCTGCAATGGAGGAGCAGCTCGCTCAGAACGACGAAGCCGAGTCACTCGAGACCGAAATCAAGCTTCCTAACGGTTCGCGCGTAAAGCCAAATCGCGGCCCGACGGGCAAGGCCGTCAAGGCGCAGACTATCAAACACTGCGAGCGCTGTAACTACATTTCCAGTCAGCGGATTTGCAAAGCGTGCACGCTGCTCGACGGTCTGAACCGGAACCGACCCAAGACTGCAATCGAAGTTGGGGTTGGCATGGAAGACGAAGAAAGCAGTTCAACTTTGATGAGGCAAATGGAGCGTGCCCAGCTCAGTGCTACCTGAAGAGTCAACCAGGGAAGCACGTCTATTGAAAAGCCCAACCTTCGGCTCCAGCGCCAGCGGCCTCGGGGTTCTGGGGCATCTCCACCATGACCCCTTTGCTAGGCCTCACCTCTGCAACACAATCACACCCAGTGTCAACATCAGGTGTCCATTCTCGGTGCCCCAGACACTGTGCGGCAACCCATGTGGTTCGTAATGAACAAATTTTGAGGTCAGCAGGATCTCAAGATCAGATACCCCCAAGTTACGACTGGAACATCAGTCAAATGCACATAGCATAGCGAAAGTTTTAAAAAAAAGAACAAGTTCACGCTACTATGTAATGCTTGCTTTCTATTTTATTTTATACATGAACCGTAGTATACAAATCCCAAATATCAACAATAACAACGCCATTCCATCGAATCCATGCATCCCAACAAAAGTTACACTATCCGCACAGACAACAGATAACCAAGCCAAGCCCAATCCGCCTCTACCGTAGAATCATCATGTATCGATCGCAATCAGAATCAACAGTCCATAAGACGAATCGAGCGAGGCCAATCAATCGCCTCCAAACGCATCTACTCCTTCCCCTCAGGAGTATGCAACGCAGGCAAATCAAATCCAACCCGTCTAGCCGTAAGACGAATCTTTTCTTCCTCATCCATACCCATACCAGGGTTATAGCGCTCTAGAAGCTCACAGTAGACACGCTGTGCGCGGGCATACTGAGCGACCTGCTCTGCTTCTTGGACGCGGAGGGTGCGTTCTTCATCTGTTTTGGGGATTGAGAAGGGAAGGGCGTTCGATTGCGATTGTGGCTGCAATGTTGACGTCGCTGGCGCTGAGCGGAAGATCGCGCGGAGGTTTTCGTGGAGCGGGGAGGGGGTTTTAAAGCTGCGGCGTGGGAGTTCGCGGAGGAGGGCGCGATAGGTTGTGCGCGCTTGGATTGGTGTGGACATCCTTTTGGTTGGTTGAGATCTAGGAGCCGGTAGGTTGGTTTTAGAGGTTTGTTTTCGCGGTTTTGAGACCCTTGTGCGCCGGGGAGTGGAGGTGAGTTTGTCTTTGGTGTCTTGAAGCTGGGCGGAGGTTGAGATAGCCGGATGGATAACCCTCACGTGATTTGAAATGTATGCGGCGCTATTCATACTAGTTCGCTATTCATACTAGTTCAAGTGGAGGTTATTTCGGAAATTTGATAGATGTATGATGCAAGGAAATACATATATAAACATGTCAATATATACCAGGGTAGGATGCTATCTGCAAGACAGTCAATAACCATCACTACCCACACCTCAGCAGGCATATGTACAAGATGTCGTGGCGGGGCATTTTTTTTTTCAAGATGTATCACCGTTACAAGCGTCATATCGATCCCCACAGGAGACCGAATTCATAACGAAAAGCAGGCAAAAGACAACAACAGTATTTATCAATCATATAGGGGCATGGCGACATGAGAAAGGAAGAGTAGGGGAAAGTAGAGGAAGGCAGAGAGGCTAGAGAGGAAGGTAAGGGTGAAGATGATGGTATGGTTGTGTGGAGGAGCAGCCTCAATTCGTGTTGAGACTGACGGGCATGAGTGCCCTAAGTTGCTAGAGGCGTGACCGAAGAAGCGACTGAGTTTAAGAACGCAGCCAGCCAAACTTCCTACGTCCCTCGGCTCCCGTGGACGGTTCGACGTGCAAGCTACGGGCATACAAGTCCTAGACATTGTTAATGAGAAGAACAATGGTGCACAATAATAAATATCTTACCTCTTCGTCTCCAGAGAGCTTCGAGTCTAAAATCAGTCGCTCGACATCATCGAACTTCTGGGCCTGGGGATGGGGACTCTTCTGGCTTCGTTGGATGCCAAGAACAACCTCGCCCATGACCTCGAATTTCTTCCAGTTGATACGAGATTTGTTCTCACCGACAAACGTCTTATTGCCTTCTTCGGCAGAGACAAGGTCGCGACGGTGGAGAGGTAGGAATGGGATTCGCTCAGAGAACGAATTCTCCCAGGCAAGGCGGTAGGCAAAGTGGCTTCGTTGGGTACTCATGAGGATAACCAGACGCATAAACTCTTTCTGGGCCGGGATGGGGATCAGGTCTCGAGTTTGCGTGAGGCGGTGGACAGGAGTGCCGTTGATGGCAGCGATTACGGCACCCAAGGAGTTGTAGTTGTTTTGGCGTCGGAGTTTCTAGCAAGAGATGTTAGTTGCTGGCTTTAGGGTAGCTAGATTTAGAAAACTTACCACTGCGATGTTCATGAACTTCTCTAGCGCCTGCGCTCTATGCTTGGGCTTATCGCGCAAGAGGATCAGGCTGGCTACGAAGAAGGCCAGATGATTGAATTGCTTAATCATCCGATTGACATTCGCCAAGCTCTTGATCTTATCCTTGTCTATGCCCGAGAGGCTGACATGGCGCACAAGATCACGCGGCCGGAATGAGTTGTACATGATCCAGTCAATCCGCGTCAGTTCTCGTGCGAACTCTTCTTCTGGGGTATCCATGAAAACCCGCCACTGGAGTTTGCCAAGTGAAGTCTTATGTGTTAATTCAAGACGCAAGGCCTCTTTTTGGGCTGCTTCGAGGCTCAACAATGTGAATGACTGGCTGATGATGCTGTTAGGTTTGTCGGTATTCGAGGAGACTGAAAGAGTGCCAGAGAGTCGTGATGTCGAATCATGCGGCCCAGTACTGAGATCCAACGCACTCATACTATAGATGGGGTCTTGTTCTTCTTCGGTGTCGTAGGTGTTGGTACCAGAGTCAGCGCCAGTGTGAACCGCTGCTGGAGAACTTCGGCCGGAATTGTCGAAGAATGTCTCAACCAGTTGGGACTCCTCGGAATCACTGTCACCCCCATATGCCCAACCAACATCATCATCTTCTACATTCGAGTCTAATTGCGACCCGATCTCCTTGGCAGCGAACATGTAGAAATGGCTCTTTTCGAGTACAGCGACAAATTCAATGATCCGTTTGCAAAGTTTGGGATGAGCGAAATCTCCTGGATAGTCCGAGGCCCATTGAGCCATGACATCAAGTAGTCGCAGCTGATCCGCCATGCGGGCTAGCTGATCCTCGTTGCCCATCTCATTTCGCTCGAACCGGCTTATCAAGGCACTCAAGAGACTTGCAGGGGCGGCAAACTTTCGGTACAAACATAGGAATGTAGAACGGAACTTTTGGTCTTGTTTCGACAGCGGCAAGGAAATCAAACGATCGACTAGCTCGTCAAATGATAGACCCGTCTCTGCACTTGAGTTGCTCTCGCTGCTCGGCTTTGGGCGCACAACTGCCCTAGGGCTCGGGGGCCGGCTCTGCCCATCGTCTACCTCGTCGTCCATGTTTAAGAAACTGTTGAAAGCGTCTGATCCTCCACTGTGTCGCCAGGCGGTATGCAATCGTTGCTGACGGTTATCGTGATGGGGGGAGTCTTGTTCTTGTGCTGACGGCCTGCGGGTATTTAAACGCGCTCCGGATGGCGGAGTTTGCGGTCGCACCGGTTGCGAGTTACTGCGGGCATAACGGTGGGAATTGCCTGTATGCTGCAAATAGTCTCCGTCGGTTGCGAGACGGTTTTCACCATCCCCGTCGACACATTGATCTGAGCCCGTTGGACCTGTGAAAACTGGATTTTCCGAGTTGGCACGAGTATGCCAATTTTGAACGGGTTTAGGTGATCTCGGTGAAGTGATATTAGAAGAGAGATCTAAAAATGAAGAGAGGGGTTAGTTTTTAGGGGAAAACCAAAAAAGCTATGGGGAACAAGTAGCGAACGCTCCTACCGCGACCCACCCTTGGCCCGCTTCCGCTTGGGGGTCAAGGCACTTCAACCCGAGAATGGTTTTGTCCGAATGAAAAGGGTAAAAAGACTAAATCCTAAAAAAAAAAAAAAAAATAGCTCACCTTCCCGAGTAGAAATTACTGCTCCCAAAACTAACGCTATACACATGCGTTGAGATCGAGGTGATGAAAACGAAGTCCGATAGATTTCGTATCGATCATGGATCGCATTCACTTCACTCTCTTCACTCTCTTCCAAAGATTCAGGGTTGACATCGCATTTGCAGGCAACCTGCAAGAAAGGAAGATCCGAGGCAGCCAATGAGTCTAAATTCCGGGAAAGATCAGCCTCCCAATACCAGGTACCTCCAGTTTGAATAGAAACCTACCAATGAGGTTCGTTGTTAAAGCAAGTCGATCCGGCTTGGTGGCATCATGTAGAACCAGAACCCCATCAATGACTGGCGCAGATCTGTCGGGTCCTGTACATGGCCAGATGATCTTCTTGTCCTGGTCGAATTGAACCTGTGTCAAGTCGACCTCCATCAGATGCACAATATAGACCGATCCGTTCAATGACATTTTTTTCTTGTTCATGTTGGAGGCAGGTGGGTTCTTCATATCCAGCGCACATTTAACAAAGCTGCTCTTGCCGGCGTTTTCTTCGCCGGCCACTGCAATCGTCACTTCGGGGAAACCGCTCTTGGGAGATTCCTATAGCAGGCAGAAAAGGGACTCGTCAACGATTGAAGCTCTTTGTACACCGTAGCCATAACCCGCCCGGAATTCTGGATCAATGGAAGACATACCCCATCCTGCTGACGAAATCCTGTGCGCTTGATCTGTTCGCCTGTAATTGGCGACCCCTCATCCTCCTCCACCAATGTGTGTTCGGATTTCGTCCCAGCTCCTGGGTTCCGCACCACATCAAGTTTATAAAGGCCCCCCGGGGCTGAAGAAGTACGACTTCCCATTCCCGGTCGTTGCGGAGATGCCATTGCTTGAGCTTTGTCACTGTGAGCTCTCTCTCGGCGGGTTTGCGAGATCATGACGGAAACGGTCGGCAATAAGGCCGAATGGATTCGGTACAGCGCCCTTACTGTGTAAGTTCAGAGAACGAGCACAGCACATCCATCGTTGGAATCAAGTTCGGAGTGAGGTAGCCATCCGAAGTGTTATCGGGAGTTGATTGAAAACTACCCTGATTAGCCGGATCTGTGTCGGATATCTTGTGGTCTTGGCGGGAAGGAACCTTAGAAATTATAAAAGCAATATGGACAGATCACAAAGATTGGGGAAGATTGGGGATAATGGAATTGGTCCGAGATCCTCTTTTTTTTTTAATGGGATTCTCGCATATCATTGGAAGCCCACTATGAGATCTGCGTGTTCGTGAAAGCGGCTGAACTCGACACATGGGCCAACTAGAACCGAGGCTGGGGGTCTAAGACGATCTCGCTTAAACTGACAGGTCTACTCCGTACAAATGGACATTATTTATTGCTTAGGATTTGTTGAGCTGCAGTAGCTGCTTTGACTGCCGGCCCCCTTGCTCTCGGGAAACAAAGGGCCGTTTGTCTTTTCCCAAATTAGATCCATCCTATACAGGAGTACGGAGTACTCCGGTACTCCGTACTCTGCTTTCTCAAAATACTCCATGTGACCAGTCAGAAACATACAAATTCTGAATTCCCAGTACTTTTGTACGGAAATTTTTGTCTGTGAAGTTCTGGGCCGTTGACATATGCTCCGCTTTAATTGGGGGCGCTAAAAGCGCCCCTAAACTGACACTATATAGGACTTCGGCTACTGGTCTTGGCTCGCATGGTAGCGTTGTATAGCGTACCTGTGGTGCGATATTGCACTTTATGGGTATAGGGCCAGTGCTCAGCGCTCTAATTTACTACCCTACGCTTTAATATACTGGTAAATTAATTTATCAGCGGCCCCGAGAGCCGAAGGGATAGCATGCAATAGAGAATCATACAGAAAACAAAGAGGCCGGATATTCATCGGTTGCATAAGGCTGAATATGGCTGAAGCTGCCAGATCTGACAGCTACTATCAAAAGCCGCCACCCACCATCTCGTAGATTCAATATGTATGTCTCACTTGCACGGACTCAGGCTATGAATGTGGTGCAATCAAGGTATATATGCCGACCGTCTAACTCGCATGCGGCTGGTTTTCACTGGAAGCAAATGTAAATGACTCAGGCTGAGTCCTTGCCCTTGACAAGGGCCATAAACCGCATGAAAGCCTCGGCGGTCTGGCCAGTCTCCGTCCCTTCTTCACAATCCTGTCTTAGCTTCCGGACTCTGCCTAGCCCGCGGTTGAAACCTTTCTCGGACGTCCAGGGGCCACGGCTACGAGGAGCGAGCCCACCACGGCCTCGTCCGCGCCCACGTCCACATCCTCGTGCGGGGGCTGTGTACGATTCCACCCATTCCTCTTCCAGCGTCGACTGGAACATATCCTGTAGCTGACTGCGGAGTTCTGGGTATTGGGTGAGAAGCTCTTTCATTTCTGATGATGCCCCTACTGCTGCAGGGGTTGTCGCAGGAGCATTGGTGCCAGTTGGTTCTGCAGGTACAGGGCCGTTGGGGTCGTTCTCGGGTGTGGGATCGACATCGGGCGCTGGCGTGTTACTCGGTTCCTCATTTGATGGTGCTTTCGGAGCACAGTATATCTTATGTGACTGGGTGCATGCAAGCGAGCAACTAAATTGATAACTCTTAGCAACTGGTCCACGCATGGATAGGGTGGAATCGTAATCGGGCCAGTACCTCAACAGTCCGCATGTGGGACAGCGATATTTGGAGGGCTCTAAAGAGCAAACCTCACAGGAACCAGGCATTGTGTCGATTTCCCAATGAATCCATCAGCTGGACAGCGATCAAACTTGCTCCCTCATTTTTGACTGGTCCACGTCCTCGATAATGATGCAAGATAAGGCCAGGAAAGTTCAGCTACCCGATTTGCATGATTTGCACGAAAAACTAAGAAGCTCGGGTCATCTGTTTCTGCCTTAGGCACCAACTATATATGGGGACACGCGTGCCGCGAAGCTCATAAACAGGTGATGTGCCATATATTTTGATTGGAAGGCTGCAAAATATATGCCGAAAGGGCTAATGGGATGTCGAATTTTCTCCCCGAGATATAGTTGGAGCCTAATCGTCCACGTCCAAAATCCAACCCCTGTCTAGTGTGACGAAACAAAGCCAGAATGCACGCGATACATCAAGAACGGCCACGTGTGCACCAGGTACGCTAGGGATCATGTCTGTATCCACCACTCGGGGAGCCAGGGCATGACATACACGTACAATGGCCACGACCATCACTTGCGGGGATATCAACCCGGCCATACGGAATACTAAGTGGATCCTGATCCCCCCCCCCAATCGATGTCGACTCGGGGAGCGAATACTGTTTGCTGCAAACTCCTTGTTGCCTTTTAGCTCATGTGTCCACGAGTTGTTTCATCACTCGTTGTGGTAATATTGGCACCCATCAAGATACGGCACCTTTGTCCATTTTGTTGAAAGCAGTGCTACCTTCTTTACCGGAATCAACCCACCAGTGAAGCGTTGATGGCCCCACGTATTACATCCCGTTTGCTATTCCACCGCTGCAACTTGTACCAGACGAAGCGGATACTTCTCTCATATCGGCATTTCTTGCAAGGTCGAATCAGAATTGTCAGTTGCCGGTGTGCAGCGGAGTGCTGGTGCATCGTAGGATCAGTCCAAGTTGAAAATATGGCGAGGACTCGCATTTTGCAACTCTTCTCGTCCACTTATTTGATCATCGGCTTCCTATATCAGCCTGGAGCAATTGCTCACAAATTGACTAGTTGATCAATAAGTCGAGTATGGTTGGCCCATACACAGGGAAATAGTGCTATTCTCGTGGGATTGCCCTCCCCACCTAGTACAACGGAGCATATTGTTTACCGCCAATTCATGTTTATCGTGGTGGATCAATCTACTCTATTGTACAATATGCACAAAGAAAAGGTGATCAAGATGACCCGCCCACTGCTGCCGTCCGAGGGTTTTGGACTCATCGTGGGGTCTATCAGTCGTGTGACGGAGTTGGAAAATGGAATCATGCATACAAGTACATGTATCAACTATGAAAAAGAGAGAACTCCTTGGCGTGAGCCATGGTACGGTCTGTCCTCTGAAGAGCACTTTTGTTGGCTATCCTTGAAAGATACACCCATCATTCTGTTTATGAAATGTGAGAGAAGTTTGGTACAACGTGATATTATCCCGATCAGTTCCTCTTTGTGATTGGGCTTGATTATTGCACAGCTTAAGCCTTCAAAGGTTGTTTTCGGATGCCGTCGAGTTTTCTTGAAACAAAACTGGATCGCACTCGTTATACTAGATGACTTCATCCTAAATTGCCAGGCTACTTTTGATAACTATAGCTGGTGTGAGTCGAAGTTCATGATTCTTAAGGCATTGAAATTCCCACGTTATTAAAAGATAGCGTCTGCTACGAAGCTAATAAAAGGACCTCGGGAAGAAACTTACTTCCCCAGGGGTTCATTACGAGCCCTAGAGTAAGTTGAGAGGTGCAATGCATGGTGGTACTCTATCTGAATGTAAAATGAAACAAAATCTTGCTTCGATATAAATGATTTCGGATGACAATTAACCATGAACTACTCGTTTCTCAATTTCCGACAGTCGGCACATCCATAGTTGTAATTGTGCAAAACATCTCTTCTCATTGGCCAAAAAACGGGGCTCATTTGTCATCCGGCGACGATCTCAGATCACGTGCAATCAAATTGCGTCAGAGCGGCCGAACAGATCCTCAAGTGTTTTTTTCTACAATTCACCTGTTAACAGCTATCTTGTACAGTTAACTCGATAACATAATGTCTCTGAGCACTCCATCTACAACAATGTTCCGCCGCGCTCTGCTAAGCGCTCGTCTGGCCACTCCTGTCGAGTGCTCCGCCCGAACAATCAGACCGGCATTCGCACGCCACAGATATGTGTCCAGCGCAGCCCGGCTCCCGACCCTCACAGCATCAGAGACTCGTCGCCGGCCAACAGTGCGACCGCACCAGCAACCTGCCTCACAGGGTGGAGTGAACGGTCTCTCACCAACAAGCAAGCGCACCATTTTCATCCAGACTGAGAATACCCCCAACCCCGATGTAAGTTTCCAGAGCTCAATTATATCACTTTGACAAAAGAAACCGATCTAACCTCTTATTTCCAATAATCTAGGCTTTGAAGTTCATCCCTAACCACCGCGTCCTCCCGGAGGACTTTCCCAGCACATTCCTGGAGTATATGTCACCACGATCCACCCTCGCGCCGCCACACCCATCCCCGCTCGCGGCAAAATTGCTCGATGTCGAAGGCGTCACATCCGTCTTCTACGGCACCGACTTCATCACAGTGACGAAAGGCAGCGACGCGAGCTGGGCGCACATCAAGCCGGAAGTCTTCAGCCTCATCACGCAAGCTGTGACATCTGGCGAGACGATAGTCACGACAATCGAGGGTGCCACTGACGGTCAGCAGGAGAGTGGCGAGGATTCGCTCTCTTTTAACGAGGATGATGATGAGGTTGTCAGCATGATCAAGGAATTGCTCGAGACTCGTATCCGTCCTGCTATCCAAGAAGACGGTGGCGATATCGAATTGAAAGGTTTTGAGGACGGTATTGTTATGCTGAAGCTGCGTGGTGCTTGTCGCACCTGCGATTCCAGCACTGTTACGCTGAAGAATGGTATTGAGTCTATGCTTATGCACTATGTATGTCCCTCCCCACCTCCCGGTTCGTTTTGGTTTTGATATAAGGGCTTTTACTAACTTTGCTTTTTAGATTGAGGAGGTTAAGGGTGTTGAGCAGGTTATGGATGAGGAGGAGATTGTTTCCATGCATGAGTTCGCAAAGTTTGAGGAGAAGCTGCGCCAGCAGAAGGGTGCTGCAGCTACGGCTACTGCGCCTGTGGACAGTGCGCCGTAAAATAGGCCATTCGGGAGCATATACTTTGTACATTAGTTTTTAAAATGTAAAATGAATTGAAATAATTGGGTTTCATTACCTACAACTTCCGAAAATTGTTGTCACCAACTCACTTAGATTCCAAGGTTGCTTCTTGAACCTATAATGCCAAGACCCCGACCCCTACTTCGTATGTTGTAGACCTTAAAGAGTGACACCCGGAATATCAATATTCCCGATAGCTCTATAATACTCCACAGAATAAATTACTGGTACGCTTTGCGTCTCGTAATGGATTTAATCGCACCTCTTCTATGGAAGGGTAAGCGTCCCAGTGGCAACCCAAGTGCTTACTCGGCGCTGGACAGCACGGACTATGGATGGATCTACGTACCGTTGCATAGTACTTTGTAATAATCCTTCCGGACCCCCCTTTTCTCATAACTCTTTCGTGGAAGTACTCTGGCTCTCAAAGCTCGCTAGCCCCAGTATTGCATTCATTCCGAGTGCAACACCTGTTGAGCTGTTGCTCTTTCATTTGGCCGATAGATCGGCATCGACCGAAGCATCACCTCAAACGCCCTCCTTTCCTTTTCCGTCATAGTCTCTAGGCCCGCCTCAGATCGTGCCTCTTACATATAGTATTCAATCCTCTCGCGGAAGGCCCTGTGCGCAGACACCTCTAGCTCGTTCAATTCGCCTTCTTCATTGAACCAATCTCGACCTCTACTCCACCTCTCCCACCACTCCGAGGGTAAGATGCCAAGAACCTCGACTTGCTCTGCGGTAACGCGGTTATCGGCTGGAAGAACGTCTCGAACAATGGGCGCTAGCCAGAAATCTCCCAGACGGTACAAGCAAGTGTCCAGACCTCCGACGCGAAGGAGAGCGGCTCGTCTGGGAATCGGGTTTCAGGTGGCTGGAGGAGAGGAAGAGTCTTCGAGAATTTGAGTCGCCAAGGATGATCCTCTCCTCGCCAAAATATCATCGCTACTGACACCAAACCAACTAGGAATCAATACCTGGGCGAGCTGGGCGATAATCGAATGTGCGACCTGAAGTCGGAAAAGCCCGAAGGTTTAAGCATCTAGGCATCAAACAGGCTCATCCGTGTATATCACGCGCCAGCCATACAGTTGAGTATCCTCCATATCCAAGCATGTCAATCACTCGATAGCGGGCTTTTTCCAACTCATCCCCGACTTGTAGAGGATGATGTCCTCCTATGCTGTATCAATCGAGGTCTTCAGCGTATTCAATCATTCTATACTGAGATATGCCGAGTCTTCTATCCAAGGAAGAAGATTCGTTGGAAAGAGATGTATTTCAGCGTATGTCATCTGTGGATATCGATATTGTCTTTCGGACATGGAATTGATTCGATACAAGACTGCATGTCTGCCTAGAGAATCGCCATCGGTTTATGCGAGAGTGTGTGAATGCAGAGGCAGCATCTAGCATAATGACAACCGTTACGCCTGCCTAGACTGGTGGGTGAGGTTTAAGTTGGAAGCTGTGGTGAATTCCGTGTACACTTCTTTGAAAGGGTGGCTTTGAGCCGCAACGAATTAGCATGTAGGTAATATGGCTCACGGGTGTGGGTCAACCTCTCCCCCCACCTTACTTCCGAGGAGATGATATACAATTATCCGGTATATAATACAAGATACATATTATCATTCCAAAGAGTACGGAGTAGTATTATCCTAGCTTGGCATGTCTTGGCTTTAGGGTTTAAGAAACAATACATAGAGAAGTGTTAAAACTCTGAAGACGTTTAAAATCTACGGCGATATCTGTCCACTACTAACTTGGCTATTAGCTGGAAAAGAAAAAAATAAGGAAAAGGACACAGGCCATAGTCCAAATGCACCAACCACATAATGCCTACATGAGCAAACAAAATTGAGTCAGTATCCAAGGGATGCTGCAGCATCTGCCAGGTAATAGACCCCGGTCGGAGGACCGGGGCACAATATGATTCGCCAGAAATGAGAGTAAGAGAATCGATCCCTCCCCATTAACAGACAATCCCTTTTTGTATTTTCCCATATATTGCACAAGAGTGTGAGATCATTGAGGGGTTGAGAGGCAAAGTCACGTTGACAATGTCATTTATTGTACTACACTGTGGCACAAAGCTGTTTAACGGCCCAGGCGCATAGTCCGAGGTTATTGACACGTGAGAGACTTATACGTCTTGGCTAGAGATGTGGATGAAGTTATCCCCGCAAAAGGGTGAGAAGAGGGGGAAAGTATAAGCTCTTATATTGGAGGGGGTTGCTAAGGTGTCAGAGAATGCATATCAATCTGGGGTAAAATTAGAAGAACAGTCTGGCCCAAGTGTGCGACCCGAGGGCCGTGCGAAGGTCTACGAAATACCTGTACAATATATAGTACCATATCAGATATGTAGTACATTTTATATAATGTGCTTAAAGAGTATCAACTACCCCAGATCGGCTTATTTGTCCCAGGGACCCGGCTGCTCTGGATGGGGGTCTCCGCCACTTTGCCGATGGAGAGCTCCGTATTTTCATTTTCATTAGTGTAATAATATTCCGTGTTCATTCCGCTGTTATAATTTCCATGGCTTCTGAAAAAAAAACCCCCACTAAAATCCACTAAAAAATGACTAAAACAACTAAAAACAAGATCAACCCATAGCTGGTCCGTGTCCTCCGGGGCAACGTTGCCAGATCCGTAAGAAGTTACCCCAGGCTCTTTGCGTTCCCCCTCATCTTTTTACATTCCTCCCCCTCCCTTCTTCTCCCACTTTCATCTACACACTCTTCGATCGCAAGATGCGCCATCCTTAAGGGGATCAGCCTACTCCCCCCCCTCCCCACTGGCTCGTCATCTCTTGTGATAGCTTTGTGCAAACCCTCCGAGCGCATTCCCTTCCCCGAAAGACCGAACACCCAGATTCTACGGATCCAGGCATCTCTGTCGACACGCG
This sequence comes from Penicillium fimorum, assembly GCA_028828255.1. Lineage (NCBI taxonomy): Eukaryota > Fungi > Ascomycota > Eurotiomycetes > Eurotiales > Aspergillaceae > Penicillium > Penicillium fimorum. The sequence continues at coordinate 4,156,402 of JAPWDS010000003.1, read as the reverse complement.
ACGTATTCCCTCCCAAATAAGACATCTCCACTGCTCCCTAACTCTGTCTATCTGACATCTTCCGCTCTCCTCCGTTCACCTCGAAATCAACCTGTCAACTCGGGCACAAGAAGGACTCCGCAATACTCTGGACGAGACCCACGATTACCGTGCGCACCTGTTTGCAAATAGAAATTTTGAGAGAAACGATTAGATTGGTGAGTCGCGCATAATTTTTTTCCCCGAGTTTCCCTTGTCCTGAATGCGACTGGGCTGATACATGGGTGATTCTCCAGACACCATTGCGATCACGCGACTGCTTTTGATTTTCGACTCGCTTTTCTTCGTGGATACTATTTTGCTTGCGAGGTGTCTGGTGATCTACATCCAGATACGTTAAAAAGGATTCGCTCAGGTCGCATTTAACGCCAACTTGAGGTACGTACGAGTTCTTGTTCTCGGTCGCATTGATTTCCTACATGTCGGGCAATATGTGTCTCCGTGGTGCTCTCTGCTTGCATGTTACTTTCATATTTCTCTTCTTTGTGGGGCAATTCTCACTCTTTCCTTACCTTGCAATTGTATCTTGTTCACATCATGTCCTTTCCAGTTGCGCACAGCTATCTCTTAGTTGGGGGTGCTTTTTACGATCCCCACTTCTGGACCCTCTCTTGCAAGAGGGGCCGTGGATATGCATATCTGCGCTCCGCTTTTATCTTGCGGCTCTCAAGCCATGCCACATCCATAGCTTATATTTTTACTTCATTTGCGTCTTTTCTCCCTGCTTTACTACTGGGCTTCAATATGCGAACAATCGCTGACTTCCAATTTAGTCGTTGAACATAGCGCATATACCCAGTCAATCCATTGTCCCTCCCAGAAGCAAAGACTGGCCTTTTACTCGAACCTCATCGAGCGCGTGAAACAAAGACGGGTGCTTTATCGCATGTTTTCATCTTTCTTCTTGAATCAAGAGACATTCATACAGCACAGCTTTGCTATTAACAAAGATCGTACAGGTCAGTGAACCACCTCTGATCCCTCCGTAACTTCAGGCTATTCCTTGCGACAACCCCGCTCTGATTGTGTTGCTTCACTGGGTGTCGAGTGGCGCCCATGTTGACACAGTCGGTAGGGAATGATCGCGTTTGTCACACATATTAAACTGGGAATCCAATACTAACGTTACGATAGTGTGCCTCTTACCATAATATGATGACAACGCCATCTAACAAATTCATCCCGATGGCTCAGTCTTCTACCCCACCCGCTGCGGCGACAGCGTCTGCCATCTTCGAGAAGACTCACCCAGGCGTGCGCCGCTCCACCCCAGACTCGGATGCATTGGCTTCCTCTGATGACGATGGAGACCATGGACCGCAGACTCAAAACACCATCCCCCCTACAACCAGGCCACCAGTCCGTCGCACCTCGTGGTTGAATGAAGTGCCACTTTCCGCTCAGCGTAAGCATTCGCTGCCTGGTGGTCACCTTACTTCTGCCCCATCGAACCCCACAAGCCCCGCTAGTGAGCAGGCACCATGGGCGACAAATACGAGCCCAGGTCTTGCCGGATCTTTCAACTGGAATCAAACCGGGGGAAGCACATTCCCCTGGGGCACAGGCACAGGCATCTGGAACACTGAATCACGCAAGGAACCGCCTTCTCGCTTGGCAGAAATGATACCCTCTCCAACCATGACCAACCCACCTCCGGTGAGCAACGTGCCAGACGAAATGCTGAGCCCAATAACCCGTACTATCTCTGGTGAATCTGCCATTCCATTCTCCATCCCGTTACAACCAACTCTCAAAACCTACCGCTCTCAGTCATATTCTGTTGGTCAGATGGATCCCGAATTCCTCAGCCTTGCTGCTAGCAAGGCCGGTGCGGCTCCGTCTGCTGGTGCGCAATACCCAGGAAATCGCTCCCGCGGTCCAGGCCAGATGTCTGCCGTTCAGCCTCGAGCATCACGTCCTAGTATGCTCGGTGAATTAGGACATGATACTGCAATGCTCGGTCGAGTCCGCGAGGATGACGATGGCGACGAGAGTATCAACGGCTCGGAAAGCGAAATGAGCTACTCGGCGAGTCAGGCACGGCAGATCGAGCAGCTCGCACGCGAGAACGCACTCTTACGACAAGCAGCTGCGGCAGGCCAAATGGATAACAGATACCGTGAGCGGGCCGGATCAGCTGCATCAATCGGTGGTGGTCATCCGCTGCATCGCATCCGAGGCGGTGTTACCGATGGAGATTCAGTTGGAGAAGATCCGGGAGAATTGCGTGATATCACAGGATACAACAATATCCGTGGCAATTCTCGACGCCGTTTCTCTGAGCAGCTATCGCACCCGGAACCGCAGTTCACGTCCTTCGCCTCCCCGTTGGAGAATCGTGCTCTTGATAATGTCCGCAAGGCTCATTGGCAGACGTCTCTCGGCTTCGGTGGCATGTCTGACATGCCTCAGAGTCGCCGACACTCTTTTGCCGAGATCCCAATGCGCCATGGCTCAGTCGGTCCTGCGGATTCGCATTCGACTGCCACTCCTCGTGCGACCATGGGAGACCGTGATGACGGATATGGTAACCTTAATGACTATTCCAACCGTGAGTCTATTTGCTTGCTATGTGGGCTTGCTATTGCTCAAAGCTAATATCTTCTGTAGAGCCCTACTACCCCCGTGAACAGACCTTGCGTGGAGATGGCTCCTCGGGTATCCCGCCATCTCTCAGCCAATATGCGATGTCGAGTGCATATGGTCGGCAACCATCCGCATTGTCGCACGCTCATCAAAATCAGCTTTTGTACATTGTCGCCTTCAAATGCAGTCGCGCAGATGTTTTCTACATCCAAGAAGATACCGGTCTCCAGGTGAAAAATGGTGATCTAGTCATTGTGGAGGCTGATCGGGGAACGGACCTGGGCACCGTCATTCACGCGAACATATCACTCCAACAGGCACGGGACTTGAAGCAGCATTACGCGGAAGAGCATTACAAGACCCTCATGATCTTCTCTAGACACGGCCAGCCTGAAGCGTCCAACCTCACCAACCCCAACACGGGCTTGAACACCCGAAGCACCACAGGTGGCATGGGTCCCCATGGCCCTCACAATGCCCAGGAACCCACCGCAGACCTCAAACCTAAGCTCATCAAGCGGTTGGCACAGCAACATGAAGTCTTAACTTTGCATGATAAGGAGGGAAATGAAGCCAAAGCCAAGCGGGTCTGCCAGCAGAAAGTGGTTGAGCACCGGCTTAATATGGAGATCCTCGATGCCGAGTTCCAAATGTAAGTCTGCTTGATTTCGGTTACCATTTGTGATGATTGAACTAATTGTTATGCAGGGATTGGAAAAAGCTGACCTTCTACTACTTTGCTGATTCGTACATCAACTTCAACTCGCTGGTGACTGATTTGTTCAAGATCTACAAGACTCGCATCTGGATGTCCGCTATCAACCCGGCCTCGTTTGTCACACCCCCTACGGCTGGCCTGTCAGGTCCCGGCACCATGCCCAACCCCCTTTATGGCCAGGAAGCAGATCGTCGCCACCAACTTGAGAGCAGATCCTATGGTGGAGCGCGCGATGCTGTCGACCCAGGGCGAGAGATGCCAAACCCCGTAGGCATGCTTCGCCCATCCTACGGAGAGTCATACCAGCCCTTGTCTCAGCCACCCCGTCATGCAGATGGACCTCATTCGGATATCTTTGCCCCACAGGTGTCATCCAACTTTGGTCCTGCGGATTCATTCGAATATCCTGGCAACATCGGCGGCTCCAATGGATCTTCACGTATGCACCCAGCGCAGGGCGAATGGATCAACCGATTCCAGGGCTTATCGCTCAACTCGTAAATTTTTCCCCTTCCTCGCTTCTCTTCATGCCTCCGCCCCCTCTTCGCCCTATTTCTGTACAATCGTCACCTCTTCCCAATTTGCTTCCCGTCCCATGTTCCGGGGCGTATCCTCGCGGTGAAAGAGACTCCTTATGAACCTAGACTTGCCCACCTTTGTTATTTTCTCTTTCCCCAAATATCGCCACTTTGTTTGTCTCTTTTATCTTTTTCTGTTTTTCCTTTTCCTCAAAGAATGTGGACGCGGTTGTCGTCAATTCTCTCTGTTACGTTCACCCTCCAGCTCTGATACGTCCTACTTTTTGTGTCCCCGTTCCTCGCTTTCGCTCGAGGTGTTGTGGTCTCGTTCTCCTGTACTACTGTTGTTAGAATTCATCATACCCAGGGCTTGCTGCTGAACCCCCCCCCCCCCCCCCCCCAAATTCTGTCATTACCGCCCCTTCTCGCCATAGATCTGTTTCTGCGTGACGAATTATGTCTTCCATAACCAGACTATCTCTATCTACAAATGGATGTGTGCGTTGTTTGTGTTAATTGAAGTTAAAGTTGAATCCTTGAGTTGAGATTCTCGTGCTTGTTTTTGGTATTTCGTTGAATTTTTTATCATTTACAAGTTGTACACAGAACACAGATTGGGAGAGTCTGAAGGAGACGTTTATCAGAGAGGATATAAAATGGGTTCCATACAGTCCCGGAAGGGAAATTTGTGTCATTCATTATGTCTTGTACTTGGCTTTCTTCGCTGTGTGTTGACCAAAATGAGATGCAAACACTTTGTTTTAGAATTAACCACCGCCAGGTAGATCATCCATTTAGGCTGAAATCATGGTTTATTAAACATCCTCCTTATTCTCTCTTCGTGGTAGCCCTGGCCCCCGAAGGTTTGTAAGGATGCCATGCATCACCTACCTATCTCCCTCGCCGAGCCTAGAATGATCATCACGAGGGCTGGGATGTCGAGGTTTCTCTCAATCTTTGCCAAATGAACCCTGGACTGAGCTCACGCGATGTATTCCCGCCTCAGCGTGAGTTACGACGATGCCATCACGTCCATCCAAGCCCAGTTAGCACAACACGAAATAATCTCGTAGCGAACAGACCCAACCGACTTGATTCGGTGTAGAAACACTACCACAATCAGCACCTCCCCCAACCTCAGAAAAGAATAAAAACTCACCAGCCCTCTCAAGCCCTCTCAAGCCCACTTATCATGCTTCCCACTAACCTTGACATCCAACAAAATCTCATGGAAATTCCCCTCCCTCCTCCCCTTCCTCAACCTCTTAACCTCATCATCATTTAACCCCCGTCCAACAATCCCCTCAAGCTCCTTCTTACTAATCTTCTCATACGCCTTACTCTCCTTCGATGCGCGCAACTTCGGCTTAAACCTCGCCTGCATGCGCACGCGCACAGTCGTCTCAAAGGAAATCGTATTCGCGTCACCGCGGATCTCAACGCCGGAAGATGCTTTGGCGTTTTCTTTTATCGAGAGGAATGACTCGCCATCGCCGCCGTGTGTTTGGAGAGAGAATGTTCCTGAGACTTCCGGGGAGGGGATTGCTAGGAAGGATTCGTAGTGGCCGACTGCTGAGGCAGTTGCTGAGAAAAGGCCGTGTGTATCTGAGGAGAGGTATCTGTTGGAGAGGTGGCTGTTAGCATGGAACAAAGAAATATTGGAGAATGGAAATGGGAGGGAGGGTATGTTGCAATAAAACACAGTATTCACTCACTTCCCATGATGTCCCTTGAAGCTAAACGACTCCGTCCCCGCCACGCGCGACGCAACCCAGACCTGTCGCACATCGTGTGGCTCCGCCGTGGACGGGTCTCCCTCGACGAGGTTCTCGAGCTTGCTGGCGAATACTTGTCCGTTGGTGTCACTGGCGACGCAGGTTGGGTCGTCGGAAGGTAGGACTAGGATTACTGGGCCGGCAATGTCGCTTGGTAATTCGGCGGAGACCCAGCTTTGGTCTTCTGGGTTGTCTTCGGGTTCGGGTTCGGTTTTGCGCGATTTGGGGGTCGGGGCTTCATTGTCTGTTGTGCGGGTCTTGCGCTTCTTTGGCTTGTCGCCTTTGAATGTTAGGGGTTTGACCATTGTGGATTGGGGATTGGTGTGATGGTTGTTAGAGCTTGGAGAGTTTGCGGCGGGGAGAGGCGAGGCCGGGCTTGGCTGACGAGTGTGTTGACACCATTCTTGACTTTACTTATTTGAATGTTTATAATACAATTTTTAATACAAATCCCTCTCACTATACTGTTGCAGATCACATTTGAGGGATTTTTAATCTCAAAGGTACCTTGCTGGCCTACAAGGTCCTCATTTTCAAGTATAAAAGTCAAGGTGCCTCCGTGGTTTAGGAAGAGAGTCAATTCTATCAACCTCTTATGAAAATGTATGTTGCAATTCGCAGCCTAGATCTAATCGAAGACAATGGCAACCTTGATAGCGGTCTTGTTGCGTATTGCCTCAAGACACTCATCCCACTGCTCAATCTTGTACACCTTGTTCACAATGCCATCAACATTTATCTTGCCAGAGTCAAGATAGTCAACAGCAGGGAACTTGTAGGTCTCAGAGAAACTGCGGAGGATAGTAATTTCATCACTAACTGGGAATAAATCAGTCAAGAACTCAAGAAAAAGCGACAAGAAAACTTACAGATCTTAGCCGGTGACCACGAGACCCGAACCTCACTCGAGTACACGCCGTACACAACCAGCTTACCACCACTATGAACATAGTTAATCTAGTCCTCAAGAATCTTCTAGCTACCAGTAGCCTCGACAACAATATTGAATCCGTACGGGTTCTTGGCCTTGAGAGCATCGAATTGAGCCTGAGGACTCTCGCGCGACAGCTCAATGTACAGTCATATCTCATGAGTATTTGCACCCAGGTACCTCTAAAAGCCTAGGACTGGTGTCCCAGTGCTATGGCGTCTAAACAAAGATATCACTGCGACGGTGAGCTTTAGGTATAAAACACGGGCTAGTCTTCTACGGCAGAATGAAACGACTAATACATGCTGACATTTGCAGGTCTAAGGGACCTTCACTCTTTAATTCCCTCGCTTTCAACTTGAACACACGGCTCACTGATGTCAACAATGTCTCCCTTCTGGCCCTCAAAATGCGTTGTTGCATTAACTTGATTGCTCTTAATTCGCTAATCCAAGTTTTTTATACTGATTGATAAACTCTTCAAACAGCTTGTTAAGCCCCAGGATGTTCAACGGGTCCTTGTCGTCATCCTGATCCATAAAACACAGCATGTTATGGATTTCAAACGTGATGGCCAACATGACCCCCAGCTCAGATTCCATATAAACCTGTTCCCCTGTATCCGAATCCCCAGTCTGGTCATTCCATTTCTTTGCATATTCCTCGCAAAAGTGCCTCTTCTCCTCTACCGTGTAAGGTCGACAATTAGCAATCTTGTTCTCCTCATCAAACCACCTGAACATCTTTTGCAAAAAGTGCCCACCAATGTCGAACGCTCGGTAATTCTGGAAGACGAATTCGAAATCGATGAGAACAATCTTGCCTTCTCCTTGCTTGGGGTTGTTCTTCACCATCATGTTCATGAATTGAACATCGTGGATACACCATCCCTTTTTTCCGCCGATGGATTCCAACCTGTCTGTAACTCGTCTTATCCTAGACACGAAGTCATAATCAACAAGATGGTCCATATTCACGCCTCCTTCGTTGGCCAGTTTCTTCAGCTTGTCCATCTTATGATATCTTGCAAGTTCTCGTGTGACAGCACCGTAATATAACTGGACTGGTTTCTTCTTCCGTTGTGTCGCCAAGGTATGAAAAACGGCATGTTCTCTTGCAACATCAGCTCGGATATCCGCGTGTTCCACATCTGCTGCCTCCAGAGTGCGTGCATCCAAGAACTCGTCGACCCTTCCGAAACTGCCGTCCTGTGTCTGGAAAAAACCATACACTTTGGCACCAGGGCCTGATTGAGCGTAATCATAGCATAGTTGTGCCTCTTCGTGTTTATTGGGAACTAAGTGCTTGAACACCTCGATTTCTCCATCGAGTTCGCCGTGGATCTTGAGAAACACCTTGAGAGGCTCTAAATGTGTGTCGTCATTTGGCTTCGGTCGTTCCACTACACAGTTTGTGTTTGCGTATCCAGTATTGTGTGTCACCACGAGGGTTTCTGGATCCACATTTGGCCACTCGTTTGTGAGAAATATGCTGACAATATTTTTGATCATGGACTTGGTCAATGAGCCATCTTTTGGAATAGCCACAGGGATGTTTGTGATGGTTTCCATCTTGTGTCCATGTGAGACGATGATCTAGATGGTCGGGTAAAGATTCAGACAAATACCAGACTTGAGCGACGATCGTTTCAATAGAAATTAGATACAAAGAAAAGGAATGCTTTGTGAGTCATCGGGCTATGCAGGTGTACCTTGACTTCAGCTGAGGTCTGTCAGCTTCAAATATTCTTCGCTTATGCACAGAGATAATATGGTTCATTCGAATTTGGAACGATCATCTCCAAGGCATTGTTTGATCAACAATAGGCTATGTGGTATTTCGTGAGTAAAGATGGCAAAGAGTATGCGGCCCCGTATTTCGAGCGGCCTGGCCAACTGGCAGGTGAAATGACCGTCTTTCAACGAACTCCGAATATAGTCTTACCTATGAAGTAGGAAATTGGCAATTACAAGGAATAATAGCAAGAAATTCCTAAGGGAAAATATCCACAACTATATGCAGGTCACTAGAGCCTCGTGGACATACTGGTGCCGAATTTCCAACAAAAGCAGTTCGGCCGCAAACACATTTGGGGAGAAGAGAAGGAGATAGATGGGGGAGAGGGGGAGGGGGGCGGTTATACCCTTAGGACACGTATCTTCCCAGGATGCTCTTCTAATGCACCTTCCCTGCCTAATCATTCTATTATGCGTTGCTCTTTCCCACTCTAACATTCCCTGGAATAGTATACCCGTGGACATATTCATGGATTATCGAACAAAAGAGCCGTCTCCGACCCAGGCCAATACAACGAGGCATCCATAAATCCAAACAACGGATCGTACGGAATATCAAGTCCAAACAACCCCGTATCTTGTTCCTGTTCAGTAGAAACCCCCAAATCATTACCAAAAACAGAGGATCTGCTCGGGAACATCCCAACAATAGCATCGAGCTCAAATACACCATTCGAGCCATCGACGGGAGAGACAATCTCAACCTGAGAAACAGGAGTCATTGTATCAATCACGGAAAAGTCAAGCTTGCTTGCCTCGGCTAATTTCCGTATGATGCTCGCAGGTCTGCAGACGCCAGGATTTGCCACTGAGATCTCATCGAGGCAGGTCAGACCCGCTGCTAAGCGGGAGATATGTTCCTTGTGGTGGGCGTTTGCGAAGGCGTTGCGGACATGGATTGTGCATGCCACGTAGATGGCGTAGCTGAGGATATAGGGTGCACCGTGGAGACCGTATGCGGATTTGTAGGATAGCGAGATACTCGTGATGTTTTTTGCGGCAGTGGTACAGCGGCCCCATGATGAAGCTGACGTTGTGATGGATCGGAGATGGCCGTCAGAGATGAAGGGTCGGTGGAGGAGGATGATAAGGGAGTTGTAGATGCCGTGGAGGTTCATTACATTGGTGGCTGGGTGTAGTTGTGGATGAGCATCGGAATGTGACCATGGCTTGAAGTCTAGTTCGGCTGGTAGGTTTTCTTTCCAGGAATTGAGGGCGTTGTCCGCGAGTCGCAGACTAGCCGTGGCGGAGCTCGGGGACCGCACTCCGCCGACTGTGTAGAACTGATTGGTGATCTTGGTCATGATCCTAGATAGGAGGCAGAGCTGTTGGAAAGTAGAAACGGAATACATCGGGGGATGTGAGGATGGTGTATACAATTTTGAGTCGGGAGGTGGTATGAACAGCTCATGTTCCTCGAATGTATCAAGGAATTCACGACTGACATGGGAGTCGCGCAGGTTCATAGCGACAGGCCGGCCGAGGTAGAGACTTTGTATTTTGTCACAGACAAAGGCACCCCAAAACACACGGCGACGGATCTCCATTTCTTCGGCATCATCCTTGGTCTCCTTAGGGTCGAGATGTAATCCCAGATCATACACCATACGCAGAGCATAGCCTGTATATAACCAGCCCTTGGAAGTTTCGCCACGGGCATTAAACGTAGACCCGAGGAGCAAAAGTCCAATGATTGTTGGAATACTTGGGCGGATAAGATGTGATTCCTGGACTAGGAGCTCGTCACAGCGGCGAAAGAAACGCCGGCCGGTCGTGGCTGGGTCGCCTGGGTCATCACGCACATCAATACGGGAGGAAAATTTGCTTGCGCAGGCAAAGATGGCATTCAGCAAAAATCGGGAGCAGTTTGGTCCATCTCCTTGGGGCAGATCACGCATGATTGCCGGACGATAGGTAAGAAGAAAGGTGTGATGTTGCCGAGCCCAGTGCACATCTAACAGATGCAGAGCGAGCTCAGTAGGAACGCCATCAATGTCTGGGAGATGAAGCAGCAGACGCTCGTTTTGTCTTTGTAGGGCTGCATTGGCTATAAGCTTATTTTCCATGTGCTCTCTGTTCAACAATTGAGCCGAAGGCACTGTTGATAGCGATTCGCTTTTATTTGGATAATGCAGAGCAGATGAAGGGCCAAAACTGCCAGGTCGACCAGCCTCATCTACAGATATAAAAGGTGCAACGTCGAATTCTTCATCGGAAGAGGTAGCTGAGCTGTCAAGGCTTTGCCGGCGGTTCTGGCTGGGTTCAAGACCTTCAGGTGATCTTCCTTCGTCACCCTTCAATTTTACAATGAAAGCTCTGAGTTCTGTATTCTCTTGTTGCAACCGGTCTATGTGAGCCAGGGTCGGTCTGCATTGGTTAGCCAACTGTCCAAAATTCAAGGGAACAAGCCCACCTCTGCCGCGGCGTCTCCACCCGATAAATACATTCCCGGCCTTGGGTCTCGCAATTTGAACAGCGAGGCCGGATCGTGTCACAACGGATCTTTCGAGATCGACAGTGTAGACATGCTTTAGCGAGGGATTTAGGGAGCCGGGTCATAGCCGAATTGTTGAGGAAGAGAAAATGTGGGGTAGAATTATAGTGAAGATCAACATTATGTCTAGCTACATACGGCAGTCTATTTACCCTCTACTAAATAGGCATTTGGTACACGAAAGGTTAGGTACCTTTAAGATTAGCAGATGCTTTAGTCTATGTCTTCAAGCCAAGGGCTTGAATCTATATACTATACACCCTTAGCGTGTCACTGGGATATATATATATATCTGAAATATCTTCCTCATTCTAGATGTTTAGATGATTTTCCGATGTTACATTACAAGTGTCATGTAGGTATTTAGATAAGATTATTCACGTTAATTAAGATATTTATATGTGAAAGAATATTTAAATGCATCATGTTCTTATTCCACATGGAATATGCACCTGTCCGGTGTATGCAACTTCTACCGCTTGGTGCTATTCTTGAGCATCTCTTCCAAATGCTGCAAGCCAAGTTAGTCATACGATCTCTGATAGACACAACTTTAATGCTTACCTGCTTCTGCTCGACTGCTAATTTGCCTTGGGTATCCTGTTTCCGATTAGCGTGTATTCCCTAAACACAGAGATAGCAACGTACGCTAATGATGGTTAAAATCAATGAATAGTTGTTGAAGAGGAATCGCTCTCTTCGCTTGGCGTCTGTGCCGTTGCGACTCAGTTTTACCAAAAGCGCGTCGAACTCGGCAGTCAACCGGGCTAGACTGTTGGACACTGGCTCATCATCACCAGCATCGCTGCTGAGCACAAGGATTCCATGAAGAAGCTGTCCAAATCTTTGAGTCAAAAAGTGGGGTGCTGAAGACTGCTTCAAGTCGTCTCCGCCTGCAATCGAAAGGGCGGAGATAGCACTGCGCCCAGTGTTGGACCCAACTCGCTTTAGCGAGTCGCCGTGGTGGTCCATAATCACCTGGAAGCGCGGCCAGAGCTGCATGTTCGTTCCATTGACATACGAATCGGCGACGGGCACCTTTCGACGCTGAAGCTCGAATGCCGAATGTTGGTTGAGGCGAACACACATGAGGACACCCAGAGAATCCGTGGTCTGCTCGATTAACTTCTTGGTCTGATTCTGGCCAAGGGTAAAGACCTGCTGGAATATGTCCGCTGCAATGCGAGAGATTTGATGGAAGGTCTTTGGGGAGAAAAACTCTGTCAGGAAAGAGTACTCGGCGCACACATTGTCCACCAATGCGAGGTTGAAGCTCCGGAACGGAACTTCGATTCCATGGTAGGTATTGTCCTCTTCGGCCACGTATGAGGATAAAGCCTGGAGATTGCCAGTTCGGAGGACATCAATACGTCTACCCAGGGAGAAAGGGTCATGCACGGCAGAGCCAGCTCGGCCACCAGGAATCATGTTCCCTAAAATAATCAGTATATAGGTGGCATCAGAGAAGTATAACTCTTACCTGATCGATGTGTGGATGGATCGCCTCCAAGCACTTCGTTTCGGTCAGGAGGATAAACCTTGACCTTATCGAGTGCTTGAAGGTAGCGTGTGAAATGAGATGTGTAATACCAGCGCATTGTGTTGATGTACGCCTGTGCTATCTCTCCTGCCAGCTTTGGGTGGACCTTTGAGAGATAGCTGTATAGATCTTTAAACTTCACCAGTCGTTGTTGTTGGATAATCTGAGAGTTGATGTTTGGCGATCGCATAGCACGAATCTGTGACACAAGATAGTCTCTGATCCTTTCAACCGCCTGCATAGATGTCAATATAGATCTAAATAATTTGAGTGTAGAATGCGCACTTTTGTCTTCACATCGGCCAATAGGGGCCGTACATCCTCGACGGCTTTATAGCCATTGGCGGAAGCGGCGGCCTTGGCTTCGATGTTTGTAGTTCGAGAATCGATCTCGTTTAGTGCACGCACCCAATTCTCATCAATTGGGCCCTCGACAATTGTCCGCACCGCCTTAGGGGAGATACTGATTTCCTCCACGGCAGGTCCTAGCAACCGTTCCACGTTGCGCCTGTTCTCTAGCATCGCGGTCAATTGTGTTGAGCGAGATTGCAAAGTTTCGATCTCCGCCGATACGGCACCCAGTTCATTCTGGAAGTCATTCAAGTATAGCTCGACTGACTTGGACACCTCGTCACATCCCGTAATGGATGTATGTAATTCTTGAAACTTATCTCGTTCTTGCTCAAATTGCTGAACAGTTTGCGCATTTACATCACTTTCACGGGTCTTTTTCTTTGGTGTTGGGTCCTCCTTTTCCAGAAAGTCTTCAAGACTCAGCCCATCAAAACGGATAGCTTCCACCAATTGCGCGGGTCGGTCCGGCACCGACGATAGTTGCGGTACATGCTTATCTGCTTGGGTTTCCTTTCCGATGATTTCATTCAAGACTTCCAGCGGATCGGGGACATTGGCAGGGCGAGGTCGTTGAATACTTGTCCGCTTTAAAGGAGAGCCATTGGTCGCCCGTGCAGTTCCTGGGAGAGATGTTGTAGAGTCGCTGGGGGTCAAGAGTAGAGATGTTGATGAAGTTCTAGATGTTACACCAGGGCGAGTATTGTAAGGACTTGAAGATAGCTGGGAGGATGATCGTCGCGGTAGAGGAGAAAGGTTGCGGCTATTGGCTCCGGAGGGAGTTGAGACTGAAATGCGGTCGCGCCACATTGTGTAAAGGGATGAACGGCATGGGAATCCGGAACAAAATCAAGAAAATCCCGAGTTATACTTGGGACAAGCCAAGTAACTTCAAAGTAGAACGGTGTAGTTGGTAGGTTTCAGAACACTCGGACACGCCCCTATATACACTAAACCCAACAAGGTGGACTACCCTCGCTGACCAATCACCATCCAGCGAGAGACCCCGCCACAGCGTCGCCGCCCACGATAGATTTTAGTCGTTTGATTTTCTCTCTCCTCTTCTCTTCATTTTTCCCCTCCCCAAATTCCTTGAAAAACTCCCCTCTTTCAACCCCTCCAAATCTATTCACCATGTCTAACGAGGAGGTATGTATTTTCTTTTACAATTTCAAGATCTCCCAATGGTCATGAGAACTTCTCTGTCCCTGCCCCGCATGCGGCTCCCCCTCCTCTTGTTCTTCTCGAGGGAACACTCCATATTGGATGCTGAACCCCGCCTATTGGCAAATTTTCAAAGCGGTTGCTAACATGTTTCGATACAGCACGATGTCACTTTCGAATCGGCTGATGCCGGAGCTTCGCTCACCTACCCCATGCAGTGTTCTGCTCTGCGCAAGAGTGGTCACGTTGTGATTAAGAACCGCCCCTGCAAGATCATTGACATGTCTACCTCCAAGACTGGCAAGCACGGTCACGCCAAGGTTCACTTGATCGCCACCGATATCTTCACCGGCAAGAAGCTTGAGGATCTCTCTCCCTCCACCCACAACATGGACGTTCCCCACGTTGTTCGCAAGGAGTACCAGCTTGTGAGTTAACTATAATGTATTGAAATTTATGTATTGTTTGACTGACCAATATCAGCTCGACATCACTGAGGATGGCTTCATGTCCCTCATGACCGACAACGGTGACACCAAGGATGATGTCAAGGTCCCCGACAACGAGGTTGGTGAGAAGATCAACCAGATGTTCACCACCGAGGAGAAGGAGTGCAGTAAGTTGCAAATATCCGAACTCTTTTTAAGGAACTATTACTGATATGCTATTAGACATCGTCGTCCTGACTGCCATGGGTGAGGAGGCCGCTATGGAGTGCAAGGAGGCTCCCAAGTCTGGTTAAATTTAATACCTGGATTTATTACCTGTTATGCCAACCTTTATGTTCCACGAGGGCTCAAAGCCCCCCCCCCCAAAATTTTATCTTTCATGGTTCAAAGGAGGTTAAGATTCTTTGAACGATTATGCCCGTTGCTTCAAGATCTGTCCCCCATATAACCTTGGATGTGGGCTGGACCGAGAATTGCTTTGGTTGGCATGATATGTGTTGTCCGAACAGTTCTGAGTCTCAGCATCTCATGATAGTGTGATGAATGAATAAATACTCAATCTTGCTTGACTATTGACTATCCGTGACTATTGACTATCCGAGGATTCCAGTAAATTTATAAAGGTAGATGAATAGATTTAAGAGCGCAATTAGATCAAAATATACACAAGTGTAACCCTACGACAAACTCCAGTAAGCACAAAAATAAAAGGTACTTAGAACCAGTTCAATTATCTGAGTCCATCAATCACAGCGCGCGCATTGGGGGACGTGTGGAGCGAAAATCGGCGGTCACTGGGATTTGAGGCAGAAAAAAAAGTCCCGCCATCTCGGTATACCAACCCTTCCTTATTAAACCAAGCATGAACAAATCACTTGGGGATGGACTACGTTACCCGAGGGGTCTGCGGTCAAGAAGGTTGCCGTGAGACCCGATATAATCTCGACAATGGACTTTGGTACTGTCGACGCGGTCATTTGCAGGAGGTATGACGTCCATCGGCTTTTTTTTAGACCGTATCCTATCACATCGTCGAATGTCAAGTACACAGCTAATTTGGTTGCGCAGGGTGTGCAAGTTGCAGAAGATGCCGATGATTTCGGAAATCTAGGCAAAACACATCGCCTAAAGAGAGAAACCAGAGAGAAGGCCAGCAAAAGTATGTAATTAACAGTTTGAACAATGGTTCTCTTCGCTGACTCTGGTCAAAAGCACTTCGTGGCCGTCCGGCTTACACGCTTTTCTTGCAAATCTACCAGCTTATCCTTTGGAAACAATGTGATGTATTGGTTCATGAACATGGGTTCCCAGAGGAACTTGAGGTATGTGCATGTGTTGCTTCATATGTTCAGAAACAAAAGCTCACTATAAATTAGGTCATTGTTCGCGATCTTTGGGCTCTTCGTCTACAGGATTTTGAAATGAAAATCACTGAGGTTACTGAAGATGACGATGATGATACCGAAGCTGAGCTCTTCAGCTCGCAACCCGCAGAAAATGATGAATCTGATGGTATCGGATTTAAACCAAACTCCAGGTATCTTGAATGGCCTCGTCTGGTTGATTCCGTTGCATTGTGTTATCTCGCAGCGTTTTTGATGCGGCTTCCTGTCTGTGTCGCTGATTTTCACGAGTATGTATTGTTCCCTTTATGCCAGCCTGGTTGTTTGCTTCTAGGATGAGGAATACTCACATCTTACAGTATGATAATGCGGCAGAAGATCCCCTACGCCCGAGTCCTGGCAACCGTCCCTCGGGAGATGAGGGATAGACTTCCGCCAGAACTGACTGCAATCCTTGAAGTTAATGTGAGTACTGAGTGACTCTAGAAACTACTTTTGGCTCTTGGCTAATTTTGACAAAGACAATCCCCGATGCCCAGCGGTTCCACCGGAGTGTCCTGGCAATAGTGATGTTCTATCAACGCCGATTTGAAATGGAACTTCCTCCCTTGAATTCGCCCATGGTGCTTTTCCGATTCATCAAGAGATTAGCTTTGCCAAGTATGAAAAACAGTTGCCACATTGTTGTCCAGTTCATCTTAGCTAATGAGTTTTAGTTGAGGTATATGATGCAACTAGGATCTTGCAAGATCTACTAGGCTTCACGTTCCAGTATCCGACAACAAGTTCATACGATGCCCGAAAAAGAGAACAAATTCTTCCCGACTTGCAATTGATGGCGTTAATCATCATTTCTACGAAACTACTTTTCCCAGTTGATGATTTGAAAAGATATCCGACCACAGATAAAGAGCCCGCTACGCAGATCATGGACTGGACCCTATGGGCAACTGCGCAGGACGAGTTCGATCATGATCAGCAGCAATTTGGTGGCAATATTGGAAAAAAGACCGCTGTCCAGATCACAGACCAAGACGTGTTAAACATGACACCTGCCCAACTAGATCATTACATGGACTGGTATGAAAGCAGCTGGCTGGATACTTCTAAGGACCCCAGTCACATTGCCGAAATGTTTCCCATCAGCCGAGCAGAACAGGATATCCAACCCAGCTCTACCGCTGCCCCGGAATCACTCTCCATTTCTACTCCTGCTCCTCCACCTGCACCTATCCCTGCCCCTAATCCTGCTGCTCGTGATGATCCTGATGATCCTGATGATCCTGATGATCCTGATGATCCTGATGATCCTGATGATCCTGATGATCCTGATGCTTCTGACGCCCCCGATGATGCTCCTCCTGACATGGCTGGAGTAAAGCTCGACCTCTTGCTACAAACGGTCATGCAAAGCCTTAGAGCCAGAAGGGTCATCCCCGACGACGAAGATGCCGATCACAGGCGTCCCGGCGAATGGTACCACCGGTATAGATGGGAATCACATCTCAGTGGTCCCACACGGACTCTTTACAAGATAGCAGCCCAGCTGGCTGCAGTCCCATTGAAAACCCTTGTCCGTGCCGTCACAATTATTGAGTTCAAGATCGCACAGCAGGATGAAGAACGGCAGAACAGAGAGTACTTCGCTAGTCTGGGAACAGAAGGAATAAACACTGACGACAGCGATGAGGACCACACGTATGAAATAGAAGATTTTGAAGAGGAGATGTACGCGGCAGAGTACGAAGATATGAAGGATGATGATTTCATGTCCGATTCAAAGTTGTGGACGACCATCTAGAGGTCGAATGGGACTTTCCGTTGTATCATATGTATGGCGTTGGGGCTTTGGAATCATGTATCTGGCGTTCATAACCTTTCATCTCTAGTTCAATTATTTGATTTCCTCAGGTTACGGTGGATTATTGTTGTCTTTTCTCGTCGTATTGATATTTTCAGCTGAACTAGTGAAATGATTCGATTGATTTGATCAGGAAATGCCATAGAGAGTAGAAGACAACCTTGATTTATTTTTAGTATGTAGAACCTCCCCAGGGCTACTACTATACCTGACGTAGAAGATGTGCTTCCAAGTTATCATTGGCTAGGTCGACCGGGGTTGCTTACGTAATATATAACAAAAACGGGCAGCAACTAGGGCTTAGGGTACCCCGATCGGTCCACCTTTGCTAAGCGAGCGAAATCCTCAAATTGACAATCGACAGCTCCGCCTGGAACACAGCGACCGACAGCCGACAACAACGAAAACTCGCAACCAGTACGTTCTATACACCCTATTCAACAGCATTTAGACATCGCTATGGACTCAGTGAGCTAACATCGTCTTTTTCCGCGCCGTTTCAGTGCAGATGTAGGTCTCTCTGAACCCTCGAATGTCATAGCGAACCACAATCCCGATCGCCGACACGACACAAGCCCATGGAGGAATATGAATATGGACTAATACGGTGCGATATAGTTTCGTCAAGACCCTGACGGGTAAGACCATTACCCTCGATGTCGAGTCGAGCGACACCATCGACAACGTCAAGACCAAGATCCAGGATAAGGAGGGCATTCCCCCTGACCAACAGCGCCTGATCTTCGCCGGCAAGCAGCTCGAGGATGGCCGCACCCTGAGCGACTACAACATCCAGAAGGTATGAACTGGAATTCAACATGTGTGATTTGGACCAAAAGTGGGGGCGTTATGGTATCTCGGGTGGATCGGATCTCCAACATGTTCTTTGTTCAGAGATAACTCTGCCCACCCCGGATACGCAAAAAGAGGAATCATCGCTTCACTTTATGGTCTATGGTCTGCGAAATGGTGGAACATTCGCTAACATGCGATGTCAACTTGTTATAGGAGTCCACCCTTCACCTTGTCCTGCGTCTCCGTGGTGGTATCATTGAGCCTTCCCTCAAGGCCCTTGCCTCCAAGTTCAACTGCGACAAGGCCATCTGCCGCAAGTGCTACGTACGTTCACCCCGACTTCTCTCCGCCTGCGCCCGATACTCGTGAAACCCGCATTTCGTGGCAAGGCCATCAATCATGTCAACACATGTACTAACTCGGACCTTCTACAGGCTCGTCTTCCTCCCCGTGCCACCAACTGCCGCAAGAAGAAGTGCGGACACACCAACCAGCTCCGCCCCAAGAAGAAGCTCAAGTAAACGACTCGCTCCTCGTTGTTGTGCTCGGTGTGTTGTGGCGCAGATTCCAGAGATGGGGATTGGCTGGACTGCTACATGGAGAGGATTACAAATGGCGTTAGATATGATGATAAAATCAATGCAGCCACAGTCATACTTTTTCTAGTTGGCACCTCTCGACGACCAAGTTGCACTCCATGAAATGAAATGTGTAAAATTCAAAAAGTCGAATTGTTTCACATCCCCAAATTCCGTCTGCGGTAAATACAGAGTACAATACATGCATGCGTTCAATAACACAACTAGAAAACTTGAGCTGCGACGCCTGCTACCTGAGTAAGAATCTATAGCATGGCCAGTATCTCAGATGAAAGCCAACAGTCCATCCTCCCCCGCTTATGCCCGGAACATCCCTTTCTTGTCGTCATCCTTATTATCGTGATCCTTGTCCTTGTTCTTCTTGGAGACGGGGCTCCCGTGGCTAGTAGATATGTCAGTTTCAAGGTCAATTCGTTTGTCGGAGGACACAACTTACGCAAAGAAAAGCACCTTGATAGCAATAGCCAGTGCCGCATGTAGAACAACAACCAAGATCAAGAGGATCTTGCTAGCCTTGGCATCAGTAGCATTCAAGACCGGGTACAAGTTCCGCAGAAGGAAGAAGACAGTCCAAGCAAAGCCAACGCCAACAAGCGCCCAGTTAAGCGCAGTCAACGGACTCCAGCTGACCAGCGCAACGGCAATCCAGACCAAATTGGAGTATCCGTACAGAGCCCAGCACTCAATCAGGTCAGCCGTGGAGCTGCCGAACCAACGCAGTGCACCCCACAGGGCAATAGGCAGGATGCCCGTGTACCCATAAATCAGACCAGCCGCGCCCGATAGCAACGTGAAATCGTACTCGAAGTGCTCATCGTCATTGTTCGACAGCCATTGCGAGATAGTGCCTGTCAAAAACAGGATAACCACCACGGTAGTCGCGATCCAGACCGGTCCGTACAGGTCTGCGTTGCCCTCTAGCACATCGAGGAAGTTGCTGCGCGGGTACAGCGTCGCCACACAGCGGCGGAAGACCTCGTTCGTGTCGACGTCGAAAAATCGTTCGTAGTAGTGCAGCGACCACCAGCTGTGCTTGGTCGGCGTGCCGCCAGGGGACCGGTCACGGCGACGCGATGACCCGCCGCCCAGGAACGGGGCGGAGTCGCTTTGGACTTTGGCGTTTCTTTGGTCGTTTTCAAAGTCTAAGTTGTAGGATCAATTAGTTAGAGAGCTAGATTGGGCCGGTGCGCTTAGGGAAACTCACTGGAGGGGTGGAATTCTAGGTCTTCTTGCAGGTCGGTATGGCCTAGGTCGCCCTGCTGATTTGTTAGTTGAAATGATATATTGGTCATTCGAGTATCATTACCTCTGCATCCACATCTACTACGACATCGTAGCCTCGGTTCGCCATGGTGGTTGGTTTTGAGGTAAGCTGTTGGAAGTTGTTAAGTGTACACATCAGCTTCCGCAGATAAAGCCACGCGCTCAAGCCACAACTGTGGGTACTATTACCCAGGTGTCATACACGACCATATTATTTTTGCTAGAATTGACTGGGTTTTTATTATATGTGAATCTTTTAGTTGAGATATTCAGAAATAGGGGTTTTAATTATGGTTCTATTAATTTTTCCTCATTATCATACACATACAATGGCACCAAGCATCCATGATACCTGAGTACACATTGACTTGAAGATTAAATCCACTTTTGGATGGCCCTTTGAATTCGGCCAAAGTAAGACCAAATCGAGGTGTCGAGTCCCCTTTTTCGGATGTAGAAAGATGCTGCTCCAACCAAGATAGCCAACGCCACAGAGCCCACGGAGCGACGGTGGCTCCACAAGAAATCCAGAGCTCTTTTCCTGCGCTCTTCGCTCCGAATCTGTTGGGACTGCTTTTCAAACAAGTATATCGCGTCCTCTGCGGTGTACTTGTTATGTGGGTCTCGTGAAGTTTTGAGCACGCTGCACCAAGGGATATGTTTCCAGGCTCCAAGCGGCAAGGTCTCCGGCGGGTGGTCCTCAAAAAGCCGTGCCGCATGCAGAATGTGTCCGTCCAGATCAAGTGGACATGGCAGCTTGGAAAGCGTAAAGTGAAGCATCTCGGGCTCATTCGCCGGAATTTCCAGCAGCTCTTTCTTCCTAGACAGGATCATTGCAGCGAAGAGGTAGATTGCAACCACGGGCTCCCGAGCCAAAAGAAAGTCGAAAAGCCGTGAAATGTCGCTGTATTCTTGAATGTCATGGGCGTATAGTGTCAGTGTAGCGGCAAGAGCAAAGAATGGTTCAATGTTGCCAAGGTGCCGTCTTAGGTCAGGGTCTGTTGTCTCGATGATTGCAGGAATAAGATGGAGATGTTTCACGGCTGGGGATAGCGATGGAAGCATGTAGTCACGTATGCGGAAAAGAGATATCTGTGCGACTGCTGGCACAGCTTGCTTCTCCCCCAGTACCAAAAGAAGAACTTGGACTATGTCGTGATACCCTTGGAAATAACAAAGCATGGGGTATTCCCTTAGTACTTGGGTGATTAGGTTGGATAGCTGCTGTTTCTTTTTCAACATTTCCTCCTCAGGGGCTAGATTCTATTAACATCCAAACTCATATTGCACAGGGAGCTCTAATAACATACCTTTTGGGTAGTAGACAAAAGACCGGTTGACGTCGAGCTCTACCTGTTCCTCATCGGCATGTCGTAAAAGCTCAGTATGTGTGACAGTATCAAATTGTTGCCTTTGCTCGTCACATCGTAACAAAACAGGCCCTATTCATCGATTAGGCGGGTCTATATGTATGTGCACCTTCTCTCGACCGTAATCACTCACAGGCTAGCTGTCTCAATTCATCTTCGAGTAACCCGCCTTCTGAAGTTGCGTACACAGCTAAGGCTTCCACATCGCGCACTGCACATGCTTTGCGGATGGCTCTCGCCTTTTCCGCTCGAGCAATTTGATGTGCCCCTTCATTCACATTGAAGTTTTTGGAAGAGCTTGGCGGCGCAGATGTATTCTCGGGGCTGGAATTAATCTCTTCCTTTCCAGTATCTTCCATCCTTTGTCTGCTAAGATATCGCCTAACCAGGAGATCAAGCAGCTAATATGCACACACAGGGAAAGACGAAAATTCCAGCTCGATTTGTTTTTCAATCTGAATGAAGAAAATCCACGTTGGGAGTTATGAATTTAGCTCAACAATATCGAGAGGTCGATCGGATATAGATCGATTAGAGCTTTTTCGCCGGACGACGAAATGACGTGTCCAGAACAACGATTCACCGCCAAATATGTGAGAGAATGGATATAATTCTCACGACTGAGATCTCTTTGAATGTGAACTGATGAATCTCTAGGCACATATACCCAAACGTCCACGGTTGTAGGTCTGAAGTCGAAGGTGGGCACCCGGAGTCCCACTTGACAGCCTTAGGCACCGATCGGCAGCCGCGACATGTTTTCGCCGATAACAACATTCGCTCTGTGTTAGGCTTAGGCACAACGCTCCGATCTAATAGCTTTGCGCTATTCATCGCAAGATCTTGGACTCATATAGCTCTCTGTCGTGCTATACGCCCTTAGAAATCTGCGGTTTCTAGGGTTGTGATATCCCACTGACGGGCGGTGATTGCATAACTCCGGAGTTGGCTTGCTCTTCGGGTTGTCTGCCAGTGACAAGTGCTAGCTCTATGGTGAGGTCTCGCTTCCTAGAGCTTGGAAATTAATGGAGCTTGTGGCAAATATTTGCATAAATTTGAGTGCCGTCACTGCTGTATAGCATTCAGGCAAGCTGTAAGTCTCACATTGATATTTGTCCCTCATACGTCGAGTGCATTGGTTAATAAAGATGCTACAGGGCTTGTCTGGGACACACTTGACTGTGAAATTATTCACAACCACCTGTACTCCCTCCAGGTCGGGCTGTGCATCGGACATTCATAGCCAGTATCGCATGCAGTCGATGCATCAAACGCGTTGAGATATTCCACCCTTTGAAGTATGAAGAGAAGCAGAACTTGCAAATATCGAATGAAATTGCCCTGTTTCTTGAATACAGAGAGTCATAGGAAGTTTGGTGCAGTTCAATCCGATATTGGGGCTTGTTGCGCCTCAGGCCATTGCCTGATCGGCTCTTGATACTGCCTATTGCCCAGTTCCCTTCCTCGTTTCCGTGCAACTTCGCCTTCCCATCTTCTATCTTATCCATATCTTTCTACCCTGCTTCACGCCTTTGGGTTTTGAATTATTTGCTCGTTTGTTCTAATCTGTTTTGGGTTGCTTTACCCCCCTCCAATTACTGCAATGCCTGATAACCAGCACAAGACGCGCTCGACGCATCTGGCTGGACTGCTTACCCAGCCATTGATCCCCAGCCCTGTCATCAACTGGATCCTTCCAGCACGCCTTCGAAATAAACACCATAATGATGTTGTTTTCATCGGAGAACGACGAATTCAAATCAAGGAAGCCCTGCCCAGTGGTCATCTTCAAGACGTTGTCGAAAAATCGGATCTTGAAGGCTCACTTATTGGGGCAAAAGTCATCAATGTAAGCACCCAATTGCCTTGGGAAACTCAGGCTCCATCAAGTTCGATGGTCCACCCTTACGACCAAAACAATCTACCTCCTCAAATTCTTTTTCTTGCTATGGACTCAAATGAGCTTCTTTTCATGTACTGCTCAGAAATGGGAGATGGCCCGTTTGTTTCCTACAATCGAGCTCTGCCCCGCGATATCAACATAGCCGACAAGTATGGCAGACATATTGCTGTTGATCCCAAGTAAGTGTCACCCATTGCTAGCCTCACTTCGATTGACGAAAGCTTACGCCATGATTAAGATCGCGTGCGGTCGCAGTCAGTGCGTCGCGTAATTTCTTCGGTGTCTTGTGGTTAAAACCCCCGGCGAGCTCCAGATGCAAATGGCCCAGGGGAAGCTGAACCCACTTTCAAGTGTATGTGCTCACAACTATTTATTTTTCATGTGCCCGGTATTAACACTATTCAATCAGGAGAGCTTCTTCCAACTGGATGGTGACATACTGTTTATGGAATTTCTGTACCCAAAAGACAACAATGATAAACGAGTCATTCTACTTCTAATCGTCCATAAGCGTGGCACAACACGGTCCATGGTGTTTGAATGGGATGGAGTCAGTGTACACAACCACATGACTCCAAAACGCACCTCAACTAGTCTACCTCAGCAAGACCAACTGCCGAGCATGGTCATCCCTTTGGCCAAAGAATCATCCTACCTCCTAGTCACGACAAATTCCATGGCAATGTACACACCCAATTCCTCGTCTCGTCCGATGCGATACCCGCCGATCATTCCCGATGCCGAATCATCCGAAGCTGGACTGTGGACTCGCTGGGCCAGACCTTCGCGGAACTGGATTTACAGTCAGAGGTACGATGGAATCTTCCTCTGTCAAGAAAAAGGCTGGATCTATTATCTCGAGTTTGGCAACGATGGTGAACTCGAAACACAAACTTCTCTGGGTCAACTCCACTGCGATGTTGATACGGCATTTGATATTCTTGATATGGGCCATGAAGGTGGTGACTTTATTCTGGCTGCTGGAAGCCAGGGTGATGGTGGGTTGTTTGTCCAGGAAGCACGGGATCACCCCAGGTGTGTTCAGCGATTCCTCAACTGGGCACCAGTTCCCGATGCAGTTGTTATTCGATCAGACTCCCCAGGCAGCCCCTTCAAACGTAATCTGTCTCGTGATCGCGACCGACTCTTTGTCTGCTCAACATCTGCTTCAGGCAATGGAGCTATCACCGAGCTTCGACATGGTGTTGAGGCTCAGATTGGAGTTGCGGCTACATTAGGTGGATTTTCCACCATACGTGGTATGTGGGCTGTGTCACTCGGTACTAAAGATTCAATCTACCTGGTGGCCTCTGACCCGCTTTCATCATTGCTTCTTCATACAACTCCAGATATGAGAGATGGCATTACTGCCCTTGAGGACGATACAGGCTTGGATGTCCAACAGACCTTGGCAATGGACTGTACACCTTCAGGTGCTATTGTTCGGGTCACAGAAAGAGCTGTGCACTTTTTCGTCCCTGCTGATTTCTCTCTCAACAGCTCGATTCAACATGATCCCCTTGTATTTGTTACAGCAGCTCTTGTGGATGGCCCAAGTTCCACTGTTATCATGACTACAAGAACTAAAGAGGGGAATTTTCTCCATTTTCTTCGGATAATCACGGCTGAAGGACGTGTTTCTCTATCTAATCATGAGGCTCCATACCCGCTCCAAAAAGAGCCCATCTGTATCTCCCACCAGAATTGGGGGAAAGTTGGATTCATTTTCCTGGGCACCGGCGATGGTACAGTGTTATCATTCGAGGTTGACAACGAGGCCGGTGGAATCAGACAACATGCCGACACTCTTATTTCAACCAACACTGAAGACGACATATCCAAAACGATTGAAAGTCTCGCTGTTATCAGGGCTCCCTCAGACGGTGAAATGCACTCGTTCCTTTTCTGTGGACTGCGAAGTGGCATACTTGTTCCGTTCGAGATAGATACAGATCCTGTCAATTTCCGCGGTGACCCTGTCTTCGGTTTCAGATGTGAGTCGTCTTTGGTTCAAAATATCGGTCCCCTTTATTAACACGATACCTTCTCTTCAGGTTTGAAACAAAGAGTGCCACGCCGTTATGGGAAAACATCACTCAATCTCAAAGCCCACAATACATTTGCGTTGTTCACATGCGGAGATGATTTCTGGCGTGTGTCATATGCCCCGAGTGGCAATGACTGTGACTATTTCCTGTCCCGTGTTTGGATTACAGATCAAAACTGCGTAAGTCACAACCCTTCCTGTCCTTTTAAGCTGTGTCCTAACATTCAGGCCAGCCCGCATACTTCCCCACCAGATTCAATAGCTTTGATATTGTCGACGTAAGAAATCAAGAGTCTGGGATTGCAACTACATACATGTTTTGTTTCGCAGATGGTCAGCTTCTGATATGCTCTCTGGATCAAGAAGTAAAGGCCGTTCCCCGACGCATCGACATTCCCGGAAACCCCAGCAAGCTCACCTATTCCAGACATCTCCAGAGTCTCATTGTTTCATATTCTGTCGTCCAGAACGGAAACCAAGCAAGACCTCTCGATATATCCCGCACAGCATGTATCGAGTTTGTGGACCCAGACACACAGTTACCAGTAGTCCCTAACGATGTGGACATGGTTGCTCAAGGCCTTCTCCCCTGGAGACCACATGGAGTTTCTGGTGAGAAAATCACATGTATTCTGGACTGGATGCCATACAAGGATGGTAACGCATACCATCTTATCGCAATTGGGACTTCGATCAACCTGCCTCATCAACCCAATAACCGCCAAGGTCGATTGATGCTCATACAAGCATCTCGCGATGCCAACTCTCCTGGGCAGATCACCTGCATTGACAAGCACACGCAATGGTTTAAAGACCCAATCTATGCGATGGCAGCTTACGACGATAGCGTGATTGTTGCCTCTGGGAAAAGATTCTTCACGGTTACCTCACGAAACTCTAGAACAAAATGGAATCGAAATATCACCGCGCTTCTCCCATCCCCAGCTGTCGCGATGACGGTGATAGGAACCATGATCTACGTCACCAGCTCGAGACATTCCGTTTTGACCTACACTATTGTAAACGGGGATATCCTGCCAAGCGGTTTCGATTCAGTCGCACGCGATGGCTTGTCACACGCTTTGATGCCCGGGTTTGGAATTGAACCGGATCGCATTTTAGTGAGTAGCCGAGGTGGAGCTGCCCGAGTTTTCACAATCCAGACGCCCGACCCGCCAGTTGACCTTGTGCCTTGTCCGGTGGCCGATCTTCCTGTCTCACTAATCAAGGTAACGTTAGGCTGCAAGTCTCCAACTTCGCTGATGGCCCACAGCACCTATTATGGCTTTGGCATCAATGGATCTGTCTATAGGCTCTTGGCCCTTCATGCGAAGGAATGCCGCCTTCTTCAACTTCTGCTCAACATCTGCCTTAGGGATGAGGTCATTTGTCCCTCCCTATCCCGCAGACATCGCTACCTTGATGCAATCTCCCAGGTTGAAAACAACATGCATATCGATGGTACCATTCTGGCTCGCCTTGTGAGTCGCGACTCGACATACCTGGATAAGGTTCTTTTGGCATGCGACAGGAATCAGTTCAAGGACCTGACCCCTGAAACAGTGCAGATATTCATTGGTGCAATTGAGGAAACGCTTAAAGTCAAAGTCAATCATACTCAGGCTCTCTTCACCTGGCTTCGGAGGGTGCTGCATATTGAAATTTAATGTCAAAGGGATTCAGCCGGGAAGGAGTGTGAGGAGCAAGCTTGGAACTACATACTCCATAGCCCTGGAGATGTACCTATGCCATCCATGGATAGCTCAGATTAAAATGTTAGTAGTAATGTTTGAACTTCATTTTCTGATAAATTTGTATGCAATATAAGATATCCTAGAAGAAAGGGAAAAAAGCATTGATATATGGGGGACTTCAGCTATTATTTAGTCGTGGCGATTTAGAGCCCATTGTTCCCCACCGTCCATGAATCTTCCCGAAATTCTTTTCTTTCCCACACCCCTCCCTAGGCCCACCCTACAGAGAGCTCTATCTCTCGCCTTTCATTCTGGGGATTGTCCTTTTTTGACTTCTGTCATTTTCTCCCTTTTAATACGTGTGCGTATTACCACACATCGCAAATAACCGGTTAACTCCGTTTGTGCGCCCACTATATTTCTCCGATCACCACTCCAACCGGATCATCACCAAACCTCCCTAAGAGAAATTTATCACAATGGCACCAAAGAAGAAGGGCAACAAGAGACAGGAGGAGGACTGGGAGGCCGATCTCGGCGAGTCTGCTCCCGTTGAGGCTCCCGTCGAGCAACCTCAAGAAGATGCCAACGAGGAGGCTGCGCCGGTCGGTGGTCTTATGGCTGCTTTGAGGAAAAATAAGGCCAAGAAGGCTAAGAAGGGCAAGACCAATGATTTTGTCGAGGGTGAGGATGCCGAGGGTGCCGAGGTCAAGCCTGTCGACGATTTGGCTAGCAAGCAGCCTGAGGAGGGTAACTTCGATGATGACGATGTTTTCGCTGGAAAGAAGACCAAGCCCATCAAGGAGGTGGTTAAGCCTGCGGCGGAACAGCCCGACGGCGAGTTCCGAGTAAAGAGCAAAAAGGAGAAGGAGCGTGAGAAGAAGGAGAAGGAGAAGCAGCGCAAGAAGGAGCAGGTAGGTTTATCCATTCCTCTTCATGGTAGAAATTCATGCTGGGTGTTGGAACCATTTACTAATATGTCTTTTTCTCGTCTATGTAGGCTGCCACAAAGAAGAAGCTCACCCCTGCTCAAGAGAAGGCCGAGGCCAAGAAGACGGCCGACGCTGGTGCCAAGAAGGATGCAGCCGACGCCGCTGCTGCTGCACCCGCCGCAGAGACTGGTGGCAAGAAGAAGAAGCTTCCTCCCCACCTAGCAGCTCTTCAGAAGCAACAGGAGCTTCTTCGACAGCAACGTGAGGAGGAGGAGCGCATTGCAGAGGAAGAACGGGCTGCCGCCGCCAAGCAGAAGCTCCTCGATGAAGAGGAAGAGAAAAAGCGTGCAGAGGCTCGTGAGCGCAAGAAGGAGAAGGAGCGTGAAAAGAAGGAGCAGCTGCGCAAAGAAGGCAAGCTGCTTACCAAGGCCCAACGAGAGGCCAAGGAGCGCAATGAATTGCGCATGCAGCAGATGATTGCCGCCGGTGGCAAGGTTGCTGGCTTGGAGGAGGGTGCCGAGAAGAAGGCGCGCCCTGTATATGAGAACAAGAAGAAGAGAGCTGGCAAGAAGCAGGAGGAGGACCTTGAAGCCGCCGCCGCTCGAGCCCAGGCTCAGCGCGAGGCTGAAGATCGAAAGAAGCAGGCCGAGGAGAAAGCCAAGGCTGAGGCCGCCGCCGCTGCTGCTGCTGCTGCCGCTCCTGCGGAAGAGGACGCCATCGAAGACTGGGAGCAGGCTGCCGACGAGGATGTCAAGGACAGCTGGGATGCTGAATCGGATGAGGAAGAGAAGCCCACTGAGGAAGCACCCACCCAAAAGGACGAGAACAAGAAGGAAGAAGAATCCAGCTCCGACTCCGACGAATCATCTGATGAAGATTCATCTGACGAAGAGCAGTCCGCCAACCAAAGGGCCATTCAGGCGAGAAAGGCCGAGGCTGCGGAGCGGAGAAAGGCCAAGCACGAGGAGGCTCTGGCTGCTCGTTCAAAGGATGATCTCCGATCCCCTATTTGCTGTATTCTTGGTCACGTCGATACTGGTAAGACCAAGCTGCTTGACAAGATCCGACAGACCAACGTGCAGGAGGGCGAAGCCGGTGGTATTACCCAGCAGATCGGTGCCACTTACTTCCCTGTTGATGCTCTGCGCACAAAGACCCAGGTTGTGAACAAGGACGGCAAGTTCGAGTTCAAGGTCCCCGGTCTGTTGATCATCGATACCCCCGGTCACGAGTCTTTCTCCAACCTGCGATCAAGAGGTTCCTCCCTTTGCAACATTGCTATCCTCGTTGTTGATATCATGCACGGTCTCGAGCCCCAGACTCTCGAGTCTATGCGTTTGCTGCGTGACCGCAAGACTCCTTTCATTGTCGCATTGAACAAGATTGATCGTCTCTACGGCTGGAAGAAGATTGACAACAATGGCTTCGAGGACAGCTTGGCTATGCAGAACAAGGGTGTTCAGAATGAATTCCGCACTCGTCTTGAGGCGACCAAGCTTGCTTTCGCCGAGCAGGGTTTCAACTCCGAGCTGTTCTTCGAGAACAAGTCTCTGTCTCGCAATGTCTCCCTCGTTCCCACCTCCGCCCACACCGGAGAGGGTGTTCCCGACATGCTGAAGCTATTGACCAGCCTGAGCCAAGAGCGTATGACCAACTCCCTGATGTACTTGTCCGAGGTCGAGTGTACAGTTCTAGAGGTCAAGGTCATTGAGGGTCTCGGTACCACTATTGACGTTATTCTGTCCAACGGTATCCTTCGCGAGGGTGATCGCATCGTAATGTGCGGTCTTAACGGTCCTATTACAACCAATATTCGTGCTCTTCTGACACCAGCACCGCTCAAGGAGCTGCGTCTGAAGTCCCAATACGTTCACAACAAGGAGGTCAAGGCTGCCCTTGGTGTGAAGATTGCTGCCAACGACTTGGAGCACGCTATTGCTGGTTCTCGCATGATGGTCGTCGGCCCTGACGACGATGAGGAGGATCTTGAGGAGGAGGTCATGAGCGATCTGGAGAATCTGCTGAGCCGTGTCTCGACTGATCAGCGTGGTGTCACTGTTCAGGCTTCCACCCTGGGTTCGCTTGAGGCTCTCCTGGAGTTCCTCAAGGTCTCCAAGATTCCTGTTGCCAATATCTCCATCGGTCCCGTTTACAAGCGTGATGTCATGATGGCCGGTACCATGCTTGAGAAGAATAAGGAATATGCTGTCATGCTGTGCTTCGATGTCAAGGTCGATAAAGATGCAATGGCCTATGCCAACGAGATCGGTGTCAAAATTTTCACCGCCGACATCATTTACCACTTGTTCGATAGCTTCACTGAGCACATGGCTCAGATCACAGAACAGCGCAAGGAAGAGGCTAAGCTTCTTGCTATCTTCCCCTGTGTCATCAAGCCCGTTGCTATCTTCAACAAGACCGACCCCATTGTCATCGGTGTTGATGTCATTGAAGGAAGCCTGCGTCTCCACACTCCTCTGGCTGCAGTCAGGACCAACGCCGCTGGTGTGAGGGAAATCATCGATATTGGTAGAGTGTAAGTTTTGCTCCCCTTTCATCTTTTTTTTTTCTGATTTCTAACACAACCTTTTTCACAGCACATCCATCGAGCGCGATCACAAGGCCGTTCCGGTCTGCAAGAGAGGTCAGCCCTCCGTTGCTGTTAAGATCGAGGGCCCCAACCAGCCCATGTATGGTCGTCACCTCGAAGAGAAGGACCAGCTGATCTCGCACATCTCGCGTAAGAGTATCGACACCCTCAAGGAGTTCTACCGGGCCGAGGTCTCCATGGAAGAATGGGCTCTGGTCAAGAAGCTCAAGCCCGTCTTTGACATTCCTTGAATTCGGTCTTAGGGCTTCCTTCCGGTGTGCGATGTCTCGATGTCTGCGGATCAAAAATTCTCAGCACCGGACCCATTCCAGACTTGCCATACCTATTCTCGAGCGAACTTAACGATCAAATGCCAGTGAGTGGCGAGCTTTGTTCTCCGTCGGCCCTCATGGCCTTCGGTTCCATCATAGCCAGATTTGAGGAAATCAAAATCTACTAAGCTATGACAATTGCTGTCGAAATACGGAAAAGTTATGCTATTTTGATTACGATTTGAACATACAATGAATGACCATGACTTGATGGATGAACAGAGAGAGAAGTCGCCTGTACATGATATAGGAAAAAGTAAGGCCTGGTCCATACCAGATCTTTTGTTTCTGTTATAGTGAATTGAATTTATACTATTCAAGTGTTTGCAAGTGGATAGACATCTCGAGTACATGTTGATATTTATCTGTCTTTAATACACAGAGGCAATTTGACCAGTTTTGAACGAGGAAGATCAGTCTTTTTTGAGGTGTAGACCAAATCAAACGGTTGCTTGAGAATTGCAGAATAGAGCACATATCTACCCTTCAATATCCTCTCCAGCCTTGTGTAGTATAATACTTTTCTTGCCACCACCGCACCTTCATCCCCAGAAACAACTATCAAGCACTCTTCAAGCGAGCATTACTTCAACGTCCTAACTCAAAAATTATCCCCCTCCCACTTCTCAACCTTGCCTCCATTCCTCTCCCAATCCAACCAACTACCTGAATAAACCCCAATATTAGCAGGGTCATATCCAGCCTGCACAGCCATCTGCGCCGCCGTCTTAGCCCGCACACCAGCCTTACAATAGAATACCATCTTCGCAGGCTCGCCTTCACTATCCGCAGGATCAGGCTTAGCGAACCCGAATCGGGTTTCGAACTCGTCTGGCGTGAGGTACAATGCGTCTGGCTGCGATGCTAGCGGGATGGACACTGCAGTCGGGATTATACCCGTGCCTTGGAGTTCGGCGGGCTCGCGCACGTCGATGAGGATTATGGGCTTGTGGGTTGGGGAGTTGGGGGTTGAGGTTGGGAGGGCAGCGTTGATCTATTGGTTTTGTTAGCTGTGCAACAATGGTAATGGTATGCTTGTGGTCTTATTGGGAAATTATATTCGGATCAAACAAGTAATGGAGGGCTCGGTACATACATCTTCGAATCCCCATTCCTGGAGCTTGACTTGGCTGGCCTCATCGCTGTTCCAGCGTGTCTGCACTTGGCGCAGACTCTTGTTCTGGAATGACTTGGTTTGCAGACTGCATGATAGTACCAGGTGACGGATCTGAGGAGAAGTAACCAGTCCTCTTGTCGGTGCGGAGGTAGCTCGGTGCAAGGCCGCGGCTGGTGATACCGCACTGCGTGTCTGGATTCTGACTGCGGCAGATGACAGCACGATAGTAGATCGCTGGATCTTAGATGATAATTTTGAGGCCATTGTTTTAATTTTGAATTCAATTGTCCGCGGAGGTGAGTTGGGAGTTATTACATCTCTGGACGTAACCTCGGAACGAGGGACGGTGATGTCAGTATCTGCCCCACGTGACCGCTTACTGGTTTAGGGCTTTGCTTCCATCATAGGCGGTTTTGTGGTGATATAGAAGCTTTGCTAGGGAAACATTGGGGGTTCTGATCGATATATATGACTCAATTAGTTGAGTTTTAGCTATAAGGACTTGTTTGGGATCTAGTATGTTTTGATTGACTTACATATAAATCCGGTAGACATAGCACAGATATATAATAGTAGGAAGTACATCAAGTAAATAAGACCTTGTGATTTTATGAATTTCACTAGAACCATACGTAGAAGAATGAACTGGTTCTTCTCTGGTAAAAGCAAGAGGAAAAATTAAGTAAGGGGTTTAGCTCATATTTTGGGACACATGAGAAGATATATGTTTAGTTAATTCAAGCCTATAAACACAGTTATATAACATGTCATAAATATAAGCAGAAAAAGAGAATTAATATTGTTCTAATATGCATGGCTCTAGGAGTAGTCACTCGGAAGAAAAGAAACAAGAAACCCCCAACGACCCCTCACGGGCAACAGGTAATCATAATCGCAATGGGGGTTTCTTTGCGCAAGGGTATGAAAGGTCTCTCCAAGAGAAACATATGCTAAAGACTTTTCCTGTATCGAGCGTTCATCATGCATCAAAATTGAATGAGAAAGAAAGGTTCAGTGGACTACCCTATCTCTAGGATAGGAAGACATCACGTCAAGGTAAGTAAGCCCTCTGTCCAGAAAATAGGGCTGAGTTCTAGCTTCGCTTTGCTGTTTTGTACAAGAAAGGGAGAATTTAAGCGCGAGGGCGGAACGTAAGAAGGCAGTCATCCTGATATATATTAGTAAATTGATAATGGTAACACAAAATGAGCTTGAACATACCTTGGGGAAAATAGTGGCGAACACTTTGATATCCTCTGACTCGGGGGTAGGGGTGTGCTCCCAGTCCATCACCATACTGGCCTTTCCGATCATGGACATCAGAGAAAGCTGAGCGTAGGTCTGACCCAGGCAGTAGTGGGGGCCTGTGCCAAAGACCAGCCAGTTCTTGGTCTGCTGCTCAGCGGTACCGGTGATCCAGCGGTCTGGATCGAACGAGTCGGCATTGGGGTAAGCCTCCTCGTCGTGGCAGGCGGGCCACACGGAGGGAATGATCATCGAGCCCTTGGCGACGGTGATAGTCTCGCTGATGGGGAAGTCCTTCTTGACTAGGTAGGGAACCATGATGACAGGGGGACGGTAGCGCAGGGTCTCCTTAACAACGGCGCGGGTGTAGGGCATATTGTCGAGCATATCCATTGTGGCGGGGAGAGTGCGATCGCCGTTACGGATGTTAAGGTTCTCCTCACGGACTTTGTCCAGGATCTCGGGGCGGTCGGCCATCAGCTGGAACAACCAGGTGGAGGCGGCACTGGTGGCATCCTGGGAAGCGAACAGGAAGGTGAAGATAGTCTGGGCAATTTCAAAGTCGGAGAATTCACGGAGAACCTGGCTAGGCTTCTCGGAAGAATCAACCTGGATTCCCTTGGCAGTCTTCTCGCGGTACGCGGCGGAATCCAGCTGGGCCTTAACCCAGGCGTCCATGATACAAGAGATCTCACCACCGGCAGCCATGCGGGCCTTGGACTTGGCAGCACACTTGGTGAACTCCACAAGCACCATATCGGCAGCCTTCTTGCCGTACCAGGTCTTGGTGTAGGGAAGGATAATAGGGAAGTTCACGAGCTCGAGGGCAGCAGTGATCAGATAGTAGTCATCGGCAATTTTCTGGACTCCCTCATCACTGATGTAATAACCGACAAAGGTACGGCAAGACAGCGCACACATGAGCTCGCGGAACTCGGACATCCAGGGGGTCGGGGTAAAGTTGGTGGCGGCGGACTTCTTGAGGAAGTGCTGGTTGTAGGAGTTGAAGACCTCCTCGGCACGGGGGAGGTACATGGCCAGGGCCTGGCGAGTGAACAATCCGTTCAGACCCTTGCGGTAATCCACGTGGGCCTTGCCATCCAAGAAGACCCAGTTGGTCTTGCCGAGAAGCTTGTGTGCAGCATCCACGACACAGGGCTTGACATAGCCAGGCGAGTTGAAAATCTTCCGGGACATATCACGAGTCGACGCAATCACGACGAACCTTTTGTAAAATAGCGTTAGAGAACAGACCCTAAGAAATTGTGTACATCTGGGAATTTCTCACTTGTGGAAGACCGAAACACAGCTGAGGTCAGCACTGTCCCATTTGGCCTTGTATTCGGTGAATTTGGGGTTGACTGATTGAAGGAATGGGCCCATAAAGGGAATCTTGTACATAGGGCCAACAATGGCACCCTTAAGGTAGTGGTATTTGACTGTAAATAGGGGGGTTGAATTAGCTTCAAGACGCGATTTTAAGGTCACACATGTCGCATTGGCCACTCACACTGATCATAGATGACAGCAGCGACCAAGAAAGTCAGCAGGCCCTTCCAGACAGTGAAACCATCCAACATGGTAGCGACGAGACCGGACGGCGCAAAAAGTTGAGGCGAGACCGTCGCATCCGCCGATGGCGAGACGAAGCTCCCGGTGAGGTTGGCCATATTGACCATGTTGGGAGTCTAGGTCAAAGTTCCAAAATTCGCAGAATTGAAGAGAAAGTGAATAAGAGGAAAAAAAGCGAGTGGAGAGAGGGGAGAAAGAATTGACTGGGGCTCAGGGGGCGGGAACGCCAATTACACGGAGGCCCGGATGCCCAGCATTATCTCAATATCAATGCATAATATCTGCGTAATTCATATTTGATAGATTCTGTTAGGTTGATTATTTTCTTTTACTTTTATACGATGAACTTTTGGAATTACTGTTTTACCCTATTACTTACAAAAGGGGATTTTCAGTCATCTCTCCAAGCCGGACTTAATATTAGTTTTACTGTACATACTTCGAACGCACATATCAAAAATAACATTATAAAGCTTTCTAGAGTACTCCGTACGGAGTGCGGAATCCTAAAGAGGACAATTACTCAGCACGACGTGACCCGGCTAGGGAATTCCCGAGATATATTGATTGTCGCTGATTGGTCGTCATGTAAGGGTTGTACTTATGCTTACAACGTACATGTACTTTTTTCAAAAAATGGGTATTCGTAGCACATCTATGTAAGGGTTCAACGACCACCAAAACCAAACCATCCACGACGGCCTTTCGTCTCTTCTTCCACGGGAACTTGGGCTTGTGCTTGTGGCTGAGTCGGAGCCTCCTGTTGCTGACCTTCACGTGGGTAATCAATGTAGTTCCATGCCACATCAAGGAACAAGGGTTTCACAGGAATGGGCTGCATTTTAGGTGGGTACGGCACCAAATTATTCAGGTCCAGCCCAGATCCTGCGAATTGTTGTAGTCGTTCCACCATTGGCCGCTGGCTCGACTGTGACGCTTCTTCAGCAGTTACCTTCTCTAGAGTGACAAGTCCACGATACCGGGCAACCAAATCTCGCAAAGTTGACTGCAAGATACTTGATTGCACCTGGGAGACGTCCAGCTTTGGGACACCTTCAGCATCTGCTGCTGACTGAGGAGAGGTGGAGGCTGCGAGGTTCAGGGCTTGGGAGAATAGTGCGAGAGCCTCCTTTGACTTCGAAAGCACCCCATAGGATCTTCCTAAAGCAAGAGATCTAAAAAGTGTAAGAAAAAAAAGTGATTAGTCATGAGAATTAGTGAGGGTTGTGGTGAGAATCATACCTGAGAGCACGGAAGTAGTGCCGCTTGGCTTTTAGATCCTGCACAAACTCTGAGTCGGCTGCCACACCTGGAAGCTCGAGAATAAATTCCAAACTCTGAAGTGTCGAATCATACAGGACGACACGCTCACGGAGCTTGTTCAATTTCTTGCCATTTCCTGTGGTGTGCTTGGCAGTTCCCTTTCCACTTGTGGGTTCCTGTTCCTCAAATGACAAACCGTCCCTTTCTCCACACAACACCCGGTTACGGCCGACTCGCCATCCAACCAAAGTGTAATTAACTGCAGTTCGAGTGATCTGGAGTGCCTGCATTCTCTTATCACTGGGATCAACACCCTCACTAGCCAGGT
The DNA here is from genome assembly GCA_028828255.1 of Penicillium fimorum. Taxonomy (NCBI): domain Eukaryota; kingdom Fungi; phylum Ascomycota; class Eurotiomycetes; order Eurotiales; family Aspergillaceae; genus Penicillium; species Penicillium fimorum. Next base: position 4,119,787 of record JAPWDS010000003.1, on the reverse strand, counting down.
CATCAATGGCAGATTTAGTAGCATCGACAGCATCCTGACTGGCAATAATCACGTTATCATATGCAGCAGCTTTCTCCTTAGCAGCGGCAGACTTTCCTGCGCCTGTCAGCCAAGTAGTGAGGCGAGCCTCCGCGGCTGAAGCAGCAGCTAGCGATTGAGAGATTGAGGCGTCATCCAGTGGGACGGTTCGCGATCTCCAGGTAACAGACTGGGGCAGTTCCTGCACTTCTCCCTCTGCAGTTCGTCGAGTACCGGCTGCTTCTTCAGCAAGACAAGAGGGGTCGACCCTCTCAACCTCGGCGCGAATCTCGGAATCCAATGGGAAGAATTCAATGGCCAGTGATGAGGTGGGTTTGGAGCGGGGGAGCTTCATCTGATAAGCTGCGTATCGGAGACTTGGGTCAACAGTTCCCGAGAGCAGGTCTCGAAAGGCATCTTTCTTGACCCTTTGGCCCAAAGCCGTATAAATCACCCTAGCAAGGGAGTAATCTCGAAGACACTGTTCCCACCTCCGCTTTTCAAGCCACAGAGTGCCGGAGATCATTGCCAAATAAGCCCGAGTCTCCAGGATATCCACATCACTCGCCCCAGAGAGCGCTTGCTCGTGGAGCAGCGAAACTAGATGCTGCGCATATCCAGTGGCCTTGTTCAGTCGAGAAATAACGTGACGCCGAGCAGCACCAGAGATGGCCTTTGCAGAAGGATCTGCGGAATGTGTGGACTTCATGTGCATTGCTTGCGCCCAAGCTCGTTCGGAACTAAGAAGCAAAAGGTGTACATATCTGGCTTAGGTTAGAAACCAGTCAAAATAGTAATTAGGACTGGAAATGTGGGTAACATACGACACATTGCTTCCAACATTTTCAGCAGTCACAGCTGGCTTGGCAGTATACTTGCGGCCTTTGACAGTGGCCTGACCAAGCTTCTTGCGGAGTTTCTGCAGTTTTCTGGTAGTGTGCGCCCGGTAGGCATTGTAGTCTCCCACAAGGAGAGCCTCCTCTCTCTCTTTGAAGATAAATTCAGTTACCTCCATGATATTTTTCTTTCTTGTTCCTTTATTTGGGGTCCTTGTGATGAGAATGGGAGGGACACGGTTGAAGTGGTGGGTTCAGTAAAGGCGGTGAAACCCCGGCAATTTCATGCACCTCCGAATCTTTTACGTTGTTTTCTCCAAGCTCATGGGACCTTGGATTTACCATTGCCTTTTTGTTGAAATCAAGGTGCCTGGACTTGATTGGCAATTCAAATTGGGGACTTGTGTGTGAGCAATATTGTGTTCCACAAGCCGACGAGTCCAGTTTTCCTTCCCTCGGTACGAATGGCACCACCCAAGGACTGTCCTTAACTTGCTCAATTGCCTGTCATACTCAAAAGCAGTTTTCTGACACGAGCATCATCTAGACAGATCTTTTGCGCCGAATACAATCCATACCAAGAAATAATAACGGCATCTTGCGGCTTCAAATTACGATTTGGGGGTGATGCTCGAACGTGCAACAGGATCTCTCGAGAACGCGGGGCGACGTTTCCTTCGAGATTCCAATGGCATGATCAAAAATCCACGCTGTCTGTCTGGTCATTTCTGGAAGCACAATGGCGCTAGAGCAGATGCTCCTCAGTGGTTTATCGCGCTTTTACAAGCGTCGGGTCAACGATCGTCCCCCGTTCTTAGCACTCAACACGAAAGCAGCGAGTCAAGCGATGAGATAGGGCCATTGTTCGAATTCTTATACCCTCGGCAGGCTCAAGCTCTGGGAGCTTCACGTCTATCCCGCCCCCAAAACAGGACTGGGTTCCAGAGGAGATCACACTTGGGCTTTTCAAGATCTTATGTTTCCATTTCAAGTCTTCGCCAAGCAGCATCAACAGCTTCAGCCAGCCACGAAGGTGCATCCGAGCTGGTCCATAAGCCTCTAGATCCGGCATCTCCCGATAAGGACGGGGAAGCGAGCGCGTCCCTCCAGTCTTTCCTTCAGAAGGATGGCAACGAATTTGATAAAGCCTGGGTGCTGTACGTTGCAGCTGGATACCCGTCGAAATTTCAGCCTGCACTGTGTGCTTATATGAGTAAATCGTCCGAAAAAAAGGAACGAATACGAGCATGGGCACTCTTCAACGAAATTGCGCCTGAAGATCGCACCGAAATAGACTTCATGAACATTATAAGATCACAGCTTCTTTCGTTACCCGCTGAAAAGCCTCTTCTTTTGCACAAAATATGCATGCGAGCCATTACCATGCCATTTGCCCAAAATATCATCTCGCTAGGCTTGATGCACATGATGGAAAACAGACAGTGGGCCAAAATTGCCTTACTCTGGAGGGCCCTATTGAGGATCCCTGAAAACGAGCGACCGCCATTGGACTCTTTACTGGATCGAATTGATGAATTTCACTTTCCTGGGAATTCCCTTTCCAGGCATCTCCTTGCTTTTAAGATGGCCTTGTCGCACGATCCCAAAGAAACAAATGCTGCAAACATGAATGCAAAGATGGACTTTGCTCGCCATCTGGTTGAGCGTTTTCTCGAGTCTGATCATTTGGTCAAACTCACACCGATCCCAACCATGCTTCCACTGTTGCGCACATACCATTCTTTGGGTCTTTTGAAAAATCAACACTATCTCAATGTGGTGAGGGTGTTCCTATATTCAAAGCAACGGTCAGAATTCGTCAAGAGCATTCTTGTTTATCGCCAATTCCGTTTGGATTTTCCGGATGCAAAGGTAGACGCGAAGATGATTCGTGCTATCGCTCAACGCTTGTCAGAATTCGGGATGACCGACAGCATGCCATACTTCTTGGATGAAGAAGCGCGCTTTGATGAAGATAAAAGACCATGCATCACCTCATACAATGACGCAATGGGAGCTTTTTCCAGGATTGGGGATGTACAAACTGTCCAACGCCTGTTTGATAGGTTCCTCGCAGATCATGGCCACCCGAAGAGTGCAAGATCGGTGACTCCCCTTCTTGCCGTTCACGCGCGGCTAGGTGATGTGGACGAGACACGGCGGCAATTTGATCGAATTCCTACGGAGTTCGGTATCCCGCTGAACACAATTTGCTGGAATATACTGCTCCTGGCATATGCTACAGCCAGGGATTTATCAGGTGCCATGTCAACCTTCTCCGAAATGCGAGAAACCCGTGTGCCTCCCGACTCGTTCACATTTGGCACACTGATGGGGATTTTTGCCAAGCGAGGTGACGTCGAAGCTATCCGTCAATTGCTCAAAGAGGCGCAGACGAGTGGAGTACAAATCACAAGGCCAATGCTCGATGCGGCCGTTGAGGCGTATTGCAAGAACGGGCAATTGGGTTATGCAGAAGAGCTTGTCGAAAGCAGCTGGAATTTAGCGGTGGGAGGGTCTCCCTTACGAATGTGGAATTTTCTTCTAATGCGGTATGCATTCAGGGTATCCAAATATTCCTTCCGACGCGTCCTTGACCGCATGGGACAGCTAGGATTCAAACCAGATGACATGACTTATGCGGCTGTTATGCTTGCTTATGTGTATGCCATGCAAGTTGATCGCGCCCGGGCTACTCTGAAAAAGATGCACAATGCTGGTTTTGAACCCACTGAGTACCATTATTCCATTCTCTTGCTTGGATATGTGAAGCATCGGAACCGCGATATGGTGCACATCATCTCCCGCGAGATGCATGCACGCTTTGGCCGAGTCGGAATGGAGGGGAGCCTGTTAAATCTGAGAATGCAGATTCTGAGAGACGTGGAGAACGCAAAAGATCTTCAAACTCCCATTGAAGATATCGTCTTGGAGAACGCAGAAAAGACGCTTTCTGAATCAATCGCAAATTTCAGAGCCAATCCATCACCAGTCAACACTCGATTATCCAACACTCTATTATCTACTCCATCAAAAGGATTTGCTGTTGAGTCTTTCACTGCCACGCACTATCAACGGTTGGTCGAGGCATACGGCTTCCAAGGTGCTGCCGAAAAGGCACTCCAGACTTTCGCTCATTACATGCAAGTCAGACGAACTGCGGGATCATCGGACGGCGATGAATTAGACTCCTTGCCGATTGACTTCATCAAAGCCATCATGAATGCCTATCTAGAAACCCACAAGTACGAGAAAGTGGAAGAGTGCTGGAACAGCATTATGGCAGGTATAAGCAAGTACACCGGTACATCTGATCTTGAAACTTTCTTTTCTGAACGGTCGCCGATGTCCACCGTGCCTGCACCAGCCGAGTCCCCTCTCCCATCGATGCTTTCAATATCCACCACTCAAGCAGAGAAGCCGAAAATAATTCATGCCCAACGCTTCATCCTGGACTATCCACTTTCGCTTTACATGCAGTCTTTGGCTCGCCGAGGCATGTTCGAGAGAATACATCAAGTTGTGGCCGAAGTTCAGGCAGCAGGCTTTGCCTTGACTGGTATCAACTGGTCAACTTACGTTAAGATGCTTGCGACATCTGATAATTATCCCGACAATGTGGAGGCATTTCGACTGTTCGAAGAAAAGTTCATTGCACATTTCCCTGGTTGGTCCTGGTTTCTCAAGGGATACGGCGTGAGACCAATCAATGCCCCCGTGACACTCCTCCATCTCGAAGGTCGCTCGGGTATCACCAAACCCCGCAGGATGATGGGAAAATTAGCCCGAAAACATTGGCGCAAAATCCAACGCGATTACATGCACCCCGATTACCCCACCATGGTGCAACTGGCCAGTGCATTGCAACGGCTCCGGCAAACAAGTATCATCGAGGGCAATGAGGACTTAGCGAATCTCTACGAGATTGCGCCAAAGACGGTTGATGCCCTTGCCGCGATGCCATACGTGGCTGACAGATATCAGGGTACAATCCTTCGCGGCAAAGAGGCAAAAAGTGATATCTCCCCGCGTCCGGCCCATCTGTTCTCCACGCACTCTGGTGCTCTTGGCCCCTTCCTTGGCTCCCACAGAGCAAAAGAACGCAGCTTTGATGACGCGAGTCAAGAGCCTCTCGAGTTGGAAGAACAATACCCCGAGCCTTTCCGCAACGAGTCGATTCTTACTGGCTTGGTCTCCAGTGAACAACTAGGAGACTTGGGTTCTTTGGCTGAAATCCTTCCTCGCGCAGACCGAATTGACCTGGAAACCGCGTTTTACGACCAGTATAATATGACAACAGAGTGGAAGGAAAAAACCGAGCGCTACAAAGAGTTTATCGCTGATGAGCTCAAAGGGGGGAATATTGCGCGTGCCGACGCCTACAAACGACGTTTGCGCAAGTTACAAGATACTGATATCAAGAGGCCAACTCCTGAGCGGCAACTGTTCGACAAGGATAATCGGAAATACAAATTCAATATTCCAATCCGGTCTCTCTTCAAGCCCATTTCTGGGCTCCAGGTGAAAACTGGTCGGACAGAAAAAGAACGAAACAATGTGCGAAAGAGATTCGGGGGACCCTGGACGCACAAGGAAGAACCGAGCAACGACTCTTGAGCAGCATGCTCCATGTACAGTGATTGTGTAATTTTAGCTTGTACTTATATATCCTGTTTTTTTATTTGATTATGTACAATACATCAGTTTTTCCAGCTTACATTGAACGCGACCTCAGTTATATATACATGAACAAGCCCATCAGTATGGTTCAGGTTTCTTTCTTCTTTATATCTTAAGAGAGATATTGTAATGTTCATTTCAAATGTAGCATCGAAAATAGAGACATGAATTTATCTTTTGAATCTACATGTAGTTAGTTTAGTATCCATGAATTAACTAACTATTGTATTGTGATGTACGTTGGACCGGTGCAGGCAAATCACAGAAGGATGTACAGGGTCGAACATCTGTCACCATATGCTAAGTTGAATGTTCAGGTACATCTACGTACATATGCCCAGGAAGATCGATAGACAGGTCCAAGTACTATGTTAGCCTATCGTATTATGGATTATTAAGGCACCTACGAAATATTTACTGAGTGGATAGATATAAAGATGTGAAAAATTTTCATTTATTGAAAGATAAAAAATGGACAGCCCACACACAGCGCCCCATACCATCAACCAGAATGGAAGAGGACCTTTCAGACCTCCTCGACACCCACCAGGACCGGCCGACCGAAGTCAGACACCGAGACCAGGTCAAGATCATCACCACTCCCTAGACCGAAACACAGATACTGCGGACAGCACGCGTGACAGTCGAGGCGGGAGTAAAAAGGTTTCACTTTAGGGCATCGAGGACATGTAGTCATCAGCAAGGGTGGAGATTCTGTGGCTCTTTTAAAGAGTTTAGAAAGGGGACGTCTACTCTAAAGTGATTCTTTGAACTGTTGGAGAAGAAAAGTCAGTGGAAAGGTTCAGAATGACCAAGTCCAGTGTGGAAACCGAGAAGGCTTCCAACTGTTGGGGGGAGGAGAACGCACGTAGAGTCGCTTGAAGAAGAAAAAAAAGGATCGGGGGGATGGCTGCTTATATAGCCCAGGAAAAAATTATTCGCTGACTCATCACGGCACGTGGTATCCGTGGGACGCGCCTTCCTCGCGTGAACTCCCGAAGTTGCACGCGTTCCACTTTAGCAAATCGGGAAATTCCAATCAGACCTCGACACCCTCCTTCCCACCACACTATATTGCATCACACATCATGGACGGTTTACAACTACGCGATGAGGCCGCGCAGGATCGCGTGCGTGCCGCAACTGAATTTCTTGATCCAAGTAAGTTCATTAGGTTATGTGGTGTGGTTCTTTGAGCTAATGAAGTTATTTTTTCAGATGATGCACGGGCACGCAGGTTCGTCAACATTGAAGATCACTATGCTATAATATACATCTAATGGACTGGAACAGTTATCGAGCAGATATTGTGGTTATGCTGAACAAGGGTGCGCGACGGTTAGCGGTGCGTGGATCGAAATTCCCTGCCAGGAGGTGGTGCTGATAATTTTGGACAGGTCAGCATCGATGAAATCAGAGCACATAACCGGGAGCTTGCCGATGGGTAAATTACATCTCTATTCCAAGTGGCAATGGGTGCATTGACTAATGTCTGTAGCTTGCTCTCTTCGCCGTTCGATTATTCACAAGCCTTTGACGCAGCCTTAAAGGCGGTCGTCAAAACCCTACCCGGTCGACCACTTAAAGAAACTTCGGATGAAGCGGTGTGTATTTGTTCTTTGGTGATTCTTAGCAGACATTGCATGTCTAACGATATCAACAGAACTACTACTGCGCTTATGTTGGCGCATTCGGAGAATTCTCTTGCAACCCCCGCACATTGGGCTCGCAACAACTGAACCACATGGTCTCGCTCGAGGGTATTGTCACAAAATGCTCTCTGGTACGCCCCAAGATCGTCCAGAGTGTTCATTATGTCGAGAGGAAGGATCGTTTTGTTGCCAGAAAGTATCGTGATCAAACTATGGGTGCCAGCGGTGCAACCAGCTTGAACGTTTACCCTCAAGAGGACGATGAAAAGAACCCGGTGAGTCTAGACCGGACAATCTTACTCGAGTATTTGAGACTAATTATTTCTAGCTTATCACTGAGTATGGTTACTCAACATATCTCGACCACCAGTCGATTTCTATCCAAGAAATGCCCGAACGTGCCCCGGCAGGACAATTGCCCCGAAGTGTCGATGTCATTTTGGACGACGATCTTGTCGACACCGCCAAGCCTGGTGACAGAATCCAGCTGGTGGGTATCTACCGTACCCTCGGTAACGGAGGCAGTGGCTCATCGACGTTCCGCACCGTCGTTATGGCAAACAACATTATTCAGTTGTCTTCGAAGAGCGGTGGAGGTATTGCGGAGGCCGTGCTTACGGATACTGATATTCGAAACATCAATCAGATTGCTAAGAAGAGAAATGTGTTTGACTTGTTGTCCAAGTCTTTAGCTCCCAGTATCCATGGACATGACTACATCAAGAAAGCCATCCTCCTGATGCTTCTTGGTGGAATGGAGAAGAACTTGGATAACGGAACCCATCTTCGTGGTGATATCAACATCCTTATGGTTGGTGATCCCTCGACTGCGAAGTCCCAGCTTCTTCGTTTCGTGTTGAATACTGCCCCACTCGCAATCGCTACTACCGGTCGAGGTTCGTCAGGTGTCGGTTTGACTGCTGCTGTTACATCCGACAAAGAAACCGGCGAACGTCGACTAGAGGCTGGTGCTATGGTCCTCGGTGACCGTGGTGTGGTGTGTATTGATGAGTTCGACAAGATGAGTGATGTTGATCGTGTTGCCATTCACGAAGTTATGGAACAGCAGACTGTTACAATCGCAAAAGCTGGTATCCACACAAGCTTGAACGCTCGCTGCAGCGTCCTTGCAGCAGCCAACCCCATTTATGGCCAATATGATCCCCACAAGGACCCGCACAAAAACATTGCCCTCCCCGACTCCTTGCTTTCTCGTTTCGATTTGCTATTTGTCGTGACCGATGATATTGAGGACGCCCATGACCGAATAATCTCAGAGCACGTTCTACGCATGCACCGTTACCGCCAACCTGGCACCGAGGAGGGTGCACCCGTTCGGGAACAGCTCAATCAAACATTGGGCGTGGGAAGCGAAGACCGTCAAGATGCCAACGCACCAAGTGAGGTTTTCGAGAAGTTCAATGTCATGCTCCACGGTGGCATGGTTGACGCAGCCAATGCTGGCCGCCGCCGTGGCAAGCATGTGGAAATCATTAGTATTCCCTTCATCAAGAAGTATATCCAATACGCTAAGAGGCGAATCACGCCAGTCTTGACCAAGGGTGCTGCCGATCACGTTATCGCCACATACTCTGCTCTGCGAAACGATGAAATCACCGGCAACAAGCGTCGCACATCGCCCATCACCCCTCGTACTCTCGAGACGCTGATTCGTTTGTCCACCGCACACGCCAAGGCTCGTCTGTCTAACCGAGTAGATGAGAAGGATGCTAAACATGCCGAGGCCATCCTGCGCTTCGCCATGTTCAAGGAAGTGGTCGAGGACGAGCGCCGGAAGAGACGCAAGGTGACCACCTTCGACGATTCCTCCGATGACGACAGCGATGCTGAACTCGACGACAACTCCGATGATGACACCACCGCCTGCAGTACATCAACCGCCACACCGGGTAGACGTACTGGCACAGCACGCACCCGCGGTGCGGGTACCACAACACAGTCTAGTGTTCCAGTTCCAGACGAGGACGAAGACCCAGACAGCCTATACACAGCCAGCCCCCGTGCTCAACGCTTGCGTTCGAGCCAGACAGGCCGCACCCAAACCCAAACCGACTCTCAGATGTCAATGGCATCTTCGCAGCCAGCCTCGCAGCTCATCGAGTCTCAGACAGACTCGCAGTCCACTTCCCAAGACGTCCCCATCACCCCTGCCCGCATGACAGTCTTCCGACAGACCCTGGGCCCGCTCATGGGCAAGACCGTGTTCAACAACAGTGATACAAGCAAGATTGATGACTTGGTCAATGCTGTTAATACTGCTATCCGGGAATCGCCCAAACTTGGCGCTTCACACGTCTTCTCCCGCCCGGAGGCTATCCAGGCCTTGCGCGTCATGAATGATGATAATATCCTGATGTACCTCGAGGATGAAGAAGATGTGTACCGGGTCTAATCTATCTGGGTTATGTGGCACTATCCATACTTTTCTCCTCCATGTGGAAAATACCTAGAGGGGAGAATGCAGGACTTGCGTGTTTCCAGTTTTACGAGCATGCTTTCTTGTCATTGCATTGGGATTGATATCATCGCATGTTTTTTTTTTGTGCTTGGCGTATGGGGTGGGTTTGTGAGGAAATATTAGTGAACTCAATACGAGAAATATGAATGAATACTCGATCCTTGACTTAATGAAAACCTGAACGACAGTTTTATGCTTAGCTCACTTGTAATTATAATGCCACGCCATGTGATCCAATGAGCAGACGTTCGTTTATTTGATATTGTAAAGATACAGTAAATTGCGGATTCTCCAAAGGAATCAAATGCAACAAAACCGCATACATGGGCGAGGCACTCGAGCTTATCTATAGAACCAACGACATCGCGCTCTAAGGGATATGCATACACAGCTAATGCAAGCTTCCAACAGCGTTCTGAGCAACAAGTGTCTGGCAAACATGAGAGACAGAAAGGAAAAACAGGGTATAGAGACATGAACAGCATAAGCATGAACGACATTTCGTGCTAAGGTGCAGTGCAGTATTACAATTCCGGAACAGAATTCGGTATAGCCTCCTCTTTATCTTTCCCAACCATACCCATAGGCATCACAGAGTCATCAGATGAGAACGACGGGGTCCGTACACCCTCTCTGATTTGCGCCTGCGTAAGAGGCGATATACCCCGCCTCAGCGTCGAGCCCTTCCGTTTCCGCTGTTGCGGACTCGCGTCCTGTCCAGAGGCGGTGCTTCCGCGGCGGGGCCGGCTGGAAGTGGAAGAGCGGGACGGGGGACGATCTTCGAGGCCGATGTCGACTGGGGTGGTGCTGCGGGATGAGGTGCGGGAATGGGACTCGGAGCGGGTATTTCGGCGGGAGGAGGGGCCGCGCTCATGGTTGATTTTCGTGATGGAGGGGTGGTGGCTGTGGCTTATGCGGTGTTTCAATTCCGGCTCGAGTGAGCGATGCAGGGTTCCTGCGACGAGGCGGCGGCGTTGCGAGGCGCGCCAGCCGAGCCCCAGTCGGCCGAGCCAGCTTCCTTCTGTTTGGGCGAGGTGGTGTTCGCGCTCGCGCAGTTTGAGGCGTAGCTGGGCGCGGCGCTCGTTTTCCTTTTCCCAGAAATCTGTACGGTAATCGTCCCAGTTCTCACGGAATTCGGGGGAGAAGGACTTGGGCAGCAGGAGGAGACGGATGTAGTCGCCTCCTGGGCTGAGGTCTTCTTCTACCAAGCCGGACTCGTTGTCACCGCCGTTGTAGTACTGTTGATAGTGCTGCCGACTACCACCAGCGCGTTTATCTGAGGGGCTCTGCTCCACGAAATGGTAGTCTCCATTAGGGGAGGGAAGAAATGGGAGGGAGAAGGGGAAGAGGAATGAGACATAAGACAGTAGCTCCTGCCAGAAGGGACCGCGGATGACAATGATCTTAGTGTTCATAACGCGTAGGCCACGATTGGAGACAGCGAGCCAGCGCCGAGGCCATCTGATTCCTCGTTCCCATTGCCCTGTACCCCAGACGAGGAGCGCTGTAACCACCCCGCCGAGCAGCGCTACTTTCTCCGCCATCTCCACTACCCAATAGACAGAGCCGCCGACACCACGACCATCTTCACGCGGACGAAGGAAAAGGGCATATGAAAAATGAGCAAGCCAAGCGGCTAGTAGAAGTAGGAAGAATGTGTTCTGGCGGCGACGCTCGCGTAGGGCCAGATACTGGGCTCGCAGCGAGGTTTCGAGTATTAGGAGGTTCAGGTAGATCTGGGGCGGGGATGAGGGCAGGTTTGCCAGTGGGTCTGGGGTCGATGGACGTTGTGGAGAGGAATCTGAAGGATGAGCTTGAGAGGAGTTCAATGGCTCTGGTGTTGAGGCGCGAGCATCCGGTGTTGGGGCACCCTTGACCACCTGGTCTAAAGGTGAGGCCATAGTAGAAGAGATTCCCAAGATAACAATAAATATGAAAACTCAGCTAAAGTCAAATCAAAACTGGCCGATCCGGCCTAGAGCGAGTCATCGCATGTGAAGGAGGAGAGAGGAAGGCGGGAAGTTGAAAGGAAGCGAAGTTGGATCGGCATTAGCCCACTTGACTTGACATCTTTTTTTCTCTACAATTCCCTTTTTGACGGTCCATTGCCCTTAGGGGATTTCAATATTTCTTCTTTCCATTCTCTTCTATCGGATATTACCTCTTCTGTCCGGATTTGCGCATATGCCAGCCTACCGGGGTTAAGCGGAGTGGCCGTTTTGTCTCCGGTTTCCCTTCTTATACGCTTATGAGCGCCACATTCAACTTTTGCCAGCAACAATTTATCTTCCAACTTGTATGCGAACCGCAGCCATACCTTTACGACTTGCCTCTCCCTTTTTAGTCCCTAAATACCTGGCATCTCGCTCAACTATCTTCGCCACCCTCCCTCGGGAGCACCGACAACGACTGTCCTCGATGGCGTCAGAATCACTCAACTCGTCCCAGGAGGATATGCATGGGCGTCGCCACAGCTCAGCTAGAAACAATACTGAGAGGATCACGGCAACTCCATATGCGGCTCAGGCTGCTGCTGGCGCAGCAGCGGCGCGCGCATTTTTCCCGTTGGGATACCGAGAAGGCTTCAACCAATGGGTAAGCTACAGTCGATGAGCCCCAATTGCCGCATGTCCGCTGATAATTTGCTTTATATAGTGGGCTCGTATACCTGCAGCTGCTGCCGAACATAAAGTCCTCTCTTACCTGCCTTACTTGCATCACCAGCCCCCCACCCACCTCCAGACTGGAAATACGGCAGAGCTCCCCGATGGGACTACCCAAACGAGTCTCGAGAGTGCAGACCCTAATCAGCTGGGTGAAGTCACCACCAGCTCCCTCGATGACCCCTATGGCCCCCGCCGATGGCGTTCCAGCATGGTAGAACTGAGCGGACAAGACCGCGCGCTCAATGAGTTCTCGGTGGAGAGGGTCGGGGAGGAAGCAAGCCAACATTTGGTCATGCTTCACGGCTACGGCGCTGGACTTGGCTTCTTCTATAAAAACTTCGAACCACTGAGTCGGTTGAAGGGCTGGCAACTCCATGCCTTGGACATGCTGGGCATGGGCCGCAGTACTCGTCCTTCATTCAAAATCAAGGCAAAGGAAAGAGAAGAAGCCATCAGGGAGGCTGAGGCTTGGTTTGTAGATGCCTTGGAGGAATGGCGCATTAAACGGAAGATTGATCGCTTCACCTTGCTTGGGCACAGTCTCGGCGGGTACATGGCGGTTGCGTATGCGCTCAAATACCCCGGTCATCTGAACAAGCTTATCCTAGCGTCTCCAGTTGGCATCCCAGAGGACCCATATGCTGTCACCGCAGATGTGGCTGAGCCTCCAGCATCAACACTGGCCAACGAGCTTACCCAAGACCAGCAAGATATCACTTCATCTGCTACCATTCCGGAGACAGTACCAAGGACAACCGACGGTAGCTTTATCACTGGGAGACAGCCACCCCAGCCTGGTGCAACCGCCCCACCTCCACGACGGAATCTCCCCAAGTGGTTATCGTATCTGTGGGACGCCAATATCTCCCCCTTCAGTCTGGTGCGGTGGGCTGGTCCTTTAGGCCCACGTCTCGTGTCCGGATGGACTTCTCGTCGATTCTCCCACCTACCAGCCGAGGAAGCTAAGGCACTCCACGACTATTCATACTCGATCTTCAGTCTTCGCGGTAGCGGCGAGTACGCGCTAGCATACATTCTTGCCCCTGGTGCTTTCGCTCGCAGTCCTCTGATCCACCGTGTCCATGGCCTCGGAAGACAGATGCTACAAAACACAAATGCCCTCCCTCATCCAGTTGCCGCCGCCACCTCTCCATCAGCAAGCTCCGAGAATACACCTGCCTCCACAGCCGCTCCCTCATCTGAATCTTCGGCACCCGCTCGGCGCGAGAAGGGTCTTCCCGTGGTATTCATGTATGGCGACCACGACTGGATGGATGTTTCAGGTGGCCATGCTGCAGTTGCTAGACTGGAAGAAGAAAAGCGCAAGGTTCTAGAAAATGCCACCCCAGAGGAGCAGCGTACCGACGAAGGTTCTTCTAAAGTGGTCGTTGTGAAGAAAGCTGGCCACCATTTGTATCTCGATGGATGGGAGGAGTTCAACAATATTGTGCTCAACGAGATGGAAGAGGTCAGCCAGAGGGAGAGAAGTCGTCAGTCATGATGTGGATAATGGCAATGTCTTCTTTCCCTTTGTCGTGAATAATGTTCTATCAAATTTAGAGCTGGAGTGTGATATTAGCCGCTCGTCCCTCGTCCTTCGTTTATTGTGGCTTTTTCTCTTTTTTGCCCCCCATGTCTGTGTCTCTCCATCTTTTCCGTGACTACAATTATGTACGGTACATATTGACTAGATAAAACTTGGACAAAATCAATGGCACTTGCCATGAATACCCCAGTTGGAGAAACAGCTTTAATGACACTTCTTTTTTATCATTTATGCTCCTTGCGCCTCCCAGCCCCAAAAGAAAAGAAGAAAGAGAACATCCTTTCTTCAACCAGCTCGATCTCCGGCAGCCAGCCCCCTCGAATTCGGTCCAGAGATACTTTGTCTCCGATGCCTAGGGCTAGTGGGATAATGCGCCATCAAGCGCGCTAGCCCCACCGGTGAAGCATCACGCTCTTCAGTCGACAGACCAACCCCGGGGGGGTTATAACTACTAGCACTAGGGCTAACTCTTCCAGAGAGAATTTGGCTACCAGAGGACCCAGGCCGTCTCAAAGAAAAGTATCCTCCTCCACCTCCGTTAGCACCCCCACCACTACCATTGCTCCCGAAGCCGGAGAGATAGGAGCTTGTGAATGGTGCACTGCTAGTATGGAAAGTGCACGGGAGAGCTCGTGACTGGAAGGTCGAGTTCAAATCCAGTCGCCCATATGGCTGCGGCGTCATGAACGGGGCCGTGAGTTGTGGCGTTGATGACAACGTGGATTGGCCGTACTCCCTCGAATGAACAGTGGCATTATCAGGCCTGGTTGACAGCGCCAGGGAGAGCCCTGTACCCGTGCGTCGGTCAGAGGTTGCTAGCGAGGAAGTCGTGAGCGAGCGGTGGTGGTGCCTTGACCCGTCTTTTTGCTTCTCGGGATAGATGCCCTGTGGGCCTTCCGCTTGCTGCGTGGGGCCGTTTATGGTGCTCCCGGCGTGAGTGTCTATGCATAGCGTGACTAGATGTGAGGGGAGCTCGAGACGGTTGTTTAGAGAAAGCCAGGCTCGCTCATCTGCGTCGATGTCCGCGTCTGGGTCGACGTCGCCGATGCTATGTGTCGAAGAGGACGTGGTCGAGCTTGTGGCTTTATCGTATGGAGTATGTGAGTTGCGTGTTTTGGATGCCCCATACGAGCGCCATCCACCCACTCCTTCGAAGTCTCGTCTTTCGTCGCCGCTTATTGGCAGGCCATAGACGGAGATAGGTAGGTTGTGGGCCTCGATCATGCTCCGTGCATAAGAGTTCCTTTTGCGGCTTGCTGGGTCATCCAGACTGGTACCCACGGCCCAGGAAGTGAGAAAGTCATTTGTCTTTGGCGGATGTGTCGGAGTTTGGCTGGAGTTTCTCCTTGATCTACCAGCAGCTGGAGTCGTAGGTTCTGAGGCCGCGAATGTCAATAATGACGAGGTAGGTGAGGTTGGCACAGAGAAGAAATGCATGATCAATCCGTAGACCACCTCAACATAGACTACTATCAGTCTGACTACCAGTGCGAAAATCGCAGCTGAGATTGTAACCCATGCCGAGAGAATAAGTGGGATAGAGATGAGGGCCAGAACAGGCAGCGCGAGCAACGTTGATAGAGAGGACCACATTGAAGATTCAATCTACATCCCCAAGACAGGAGGAAAAGACCAGAAATCCATGATCATAAGACTTTCGGCGTCTTAAAATGCAAGTTGCAGCATGCAGAACAACAAATTGCGGAGAAGCATGTGATAGATGCCCCAGGCAGCACAAACGCCAATTACATCATTTGGGGAACTTCCTGTATATCAAAAACCGTGAATCAAGCTAGCCCTGTTCTATTCTGATTTTTATTAAATATCTCCCAAACATGCTAGAGGACGAGCCCTTCCCTTGGGATATTGGCGTCTACGATGCCCACTGCCACCCCACCGACACCTTGGCCTCAGTGGCCGACATCCCACAGATGAAAGCGAGAACATTGACAATCATGGCCACTCGCGGGGAAGACCAAGATCTAGTACAACAAACAGCTGCATCACTCTCAGCCAAAACAAGCCAATCAGCAACAGACCGCGTAATCCCCTGCTTCGGCTGGCACCCGTGGTTCTCCCACCAGATCCTAGACAATACCACGCAACCAACAACAGCGCAAAATCCAGCCGAGCACAAGTCTGCCCACTACACCGCTGTCCTAACGCCATCTCCAGCCGATGAACAGCCATTTATTGATTTACTTCCTGTTCCCAAGCCCCTCTCAGAACTAATATCTGAAACTCGGAACCGACTCCAACAGTTCCCGAATGCGCTAGTCGGCGAAGTCGGCTTGGACAGGTCATTCCGACTCCCGAGCCCATGGACTGGAACCGACATCGACAACAGAGATGAACAGCTTACCCCCGGCTCACGTGAGGGTCGGAGTCTCTCAAAGTACCGCGTCAAACCGGAACATCAACGCACCGTGCTAAAAGCGCAGCTACAGCTAGCGGGAGAAATGAACCGTGCTGCCTCGCTACATAGCGTGCAAGCACACGGCGGGGTCTTCGAGGTGCTTAAGGAGCTCTGGGCAGGACATGAACGGGTGGTGCTATCGCGACGGAAGAGGGATAAGCAGCGGGATGCAGAAGGCGCGGTATCTGCCGATGAAGACGATGATCAAGATGAGACACCGGACGGATCTCAGTCCACCAAAATATCCGACCTCAGTAGGAAATCGTATCGGCCGTTTCCACCTCGCATCTGCATGCACTCTTATACCGGTTCGGTTGAGCCCATTCGCCAGTTCTTGCACCGGTCGAATCCTTCGGATGTTTATTTCTCCTTCTCGAAAGCTATCAATTTCTCCGGTGCGGCCGAAAAGAAGGTTGGCGATGTTATCAAGGTTTTGCCTGAGGACCGCATCCTTATTGAAAGTGATCTTCATGTTGCAGGTTTGCAGATGGATGAGATGCTGGAAGATGTAGCCCGACAGGTTTGTCGGCTACGTGGATGGGAATTGCGACACGGTGTCCAGGTGCTTGCGGATAATTGGCGGCGGTTCGTGTTTGGCTAGGTCTTGTGTTTCGTTTCTCTATTCCTGCATGGGTGGTGAGCCTTAGTTCGATTTCTGATTTCTTGCAGTATTCTTTTAAGCCGTCCAATTAGCGAAGACGCATATGCGGCGCGATTCGGAAAACTCTTGTACGTATTATATCCATGGATGTTGCCTAGCTTATTGATGCGAGATACAAAAAGACCTCAATTGATTTTATCTGATATCACTATTTGCAATTATATGACATTGTATATCTCTATCATTGTATGTGATCGTTTGTGACATGGTATCGTAGGCTAGGCCTGTAGGTGTCTGCGATCTGACATGGTCTCTAAAATGTATCGTGTATCTGCGTGCCCTGGCATGGCTCGTCTCGTCGTCAAAGTAGAAAAGGTATGTGGAGAGCAGGCGGTGGAAAAGATGACAGCTCTATACAGTCATCAACCAGAGGTAGCGAGTCAAAGCTAGCTATGTATCCATCCTCCATCGTGGATGAGATCTGCCATTGGGGCATCCTGCCAGTAGATCTGCCGCCATTCATCTTCAAGCTCAAGCAGACCTTCGCCTCCCACGGGAGGAGGTAGCTCTATATCACCGAAGGAGAAGAGCTGTCTCCAGTCCGGATAATCGCGGGCTGGCTCGATGGAATCCACTTGCATGCTGCTTGAGAAAGGATCATTCCTTTCCAGAGGGCCAACATTAAGCCGGAGAGGGGCAATCCAATTGTTGAATTGGGAACCATTGGGTTGTGGTGAGAGGGTTGTTTGGAGAGGGGTGGATTCGGGTGTGGGTACACCGAACGAGAGTGGTCTGGGGGTATGCATGGTAATTGATGGAACAGGAGAGGCAATGGGCATCTTGTGCGCATGATGAGCGTCGCCGAACTGTTTCGGTCGTTCTGTGGTTGCCAATCGAAGATCCTCTTGCAAACGTTTGGAGTCCTCGAAGAGTCGCAAGATTGTGCCAGCATGAACCCAGTATTGAGCTAACTCGCGCAGCGAGTAAGATGCAGAATCAAAGCGGCGTAAGGCATTGATGGCAAGAACTGGATTGGAGAAGCGGAGCTCCACTCGGACTTGGATCATGGCCGTGAAGAGGGTGTGGACGCCAGTGTACCACAGGAACTTCAAGCGCTCATGCATCCTGAGCTCCTCAAATATTGAGGCTATAACCCCGGCAGCTGCACTGCAAATTTCTGCGTCGTGGGGGCCATAATCATCGGAGTAAGCCGAGGCTCTGGGATGAGGCCGATGCAGCAGAATAAGGAAGTTGTTGTAGGTCAAATGGAGCATGGCGGACCAAGGGTCCATATCAGATGCGCGGAGCCGAAGATTATCAGGAAGTTTCAGAGACCAGGTTGCCAGTGATCCGTCGGCTTCTTGAAGAACGGCCTTTCGCCGTTCTTCACTCGCCTGGAGTCCGAATCGATCGCGAATGAGATACGAGATCATCGTACAAAGTTCGGTGAAATGCATCACGTATTCTGCCTGCACAAGAGGACCACAATTCTCAAAATCGGCGGGCGTCAAAGGAGACACATCGGAATCGTCCAGATTGCTGGATTGAAAATTAGTATTCGCTGCAAGTTGGCCGTTTGGAATGACTTACATCGCTTGAGGTCGGCCATATGAAAGGGAAATCAACACATCAAATTGTACCAGAATGAACCAAACTCTCCGCCACATCCGCCGATCGCGAGTCACGAAGCTACTGGATATGGGATTACGGTGCATTCCAAGCCCCGTGGCGATACGTGCAGCAGCCCCAACCCAAAAGTGAGCATCTGCAGCAACATCATCATCTGCGCTATCCGAGTGCCACGTCAAAAGAAGGGCCGCTTGAACAAGAATGTCGCGATTTCGCTCGATGCGATTGTCAAACAGATACTTGGTGCGGCGGAAGAAAATTTCTTTGAGAGCGTCTCGCTCTGCTTTTGCACGAGAAACATGTGTCCCAACCAGCAAAATTGCCTGAAGAAGTAAAACTGGTGGAGGATCTGCAGGATCCCGATTCCGGTATTGGGTCATGAATAAATCTTCGTCGACGATAGGGTACCCCGGATTGACATATGTGAAATAAGCCTGGACCAATTCATCTGCGAGAGCCGGTTCTGGAAGTGTTAAAGCATCCATAAGGAGTTGATCATGACCCGTCTTCATTTGACGCCGTGGGATTTCATTGCTCGCAAAATGGTATACATCGTCATCTTGTTCTCGTTGTTGTCGAATCAAAAATGACATGTTCGAAAGTTCGTGTCCAACATAGAAGGCACGCACGCCTCTTTGAATCTCCCTTCTGCCGGATTCCTCTTCATCTATCAATTTAACGAGATGTTGCTCCATCTCCGAGTGTGCCTCGTGGGCATGCGCCAAATCGGGGCCGTGGCGGCCAAATGTCTCCGATCCCGTACCTTGCTGGAATCCATGTTGCGGAAGGGCCCCAGATATTGGTGTAGAATGGCCGCTTTGGAATGCAGTTGGAAAACTTGGTGGTAGCGGTGTCCCCGCTGCAAGAGCAGGGTTTGAGGTGGGATCGGATGTGGGTAGAGGCCGAGATCGGATCGGAACGGGATCTAGGATTGAGCGTACTGCAAGACGCTTTTTCTTTTCGTGTATGCGACAGTCGGTCTTTCCGGAGGCACGACAGTTAGTGCAGGGGGTCCCGACGGTACGGGCATCGCAGCGAACCTTGCGCCGGTGACAGTGGACACAAGCTGCGGAGCCTAAAAGTTTTTTTGAGTCACCAGTCAGCGAGTCTGATCGCGCAAAAAGAACCGATAATCGGAAAAAGAGAAAGGACACCACAAATCAAGATGCACAACGATCCAGACAGGGGGGACAAGCGCTTACCTTGTTTGCGCTTGCTCACCCCATCGACCACCGGGAGCGGCGAGGGGGCGTTATCGTTGACGGAGGACATGGCAGGAGTACCATTGACATCATTCGTCCAAATCGGCCACGATTCTGCATTATTCGAGTCGCTAACACCAGTCACTTCACGGCATGGCGAACTCCGAAACGATTGCCGAGGATAAATCGACAAACAAAATAAAGAAACAAAAAATTCGGGAAGTTGAGGGAACTGCGGGATCGGGCTGGAGACTCACGTGGATGCGGAGAAGACGATTATGTAAAAACATCCAAAATCGTATCACGAGGTCATATATCCCTCGCGAGTTGCATAGGATTTGATGTATCGTCTCGGTCAAGGATGTCTTCATCTTCTCTTACATCAAGAGCGGTCTAATTCCTCTTTGGTAAGATAGTGTTAACAATTCCCTATTTTAATTTCAGGGTTCAAAATGTTGATATCTAGGTCATATTCCTAACCATTTAGATATGTAGCATTCATATTTCTTAATATTCATACACTACGTCAGTATGGCCGAGTGGTTAAGGCGCAGCACTCGAATATTAACATCCGATATGCTGTTCATTCGTGAGCCTAGGTTCGAGTCCTAGTGCTGACGTGTAAATTTTTTGCTTCTTTTCTTTTAAAGTATTTGCGAAGAAGCATACATATTAACGAACGGCAAGCAAGGCCAGATGCTTGATTAGATGCCTGGTTTTAGACCGCTATTGACATCACTCTTCACATACTGTGCTGTGTGTGTACTACAGTAAAAACTGATGTAACGAATTACCTAGTGCTTATGATTCAAAGACCGGTGCTTCAATTAATCCACCATAGTAATACTAAATATCCCTCCTTACTACGAAATTTGTTATTTCACTCTTCCCCCTATACAACAATAAAATTCGTTATATCGCTGGAGGCTTGGTTGACATTCTTGACCAATTGAAATGTCTGGCCGATCGATCTCCACTTCTTAAGCTCGGTCCACCTTCTAGTGTGTCGCGCGCCGAGAATAGCGGTAACTCCAGCCCTCCTCTCGAGGTGAGTCAGTCAATTATAAAGCTTTAGTAGGAATACAAGAAGTTTATATTGGTATATGAGCTATAAATATAGAGTTATGACGACTTGAAGCTTCTTTGATGTGTAAATCTATAGGTAAACCAAATATATACATATATATCTACTATCTAGTATACGGGACCTAGGCTTTACAAAAACTTTTAATGGATATTTGCACAAGTCTCAATTGATTCGTTATAGCTTGGTTTTACTCTATCTTAATTTCTGGCAATCTAAGGGTGGCATACCAGCATCAAACCTATAAAAAGAATCAGGCATCTGGCCAGTGGCCGCTACGACACGTTCCAAGCACTATTATATAGTTGAATCTTGGCAAGAAGCTGTACGCTATTCGTCAGTATGGCCGAGTGGTTAAGGCGCAGCACTCGAATATAAACATCCGATATGCTGTTCATTCGTGAACCTAGGTTCGAGTCCTAGTGCTGACGTGTCATTTTTTTATACTACCTTTATTTTTCAAGCATTATTTATTACTATGTACATGGTATATTTTGCTAACCGCAAGGGTATATATAGGACGTCGCCCCTTCGGTAACAGAGTTGTCCTTTTAAAAGCTCAAGTTCCTATGTATTACTTATAGCACCTATACCAACACCAAAAAAGATTGAAGATTGACAGCCACGCTCCCGACGAAATAACATAAGGAAAAAGGAGAATTCCATTCCGCCCGAATGTTACGCGATAGCCACTCCGCCACGCTGCGAAGGTAGACAAGGTATAATTTTCCTATAGAGGTACATGTACCTATTATACACCTACTCCGCATATGTGCCCTAATTTGAACGGAAGATCTGCGAGGCTCGTATGTTGTACGGTAGTATATCGGCTTCACTGCCTGGTAGCTTCATGAATTTTACCATTGACTGCTGAGATGAAATTTCAGGAATTTAAGGAGCCAATGCCGAGCTAGACCTTCACATCCGATAGTATTATCTAAGGAGTGTTTAACTAACTAGATGGTCTTTCTTTTTACGCCGCACGGACTTTATGCCAACTCAGCTCTTGGCTAAGATTTGATTTGACATTCAAGGTCTCAATAATTTGGAAATTATTCGATCAGTACCCTTGTTTTCTCTAATTGCGAACGGGGCATTTATTTGACTTGATAAGGTTCCCTCGACTGAAGATTTTGGTATATACGGAGTAGTATTAACCAAAAAGGTCCAGACCTCAGCTAAGCGTCTCGACATAGTGATGGGTATAGGCTATTTCCAAAAATGAGCACCCAAGGCTGAATGCCCTGTCGGGTTTACCGAGCTTCTCACTCTTGGCCAATTACTTCTGGACAACACCTCAGTGATCTGCATAAATGAATACGAGAAGAGATCCACGGGTACCTACACGAACTTTCGAACATGTCATTCTTGATTCGCAAAGGATTATAGCTTTATTGAACTGCTCTATTTTAAACTTGCGGATATCCCCTTGCATCATCCACCACCTGCAGCTGAAGTAGGTATATTGTAGTACTTGAAAAGATCCCACACCTCCGTATAGGTCCCTAACATTCGAATGTATTCATTGTAACTTCGGTTCTGACCATTATTTTTATGTGCGTGCAGTGTCAAGGATCCCTAACTTGATAGACATGAGGCCATCTATTTTTTTTTGTTTCATCGGACTAGGTGCTGCTTTAAATTTTGTTCCACCTCGCCCGACGAAAAAGTTTGAGCTCAACTTAACTTGGGGTACTAAGGCACCCGACGGAGTTGAGCGCCAACAAGCCTTGATTAATGGCCAATTCCCTGGGCCCCCTCTTATATTTGATGAGGGTGACAATGTGGAGGTGACGGTGAACAATTTCCTGCCATTTAACACCACGATGCATTGGCATGGTATTGAGTGAGTCTCCCGGGCAAATAACTTGACTCACTACTAAGACAAAGAATAGGCAACAAGGAACATCATGGTCAGATGGTGTGCCAGGAGTCTCGCAGAGGCTTATTGCCCCTGGCGGAAGATTTGTTTCCAAATTCACTGCTACACAATACGGAACATACTGGTAAGTGGACCCTCCTAGTAATGAGTTCTAGTTTGTTTACATTTTGAAGGTATCATTCGCATTGCGCGGGGCAAATAATGGATGGCCTGTATGGGTCGATTTATATCAGGTTTGCTCATACCCATCCGCATCGAAATCTTACCCATTTGCGCAGAGAACTGAGTACTTATGACCCAGACCGCGAGAAATTGCCACAAACCTGGTTAGTATGATATCAGATGACACACAGGCACATTTTCAAATTAACAATGCCATCCGCGACCCCAAATTGCTGATGATTTCCGATTGGTTTCACAATACATCAGAAGAGCTCCGGGATATTGCAGTTTCTGCAAACCTTGATACACTGTAGGTTTTACAGAAGCATTGTGAGAAAATGGGCTCATAAGGATTCTAGATGTGCGGATTCTATCTTGATCAATGGAAAAGGCAGGGTGCGCTGCGTCGACTCTGCCTATTTGACCTCGTTGACTGCTGCCCCATTGGCCCCCCTGCTCCAGGGCATGAACTACACAGCGAAAGGGTATGTGATAACCCTAAAAATGCTGATCAGAAAGTTGACGTTGAGTTCAACACAAGATGTCTTCCAGTTGGAAATACGTATGCCCAAACAACATTTTCTCAGCATAACTACACCGCAATCCCACCATCCATGTTTGATCAATGCATTGCCACAGAGACTGTGGAGGAAGTGATCAAAGTTGATGCCCGGAAAGGCTGGGTAAGCCTCAATCTCATCGGCTCGGCATCGATCTCCGTCCCAACAGGTATGCTTATTGTTGTACTTTGCTAGATTACAAGTGTAGAAAGCTAAGCCTGTCCGCTAATAAACACAGTCTCTATCAACAATCATTCCCTCTGGGTATACGAAGTCGATGGTCGATACATTGTACCTACCAAGGTTGATGTATGATACTATACCCGCCTCACGAGATACACTGCACTGACGAATAATCATTTACTAGGCACTGACACTCAGTAATGGTGGTCGTTACTCCGTTCTAGTTAAGTTGAATAACACCCCAGGTAACTACCTCATAACGGCAGCCAATGCAGGACTCAACCAAAAGGTTGCCGGATACGGCACTTTCTCCTATGTCAACGGTGACCCCTCTGTCGTGGGAAAACCATCAATCAACTATGGCGGAAACAGCATGAGTACAGATGTTATTGTCTTTGACGAAAATAAGATTAAGCCACTTATCCCGAGTCGACCTAGCAAAGAAGCGGATCAAACATACCTGCTTACCATTGGCCGTATTGAAAAAGCCTGGAAATGGTCCCTCAACGGAGATCATTCCTACGGCCTGTCTCTGGAGTCCGAGAAGCCGATGCTATGGGACCCTCAATCATATGCAGACAGTGACCTGGTTATCACTACGAAAAACGACACTTGGGTGGATATCATTTTCGCGGTATTTGGGAACGCATCGACTCTCCAACCTGGTCATCCTATTCACAAGCACTCAAACTTGGTTTATATTCTCGTGAGTTACTTTAAACACGCCTTTCAAGTATAAATTTTATTGTACAGACTCTG
This sequence comes from Penicillium fimorum, assembly GCA_028828255.1. Taxonomy (NCBI): domain Eukaryota; kingdom Fungi; phylum Ascomycota; class Eurotiomycetes; order Eurotiales; family Aspergillaceae; genus Penicillium; species Penicillium fimorum. Next base: position 4,095,432 of record JAPWDS010000003.1, on the reverse strand, counting down.
ATTTGCGTGCTTAGGGTGCCGGCATGGGCGAGTTCAAGTGGACTTCTGTGGCAGAAGCTCAACAGGAAATCCCAGAAATGTTTAACCTGGTTGACCCTCCAATGAGAGGTATGACACACAGAGCTTTCCTTGTAATTGTTCGAGTGCTGAACCTACGGATGGGATAGATACCTTTACAGCACTTCCTGCCTTGTTAAGTCCAAGCTGGTTGGCAGTTCGCTATCATGGTAAGTCTTTTACTCAGTCTCTCTTCTTTTCACTCTTCTCCTTTCCCTTTTTTTTTCTTCGGAAAACCAAGAAGCTAAGATGTATTTGATAGTGAAAAATCCCGGAGTAAGATACCAATCCATGTATAAAACCTTAACAGTTTTCACTAACTAGCCAGGCCTTCTTCCTCCACTGCCACATCGATCCGCACCTCACTGGAGGGATGGCGTAAGTCACTGGTACCTTTATATTATTTACAACATATATTAACCAACCTTACAGACTTGCAATTTTAGACGGCATAGATGTGTGGCCTAGCATTCCTGCACAGTATGGCCCAAAAGGTCATTGGGGGAAAGCCATCTGACCAAATGACAACAGTATTGATGAATATGTACTTCTGAGCTCGGTCGTATATGCTCACTTCATATGAGAGTCTCAGATTGAGGGCCGTTTGATCTCAAGCTACCGGACGATGACCTTTTAATTTTCATATTCCTCCATGACAATGCTTTTACAAATGTATGTATAGCATGACTAGTTTTGAATAGCCTTGTTAAGTCTAGCTTGTCCCTCCAAGCCTGCCTTCATAATCATGCCGAAGATCTCAAGGTCCTTCCTAGCATCCTCTGAGGTGGTTTTAGCAGGCTTACCCTCAACAACAAATGCATAAAGCTCCTTCATTTCCAAAGTATAAGCATCCTCGTAAGTCTTCCGAACCACAGACTCCCGGAAGGAGCCATCTTCCAACTTCTCACGAACGTGCATAGTGGTAGGCAAGCCTTTAACGTAAGGTGAGTCAAAACAGATCTTGACGGTCTTATTCCCACCAAAGACCTCAATCGACGCGTCGAAACGGGGGACATCATCAATCCCAGACTCATAGGAGACAGCAAAAGAAGGATATTGGAAGAGGGCACTGGAAAAAAAGAAATCAGCATATAGACAAGAACCACAGATATGAAATTCACAACTTGCCTCCAGAACGGCGGTCCATTCGCAGAGCATAAAGAAGCACCAAGCACAGCCGTCGGCATACCAAGAGCCTCTCTCATCGCACTAAGATCATGCGACCCGAGACTTCCCAAATTCCGCCACTGAGCAGCAGTATCAGACGTAACCGGAATCCCCAATTCCCTCGTCAAAGCCTGTTCAAGGAACTCATTCGTCTTGCTGGACAATTCCTTCGAATCTTCCGCTCTATAATCAGAGAAAACCTTCGGAAACGTGCCGGACTGACCAACAAAGTTCGAGTTGGGGCCAACGATATCTCGCACGCGTGCATAGCACACTTGATCAAAGCTTCCTATTTCCTTGACGGCGTCGATGAACCCACTTGCATACCGTCGCATATATCCCACCATCACCTTTCCAGATGTTTTCTTCTCGAGCTCGATGAGCTGGTCCGCGTCTTTCAATGAGAGAGCCATGGGTTTCTCGATGAAGACGACTTTGTCATGTTTCAGGCCCAGTAGCGCATGTGGAACGTGGAAGGCATCGCTGTTGGCTATCATAACGATGTCCACGTCTGGAGAGGCGCAGAGGTCCTCTGCCTTGCGGGTTATCTTGGGGATGCCCCCAATGACCTTTTTGGAACAGTGCTCGAGTGCATCATCGGAGACATCACAAAGGTAGGTGACTTGGAAGTAGTCTGAGAGGAACCCGAGAGTTGGAATATGGGCAACTTGGGTGATTTCGCCACATCTGGGTGGAACATTAGTATCATTGTACAGGAATCTTTGTCAATGGGCTTCTTACCCAATTATTCCCACGCGAAGGATCCTGTTGCCGCTCATCTTGAATGTGTGAGGTGATTCTCAGCTTCCCCAATGACGTAATAGTTCGAGATTCTTGAGGTTCGAAGGTTGAAAGTTGATTCTAACAATATCTCACGATACAAGATAATTTGTGCAGGTAGACAATATGTATGTCGGGTCGTTCAATAGGCTGAGTTGTGTATATGCTGGGTAAATTGAATTGAAGGAGCGCGCTCTGATGCCCCGCGAGGTGGAACATCTATGGAACCCCGCTGAACTTCGGTCTCAGGCGCCGTTGCATTTGCACCTTGGCTGAATACGAGAACAGCATTAAGATCTTAGAAAATAAGGCACGTAGGGGAGAATAATTGCATTTACTCCAACATTGGAATGTACAGATTGTAGACTCAGCCTTAGTCCTGCACCTCACACTGTCGTAGATACAGATGTCCTTATTCCTATAATTCGCCGCAAAACTCCAAAACCAAAAGTAAAAAGCCCGATGAAAAATCCTAATCTGTCGAAATCAAACGAAAAAGCCATGCCGTTATAACCCTCTACTCCCGCGAACACATCGACCAGCCGAGAGAGACCGTTCCAGATGAACACCAAAGAAGCAGAAGATGCCTTTATATACGCTTTGATTGGATCTGCCATGTCAGTGGTATCGAGGACATGCGTCCTGTATCGAAATCGGGTATCCCTCCGCCAACTCCTTCACCTCGTACCTTAGTATGACTCGCCGCCCGCACCGTTGTGAGGCTGACCGACCATGGAGGGATAGCCGTAGGCGGAGGCGTCTTGCTCGGATGGGTCAAGGTTGGGGTTCATCATGGGATTTGCGCCTTCGGAATCGGGAAATCCTGTGGGACGAGCAGGGCCAGGTCCACCGGGGCCACCGACAGGTCCTCCGGCTCCATAGCCAGCGCTTGGGGGTCTCTGGTTTTCGCCACGGGCAGATTGGGTCTGGGGTTGAGTTAGTATTTTGGAGCTAAGAACTGCTCGAGGCTCGGTCCGGGAATCCTGGGAAGGAATCCTAGGCTGTATTCTGGGATTCGGGTGACTCTACCTCGCGATACTTGGATAGGTAGATCTTGAGGGCTTCGGCATAGTTCTCAAAACCAAGCGATGTCATGGCGAATAGAATATCTTCGCCGTTGACTGTCTTGCGCTTCTCTTGCTGGCATTTCTCCGAGGCTGTGTATATGGCGGATTAGTATATCTCGTACTTTGGAGTAAGAAACAGACTCACCTTCACTTGTAATGAATGAGATGAACTCGCTCACACATTCCTGCATGCATTCCTTTGCTTCTTTCGCAATCTTTGCATTTTCAGGCAGGGCCAATTTCATAATACGAGCCACTAAATAAGATGTTAACAAGAGACATTGCGTGGTCTCAAAATGAGGGGTAATAAGAAGGAGGTGGATATATGAGCTTTGCGACCGATCAAAGCATCAGCAAAAGACATCTTGCATAGAAGATGACAAGAAAGGAACTTTGTATAATTTAGACCAATGCGGGGGAAACACAAGGGCAAGGTACGCGCAAATCGGAACAAAAGACCAAATGCATGCGACATACCATTTGCAATCGGAAGCCACCGATCTTGCTCCTTCACCTCGAACTCGCCCTGGTGTCCCTGCACGTCGTGATGGTCCTTGTCCATGTGCTCTTGTTCTTCTCCCGATTGCGCTTCGGGATCAAGTTCGGGGTCCTTCGAAGGAGAGTTCGACATGGTTATGAGTGGTTTGGAATACGCGGTGGATCCTCGGCTTGGGCGTCAATGCTTGTGTTTCGCGTGTTCTGCTGTCAGACCACGTCAGATCATGCGCGATCGTCTCCGTTTCAGGCGCAGTATCGCGTTATCGCGCCAAAAGTAGACAGTGTTATATTGGCTGGGTACGAACTTTGACCTTATTGGATTCAGCCCAGGGGAGTTGGTGATGCAGGATACTAGCTCTGTTACATGCGACGCACCAATTAGCCTCGTGTCTTGGAAATGGTATGAGGACTCTAACGATAGGGGTTCGAATTTAGTATTGAACGCGATCACGTACCCGTATTACCAAATATGCGCAAAAAGGTCAGGGCTGAATTTAGACTGAAGCTGAGAATGCGCAGTGATCGTGCCCGGACCTCGGGAAAGGTGGGTCTGATTGGGGAGAGCCCAACTTTCCAAATCGGTCTAGAGGAGATGGGAGTTTTTGAAGTATTCTGATTCGTCTCTGATTCGTCACTAAAGTTAAGGTGGAAAGAGGATCTGGGGAGGTCAATTGGCGAACCAGAAGTCCTGGCAGATATCAACTCTCACTTTGGTCTCCGTCACCAACGGCACTTGTTAAAGGTCAACTTTTGGAGAGCAGTAAACTATCAATTTTTTGAAATTTTTTTTTGGAATGATCAGCTGGAGGTAGACAAAGAGGGAGCAATTGCCGAAAAGGCTACCTTTACCTTCCCCATCAGGATAGCCCTGGAGGCCTTGGAGGATGTGATTCAGTATCTACATAGGTAGCTTTCAACATATAGGCGTTCCCTTTATTGGGTTTTCTACCTTTTACTTTCTTATTTATTAGATACTTTTTCAAGACATTTTAATCAAATCAAATTACTATTCAAAAGCATTACCCATCAATGTAATGACGTGCTAGTTGGTGCGACTGTAACCCTAGATCTATAGAAGCTGAGATCAAAACATATTCAGCCCCGGAGATTCTCATTTCCTCTTTTGGTATTGAATTTCCATTGTGAATCCATCTTAAAAAGTTAGGTTCTTCAGGGCCCAACGTAGTATAATGCCTTGGTCATTTGGTGCCAAGTCAGGCATCGTGCCTTGCATCCTCAGTCTGCGTAAATACCTACCTCGATGTACATAGACATGTCTAGTTTTGTACAAGTCCTAAGGCAGCCATATGGAGGGCTTAAATTAGGCATCAACTGCGGCTTTTCTTCAACTTAGCTTAGGCTGATATATGTAATCTCAAGACCTTGCCATCTCATGACATTACTGAGGTCCGAGACCCCCAGCTGAAACATCCACGGTTTAGAACTTATGGGTATATATATATATATATATATATATTCTACTATGATAAGGAGCTCATCTTGCAAGTTTGACACCAAAGCACAAATCAACGCTGCATTATGTCTAGTCTTTTGCCGTTCCCAGTAACGCCGGTGCGCTTGCACTCAGATAGCACCACCCGGGAACACGTAAATTGAAAGTATACAGAGAAAAGGAATGCCACTAAGGCTGCACAACCTGGATGTTGTTCTTCTTCTGCAAGGGGAGATTAAGGTCAGCACTGGCCGTATCAAGTTCACAAAATATGGTTTCAGGCTGAGGGACAACCATGAAACAGAAGAGGCGCTTACCTTCCAGGTATCCAATTCACCCTGCTTTGCCTTATACTGTTTGAGCATGTCCTCCAATACTTGCTTCAACCCATCCGAGTTGGTCTTGAGTGTAGGAAGAACATCTTTGACAGTGCGCTCAACTAAAACGCCATTCACCATGCGGAAGCATTTGCGGTCTGCGGCAAGAGGGTCGAGGGTTTCAATCACAAGTCTAATAAAAGATAGATGTTAGCATTATCCATATTCGGTTAAGACACCGCTGGCTGTGGTCGTGGTGTAGCCCCCGATTCAACCACAGCAAGATCCCGTATGCTGCGACGGCGTAATGCTGTAATGACTCACTTGTGTTCTTCTGCCTCCTGCTCAATATCACCAATCTTTTGTGCTAATTGCTGGAGGGTGTTCTTGAAGTTGGTGTATTGGTACTGAAGCTCTGGATTGGGGGGTTTGCATCAGCTCTGGTGAATTCCTGGGGGTTGTAGGGACAATAGGATAAGCATACCCTGCTGCTTCTTGGGATCGATCTGTTTCTGGCTAGACATGATGGCTGTTTGACACGGTGTGGTCGGGACGAGGAAGCTCGAGAAATTGAGATGACGATGAGGGGCGATTGCTTTTTGGTGTTGGCGGAGGCCACTACTATAGAACTTTTGATGCACCTTACACACCATATACATGTTAATTTAGCTCTAAATCCCACTTATGTCTACATGTATTCTCAAATGAACTTCAGAATATTCGAATTAATTATTGATTAAGCTCCATACTACCAATTATATGCTCTTCATAAAGTAAATTATAAACCACGTGACTGCTATCGCAGTTTGCAATGTTTGATTGCGATAGTGAGAGGTGATCAACTTGACTCCACCACTCTACTTTGCAATATAAAGACAAGATCACTCTGGATTGGCAAGACTCCTAAGAAGCTAGTTTCTTGAGAAATAGAGACTAATTCCTGCTGATATTGTCTTTTTGGCAGACTACTTGGGTAGAAACTGACAGTCAGAGCGGTGGCCTTCTTCTGGCAATAAAGGGCGGTAGGGTCGCGCTAGTTAGTAGATAGGAAAGAGGTTCGCACACTTTCTTCTTGATAAACTCAACCTCACGCAGACCAGACCGGGCCGTACATTTCGAATAACCCAAGTCAGAACCCTGGCTTGCAAGCCCGGCAGAACGACATGTCTCGCAACGATATGGGCCCTCCGGCCAAAAAGCACAAGGGCTTTGGACATCTCCCTCCAGGCCTACGCGACGCAAAACGGAGAGACATTGACAACTGGGAGACCAATCGAATGCTCACTTCTGGTGTAGCACAGCGACGAGATCACGAGGGTGACTTCATGCCCGAAGATGAAGAGGCGACTCGAGTGCATTTGCTCGTCCACGACCTCCGGCCGCCTTTCCTCGATGGCCGCACGATCTTTACGAAGCAGCTGGACCCAATCTCCGCTGTTCGGGATCCGCAGAGTGACATGGCGGTATTCAGTCGAAAAGGAAGCAGGGTCGTTAATGAGCGCCGACAGCAGCGTGAACGACAGAAGCAAGCACAGGAGGCGACAAATATGGCCGGCACAGCTCTCGGGAACTTCATGGGCGTCAAAGACGACGATGGAGACAGCGCAGTCGCTATGCCTGTCGAGGAAGCCTACAAAGGAGGAAACAAATTCGCCAAACATATGAAGAAAGGCGGTGGCGGCTCCAGCTCTTTCAGCAGCAATAAGACCATGCGTGAACAGAGAGAATATCTACCCGCCTTTGCGGTGCGTGAAGATCTAATGAGAGTCATCCGTGATAACCAAGTTGTGGTTGTCGTCGGAGAGACTGGATCTGGCAAGACCACCCAGTTAACTCAATTCTTACACGAAGAAGGCTACTCTAAGTTCGGTATGATCGGATGCACGCAGCCTCGTCGTGTGGCTGCCATGAGTGTTGCGAAGCGTGTCAGTGAGGAGATGGATGTCGAACTCGGTGCACTCGTCGGATATGCTATCCGTTTCGAAGATTGTACGAGTGATGAGACGGTGATAAAATGTGAGTTTCTACTTTTTCTGATTTGGTTTGATCATATAGCTAATCTATATGCTAGACATGACGGATGGTGTATTACTGCGAGAATGTCTCACTCAAAATGATCTCGACAAATACTCGTGCATCATTATGGATGAGGCACACGAACGATCTCTAAACACTGACGTCTTGATGGGCCTTCTCATAAAAGTGCTGGCCCGGCGCAGGGATCTGAAACTGATTGTGACCTCAGCAACAATGAATTCCGACCGATTTGCGCGCTTCTTCGGCGGTGCTGCAGAATTCATCATCCCTGGCAGAACATTCCCTGTTGATATTCACTACTCACGCACACCTTGTGAGGATTACGTTGATAGCGCGGTCAAGCAGATTTTGGCTATTCATGTATCCCAGGGCGCAGGTGATATTCTTGTCTTTATGACTGGACAAGAAGATATTGAGGCAACCTGCGAGCTAGTAGAAGAACGGCTGAAGCAGCTGAATGATCCGCCGAAACTCAGCGTCTTACCCATCTACAGTTCATTGCCGGCCGAGCAACAGGCAAAAATTTTCGAAAAGGCCGCTCCGGGTGTGCGCAAAGTAATCGTGGCTACGAACATTGCTGAGACAAGTCTGACGGTTGACGGTATCATGTTTGTTGTGGATGCAGGTTACTCAAAGCTGAAGGTGTACCAACCGCGCGTGGGTATGGATTCTCTCCAGGTAACCCCAATTTCTCAAGCCAATGCAAACCAGCGATCTGGGCGTGCTGGACGGACTGGGCCGGGCAAGGCCTATCGTCTATACACGGAGACAGCCTACAAGAATGAACTTTACATTCAAACGATCCCTGAGATTCAGCGAACCAGTCTTTCCAACACCATCCTTTTACTGAAATCCCTTAACGTGAAGGACCTTTTGGACTTTGACTTCATGGATCCTCCCCCACAAGAGACAATCACTACCTCTCTTTTCGAGCTCTGGTCTCTGGGTGCTCTAGACAACCTGGGCGGTCTTACATCTCTAGGACGCCGCATGACACCATTCCCTATGGATCCCCCTCTTGCCAAGCTCATAATAATGGCCTCCGACGAATATGAGTGTAGCGAGGAGATGACAACTATCGTTGCAATGCTTTCGGTTGCAAATGTATTTTATCGTCCCAAAGAGCGACAAGAGGAAGCCGATTCAGCTCGCGAGAAATTTGTCGTTCCAGAATCCGACCACTTGACCCTTCTCAATGTTTATATTCAATGGAAAACCAACGGGTTCTCCGATGCCTGGTGCAACAAGCACTTTTTGAACGCAAGAACCCTCCGCCGTGCTCAGGAAGTCCGCGACCAACTTCTCGACATCATGAATAAACAAAAGATGCCCGTCATCAGTTGTGGCACAGACTGGGACACCATCCGCAAGTGCATTTGTTCGGGCTACTACCACCAAGCCGCACGACAAAAGGGCATGGGCGAGTACATCAACCTGCGCACCAGCGTGACCATGGCGCTCCATCCCACAAGTGCCCTTTTTGGTCTCGGTTATGTCCCCGAGTTCGTCGTCTACCACGAGTTGATGCTGACTTCCAAGGAATACATGTCCGTTGTGACAGCTGTTGACCCTCACGTAAGTTGTCATTTCCCTATTTCCTCCTGTATGCCATCTAGTACTCAAATAACTTATTTCTCTTAGTGGCTCGCCGAACTCGGTGGTGTATACTACTCCGTCAAAGAGAAAGGCTACTCGCAGCGCGACCGCCGCGTGACCGAAATTGAGTTCAATAAGCGCATGGAAATCGAAGAACAGATGGCAGCTGATCGTGAACGCGATGCTGCTGAGAAATTGCGCGAGCAGGAACGGAACAACCCCATCCGTCGCAGAATGGAAATTGAGGCTGGTGGAAAGTCCGCTGTGCGTAAGCCTATTGTCAAGCCAGGGCGCAAAGTCGGCGGTTTGACTGCTTCATCATCTTCTTCCTCGCGGCCTGGAGCCAGCGGCGGAGGTGGACGTGGTGCTGGAAGCAGTGTGGTTAAAAGGCCTACGGTGCCTCGGAGAGGACGTGCATTCTAGTCTTGCAGTGAAACATAACTGCATTGGGGGGACTTGAGTGCCCTGCTTGTATAACATCATTTCGTCTTTTAAATCCATTTATATAGATGGATCTTGCTCAATCGATACCCGCCATTGCGTTCTCGTCCATCTCATCTCCGAGTATGGTCTGCTCTACACCGAGGTTATCTCCAAACTAGGGTGATATGAATCGCATATTCTTGTCCAACAAGTGAATCTTGTGTAAGTAGATAGGTCAAATATGAACAACGTTTTTCACCTCGATCAAATACGAAGCATAGAGGAGATTGGCTAAAAAAAATAGTTCCAACGCGGAAGGATATCTAAGAGGCAGCATTCCCCACTCCATCTGAAGATCGAAACGAACCAACCCCAGACAGAAAACAGAATGAGCCAGCATGTTATTTGAACAAAGCCTTCGAGGGCCGAGCACAGCTCAGTTGATAAAGTTGACGCAGAAAAAGTGTAGGATCAAGCTTCCGAAGATGTAATCGGCAAAGGCCCTAGAATTAGAGATTAGCACATGTACTCGTAGCCCTGCGAAAACAATCGTGACGTAGAATATCACCACAAAAAGACAAGAAAGGAAAAATAAACTCACCTCTCATGTGAAACACCCGTCCCCTGCTCTTCACTCTCATCTGCAAAGCGCGCATTCTTCCCCTTAGAGCTCGGCTTCGATGCAGAACCAGTACCGCTATCGCTAGTTTGCATGCGCAGACTCGCTGTAAGAACAAATTGACCAACAGCGGCACTGAAGCCACTGAGGAAAGCATTGAAGGGCTATATGGGAGGGAGATTGTTAGTCATTGGTCTATAGAGTTCCAATTGCAAGTCACACACGCCGTATAGACAAGACAAGACCAGAGACAAAGAGGGAGGAATAAAAGCAAAAGAATCTAAACAGTATTTGCAGCTAGAGCTTCAACTTACATAGTTTCCAGCTAGAACACAGTACACGAACTGCAATCCACCGACAAGAACCAAGAACGCCATAAAGGCATCTAGGAGGAGTGTCCGCTGCGGCGTTGTGGATGCATACTGCTGCCAGACATGGCCGGCGATTTCAGCGGCCGAGGCATTGGACTTGAGGGTATCTGGGCCTGAGGAGAGCTTCGGTGTTGTGATCGCGGGTGTGGGCGTGGAGGGTGCCGCGGAGGTAGTTGAGGCCGCGTGGCGCTTGGGAGCCATGATTTTGGGGTTTGGGGGATCGGTGATGTTTGGGTTTTGTATAATTGATAGTAAATAAATTTCACAGAGCACTGATGGAGATCCCACTGGAAAATTGGTGTAAGGACGGTGGATTGTCGAACAATGGCGGAGTGAGGGTGGTGGTGATGCCAGCTTGGAGCTTGGTATCACTGTGGTCACGTGGTGGAGTAGATCCAGGTTTGGAAGTATACAATTAAATGATAACGAATATTCTATTTATTTAAATGTTTAATGGCAGAATCATTAACTGATAGATTGAGATGGTGTTTTTAAATCCCATATTGTTTTTGATGTTGTGTATATAGCATTGCTACGACACAACGTCACCGACATAATGCATAAGAGAGAAGAGAGGTATAATAACAGTGAGGGGAGGGGGATATCATCCAGTAACCAACGCCATAAATCATCACATCATTAATAGTCAAAGCCTCAGGTGAGAAAGAAACCCCCATTATAAAGAGACTAAGCAAACCATTCGGTAAAATTAGTTGCGATAATTGGTTGAGAATTGTCATTTTCAATATCCATCTGGAAATCACGCATGACTTGATCCCATTCCTCCCAACCGAGCTGACCGGCATCGGGAAAAGATGTCTGACTCAAGAATGGATTGCTTATGGCTGTGGTGTAGGGCAGGCTTGCAGACAAGGTGGGTGCCGAGATATTATTCTGGGCCGGTGGAGTATCGAACATACCGTTGGGTGTAGCTAGGATGTTTGTGTCAGGGAACATGTTTTGGACAGCACCCAAGGGTCCATTGCTGAGGTCAATATTGTAGTCTGAATCATATATAGTCGGTGCTGCTGGGCCTGGTGGATCTGGCGAGGGCGAATTCAGCATCCCCACTGGCATATGAATCCGGGGAAGGGGGTGAATATCGCGGGTGTTTTGAATGGGCTCTGCTGTGGTGGGCACGGGTCCAAAAGTGGACAGCAATTCTTGCCTCTGCTTGGACCGGGTGGCAGCAGCTCTTTTCATCAACGCGGCGAGCGGCCGCCACAGCATGCCCTTCTTATGTGTGGCCTGCGCGGCCCATTCCGCGTAGATCACACTGACGGCGCTCCAAGCTCGATCTGTGATAGGGCAAATTGGTCGGACGCATATCTCAGATAGAACGAATGCGATTCCGTGCCATTGCATATTGGTCCGGAACAGCCAGCCCCATTTGGAGGTCTTGGGGTCAGTTTCAAGCAAGTGGCCAAACTCGAGGACCTCGATTGCGGTCAGAAACAAGCTCTCTCGAGTTGCTTGTGACACATTACTTCCACAGTTTTTTTGGGTCATTGGGTGATGGAGGATCAACCATAATTTGGCAAGAATCAGACGCCCAACTGTGGCGGTGCACCACTGTGAGGGGATATTCATATCACAGTGTCTGATATACCGTTGCTCACATCGATCACTGATAATCTGGATCATCTGCCCGGCACGATCTATGGGCGGTAGACTGCTAGGTAAGCGAACCCGGGCCCCAGGACACACGTAATTTGCTCTTCGCAAAGCGCTCGTGATCTCACAGCGAATGAGGCAGAATGTAAGATCCGTGTAGCCTTCTCGCTCTTTCGGGGGTGTCTCCATCTCCGGCGACAGGTCATCGTCATTGATATTTAATGGCAGCCGAGTATCATACATGCTCTCGTGAATAAGCGGGTCAGTCCCATGGTCTTCAGATGAGCGTACATCCAACAGCGAGATATGCCACCATAATCGGCGCCGCATCTCTGTTTCGAACGGTTTCAGGGCGAAATTTGTGCCATCCCGGTGTAAGCCTAAGCCCTGAGAAAGGCGTAATACGATCGAGGTCATAGACCACACAAACTTGCTATCATCTTCTCGTCGCACGCAGACCAAGAATAAGACAGCGGCTTGCAGAAGGACCAAGCTTTGTGTATTCAAGAAACCAGCTTTGGCCAACGCTTGCTCTGTAGCGAACCTGTACCGCTTGACGGCAGTAGATCGCTCTTCGCCGAATTGGGACAAGCACTCATCCGGATTCATGCTGACAATGCTGCAAAGATACATGGCAAATACCAGTGCCTCTGAATTTTTGTCCAGAGCATCTGGGTTCCGTGCTGCCCCAGCAAACAGATTTTTGGCAGTCGGCCTGTGTACAATGGTGATCAAAGGAGCCACATTTTCCCGATACTTTTCCCAAAGTATCGAGACCTTGAACATGGGAGGATGAAACTCTCGAAGAGACTGAGAAAGTGAGTAGAATCCAAAAAGGAAACTGTCATGTGAGCCCGAGTGAGAGGACTCCGGTGAAGGTGCATCATCTTCCTCTGACGATGAATGATCAAGGAGATCTTGCAGTTCCTCAATCTAAAACATGTTAGTACAAAGGAGGCTCATGGCAAAAGAAAATGAGGGATATCTACCTCGTCCCCAAGACTAGCCCAGAGTCGATTGCTGACATATCGACTCCGGCCTTCATCAATGACCAAGCGCCCAAATTCATTCTCAAACTTATCGGGGGCAAGTTTCTTCGGATCCGATTGTTCGAATGGACAGGGACTCCTAGCCTGGTTCGGTGGCTCAGTCGAAACAGAAGTGGGCGCAGTCGATTCGTTCCGAACGGTCGAAGATCCAGTTGTAGAAGAAGGCGCCTGAGTTGAGGTCGATGTACCTTCTGTATCACCACTTCCCCTAAGATGATCAATGACACCTTCCAAGCGACGCAACCGCGAAAGCAGCTCCGCGTCCGGGGGGCGCTTTGATTTCCGCGGGGCACGACCAGGAGGAGGAAAGATGCAGTCGATGCCTGCTTTGGTACAATTCGAACACGGAGACCTCTTATTGCACCGGACTTTCCTGCGGCGGCAAGTCACACAGCTGCGGGAGGCTGAGCTCGGGGGTTCCGTAGCCACGTGGCGGGGAGCGGTCAAATTCGTGGGCAGCAAGATATCCGGAGAATTATTGACAGGAGAGAGATTCAGCTCTGGAGAAGCTGAAGGAAACGACATAGTGCTGAGACAAGCAAGTCAGGTATCCCCTCATTCTTTGAAGCCCAGTATTTTTAGCAAAAAAAAACTGGCCAAGAGATGTAACCGCATATCCATAAGGTTTCTAAGGTTAGTAATCGACGCCTTAGCCCCCGGGTCCTACCTGGTGGGGTCTGTTCCACAATACAAAGTACATGTATACAATTTTCAAAATATAGGTATCTTTTATATGATACGCAAATACAAAATATACACACCATCAATATTCTAAATGTACATTCTGTACCATGGGTGTGCTATAAAAAGGAGGCCTATAATATTGGGACTAAAATGCAGGTGGCATCGAACTATGTATGGAGTCAGCGCCTGCTGCCTTCTATATAAGCTTGGGCGAACTTCCCGGAAAATCCGTCTCCAATATTTCCACATAAATATCTTCTCTTAGTTGGCTTGCATCGATAATATCCATCTCTTAAGCTATCTGCCTCAGGCACTCATACCTCGAAATCAACTAGCAAAATGGTTTCAGAGCTGTGGTAAATAAAGCTCGTGGACGGGCATTTCATCTGATCCCTTTCAATTACAATATGTTTCTCTGCACTTAATTTCCCGCTTGATCTTTCCTGCTTGATCTATACTCACCAAATCTTCTCTCAGTCCTGTCTTGCCGTGGGTTTGTCCTCGTGGCTGCTTCGAAAGGGACGACCTGAGCCTCAACTAAAGCTTATGTCCGTCGTCCCTCGATATGTCTTTAACTTACTGCCGGGACTTAAGCAACTAACTTTGAGACCCCTAGCCCTTTTTTGGTTCCTTGGGCTGCGTCTACGCAATTGTCTTCACTTGTTTCGGTGCTGCCTACGGAACCGCCAAGGCTGGCGTTGGCGTTTGCGCGACGGGTGTCTTGCGACCTGACTTGATTGTAAGGAGTATGTTACCTCCAAATTCTGAAACATTTGATAGAAAGGATTTGCTGTTAAAGGTGAATCATTTTTATTATTTGAGAATGTGAGGCTAATTTAGATTTTGTTCAATAGACGTAGTTCCGGTCGTGGTGGCTGGTATTATCGGGATCTATGGCTTAGTCGTCTCCGTTCTTGTCGCAAATGATCTGAAGCAGAATCTCTCCTTATATACAGGTTTGAGTCAGCTTGGTGCGGGTCTCTCCGTCGGCCTTGTCGGCTTAGCATCTGGGTAAGTTGCGTAATAGATAAGTCTCGAGAGATAGCTAAGATGACCCTTTTGACATGCTTTTAGTTTCGCTATTGGCGTTGTTGGTGATGCCGGAGTTCGTGGAACAGCTCAGCAGCCAAAACTGTATGTTGGCATTGATTCTGATACTCATCTTCGCTGAAGTTTTTGGTAAGAACCAGATCATATCCTTTAGAAATCCCCAGAATTAGAAGCTAATACACGAAGAAGGCCTGTACGGTCTAATCGTCGCCCTTCTCGTGAACTCACGTGGGAGAGATGCCAGGGATTGCTGAGAGTTTTCCTACAGATTCCTTAGCTGGCCCTGAAAACTGGGGCCGGAAAGAGGATTATTGGGGCCGTAGAATGCAGACATGTAACTGGCTGATGATAAGCTTGGACCCATGTATTTCTAAACTTTGGAAGGCTATGACCTCAAGACTCAGCACCCTGGCCTGCAGGGCTTTGGGCTCCTGTGGAGCCCCGAGCCCTCGGAGCCCCCTTCCCTGTTAGGCCAAAGGCCGTTATCTCCGTTGACTCCGATCACATACATGACCCATGGAGATAAAGATATAAATAGATGTCTAGGTTTATATGTACAGCCTCTATCGCCAGCTCTAGCTCAAAAGTACCAATGCCAGATATATGCAGGAAAAAAGAAAGAAAAGAAAAAAAACCATGTATGCAAGGAATGCACTCGGTGGTCTACTCACACCTCATCTATGTGGGCATGAATGAGTGCAGGAATGTGTATAGGTAAGTGCATGAGCCTCGTCTCAAAGGGAGCGTTTGGATCTACGCCTAAAGAGAATCAGTCAACAATCCATGTGAAATACGATAGCTATAGAACTCACGTCGCGGACTCCCAAATCTTGGTCTGTTCATTGAAGATGTAACTAAAACAAGTTAGTCAACCAAAATAAGATCTATTATGGAACAGTTTAGGACTTACCCATAAAAGTTTGTCCGGGTGAGTGCCCTTGGGCCATATTCTTCTTCAAGAATATAAGTATAAGCGTATGGAATTTTGACCGGAACACCCTCGAAGAAACTGTCACGTAGTGGGAAGATGTCACTCTCCTATATTACCCGTTAGCGAGAAATAGACAGACAGCACGGACAGATAACTCACGTCATAGCTATGCTTATCCTTGCACATTAACGCTTCCGGACGGCCATTCAACCGCTTAGCCTCATCCTTGCGGACAGCAGTGATATCAATGAAAAGGCCGGACGACATATCAATCCAGCGTGCATCAATCTTATTCAAAGTGTCTCTCTCTGATTTGACGATATAATTGGGATTGACCTCGAGCATGTATGTACGGCCACCGTCGACGTTGGGGAGGTCAAAATGATGCTCGGTCATGTTATAGTATTCTGCCAAGAAATGAATCGTTGGCTCCGAGATCTGCACGTCTAGATCGTCGTCCCACGGGAAGAGCTACATAACCGGTTAGGTGGTTTGTTTCTCTTTAGAATTCGGGATGTCCATGATCTCACCTTCTGGTTCCACCACCAGGCCAAGAGAGTCCCATGCATGATCCACGTCTCTCCACCAATTGCGTTCATTGTTGTGAAATATGTCTGGATTAGATCCGAGAGATATGAAATGACTTCGGTATCTGGGAGACTGGCATTGGCGTATCTGAGAAGCGTTAGCATATCGGGGTTGGGAATGAACAATGAACGAGCGTACCGGCCGTCATAATGATGACCGAAGCTAAATATTGCGGGTTAGTTTTCACTATTTCCGGTACTATTGACAGGAAGGAAGATTCTCGACATACTCTGATTCATCTGTGGCGTCCACGCGAGTCAGTTAAAATTCATCAGGGGCCCCATGGTTCATGGCCTTATAAACCAGGCTGTGGGGTTGTAGATCATGATCGACGGAAGGATTGCACTTACGAAAGTATTTCTCCTTCGGTATCTCACGTTCACTTTTATATTCTTTTGTTACATTCTTTCGGACGCTCATGAAATTCGGTTTTGTATCTCCGCAGACTTCCGAAATTGTAGTCGCCAAAAGGAGTCCATAGAGCCACAAGACCCCGGTTACCGGAGAGCGCATTCTGCAATGGATATTCGCAAATTTGCCAATTCATGCTCCGGGTATCAATTGTATAACGAGTCTTGAATTGCGCGGTGACAGATTCGAGCTGTGCTGTAGTCTCTTCCAAGTTGGACGTCCGGGGATCACGCGGGAGACAGTGATTTACACTGTAAGATAAGAGAAGGTATGGAGAACAAGGGAAAATAAGAAATAGAAAAGAGTGTATGAGGTAAAAAGAAATTGAACGGAGAATTGGAGAAGGGATCAAGAATGAATGTGCAGGAAATAGAACAGTTTTTGACCTAGCAAACCATCAGAATTTCCAATTCCCACCGGAGCTTAACCATTGTTAAAAGTCCACCAGGCCTGATTGGCTCTTTAGTCTGGAAGTCGTCAGCTCTTTAGATATGGAAAACCATGAAAACATCACAATGGAACCGAGCGTATCCATGGATCGAATCAGCAGAGTCTGCAATGTTCCGCCACAGAACTTGCCCCACATGGAAATGAGCTTGTCTTCAGTCGCGTGGGCAATCTTGGCAAAATTGTGTTTGGCGAACCTAAATTCCACGCTGATATGCCCCTTGGCTAACCTGGACGCGCACTCCTCTAACGCTATATTCATTGGCGTCCCTCGACCTGAGACTCCAGGGGGAAGGTTGGCTGTATGAATATAAAGTGGCGCTCGGGAAATGACTGAGGCATACGCGGCCTCTTTTATAGCATCACTTCAGTTGGTTAACCGCTGCCCGGCCCGCACAGTTGATGGATATAAGGTTGGGCATGGTTTACTCTCAATGAAGAAATCATCTTGCTACTTCGGCCGAGCTTCAGATTAAAGCATGATCTGTCAAAGATACCGGCTCTGCGTCAAAAGTCTTCAGGGAATCAGATCCGAACGAACCCCTACCTACTGCTATCCGTTGTAGCAATGCAAAAGACCCATTATCTGCATATCAGAGGATGGAGGGTAGATCATCCGCAAGACTCGACTGATCAACAGCAGTGAATCGTGGCTCATTTCGGAACCCAAAGCGCCGAGATTCTGCCCGGTTTGAAGTTGGCCAATCATGCAAGAGTACGCAAAAAGTAAGCCTTTCTGCTGGGCATTGGTCGCCCCTTAAAAGATCCCGAACCCGAGCCTCAATTTTGATCGACGGGTCTTCCCGCTTGCGACCATAGCGCAAGGTATTGAAGACCAAGTTTGCCTTGGAAAAGTTTCTATTTCTTCCGTCTCGATTTCTTCGAGTTTTATTCTTGACTCCCGGCGTCGAGTATAAGTGGATCGGGTTTCTTTTCCAGTCGTAGCCACTGTGCGACCGGAAAGAGTTGAACTAGTCCTTTCCGCGACGTCATAGATAATGTCTGCTGGTAGTAGAATATAAGTCAATGACTAGAAGTAATGGAACTATGGGCGGTCCCTTCAATTGTCACTTGGACCAGCCTTGGGAGTGCAAGTGCTGGATGTGAGTGCCTTGGGCCACAACGGTGCCCCAGGCCTAACCCTTGGAGGGTACATCCCAGGTTGTACATGGAAAAGTCAAATTAAGCCTCTTCTTTCTTTCTACTGGCTACGTACCTATAAAACTGAGAAGGGGGAGAAAACACCTCGAAGACAGTTGAACAGACTATCTGAAAAGACCACTGAGAAGACCACTGAGAAGATAGTTCAAGAGGGTTGTCTCCTTTCCTAATATGGAACACAGTTATCTCCCTCCTTCCCTTCTTATCACAAGGATATCATCCACGGTGACATGCGATCGGATGCTATGGTAGTAACTGAGCGCCAGAGGAAAAGCAGCACCGAATGGCGGCATTTCCGTACTCTATATGGCCTCACCCCGGACAATGTGAATGATATTGGTATTATCTACAAGCCCCCTTACTGCTCCTTTGAACTTTTCTTTGGGTGAACGAGTCTTTTGTGGCCGAAGAGTGACAGCATGTTGTTTTCCAGGTTGTAAGGGCATAATTAAAACAAGCATTCACCTTTACAACCTATGTAGAATGTAATACTTGTAAATAATTTCAGCAGAGAGAAGCGAGTTGGTCACACGAGCAACACTAATAGTTCCCATAGATTTGTGCGTCTATTGCACACGGACATCGCCGTCAGCAATCCGCGCTAAAACGCTTGTCAACATATAGAAGTGGATACGAGGGGTCCAACTAGTTCGCAATATATTTTACCAGGCAGAGGGACCGCATAAGTTTCCTCAATGGACCAGCACATTAATATATGTATAGATTGACTGATTGGTCTTGGAAATCACATCCAACAGCTTCAATTTACATCCCGCCCTGGCACATGTTAAACAACACCTCTGCTCGAATGTTCCATAGGGCCGGCCCACTTGTCCGGCATACCGAGAAAATCATCTTGTCTCAAGGAAGACTAGCCGAGTCCACTGTCACATGCTTATAGGTCGATGTTCTAACCCATTTGATTAATGGCAGTGTCAAGTGTTTGCAGGTCAATAATGCCATGTAGTGGACAACATGTGAAATTTGCAAATGTGGAGATATACTATGTAGGGGATTCAACAGTTATTTAAATACTATTTGGGACAATATTAAGCTATCCCGGTCAGACTACCATAACACCCTGTTCAAAGGATTTAGCCCACGGTGTTATTTCGCCGAAACAACCGGGGTATTCGGAGAATTGGCCGGCGGCATTTTCACACCACTTTTGGATGAACACCTTTATATATCTTTAAAAAAAAAATCACTGACAAACTATATTTGCGCGCCAAACGTATGAGCTCATATTTATTTCCCTCATATATTCCACAAATAGGAAGCTATAGCGAGAATAAAGGGCGCATGAACCGATTGGGTAGTCGGTCGTAACCGTCGGGCACTTTCGATGGGCCAATGGACTGTCAATGTACTGCCAATACTAACGGACTCACAATCAAGGCTTTTCAGTGGAGATGAAGTGAAATAATGATTCGTCATGTTTAGCTTTATGCTTTCAATCCTCATCACGGTTTCATTTCTAAGGGTAATTGGGTATCTCCGAGGACACGCTGGTGCCTGTTTCCCCAAGCCAAGTGCAGCCAGGTGCAGCGCTAGAATATATTAAGGTAGATCACTCTAATATTACCCCATGTATGTACCTATACCGGATTTTAGATTTTCCTCACCTGGTGCCGCTTTATGATATTCATGGGTTGACTGTGTATTCTAGTAGACATTGGTGACCATTTTAGCCCTGGGAACAGTGATAGTACGGAGTACTCGGATATAATATAGGTCTAGCTCAACTGATTTAATACTAGTATTAATTTTCGATAGCTTCACAATCTACTTAATAGGTATCTCACATCTTCCAGCCTGGAACTCCAGTTGTTTGAGAGCTAGAGTCCTATATTCCTCCTCCTCTAGCTCCTCGGATTAGGCCTATAGCTCATCGCTCATTCTATCCCGACCGGTATTAGAGGACGTCCTCATCTCTTTCGATACCCATAACACCCCTAATCCCTGGCATTCGGAGGGAACTTGTCGTTAGTGATCCGAGCTTCCGTTGCTAACGGCGTAGTGGGTATTGTTGTCGAGGTATCGATCACGAATGATATCGACATTGGTCCATACTTCTCATTAGGGTCCTCATCGTAGCAAGTACGAAGCCAGGCTGTCTTCATCTTACCTTCTTGATTTCCACTGACGTTTCACCCATAGATAGACTAGTGAATGCCGAGGATTTGAATTTACTCCTTTTTTAATTTAGGCGAGTTTACCACAGCAAGAACTGAGCGCGCTCGGAGATAAGAATAGCTCTAACCAAACGTTAGTAGAAAGTAGAAGAAATAAGCGGTGGACCTAGACCTGGCGGGCAATAAGCAATACCTTTTTGCATTTCCAGATTAGTTGTTCCCATTGTTCACCCCCTCGGGCCTATTTTCCTGCTTAGGACTAGCTGAGGTAAGAATATCCATATATAATATAAAGGAACGGGGTTACTATGACATAGTAATCAAATAGCAAGGTACTGTATTGGGCATCTTCAAGTTCTTCTTGCACCGTGAAAGGCTGCCTTAGTCAGGAAACTGGCCGATGGGGTTTAAATAAGAGAGAGAGTGTGTGTAAAGCTGAACCAGACTTCGAATAAAAGGCAAATGGGTCCCGTGTTAACATGTTGCCCTAATGCGGAATTTTCTTGAGATCGATCTTTATGCACATTGTGGTATCTTGAACTCCTGGTTTTTGGCGGTTTTCTGGATAACTATATAGTTGAATTTTCTTCTTCTTCGCATTGTAATTGAATAAAGACCGTAAACTGTGGCCCAGGGAGCAATCCGGGTTGCCAAGATAGGTTAATGATTTAATGCCTCATAAATTAGGCCATATATAAAAAAATCAGATTTCCCCAAAAAGCAGCGAGGGGGAAAACACTAAAAAAAAACTTAGTAAACAGTAAAATTACTCTATGTATTTTATATATCTAGCGTTCTTACCCTCTCCACTTCTCCAGTTCCCTGAGCATCTTTTTGCTTTAAGCTTCTGATTTTCTAATTTTCACATGATAATCCCAAGGTTTCTCCATACATACCCTCGAGGCATTGAATCTATCGGATCCTTTTTGTTCTTCCATGTTCCCACATTGCATTCTCACTCGATACAATGCCTCGAAATACACAGTAACCATTACTCGGACGTACCATTGAGGCCTAATTTATGGGATCCAACCTCTCATTCCCTTGTTTCTGGCGTCTGTGTATGTGAATATGTCAGGGACCTCCTCTACATCCCAAGGCGAATCAAGCACTCTCCAAGGATCAGCCCAGCAGTTAAATAGATCCTGCGAGTCATGCCGAAGTCTCAAAGTCCGCTGTCTCCCCAGCCCATCCACGCCTAATCAATGCCAGCGATGCGCTAAAGGCAAGCGATCATGCGTCTTTGTGGCGCCGCAAAGGCGGCGGCCCCGGAAGCGGACGGATTCGCGTGTCGCCCAGCTCGAGAAGGAGATGCGGATGATGCGCTCGCTGTTGAAAAATCGCATCCCCGAAGAAGAAGAAGATCTGGATTCCGGTGATGACAGCGATGCGGACGATGTCGATCATGAATCGGCCGATCTGGAAAGCAATCTTGCATTGCGGGACCACTCGGCTCATTCGTCCGAGGATGTCCGTTACATGGACTATTCCCCTGAATTGTTAAATACCCCGCACCCCGGCGTGCATGATAGTGGTGGCTTTTCGGCACCGCCACCTTTCGCAGGTATGCCAGCTGGCTTGGAGCTGGAGCAGGAGAGGCTTCCTCAGGACGACGTGATCGATCGGGGGATTATCTCCCTCGAATATGCGGAGCAATTGGTGGCGTATTTTATTCACGAACTTGCATTCTTGTTTCCACTGGTCGTCTTGCCTTCAAGCACCACGGCAGCTCAACTGCGAAAAACAAAGCCAATCCTCTTTCTCTCCGTGATTTCCGCGACATCCATCTCCGTTGATGCAGGCCTGGCAGTCGTGTTAAACCGCGAGATGGTCCGCCTCTATGCAGAGCGGTTCTTCATCGAAGGCGAAAAGTCACTAGAGTTAGTGCAAGCACTACTGCTGATGATCATATTTTATCTCCCGCCCGCCTCACCATTGAAGCTACAGCTTTATCAGTACACGCATATCGCTTCGACGATGGCGCTAGAAATTGGGTTAGCCAATAAACGTCGTGTCTCGAAAAAGTCCGATCGCAAGAGCGGCAAGCAGGAGCCGCACGATGAGCTGTTAGCCGAGCAGGCGAGGGCAGTCCTCGGCTGCTACCATCTCGGTTCGAGTGTTGCGATGAAAACCCGACGCCCAAATCTGCTCCAGTTCAACGACTGGATGAGCGAGTGTCTCACACACCTAGAAAACTCGCCGCATCGAACGGATCAACATGTGGCGATGTGGTTCGAGCTCCAACGAATAACCGATGAAGCAATGTCTTCGTTCGGTCTGGATGACACCAGTACCACCTCGCCCCTAACCGAGTCGCGGGTCCAAGCCGTGTTGCGCTGGTTTGACAAACGGATCGAAATGTGGAAGAAGAACACCCCATCAGAAATGCTCACCGGTAAGAAACGCCAGTCCTTTCGCTTTGTGCGTTCAAACCCCATCCAGTACTAACGACTCCATCAAACCAGTCCCCATGATCCTCGAATACCGCTCCACAGTACTAGCAATATACGAACTTGGCGTAGGAGAAGGCTACCGCGACCCAGACTCACTCAAGCGACGATATTTCACGCTTCCGACCCTCGACGAAGAAAGCAACAGCGGCAGCGAACCACTAGATGCCACACTCAGCGCAATCCGCATCGACATCAACATGAAATGGATGAACGCCGCACAGAACCTGCTAGACGCCGTCCTGGCCTGCAGCACGGACACGCTGCGTAAACTCCCGAATCTCATGTACACTCGGTTCGCTATGGCCGTGACATCCCTGCTGAAAATCCACTTCTCCGTGCGAACCGGTGTTCTCGGGGAAGTCATCGCGCTGCAGACCGTGAACGTGGCCTTCTACCTCGAGGCCTTAGCTAGCAAGCTAGGCGAGGCCAGTGGCGGGGGAAATACAATATCCCCAGTCGGTGGTATCACGTTGTAGGCGTCAAGGGTCGGGATTGGTATGAACGGCTGGAGATGCGGTATGGCGGAGCGATGGACGCTGGGTCCCGGGTCGTATCGGTGAGCCCGTCGACAGGTACTGCGGAATCGATTTCAGGTCCAGCTTCACACCCTAGCCAAGGTCAAACCCAAACCCAAGACGCACACCTGGGCCAAGTCACATCAACAATGGACTCATTCGCCGTTCCCATGCCCCCAATTCAGCCGGCGATGGGCAGCATGCGCGATGGATACGTAGCGATGGGTGGTACGGGCATGTGGGCCATGGACAGTGGACATAACCCGCATTTTTACCCCATGAGCGCGGCGGGGTATCAGCCTTCGGTGTCACATCCGCAGGCGTTGCCGCCTCAGTTTTCGTATGAGCCGCAGAGGATGCCGGCTGGTGCTGCTGGGCAACATATGGCTAGGGCTGGCATGGAGTTGGATGGGTGGCTTCCTGATGGGAGTATTTTTGGGGTGCAGCCTTTGCCTGAGTTTTGAGATCAAGATCAGAACCCTGGACCTCGGTGTGCACATGTGAGTCTATGTAATAGCATAGATCATAGGTATGGACAGTATATACATATCAACTTGTTAATATTTCAACGGATATCCGGTAGTCGTATCACGTAGCAGGAATTATCTTATACTTACCAGTATATGAGAACAAGGCCCAAAAAGAAGATCTAAAATGGTTGAATTGAGCTCAGCTCAATACAGATACTCCGTACTCAATCCTGATAGATGGGATATCGGAGTATAGAAGTTGGAAGGCAGCACACGTAGACTTATCCATACCCAACAAAACCCACATAATCAGACGAAAAGAAAAGAAAAAGAAAAAGAGAAGAGAACAGACCCCAACAAAGAGGTAGTATTCCAAACCCAACGGATATTAATCTACCCCATTTAGCTTGCGACAAATACCTTCGCAAAGTGCCATCGGAGGTTCGGGAGAATCGGAACTTCCGCGATGGAACCGTCGGGGACCGTTGATTATCAAAGATATAGTGAACATGGGTCTGCTGTGGATTATTCGGGGTCTTGGCCATTCCTTTCTATGGGCGTTCGCTACGGAGCATGT
This sequence comes from Penicillium fimorum, assembly GCA_028828255.1. NCBI lineage: Eukaryota > Fungi > Ascomycota > Eurotiomycetes > Eurotiales > Aspergillaceae > Penicillium > Penicillium fimorum. The sequence goes on along the minus strand of JAPWDS010000003.1, from coordinate 4,070,962 downwards.
TGTATGTTGTATGGATATAATATTTGATTTGGCTGGTTTTGTACTCCTTGTACCCTGATTCCGCGACTCCGAGCCGACAACCCGAACCCGAGTTTGATTTGGAGAGAGGATAGGTCTTGGATGTTCTTGAGTTAACTGGATAAATGCATCGCTGTTAATGTATTTTGATATGATATTTTGTTTTCTCGCTATTCCTAGCGCTGTCTACTGCCTACATTCGAGAATGGATTGTGCAACGCATTCGTGGAACGGGATCTATGGAGGGTCCGAATAAACAAACAGTAATCATATGTAATAATGCATAGGCAAGTCATTAATCATAAAACATGGGATATCCACAAGCCAACCGAGACCAGGACCATGAACCACCTGGTCTATCAAACTCCTTGGGAAAATTAATGAGCCCAATACACCGAAACTAAAGAAAACGCGTAAAATCAAAGCAATGTAAATCACAGAATTGAAAAAGCCTCCAACGCATCCATAAACCCGGCAATAGCCCCGATTCCCACCAACCCCCTCGTAGCATTACGAGTCAATGCCTTGTGTCGGTCCTTGGCTTCTTCACGCGAGGAACGACGTGGGTGCGACGATGGGGATCGTTGATTCGGGCGAGGCGGCGAGGCTCGGAAGCTAGACTCGGGGGATGAGGAGGAAAGTGGATATGCGGATGAATAGTGGCGAGGTTGGAGTTTGCTGTTGTTGGGGCTATTATTGCATGCCTGGTGTCGGGCCCAGGGAGTCTCAAAGTGGACTTGGTTGGGTGATGAGCCTCTGGGAGAATTGTTGGTACTGGGAGTGGTGATGGCTGGATTGTTGGGCTGATTCATATTCATTGGGATGGATCGGGGCGCTGTGGCATAATCTTGGTTTGGGTAGTATTTGTACGGTTGGGGAGGACCTGGCTGCGCGTGTGAAAGCAGTGGTGGAGGACGGGGTAGAGCATGGCTCGGGGGTGGGAAGCTGCCGCTTGGGTATGCGGGGGGCCTGCTATCGGGATTGTTGCAACCAGGAGGATATCTGGATGAGAGGCTGTTGGAGTGAAAACGGCCTTGCATGGGGTTGGTGTTATATGAGGGCCGAAGAGTGTTGGATCTTTGCTCGCCCTCATCACTTGAGTCGATGACTCTTGAGTCGCCGCAAGTATCTCGATGTTTGGTATATTCATCAGGCTCTAGTTCGCTTTCCACCTGGGCCTGGTAGCCAGAATACTTTCGGCGTAGCTCTGCTGCATACTGCCGAGCCTCTTGTGAATGAGGGTCTCTCCAGTCCACTGTTGATCCTTCGAGGTAGTAACCTCGAATGTCGTGACTATTAAGATCTACCTCTTCGCTATCATCTTCGGTGTCCGAAGAGACGTAGACTCGAGGTTGTACTAGGTGGTTGGATGTATCGAGGCCTTTGCCGGCGTGACGTAGTTTGGAGGGGTCAATAAAAGGCACCCAGAGTGAAAGCAGCCGGTTTAATGTGCTCTCAGATAGTTGCACCATATCCTTCGGGGATCTTTCCATATCACTCAGCCCCACGTCACTGTCTCCAAAGGTAATGATGGGCAGTCTTGTCGGATTCGAGCGTGCCGTATTGGACGAGTAATTGGAATTGATCCTCTGGTTTGTCTGGTCATTTTTGGCATCCAAAGTCTCCTGTTCCACAAGATCCCACAAGCGGTCGAGACGCTTGACAGACCAATATCGGACGATGATCATGTTTTGAGATTCCGCTTTCTCCTGAGCAACAGAATCGTCCGCGGTGGATGTAAGGGAATCGGTATCGATCCCATCATCAACGTTAGATTTGATAACATTTCCAAGCTGCAGAGTTTGTAGCATCACAATCAGGCTGAGCTTGAGAGATTCTAACTGGGCTAGCAAATAAGTCACATGTTGCTTCCGGAAACACCTTTTAAGTCTCTCCTGTAGTGGGATTCTCATAAGATCATTGTCTCTATCAGTTGCCTTCAGCTTGTCCAGCATGTGTTCGATTTCAATGAAGATCGTCTGTCCTTGTCCGGCGATCTCCCAGGCCTTCTCCGTTGCCTCTGGAAACTGGTCCACATCGGTACCCTCGATAGTCTGCCCGACATGCTTGAGGGTCAGAGCGAAAAGCGAGATTCCCTTGGCGATGCTATGAATTTCTAGTCTGGACTGGGCGAGTTGACAAGCGGCCGCGTTAAGGAGCAGTGAGAGCCGAAACCCTGCGCCGGCAATCCTAACAATGGAAGCCTGTGAGCCTGTAGGTATAGAGCTCATTAGTGGAATTTTTCAACCTCTCAAAGAGAAAGGCATACCTTGTGCCATAATGAATATAGTGTTTCAGATCATAAGATATCAAAGACAAAGTGGATTTCCCCAAGTCAGAGATCAGAAACTCCTGGAGGTACGCTTTGCCAAGGACTAGAGAGCCGCAACCTTCTGCATATCAAGTGACTCACGTCTGACATATGCAATCGAACGGGGTTCTGTTTGTACGCCCCGATATTCATGGCGTCACATTCTATGCTTTCTCGTCTTCTCGTTGGTTTACGAAGATGGGCGGAGTCAATTTTATGCTTTTCCTTGTTATCTTGAAGTCCCCGGCAAAAGTACCCCGACACTGCCCCATCAACACGAGCTCTCAACTCTTTGCCTTGGATTTACTTATCAAGGCTCGCCTCGCCCGTATCAAAATGGCAGATAAATGTTGTACCGGAGGTCTTCGGATGCCAGTGAAAGGGCCCCTCGTTACCCGGGTTTTCTCACAGGGCCAAGCCTGGTGGCAATGACCTCGTATTATGAAAACTGGGGTTTATAAAGACAGGCTAACCATAAAGGTCCGATGTCTCCGATTCAAGGACTCTTTCATTTGTATACTCTAATACAATAAGGCACAAACATAATATAGAGTAGACATGCAGCTATTCCGATGTGGATACAAGTATTCACTTAATATGAAACGCTCTAGAGCAATGAAGAGTAGAGAATGTCAGTATCCAAAAGAATGTATAACTATTTCAAGTATCTACGTAAACTATCTACTGTTTTCATTCAAACTTGTTTGTTTAGGGACCCGATGGGCGCATTTCCGCTTTCGGTCCCTCAACAGTTCCTTTTGCCAGTTGCTTAACCTCTTCAAAACTTCCAATCTCTCTACAATAATTCTTTAATTCTTTAATTCTTCAGTTACAAAACTTGACTTAAAATCTTTTGTGGCTTGCTGGCTAATTGAACCCGCATCGTCCGCCCCTCCTTTTTCGCCGCGTGGCACACCGTCATCTGTGGAGATTGCCCAACCCTGTCCGATGACCATCTAGTGGCCTACCATCGGACGTGGGAACTTGTGACAAGGCAGATACATCCAGATAAGAGCGCAGAAGCTCAACGCAACAATTGTGAGGCCGAATGGGTGAGCTCCCGAAGCTATCGCGAAGGAACGTGAGGACGCAAGGGACTGGGATCCGATACACCTTGGGGCCGCCAGGAGCCTCCAGTCCATGAAATCATGACCGCAGCCTCGGGTGTCACCGTAGACACCTCCGACTCTCCTATACCCTCCCCGCCGAACACCCTCCAATCGTCCCAGCTGCCCCAATTGACAAACAGCGATTCCCCCGCAAATCAGAATGAAAAGGAGACAAAGGGCCCAACGCACCAACCAGTAGCACCCGAACCTGCTGCAGGATCTGCCACACAAGACCCCCCCGCATCAGCTGAAGTAGATGATTTTGGACTTCCTATTCGAGCACGCCGACCCAACCCCACACCCAGCGAGCCCCCCGAAGGAGAGAATGCCAGCCAAGACACCCAGAATGTGGCTGTGAGCTCGACGGGGTATAGTGATGTTGTGAAAAGGGCGAAAGAGCCAGATTTGTCACAGGACAAGCTGGAATCCGGGGCCCCTCAGCCAACCAATCCGAATAATACGGAAGAGCGAAGCAAGGGCGCAGAGGCCCAGAACACATCTCCTGCACCCCCGGAGTATTCACCGGCCTCTGATGCTCTTACTCAGCCTCGGACCTCAACTTCGAAGCAAAGACCCGCCCAGGTGTCGGAATGGTCGCACCAGCGCCTCGCCCAACCTGATGCACATCACCCCGAGAGTGAAGAGTCAGAGGAAGAGCCTGATGAATGGAAATCGATGCCTGCGCTTGGAGAATTTGACTACTATGATGATTGTGGGAGACTCATCGCTCGCGGCGCCAAAGAAGAAGGTGACGAAGCTGTATATCAAGGATTGGGAGGAGCAAGGAGGGGTTATACTCGCGTGCAGCTCGACGATGATGCCCAGTCTGCCACAAGTCTAGATGATGATACAAGCTACCTGTTCCGAGAGGCAGGCGGCAACTCTGCTGGTCTAGTTGGTGAGGAACTTCGAGATACCATCAGCCAGCTCCAGGCCACCAAAGACCTTCTCAACGAGACTCAAAAGATCGCGTATGTGGGAGTTGTCAGGTTGGCGATCCATAATATGAATCATGATCTAGCATCGATTGCCACAACCAAATCAACGCGCAAAACCATGCAGAAAGCCTCGGATTCCATGCGAAAATGGGGCCAAGCGATTATGGGGCGAATCTATGCCCATATGGATATCAATTCTGCTGAGCAGATTATGATTGAACAGCTCGCGGAGCATGGGGTGCAACCTGAAGATCTAGTGCGACCACTCATGCAGAATGCGCGAGTCAAAAACCCCATGGCAGAGAGCGAGCCGAAAACCTCTACATCCAGTCGGAAATTGGACTCTCCATCTAGGATATCCGCAGAGACAGATTCATCCGAACTAGATCCCCCTCCACCATACGAGGCCCACGAGACCGAGGAGCCTCCGGAGGTCAAGATGCCTTCTGAGATGCCAACCTCTGATCGCATAGATATCGATCTCCGCTGGACTGTCCTATGTGACCTGTTCCTTGTGCTCATCGCAAATTCAGCCTACGATGCTCGGTCGCGAACTCTTTTGGAAAGGGTCGGCGCGGCTTTGGATGTTACATGGCTACAGATCTCACGCTTCGAAAAGCGTGTTACAGACTCCCTCGAAATGCAAGAACAAGCAGAGAAAGAGAATTGGGACGAGTCAGACCACATGGAAAAGCGCCGCAAGATGGCCTTGAAGCGGAAATATATGATTATGGGTTTAGCGACGGTCGGCGGCGGACTGGTCATCGGCCTTTCTGCTGGACTGTTGGCACCCGTCATCGGAGCTGGTCTTGCGGCCGGGTTTACTACGGTGGGTATCTCTGGGACAAGTGCGTTCTTGGGAGGAGCAGGCGGCACAGCTTTGATCGCTTCTAGTGCTACTCTAGGTGGAAGCACCATTGGAATGAGAGCTTCGCAGCGACGTATGGGTGCAGTTCAAACGTTCGAATATCGACCTCTTCATAATAACAAGAAGGTCAATCTGATTGTGACAGTCTCTGGCTGGATGACTGGCAAGGTTGATGATGTGCGTCTACCTTTCAGTACTGTCGATCCGATTATGGGCGATATCTATTCCGTGCTCTGGGAGCCTGAGATGCTGCGAAGCATGGGTGACACTATCAATATTTTAGCAACAGAGGTAAGCTTTTTTTAAGTTGTGTGATAATTGTTCATAGACTGACTGGTTATTTAGGCATTAACACAAGGTCTGCAACAAGTACTAGGTAGCACCGTGCTGATGGCACTGATGGCATCCTTGCAACTACCACTTGTCCTCACTAAACTCGCATACTTGATTGACAACCCCTGGATCGTTTCGTTGGCACGCGCCAACTCAGCCGGCCTCGTTATGGCCGATTCCTTGCGAGAACGGAACCTTGGCAACCGGCCTATTACATTGCTTGGTTTCTCCCTCGGCGCCCGTGTCATCTTTTCTTGTTTGAAGGAGCTAGCCGAAAAGGGTGCCCACGGACTAATCCAGAACGTATACCTATTTGGCTCACCTGTTGTGGCGAACAAAGATGAATACCTCAAGGCTCGGAGTGTGGTGTCCGGGCGATTTGTGAATGGTTATGCCACGAATGATTGGATTCTAGGCTATCTCTTCCGGGCAACAAGTGGTGGCATCATGAAAGTCGCCGGCCTCGCAGCTGTTGAAGGTATACCAGGCATTGAGAACTTCGATATTACCTCGCTTGTGAATGGTCATATGGATTACCGTACGGCTATGCCTCGAATTCTGAGGGAAGTTGGCTGGGAGGTTCTTGAGGATGAGTTTGCAGAAATCGAAGATCCAGACCCAGATAACCACGCTGAACGCCAGCGTGAGTTGATTCGCGAGATCGATGAAGCTCGCCGTGAAGCAGAGGCGAAGCCAGAGAAGAAGCGCTTCGGTTTGTTCAAGCGAGGCAAAATGGCCGAAAAGAAGAAATGGGAAACATATGATATCGACAAAAACGCCGTCTCTCGCGATTCAAACGAGACGACCGAAAGCAGCCCTGGTACTGTCCTCTTCGACATCGAGGCCATTCGAGCCGAGTTGCACTCCGAGGCGATTGAAATCAAAGAATTGGAGTCGACTATGCCTCTGATGAAGCTAGACCTGAACGCTCCGTCAGAACCACCACCCAGCCAGCCCTCTCCCCCTATCTCCAAAAGGCCCCAGACACCCGAGCCTCCAGCTGTTTCTCGGACTTCTTCACTACCTCCGCAACCATCGAACCAGTATTCTCCTCACGGACACAATGAATTCTCTCCCACGCCGAGGCATGAAGACATGGAAATGACATTTGACACTCCCTTCCATGAATCCCCACGATCCAAAAACGACGGTCTTCACTCTCGTCCAGAGTTGAAAACTGCCTCTACAATGCCAACGATCGGTACCAGCGCCCTCGGAGCCATGGCCATGGAGCCGAATGCCTGGGCGGACCATGATCAGGGACATCGGGATGGCAATATCTCAATGACGTTCGAGTAGTGTCAACTCTGAAGTTCTTCTCATCTTGCTTTTCTTCTCTCTCTTTATATTTTTCTTCCATCGATTCAGTTTCTGAGACTTAATGAGGCGCATGCCCTTGCACAGGCGTGTTTGGCTTTCCTATGATCTGACGTGTATATATGCCCTTCCGTCTATGTATAGAGGCAGCCCTGGCTTTTACAATTATCACCATACTATCCTAAGTTACCCGGGCAAGTGGATTGGCCCAACTGGCTTCTTTGTCTATTTTCTCGTAGTGCTCTCAATGATATCTTAAACACATCCAACAAGGACACAGCAGTATCTAAAAATATACAGCCACGAGTAAAAGAGGGATAGATGAAGCAGTCTAATTAATTGCCCACATAGGTATACGGGTATTCCCGAAACATATAAAACCGCCTGGGGTAGTAGTGATCGCGCACGTGTTTCCCCTCAACGTGTACGGTAGAAGATAGCGGCACATTGGACAATCTGGGAACGAGATTTTGATTGGTTCATTATAGTGATGATTCACCGCCTTTTCCCCCACCTCTCCATCTGATACCATTGGGGAGAGAACCTTAAGTGTCTTTTTCTATGTGTCTTTTCTAGGGTCTTTTTGTGTGCCTTTTTCAGACATCTTTTTTTGGATGTCTTTTTTGGATGTCTTTTTTGGATGTCTTTTTTGGATGTCTTTTTTGGATGTCTTTTTTGGATGTCTTTTTTGGATGTCTTTTTTGGATGGCTTTTTTGGATGTCTTTTTGGATGTCTTCATTTAAGAGCCTGCTTTCCCTTAGTGTTGTAGCTAGCAGGCTGATTGGAAATGGATAACCGTAGAATAATTGCAAAATTCCAGTTCTTATAAAGCTATTTTTCAATATATAACATGCGAGATTTGGGGTATTACGATAGATAAATAGATCTACAATATCTAGTTAGTTATAGATGTTGTTGTAACTACCTACTCAATGATTTTCTGCCGGGTGAAAACCCAACCCAGAAGATGGTTCAACCAATCAAATGTCCCTTGTCAGATATGCCGCTATTTCCCCCCGTAGCCAGGTGTCCGCATTGTCTCAGCTTATCGAAACCACGTTCTTTGTTTCGAATACCAAAAGCTCAACCGACACCGACTCAACATTTCACCTCGAACTGGACCGTAGACAACTTCGTGCGCGGAGAGTTGAAATCGCGTAAAAACGCGTCGCCCCGTCGCGACCACGAACTCCCTCCCGGTCTAAGCAACGCGCTTCACATGAATGTGGACTAGTTATCTTTGGCTCCAAGCTTGCAGACCCTCAATTGTTGGTAAAAATTGACAAAATTGACAATTGAAATCCCCCGCCACCGTCCACTATGGCGGCTCAGGGCAAACCCGATTCTAGTTATGCGTCCAATCGCATGACGAGGAGGAATGCTCCCCGCAAGCATCTTTTGTCTAATTTCAATAAAGCTGAGCCTGAAGATGCCAAAATTCACGTCGCGCCAATCAAAAAGGAAGCTACTCAACATAGTGTCGAAACAAAGCCGGAGGTTGATACAGATGCCGAACCTTTGAGCTCCGACGAAGAGGAAGTCGAAGAGATCATGCCAGACATCGCCCAACCTAGCATCGAGAACAAGCTAGATATTGATTCAGATACCGAATCTCTCAGCTCCGCACCTCTCAGCTCAAATGAAGAGGAAGCGGAAGACCCGAATTCAAGCCCCGCTCAACCTAATATCAAGAAATTGCCAGATATCGACACCGATGCCGATCCTCTAAGCTCTGATGAAGAGCAAGCTAGCGATAGTGATGCTTCCCCGCCTCGTAAAGTGGTGAACTATGCGACTAAGACTTTGGAGATGAAGCTTGCGGAAGAAAACAATAGGGCATACAGCAGTCCACAAAGTCATAATGGATACTCTCGCAAGGGTGGTTTTACCAGAACCCTTAGCGCTATGACAGACTCCGATGAAGATGGACCATTATTCTCCTCTGGATCCACGCAGAACAAGCGGCGAAAGGCAACGCAATATGTGTCCAAGGCCAGCTATTTCAACAGGCCACCTTTTGCCCCACGATCGACCGAAAAAGAGAAAGAGCCATCTCCAGTCGAAGAAGCCCCCAAAGAGTCTGAGGAGCCTGAGGAGAGTTTTATAATGCCAAAGGACATCGAAAGTTCGAGTTTCAGAGAACGTCGTGGTGGTGAAGACTCGAACTCCAGTTTCTCACATGGCCCATACACAATCGAAGAATGCGAAGCAATGTTGCTTGACGATGATTCACCTCTCTCGTCCCCATCTTCTTCCACTTGCGAGCAAATGCAAACGTCGCAGGCTGATGAACTCGCGCCGAAAGAGAAGCGCCAACCATCACCACCCGTCTGCCCGATGTGTCACAAGGAAGTAGACTGGGCTTCGCTAGAACTGTTCAAGGCACAACCGAAGCAACGTATTCGCGAGCAGATGATGTTCTGTGAATCACACAAACTCCGCAGTGCGGTGGACTCGTGGCGTGAGCGAGGGTACCCTAAAATTGACTGGAATGAGTTTGAAGAACGTGTCCAGAGCTATTTCCCCGAACTTGAAAAACTACTTGTGCCTGGTGCTTCCTCTTATTACCGAAACATGCTTAGTACCTCTACCTCTTTCGCACCAGGGAAAGCGAGAAACTTCCGTGTGAGAGCGGGTGACGCCGAGAGGCTTGAGACGATGGCATGTGGTTATTATGGTACCATGGGTGCAACCAAGATGTATGTGGTACATACCCCCTGCTTGGTTCTATGACACTAACATCTGTGTTCAATCTAGTCTAGAAACAATCATTCGTCGCTTTTCTGTGGTTGTACGTCGTTTGGCGACAACAGATGAACTCATCAAGACAGCAGGCGTGGCTGGCTACACACAATCTGTTCTTGTGCCTGAGCTGGCTGTCCTCATGGTCAAGGATGACATGAAAGTCAACGACGAAGATGCCCGTCGGATTATGAGAGAGAGTATGGAGATTGGTAACAGAGTCAATCCAGACCTCAATGTTGTCCCGGTACAGGATGAAGTCGAAAAATGACTGTGCGATTAGTCCGTTGCATTTATACCATGGGTGCCATGTCCTTTTATCTTGTTTTCTGGCTGTGACATGTGTTTTATCGCTTTTTGCTCCCCATTTCAAGGGTCATGCAGTTTTCTCATCTTGAGCGATTGTATATAAATAGCTATTATGATACCACTCATGTTTTGTCTTACATTTACTGGAATGTCATTTGTATTTATTCTCAATTAAAGACCTAATCATTACATATCATTGGTGAAAACACCGAGTAAGTCGCATAGGTAGTCGATATTTTCCTAAAAAGGCAACATGACGACGGGCTGGTCCGTGAGGGGTAGCTTTGTCAGCCGATAAGGTGATCGCTCGGTCGATGATATAATGCGGAGAAGCTTTCCACTTACGTTTTGTTTTCACTCACACACAAGATGAGGGAAAAAGACATGCGGTATTCAGAGACTACACCTCTGCTAGTGGTCAATGTCGCTCCTCCGCGGCATAGATATCCGCATCATGCTGTTCGTCGAGCGTGTACTATCTCCCTAGCAGCCATGCTTTCTGTGGCAACTATTCTGTTCCTCATTCCCACCGCCATTTTGCCTCGAGAGCATGGCTCCATTTGGTCCTATCTCCCTGGGGCCCATCCAATCCCCCACGCTGCGTGGCCGGAGAGCTACGGTCTGCCTTACGACCAGCTCCAGCAGATCCTCCTAAATGTGCCTTCCGCAGAAAAGGCCCGGGAGTGGAGTAAATACTATACAGCAGGACCTCACCTGGGAGGAAAGAACCTATCTCAGGCGCTCTGGACTATGGAAAAATGGAAGGAATTCGGCGTGGAGGATACCGGACTCGCGGCCTATGATATTTACATTAATTACCCGCTCGATCACCGCCTGGCCCTCTTGAAGACAACCGGTGACAAGTCCGAAGTGACTTTCGAAGCTACACTGGAGGAGGATGTTCTCGAAGAGGATCCTACTTCTGGCCTGCCAGACCGTGTCCCGGTGTTCCATGGCTATTCTGCTAGCGGCAATGTGACCGCACAGTATGTGTATGTCAACTTTGGCACTTACGGGGACTTTGAGGACCTCGTCAATGCCAACGTCACCTTGGAGGGAAAGATTGCCATCGCCAAGTACGGTATGAACTTCCGTGGTTTGAAGGTGAAGCGTGCACAGGAGCTTGGAATGATCGGCGTGGTTATCTACAGTGATCCCCAGGAAGATGGTGAAATTACCGAGGAAAATGGCTATGAAGCCTATCCCAATGGACCGGCACGGAATCCCAGTGCTATCCAGAGAGGTAGCACTCAATTCCTCAGTAAGGCTTTACTTCCAAAGTAATGGCACTACAAAGCTAACTTGAACAAGGTATCCTCCCTGGTGATCCCACTACCCCGGGATACGCATCTAAGCCTGGATGCGAGCGACAAGATCCGCATAACTCCATCCCTTCAATCCCATCTCTACCTGTCTCATACAAGGAGGCTCTCCCATTCTTGAAGGCGCTCAACGGCCACGGCCCCAAAGCATCAGAGTTCAACGAGTTTTGGCAGGGAGGCGGCCTCGGCTACAAGGGTGTGGAGTACAATATCGGACCGTCTCCCGAGGATGTAGTGATCAACCTCCACAATCTCCAAGAGTATGTGACAACCCCACTGTGGAACGTCATCGGTACCATCAAGGGCCACATCCCCGATGAGGTCGTTATCCTCGGTAACCACCGTGACGCATGGATTGCCGGTGGTGCAGGAGATCCTAACAGTGGTTCCGCTGCCTTAAACGAAGTCGTCCGCAGCTTCGGCGAGGCCCTCAAGGCAGGATGGAAGCCATTGCGTACTGTTGTCTTTGCCAGCTGGGATGGTGAAGAGTACGGTCTTCTCGGTTCGACAGAGTGGGTGGAAGAATACCTCCCATGGCTCTCCAAGGCTAACATCGCCTATTTAAATGTCGATGTGGCTGCTGCGGGCACCAACTTCCAACCTCGAGCCAGTCCCTTGCTGAACAAGGTCATCAACGATGTCACTGCTCTAGTGCAGTCCCCCAACCAGACCGTGCGAGGCCAGACAATTCGCGATGTCTGGAATGGTAAGATCGCAACGATGGGCAGTGGCAGTGACTTCACTGCCTTCCAAGATTTCGCCGGTGTCGCCAGTCTCGACTTTGGCTTTGGTCGTCGTAAGAATGACCCAGTCTACCACTACCACTCAAACTACGACAGCTTTGCATGGATGGAGAAGTACGGTGACAAGGACTTCCTCTACCACCAAGCTTGCACAAAGCTCTGGGCTCTGGCAGCAGCACAATTGGTAGAGTCTCCCCTTCTTGCGCTTAATGCCACCGACTATTCTGTTGGCCTGGGGTCCTACCTGGACCACATCAAGTCTGCGGCGGACAATCTTCCGGAGAAGGCCCACTTCGACTTCGCACCTCTGGATAGGGCCATCCTTGACTTCCAGAAGTCCGCAAAGGCTTTCGATGCCCGTGCTTCTGATCTGAAGTCTCGGCTTGGTGATGACGTGCCTTGGTACCACTGGTGGAAGAAGGTAAGACTTTGGTTCCTCATTCGTGTTACCAATGAGAAGTACAAGGGTATTGAACGGGCTTTCTTGTACCAACCCGGTCTCGATGGCCGTGAGTGGTTCAAGCACGTCGTCTTTGCCCCTGGCATTTGGACTGGTTACTCGGGAGCCACCTACCCTGGACTAGTAGAGAGTCTTGAGGCTGGAGACGTGGAGAATGCCGAGGTATGTGTTTACTTACGAACCCCTTTTGTTTTAGGTACGATTGCTAACTTATGTGTTTCTAGAAATGGAGCTCCATCATTCAGGAACGCATTGGTGCTGCAACTAAGTTGCTGCTGTAAATGACTGGTAATAGACTGACTATCTTACCTCGGCATGATCAAGTGTTAGACATACAGCTCAGTTGTCCTTGGATTTGAACAGATACATCAATATAAACAGACTTCATGGGCACAAGTTGCAATCGGGTTCACATAACCAGATCTCAACACATCATCTTAAAGTTATATAGTTCCCAGCATTAAATTATGAAATTATGCGTGCACATTTACCCCAGACTTCGTCATCTGACTAATCAATTGCATGACCGAGCTTCATCTGCCTAACTACATCTCTCCTAATCTCAACCTCTTACTCTCGACCTATACCCTCCAGAAAAGAAGAGACAGCCCGTCTTCAACTTACAAGATGGTATGTCCACAGATCTACATCCCCGATCCCAATCCAATCCACCCACTACAATCAATCCGCAAGCCCCAACCCCAAATCCACCACCAACATTCCACCAACACCCCTCTTAATCTCCCTCCTCCCAAGAAAGCCTCAAACTAACAACCCCAGTCCCCACCAACAAGCTCCGCCCTAGTCCTCTCCCTCCTGACAAGTCTGGGCGGCATAATCGGCTACACACGTACCGGATCAATCCCCTCAATCGTCGCGGGCGTCTCCGTCGGCCTCGTCTACCTCCTCGCATTCCTGCGCCTACGCGCCGGCCAATCCTACGGCGAGGAATTGGGTCTCCTGGCCTCGGCCGTGCTGGGTGGAAGCTCGGTGCCGCGCGTGATCAAGACGGGTGGAAAGCCTGTTCCGGTGGTTTTGTCAATCCTGGCTACATATGGACTTTTTGTTTTTGGATTTGCGTTTAAGGAGAAGAAGGCATGAGCAGTGAATGGGAATGAAAATGTTGGGAGAAATAATGAATGGAGCTGAACTGGCCGTGTTTAGTGATACTCATACCTCAATTGAGTCATTGTAGGTCATTTACGTTTGAATTGGTTTAGTTAGATGTTGCATATATTGGTACCAGGCTACTGTACAGATATGAGGTACAGGCAGGATTACCGAAAATCAAACATATATTGGAAGATAACGAAATACCCATGAGATTCTGGGTCAAAACGCCCGGTATGGATTTCCTACCTCCAGGGAAACGCTAAAAACTTACATCGACCGTAGATGGCATCATTTTTGCCGTCTAGACATTCACATCAAACAGATTCCTCCAGGGTTAAACCTCCAGTAGGGAGTCAGGAGGGAGGATCAAAGGGCAAGGCACGTACTGTACGTAGGCTCGATGTGACTTTCGCGAACCAATAGCTCAGACCTAAGCCTCCCATCCTGAACGAGCGACTCAAGGGAGCCTCTCAATTCTTTCTTTCTTTCTGGTTTTTGTTGATTTTTTTTGGAGTTTTTCGATTTTCCCCCTCAATGCCTTTCAAAATATCTTTTTATCTCGCAGCATCGAAATTAAATAGCATCGACGCTTCCTGGGGTTGTCGGGAGAGTGTGATGGTGGGACGGGGGAGGACTCGCCAGACTAGGATTTGGAATCAGGGCCACTGATGACAACCAAAGATCCAGCCAGGAGAATGCTCATATGTAACTAGAAGTTTTGATGTGTCGACTTAGCTGGATTCCGTAACTCCATCACTTGCAAATGCAGCATGAAATAAACAAAGCAGAACTTAATGTGCCGGATCGATCACCGTGTCGGACTCTTGAATGGCGCCCACGACTGCGTTGCCGGGGAGCTCGCCAAGAGCGGTTTGCGTGCTTTGATCTGGGACGTATGCATATCGAGATAGCTGCGCCTTCTTCTCCTCGGGACTGAACGTATCGTCGTTGTAAATCATTCGGATCGCGGGCTTGGTCTTTTCTTTTTTGGGTTTGCTGCTACCCTCTGCCTGGGGGACGATGTCATTGGCTGCGCCTGAAATCTGATTGTCAACAGGGGTAGAGACATGCTCGGTTGGTTGGGCGCTATCTCCATTAGAGTGGCCCGAAGCTGCAGGGGTGGGGGGCACGTGTCCCATGTGCATCTTTTGCATTCCGTGCGCGTTGACTGAAGGTACACCAAAAGCAGGACGCTGGGGAAGGTTTGAGGCGGTGGGTAGGCCCATAAATCTGTTATCGGATGGTGGTGGTTGTTGCTGGGTGTAAGGAGGAGCCCCATAGGAGACTGGTGGCTGCGCAGGAAGTCCGGCGGGAAATGGCGAGGGGTATCCAGATGGAGTGTAGGGCGAGGCACCAGGGAGTTGTTGTCCACCAACCGGGGAGTAGCTTGAATAGACAGGGCTGCCAGTCTGCGAAAGATGAGGTGTCACAGCGGCGGGGGGGCCACCGTAGGGCTGCGGATAGGAGTATTGCTGAGCGGCTGCGATCTGAGGCGATTGTGCCTAGTAAGAATTGTTAGCTCTTGAATCATTTCACATTGGACAGCAGGATAAGACTCACGTATACACCAGATGTTGGCGTAGACTGAACAGCACTAGAGGGTGTCACATCGCCACTGCTACCTCCGGCAAGCGCCTCCGCACGCCTGGCCTTGTGTTCAGCCAGTCGCTTCTTGAGATCTGAGACAGGTTCAAGCTTAGGCTTTTTCGCCGGTTGGCCGCCAGAGGAGGCGCCAGTAGGAGGGTTGCCTGTCGCATGCTGGCGATCCAGCTCAGCCTGCTGGAATTGTGAAGCGACACGCTGCTGGTGGGCCTTGAGGACGTCTGCGGGGATACCCTCCATGCCAAAGATTTCAACATCGACACCCATGCGGTTCGGCAGCGCATTTTGGACCTGAGTCAATTGCTCTTTATGGACCTGGCTCAAGTGGACGGAGAGACCTAGTGAGACAAGCCATCAGTTTCTGCACTCACATTATCTAGATAAAACAGGACTTACCTCCGGCAGTATTCAGCCTGCGGGGGCAGTTATCACACTTGAAATGCTTTGCTTTCTGATGAGAGATGAGGATCTTCAGGTCGTCGAAGTCACGTTCGCAGTAGTAGCACCACGGGCGATCAAGGAGCTCCTCTAGAGAGGGACCACGTCTTTTTTTGCCCATTATCGGGTCGGTAGATATACAGAGCGATTGGAAACAAGTAGAGGTGTGTGGTGTTGCAAAGGAGGGGAGGTTTGCTTAAGAGTGCGTCGCAGATCCGGGAGCTCGCCATGATGGATAAGGCCAATAGTAGATCACGTGGTTGACACGTGATTTGTTCCAGATGAAGTATAAAGTTGTGTGTGAATGAACTTTGGAGCACTTTGAAGGAGATCATGTTTCGTTTTGTGTCTATTTTTATACTTAGGAAACAATGTGGTTTTCTCTGTCTTCAGTGGAAATTTTTGTCACTTTTCTTTCCCATCCCGTTGCCCTGGCTACCTTGTGTGAGAGAAGCTTCTATATTGGAGTAGAATGTCCATTATACTACTCCTAAACCATAAAATCGAGGCTGTAGTCTGCTGTACTACACATTCGGTGTTTATATGTTGATTTATATTGCATCTACCTATGTTGAACGAAATATCAAGTCTAAAATGCAAAGTACAAACCACATACATACAATCTACAACCTTCGAAACCAGTATTGTAACTACAAGCCAAGAATTACAGATAGAGAATAAGAACTTTTTTACAACATGAATTGGGGCCTTAAAATACATGTACCGGTGCTCCGGCAATGTCCAGACACTGCCGGAGCACCAGTACCTTCATAATAATGTATCTGATCATCGCGTTCCCAGCCCACATCCCAGGGAGGTCTGGGATCACAGGGAACACCTCCACCCCGGTTCATCGACCACTGGCTCGGCCCAGTCACGAAGAGGGCCATGCACCAAGTAGGATAAACCGGGGCGAAGGTAATCCCCTACAATCCCATTCCAAACCCTGGGGTGGGCCGGAAAACAGCGAATGATCAGTGGGTGTCGAGGCATTCCCTAGTTCCCTCTCCCTCTCACTCGTAGATAAAAAGTGAAATGAACATGAAGTGAGATAATAGCTCAATTGAGAGGAGGGGGGAACTGAGGATTGCCTCGACGAGGCGACCTACCCTCAATGGCGTGGGCCCCCGGGGTTATGACCCGGAAGGGGGCCCATCCCGTGGTACTGGACGTACGGGAATGGGGCGTATTGGGGCGGCATGGGTTGCCCCAGTTGCGCCATGGGCGCAGCAGCAGCAGCAGCGAAAGGGTTCACTGGGCCGGGGCCGTAATGAGGGACCACCCCCATAGGAGGGAGGGTGGGAGGCATGGGCTGCTGCTGCTGCGCCTGGACGGCTGCCATTGAGGGCAGGCCGGTGGGCCCCTTGGGGGCGAGGTTGCCTGCAAGCGGTGCCAGTGAAGGCGACCGCTTGCGGCGACCAGGGCCATTGGGCTTGGGGACCTCGTCAGCGGGGCCGTCGACGGTCCGGTCCTGCTCGATTTGGGCCTTGGATCGCTTTGGGTTGCGAATACGTCCTTCCCGATTGAATCGGTCCCAGTGATCGAGCATCGCCTTGGTTCTCTTAGGGTTCTTCGAATTGGCGATCTTCTGGCGCCTTGCCTCCTCGATCGCCTCAGCGGAGAGAGCCTCCTTCTTGGCCGACGTCGGAGCGGAGTCGACGGGGCTTGCGGTGGCCGTCGGTTCGACGGCCGGGAAGGAGGTCTCTGCTGGAGGGAGGGATGAGGAGGCCAGACTGCTAGCGCCACGTCGACCCCTGCCCCGAGATGAGGGTTGAGTTGGGGCAGGGGTGACTTCGAAGGTAGCCCGAGAGGAACCAAGGCGACCAAGCCCACGGCCGCGTCCGCGGCCACGGCCCCGGCCAGAGGCCTTGCGAGAGTTAGTATCGGAGTGAGTTGATTCGGCGACGACAGTTTTGCCACCGCGGCCTCGGGTGCGACGCTTTGCGGGGTGGTTATCTTCGTCAGTTTCATCACCATCCACACTCTCATTTTGGGTTTCTTCTGTATCAGTCGTTTTGGTTGGTGCTTCGACCTCTGCGGCCTTGCGTTTCCGGGTGACTTTTGGCACAGCTGGCTCGCGTCGAGGTTCATACATCTGAGCGTGATATTCAAGACCATGTTTCTTCATGGTTGCCCACCCATCAGGGTTAAGATTACCATTCTCCTTGTTCTTGATATTCATCTTTCTGGCCTGCGCGGCAGTTGGGACAAAGCCTCCCTGTACGAATGGATCCTGCTGTGTGCGGATGGGGACAAGTGGTGTGTTGCCCGGGAAATAATTGTGTTTGTAACCATAGAGCATTGCCTCTTTCTTTTCCTCAAAGTCGAGTTTGTCCTCATTCACATGAGCCAGAGGGGCTCCACCCTTTTTCTTGTGACCCTGCATTTGATGTCGCTTCGTCTGATATGAGGGTTCATCTCGCTTGTGTCGATGCGCCTTGAGGTAAAGGTCGTCGAGGGCCAAATATTCATCTTGGAATGCTTTCAAAGCAAAAGCGGCGGTCTGTGTGAGTGCGTAAAGTTCTTCAGGTGTGTATTTTTCAGGGCTGCGGAGCATGCTGACGAGTTCGTCGAGTTCTTGGGCCCGTACTTCGAGGAATTGACCTTTGTCAACTTTGGCCTTTTTGTATGGAAGAGGGGGAGAAGCTGGTTCAGGAGCGTCACGCTTCCTGGTCTTAGAGGGGTCATGGAAAGCATTGTCCCAAGTAGATTCACACTTGGCGGCTTCCTGGTCGTAGTTGGGGGAGAATTTGTTGGCGTCATGGACTTTCCAGAAGCGTTCGAGGCGCTTTTTCACATCTGGTCGTCGCCACTGGGCGTCCCGGAGGCGATATTCCTCGGGATATCCAGTACGCGGGTTGGAAAGCCAGTCCAAGAGGTCACGTTTTGTTTCGGGCATATAGCTGACATTGACTGGGATCGCGGTTGGCTGGGTGCCATGAGTATCTTCAGTGGTCAATTCCACTGCGACCTCTTCGACATCTCCAGGATTGATAGCTTGAGCTATGGGTTCATCTTGTTCAATGGCGTCGTCATCTTGGAGATCGCCATTCTCGTCGTAAGTGTCATCAGCACCATCGTCGGCACCATCATACCCAGAAAAATTGATGGATTTCGGATGAGCTTCGTTGATATGATCATTCAAAACATCTTCTTCGGAGATGCCTGCGTCATTTGGAAGCATCAAAAGCTTCCCACACCAGTCACACTTGAGTCGTCGAGGCAAGGGCTCCGGTGACTGAGAGATCTGAGTGGAAGTAGATTGAGGACGGAAGGGTTCAGAAAATTGACGACGCAGCGGGGAGTCCTGGCTGTCACCAATATCCGAAGAAGGATTGTCCCCATCCAGATCGGCCCTTGGAATGGGGGCCATTTTGGTGGATATGGATAGAGGGGGAAAAAAAGAACAAGAGGGGTATTTATGTTTCAATAAACAAGAAAGAAAAGAAGAAAAAAAACACGGGTCTCAAATGGAGAATGAAGAATGTCAAAGAAGAATCTGTATAGATGGTCAGTGTTGGTTCGCTTGCGGGTGCCAAGACGCCAGTAAATCGCAGCGCAATTCCGTGGTTTCGGAGGCCAAGGCACAAGGCATGGACCAGCGTGAACACAAGAATCGCAATACATTGTAAACACAGTAAGTAAACCTAGTAAACGCGACATGTAAAATGCAACAAGAAATGGCATGAAACATAAGACACGGTCGGGCAAAAATGCATGGATCAAGATCTGACCGGGAAGTACGGCGAAACTCTGGCATACAAGAAAAAAGTGGAACAAGACGCGCCACTTACCATGAGATGTTTGATGTCGAGTTTGAATCCTTGTGGATAGGAGACACGAGTCACAGCCAATGACTGCTGACTGTTAGTGAGTTCTGCAAAGAAGGGTGCAGGATAGGCATGAGTGGCTGCCAGGGATGTGTACTTACTATCCGACTAGGGAAGGCTGGGTGACAGTCCTCTTATTGAGACACAACGCGAAGTGGGATGAGAGAAGATGAAGAATGGATGAGATTTAGAAGACAGGTGAAATAGAGAAGATGTCAGAAGGAGCGCAAACTTGTGTTTGGCGCGCAGATCTTGCGTCGCCGGGTAGTATGAAGAAAAAAATGATCTTCGCCGACGCGACACCGCGCAAAGAAGAAGACACGAAAACAAAGTCAGTAGATGGAGTGGGATTACAGAATAGAAGGAGCACAGGAGAAGAAGATAAATCGGAAGGGGAAATGGGATAAGGATGATGAGGTTGAGAAGAGATCGAGGTTGAGAGAGAGATAGTTTTGTAGTTTCATAGGCAGTGGAAACCCCGTCCTGGCCCGACCAATCAGAGGCCCTTTATCTACTAGCCACATTGGACGACATTGAGGAAAGGGGGTTTTTGATTTGGATTGATCACTATTGATCAATGATTTTATTGATACTTTGCATTGTATTAATCTTTAATTCTCTATTGTCTTTATTCTTGAATTGTTACCTACTGTCCCATGCACCGATTATCCTACCATTGTAGACGTCACATGATACGTACTTTAGAGTCGAACAATAGCGTGTCTCCTCAATAGCTGGCTATTGAGCCCGGTAGCTGGAAGTTAGAGCAGGTCTTTGGGGATACCCAGGGGGACTAGGTTCTAAGCGCTTACTTCCGTGGGCAGTCACATGGATTCGACTATATCCATACTCAACGAGCAAGTCGCAGGCTGGTGACAGGGGACCGAACGCTAGCGACCTGGAGGATATTCAGATATTACCCAGATAATATATGTCCATGGTGGCTATGGCTACCCTTGCCCCCCCCCCTCCTCCCCCGACGATTGTCTCATATCCGCACACCACGTCACAGGTAGTGGCAACAGACGTCCCAAACTCAAACCGGCATTTGATACCGAATCAAACTGTTCAGCTCCAGCCTCCCATGGTCTAAATAGTTAAGTAGGGTGGAATTCTAGTTGGGAGGAGCTATTCTATCAATTTCCCCGCCATTAGCAAAATTAGCCGCTCGCGTCTCCTTCGCCTAGACAACATATTTTAAGTTTCCGGGGCTTGTTGGATATAAATCCCACGCCAGATGTTCATAAAAGATTTTGTACCGACCTTCACAATTATTATCTGGATGACAAGATGATAAATAGGTTGGATATGATAGGTTCTCATTCATCCTAGTGCCATCCTCTACTCCCCGAGTGCAAGTTTACCTCAATTTGTTAGATGCTTTTGTTTTCAACGTGGAAGCTAACCATGAACTACTAGGTACAACATTCATAAATAGAACAGAAATACTGATGAACTTCAATTAATTAAAAATTAATGAAAGTAAGAAAGGAAGATATCTAGACGAGTCCCGCTCCACCTGTTGCTATGTCTTGGCATTCACAGCAACCGGGGAAGCGGCAAGAAGTGTAGCCGGGGCAGAAATGCAAAATGCAGATTTCACCTACAATTCATCCTTAGTCCTATATCATAATATTATTTAGAACGTCTCTTTTAAGGTTGTCTCGCTCGGTTCTTACTACTGACGGAATAGCTGTTTTCCCCTCGCCTCTCATTTGGTCTCTGGATGTAGTCGAGATGAAGAGATGAAGAGATAAAAAATAAAAAATAAAAAGTATGAAAAATAAAAAGTATGAAAAATAAACGAGGAAAAAAGAAAGCCCTCTCCCGGGTTCGAACCGGGGACCTCATCATGTCACATCGTGATACGAGTGATGCGCACTACCACTGTGCTAAAAGGGCGACTTATGTGATATGTCGAGAAGTTAATTGTTTTTATCCCTACCCTGAAACTAACATTTCAGTCAACATATGGGGTACTAGGTAGAGCTCTGGAGTTGGAAATATTCCTGCATCTTGTATTTATATATCTATATGTTCTTATTACATATTTGTGATCAGGGATATGCATAACCACATTCCTGAATACTGTGTAAACATTTGTTCTTTAAATGGGCCATACGATGGTAGTGAAGGAGCTCAAGTAGGAAACATATATAGTCAACGAGTGGGTCCCGAGCCCCAGTTTCCTTTGATCTCACTCTATAGGTCCCCTCAACAGAGCCGTAGTGTAGAATTAGTATCTGTGATGTGGAACATAATATAACATAGAAGAAAAACATGTAGATTGGAACTACGTGTTGCCTATTGCTAATTGTTTGAAGTATAGGTTGACAGAGCCAACATGGGATCCCAAAATAGCTCCGAGGGAAGACACTAGCAATAAGCTAGGAAGTGCTGGAAAGTATCCATAGTCGAGTGAGAGGAGCAGTAAGTATCAAAAATAACAAGCATACTGGGAAGTTACATACAAAGTGCCCTGAAACATACGTACTGAAGGGTCTAGACACATTCCACACAAGAATTGAAGCAGTCCCGCACGAAAACAGTGGTTATCGTTTCTCGAAGCTAAAATATTCATTGTAACGATAGATTCCAACACTGCATCAATCAAAAATATGGCTGGCCTCATTGATGGCGCTTATCTCCATAATATATTTAGAATATATGTGATACATGTTGTTCCATTTCGTCGAACCTATCTTCTCAATTTCATTCGTGTCATATCCGTGGCTTATATCATCGATATTTACTTCTGATTTTCGGTGGGGATATCGAAGAAGACATCCGGGACACCAGGAGCAGGAGCCTGGTCCACACGGTAGAACCTCTTGCAATCGAACTGCAGGATATCGCTAGTATTAACCCCGGAGACATTACAATCGGCTAGCCCAGTCACAAGGAACTCTGTATTGAAGTTGAGAAAATCCTCGAGGACATCATCATCTCTCAGCGAGTCCATCATGATCAGGTAGTCAAAGTTGACCAGCTCGATAGGCACCGGATTTTGACCCTCCGTGGATAGCCCGATCACCTTCTTCTTGGTTCTCTTTACTTCACCAGCCATATACTGCTCTAGCTCTAGGTAGGTCACTTCATCGCCCAATTCATTAGCGTGATCTCCTCATCTCAGTTGAAAGATTTGGCGCCAGCCTGCTCTAGAAGAATAAAAGAGGAGAAAGCAACCACTTTATCGCCAAGAGCGGTATATTTGACATGCTTTTGCCGCATCTCCGTGTATGGGGTAGCGGGTCCACTAGTAACAGTCGCCTTAACAATGTCCTCAGTTCCAATGGCTGTATAGCGAGATGCAACTGGGCCGATGTATTTCTTCTCAATGGCCGAGATTAAGCTCCGGTCAAATAGGGTCACATGCTTAGACGGACCTACTTGAGTATAAATTTGCGAAGAGCTAGGATAGTGATACTAAGGAAAAGGTGGAAAACAAACCAAAAGGGCTGCTTTGGCATGTCCAATATCAAGGTATCTACTACAGACTAAGCTAGTAAAGAAACGCGCCAGTATCAAGGGAGCATACGAAGGCTCTGGCGGGAACCTGGTAACGACCCCATCCCCGGTGTTCTTGAAAATTTTACATGATTAGCCGTGAATACCACGAACTGATCTCATCCGTATGTCTACCTCCAGGGCAATATGGTAGCTGGCACCCTCTCTGGGTCTAGAAAGCCTCCCCTCGTGAAAGCAGCATTCAAAGATCCAACAGCTGATGTCGTCTAAGGGCATAGCTCCTCGAGGAACCTGTACCAGCGGGTCAGGTTGGAAGGAGTACCCATCTTGAGAGTAGCGGCAACGACACAGTTTCTGCGAAGGGCACCCGTAGTGCAATGTACGGTGTCGGAAGAGAATAACCCGATAGGAAAGATCGGCGGAGTAGGTGGGTATCGATGCGCTTTAGTTATAGAGATGTTAGACTAGTTAATACTGCGTGTAGATTCTTCTAACCTGGAGGATCGGGCCGAGGGTCTTGAAGTCCAAGGTGTCAAATGAATTCAATTGAGGGATCCATTCATCATCCTAGATGCAGCATTTACATTAGAACGTGTTGAATTATAAAGATTCGAGGATGTGATAGCTCACCACCTTAGCATCCTTGCCCACAAGGAAAAGAAACTGCACACATAGCTCCTGGATGATAGGAATAGTGCCAGTAACAGTCTTGTCGCCTGCTTGAAACTGAATGATTGGCTTTTCACCCTCGGGGAGCAGGGCAGTGTCCCGCCAGAACAACTTCAGCAACCGCGGACCAAACTACCAGCATCATAAGAGTAGTTTGTTTTTTAGGTTGATCCGCCAATTTGAAATTGGCTTTTACTGCGACAGCTTTGCAGGGCTTGCTAAGCTAAGAATCGTACAAGCTCTCTAATCTACTTACTCTTGCTTTCCAAGCATCTAGGTAGCCCTACTAGAAGCATACATATTGGAAAGTAGACTTGGATCCTGTGATGGTTATCCTTTTATAACATGCTCCCCGTTCCGACCTTGGTAGATGATGTCACTTTTGCAACAAGGAGTCCAACCTAGATAGGTTCATCGGGCGGCCACTTTGAAAGCATCACAGAACATACACCCAGATGCGAAGAGTCAATTCTCATATCATCGCCATCGGGGTCAAAATCCCATGCCTTTGCAACTCAACTATCTGGCCGATATTCTACACGAGATTGCCATTCCAACGTACTCGCGTTAGCGTGGTTCCGAAGAAACAGAGCAAACCGGCAATAGAACTCCATACGAAACACCATATGTTTCAAACAAGGCATACACTGTGTTGCATAGCCCAGTGATATAAGAAGCCGGTGGAATTGTTCTGCATCCATCACTGACGTTCCGCCCCATCTCCGTTCGGCATCGCATATCTGGTCATTCCACCTGTCATTCTCGATTTCGGCTCGGTACTCCGGGGTATGATTGGAAGTCCATTGCCCTAGTTGATTATCTTGCATTTAGTGGCTATAGACATATCCAACGGAAAAGAAAGAAAATATTCCTTACCAGAAGGAAGCCAGGCCGGCACATCCATGAATTCCAATATTTTCAAATAGGGCCAGTGCAAAGTGCCTATAATAGGCTGTGCTTCTCCATCCAAAGGGCACATAAAGTCAAATGGAAGAGCGGTTCTGTTCAACTTCAATTCCCGAAGGTGAATGCTGAGATCTCGCAAATTGATAGTCATGCTATCAATCCCCGAAGGGATGATATTTAGAGCAGGCATATTATGTTTCCATGGGCCGTCCTCCGAGGCCCTATAATGGAACACCCTTAGGCTACTAGGAATAATTTCGAGCAAGGAAGATAATGCTATACAGCTGTTAGTAAAACATGCCTAGGCGAAAAGGCATGAAAAAGCGACATGGCTTACATGCTCGACGTGCTTGTATATACGGTAAGTAATCCGGACAAATCCATTCGTTGAGATCAAGCTCCAGTTCAGTGATGGTTGGGCAGTGTTGGATAATAGTCTCTATTGTCCCAGTCCAGATTTGATGATGCTTATTTCTGTCAAGATCTCTGTTTAGGAAAGAGAGCCCATCAATACACGAAACGTGCGCTAGATAAAGCTTGTCCATATTGTTGACAAAACACGCCTGGTATGGGGGGACCGAGCAATTATATCCAGGTGCACTAGCGCTACGACTGTGCCAAACATCTGGTTCCATTGTAGGCCACCTTTTGTATCAAGATCCTCGAAGCCCTAGATGCAATCTGAGACGGCAACTTGGGTCCCATGAGTGAAGCATTTGGAAAAGGTCAACCATAGCCGTCTGGAAAGCGAAATCATTGGCCTGCCTTAATTGGTTGCCTGTGCTATACTTGGTATCCGAGGTTTTACCTGTGGTCCAGTCTAATAATTTGCAGGGGATGATAATGTTGTACTCCAAAGTTCGGACCCAGGTTCGCCGTATGGCACGACTACCAGATGTGAGTGTTTGAAAATGTGTCAAAGACATTCCACGTTGCTCCTTGTCTTTATGGTAGCTGTCACTATAGATAGCGAGATTAGCAAACAATAAGGGCTCAAGGGCTGCCTGCCAATAGTGACACACATAAGTGCATGGAACCAAAGAAGACCCATCAATTTGTAGAAATTTTGCGATTTCGTATAACAGTTCCAAGGGTAGTGTGTCTGCCATTTATGCAGAGGGGTCAAAGCATAACAACGAATGGATTGAACCAGGGCGACCTCACAAAAAATTAAGAAACAAATCCAAGAATAGTGGGAAATTCAAAGCAAAGAATTAAAGGGAAAAGAAGGAAGTTCTCAAGAAAAAGTATGTAGTAGTGTACTTTACAATCTAAGGCTTAGCGGCACGTTCTGGATGTATACATCACATTCTGCTTCAAATGTGATAGATCACTATGAGTATCAGGCTAGAGGGCATCTCATCGCGCCTAACTATCGAGCTAGAGAGCCTAAATATTGGTATAGATACTTAACTCTTAACGAAAAAATGGCAATAGCTCTTCCAAGCTAGTCTATTTTCAGTATATTTTCCCGCGAGGCTTATAACACTTACGGTTCAGTGCAGGTGGTTCTTCTCACCAACATCCAATGCCACCAAAAAGCGACTAACACAATTATAAGCCGCAATAGTAGCGGTAATCTCAACAACCTCGCGTTCATCAAAGCAACCCTTCAGCTCCGCAAAAACCTCATCAGGCACCGTAACCGTTTTGGTCATAGCATCGGTATACTTTAGCACAGCCCGTTGGTCAGCAGTCAAGACCGACGACGCAGCCTCATTTGAGAAGTCTGCCTGAGCATCCCCGATAAACTTCAATGCCTCTGCGCTCAATCCACCTTCCTCAAGCAAGGGTGCATGCTGTTCCCACTCGAAGAGAGCGCCGTTGACCACTGCGACGCGGCAGATGGCTAGTTCGCGGACGACGGTCGAGAGGGTGGTACGGGTGCGGATTGCGCCAATAAATGAATTCCAGCCTTCTGTGACTGGGTAGGAGTGTAGGAGGGCTAGGTCGAGGGGGAGGAGCGGGCCCGGGGCGCGGCGGGCTTGGACGCTAGCTAGGATTTTGGCTTCGTCCGGTGTGCTGGTTGATGGGGGGTCTGCAACGTATGGGAGACGCATGATGGGTGGTATGTGAGGATTGTAGATTATCTTAATTGGATGTTGGTTTGTTCAATGGTTGAACTTGGGGTCTGGGGTTTGTCAGTTGAGATGTGACTCAATGAGCTGCGCTTTGGAGCAGAGAGTTGTTTTCAATGAGAGGCAAGTATTCTGTACCTGATTCAAAGCTATAAGCTTGGAAGATACTATTCTTTTTTAGCGAAATTGGAACTTCTATACAGCTCCGGGGGAATGAGCTGCTATTTATCGGGAACCCCGCGCGGGTCCATCCATAGCGGATACAGTCAAAGCCGCGGTAATCGGGTTAACGCTTCCGAGTTGCTTCCGCGGGATTTGGTTAGAGTTTGCTTGAAAATCCAGGTATGAACTTGTGAAGAGAAGAAGTGGAGATAGGAAGGTAAGTGACATTAGTTAACTAGCTACTAGGGTACTAAGTATTATGCGAGGTGACACTTATATCCAAGACTGTCCAAGTGGCCCGACATCCAATAGGTCCAAGGCTTATATTTCCCCTGGGAATTGAATGAAGTATTCAAATTAAAAAGCGTTCTCTTCGAGACCCTTCGAGACTCTTCGAGATGAGGTTTAAGTAAATTTGACTTTCCTGCAGTCAGTGCTGTTGGTCTTGGCACATGATCTCCACAAGTTTAGAAGCTCTCAATGTGTCGTCACCTCTCCTGAACATTGTTCCCCCAAACAAACATGCCTCCAAAGGCCCCTAAACCCACCAGTGACGAGCTTTTAGCTCAGTTTGATGACCTCGGTCTTGACAAATCCGGTAACAAAACATCTAAAGCTAGTATTGCATCCGAAAATGTCAAGGGCGGACAGGAAGACATCCTGGCTGAGCTAGACCATCTAGCCACACAGCGTCCGGCCAGTGGACCAGGTACGCCGCGCCTGTCTACCGATAAGCCTAGGTCATCTACACGATCTCCCCGCCCGAGCGCGACCATCGACCGACCGGCCGAGGACAAGGCGCCGGTCCGCCAGTCTGAGGATACGGGCCGGTCTTCACGCACAGAAACAAAGCCTGAACAGCCCAAGACTGAGCCTGAGAATGCCCCCGCACAGCAATCGGCCGAGGAGGGTGCCGGCTGGTGGGGTGGATGGTCGGGAGGGTTGTTCGCAACGGCCACCGCGGCTATGAAGCAGGCCGAGGCGGCTGTCAAAGAGATCCAGAATAATGAGGAGGCCCAGAAGTGGGCTCAGCAGGTCAAGGGCAATGTTGGAGCTCTCCGCGATCTTGGTATAGATCCTTCTACTCAAAATATGCTTCCTACATGCACAGAGCTAACTGGCACATGCAGGTGGCGAGCTTCGAAACAGGGCAATCCCGACATTCACCAACCTAATCCACACCCTTGCCCCTCCTATTTCTTCGCATGAACGTCTACAAATCCACGTGACTCATGATATGTCCGGCTACCCGGGCATCGACCCGCTAGTCTATGCGGTATTCTCGCGAGTGATGTCCCAAGTCGAGGGCGGGGACCTGTTGGTGATCCAGCGGGGCCAGGAGTCATCCCCGAAGCGCGGGCTCGATGTTACCAGCTACATGAGCAGTGCCGGCTGGAATGATGGGCCCTGGTGGCGGACGGTCACACCTGGACAACCGCGGAGCATCTCTTTCGTGCGAGGCACCGTGGAGGGCTCTAAGCTCGCTCGAGCTAGCGCCGAGTCCTACGCTACCGAGTACTTCTCGTCCCGGGGCGGAGTCGAAGAGGCCGCAAAGCACGCTTCGGAAGTCCTGAGTGAATCGAACCCGGTCCGCAGCAGCGATATCTTCTTGGCTATTCAGGCTATCAGCCAGACTACTTCCAAGGACCTATTCCAGGCGGGCGCAACGGGCGAGCCGGCTACCGAAGGAGCCGTGGAAGCTGATACACAAGAAGAGGAGATCTCCTTCGCGCTGTATCTCCACGACCCCATCCATGGCATTGCCTTCCACGCCATCTCTCAGAGTATCCCGCAGGCATGGATTGAATGGCTCGATGCTTCAGTCCCAGCTGCCGAGAACCCCGACGCCGAGGATGCGAACTCTCAACGTGTTGTGGTGCCCGAAGCTATCGCCGAGGTCATTGAAAGTGGCGGTGTCGACCCCCGCGAGTGGGTTTCGGAGTGGATTGAGGAAACTCTCTCGCTGACCGCTGGTATTATCGCGCAGCGATACGTGGCTCGACGGATGGGCGTTGGTGAGGGAGGTGTCAGCAAGGGCAAGATGCGAGCTGAGCAGGTGTCGACTGTGGATAGCGGCGCAGGCGAAGCTGCGCGCGCGCTCTAGGACCACTGTATCTTTTATACCGAGCTCAAGAGCTGACGCTCTTATTCCAGCATCTCCTGTCGTTTATGTGATACACCTGCACTAGCTATTTCTATTTCTATTTCTATGCTATTTCGGTTGTTCCGCCATGCTGTCTGGCAGCGAGAATAACAGTAAATGACTATTGTCGAAATCACTTGGAAAAAAAAATCATGTACGCAATTCCGGTATATGTACAAAACGGACCGTTCTCCCTATATATCACCAAATTATGCATTTTCGAAAACCATTGCGGGTATCGTAGGATCATCCAAAGCATTCAGAGCTCAAGAACTTCAATCAAGGTTCAGTGGTCCCTCAAGACCGGGAACATGCCAGAAATTGGCTCGGAGGGCAGTCACACTAGACACAACGTTAGCACATTCGGTTCCAGCAGCGTAAAAATAAACCCATATCTTACCTAGTCGACCCATTGAGCACAGTATGAGCATCAGTGCCCACCTCACTCTCCTGCAATGTCTTCTTCATATCCGACAAATCAGCAGACCACTTAAACTGGCGCTGTCTG
Organism: Penicillium fimorum; assembly: GCA_028828255.1. Classification (NCBI taxonomy): domain Eukaryota; kingdom Fungi; phylum Ascomycota; class Eurotiomycetes; order Eurotiales; family Aspergillaceae; genus Penicillium; species Penicillium fimorum. The sequence continues at coordinate 4,041,574 of JAPWDS010000003.1, read as the reverse complement.
GAAGGTGCAGGGGCATGTCCATTGACAACCGTGCTATTCGTCCCATTTGTCTCGCCATTGATATGGACACCATTCACACCATTCACACCATTAACCTTCTTCTCCGTCCCCTGTTCAGCATACAAACACCCCCTGGACCAATAATACGGCAACGTGCGCGTATACAACACCGGCCTCTCCTCAACATCAAGACACATGGGAACATTGATATTATAAAGCTCGACACGATCATCCCAATTCTCATAAAGATGTCGCACAATCTTAACAGCCAGTCTCGCCGCCGCAGCAATGACATCACCGACCTGCGGGTCCTTGCTACCAAACGAGATGGCAATACCCCGCTTCCCACAGAACACAGCCTCTAACGCACCACCTACCGTCCCTGAAGACAGGTTGTAGATGGTGGAGGCATTGCGGCCGTGATTGGGGCCCGAGATGACGAGGTCGATGGGTGCGCGCTCGCTGAACAGGTTGTACAGACCTAGTTGCGTGCAGCTAGCCGGTGTGCCGTTGTGGATCACCACCCAGTCATTTTCCGGGTCTGGGGATTCAAAATTCGCGTCCCAGCTACCGTCGGCATTGAAGGCGTCTGGGTGCACGTAGCTGGCTGTTAGGGAAGCTTCGATTAAGTGGGCTTTGCCGATCCAGGAGCGTGAGGCTGCAGGGATTGCTACGGAGACTTGGTGACCGTTTGCTTTGAGTGTGTTGACTAGCGGTCGAAGGTATGGTGAGAGTTTGGTGCTTGGCGGACCATCGTCATTGACTACCTATTTTTGGGTTGTTAGCTTAATTGTCCTTTTTTTTGGCTTTTTTTTAATATATCTACGCGCAACGTGCTGGGATAGAAGGAAAGATAAAGGAATGTGGATGTCATGTGGTAATGTTCCGAGGAAGTATGGATCTATAAAGTTGATCCTTGCAGGAAATGGCGTTTATATTTTCCAGGATAAGGGAAAAAGAAAGGAAGTAATGCCCATGACCTCACTTACCAGGATGTGCATATCGGGCGGGATTAAAGCAGCGCCAAGGGCGTTATGTGTGAATATTTGAGATTCGATCTGGATCTTGATTTTCGGTGAAGATCCCCCGGCGGTTCGGATAGGTTTTTTGTGTAATTTTTTGGGATTCTTTTTTATAAGAGAATCAGAAACCTCAAAGAAAGAAATATTCTTCACCCCGGAAATATTCGGGGTGCAGGACACTTATACCTGGGGGAATCAGGGTATGGAATGAACCATTGGCCACACCGAATTACACACCGGGGCATTGGGGGGAGGTCGTTCAAGCTGCGGGGACGGCAATGGTAGGGCCGAATGCAGCTTGCGGTGAACCGATTCGGTTTTCTCTCGGACATGAGCATGTGCTATTTTATTTGATATGTTGATATGGTATATAATGGAAGGATTCCTATATTGTGTACTATATAAGCCGTGGGGTGTAAAATCATGTGGGATGTTAATCGTAGTCTACGGAGTATAGTCTGCTAGTCTATAGTCTATTATTCATCCAAGTAGTACTTGGCACCTAGGGAAGTAATCCCAGTTTGATCATCGATATATAGTAACTCATACCACAGTATCCTTTTTATATTTTTATAAGGGCTTATACATCTTTATAGAAGGTTAAAAGATGATGTAATCAATTCTACAATCTACACGGTAGAACAAGGTCTGCAAAATTTCCATGGGCGCTTGGCACGGCTATTTTGGTTTCAGAAGGATTGGCAGTACTTTTTGGCTGTAGCAGGCACGGAAGCCAGGGCATGGAGGGGTTTTGATGTTTTACGCAAATCTCTCATGTTCCTGAGTTTCTCTGACATTATCTCTAGGGCTCCTCTCGTAAGAGGGAGATCGACACATTATACACGTGTATATAGTGTCTAGTACTCCCTATAATTCCTATAATTCCTATAACTCCTACAATTCCTATAATTCCTATAATTCGATATCTGTATTCAAAGAAAGCATTGTTAAATCGACTCGAAATCATATGTTGTACTCCGTAAACAAAACGGAAATCCTAAAGTGGTCTGTGCCAACAACACGCTAGAGACGATCACAGAAAATCTTGAGGTGGGGAATCCCGTCAGCCCTTCAACAATCCTCTGGCCCCTAAACCCTCTCCTCTTCAACATATCCATTCGATAATTCGACACTACGACAAATCTTTGCCCCCTTACCTACACCCCTCCATTCTGCCACCCTGCCCGTACCAGCAAAGTCTCAAAAAGCACGTCTTTTTGGGATCTTTGCTCAACCAGGTCGTTACCGCAACCTTACCCTCTCATCCTGTATGGACGGTGAAAGTACTGGGGCCGCTGCGGGGATCGACCCCAAAATCTTAGACAACTGGCAAACGGAAGGCGCTTTTTCCGTCGCCTCATGGGAACATCTGGGTTACGATCAACCCCCCGAGTGGGACACTAGCCAGGAATCGAGTCAATGTGATGCGGATATCGCGGACCTGGGCACTTTCCATGGCCCATTGACCGGTGAATACCGTCGTCTGGAGAACAGGTCCGAAATCCCCTCCTTGATTCGAGTCCCCCAAGTGCATGTTGATGTGAGCTGACACTTGTTCTGTTGTAGAAAACACGATATAGCACCCGAGAACATGAGCTACCCCGATGGCTTCATTGAGGGTACTGGCAGTGGCACTATCAGCCCCAAGACCATCCCATCTTCCGCCGATGAGAATTTCCATTCCGACGAGGCTTGGCCACACTTTCAATTGTACAACTCGGTGACCATGCCGATGGACGCGTCTCTTCTCTACCCTTACGCGAAAGGACCAAGCCTCTCGAATGGCGCCGTCATTGTCGACGATCTTGGGGAGATGCCTCACGGTGGTTTCGCGGATGCCCCGGTTGAGGGCATCATGTCGTTCCAGCAGATCCCGCAGTCCTTCCCCATGATCCCCGAGCAGTGGACTGATATTCAACATGGCATCACCGTGGACAATATGCCTCCACTACAAGAGTCCATGCCACTCTCCTTGGACGCACAGGATAGCCCCAAGGATCACTCCCTGGGCTTCCAGACTTCTATCAGATCGCTGGAATCGCGATGGCTCAATAGTCTGGAATCTCAACTGCCCACCCAACGGGTCACGCCGGTCTCGCAAGCTACTAGCCCGCGAAATATACAAATTGGACAGGAGTTCCAATTCAAATCGGAAAACTCCTCGGTGTCGGGCGATATGTCGGGAATATACGAGTGCTCCTACTCCGCCACTAGCGACGAAGCCCCGGCATTTGCGGACAGACAGTTGGAAGACGACGATATCCAGTGGAAGACCTCACCGCATGAATCTAGTTCACCGGAGGGGTCACAGCCTGCATTCAAGACCAGTGCCTTCATGGTGAGTGAGACCCCCGCGGAGTCTCTAATCTCTACCGTTCCTTCAAGGTCGAGGGCTTCGTCGACTGCTGGCCAACGTGTCGGTCGACCGGCACCACTTGCTATGCAGTCCTCGGCTACAATCAAGAAGCGCAAGGCCAGAAACCCTACTTCAATGGACCGGGGCATCGCAAGACCTTTACAAATTGTCCAGGAGGATGGCCAAGGTGGCTCCATCGCGTCTGCGGACTTTGTCTCACCCCCACGCGGCGCTCGTCGCAAGGGCCCATTAAGTATGGTTGGACGGGCCAATGCAGGCCTGCGCAGGAAGAACAAGGACACTTGTGTTCAGTGTCGACTGAACAAGCGCAAGGTAAGGATTTCCACCCAAATCCTATATTTTTATAAAACTAACGTGTTTGCAGTGTGACGGAAGCGCCCCCTGCGATGCTTGTCGCCCCACACTTCATGAACAGCCATGCGCTCGTGCATGCTTCTCTAGTATTGTCGAGTTTGGAACCTGCAACTACATCTGTAAGCATCGATCAAACCTCCGCCTGGATTGTTCAAATTGCTGACCTTATCTAGCTCAACGAGCTGTTAACCACCCCACGATGGATGGTTCCAACCGAGTTCGGATGGAGATTCCATCCGAATTTGACCTCAGTCAACTCTTGTCTTTGCTCTCCGAGCGCCAGGGGCGGTTCAACATCCGCGCTAGCCAGGCCTGGGGCTCTCTCTACGTCCTCGACCTGGGAGAGACCTACAAGTTCCTGAAGACCCTGAGCGAGTACAACGGCAACTCGAAGTCCACTTTCCTAGAGTTCATCGACCGACGAATTGTCGATTCGAAGGACAAGTCTAAGAACTGGCTGTCCTGCGTTGCCGACTGCGACCCAATGAACCAAGCCTATGTAAGTATCCACTGTCCCACATCACAATAACATAAAAACTAACCATTCCCAGACTCTCCTCTCCCAGTGGAACAACATGCCCAGCCGCGCCAAATACAGCTTCGTGTCCCTGGACCCAGGGGCCGAAGAGCGAACAATGGACATTAACAGCCCAGAAGACCGACGCGAGATCCTCCTAGCAGCGCAACTCTCTCGAATCTTCTGCCGCATGCTCGAAGTCGAGGGCTTCCGCAAGCTCGAGCGCGACTTCTACAACATCAAGTGGAAGCAGATCTCTCACGAGACGCACGTACGCTTCCTCGGCGAACTCGGCCACATCCTGCTAACGCTGCGATGGCGGGTGAGCTGGTGGAAGCGACTCGGCGACGGCGGCCAGAACCCCGATCCCACATCGCAGCATTACATTGACCGTGTCGAGCTGCTCTGCCGCATCCTCTACGTCTACTACACATGCGTACTGGCGAAGCTGCCCTCGTGGTCGGCGGCCGATGTCCCCAAGGGCATCTGGTCGACGTATGCGGACTCGGAGAATGCCGTCTGGGATGATTTCCCTTCGGACTCCAGTGATGGCGGCTTCAATGGCTGGATGGAGCGGGGCCGGGACCTGATTGAGCAGGCTGGTGTTCCGAGCCGCATCTCGAAGTTCTGAGACTGGGATGGCAGACTTTGTCTGCGAATATGGTTTGGATGGTAATGTCATTGGAGTTGGAATTATAGATACCCTTTTTTTTGTTCGTTTATTTCTTTTTCTTCGAGATCTCTTTGTTTCTCTTGTTTCTATTGGATGCATCATGACTTTTACATACAAGATCTGCCTTATGATTTGATGATTTCGCGCATGTTATATTCTATTCAGTTGATTTTTCTCAAGATTTGTACACGGAATTACTATTTGTCAACATATACATATACACTGCTTCTCTTCTCTACTTCATCTTCATCTTGCATCCATCTTCCATCTTATACTATCCACTTATCCTCTTATGTATAGATATATGTATATTAGACAAACAAACCAAGAAGACAATAGAAACTGGGTATCGATTTCATGCACTCATATAACGAGCTCTAGATAGACGAACTGCAAACAAGATCGAATCAAACAAAAAAAAACATCTCCATTAATTCCCCACACTTCAAGTCGCCTTCTTAGGTCCAGACTTCAAAGTGTCCTTGCGAGCCAAAGTACCGTCCTTACGAGCAGCATTACGCTCTTTCTGCAGACGGTCCTTCTTTCCACCAGCTAGCAGCTCAAGATGTCCTGCCTTTGTCGCCAGACTGCGTTCTGTCATTGAGACGAGACCGGATGTGAGTTGCTACAGAGCCGTGTGTTAGTAGTTGTTTTTCATCTTGTATTATTTTATTGTGCTGGTATCGAAGGCACAGATTGCAGTCTGTGTCGATAAAACCGGAAGCGAATGGTTGCGTACCTTGGTCAGTTTCTTCTGCTTGATCAGGCCGGCTTTCTTGGGTGCGACGGAGCGGACACCAGGTCTGGTTGTCTTAGCGGGCCTGGTGAGGATGTGTGTTAGTTTAATTGTTTAATTGTCTTTGTGTGGATAAATGGGACTGTGACTGTGGTGGTTTTGTCTGTGAGTGGCACTTACTTCCTGCCTGGGCCGGAGGGACCGTTTTTCTTCAATGATCCTTGCACCATGGTTGTGTTGGAATGGGGTTTGGTTGAGGAGGGTTGGTATGTAGATGGACACAAGAGAAAGAAATAGGCAAAATTTGTAAAGTAGCACTGCCAGCAGCACGAAGTGATTCTGGGCTTCTGTTTCTTTTTTCGGCGGTGGGTTGCTGAGGGAAAATTGCTTATCGGCTTATCGGAATCACGTGCATCATGGGCATGGGGCATTGATTTTCCGGTCCGAAGTATACTAGCTGGTGGAATATAATTTGGAGATGATGAGGTTGAAAATAAAGATCAAGACGATAATTATTATGAGAATAGATGAAGGAAAAAAGGGTGTTTATTAACGGATCGAACCGGAACAGCGAGGTAGTGGAAGATCTTGGGCACTTCCTTCGTGGTACACATTGTCATGTTACCACTAGGCCACCTGCTGTTGATTAATGGACATTGGCTTACACTTCCTTTTCTCCTGCGCTTTGAAACCCCGCGTTTGCCTTTTTCTGTGCGCCAAAGGGACATGGTGAGCATGGTTTTCATCTTAGACCTGTGCGTATATAGAGGAATATGATGTGGTTCTTTTTGAACCTTTTAATGTATCTCTAGGGCAGTGTAGAATGCATGGTCAATACATATGGTAATATTCTTATTACGGTTGGTGGTGGTTGCCTTGGGCCAGGACTACATGTTTCCAAGGTTGTTTCCAAGTCTTTCATCATCAGGGTCAACACACAATTTGATCCAAGTTCATTCATTTGTCAATCAACATACCTACCTATATGACCCTGAAGGTTGCATCGCATTTGTCACAAATCATGACGACCGGTTAGTTCCACTCTCTCTTGCCAGATCATCAAGTCTGATAACTTATACTTTCGTTAGCTACACCCGCTACGACCTGCTACCCAGCTGCTAATCGACCGTCAACCTCTTCTACATTCGAAATTTGACAATAACGATCTCAGAGAAGCAGGATAGAAAGGGCCAGCTCATACTCCCCCGACTGAGACCTCTATAAACAATGCAATCAAGTTGAACACGCATCGAAAGAACATCGATTACCAATCATGCCATCTGCAGCATCTTGGTCGAATCTACTACAGCCCGAGGCAAATTCTTACTCTGTTTGGTCCTGGAATAAACTACTGTGATCCTCCCCCGAGCACAGCAGTGTCCTAGAGTGGCAGATATTCCACTTCACCCATGCCCGCCATTTAAAGTTTGTGTACGAAAATTCCCCCCAATAAAGGGCCTCCGGTTTTGAGCGAAAAGGACATTGGAGCCCATCAAAGAGAGTGGAAATGGTGACCAGTGAGTCCTTGTTATTGCCTTCCACTGGGGAAACAATATCATGGGTATTAAGCCCCTCGAATCCCTCGGACATCTCAGACAAGAGCCAAGATTATTCTAGTCCCTTAACCACTGGATCATAGAGGGGGGGGGGGGCTCTGGGTTTAGATCAAAAAGACATCAACAAAGACATCGGCAACTCCACAGAATGGTGGTGACCCTAAGATATGGGTCCAACCTTGAAGCATTGGAAGTAGTCAAGTACTCCTAAGCGCCAAGGTAAATCTCAAATGGAAAGAGTAACAGTGGCTGGCTCAAAACATTACCATTGGACCCCATATCCGCAACAACCACTGCCTTAAGATGCCCCAGCACGTTTCTTTACTTCCACTGTTCCTGTGAAAACCCGGACAATGATACCTACTGATGAATATTCATTGGACGCGTCAAGCCAGCAGAGGTGATAAGCCCGTACCTTCCCACTCACCTAAGGTGCCTTCCTTTTTGGGTCACTCGTCACCCGGGTTCTCCCCATTGCCTTAAGCCAGCAAAATATAAATACCTGCCCCCTCCCACTTCCTCTCTTCTTCTTTCCTCTCCATCCCCGCCCGGGGTCCACATTGCACATCATGGTCACTGTTTTCTAGTGAAGGGTATACTGAGGACACTGACGGATCTTTGACGTGGTCTAGATTAGGCTGAAACTAGATTGGGATTGGGACCACCCGTCCTGTCTAATGGCACGAAGCATGTCGGTGCCTCAAACCCATGAGAAGTGCCTACTTCGACCTCTGTGGGTACAGACTGTACTTTCTTGTGTTCTCCATCGACCGTCGGAAGCTGTACACCGTGCTCTCTGAGCCAATTTTTTATTCTTATCACGGAGATAGCTCTCTGCTGTCCGAAGGTTTTTCCGAGGACCTTTTCTTTCTTCGAGGTTCCTTCCTTATTAGGATTCCGCTTCCATTGTTGTCTTGTTATATGCGTACACTATGTTTTGTCTCTTGTCTTTTGTTTATTCCTAGCCATAGTAAGATACATTAATGTCCATGTTTATATTCAACCTTTCTTCGTCATTATTTATTATTTGGGATTCAAGGCCTAGAGCAGAACACAATCTGAAGCCAAGCTAAAAAATACCACACCGAAGATTCTTTTGAGGAACTGTAATATCGAGGCCCCTATTAAGACTTCCGTATGTGGTATCTAACTTGCAAGGTGGGACTCGGGTACTTCTTGCTTTGGTATAATCTCGCTGTTGAGTTTGTCTTTACTCTTAGGTGGATCTTACTTACGTTGGGATTAGAATATGGAGGGAACTCGACTTGAAAAATGGAAGGATCTCAAAGGATCTCTTGATTGAGCTTTGAAATGTGATAGCTTAATAGATATTGTACATGATGCCAAAAAAAACCCCCCGATTACTCTCGCATCTTACCTCCAGTAAGTGCCTCGCCAAGTTTCTTAACACGGTCCTGAGAGATATCCCAGCGAACAGCCTCGTTGGAGCGGGACTTATTGGCAAGATTGTACACAGTTGGGGGGTTACCCAGGTTCCAGATGTTCTCGCCGGGCTGGTGGTCGTTGCGCCACGCCGGGTTCTCGCCCTCGGGGAATACCCGGTCAATTTCAGCAGCGAGCTGCTCCTCAGTTGTAATGAAAGTGCGAGCATTCACATACAACGACTGGAGGTGCTCCTTCCGCTCAGCCTCTTTCTGTGCCTGCTTGGCTTCGAGGCGTGCCCGAGAGAGCGCAAGGCGTTCCTCCCGGTTGGGGTCGGGGTAAACTGGCTGTTTGTGGGGCATCATGGCCTCGATGACCGATGGCCGAGTGAGGCGCTCGTCCTCACGCTCGGGTTGCTGAAGAATGCGGTCCCGCCGACTCTGACTCTCAAGACTGCGGCTGACAATCTTGGAATCTGCGGACCTTTTGCGCGAGTACAGGTCTCGCAGACCGTCCCGCAGGTTCTGTCTCCGCAGATCGGCCATCTTGTGCTTCCATTCCTGCTTTTCGGGGTTGCTGCTCTTGAGGCTCACTACGCGTTCCGACTTGGGGAGTTGTGTGGCTGCATTGAGGTATTGTATCCGGGGCTTGTCCGCTCGGCGGGCCGGGAAGAGCTCGCGAGGCACGGGTAGTGTACCCCTGACATGAGGCTTGCGGGGGTTGGTGGGCTGGATAATCTTCGGCACATCGATGAAGTGAGGGGATTCTGGTCCGACTCGAAGATTGGAGGAGGAAGCAAATCCACGGACCTGCACAGTGGCAGTCCGGCTATTGCGGAGGACAGACATGCGGCGCAATTCCACCCTGTCACTCCTTGGAGTGATAAAATAGGCAGGGGATTGTTGCGAAGTAAATTATCGAATTAAAGGTCTATGACACGACCTTCAATTAAACCGAGAGGTAGCCTGAGGTTGATTACCGTATAATAGGGAGGATACGCGGTCGAGCAAGTCGGAAGAAACAAGAAGCGATTTTCCCCTGGTCCGTGCACGGCAATGTCTTGGCGCCAAAAAAAATAATTCCTTCGCCGCCTTTTATTTTTCTTCTTCTTCTCTTTGCACTCTGCCACTCTTCGTGTTTGGTCTTGCCTTCGATTTTTTTTTCGTCAGGCACTTATTTCTCCTTTCACATTTCAACCCACAACCGCTATCATGGGTACAGGAAAGAAGGAGGCCGCTCGTAAAGTGCGGCAGGGGAAGCCCAACGATGGCATGGCCAATGTGAAGACCAAAGGTGAAAATTTTTACCGGTACGTTCAGCCTCAGCCAGGATCCCCATTATGCTCGAGTAACCAATACTGACTTGCCTTTCAGTGATGCCAAGAAGCTTAAGACCTTGAACATGTTCAAAGATGGCACGCCTCGCCGCAACGCACAGGGTGATATCACAGTCGCCGCGAGTTATCAATCCAAAGAGTTGCCGACAGCCCGCATCGAGCCAAACCGTAAATGGTTTGCTAACTCCCGTGTTATTTCACAAGAGGCTCTGACCTCGTTCCGTGATGCTGTTGCTGAGCGTGCTGCCGATCCGTACCAAGTTCTTCTCAAGACCAACAAGCTCCCCATGAGCTTGATTCGGGATAATGATAAGGTCAACGGCCTGAAGCAGCACCAGGCTAAGATGGCCATTGAGACTTCTCCTTTCAATGATACATTTGGCCCCAAGGCTCAGCGCAAGCGCGTCAAGCTTGGTGTGTCGTCTCTCGAAGACCTTGCTGGCGAGACAGCCAAGATGCAGGACAGCTACATTGAGAAGAATGATGAGGGAACTCACGCCGATGGAAGTGCGATTGTTCGCGGTGATGATACTGCTGCGACCGAAGACTTGGGTCTGCTCACTACCTCTCGTGAATCTGTCTTCTCTAAGGGACAAAGTAAACGTATCTGGAACGAACTTTACAAGGTTATCGATTCTTCCGATGTCATCATCCATGTCCTGGATTCCCGTGATCCCGAGGGTACTCGTTGCAGAAGTGTTGAGAAATACGTTCGCGAGGAGGCACCACACAAGCACTTGATCTTCGTTTTGAACAAGTGCGATCTCGTCCCCACTGGCGTTGCTGTAAGTTTCACCGTTTCCCCTTTGCTGTCCCTTTTTATCACTCCGTTATTGCTTTTATTGCTTTGCTGCGTTCTCCTGTTATCCCCCTGTTCCATCGCTAAGTCAAGGCCTCTTCCTGCGACTTCGGTCGTGCACAACTTCGGTTGTGCTTGTTTCAATGGAATTCCGTCTGTTACAGCTTTGGTATATTAACACTGGCCCGCACCGAATTTCGTTATGAACCTAGGTTGACTTGCTTTCGTCTTGAAGGCCTGTCGCAAGGGCCAGCTGTGTTTTGTTTTTGAGTAGAAGTCTGCTTCTGCCTTTTTGGTGGCATTGTAGCAGAATTCTTAGTAACATCCCACACATTTCTGCCTCTACACAATGTTTCATTCATTGCTGGTGACTGATTGCTAACTTTGCATCTTTGACTAGGCTGCTTGGGTTCGTCATCTTTCTAAGGACTACCCTTGTCTTGCATTCCATGCCAATATCAACAACTCTTTCGGCAAGGGTTCTTTGATCTCGCTGCTTCGCCAGTTCTCGTCTCTTCACTCCGACCGCAAGCAAGTGTCTGTTGGCTTGATCGGTTACCCTAACACGGGCAAGTCTTCCATCATCAACACTCTCCGAGCCAAGAAGGTGTGTACAGTGGCTCCCATTCCGGGTGAAACCAAGGTGTGGCAGTATATCACCCTGATGAAGAGAATCTACCTCATCGATTGTCCTGGTGTGGTTCCTCCCAACGTCAATGACACCGAGGAGGACATCCTTCTCCGTGGAGTCTGCAGAGTGGAGAACGTTCACAACCCAGAGCAATACATCCCTGCTGTTCTTCGTCGTGTCTTGCCCCGTCACCTTGAGCGTACATACGGTATCAAGCACCAGGAAAATTACCTGGACTGGCTCGCGCTTCTTGCTCGCCAGGGTGGTCGTCTCCTCAAGGGAGGTGAAGCCGATCTGGATGGTGTTGCCAAGATGGTGATCAACGATTTCCTTCGTGGAAAGATCCCTTGGTACACACCCCCACCCAAGGGTACCGGCAAGGGTGAGAATGGAGAGAAGGACGAGGCTGGTGTCAAGGGCCGCGAAGGTGCACTCGGCGAGATGCCCCGCAAGCGCAAATTGGATGAAAACAGCGAGCCTGCTGCCAAGGAAGCCGAGGCCGAGGCCGAGTCTGAGTCTGTCCAGGACGAAACTGTCGACCCCGAGGACAGCGATAATGATTCGATCGCCAACTTGGAGGTCAGCGACGTGGAAAGTGGCGAGGAGTGATTGGTCTCTCGGTGTGTTCTACGGCACGAGTGTCATTCCTATCCCTATTCCGCCCTGCGACAGACAAACAGTCTATCGCCATGAGACCGGTTATGCTAGCTCTTGAAACAGAGCTTCTACCCGGGTCATTCCTCCCCATTTCCGCATTACGCGGACTTGGCTCTCCGCAAGGCGTCTGGCATGTGTTTTCTCGCACAGAAGTCTGAAGGCTGCCTTGCGACATGTCGCCCAGGCCTGAAGAGTGCCTGTCATCCAAAGCCGCGTCAATCGTGAGCATCCCAGTACATGATTTGTACAACCCTAGGCGTTTTGGTGTTTTTCCGTCACCAGCTCCAACTCAGATACCCGATTCGATGAGGAATCAAAATGAATGAAATTATTTCCACTTAAAATTGGTTTCACAGTAATTGTAATTAATATCTTCGTACATGTTCTATAATCCTCTTGCCACCAGCAGAAGGCTCGGATTTGGTTCTGCTCTTCAACCATGGGTTGAATCCAGGGAGAGAAGCGCGGCAGAAAATAGCGATATGCTGGGTCAAATCAAAAGTCATACATAGAAAAGTCTCCTGTACAAAGTATGCTTTTTGGTTCCTTTTTCTGTTACCTATAAAATTGAGGGGAGAAAATATCTCAAAGACATCTATGTTGTAAACAGGATAACTGAGACCTCTAAACAAATCACCAAAAAAGACCACTAAAAAGATATCATTCTTTCTATTGATCCTTCTATTGAGACAGCCACCCACATGAGTGTCTAGGTGCCCCGTTGCTAGGCCTCACTTAGCTATTTAGCTGGCTTCCTATTTGCTTGTAAGATTCAATCCTCTTTCTTCTCTCTTCGCACTCTAACGCCTTCCAAGGTGCTGGACGAGCTATAATGGGTCGGAGACCCTCGTAGCTTCGATGACGAGTCGGCACCATCCTCAAAAGATCAAGCACATTCAGCCCACTACCTGGATCCCGAATGGATGGATTAGCCCCAGCACGCAGGAGGATATCCACAACTTCAAAATTGAAGCGAAGACTAGCAATCCACACTGCTGTGGCCCCAACACGGCCACCACGAGCATTGATATCGATATCTGGCTCGGAAGCGAGAATAGACTCAACGACTTGAATCATCCCAAACGAGGCAGCGTAGTATAGAGGATGCGTTCTGTCAATGACCACTGCGTCATTCGTGTTTGAACCGGCGGTTGTCTTGAGCAACACCTGCATCCACGTTCCATAATTGCCCCGGCCAGGAAGAGACCTTGTGGCAAAAAATTTGTGGACCATGGCTTGTTCAGAATCCCCAAAGCCGCAAGCGGCACCGTGTTGGGGCCAGAGGTTTGCGGCGTAAGCCATGAAAGGATGATCCTGGCGTAGCTTGGCTGGGTTTTCGGGGCATATCAGGTATCCTTTTGCAAAATTATCGAGACACAGGTATGTGAGACAACCGTGCATGGCTTTCAGGTCTGCAGTTGTAGGATCCAGAGCGAAATATTGGACTCGAGATGAGCGAATCCAATCAGACGTTAAAAAGTCCTTGACAGACGCATGCGCGAGATTGAGATAGCCATGCTGGTCTTCAGTGATGAGTCCTTGACATATTTCAAGAAGAATATGCGGAGGGACAAGCATCATATCCTCATCGAGTGTCATGCTTGTCTCGTCCATGACCACGATTTCGTTGAGACACCTCAAAGTAAGAGGCTGTTTGGCAAAGCTGAGCCAAAAGAGGGCCTCATGAGCGATCTTCCAATCGTCAGGGGCAATTCTTTCCAACATGTTTGCATATGTCTCACGTAAAGTACTTGGAAGGTTCTTCAAGGCCTGTCGCATCGCTCTTACAGATCGTTGCGTGCTCAAGTTGTCCAATGAGAGCTGGACCCAGCGAAATCTGCGAATAAATAATTAGACCATAGAAAGCACAGTAAGATCGATAATATACTGACGATCCATCGGCATTTCGACAAAGAGTGAATTCAATCTCCGCTTTGAATTCCGGTGCCAAGGTTCTCAACGTATCATCGGTCTCAAGTCTGTATTTGATAAAGGTATCAATGTCCCCTCGCGACTTTCCACTTATGTTCAAAACAGATACATTATCGTGATTGATGGAACTCATGGTATTTGTAGTGGTCATAAGCACGCGGATGTTCGTGGACAGACTGGCAAGCTTGATAAGGGAAGCTTCAAGAAGCTGCATATCATGACTTTCGTTGATTGCATCAACCAAAAGGACAACTTTTGTCTTTTCAGAGGCAGACTTGACGATGGCAGCTTCGAGAACAGGTAATTCGATAGGGAACCTATGCGCCTGGTTCTTCGGGCCTTTGTTGTAGATAGACCGAATCTCATCTAATATTGAAGGGGCTGTTCCCGAGAGCTGTGCCACAAGTGACCCCAGAACATTTTTGGCATCCTGAGAGGCGAAATCGCCAATTGTGCAATAGAAATAAGCAAGGCACATGGGTTGGCCTTGGGAAGCCATATAAGTAAGTTCGTCGGCAACTTGTGCACTAGCAAAGGTCAGATATAAGAAGCAACCTGATTCCCAAACAAAACTAACAATAGTGTAGTTTTTCCAGTTCCGGCTTCACAACTATATCAGTGAAATTTCTTAGAAATCGCAATGGGTACATACATTTCCCTAAGAGGAAGAAAGCTCGGTTTTCATCTTGGTCAAGAAACGTCTTCAAATGACCGTCGACAAACCATCTACCAGTCCCATTCCTATGTCTTTTTGAGGCCCGCAGATGAGAGCTTTCGGGGTTCACAGGAGCTATCCATCGCAGTAGCTCTCTGTTGGCCAATTTGTTACGCTCTTGAGCTCGAATCTGCAAATCTTCCTTTAGTGTGTTTGTCAGATCACGAACCTCCTGCTGCATCTCCCGATCCACCGAATTATGGTCTGCAGTGAGAACCAGTATCAACCACGACTTGACTCTTTCCAAACGAATCAGATGTTCGCTGACTTCTGTCTGAGTAAATGGCCATTTTAGAGTTTGCTTGAGGCGCTTAAACTTGGTCTCGGACACTTCCAAGTCCATGAGTAAGGATTGGAGGAACTCATTTGTTGTATGCAACACTCTCGCCATAACGTCGCGATCAAATGGGCTTGTTTCTGACTCTTGCCATTTGGGAACATCATCTATCTGTGCGGCCAGGTGCTCCAAGATGCCTTTAAGAGCAAAGAGCTCTTCGGTGAGCTTCCGCACTTCGGATTTTGCGCTCTGTACAGATTTGGCATATCTGATCAGGCTCGACAGCACATGGCTGACCTCTATTACGAGACCAGTGATAGAAATCGGGTCCATTGGGATTCAAATCAGGCTGAAATTGGGCTTCTGTGTATTATTTGAGGTGATTATCAAGGACTGTGTGGGTTGCCCACTGGTGTAAGCTGTACCCCACTCATAGATCAGCCTAGTCTGTTCGTTTCAGTTAGTTTCACTGTTTCAGTTCTGAGGGTACCCGAATTGGATCTATATTTGGCTGAAACTTCGAGTTTTTGGGAATAAGGTATAATAAAACACTGTCTCAATCCCATTGTCTATAAAAGAGGACAAACAAGAAATGTAGTGAATATAAGAAAGGATTTGTTCCATATGCAAGCACTATCCACTACCGTACTTTCACCGCCCCCCAGGTCTAACATCGTCATCGACAGCTCCCCCCATTGTCATCTCCTCACATTCATGCCAGAATGCCCACCGACATGTCTATGATTCCTTATAACGGGGGAAACACTGATGTTGTTTTGTAAGTCATTTTCAAATATATGCGACTAATTATCTAATTGTGAATAGGCGGCACAACGACTCGGTGGTTGTCTTTGATCATGATTCGCAACAGCTCGTTCTCCGCAATACTTCAGATACAGACAATAACAATATGGAGTTAGCCAACTGCCCATTCTGTCATCGCTCAATGCGCGAAAACAGTAGAGAACAACATTGTGGGGATAATGAACCTCAAGGGGAATTCGTTAACCCGAACTACTTTCACATGCTTAACAATAGCCTCCCCGGCTCCGCAACATCCTCGTCTCCTCCTTCTCCACGCCATCGCCTTGTTCAGCCTGCGCTCCCCCGTGGTCCTATCAATAATCCACCCGTCCAACCTACCTCATCGCCACAATCGTCGCCGCAAGGAATCTCCTCTGCAGCATTCAGTCCAGATTACTTCAAGAGGTTCTTTGTGGAGGAGCGAGTGTTGGGCAAAGGTGGAAAAGGTGTGGTGCTCCTAGTGAAGCATGTCCTGGATAGTGTGTCCCTTGGTCACTATGCCTGCAAGCGTGTCCCTGTCGGCGACGATCATGAGTGGCTGGAAAAGGTTCTGGGTGAAGTGCAGCTGTTACAGCATCTCTCGCACCAGAACCTTGTCTCATACCGCCATGTCTGGCTGGAAAATGCCAAGATAAGCACCTTCGGCCCGAGTGTACCTTGCGCATTTATTCTACAGCAATACTGCAATGCCGGTGATTTGCATGATTATATTTGTGGCTCTGTTCAAACCTCGACCACTGCGCAACAATTGAAGGACCGCCTGCGCCGCAAATCTAAAGGCGAACAAGACCCTCGAACCAATCTGGGAGGACCTCGCACACTTCAACTAGATGAAATCTATTCTTTCTTCCGTGATATCACCTCTGGACTCCGTTATCTTCACGCTAATGGATACATCCATCGAGACCTGAAACCAAATAACTGCCTGCTCCATGAGACCGGCGATGGCATCCGAGTTTTGGTCAGCGATTTCGGCGAGGTGCAGTCTCAAAATGCAATGCGCCAGTCGACTGGTGCAACGGGTACTCTTTCATACTGTGCACCTGAAGTTCTTCGCCAAGAATACCCTGATGGACCGTTTGGAAATTTTACGTTCAAGTCTGATATTTTCTCCCTCGGAATGATTCTTTACTTCTTATGTTTCGCAGCTCTTCCATACGCGAATGCCGATCTCATAAATGAAGAAAAAGAGGACCTGGATCAGCTCCGTGCAGAGATCACCAGCTGGGCTGGATTTGACCACGCACGAGCTATTCGCTCCGATCTCCCCGAAAAGCTGTATAGGTTCCTAGAGCGCTTGCTCTCAGTTGATCCCGCCCGACGGCCCTCGGCAGACGAAGTGCTAAATGGCATCCAAGTTGGTGCCAATTCAAATGAAAACTTCCGCTTCAGGAAAGCCAGTACGGGAAACTCCGACCTGCCTGGGGCTCGAATCCGCCCATTGGATAGCCAACAGCCATCAGCAGAGCGAACACTCTCTCCCACTAAAAAGCTGCGCCGAAACCCAACATCCTTCCGACGCGACTCGATACCCGAATCTAGTCATTTTCGAAGCAATGCGGCGCCTGTGTCCGACCCAAAACCAGAGGAGGGCTCTTTCGGCCCAGATCGAGAAATGATCGTCCGGAATCGTTACTCTACTTCATCACCATTATCTTCAGCCCAACCTCCTCACGGATCACCACCACCCCTCGATCCCCAGCCTCAATCAGTCCCTCAAGATTATCTTCTCCCGCCCCCACCGAGCCGCTTCTCTGTCCTTAATTCCCTAGCATCTTGGGGCTCATTCCCACCACCGACTGCCTTGCAGGTCGCTTTCTTCCTCGTCAAGATCACATCCCTTCTTCATCCATGCTCGCCGCTGGCCGTCAACCCCTGGATCCTTTACCCTCTTCTCCTCTCTGCAGCATTTACTTTCACAACACGCAGCATTCGGGCCCAGACCCTTGCCCTATTTCTACATCTACTGGTCGTCTGGCTGGGTTTCCGTCTAAGTGCTCTATGTACCTGGCACAGACACTCAAAGATGAATTTGTGAATACGTAGTATGCCTTGCATCCCTTTTCCAGCCCTTTTAATGCACATCTACATGACTCTATCACGATGATGCCCCTATTATTTTTCAACGAGTTAATGAGACATTCCATTGCATGCACGGGGACAAGCAACCATCCTCAGTGTAGTGTACAAAAGTATTAATTGGATTTTGCACAACACACAATGGAACCAAATATGTAGTGAATTTTGACATGTGGTAAAACACAAGTAGTCTATCTCACCATCACTCTAATACTACAGCTAATGATATGCGCAAGGGTCAGATTTTTCAGGATCATCCGTAAATAACACACATATATCATTACTCTGGTCTCGAGACGCCTCGAGACCAGAGTTCTGGAAATATTGCTCCAACAAAAGCTAGGAGAGAGGAAGGTGGTCAGATATTATTCACGATCGGTCCAGCATTCAGTGTATGTAAAAGGGCTCAGCCACCTTACGGGCCATCAAGTCCAGCGCAAGCGACGCAATGCGAGATTCCGGCGAAATATGACTACTAGCAGCCCAAATCTGTTGGGAGTTTTTCAATGCAACGATCTCTCTTGAAACAAGGCCATGGTCTGCGTGCTCGTCTACAAACGCCGTTGTATGAGATCCGAGACGCACAGATAGACCCAGACAGATGACCATTGCAGCTAAGAAGAAATCATAGATTGTGTGCGAGAAAATCATCCACTAGTCTTCTTGTAGACGGCCACCAGGTTGAAATGCTTGATGCATGTCTGCTTGACGGGCGAGAATTTCAAGAGCTGCTTCCACACAGAAGCGTCGTGAATACTCGGATTTAACGTCGGTTTCGTTTTTCGAATTTCATAGACATCTCCAGGAATGGGTTTAGATCAAATATCCAAAGTTATCTTTCGTATTCAACAGATCATCGAAGTATACAAAAGAAGGGAAGCTAGGCGAAACGAAGATAATATCTCTATTCCGGCCTGATCTGTTATTTGACGGTATTGATATATCAGATCCATAATTACACTCCATTTTATACATACAGAGTTGTGTGATATATACGCAGTAGACAGAGGTCGTCAAGTTGGAGAAGATTTCACCAGGCGTGACCTCTTGTTTTTGAGATCGTGCCGTGCTTCGTTTGTTGATATACCGGGAGTTATGTTTGCAATTGGTATGCTCTGTCGTGGGTATGTAGACATTGGGTTTATAATAAATAATGAGGGATTATACGGTGATACTGAGAGAGCTCAATCCTTACTGCGTTAAAGACATACTATTGTATGAGTTTGGACAAAAGCCAAACCAGTATCAAGGTAAGGATAGAAACAACATGAGACTGTGTGACAAGGCACCGAGGCAGGTGGTAGATGAGAAAACAAAGTCGAGACATGAGTGCATTCACTCTAGATTAAGCTACGTGGGATGTCGAGAGAGAATAAATAAACCACGCCTCCATCTATCAATTCTCCAGGCAGTCAATACTCCCGTAGTTGCTCTGAACCTCTCGAGAGAAAAAGCACGAGTAACATACGCTTTCTCTCCTGTTCTGATAGAATTGAGGAGTGCAGCCAGAGAAGCCCTCTTTTGATCTTGGACTTCATTTCGTGGTGATACCACGGTTTCCCATCCCACGAAGAGATAGGGGTATGCACCTTGTATTTTTCTGAGGGTAAACCCACCAGAAATTGGAAGCCCGTTGGTCAGGGGAAGGAAGAAGAAGAGAGAGAGAGAGAGAGGGTGGCTTTTGATGAGGGACTAACGGAATAGACAAACAAAACAAACACTTCTTTCCTGATAAATACATTGGTTTTGAAGTAGACATACATGTAGCCAACTCTTGCAAAACTATCCCATTCGTGATGCTTTGAACTTGCTCACCCGTTTAGGTTGAGCTTCCTCGGGAGGGAAAGTATCCTGTTCTTCGTCTTCTTTGGTGCCGTTGATGCGTTTTTGCATATTGAAGAACTCCGACGCAATCTGCTTCTGGTGAAGCTCTTCGTCGTAGATGTCCAGTTCAGGAGCCACTGCGGCCCCTGCTTTGGGCTGTCGCTCAAAGACCTTTTCGGCTAGAGTTCGGTCATGTGGGAATTGAGGCGCAGAAGGTTTCTCGGTGACCTCAGAGATATCAGTGATCGGTGCGGAGAAGGGCTTGGGCTCTTTTGGCGTCGCAGGGAAGAGGACAGGCGGCACCGCAGATGGAGTTGTGTTGGCTTGTTTGCGAAGGCGAGATTCGGTGACTTCTGACGGATTTGCGATCGTAGCCCCGGTAGTAACAGATCCGCTAGCAGTACTATCTGGAGCAACGGCCCGAGCACTTTTGAACCGCGACGTCTTCTTAGGAACATCAGGGGTGGTTGGAGCGGGTTCTGGAACACGGTTGGTCCGTTCAACAATGGAATCAGCCAGCACCTTAGGCTCGGTCTGTGGAGCAGGAGCCTTCTCCACAGTAACTGGGGGTGTGGAAGTTGGTGCGATATCAAGTTCATCGGCGAACGCAACACGCTTCTTAGGTTTCTTCTCTTTGGTGGGAGTTTCAACCTCAGCAGGCGTCGCAATCTCTTGCTGCACTTCCTCGGGGAATGTCTCGGTATCTTTGCCCATGTTCATCAAGCCTCGGGCATTGAGCTTGGCCTCCAATTCCATCATCTGCTGGTGGTATTCCGCAGGAAGGCGGGTGTAAGAGCGGCCGTGTTCATCTTCGTTATCTTCCGCGTCGTAGTCGTAATCGTAGTCCTCGTCAAAGGAAATATCGCTCCCGGACTCATCCATTTCCAACTCTGCCACGATAGCTCCCACTTCGTTGATCCCATAATCGAGCATTTCACGGCGAAGTCTTGCTTCTTCTGCAGATTCATTCACGTCCGTGACAGGCGGCTGCATGCGATCTTCAGCAGTCACCAATGACTGAGGTTGAGAGAACTTCAGGGATACGCCATTTGGATCTGTGATCACATTGTCGCCACTCGAGAAACCGTTCTGCTGGTCTGCAGCATTAGATGTAACAGACTCACCCACCGCGCCTTCACGTGTAGCATCGGCGAGAGTTGCAGCTGTCTTCTCTGGCTCAGCACTCTCTGGAATATCCTTGACACCAGCCTTCTTCAGCACATCCAGCAATTCCGTAGCTTCATTCCCAGGCGTATTGATCTTGCTCGAGACAACATTTCCATCCTCATCAAGCTCCTCCATAATCTCCTGCATCGGGAACTCCGCACCGTCCTGCGGTGGCTGATCATTCGAGACCAATGCGTCCAGCTCATTTTGGGCCTTCGAAAGCCTCTTCTCCATAGTCGCAATATTCTGCTGCACGTAGTCGATGCGTCTTCCGAGAAGATCAACCACTTGCCCGCGAGACCGCGTCACACCTTGCGAACCGAGTATTGTCTGCATTTCCTTCTGATCCACTAGCGTGCCACCAAATTCCAGAGCCACGGCAATGAATTCGTCTGTGCTGGCGTCATCTTCCAGGTTGCTGATCTCCTCGCGGACTCCGTCGTATTCCGCTTCCCAGGTTCGCCAGTGGTAAAGCGATTTCTGAAGTTGGAGGATGTTTTCTTCGAGCGCGAGGCGCTGCTCTTCGAGAGCGTCGAGGTTGGGGTTCGGTACTCCCATGATTGCTAAAAGTGGCAGCTCCGCACTGACAATGTCAATTGAATGGAACGGAGCAAAGAGAGGAGTTGTCGGAGGCAAAAAGAAAAAGTCGCAAAAAAAAGGTGACGAAGATGTGGTCCGTGCACGTGCGTTGCTTATCAGCCTCAACCAAGTCCGTGGTCCATCTCTCCCACGTCACTTTACTCTCACCATGGCCTCCGATGCGGCTTCTCGCCGTGATGAAGACGGTAAGCTCTTGCTCAGTTTCATCGTGATGTATAATGCTAATAACATCTCTTCGCAGAGGTTTGCCCTGTCTGCAAATCGTCGCGATACCTCAACCCGGACATGCGATTTCTCATCAACCCCGAATGCTACCACAAGATGTGCGAGTCGTGCGTGGATCGCATTTTCTCATCCGGTCCCGCAAACTGTCCGGTAGCCGGGTGTCGCAAGACGCTGCGCAAAAATCGGTTCCGCAAGCAAACATTTGAAGATATCGGGGTGGAGAGAGAAGTAGATATCCGGCGGCGTGTGATGCACATGTATGTTCCCTTGCCAAACCCCCTGAAGCACCCTATGATATTGCGAGAACTAACAGCTTATCTTGATCAGCTTAAACCGCCGCGAAGAAGAATTCGACTCAAAGCGTGCATACGACGACTTCCTCGAACAAAGGGAGGATATAATCGCGAATCTAGTAAGCCGCATCGATGTGGCGAAAACCGAAGCCCAACTCCAAAAATATGCAGCAGACAACATGCAATCAATCCGCACAAACCAAGCTATAGAAGCCGAGGAAGCCTCCTCATTCCAAGCCCGCATGACCCTCGAACAAGAAGAAGCCCGACTTCGCCGCCAAGCAGTACGCCAGGAATACGAGACCGAGCGACGCGAGATTCAAGCTGGACGCGAGGATTTCCTCTCAAGGCTCGCCTCCGGCTCATCGACAGATGCCGCGGCCATCGCCCGCGAAGGCCACAGGGTGCTGCTGAAGAAGTCGTCCGCGCGTCGCAGCGAGGAAGAACGCATTCGACAGAAACAGGCTGCGCTGCGGTTAGAGACCAAGCGCGGGTCGAATCTTTCCACGGTGGATCATGTTGGTGCGGCGGATACGGGACTTGTCAAGGGTCTGCGCAAGATCATCACGCCCGAGCCGGAGAAACCGTACGATCCGTTTATGGGTTATGTGCCCGAAAAGCGCGATTACTATTCTCTCCAGTCATATTATCCGTCACAGTATCTTGATCCTATTCGCAATGATGCGCGGATGCTGGCTGGTGGTTATGATTTGCGCGAATACTACTCGCGCACGCTGCTCGAGGCTTTTGCTGGGTTGAGCTGCTTTGTTGGGGAGGAGATCTCTCAGCGAGATGCTGCTAATATTTCGAAGTCGACGGCTTCAGAGGGCGCTGCTATGGCTGCGGATAGTGGAAGGAACACCGCTTGAATTCTACTTCGACTGGGCTTGCATGAAATTTGGTTTGTTTTATTAGCTACTGAGCATAGCGATGGCGTTTTTTCTGTTCGCTTGGGATATCCCAGCCACTGCATATGGTATTACCATCATCTAAAGAATGAAACCTGACAAAGCTATTGAGATTGATACAGACAGCACAAACCAAGTAAACGATCTGGAGAGTTACGCTATATTGGATAAGAAATGGAAGAAGTTATTTCCAAGGCCGTGATACGGCCGCAATGACATTTGAGTATCAAGAATTACCTAACCAACAATCGATTACCCAAATCAATGAAGTAAACATACAGATGGAATCAAACTCCATGAAACAGCGCCAAAGTAGCAGCAAAGTAACCAGAATAATATCAACACACGCAATGCGATGCCATAAACATAGCTCAGTGGCCGTCCAGAGAAAGGTGGCCAGTCATCTCAGCAGTGCTCTCAATACCCTCCCAGGGCAAATCCTCCTCATCATCTAGGTCAATCTGGCCTTGACGAGAAGACTTATCGGTAGTACCAGTAACATCAGGTGCATGGGACATGTCGACATCAATTCCAATTGACTCAAGAGTCGCTTCCATTTCGTGGTCGGTCATCTCACGACCGTCTTGCCTTTGGCCCTCCAAAACATCGTAGAGAGCGTAGATTTGGTCGGACTTCATATCAATGTCCTTGAAGATATTATCAATCTTTCGTTGCAGGGCTTTGCGAGGGCGCTTGCCGAGCGATGCGTCAAGCTTATTATAGGCACTTTGGTATGTGGTTAGTTGCATCTTGAGATGGGAAAGTTCATCCTCCAGGCCCTTGAGAACAGTAGCAAGAGCGATGGCAGGGGGTTGCGAGGGGCGCATAGTTGGTTCTTCGTTCCAAATGGATGGCTCGGGCATACGTTCTGACACAGGAATGGGTTTGGCGACCTTCACGGACTCGTGGTTGCAGGTGCCGTCAGTGGAATGACCATTGCAAACTGTGCAGTTCTGTCCATTGTGTCGAGCAATGCTATCCAATGCTTTTTGGGTGGCTTGTGGCAGCTTGGATGGATCGGCAGCCGCTAAGTCGACGTGGTGGAGGGTGATATCAGGAAGGATGAAGGCAGAGGTCATGTCAGCGACATTGCGCTGCTTTTTGCGCTGGGATGTTGCGGGCAACGAATTTTCTGAATGGCGCCGGGAACGCTCTGCAATTGGTACTGTGAGACTGCTATCTCCATTGGTATTTGCCTTTGAGGCGGTGGTAATATCTCCAGTAGCCGAGGCCGGGCGAGGGATTTCGGCCTTGGGTTCGCGAAGAGATGACTTGAGAGGAGCAGGGGTTTTCAAAATACTCTGTCTGGTCGAGTTGACGGTCTCTTCCTTAGGGGCACTTGAACGTCGTTGTTTGCGCATCATTCTTTCTTCTTCCAATGTTTTGCGTAGACGGGAGATTTCATGTTCATCAATAACACTCAACAAGGTAACGTCTGCTTCAGATGAAGCCTTGGTCTGCTCGGACACCTCCGGCCCGGTCACATCTTCAACTACCACTCGCTTCACGCGCTGCTTGCTCGTGCTGGGCTGTTTCCGGGAGCTCTTTGATTCGGAAGAGCGAGACACAGCCGACTTTGATGGCTTAGAGTTTGAAGCACGCATCTCAATAGAGAAGAGAGCCTCATCGGCACGTTCCTTTTCGAGGCGAGAAATTTCCTTATCCACTTGAGTAGACACCTTGGAGCGGGAGTCATCCTGGCGTCTGGTCCTCGTGGTGGAGCGCTGGCTTTTTGATGTAGTGTCTCTGGTGCTCCGACTAAAGTCTCCACTGCGCTCAGTGTAAAGTTGGCTATCATCGACATCATCAGACACGGCTGAACTAGCTTCGGACTCGACGGTGTCCTGTTCGCGAGCCTTGCGGCCCGAGAATCGGCTGATCTGGGACTTGAGATCCGCATTTTCCTGTCGCAATTCCTCATTTTCGGCCTTCAGCTCTCGGGTTTCGAGATAAGCAGCTCCAAGTTGTGAGATAGCCGACTCTCTGTCATGGTTCAAGCGCTTGATGGCAGACTCTTGGACCTGGGCCTTTCGATCGGCGATATCCAATTGGTTTTGTAAAGCGAGATTGGCTGCGTCTAGCTTCTGGTTCTCATTTTCCAGGCGCTTAGATCCCTTTTTGTGCGAATTATCCTCCGATTCATACTTGGCTGATGACTGGCGAGGTCTGTTCGCCTTCAAAGATGAATTCTCCTGGCGATAACTATCCATTCTTCTCTCTGCCTCGGACTTGAACATCTCTAGTTCTGCCACCTTATCCTGAAGTAGTCTCAGGTGAACAAACAATGCCTTTTCATCTTCGGGGACAGGCACTGCATCCAGCGGCATGTGCTCGTGGGGGAGAGACATGTCTGTAGGATCATGAAGTGGGGAAACAAATCGGGTAGAGCGCATCTTGCCCTGACGGGAGTAAACGGGTGTACCATCTTCGTACACACCGGAGACGAGTTCAGAGATGTTAGGGAGGTCGGGAAGAAGGAATGATTGATGGGTCATGGTGTCACCGATGGTGTTGGTGTTGGCTGCATTGGCGCTGCTTTTGCGGGGAGTTCCTGCGGTGGAAGCCGATTTGCGGAGTTCCTTCGCGTAGGCTTCCCTTGAGGCTCGCTCAATTGCATCTGCAATCTCCTGAGAAGTGTTTGCAGTTCCAAAACGCGTCGAACGCGTCTTCGTGGCGATAGGAGCAGGTCGCTCATCTCCCAAAAATGAGCCCTCGTAGCTGTCACGCACTTTGGCATGCATATCGGAGAATGTCCGACGCTGGTCGCGTTGAGCCTTTGAGACTTGCGGGCTCATCATTTCTTTCTGCGCCTGGGTGGCTCGTCGCACCTGGGCGTTCTTTCGTAGATTTTCACTGACTGCACGACGCGACGGACGCGTAGCAGCAACTGTCTTTTGTGGTGTGGGGTATTCAACGCGCATGGCGGGTGAGGATGAGCGTACACTGTTCTCGAAGCTCATTATAGAGCTGCGCGAGTCATCGCGTGGCGGTTTACCAGCACCGCGTCCCACCTCAACGGACATATCAAGGTCGCTATGTGAAAGATCGTCCAATTCCTGTTCTTCCTCCTCGGAGGTCTGTATTTGCGAAAATTCGGGGAAAGCACGGTCAAGTGTTGATGTGTTGATATCGTAGTCAAGCTCCTGATCGACACGTCGTGTCGAGGTGCCCATTATTTCGTCGTCCAAATTGGTGAGCGAAAATGAATCGTCATGTAAGTCAGACTTTCTGTTAATTGGAGGCATTCTGAGATTAAAAGGTTGAAGTTGAAGATTGGAGCTGGTTTGTTTTGGAGCAAAGTCAGAATGTTTGGGTCGGGCGCGTCTCGGCAACCCCGGGAATTCTGATTGGTTGGGGTCCCCCCCACAGACGAACTACAGAATTGAATTGTTCAACTCCATTGTTATTTTACTTCTATAGTTAGATGGTTAAGATTTTACTATGTTTACTTAAAATCCCAATAGCACTCTTGGTACTGAGTAAAGTTGATTGAATTGATCTACACTCTACACTCACATGTCTGCGCTGATCTTTGAAACGGATGATCATGCCCTTAATCTTCTAGCTGCAGCAACGGTGGTTTTGAAACGAATGACTTTTGATCTGGCCCACCTATATAACCAGGTAGAGTTTGAGTACATACAGGCAAATTCTTTGTACAATATATGTACCATGTGGATTTTTTTGGACAGGAAGCTCAAAACACTGGACCAAAAGTGACAGGTGGAAGGGACTCCACAGTGGGCGTATATAGGACATGCCTGCTCTCGTATTATCCCTTCTATTTCTAAAATTCTTCAATCCTTCAATCAATTGCCGCAATTTACGAAAACCTGGATTTACTAGTCTTCCTTTCTTGTAGTTGGTGGAATATGTTTTTATCAGTGTAACACATCGTCGGGGTAGGTAGCACTGGTGCTCAACACCCGCATCTCCTGCTATAGAGACGGAAATATCGAAAGGGCCGGCTACTCATTTCAGCCTAGTCATATCTAGTTTGAGTGAAAGCGATTGCCGAGTTGTGATAGCTCTTGTATTTTGAACAGTCGGCCGCTGATGCGGCGTCGGCCCTTGACGAAATGGGACTCTATATATCCAACCCATTTGACCCAAGATGACATTGCGGATGCTAGATTTAAGGACACTCCGATGTTTATGGAAGTTTATTTTAGATATTCTCTTATATAGATACATATGTTTTATATGTATTTTAGATGTACATAAACCTTACGAACGACTTTTCTATACATAACCAGAAATATACATATACATATTTTCACCCCAGCTTCCGTATACACATCTCTCTACTTTTCTATATCGGAAATGAGATCCCGTATAATATCCAGGTTGCCAAAGAAATAGAGTGGCGTGTTCTATTAACTTCGCTGCTTCCTTCGAGAGCCACCAAACTCTATTCATAGCCCGGGAAGCGAGGTAAGACATGGCCAATCTGATTGGAAAAAAGAGAAGAAAATGCTCCGTAGATTGATATGATAAAAAGGCGAGGAGTGGGGAATAATCTCGGAATCACATCAAACTCCGTGTTGGGCTAGTATACATAAGGTACCTCTAGTGACATCCACTTGCATACTAAAACGGACTAGTTCCAGGTACTGTGAAGTATCAGGTCGAGTCACGGGTAGGGCATCTCCCACGTGTTTACCGCTTCAAGCAACACCCGACAAACCAATCAGCGAATCACCCCAACCAAAACACTCACGAGCATATACCCGCAAGGTTTAACCCGAACGCTTCAAAATCAGATCGACATTTAAAAATGGACTGATTCCCCTCCATTTTTGCATTCTCTATCCTTGCAGGTTCCACACACTTCAAAGCCGTGATATCATCTACTCATTCACCCGGCTTAATGGCAGTGTTCTCCAAACAACAGCACGGGGAAGAAGAGGGTCTGCTTGAAGAGGAACAATATCAAGGCCGGAGGCAAGGTCAGAAATCTCGAAAATGGATTGCATTGACCGCCATGTCAATGCTGGGCCTTTTCGCCCTGGCTATGTACTCCGTGCCTGGAATCCAGTGCAACACTCCCTCGCATGCCACCCAGTCTGGCTTACCTGTGACTTCTACCCCTGACGACAAGCCAAAGAGATCGTCGGATTACGGAAATAATAATAAACATGCTTGCAATACTTTCGAGAACGGTTATCAATGCAGCTCTGAGCTCACGCACAAGTGGGGCCAGTATTCGCCCTATTTCTCTGTTGCGGACGAATCGCCCGTTTCAGATGAGGCGGTACCCAAAGGCTGTGAGATCACCTTTGCCCAAGTGATCTCCCGTCATGGTGCTCGATTCCCATCGGCGAGTAAGAGCAAGGCATATGCCAAGCTCCTTGACGCCATCAATGCAAACGCGACTGCATACAATGGCAAGACCAAATTCCTCAGCTCATACGAATACACCATGGGCAGTGATGACTTGGTACCATTTGGAGAGAACCAGTTGTTGAACTCGGGAATCAAGTTCTATCAGCGCTACCAGGCGTTGGCTAAGAAAGCTGTGCCCTTCATTCGCTCAGCTGAGTCGGAGCGGGTTATCGCTTCGGGAGAGAAGTTCATCGAGGGCTTCAAGCAGGCAAAGTTGCAGGACAAAAAAGCCGACCACAAGCAAGCAGCCCCCAAGATCAGTGTTCTCATCTCAGAAGAAGTTGGTGCCAACAACACTCTGAACCACAATACCTGTCCCAAGTTCGAAGACGACGTACTGGGCGACGAGGTCGAGGAAAAATACATGGCAGTCTTTGTGCCACCCATCAAAGCGCGTCTCGAGGCTGATCTCCCTGGCGTTAAATTCACAGATGTCGATGTGATCAGTATGATGGACCTTTGTCCTTTCGAGACAGTGACCCTGACCGATGACGCGTCCGAGATATCTCCATTCTGCGACCTCTTCACCCAAGCCGAATGGAACCAATACGACTATCTCCAGTCAGTGAGCAAGTACTACGGTTATGGCTCAGGCAACCCCCTTGGCCCAACCCAGGGTGTCGGTTTCGTGAACGAACTGATCGCCCGACTCACCAAAACCCCAGTGAACGACCACACTAGCACAAACTCCACGCTCGACGCCCCCGGCGCCTCGACATTCCCCCTCAACTACAACATGTACGCAGACTTCTCGCACGACAACGGAATGCTTCCGATCTACTTTGCGATGGGGCTGTACAACGGCACCGCTCCACTTCCGCTTGACCACCTCCAGACACCCAAGGGAGCAGACGGATATTCATCTGCCAAGACGGTTAGCTTCGGTGCTCGTGCTTATATTGAGATGATGAAATGTAACAAGGAGCCGGAGCCGCTCGTGCGAGTCCTCGTTAATGACCGTGTTGTTCCGCTGCACGGCTGCAAGGCGGATAAACTTGGCCGTTGTCGCCGTAGTGATTTCGTGAAGGGGCTCTCTTATGCACGCGCTGGAGGTGACTGGGCTCAATGTTATGAATAGAGGGGGTGGAAATAATTGCTGGAGAGTTGGTTCTCTAACACGCCTGTATTTAACGATATCCTAAGATTGCATCCTTACATACATATCCTTATTCTTTTGATCGATGCCAATGCAGTACATTTTACCACAAACTCTACGTCTCAGAAACAACACTGAAATATAATTGTAGCCAAATATAAAACCAAACGGCTTTAATGCATGCAAATCATCAGAAAGGTAATCCAAACAGCCCCCAACTCCAAAAAGCAAATGGTAATCAGAACGTTTTAAACATCTCTCTACCTCTCCCTTCTCTCCAGCGGTCTAAGTCTACCTCCCTATCACATACTCCAATGAGACCGACCATTCCTTCTAACTTGATGAGGGGCAGAAAGAACCCACGCCTCCCAAAGAGGTATCTGCTCACGTAGGACATGCACACCGTCATCCCCCAAGTTCTCACTAGATAACGCACGCAGTATCTCAAGCGAAGTCCGCCTCAACGGTAAGCGCCTCCCCTTCACCAAATTAGGGAGGCCACCAGACGAGAGCGGGGTAGTAGTGGGCGACTGGACACCCGAGGAGGTACCAGTCGCAACGGTAAGAGAAGATGGCACAGGGCCAGCAGGGTAATCATCAAAGACCTCGACACCGTTCGAGATAGCAAGGGAATCAAAGTGTGCAGCGTAGTCAATATCCTTCAGAACCAGTCGCTCCAGCTGCTCCATTTCCTCGCGTAGGACAGCGAGGACATCGCACCACAAGCCGCCAGGCCGAAGATAGACGCTGAGTAGGCGGAAATCGCGTAGATAGGGACTGTGGCGGCGGGCTAGTGCAATGATCTCATCTGCGCCCAGACGCCAGCCTTGGATACTGAGTTTACGGAGGGTTTTCCAGCGGATGTGGTGGAAGAGTAGCTCGAGGTCAAGGTCCAGGGGTGTTTTGCTGAGGAAACCGATGTGGATGGCGATGAGGTTTTTGGCTGCGACAAAAAAGCGGTGGAAAACTTCTGAGAGGTCGGCCATGGTTGTGGTGATGTCGGATGTTGAGTAGAAGTTTATGTCGAGGCTTGTGAGGCGCCCGCCCATGGCGGCGAGAGTTGTTGACGGAGCGCGGAGGAGTTGGAGGGTTGCTTCAGGGCTGATCTGGGGACCTGTGAAGCGGATAGAGCTGCATTTTGAGTCGAGGAGAGCGATGCTGAGGTTTGTTACGGCGCGCGAACAGGCGGTTTCCCAATCGAAGCGGATGCCTGTTGCGGTGCTGGTGCCGGTTCCCAGTGCATGGTCGCGTATAAAGTCGATGAGGTACTCGTCTGCTTCGTCTTGGAGTCTAAGGAGCTTTATTTCCTGCAGAGCGGAAAACGATGTGATTGCACGGCGGAGGCGGGTTTGGTCATTGTTGGTTTCAGTTAGATTGGTTTGTTCACGCAGTCGGCGGCTGTGTAGTTGGGATAGTTCGGGGTTTTCTGACCCCAAAGTTCGTAGTGTCCGGGCCCATCCTGTAATTTATTATTAGTTAATTTGCTCGCTTGTGTAATAGATATTAAAGAGCTGGTACCGCTTCCTTGATAAAACGGTCGCACCATGTATGTGATGGTTTTCACATAGTAAGCTAGCTGCATGTCTACCAGTTCATCTAATCGCCGGAAGCCGTGATCAGAAAACCGTAGAGTAAATCGATTAAACTTGTAAGGGGTGGCGATTCGCATGAAACGCTTGCAGACCAGTCGAAAGTGATCAAGATCGGACACTTCATGTTCATGGTCGCCAGGCCTGGAAGTATGTCCATTTCCATTGAATCTGCTATTTAGGGCTCGGGGTGCGGGTTCGAGAAGAAAGGACAAGATCTCGCTCAGTAGCTCGTCAGCAAGATCGTGAATATGAGGTGGCTGAGCCATGATCAGCGCGCGCAGCCGAAGCATCGGCTGCTTGACGAAGTAGCAGCAACATGGAAATATGGAGGAATTGAGGGAAAATCGACGCTCTTGACTTGTCCCCAAGACCGGAGAGACAAGTCACGGAGGGAATTGGGAAGAGGGGAAATGAGAAATAAAATAAAATAAAAGGTATCAAATACTCGGACTCATCGTCTGCAGACACTAGGACAGTTGACTTGTCTCACCATATGTCGAGAGCTCTCGCCCTAACGATTGATTTCGCGACCGGGGACGATCACCAAGTGCCTGATTAGCGCCCTTTGCACTGACGAGTCGGGATTTCTGACCCGATCCGCTTGGTTTCATTGGTGATGCTGCCACACGGGAATCACATGATTGATTGACTCTGCGGCCAGCCAACGCGAACCTGCAGGAAAGGCCATTGAAGGAGAGCGAGTCGTGTAGTCGTGTTGGAGGGGGGCAATGTAGACCCCGCCGGGAAGTCGTCACATCATGCAGAGTGATGGACCATGCGTGTGGATTATGTGTCTGCCCAAGATGACTGGGGGATAATGGCCGAAATCAAGACGAACTAATGTATGTACAAGTGTTTGAGAGATTATCTACTAACTATCGGATCTTCCATATCATTACGTGTGTACCTATCAGACCTTTGCGAGATGGACTCGGCGCCGTCTGATATCTGTGCTGCTGATTTTGGACTCGAAGCCCTCAACATCAGTGGTCGTGGTTGTTTCTCCAGACTGGAGTACATCCACTTCGAATACGGCCAGACCTTTCCATC
Organism: Penicillium fimorum; assembly: GCA_028828255.1. Lineage (NCBI taxonomy): Eukaryota > Fungi > Ascomycota > Eurotiomycetes > Eurotiales > Aspergillaceae > Penicillium > Penicillium fimorum. Next base: position 4,009,586 of record JAPWDS010000003.1, on the reverse strand, counting down.
CCTTCTTCACCCGCTCTTCGTTGACAGCTGCTCCTCCTGAGTGTGTCTCCTTCGAGACAACGATTGCTCCAAGGTTCTCCTCGGTAATCGTGGGCCCAAATGGATCAGAGATCTCCACAAATTCAAACGCCAAGTTGGGTTGGATCCTTACGAGGACAGTCTTGCCATTGGGACCTGGCGCAAAAGCACGTTCAATCTGCGGTGACTTCTTTCCGGGGGAGAAATCCATAATGGCCGTCAGAAAAGCCGCAGTACTCTGCCAGCGCGCTTCCCAACTCTCGAGAACTTCGGCAAATTTTTTATTAACCAACAGCGCATCTCCGGTCACTCCGATGGTCAGGCGGCCTTCGTGCTCCCGGTCCAGCGGTTCCAGGACCAATGCAACTGCTGTAAGCAGAAGTTTGTGACCAACATGAAGGTGATCAAATGTGCCACCAACAACCACCGAATAGTGTGGAGTAGATGGATGTTGATCGTCAGGAATTAACAGGCGGTCAGGGATCGCCCAGTCAGGCTTGCTTGTGATGGCTTGCATGCTTGCCGCCGTGCCGTGCCGGGCCAGGCTCCCAACACTGTTGGTGAAGGAATTAGCCAAAGTTTGGCCGGTGGTGTTGGACAGGTAGAAAACATAATCCCAACAGCGCCTTGAATTTGCTAGTGATTGGATGTCCAGAATGGGCCCAAAGCGAGAACTATCGGAGGCTTGGATAGCTGAGATGTTCTCACTCGCATCGATAAATACCACCCGGGTATCAATGCCACCCGGAGAGTCTAATTCAATGTTTTGTGTTGCACAGACAGCAACAACCAGGGTATAGACGCTGGTCATATAATGTTGGAGTTGTGCAAACACTTTGGCCCGAGGTTGGCAGCTCGGGGAAAGAAGATCTGGAATGGCCAAAGCAATATCCAGCAGAGCTGTACAGTTGGATCCAGCCAAAGCATTTGAGAGCTTAGTGAAAACATCCACTAAGGATGGCTCAAAGGCATCTTTGACTTTGGTAAAAGAAAAGGCTGGAGGTGGGGGAAGAAGTAGTAAAGCCGAGGGTGAATTGGTATCGGAAGCCATGGCGAGAAGAATATATAACTACAGTAGCAAGCACTGGGGTTAACACTCAAGTGAAAAGAGATAGAAGATCAACAACAGAACAGAAATCAATAATAAATCACAGTCAAAAAGAACCACAATCCCTGAAGAAGTGATCGGATCCATCCCCATCGCAGGCTGGGGTACCCGGCTGAGTCAGCTATTCTCGTGGGATGACACCGCCCACTGTCCTCCACTCTCTACCACTCTCTGATAGAGATGAGGATGCCATTGCGAGCCAAGTGACCTGATAAGCTGGAATGATATCTGGCTGACACGGTCCTCTGGTTGGAGCTTCCTCGAAGCCCGCTACATCCCCAATTTGGTGCATTCCCCCAGCCTCCTCCACTAATCTTGATCGAGAAACAGTGGAGCTCACCCTCCAACTAAGATCCATCGCAGCATCCCCTGCATAGACGGCGCTCTTGCTCTTCAGCCTAGACTGCATCATGTCGAATCCCGCCTCCTACGACGCTCAAAGGCGGTCAACTGTGTTCAATCGTCAGCCGGAGGAGCTTCACATTCCATCAACCGGGCTAATCAATCCAAACTTGTCCCGCCAATCCTCCTCGCACGACTATTCCACCACACCGGACGCAGGTGCCCGGCTCCCTTCGATCAACGTACACCAGAGTTCCCAGTACGGCGGCGACGGGAACAACAGCAGCAGTGCCCTCCCCGGAGCCCTGCAGCCAGGGAATCAGAGCCGTCCAGCTGCGGTATCAGTAAATACCGCTCCATCAGCCGTCCCAACCATGCCACAGTCATCGTCGCAACCAAATCACCGAGCCAGCATGATTAATTCACATGGACATTCACGATCTAGCCCGGCCGGGTTCGACCAAACCATGTACAAACAACATGGTGCGCCCGATGGCTCCAAATATCCCTCTTCTCCTGGAGCGTTTCCGCCTCACACCCCACAAGGCTCCAAGTATTCTCCGCTTGGCCTGGCCGATATCAGGCCATCCGGTGAACACATGTTGAGCGACGCGCTCATGAATCCCGGAGTATCATCGATGTCTTACAATAATGGAGACAATCAGGTGCCGACCAACAGCAATTACGTGGCACCGTGGCCTATATATGCAGTGGATTGGTGCAAATGGCCCATCACAGGCAACTCGGGCTTTGGTGGAAAACTAGCCATGGGAAGCTATTTAGAAGACAGTCACAACTATGTACGTGCATCCACCCTCTGAGCGAATATGTTTTATGCTAACTAGTTAACAGATTCAAATCCTTGATGCACACTGGACCCAACCAGATCCCGACACCCCAGATGCGGCTGCGGGAGAGATCAAATTAGACTATGTGAAAACGGCTGAGGCGACTCATTCTTACCCGGTTACCCGAATCCTCTGGGAGCCTCCCTCATCTCAGAAGCAATCGACTGATTTGCTGGCCACGTCAGGAGACCACCTTCGCTTATGGTCACTGCCGAATTCTCAGCCTCTCCAAAGCTCGAATTCGATCACTCGTCCCATGAACCAGCGAGACCCAGCCACCTCCAAGCTTTCTCCGTTGGCTTTGTTGTCCAATTCAAAATCCCCCGAGCACACTGCTCCCATCACCTCTCTTGACTGGAACACAATTTCTCCAAGTCTGATCATTACTTCAAGCATTGACACAACTTGCACCATTTGGGATATCCCCACACTGACAGCGAAGACGCAGCTGATTGCCCACGACAAGGAGGTGTACGACGTTCGGTTCTGCGCCAACAGTGTCGATGTTTTTGTAAGCTGCGGCGCTGATGGCAGTGTGCGAATGTTTGATTTGCGAAGCCTTGAACACAGCACAATCATTTACGAACCGACGGATAAGAACGAGAAGCGTCAGTGCCTGCCAGAATATAATTATATGCTCTGAATACTGACAATCTCTGCAGCAGTGATGAACCCTGGGAGCTCTAGCCCCCCTGGCCAATCGCAGACCGGCCTCTATCCTCCTCCTTTGTTGAGAATCGCAGGTATGGACGAAATAACCACAACATACAGTATAATTACAAGCTAATACAATCCTCCAGCATCCCCCCATGATGCCCATCTCCTGGCAACATTCTCACAGGACTCCAGCGTTGTCCGCGTTCTGGACGTCCGACAACCAGGCCAAGCCCTATTGGAACTGAAGGGCCACTCGGCTGCCTTGAACTGTGTAGAGTGGTCTCCAAGCCGTCGCGGCATCCTTGCATCAGGCGGCGACGACAGCATGGTTCTCCTCTGGGACCTCATCAATCAGCACAATGCTGCACCGGTCGCTTCCCCTCCCTCCGCAACCCCAGGAGCACCGCCTTCCACAACCTCGGAGCGCGGCCCAGCTGCTGTCTGGCAGAGCGAATACGAAGTCTCTAATATCAGCTGGTCCCCACAAGGGGGGCCTAACCACACCGGCCAGCCACGGGAATGGCTGGGAGTGTGCGGTGGACGAGGACTAACGGGGGTCGCGTTATGAGCCAACCAAAAAAGAGGCCTTGATTTCCATACGTCGTTTCTTCTCTTCCCTTGAGAGATTTTGACACCTATGGCTCTTGCATTAGATGGTCCAATCTCTCTGATATTTGTTTCTGTTTGCCGCGATTTCTTGCTTCGCGTGCGCACAGCATCTGTTTTACTTTGCTTTGCTGTTTGTGTGCTTCGCCAGTACTGGTCGGTTTATCTGTGTCTGACCCGGTACCCTCTTTGCATAGGTCGAGTGAGAACCCGGTGATCTCCATGGGCTACTCTTGTGTCTATTGATTGGGAATGACGGTGATCATACTTCTGACTTGTTTGGTACGAGTGAATGAATGAATGACTATACATTGGATATGTATCATTTGCTACTGTTAGGAACGGCATTGGGCCACCTATTCTACGTAAATCATTGTAATCTCATTACCCCCGAGCCCATAGCCCCGGAGACAAAGAGGATTGATGACATGCGTCGACTTTATTGTAGGGGGTTGACCTCTCGAACAGAAAAAGCATATAAATTGGTGATCTATTGAATTTTTCCGTTTCACAGCTTGTATAGGATATTCAAATATTTTCATTTTCTGTCGAAGGATGGTATGATGTGATAGTGTTCGTTCAATCACGAGTCTAAGTAATGTAGTAGGAACATGGAGGGACCGACGGTCCGATGCAGCAAAAATGACCAAAATGGCTCGCCCAGCGAGAAGGTATCGTAAGGAGTACAGGTGTAACAATGTAGAGAAATCAACCGCTAACCAACGGCATTCTAATATAAACAGGTTCATGCTTAGCCAACGAACAGTTTCACTCTGCGTGGGTGGCCAGGCTTGGGCGACCGGATGCCGGACCCTTGGAGATAAGACGATCTTCGAGCGAGCGTGCAAACTTGACGCTGGGAATGTCCACGGCGCGCCAGAACACATCGCCTAGCCAGATGGCGACGGGGAGGCAGATCAGCCAGCCAATGAGGAAGCCGAGGCAGTATTGGAAGTTGGTCTCTTTGCCGGTAAGATTCCAGATGTGGGGCATGATGGAATAGCCTAGACAATGGAGGACTGGGCCATGGACGACATAGAATGCAAAGGAGATCTTGCCTAGGTATTGGGAGAAGGGATTTGTGAAGAGTTTCTGGATGTCAGGGGAGTGGTTGATAGAGAAGACGATGAGGACGGCTCCGATAGTCTGGGCGAAGCGATGCGGCTCCGGGTAGGTTTTGGGGGTGATGTGCCACAGCCAGCTGTAGAAAGGCGTCCATTTGAACCCGATGTTGGGACTTGAACCGAAGTAGAGACCAACTACGAAGAGTGAGATCCATAGCCCGCGGCGGGAAACTCTGATGGTGTTTTTGCTACCGGGACTGAAGCGAATGGTTGCTTTGTCGTCTTCTACCACCGGTCGTGCGGATGGCTCCCAGGTTCCGTTGATGAGATCCACTTCGGCCATCAGCATGCCAAAGAGGAACAAGACGAGCTCCCAGCGACCATAACGCATGCAGAACCAGACCAAGCCAGAAACTACGGTCATGCGCACAGGTGCCACCAAGCGTGATGTCCCCATGATGACGACGAATAGAACAAGGGAGGATCGGAATTCGAGGGGAATCGTCCAAAGGTGCGGATTGTAATGGTTGTAGTAGAGCGCATATTCAAACGGGTTCATCAAGGTCGCCAACGTGACCCACAATTCATCGCTTTGTTTTGAGAGGGATTTATACACATGTGGATGTTGCTCGTTGGTGCCGAGGATTGTGTGTCCCTCCTTGATAACGCCAAGGGAGTAATTGTACAGCCCGAGGCGAACAGCCACAAAGACGCAAAGAATCCCCGCAATTGCGGGAATATAGAGACGAAATGCTCGACGGAAGGTTCCTGATGCCAGCACGGTGAAAGTTTGATCGAAGGACCTGCTCCGAATCGTTTTCAACGGTTTATATGACAGAACATAACCGGAGAGGACGAAGAAAATGGCAACCATAATGTGACCAGAGATCAGCATATGGAAGAAGGGCAGCTGATGAACTCCAAAGTTTTCCCCGCCAAATCCCCATCCTATCGCGACCTTCCATGTGTATGTGAAAAGGAAATGGAAATTGAAGACCAGCAGACAGGCCCAGCCACGTAATCCGTCCAGAGCCGCGATGGCGTGGAGCTTCGTAGGCTGGGGTGGCGAGCTGCCAACCAAGTGTTGCAGGAAACTTGGCGTGAGTGCAAGTGTCAATCTGTGCCATTTATCTTCAGAATATGCTAGCCAGTCTTCTTGCGACATCTTCGGTGCCAGCCCCTCGGGATGTGCGAGGATGTTTGAGGGGTGGAATTGAGAGAAGCCATTCCAGCGGGATGTGATTACCGAGTCGGATTCCGAGGAGGCAGATTCGAGATCTTTCAAAGGGATATCGGAGGCTGAGGTGGTGGCCCGATCTTCGTGGTGGGATGTCATTGTTATGTTCTGCAGGTCGGCCGATCGCAAGTGGGCATGTCCGGTGGGGCAAAAGCCTTAATTCACATGCGCTAACAGGCAAAGGGAAGCATTCGGATAGGTTATTGAGGAAGTAGAAAGAACTGGACAGTTCGCTCAGCGATGTGCAAGCCGGTAATGCGGTAGGTCGGCGAATTCGGGCAAATACGTCAGCAGGAAGGGGCCTTTGAGCGCCACTAGGAATGGCGCACTGGGAATAGCGAAAGATGTGAAATTGGCAATTTAAGGAGAGTCAATGAAAGTTGGGGAGGAGAGTCAGGAGAGTCAGAGTCGAGATTAAAGAGGGAGCCGATCGATTGCCGTTTTCGTTAAACCGCATTCAGAGAGTGGTTCGACATAAAAACACTATAAATGAGACTATCAATTACATTTATACATATTTGGATCGAAATACATATGTATCCCTGTGTTCTCGAGATGTATGACACGTCAGGCGTGTAATACAGATCTACTTCTACTCCCTATTGAATGATTTATGCTCTTGAAAAAACAGTAGAACTTGTCATATCATTTCCCAGTCTTTGAGAAGAAAAAAAAAACAAGGAAGAAAGAAAAGAAACCGAACCTTTTACTTGTCAGCATCAACATCACCATTACCATCAACATCATCCAAATCTAAATCGACAGAGCAAACACTGAGAGAACCAACATCGACAGAATCAATATCAGAAGAACCAACATCCCCCGATTTAACCTCCGATTCAACCTTCTCAGATTTGGCAGGTGCTGAACCAGTATGATCATCATCAAATGCAGAATCCGAATCGTAAAATGGGTTGAGCTCGTTATCCCCAAGAGTCTCCTCCTCCGACCCATCGTCCCCAGCAAACCTAGACAGCTTCTTGATGTCATACGCCACACGAGCACGAATCCCACGCAGATCCTCGCGAACAGAAATTATGCCATTTATGTCTTTTGCTAGCGATCTGTCATCCAAAGGGGGTTTGTACCATTTAGCAGAGTACACAGGACCATGCTGCTTGGGTCGAGCCGAAGTAGAAGCAGCTGATCCGTCATGGACCGAAAAGGGAACACCAGTATGAGCAGACACAGAGATATGTCCCGTAACTTGAGCAACACTATCAGGCAAGGGGCGATCAGGATTGTTCGCAAGAGTCCACTCGAGGATCCATTTTGGAGCAAGAGGGCTCCGAAAGCTGCACCTTGATGCTCGATCCACAAACGGGCATTTCATACATGCGCCAGAAAACAAGGCTTTTTTTAGCATTATACGGATAGAGAACAACATAGGAGTTGAAAGGACCTAGCTTTTGCATGCAGTGTCCACACTCTTGTCCAGGCAAAGCCGCCGTACCTGAGTGTTGACCAAGCGCAGCTCGACGTCCATGGAGGTTTTGAAGATGCATTTCCCTACACCCACGCCAGTTAAGATCGCGGAGGGGGGTGAATAAAGAATAATTCGTGTATCTAGTTGAGGTGTGCAAAGCTTGAGTTTGGATTCCCTGCAGTGTCAAGTGTACGGTAGGCTATCGAAATCATTAGAATTATGACACAGGAGGAGGTCTGAGCACTATTGAACATATTAAGTAATAGCCTACTTTCTGAGGCATTTTGGGCAACAGCAACAGCTTTTGGATCCCAAAGAGGAGAGGTGTTAGCTTCTGCAGACGAGCTTGAGGACTCGCTGCTAGACCCATTGCTCAACCTAGAGCGTTTTTTGGCTATACAAATGTGTAAATTTAATGAAGACCCCGATATCTTAAAGTGGAACTTCTACCTGGAGGTTTTGTTGATGGGTTTGATGCCATAGCAGTAGTAATGAGGCTCTAGGACACCTATAAGGATGTCCCAGAGAGAAGGGGAGTGAAAGGAAGATGGATTGAGCTTTTAGAGGCAGGTAGTTTACAAGCTATATATATTATTCATTGGCCTGAGAAAAGAGGCCTCTGACAAACAAAGGTGTAGGTAAACAAGAAGTCATTCGGAAAGATGGGACGCCGAAATGCAAAGCGCCTAGGAATTAATAAAGCTATGGACTTAGTAGATTAGAGGGTTAGGATTGCCTATGTCTGCTTGATACTGCAATTGTATTTGCATTACATAGCCATCTTTCTTTCCTATACTGAGGTTGACCGAGGTTGACCTAGGCTGATAGAGGAACAATTTATAGTTCCTAAAACAGCTTAGCGTAGAGAACTATGCCTCAGGTATAAATGCCAAGACATCTCGAGATCACAACCGTGGCCTTTTTACCATCACAGAATACTCAAGAGGTTAAAACACATATATCACGTCAAAGACTGTTAGACAATTGTATGAATTGGGTGATTTCCAAAAGAGAGTAGACATTTTCCACGGCTCGCTCTATTAAGCTCTCTGAATGCATCATACTTCAGCTCCGTTTTCCACGGGAGCTTCGCTGGACATTTTTGAGCTCCAAAGCTCCCAACGTAGAACATAGACATCTCTGTATTCGATCCAGATTGACACACAGCATATACTATTGGACCTTGATGTCGCAAGTTCCCTAAAGCGGCGACGATCCTCTCAGCTCCCTGATTCGCGCAATTCCGCAGTTCGAGAACTTCTCCCTTCCTCTTTGTCCATCCCTCATTGTCCCGCCGCCTTCTTTCTGCTCCCCGACATCTTGCGATACGGTCTGAATGTCGCGATCTCCTATCGCGTGCATTTCTCGATAAAAGTGTTCGCGTGGTCGAAGTGGTCCCGAAGTGGGTGCTGTCACGATGGATTTGCGCACGATCATGAACACCGACGGCGGCGCCTCCAATCCTCCACCTCCAAGCAACTCGGCCAGTTCTCCCATATCCGATCAAACCCCCCAAAAGCGCTCGAAGAAGGCCGCCTCTTACTCAGAATATCCTACACGTCCGCCCCAGCCTCCCTCGTTGCAACACCCACAGCACGCTTCCCCAGAGCGAAGCTCGCCGTACGCATCCGTTCAATCGCCATACCAACAATTCAACTCGGGTCCAGCGATTAATACAGCGGTGAGGTCTCAGAGGAGTCAGACACCTCCACACGTTTCGACACCGTATGGTCCCGGCGCGCGTGATCCATTTGGCGCGCAGGCATACGGGTCGCATCCCCAACACCCTGGTGGTCCTCTGGTTTCGCCATACACACCACAGCCGATGAGTGCAGGACCGCAACACCCAGAACAACAGTCCTATTTTGCTCAGCAGCGTTCTCAACAGCGTTCTCAATCACTTCAATCGGTGGTGACAACATCCCGACCTGCAATCGAATCTTTTCGCAGCCCTCCTGTTGCATCGCAACCTCTTCCATCGCAACCTCTTCCATCGCAACCTCTTCCATCGCAACCTCTTCCATCACAACCTCTTCCATCACAACCTCTTCTATCGCAGCAATTCTCTCCCACTGCACACCGATCTGTTTCCGGTACTCCCCTAGGTCCTCCTCCTACCTTTGCCACCCGCCAGTCGCCATCAACTGCCCGCCCGCCGTCCTCCGGACACGATTCCCCCGGCAATCCCCTATCCAGCCCGAGGCCCACACAGGAGGCCCCAGTACGAGACCAGGCTCCGACGCAGTCACCTGTGACTCAGCGACAGTTCTCTCCGCATAGTTCTCAGCCCTCCGATTCGACTCACCCCCCGTCGGGCGGCTTAAAGCAAGAGCCAACCGAGAGCGCCAGTCCCCAGTCCATCTCCCGTCACAACAGCATCGTCGCAGTCTCCGAGTCAGCGACCGCTGGTCAAATTCGTTCTTCCGAAGACCGAATGCTGGTTGAGAGTCCCACTGCACAAAAGCCTACCGCAGATTTCTTAACCTCCCCATTGGCACCGGGCCGTCAAATGAACAGTTCACCCTCCGGCCCTCGTGGAGGCGCCCATGCCGTGAATATGGAAGTCGACCACGAACCGCGCGTCGATGCCCAGCAGCCCAAGCAAAAGAGAAGGAGGTACAACGAGCCCCCGATCTATGCTCGGCTGACGCCCCGCAACACAAGCAGACGCCCGATTATTCCCAATCCCCGTGGCCCAGTTCCAAAACATGCGCGACAGAGCCAGCAGGATCCTTCGTTGGCTGCTCGCAGAGGCTCTTCCTCGATAATGGCAGTCACACCCGCCGCCGCACGGGTTACACGAGCACCTGCTGTTGCTTCACCAAGCACAAGTATGCCTCGCGTACAGGCTCCCCCAGTTCCGCCTGCTCCCTTACTTCGTCCGCCGAGTACTTCGCAGGCGGTAGGCTCATTGGGCCCCTGGGAGCCGTCTATTACTGGCTTCATTCCACACGAGGAGATTACAAAAACCCTTTGTGATTTCTTGTTTCAACATGTGGTCATGAGAAATGATGTAAATACCGGACCGACAGGCTCGGCTGCTGCTGGCCACGGGACTATCGTCGAGATTGAGGCGAAACTGGGCCATATCATCGACATGGACAGCAGAGACCGGATCAACCTTCCAATTTTAACCGAGAGCGTCCTCAACCGAGAGAATACACGAATTCGGACATCGTTCGAGAGTAACATGACTGTGGTAAGTTGGTTCTCTAATTTCCTAGCGAGGATGTCTCGGCCCTGATGAGATTTACTTACCATGATCCACAGGAACAACACCGAGCCATGAATAATTTCCTGAATGCGGCTGTGAAAGCGTCAATGCCGCAGCCAAACTCGACCCGAATCCCACTTGCATATGTGCACAAGAAAGAACGCGACACCTTCTATGAGATTCAAGCATCTGAATTGCCCCCGGTGATCCGTCAAAACTTGAACCCGAGACACAAACCCAAAGTTCGGGTGACAACCGACGAACGAACCGGTGAAATCCTCGCGAAAATTGTCAAATGTCGAGTTGCCGACATGGACGTCTGCAGTCCACGGACAACCGTGGACTGGCGCGTCAGTATCAATCTGGAAATGGAATACACAGGCGATGTCAGCAATCTCCCAATGATAGATACGGCGGTCACAAAGGGCGGACGAGGCGATCGCATCAAAGATCGCATGAGCTACCGCCATTTGGCCTACCAGGTGGACTTGACCCAAGTAGCCAAATCCGATGTAAGTTATATTCAAATGTTCTGTGTCACCTTGAAAACAGTCTTCTGACCATATCGCAGCAACAACCGGGCAAGAATGAGTTTGACCACGAGCTTGAAGTTGAACTCTCGGCTGAGGAAGTTCGTCGCCAGGGCCAGCTTGCTATGTCGGGCGATCCCAAGAACCAGTACGAGGATCTCGTCAAGGGCTTTGTGGATAATATCCGTCTACTGGCTCGAGCGGTGCCACCATGATGGTCGTTGCCGCTTTGTATTATGTATCTTTTTTCTCTTCTAGCCTTTACTAGGGGTTAATTTGTGGTTTACTGCAGATATGGTTTTCATTTGGTTTTGTGGTAAAAAAAAAGGACGCACTGCAATAGACAGCGTGCATGGGTTCTATGTTGTTTCCCTATAAGGCAATATCGTGACCTAGACAAGGAAATATCCCAATCCATCATTTTTGGTCGCGGTATGGCTGAGTTTCTCCTATGCAGATGTTCTATTGTTCAAAGTAGCCAAAAGTAGCCATGCCACCGTTGAATCTAGTATACATCCTTGATTAGTAGCAGGCTCATCTCATCCACGTCTCATCACAGTCGTTTATCGAAGCACATCTATCCCAGGAATCCATTTCTTCTAGGCCACATACCAGATAGGGGATTACAAGTACATTTGAACTAGAAGACGTCAAGAATTGGACACTTAAGATAACTATTTATGGAAGATCTCATATATCTAAACTACACGAAACGAGTTATATCCCAAATAGGCAGTCAGACGCGGTACCAGTAACCCGCATGACCCCCACATTTTGGCATTAAACAGCGCCTGGCCATTCACATTTCCGTCCCAACGCTTTCAAGTACAACTCCCCAAATCCGGCATGTCGACCCGCTCACACCAGGGCTGCTGGACGTGTAAACGACGGCGCCGTCGCTGCGACAATACGCGGCCTTTGTGCCAAAATTGTTCCGACCGTGGGGCGGCATGTGAGGGCTATGAAGTTCGACTCAGATGGGGTACAGGGATTGCGTCGCGTGGTCAATTTACTGGTGCTGATAAACCGGTTAAAACCTCTGTGCCGCCGAGGCAGAGGGGGAGACAGAGGGATCTTAGTAGGGAGAGGAGAAAGCGAGTGGAACTGGAAAGAGACTCTGGTTAGTGTTTATGAAATGATGCGGAAGTTCGGTATTGATTTTAGTGCGTAGCTTTGGATGGGAATCGGGAGTTGGAACTGGCGGTTTCGCAGGTGGTTGAGGATGAGGTTCTTTTCAATGAATGTGAGTTTGCAGGAAACCATTTGGGTATTCTGGTTGCAACGCTGATATTGATATCGAGTAGTTATGAATAACGGCATTAATGTGCTTCATTCGACAACAGCAAGAGATGGCTTGCTTCATCCGCGTCTCCCACAGCTTTGTCGAGAATCCAGCGCCTTGTATTCTATCTGCATTGCATTCCAACTCGCACTGTCGAGTTCAGTCTCCTCTCAGTTCTGCGAGTACTTTGACACCGCATTAAGGACCTTTCGATCAGAACTGGCGTGCAGCACAACCCTATCCGATGGGACGTTAACTTCGGGGCTGCTGCTGTGTAGTATTGGCGTGCGTTACTCTAACTTGTCTCGGTTATCTCCTGGCTTAAGGTTCTGACATCGATTTGATCCCCTGCAGTTGATGCACAGCCTGCCCTGGACTATGCATTTGGAAGGTATGCACAATATCCTTCAGAGCCATGGCCTCGATGATTTGCACCACCAATCTACACAAAGTCAATTTCGTATTCACCTCCTCGAGGTGATGGGAGTGATGGACCTGACCTGCCTTTCTGTCGGTCGTCAGACTCCAGAAATTGGTATCTGGCGCCGGTATTGCCAACCCGTGACACCCAGGTATGGTATTGAGCCCGTCAGCGGTCTTCCTCGTACACTACTTGACATCTTTGCTGGGATAGGCGCAGAGACCACGGAGCAGACTCTCTGGAACTGGCCTGGCGAGACAGGGAGCTTTTTACAGTGCTATTTGTGGGAGGCACATCGACTGGCAGGTATCCTAACTGTCAGAAAACGAGCTAACTCTCTTCCCAAAAACAATATCTCGACATGGCAACAGCCTGCCAAGTGTCCAGCAGATACATCTGTTCTTGTTACGCGGATCCTGGCTAGTCTTGATGCTCTCCGTCTCGCATCAGCTGAACGTCCGACGGAGGATGTCTTCATCAAGAACGCAGTCCTTTTTCCTATATTTGTCGCTGGATTAGAAGTCGGTCTCCTATGCCACAAGCCGGAATGGAAGCAAAGCATCAGAGAGGGATTGCTAGGCTCACATCAGTGTGAAATTCTTCTTAGTCTGTTGGAAGAGTTATGGCAGAAAGAAGATCCAAATCTGAGTGTGCATGAGTTGGCTCGACGAAGAGGTCTGGAGATGGGGTTGTTGTAATTTATGGATGGATATACTTGTAAATTTACCACAGCTATGTGCTAAGCTGACTATGAGAAACTCGGGTTATATGCTAAACTAGGATCATTAGTATAGGCTAGGCGCCTAAAAGAAGGCTATGGAAGAGAGAAGACAGAATGAACCACTGTTCTATGTATTGAAGAAGAAAGTGCTGTTCCCTTTCAGCGCCTGAAGAATGAAATGGCTTGTTCTAACTACTTTTGACAGGCTCACAACAATGTAAGAGCGAATGCTTATATTGCCGTACAATAAATCTTGTACAGCGTTGACTTCCACAGATTACAGCAGTCTATTACCGCCAGTGCGCTACTCCAGACTTTCCAATAATGGATTTTGACTCCATGTTGGTCCCCTTTTGAGTAGCCTTTCAGTTGTTTTTTTTTAGTCGTCTTTTCAATGTCTTTTGAGATATTCTCTTAGATCGTCTTTTCGGATATTTTTGCAGTTACGTGTAGGGTGTTTTGTTGTAGCTTCTGTCGCATTGCACAAGCTGGCCCCTGTGACAGGTTTACGACAAGGAACGTTTCATTGTTCATATGCCTCTGGTCTAACTATATACTGAAAGGTTCTAGCTTTTTCTTTCTAGTAGGGTGATTAAGCAGTGTCCTTTTGATATTGTAGATATATATACAAGGTATGAAAGCAGTCAATTAACAACAAAACAGCCATCTCCAATATATATTTTATTCTGGGGGAGACGTTCTTTTATATACATGTACTTTTTATACCCCAAGTATAAACGCACATTATTACCAGGAAGACTGAGACAACCATCCCAGATTCGAATGGAACAGAAGATAAGCCGACCCCGATCAGCCCTTTGATTTGAATCGATCCCACCTCGGCCTTTCTTTCCGCATCTCCAATGGACCTGGAAGTCCTGTATACTATCCGGATCACAGAACATATGACTTATCTCTCTGCCTGCATTCTCGTATCAGTGGAATCGGTGGCATTGGTGGCACTGGGGTAAAGGGATTGACGTATAACATGTGCAGCCACTATAATCATTCCAAAATGAATTGAGGTTCCACTGTATATCGATGTTTGCCTAAGCATTTTAAAGGGTTCTCGAGCCAAGATCAATCTTCTTCCTCACAAACCTCTTCCAGACTCACTTGCCTCGGTCGTTTGATCCTTTTATTTCAATTACTCTTGGGAGTTATTATCCTTGAGTTTTCAATCACTAGCCAGCACTCACTGTCATGTTTGGTGCAACAATCTCTAGGGCAAGGCAACCACATTCACAGTCAAGATTTGCATTCGGGCCGAGGCTCTGTTGATGAGTGAGTGCTAACATGCTGTTTTCTGAATTATAGGGAATGCACTGGATCTGGCCTAATATTGCAGGTGCCTTCTTCGGGTTTGGCCTGGGCAGTATCAGTGATGCTACATTGGTGTTCGTCATGGACAGTTATAGAGGTATGATTGGTTGCTATCCAACTTATCTTGTTTCGAGATACATGATACATCCTACGTGATACATATTTTGTTTCAAGTGATCTTGTCTTACTAAAACCCATCCCTAGATCACCGGTGATGCTTTCACCGCTGTGGCGTTCATGCGAAACGCGGTCAGTGTCGGCATTCCATTCGCGATCTCTCCCTGGATCCAGCGCAATGGCATACAGAATATGTTTATAGCGTGCGGAATGATGAGTCTAGCTATTACTGGGACGCTTATCCCAATGATCATTTGGGCAAGTCTGCTCGGCGCGCATTGACAGGCCGATATCACGATATCGTGAAGCATGACTACGCTGTTTGACAGCCTGTTGTTGTTGCATATTTACGTCATGCCCTGGATCATGGCATCGCGATATAGTAGCTTTTAGGTGCCTTGATACTATACATGATATGGGGTACAGAACACAAATTCCTTTCACCAATGGTAATTAGTGATTGGTTTCACATTCCTCGTTAAGCTTTGAGAGAAAATGGAAGCCTGATATGGAGGAGATAGCTGGCATATGAAACCCCAACCCTAACTCACATGCACTAATAGGACTAAGGACAAAAATGTAAGATTGCATAAAGAAATACATTTTCTTTTGTTCAACTATCAAACGTGATAGGCTAAGAAAAAAAAACGCGTGGTCAGACGAGCGGAAATATTGAAAGAAATAGCAAATCTAATGCGCAAAAACCCCAAGAGACAATCTAAAGATTAGCTCTCTGCACGCCATCAGCGACCTCTCTCGACAAGACTGAATCAGCAAACCTCTTCTCCGTCATAAGTAGCTGGTCAGGGAACCACGAAAGATCTGCACTGACAGTCTCACTCAGCGAAGCATCCTGTGCAAGCAGCATAGTCGCCACTGCCTTACCACTAAACCAAGCCTGAACCATTCCTTCACCACCAAACGCAGCACAAACCCACTCAGCTCCCTCAGATCCATGCTCGGAGCGACCAGTCGCAACCTCAGACAGCCGTCCTACCCAAGGGAACCCATCGGAGCTGAACGCCATATTACCAGTCCACATCGCCTGCACTGCGTCGCCTTGCACACGGCCCCAGTTTTTATCTCCGAAGATAGCACGCAGAGCCCCAGATAAGTGGATGTTAATGTAAAGACTAAGATCAGAGTCTGTCGAGACGCCCAGGTCTGCTAGGCCGCCGGCCTCGCTCTGTGCGAAGCCCCCGCCAAGCATCATCTGCCCCTCGGGTAGCTGGGTCATGTAGTCAAATCCGCGGTCGTAGTTGAAGAGCCATGAATGATCCGTGGCCTGGTTGGGGAAGTTGTTGCCGGGGGTTTGTGCGGACATCTGCCCGCGCACAGGGAAGATTCGGCCCCGGAATCCGGGTACTAGGTGACTGACATGGGCATTGGTGCAGTGGATAACGTGCCGGGCGGTGATAGTACCTCTGCTTGTCTCGACCTTGTATCTGAGGCCGCCGGAGGAAGTTTGATCGTAGACAGCGGTCACGGGGGTGTTTTCCTCGATGCGCAAGTCATCTGGGAAGTCTTCAAGAAGTCGTTTGAGGATGCCGGTGACAAATTTATAGGGCCAGAGAGCTCCAGCAGCGCCGGCGACTATGCCTCGGGCACGAGTCAAACAGAACTCCTGGAAAGAACATTAGCATCCGCGTTTTGGGTGGCAAGGAAAAGATACAAACGTACCCTCGGAATAGCGTCTCCCTCATAAGATGTCCATTCAGCAGCTTCCTCTGGCATCGCCTCCTTGAAACGGCGCATTCGCTCCAACGCCGCCCGCCAAGGCTCCTCGCCGAAATAAACGCTCAGAAACCGAACCTTTCGTGCTTGTGACTCCGTAGTGAGGCCAAGCTCCTCCGCGACACCAAGCATCTCCCGCAGATGTGCCAATCGGAAGCGGATAAGTTTACGTGCTGCGTCCACACCAAAAGCATCAGCGAACTCGGCATATTCGTCGGCTGTCTCCAGGATGTGACCGCCATTGCGGCCAGTCGCTCCACTGCAGACTGTGCGGGCTTCGAGCATAACAACAGATGGATGGGAGGTGGAAGAGGACTTTGAAGCGCGGTTCTGGAGCAAGGTCCGCGCTATAGATGCTCCGGTAATACCAGATCCGATGATAACAACATCAGCTTCCTTGGGCAGAGACTTTGTAGCTCCCTGGCTGAAGTTGTGTTGCTCCTGGGTCCAGAACGACGAGGTTGTCGAATTTTGGGGGAGGCCGGGGTCGGAAAAGATGCGATTGAGAGCTTGCTGTCTAGCAGAGGCTGAAACCGAACGGTCTTCCAGAATATCTGTAACAAAAGACATGGTTGCTGAAAGGTCAGAGCCACAGTACAAGGTAGAATGTTGTTTTAATTGAAATAAAGTCAAGAAGAGCGATATGTGGTAGAGAAGAAGAAGTCAAAAACGAGATGTGCGAAAGGGAAAAGTAGCAAAAGGCGCAAGAGTGGTAGAAGATGAGACGCCTTAGGTCTTACGCGAGATTCAGAAGATACACCAAAGAGTAAAAAAAGAAAAGAGCAAAACGCGAAGCTGAAGTAGTAAGGTTTATCGCAAATAAGAAGTGACCTGTTGGACTTACCTACCCCGGATGTACATGTGGCACGTTCAGGTTGAATACAACACTAATGCACCTATCCACTAAGATAACAAGCTAATATAATTTTCATGCCCTTTCACTGGGTGCCACCTGAGCACCCGCCATGGTTCCATCATATGCCCCATCTGATAGTGTTCAAGATAACGTGCCGGTGGGTCTACCTTCTCGTTTGGTATTTGGAGATTGCGGGATCTTTAGGCACACATCCGAAGGATCATCAATATCATAAAGATCATAAATAACCGTTACTAATATTATTAAAGATATACCGGTTAGAACGTCTCTATTACTTCATTTAACCCTCATTTTACGATGTCTACCCCTAGAAAAGCATTGAAGAGAAACACGTGAGGAATCCTTGTTCTTTTCTTGTTTATATCTCCAAGCCTAATTAGCTTCGCTTTACTGCTTCCCAGCCCATATCTATAGACGTCTAATACACTGTCCGTACATCTGATAGCCGCTGCCTCTATTGCGCTACGAAGAGATGAGGTTCTTCTCAGATTTTGCAATGAGACCAGATCCGGCCCGCGCAATCGAATGAGTTAATGTGTCTCTGTGTTATGTACTCTGAGGGGAGGTGATATGGACCGATGTGTGCTATCTGCGCAATGTCCGCCGGTGTCAAGTCCAAAGATGTGATAATTAAGGAAATATAATCGATAACGCGATTTTGAGGGGGGTTTGAATTACCGAGGGCAAATAGAAGGCTTAATTTACCGGTTAGAGAGTTAGAGAGTGTAGGGTCTACTATAGCGGCCATTCATTCTAGGTCGGTATATTGCAAAAACGGTAGCTACGAAAACAAGGCCATTGTGGATACTCACCTATGCTTCGCCCTATACAACTCGAGCGCTATCGCGGACCCCTTCCGCCCCAAACTTATCCCAAAGCGGCAGGCGGACACACTCCAACATCTACCACCCACACCAAGTGGGGGAGAGGGGGGGGGGGTTGGTCAAGAGTATTCAAAGAGGAGGTGGGCCACATCTTCTGGTGGATGAATGCCGAAATGCCGAGCACGAAAAGAACATAAATGGGAAGATTGCCACAAATGTGAAATGGCATCTATCCAATCTCCATAATGACATCCGAAACACCCTCCAGCAACTGGCAAGACCTCGTCGCCGCCAAACGCCATGAATGCGAGCAGAAGATACCCCAGGAATGGCTTCTAAGCGCAGAAAATCTGGCGCTCGCGCAGGAATCCCCGCGTTTACTTGATATTGATCTTCCTCGTCGCTGTGGTCTGCTCTCCGATGTCGAACTAGATCTGACGGAAAATTATACTGCGAGTCAGCTATTGGTCAAATTAGCATCGGGGCAGACCAGTTCGTTGGCTGTTACAACGGCGTTCTGTAAGAGAGCTGCTATTGCGCAGCAGGTTGTGAGTACAACGCATTCCATACAGGATAAAGAAGCAATGATTTTAATATATATTTTGTGTAGATATCTTGTCTCACGGAGACCTTCTTCCCCCAAGCACTGGAGCGTGCTAAGTACCTGGATGATTATCTCCAGCGGGAGGGAAAGCCTATTGGTCCCTTACATGGTCTACCGATCAGCATAAAAGACAGTTTCTGTGTTGAGGGCGTGCAATCAACAATTGGATATGTCGAATTCCTTAAGAATGAACCCGCGAAGACGAACTCAGCGCTAGTGAAGATGCTGTTGCAGCTTGGCGCGGTTTTATACGTGAAGACGAACATCCCGCAGACAATGATGGTAAAGAATACCAAAGAACTCGGGGATATGCTCAGAATGTGAAGCTAACAGCCATTCAGACAGCAGACTCGGATAATAACATCTTTGGCCGCACCCTTAATCCACACAAAACAACCCTCACAGCTGGCGGATCCAGCGGCGGCGAGGGTGCGCTAGTAGCATTCCGAGGATCGATTTTGGGCGTGGGGACCGACGTCGCTGGATCGATTCGCATCCCCGCGCTATGCTGTGGCGTGTACGGCTTCAAGCCAACAAACGACCGCATCCCCTTCAGTGGACAGGTCTCCGGTGCCGTGAAGGGGATCCCGGGAATTCTTCCAGCCGCGGGTCCGCTAGCACATAGTATCGCCGATCTCAAGCTGCTGATGAGTTCCGTTGTCGCCGACGGCCATGCGTGGAAGTATGATCCTGCTGCCGTCGGGGTTCCATGGCAAACCATCCCTTCTGGTATCAACGACAATGGAAGCTTGACTATTGGCGTGCTTGCTGAGGATGAGCATTTCCAGCTCCACCCGCCTGTAAAGAGGGCCCTGGAGCGGGCGGTTGAGGCGTTGACGCGCGCAGGACATCGCATCGTCCGACTTGGTGGTGACGATGAAGCACAGAGTGCGGCATATTCGGCGCGTCTTTCGTTTCAGTATTTCATGTATGGCCCACGCAATAATATTATTGCGGCCAGTGGTGAGCCCGCAGTGACTTCAGTTGCTACGAATGCGTCGCCGGCATTCTCTGGTCCGTACCCTGCTCAGCAAGGTCTAGGAACATTTGAAACCATCAAAACATTGCATGATGCTCGCCTGCGGGTTCAGGATGCCTGGAGGCAGACATGGGTGGATCAGAAGCTTGATGTGATTCTGGCTCCTGGAGCTCAGAGCACAGCTGTGGCCCACGATACCTATGGATGGCCTTCTCATACGGTGTTATGGAACGTCTTGGATGTAAGTCTTTGGTTTCGTCTAGTTCCGCTATTTTGCCTTAACTATCTAGGGCATATGCTGACTGAATCCTGCCAATCTAGTATCCCGCATGCATTATTCCATTTGGAAAAGCGTCCAAGGAGCTTGATCCCGAGCCTATGACAACAGGTGGTGATACGCAGCCGGATTGTCAGTGAATTCGTCCCCTTTTATTGAATAGATTGCTGACAGATACCAGACCACCCCGATGAGGTAGATGGTGCCCCATGTGCTATCCAGGTAATCACACCGCGCTTCCAAGATGAGGTGTGCCTGTGGGCGGCGGATATTATTGACCGGGCATTGGCCATTTATGGCAAGGAATAATGGAATGCTACACATGGTTGATGGCAATTTGCCTCCTCGAGTAGGTCTCCCCAGGCAGAAGTTTGCTCGGATCGCTGTGCTCGGGATATCCGGGGGTATTAAAGAGACAATGTGCAAGATCATACGAGTTCAGCGACTAGGAAATATCATTTAACGCCATCTGCTATTCTGCAAGAAAATAACTTCAAAAGGTAGAATACATATGTAAAACCGGTCCTATCCCGTTTGATATCTTAAAGGTGTGTGGAAGGGACAAGCTTTTGGTACTTGGAAGAAAAAGAGAACAAGAACTACGGACTGGGACTATCGTCATACCGTGGACCGCCGTCGTTGCCACCATACCCAGCACCAGGCGTGGCAGCCATTCCACCCATCGCCGGAGTGGGGGCATCGAACGCCGCAGGGGTTGGAGCGTCATAGTCTCGCTTTGAGGGGCCGCCGGGAGTGGGCGCGCTGAAAGCTCCACCAGGGGTGGGGGCACTTTCGGGCCATCCGCCAGGAGTTGGTGCGCCGGGGGTCGGAGCAGCGTATGCGCCAGGGGTGGGGGCGGAGTAGTTTCCACCAGGAGTCGGGGCATCGTCGAAATCACGCTGGTCTCTGCCGCTGGACATAGCGTTCCAGCCAGGTGTGCGGCTCCCTGTGTTTGCGCCACCGGCATTCCATCCAGGAGTGCGCGATCCAGAGGCAAAGGCGTCGAAGCCAGAGCTAGAGTCGTATGGTGTCTTTGATCCAGAGGTCCAGGACGGGGTGCGGCTGCCAACTCCTCCATAGGCGGTGCGGTTTCCTTCGTAGGGGTTCGCGGTACGAGAGCCGTCGTTCTTCCAGGCCGGAGTACGGCCGCCACTCACGCCACCCCAAGCAGGAGCTATAGGATGATTAGCAACTTCGCCAACTTTGCTAGGATATGTGTACTTACTTCTGGCAGCAGCGCCATTCCAGGCCGGGGTCCTGGACGAATCGGCGGCGGCGATCGGTGTTCGACCACCGGCCCAACTATCTCTCCCAGGACCGCCCGAAGAAGTGTATGGAGTTCGCCCTCCAGGGCCACCTCCTCCTCTTCCACGGCCCATGGAGAGGGGTTGTTTGGAAATAGGACTGCGAAAAGTTAGAGAGACTGTGGATCAAATGCAATAGAGGAAGAACATACTCTTTAGGTGTCAGAATATCACGCGGGATGTGCACAGGCTTGTTGGATGTGTAAAGCTCGACCTGAGCAGAGGCGTCATCTGCGTCACGAACGATACCGACGAGGCCCTTATAACGACCCTTGCGGATAGTCACGGTCTTTCCGATCAGCTGATCGCGGCCGCGACGAGGTGGTGGCATTCCAGCGCCGCCTCCAGGAGTTTGCATCGCCAGGGCAGGGTTCATCTTGGTGAGATCGGGTCCAGTGGGCCGACCGCCTCTTGCTGATACGGTAACAACATTGGTTGTCCGCACCACGGAGATACCGGCGTTCTCGGCTTGCGCCTTGTTATGCAAGAAAAGGAACGAACGGTGAATATGGCGGATTACTCCACTGCGCTGCTCTCCGTAAACCTCGCGAACGGTATCGCCACTTCGAATCTCTGCGCCATTGCGATCAGTAGCCACAGCATCGCGACGGGGAGCAATCTTGCTAGCGATTTGTGTAGGAAGAATGTTGCGGATAGAGCCATTCTGATCCACCACGCGGAGGGATTCTCGGTCCACTTTGATGACACAAGCAACAGTGGCGGCATCAAGCTGGACAAGATCATGAACATCGTAGATGCCGAGTTGTCCATCGGCAGCCATTTCAGCAGAAAGTCGAAGATCCTTGCTGAAAATTGTGATCTCCTGCATACTCATATCACTGAGCAGAGTGACAGTGTCATCCTTGACCTGCACGACCATGCCCAGTTCGTTCTGGTATCGACTCCCGCCAATAACCTTGACGTGATCACCTTCCCGGAATCGTTTACGGAGGGTTCGAACAGGCGCATCGATTGTCTGACCGGCCAGATCGCCCTCGGTGACCTGCAATGAAATAATGTCACCTCGAGTTGACACTGTGCGACCAATAAGACCCTGCTGTTCACCCCGGTAAACCTCCACTGGATCACCCGGTTGGTATGAGTCTTCAGCGGTGGAGTTCTTCAAAGTCTCGGCCAGCGACGCCAAATCCAAATTGGCAGTTCCATCTTCTCCTCCGCGAGCGAACATTGTAACCTCCTCTAGCCGGGGGTTAACATTCTTAGCATTCAAGTGCTGGACACGCATATCCTTGATCAGGAACCCATCGACGTAGTTGTCGCCCAAGTAGTTCCATGATTTTCCGCCTAGACCAGAAGTAGACGAGAGATATTTCGCATGCTTCTTTTTCGCCTCTGTCTCACTAAACAAGCGCTGGGGAGGGCGGACGGTGCTCACAGCACCGCGTTTGCGCTTAGCATCGGTAGGGGCACCAAAAGTATCATCATTCATGCCGTAGTCCAGTCGAGGAACAAGTCGAACAGTAACATTCAATCCATTAGTTTCGACCTCTTCAATCTGGGCCAAATCGCCCATGTATTTGCCGCGCTTGATACGAATCCAGCCACCAGGCAGAAGCTCTTCTGATTTCTGGACGCGAAGAAGATCTGGCATCTCCTTTACGGGAACCAGGGTCAGCTTCTGGGATGGGTAGTAGAAGTTGATTGCTTCCAAGCCTTCGATAACATCGGCCTGTCTGCGCGCTTCACAGTAGAACCAGCCCTGCATAATGTTTCCGCGCTCAAAAGCTGAGATAATTCGAATGGGGTTGCGGGAGCCTGCCGGACGCTCTTCAATTCGTTTCTGAATTGAATATATGACCTCCTTCTCCTTGCCAGGCTTACAGCGGCCACCCCAAATGCTGGGGTCTTCCACACTGGGAAGCAGGAGTCGTTTCGGAATCACGAGAGAATCTGTGGCGGCAGCACGGTTGCGTCCATATCGTTCCTTGAGCATCTGGGCCTGCTTCTCTGCGTCCATGCTAGCATCAATCTCGCGCTGGCGATCCAGCTGGCGATGGCGGCGGTCGTCTGTCTCTGTGCCTTGGGGTAGCGCATCAAGATCATCTGGATGTGTTTCCATGCCATATTCGGCGAGCTCATCTTCCTCATCATCGCCCTCATCCTCCTCGTCATCGACGCCAGCCTCATCCTCGATGAAGGGATTGGCAACGCGCTTCGCTCGCTTTTGAGGACGACTCGCCTAAATTAGAGGCTATAAGTTAACAAATCTCTCAGGCATTACCAGATCTCCATGGAGAACATACCACATCTTCCTCGTCTTCCTCATCCTCCTCCTCCTCCTCGTCGTCATCGTCCAGTTCATTCTCCTCCTCGTCGTCTTCAACATCCTTGGCATCTTCCTCCTCATGTGCATGTACATCGCGTGAGTACTTCACATCCTCCTCCTCATTAGCACCATGGCCACTTGACTGTTCTTTCTTGGTTGGCTATTCGCACTCATTTATTAGTGCATTGTCCATCGAAGCTTGGCATGTGTCTGTAGACCGACCTTTGATCTCGATTCCTCGGCATCGGACTCTTCTTGGGGGGCAGGGTTGAAATCATCCTCCTCGTCATCAGACCCAAAGTCGTGGTTGAGAAAGTTCGACATTTTGGCAAGTAGTGTCTCGGGCTATTGCAAATGATCTGGTCGCACCTCTTTCGCACGTTGTAATTTGGAGTTAAGATATAGTGAGGTTCTATCAATCACAAAGAGACTCAGCAACTGAAAACACAAGGAGGGTATGTGAGAAGTAAGACAAACCCTATTCAAGGAAACCGCGCTACAACTTGCGGGTTGAAAGACAAGACGTAGATACGAGGATGCGAACTGTCCAATATTTTCCGATAGACAGCCAATTCCAATATCGTCAAGTCAAATGAGGTTGATCGATACGAGAGAAAAGCGACTGGAAAGTTAAGAGGGAGCACAGCAGACAGTCGAGCTGTGCGGGCAATCACCGAGTTCCGCGACCGCCTACAAAGAACACGGATCAGAATGGAGATCTCGGGGTTCGTTGAAAAAAGAAGAAATACCACAAAGCAGGCTGCAATTTATAGCACTGCTCGTAAGGGGTAGTTTGAGAATGAGCAAAGGAGGAATTGAAGTCCCGGAGCGTGAAGGTCGAGTTGCCCAGAGGCATAATCCTTGCGTAACTGGTTGTTGTGGCGCGCCGTACTTGGCCGCCTTTTGAGTCTGGAATTGCATCCTTTGCAGCTCTCTTGCTTAAAAGAGCATACGGAGTACATGAATCTCATTGAGAAATGTTCTGATTCCACTGGGATATACTGGAATACACTATCCTACGGTGTACAAGGTCAAGCAAGGTTGACCAGGATGAACTACCATGTCCTCACAATTACACTGATGGAAGCGAATATTCAAGTCAATCTATATTTTGATCGACAAGCAGACCTAAGAGATGAATCAAGCGAAGTTTGCAAACAACAACCTCAAGAAGAAAAGTGAACAACACTAAGAGCCGTAAAAAGGATCATACATATATTCAAGTAGCCAAGTGACCAAAATCGTCCTCATTGTATTGCTTGGTTTCGAGTATACTTCCCCCATGATATCTGCTACCTTGACCCTCTCAAACCCCCTAATTAGAACCATCCCAATCATTTGAACTTAAATCTTTCACAAGAAAATTCAACCTAAGAATCGTACAATACTGAATGAGCCAGTTTCGCTGCTCCGACGGCCCCCAAGTATCCCAGAAAGGCTCCAGTCTGTTGTTATTCAGCGCCTGGGTTTTAGCCGAAGTGAGTGAGCGCAGGAGAGCCATTTGCTGAGCTCTCTCTCGGCCTGGCTCCTTGTGATCTTCCATCCTTTGGTACACATCTCGATAATTCTTGATAATCAACCAGTACAAACCCTTGATCATAAAGACGTCCCAATAAAGCTGGGGATCCGCATGACGCAAAAGCTTTTTGAAAATGATATCACAGTGTGGCCGCAGGTTGTGCGCTGCTACTTGTAACGCATAAGCTCTTGTGCTCTCATCACCCTCAGTGTCCTGGGAACTGCGGATACGCCCTGCCATGGGATCACAGTGTTGACAGAACCAATCAATGCTAGCTGGCTGTTCTCCTCTTGCCCCAGCCACCAGAGCAGTCTCACCAAAGTCTCGGTCGAAGTCGCTTCGACACCCTGGCTGGGTATACGAGTGATCCAATAGCCAGTCAAGGATCCGTGGACCTTCGGGGTTCTCGATTGCCCGGTGCCAGATGGTTCGAGAGGTAGGATGAAGTTCGATGGGATTGATCACAACGGCATCATATTGAATCGATTCTGGGTCGAGGGTATCATTGTCGGGGTCGAAGTCTTCGTCCCGGATGATCGGATCAGCATATTCTGCATCGCGGTTCCACTCCTCACCGGACTCTTCGTATTCGGGGTCACTCTCCTTGGGTAGATACATTGGTAGTGTATTTCTGGGGAGCTTGGTGATATTGAATCCTTTGGACAGGAGCCGTTCAGCCATTTCGGCAGTGATGAAGCTGCACAGTTCAAGCTTGAGACCATCATCGTTCCACACAGATAGAGGGTAGCCGGAATCCTCTAGAAACTCAACAACTCCCCGAAAGACATTATTGTCGTGCAACAAAGCGACATGGTGGGGAATAGACATCCCATTGATAGACGTGGGAAAGTGCCGAGGATCCACGCCTCCCTTCAGCAAGATAGCGACAACGAACATTACACATTCAACATCTCTGCCCTCAATCACTACATGAAGAAAGCTTCTCCCGTTTTGGTCGTAGTTCCTGAAATCGATCAACCCAAGTTGGCCGAGAAGTGAGAGGCAGCTTGTACATTGACATCCCTTCACGAATTCATACGCATAGTTGAACCCAGCACCACCTCGGCTAGCTTTGTAAACCGCGATCTCCTCTCGGCATTGGTACGCGGGTTTGAAGCTGTAGTAGTTCATCCATGGCTTTAAAACCTGCTCAAGTGTACTTTGAGCCGGTGCAGATCTCAACCATGTTTCCACATGCTCTCGGTGCATTGGGGATGCTTCAGCAAATTCATGTATAGCATGAAGGTCCTCAGGACTTGGAAGTCTTGTATCAACATGCAGCAGCATAGAGAGAACCAGTACCAACAAGTTGTCGGGCATGGTTGTAAGATCCATGGAATAGGCTATGTCCCGCAGGAATTCATGGCTGACTCCGTCGGTATCATTTGGGTTAAGACTTTCCAGGAGATCCGTTGGAGCAGTCCCAGTGCCGGTGAAATCGTCTTCGTTGTCTTGGAATTCGCGCATTCGTCGAGCCACCAAATTGGCCAATATGAGCGATGAGGCAGAATGCTCATCAGATACAACTTGAATCATTCCATTGATATCGCTTGCAAGGTCATATCCATCATCGTCGATATTCTTTGATCGTAATGGCATCGTGAATGGGTTGATAGATAATTTTCAGGGAAAGATATAGACCCAAATAACTTGCCTCGAGGTTCCTAAACAGGTAAACGGGCATGTCTTAGAGTTATATTTTCACATCGAATTTCTAGCGTTCGACTCGAAAGGAAGTCAACCCAATGCTTTAGGCCAATAATAGACTGGCATCAAAGAACTTCGGACGCAATGGTAACGGTTCTCAGGAGTTTCCTAATCCACGACTTGAATCCCTTCAAAGGAAATAAAAACAAAGGAGTGGTATCAAAAGAAGGTCAGTGACTTGAACGGAGCAATTTGCGGCCTCGGCAATACTTGAGTTGCCTGGACAAAGAAGTGTATCAGTCGGGTGTTCGTTTGGCAACACTTCGGCGGGTTGAGGCGAGAACAAAGAAGGGGATGCCGGGACATGGAGACCTTTTTGAGGCCCTCCTGTCTCTTCTTTGATTATCTGAATCTTGCTTTCATTGTCGGTCATGGTCATGGTTCTTCTTACCAACACGTAACGGCCATATAATATCGCAAACTATGGAGACACTGAGACTTTAGTTGTGAACCAAAATCATTTATATGCAGCAAATATGCAAAAAGGCGGTGACATCCACCATAAATCGTGAAATATACAAAATATAAGCCAATGTAATGTTATTGTACAAGGCAAATCATAGCAAAAGAAAAGAAATGCCGTCACAGACGAGAGGATATCTAGTCAAAAGTAGCAAAAGAAAATTTATCTGGGCACGCTTTACCGCCGCAGTCGAAAACACCCAAAGAAATGGCTTATAGCTTCATGCCAAACATGCTGTGAACACGCAAGCTCTGACGCATACTCAAATCAAGCATAATCTCCTCACTGCCACCGGGAATAGCATAGGCACGCACATCACGGTACAGTCTCTCAATCTTACCACCCTGGCCGCCGCGGCTGTAACTCAAACCACCAAAGATCTGACTAGCCTCGCGAGCGCAGAACTCGAAGCATTGCGTAGACTGCGCTTTCAATGAAGCGATAGCACCGCCGAGTTTAAGCATAGCCTCGGTATCTTCCATGGACTGGCACTGGAAGATGATGTTCTCGAGCCAGTTGTAGGTGGACTCGATCTGGCGGGCCATATGGGCGAGTTTCATGCGAATAACCGGGTGGTCGATGAGACGCTTGCCGAAGGTCTTGCGCTTGTGGGCGTATTTCACGGACTCCTCATAGCAGACACGCGAGAAGCGCACGCACTGAATCACAATTCCGATGCGCTCGTGGTTGAAGTTGGTCATGATAACCTTGAAGCCCTGGTTCTCCTTGCCAATCAGGTTCTCCACAGGCACCTTGACGTCCTCGAAGGTGATGTAGGTGGTGCCGCTGGACCACACACCCTGGCAGTCCATGCGGCGGGTGCTGACACCGCCAGCTTCGCGCTCGATGAGCAGCACGCTAAGGCCGTTCATACCGTCCTTGCCAGTGCGCACGGCGGTCGTGAAGTAATCGGAGTAGATACCGTTGGTGATCCACTTCTTCTCGCCATTGACGATGTAGTGCTTGCCATCCTCGGTGAGCTTGGCCTCGCAACCCAAGTTTGCCACGTCACTTCCAGCATCGGGCTCAGTGATGGCGAGGCAGATACGCTTGTCGCCAGCTAGGATACCCGGCAGGATTCGGTCCACCAGCGCCTTCTTGCCGAACTTGACTAATGGGGGGCAGCCGATTCCGTAGCCACCGATCAGGTTCCATACCAGACCACCACTGCCGGCACGCGACAGCTCGTCGGTCAGCAGCATCTCGTGGAACAAATCCCACCGCTCCGGTGCTACGGACTTCACGCGGTGCGGGGTGTGCTTTTCAGGGAAGTGGACACCTAGCAGTCCTGCTAGGTAGCCTCGCTCACCCATCTGCTTGTAGATGCTTGCGGGCACTTCCTTGGCCTCATCCCACTCGGTCACATATGGCTCAATCTCGGACTCGACCCACTGGCGGACCTCATCTCGCAGTGCGGCGTGGGATTCATTAAAGTAGGGGGATGCATACTATGAGCGATATATAGATTAGCTTCCGTGCAACCATGAACCGTAATCTGTGGCAGATAGCAAAACTTACACCCTGGTACCATGAAGGGTCGGCGAAGGGGATCAACTCTCCGAAAGGGTCTTGGGGCGTGCCGGTGGCAGGCGGTGTCACGGCTGACGAAGAGGCGGTAGGCTTCGGCTCGGCATCCTTCTTCGGGGCTGGGGCCGGGGCCGGTGCGGGTGCCACCTTCTTCGTATCCAATGAACCGATCTGCAGACTGGACTTGTACTTCTTCAGAATGCCCTCGTTGTGATACTTCCAGAACTGTTTTGAAGCGTCCTTTCCGGCTACTCGCTGGAGGACTAGAGATATACTGTCAATATGGATTTATCGGATATCACGGATGCTCTCGGACCAACATACTTTTCTTTCCACCTGTTCAAACAAAATGTTAACATGTGATTCCCATGTATCTGCACGCAGGACTTCACTTACCAGGGTGCTCATCTTGGAACTTGGAAACATCGTAGACATCTTCGTCAATGATGATCCAGGGACTGTCGCCCTTGCTATGCGAGGCGACATCTTCTTTGCTAAATGTCTTTGCCATGATGATGGGTATGGAGAGTGAAGGGAAGAAGGCAACAAATGTTTATATTAAGGAAGAATATTCAGGAGAAAGAAGAAATTTTCAAGTCCGGGGAAGCTGGGGAATATATGAGTTATGGGGCAATGAAACAATTTCTGCTAGGTTCGGGCGATATTCCAAGAATGGGACATGAAGCACCAAAATGGGCCTCGGAGCATGATCCATAGTAATAGTTCACATGCTCCCACATAAAGTAGACCTTGGGATCTTACGTTGTAGTAGTCGGTGTTTTATTTAGTGTTTTATTGGCTGCTGATTAGTTCGGTCATCGCCGTTCACAGACAGTTTATTGGCTCGTGCCGTGTCAGAATGGAACTGCCGAGGCATAGCCTTGAGGAAAGTGGATTGCTGAGTCAACAACGGTTCCCCGGGGCATGTGAACATCCACGGTAGTGAAAGATCAGTCGACCGGGTTGCAATTGGGCTATTTCATGCTACAAATTTGCGATGGATGCAGTTATTTGCAAATGTAACTCTATAGAAGAACAGTTAGTCACTGTGTAAAATTAAGTCCGGTTCGTGGGTTGAACATGTACTTTGTGTGCACTACTTCCCAAACCCCTGCACTTAAGCCGGTCTGACCGGCATGTTCAAATTAAGGGTTTAGGGGATGACCGAGTACATATAATACGACAAGGCAGGGAATTTAAAAGTAACATAGGAACTTTCATATCAATCACAGTGACGGAAAGCTATACTAGCCTCCAAATAGATCACGTCGGCGTAGACAGCCTGATTAGTCTAGTAATACATCCAGCATCAAGATTCTATGCCGCAACAACCCCCTACTGCTCTTCACCATCTGACTCGTACGAGAATTCGTCAGGGACAGGTGCGTCCTCCACGCCTTCTTCGTCCTCATCCACCGCCGTCAGAACACCGGCACCAGCGGCAGCACCGCCTGAGGTGGCAGCGGATAGAGCAGCCCGAGCATCAGCCCGTTGAGGGGTCTGTAGAGCAGCTGTTCCCATGGCGGCCTGCAGGCGGTCCTGGAGGGTTTCGGTCGGAGGAGGCTGTTGGCGAGCCTCTTTGCTGGCCTTCAATTCAACAACCTCGCGAGGCTCATCGGGCTGCTTGTCGAGAACAACGACAACACCGCCAGTAGGCTGCAATTTTGTTAGCATTAGATTTATTGAGACAAATAGGAATGAACATACCCTCTTGACCGGCTCATACCGCGGGTCGGGGAAAGTGAGGTACTTGAGCTGAGCTGGAAGTACCCTTGATAGGTTGTCTAGCTCGTACCCAACCTTCTCCCGCTCTGCCTTCTTCTTCTGCACCTCCGCAGCAGCCTTCTCCGTCTCCTTAGCTTCTTCCTCCTCCTTGGCAACATCGTCCGTGTCCATTGCGTCCAGCAGCTGATCATTTGCCTTGGGTGTTGTGGGGGCTTGGTCAATGTCCATGCTCTCACGGCGTGCTTGCTTCTCCCGACGCTGCGCACGACGCTTGGCCTGGGCAGTGGTAGAAAGAACAGCAGTCTTCACCTTCTCCGGAGCTTCCTCGGTTTTCACTTGTTGCTCAGGGGGGTAGTCGAAGAGACTGGGGCGGGTGTTGCTGTGGAACTTGAAGTGTGGGACTTCAAGCTTCTGGTCAACACCGATCACGGATGTTGGGGTGAAGCTGAGCGACAAGAAGTGTGTGAGAGGGAACCAGTACCAGTACTGCACGAAGACCGCAACACCAACGATACCGGGCATGTTGAGGTTACCTGTCTGCGTCTGCAAGCTAATAGTGCAGTTTCGACCACCAGCATCAATGATACCGAGAGCAATGGCACAACCAAACTTGGCCATAGCATCCTCGTGGCGGTCACCAAGCATCTTCATCATGGCCTTGCGGAGGCTGGTAACACGGGGGTTCATGGCCTCATTCTGCTGAACGAGAACCATGGCAAGAGAGATCAAAGCACCTTGACGAACAAAGTCGGTCGAGTCCTTAAGCATAGGCTCCAGGAGGTCGATGGCTTCGTCCAAGCCGGTGCCGGCGCAGGAGATACCAAGCGCCATTGCGGCACCGTACCGGACGTGAGGGTTGTATGATTCAGAAAGCAGCTCGACCATCCGAGGAACACTCTGGTGCTTGCGGAACAATATGAAACCCAAGCTGAGTACGGCGACTCGCCGCACATCGTCATTAACATCACTGACAGCGACGTGCAGAAGCTTGCGGACTGCCTTGTTGCTGCCAGTGCCACAGTAAGCAAGGGCAATGGTCATGATACCACCGTAGCGCAGAGTTGGGTCGGGGTCACCAAGGAGACCATTGATGAGCTCGTCAGCAGCTTCCTGGCGTCCGAACATGATCAAAGCCATACCCATAGCCAGACCGCGAACGATCTTCTCGTGCTGCGTGTCGTGTGCGTACTGGATCATGTCCTCAAGAGCCTTCATGTTGCTGGTGCCAAGCATGATGAGGCCCATGGCGAGACCAACAGCCTCGCCATTGAGAGCGGAATCAGTGTAAAGAACGCTCCGCAGGTCTTCGTAAATGCCTTCGTCGCCTGTCGCCATACCTGCGACACCGAGACCAAGCGCACCACCATGCTGAACCACTTCTTCTGTGGCCTTCTTGAAGTGGTCACGAATGATGTCAACTGCCATACCACCGTGGTTGGCGTAGATCAGACCGAAGGCGTAAAGGGAACCACCCTGGCTGTAGACAGATCCTGAGCCTCCAACCCCAGCGATGTGTTCGCGGGGCAGGTAAGGCTGGAGGAGCTTCTGGCCCTGGCTGAGATTGCCGCGGTGGATACAGCCCAATGCAGCAGTGGCTGTGAACTTGGACCAATTCACGGCCTTGCCTAGCCACTCTAGGTTGTCACGGAAGAACTTATCGTGAGTGGTTCCGGCATGCATGAACGCATTGGAAAGTGTCACAGCAGTGTGGAAGATGGAATTGCGAGCCTCAAGGCTGTCACGAATCTTGTTCAGAATCGCGATGTCAGCCTTGTTATTCCGGTATAAGAATTCCAAATTCAACTGGATGGTCTTGATTCCATCGAGAATTGAGAGAATGTTCTTAAAAGCGGTCACCGCATCTTCTGGCAGATCTGAATGTTTATTCGACGGCCGGGAAGAGCTTCCCTGGTCTTCGAGTAATGCGTCGGACTCTCTTGGCTCGTTATCCTCTTCATTGTTCTCCTTCTCGGTCTCGTCTTCAGGCACAAGTTCGGCAATCTCTTGTCGAACCTTCTGAAGGAACTCTTGGGTGCTGTTGTCATAAAGGTCGAAAGAAATTTGGTAGGCAACGGCAAGGGATCGTGCATCGCCCTTCTCAACCAGTTGGCGAAGAATGGCGGAGGCCATCGAGTGCTCATTAAGATAGACAACGCATTTGGCGATTGAGAAGAAGTCGGGTGCCGGAATTTCATTAAGAAGTTCCAAAATTAGTTTAAGGATCTAGAAAAATTAAGCTCTGGTTAGCTGACTCGGCCAAATGGCGTAGAAATCTTTGGGGAACACGAACCTCGCTACGGAAGGCTCGTTCTTGGACAATGCCCATGCAGATATCCAGAACATATTCCATGAGCTCCTCGCTGCCACGGGAGTCGCCCTCTTCCTGCTTCTCGTCGCTACTGGCGCGAAGGATGGCCATGCGAAGCACATCCAGGCTCTTTGCCTCGATGGCGATTCCAATGACTTGGCGGTATCGCTTTTGTCGGAAGCATGCCTCAAACAACCGCTCAATGACAGCCTGCAATTGCCCCTGGACACCACGCTTCAACACAAGGGAGGTTTCCTCATGCTGAACGCTTGTGTCATCGCCACCAGGGTGTGCGGCGTCCAGGCCGGGAACCTCCGCGCGGGAAAGCAACGATTTCGAGGGCAGTGCGGACTTGGAGAAAGGTGTGATAGGAGAAGTGAGGCTGGCGGATGTGCTGGAGGCACCGTCGCCCGATGCTGGGAATGCAGTGTTCAGATTGGCTGGTTGATCACCCGCAGTAGGGCGTTGGGCGGCAGATAGAGAGATGAATGTATCGACGCATTTCGCTACATGGGGAATCTTGTTAGTATCGAAGAGGGCCAATGCTACGGATCTCCTTCAACATACCGATAATGGTCTCCTCATACTCGCCGCCATTTTCCAACTTGAACAGCTTGCCAGCGCCTAGAGCAAGAACCATGCTCTCGTTATATTCCTGCAGATGATAATATACCTTTGATGCGACTAGTGCCGCAAGGCCGCGTTCGGGAAATGATTCATCTTCGTAAAGAGCCTCACTGGATGGATAATCAGCAGAGGCCTAAAAGCCGGTCGGACTCGGGAGGAATGACGCAACAACGGAGATGAAGCTCATTCACACAAGTCTACCAAAATAAGTACTTACATTTCAGGAACAGAGTTGACAACCTCTGTCCAGAGATGATCGATCTGGGAATCTAATGTCTTCAAAGCAAAGACCTTGAGCTCTGGGTCAGGCTCGGAGAGGAAGCCAACCAAACCGGCGGCCGATACGAGTCCGACCATATTTATTGAGAAACGATTCGCGTCACGGTTTGCTGGAAGGAATTTGAGGAATGGTAGGTGTTTTGTTGCTGTTGTGATGAAGCAACGTCAATCGGAGAGAGCTTGGAATAGCGAATCAGCCCCAGCGCAGAACAAGGTTTCAAGGGGGAATCAGTCACCCCAAATAATGAGAATATGACAAGAAAGACAGAATTTGATTAAATGAAAGAGACGAAATGGATGAAGTGTACGTACGAATGGAAGCTGGGAGCAGTTGTCAGAAGCTTTGCTGGCGCGAGAGCAACGTCAACGCCTGAGCGGAGCTGACTGTACATGAAAGATCACGTGGATTGCGCCTGGTCAGCTGCGAGCGGCCCCTGTCCGCGGTGAACAGCTCCCCATCAACTAGCGCATGGATTATTTATTTCTGATCTGGTGATGATTTCAAGAGCTGATTAGACCTTGTTCCAAAACCACTAAACATTATTCCTACCCAGGACTGCCGCGATAAAACTTCAACTCTTCCTGTCTAGAGCTTGACCACGCTCCTTCTTTGTGATGTCGACGCTTCTTCACCAATCTTTTCTTGGTAAAAGGCTGCCGTCAGTGCCCCCTGCGGCTTCTATTTATCACCATGATCCTCTTTTACATGTTGAACGCCAGACAAAACACATACAGCGCAATCTCCAACTCCTAATTGATGCTCAAAGCGAAGGCCTTCTCTCTGTTCTAGCTAAGCCTCAGCGGGATCAGCTCTCAGTCGGAAGTTTGACTCCAACATTGTCATCCAATGGGAGTCGGTCACAGTCCCCTTCCACGGTGCCCGCTAGGCAGCCCACGCCCAAGAAAATCGGGCTTCGGGCTGCCCGGGAGGGCATATTTCAATCAATATATGATCTACTGAAGTTACGAGAAGAAGAACGAGAGATTCTCACATCTCAGACCAATGAAAGGGACAACGCGCTGCATGTTATCCAAAGCTTCATGTCGAGAAGAAATGGTCTAGAGGACGCCATTACCACTATACATGGAGACGAGGAGAGCCAACATTCAAAGCAACTGGAAGAAGAGGCTCGGAACCTCGAGACTGACATTCATGAATTGGAGACCAGGCTGTATGAGATGAAAGCTAAACATCGACATGTTGTGAATGAGATATCACAAATCCGCAACTCGGCCGACGCCAAGCTTTCTTCTTATACCGAATCTTTGTCTTTACTCGACTCTGACATCCGAAACTACCTCCGTGATCCTCCTATCCAACCGCTATCACAAAGCTCGGGCGAATCCACCTTTCACTCTTTGAATCCAAAACGTCGCACACTTGACATGGCCCAGGAGCATTGGAATACTGAACAAGTCAGTTTGCACAGTAGGCAACAGAAAGTGGATGCGGAAATACTGGCACTGGAAGAAGGAGGCGGTGTATGGAAACAAGCGGTATCCGATGTCACTGGCTTTGAGAAGCGCTTACAAGCAAACATGCAACATTATGTTGAGATGACCACATCAACGACCCAGTCAGAAGGATCCACACCGACAGGTTACAGAGAAGGACTTGTGAAGAGTATCCTGGATGACTTGGAAAGAACCACTCACCGGATTGAATCATATCTAGAGCTTGCCGAGGATAAGGATTGGAAGCTATTAGTTTGCTGCATTGCAGCCGAGCTAGAGGCCCTGCGAGAAGCAAGGGGTTTACTTCTTCCCGCCTTTGGCCTCCCGGTGCATGAAGAGGATGCACCCATGGACTCTACTTCCCCCAAAGATCATACTCTGCTGGACCATGGCTTCGAGGGGGGTCATGAGGACTCGCGCGCGAGTCCACTGGAAAATGACGACCCAGAACCTCCCGCCGATTTGCTCCAGGATGCAGACCCCCATCATTCGCATATTAGGTCAGATGATGATGACGATGAACCAGATCCATCCTGGCTGGCCTGATCAGTACCTTTTGTACTTATTTAAATGAATAATGACTCATCTCTGCATGATCTACATAATACCTCCCAAGCAAGTGATAATTTCATCCATTCGCCATGTAAATGTATTTATAGTGCTAACCCATTACATTTCTCGATAAATTGGATCGCTATATTTATCGCTATATTCCCCGCTATATACTCGTAGTTCGTACTCTTGGCTCTAGAGGCGATGTTCAAATTGTGTCTGGTTCCTCCAAATTATTGGAGTGGCCGGACCACCGAAACCTCGCCGCGCCCTTGACCTCTTCCTATTAACAGCGAACTATAAGCTTTGTATTTCAAAAACAAAAACGTATGAAATAAACCAGACTCTGCCATGGATCTTCCATCACCAAGCTTCTCCATCTTCCTCCCGTCTGTTTACGACGGCAACAAGCTCGAATGCCGCATTTACCTCCCGACCGCGCTCAAAAATATAGAATCAACAAGTTGGCCCAACCGCGGTGCCATTATCGCGCATCCATACGCAACTCTTGGAGGATGCTACGATGATCCAATCGTCAGTTTCATCGGTGGTGAGCTTCTACAAGCCGGCTGCATCGTGGGAACCTTCAACTTTCGGTATAATCATCCATTGCAAACACCCCACCATGACCAAGTTGCTAACGAAGGACATATAGTGGAGCTGGTCACTCTGAAGGACGAACAAGCTGGACTGCAAAGCCCGAGCTTGGTGACTATGTATCTTTCTACGGATTCATGTTGCAATATCTACACTCCCTGAAGCTTGCATTGGCCCCGAAGGACCAACTAGAGCCTCGCAGAGATACCAATGAAGAACAAAGTAGCTCAGATATCCGTCTGATCCTTGGTGGCTACTCGTATGGATCTTTGATTGCCTCGCATGTACCGACCCTCGATACTATGCTCGACCTTTTCCAATCTGCGCCCACAACAACATCTACAAACAAAACAACACCCACATACGAGATTATGAGTACAGCAAAACGGATAACCGCACTGTCCCTGGAGCAACTCCAAGTGACTCACAGTCTGACCGACGCCCCAGACCTCCGTGCATTTACGACATCCATCGCCTATCTCCTCGTGTCTCCGCTATTGCCCCCGATTACCCAATTTCTGACTGTATTCTCGACCTTATCGCTGAAGGTGAAAACGGAAACCCCCGGAGGTCCCCACATCCCATGCCCGCGTCCAGCAGACCAGCAGAGCACGCACCACACCCTGGCGCTCTTTGGGGACCAGGATACCTTCACATCTGCTGGGAAACTGCAGAGGTGGTCAGACGAGATGGTGCAAATGCCACGCAGTCAGTTCCAGTTTAGAATGATTGATGGTGCGGGTCACTTCTGGCGTGAGAACGGGGTTGAGATGCGGGCGAGACAT
This sequence comes from Penicillium fimorum, assembly GCA_028828255.1. Classification (NCBI taxonomy): domain Eukaryota; kingdom Fungi; phylum Ascomycota; class Eurotiomycetes; order Eurotiales; family Aspergillaceae; genus Penicillium; species Penicillium fimorum. The sequence continues at coordinate 3,972,242 of JAPWDS010000003.1, read as the reverse complement.
GCGCTGAAGGAATGGCTCTGTCAGATATGACAGTCTTCTGCTTTTGGTTATTTGGTTGCCCATTTATATCAAATACAACCAACATTGAAGGATGACTTATCGAGGAGAAGATGAGCCCTGAGAAGCTCACATGCCGCTTGCATGTGAAGAAGCCCCCGGCCGGGGCTCCACGGGATTGGTGCCTATGGCATTTAAGCACAAATAATTATTTGAGAACATCATATTCCAATGATTGCAAAAGAAGAGAAATTTGAGACATCACTATCGAAAAGGGATTGAGAAGATCAATCCGTACCAATCCCTTAATGTATATTGTAGACAAATATTATATACATCCGGGGGAAATGATGTGGGGTGGATAAAAACATGTCTGATGTTATACAAGACAAAATCTGCCGAAATATTACTCCGTCGGCTTTAACCGAACTCGTTTTCTGTTGCATGCACCTACAAGGCCACTTGTCACATTAAAGCGTTTAATTTCCTATTCGACTCCCCCTTCCTGATTCTTTCGACCGTGTGGACGTAGCATTACCACAAAAGGCCCCACACGGCGAATGCCTTCGATACCAGTGTCCCTAGATGTTGTTATCCCGGACTCTTCCTATTCGAGGGAATACCTTCAGGGACAAACTCTAGAACAAGGATGGGATTCCATGGAAGATGATCATCGCATCTCGATTTGCCACGAGCTCCGGAAGATCGTCGATGCTATTCGTCAAATAGAGCAAGGCCCTTGGATCCTTTTATAGGTAAGTATGATATCTGCAAGATTGGAAGCGAATACGTCAGACCTATTGGCATCACATGTTTGACTGGTAGAAGCCTAATGCAGATCTTGGTGGATTTATAATCGTTGGTTTTCGTCCACCTATACCGATCTCTAATATGTATGTAGGCACGATCCCACGAACTCGTTCGCTTTATGATAGAGTATTCAGTCACCTATTAGAAGTAGACCCCTTCGCTTCTGTTCTGGAATTTCATGATTAGTTTATATTTCTCCGTCGACGGAAAATGCCAGAGCCATATTTGGTGCCCCTAGAGCCATTCCGGTCTGAATTACCTGATAATAGCGACATTGTCTTCATCCATGGTGATTTACATCGCAGTGACATTATCGTAACACCCACTCTTCATATTTGTGGTATCATTGACTAGGAGCAGTCGGGGTGGCTACTTGGAGGCTCGTAAAGCCCGCTATACAGCCTGGTATAAGTCAGAATAGTCGCAACTGTATTTGCCGTTGATATTGGATCAATTCTCTAGTGCCGAGGATGCATGGAACTACTAGTTATGTAATGTCTATAGGTCCATAGGTACAGAGTTATGGACATTGTTTTCAATATATTGCTTTCGTTATTTTAGGTCCTAAAAATAGAGGGTAATTTCCTCAATTTTCATTTGACGTGGGGTGTAATCTAGTAAAATAGAGTAGTGAAATCGTCATAAAGAACCCAAAGTGGTCCCGAGGCCCAGCCTGAGGAAACTGGCCTCCAGCCCTCGTGACGTTTGTTAGGCCACCCCTAAACTTGACTTGGATCTTACTTTTACCGACTCATTTACTTTCTTTGCTTTATTGTAATTTTATTAGAATTAACATATCCCCGCATTTCAGACCCCGGCTGGATGGCTTGCTCCCCCCATGCACAGCCTTGCGATGTCGGTGTTGGGCGACCCCACAATAGTTCAGTGCCACCATGGACACAAACACTCCCAAGAACACCCTTTATCCCAACCCCCACCGCCGCGGTCGCCCCGCAAAGCGATCTCCATACCAAATGTATCGTCGCTAGTGAAGGATTCGTGGAACTGGGCTGGTGATACACTGCACACCTATCGTGATGGCCTCTCTAAGGAACAACGGAAACAGAGGTCGGACATCGAGGATCGCAAACAAGTACTAGATCTGAAAATAAAGAATGTAAGTATATGCGGTGTACCTAGAGCTAGCGATCTCATCTGCGGAGTGACCCTTTCTAACCCTTAGGCTGCAGGCTGTGTCGTACGAGGAATGGCGAAGTTGTGCCATTGAACTAGATGAACTAGAGCACAACAACACCTGGAAGCAGACACTCGAGTGCACCGAATATGACCCTCATTTGGTACAGGATCGTTTGCGACAGTTGGAAGACGCTCGCATCAGCTGTGATGTAAGCCAGATGCTCTTTTTGGTGCGCACTGCGCTGAGTCGGGACCTGGCGCAGATGAGCAATGCCTCTCTCTATCGCCATTCGCATATCGGGACCAAGGAATTGATTGATAGGTATATTACCATGGCTGTGGAGACCATCGCCACGTTGGTAGATCTATCGGTACATGATCGCTGCGATGGGCTGGAGTTGAAGTATATCCTGGACCAGCTGCTGGCAGCTCGACAGGCATTTGGTCGCAGTGCGCTCCTCTTCTCCGGCGGCGCCACTTTTGGTATGACCCATATCGGGGTTCTCAAGGCTCTCTATGAGGCAAACATGATCCCTCGAATTATCTCAGGTGCTTCTGCTGGTAGCATTGTGTGCGCAGTATTTTGCACACGCACAGATGAAGAACTGCCGGCGCTTTTGGATACCTACGTACATGGGGATTTTGACGTCTTCAATGAGAAGGGCCAAGAGGAAAATATTCTACAGAAGATGACTCGCTTTTTGAAGTTTGGATCATTTCTTGATATATCCCACTTGGCAAAGACTATCAGGAACTGGCTGGGAGATATGACCTTTCAGGAAGCCTATAACCGCACCCGCAGAATCCTGAACATCTGTGTATCGAGTGCTGGCATGTATGAGCTTCCACGGCTGTTGAACTATATCTCTGCCCCCAATGTGCTGATTTGGTCTGCTGTGTAAGTTGCCCCCGTTTCATCCTCTCGATCCATTTCTAACGTCACTCAAGGGCGGTATCATGCTCTGTCCCGTTTGTCTTCAGACCGTTTACGTTGATGGCCAAAGATCCGTTGACAGGGGAACCGGTTCCATGGAATGATCTGCACAAACAGTATATCGATGGCTCTGTAGATGGAGATCTGCCCATGACACGGTTATCGGAGATGTTTAATGTGAATCATTTCATTGTCTCCCAGGTGAACCCCCATGTGGTGCCATTCCTTCCAAAGGAAACGGGTCCACAAGATGAGACAACCGATGGCCCTTCATTCATCCCTAGATGGATGAACACGATGACACACCTTGCCAAAGACGAGCTTTTGCATCGAATGAACGTCCTATCGGAACTTGGAGTCTTCCCAACATCAATGACCAAGTTTGCCTCTATTGTGAATCAGAAATATCATGGAGACATCAACATATACCCGGAACTGATTTCCTCCAACTTCCCACGCCTCCTGGAGAACCCGACAACGGAGTTTATGCTTTCAGCATGCCTAAGTGGCGAGCGGGCAACATGGCCGAGACTAAGCCGTATCCGCAACCACTGCGCCATTGAGCTGGCACTCGATAATGCGATTCAAAATATGCGGGCCCGGGTAGCCTTCAGTCCGAGAGAGGTTGATCTACGTATGCCAAATTTTAGCCGGCACTCGATTGACTCGGCAGACAACAGTGGACGGGGACGTTACCGCGACAGACGAACAGGATCCCACAGCCACGAGCTGGGAAAGAGGCACTCGGGCGAGCAAGCACGGCCTCACTCAGCCCGGGAACTGAGAAAGGCACGAAGCACTGTTTCACTAGAGAACCCGCCTCTTTCGCAGTCGAGTGAGTCAGTCCCTTTGTCAACTCAAACAAGGACTCGGCGCCGTACATCCTCAGTATCCTTTAACGGAGCGATATTCGACATCGGGTCAAGTAGTGACGACGAGCCCGAACGATCATACATGCTTCGTCCCAAACTCGCAGGTCACCGAGCGTCCTCGGAGTCATCTTCATTCGGTGGAGCATATGCGAACCACGGTCCCCGTAGCCCCGTCCTATCCCGACGATCCTCATTCTCTTCTGGTCCGGCCTCCAATTCTTCCGCTACAGCTCGTCGCGGTTCCCCAAAGCAGGTTTATGCGCCGTCGGCTCGCGACCTCTCCATGACCGTACCACCTTCGTCCCGCCATCTGCTTAGCATGACTCCAACGCCATCAGTCCATCCGAACTCTCCTGACTCCCTAACGCGTAAACAGCGGCACTAAGGATTATACGATTTATTCTACCTTGTACTCGGCCCCTCGCTTTCTTTGATATATACAAGCTCCGCCCATCAAATCAAACTAATTTTGTGGCCCCCGTGCGATGTAGGTTACTCAGACTGGAAGGACTTTTGATCTTTGTTCTGTGCACCTGCGGCTTAAACATCCACTGCATCTCTGGCTCGGTTATATTTCCTCTTTTTGTCTATCCAACCCGACGTCTCATACTAGACCACCTCTTGGGTATCCTTTGAGTTTCAGTCTTCGGCATATCAACCCGCTGGATTCGCGGGTTTTGCTTTTTCCCTTTCCGTCTCGGGTTTGCTATCTACGGCATATGTGCATACGGCAGTTTTCTGTATATAGCGAGGAAATGTTCCATGGACATACCGTGGGACATTGAAACCCTAGACTACGGAGTAGATGAAATGGAGTTCCTAAGCTACTAAATTTAAAGTTACATAAAGATATATTATTGCACATTTCAAGGTCGATACGAGTCTCCGCCATTAACGCCAATGGCTCTGAAGCTAAGCTGTTTCCCAAAATTAGCCTCGATAATATGCCGACGGAGCTTAAATAGTCACAAATGAATGCTTGGCGCCCTTGGCATACAGCCAACTAGAAAGAAGCTAGTGGAGCTTAAGAGGCAAATCAATATCAGGAAACAATCGGCAGTGAACATTTCACATAGGATGGGCCCTGGATGCATACGTTTTACGCGTCCATGCCATCCATGGATGTACAATACACTTCGATGTGTTCATTGAAGCTAAACACGAAAGCCCATATTTTACTGTTCAAGGGAAAAAAATGGAAGTGTCCACCAACGTCGATCCTATGTCACGGGGCCCACTGTGGGCCAATTGACCCCGATTCACACCAGGGCTGACGACGACTCGGCCATGGACTGATATTCTAGGCCTTTGAAGGCTGTGGCAGCTACGGAATATCTCTGTCGTCTCGAACTTCTGAAGGAACGGGAGATGTTTTCTATATGTCAATGGAGCACATCATAGCTTGAATTGGGAGACAATTATTGAGTCGTTTAGAGGGCTCGATTGTGGAAAAATCAGCCTAACGTTCCACCTCGCCGATCAGTCGGTGACTATTGGATCTCACTTATCAATCAGTGGCTCTACCAACCCTTTCCAGCCACCCTGAGTCCACCCTCGTCCGTGGGTACTCCGTACATAATCCGCACACCCCGACACAGGGTGTGTATCAGCCTTCTGATAGGCACAGCGTGGCGAAGTCAATACACATGAAACAAGTGACCAGTCATTTTGTCACGGATACACCTTGAAGACGCTAGAAAAACGAGGGTTGATGTGCCCATCGCCGCGATGATGTGCTGTGGCCTCAAAAAGGGGTAACTTGTGCTAGGCGCCCTGAAGTCGAGTGAGAACAAGGTTCAGTCTCGGCCGGACCCCGTTGCCAGCGTGGAAGGTAGGAACCAGCCGAAGAGAGGCATTCGATACGGTCAGACCATCCACAATCATTTGCTTTTATGCTATTCTGCACGCGGAAGATGATCGTCGCGCTATTGTTTGGTACCTGGCTGTGGCGTTTGTAGCCCAACCGTACTGTCGATACTTTCCTGGAAAACACAAGAGCCACTTTTTATGCGTTGGCTGGCCAGCGAAAACTCCGAGAAAAATACCTCAGCCCCAGGCCATGTGCTGCTACCCGCCTTAGGCCTGGTCCCTGACGACCCTAAGGTCCCTCAAGTTAGGATCGACGAACCCACCTCGACCGTTCTAAGTATCCTCGTCCGGCCAGTCCACCTTCCAGCCTGCCCAGCCTCCGAGGCAACAACCCTGAAGTCATGGCCCGATCACGGAATCCACTTCGGCCTGGGACCAAGACCCAATAACCCTGATAAGTCGGCAGTCTTATAAACCCGTCCTCGGCCCTCTGAGATTTTTCTTTAAGCCATAAGATCTGTCTTTGATAAACCATTTATATATCTGAGTCTGATTTTCGATACAATTTTCTCCATTCTCTACCATACATCTCCCAATTCCAATTAGTCCATACCAATCACAATGAGATACACCGGCTTCGCTGCTATGGGCATGATGGGCTGTGCCCTCGCCCTGCCCCAGGGTCCTCCTGCTTTCCTCGGCGCCCCCAGTGACGCGCCCATCCCATGCAGCTCTTCTCCCACCGGTACTCCCACCGGCACTCCCAGCAGCACTCCCACCGGTATTCCCACTGGCCTCCCCTTCGACAAGCGCCAGTTCCACCACGGACCTCCTCCCAGCGGCTTCCCGACTCCCACTGGTACTCCCTCCGGTACCCCTTCTGGCACTCCCAGCGGCATTCCTACCGGATTCCCCACCGACTTGCCCTTCCCTCTTCCTTTCGAGAAGCGCCAGGAGTTCCCTACCGACCTGCCTTCCTCCTTCCCCTGCCCCACCCCGAGTGGCTTCTTCAGTGGTTTCCCTAGTGGTTTCCCCAGCGGTTTCCCCACTGACTTCCCCGCGCCCACCGGTCTCCCATTCGAGAAGCGCCAGTTCCACCATGGACCCGGTCACCATGGCCCTCTTCCCATCGCTGTCTCGGCCTCAACTTTCTCTCCTTCATCGAGCTTCCCTACCCCCACCGCCACTCCCAGCACCTTTGAGAAGCGCCAGTTCCCCACGGACCTTCCCTTCTCCATCCCCAGCAGCATCCTGAATGCACTCCCTACCGGCTTCCCTACCGACCTGCCTTTCTCTCTGCCTTTCGAGAACCGCCAGGGGTCCTCCACTGGATTTCCCACCTCCACCCCCACTCACTCGCCCTCCCTCATTGCTCAGTAAATATTGAGTAGCTGAGCGGCTGAGTGGCTCGCCATCTACTGCTGCGCTGAGTTTAGTCTTGGGTCTGTGAGATGAATTGATTTCACACGCAAGACAACATTCACGCTCTGTACATATTGTACAGTGGATGCGAGGGTTTGATGTATTGGGACTGATTGACTCAAGTGCCCAGTACTGTATACTATACAGGATATATGGGTTAGGGGCATGGTATAGATTGGTTGGAATGTCTTTCTTTTTTACGATTTGAGTCTGCGACACGATTTGTTATTTGTTATGAATTATGCGCAGGCTCTTTTGTTGGTTTTTAGATTTAAATATACTTTTTCCACATTGGAATACACACTCGTTTGATCAGTATCAATGCGCAGATCATGATTATCATGATTATCTGTAGACAGTTCGCCGTATGGTGTGTGTGGAAAGTCCACGATGAGAACAGTGGTTACAAAGAACCAGAGGATTCAATCACAGCATGTTCCTTACCAATAATGGCACGTACATATTTTTTTCTATATTCGGGACTTGTTTATCCAGAATTATATGCATTCTTGACTATAATAAAGTTGCTAAGAATGTCATTAGAGACAGACACCTGGTGTATTAAAAACCATCCTTCTCTTCGGAATATCGCATTGGCATGTGATCTATGTACGGATATATACTAAGAGGCCGTCGGCATTCACTCAGGTCTATCCCTCTTTTCGTTGACCCCCGACAGCGGCTTGATCGTTCCTACCATTATGATTGGACATTGTACGAGACAGGATCCAGGCCTTTATTGGCTTAATCGAGTCTCTCTGCAGTACGTATGTACTCTGATATTCTGCCCCTTAATCTAGCCTCACTTCCTACATTCCATGTCCTTTGGAGTTAGCTACCTGGAATTAGCTCCACCCCGAGGGCTCTCTCATTTTTGCGTTTTTGACGTATGCTTGGCCTGCCGTTTGTTTTCGGTCCTGACCATTTTTTATTTACGTATTTCATTTTTACCTCAATTTCCCTACTTTTTCCCTCTCCCTTTGTCTCCTTTTTCGTATTTTGATTGTTTTTGGCTCAAGAAGAAAGCAGAAAATAAGCTTGATTCATCCATGGATGACTACCAGGATTAAGGTTGGAAGTGGGGCGCAAGTGGGGACCTCGGGATACCCCTGCAGAAATGCAAGAGCCTCAAGTGAGCCACCAGGGATGGTACATGGCTCATGTAGATATGTATCCATGCTATTATAGTACCTGTTGAATCTCTTATTGCTAATAGCCTAGCCCAAGAGAATTTCTGCACCCATCGAGCTTGTCTTGAAACTTCACATGTCAGTCATCCCAATGACCATGCTGATTATAATCCCCCAAGGAATCCATTCATCTAAGTTCCAAAGGTAATTGCTACAAAGTACCTAGGACTGAGCTGGGAGCAGAGACATATGCGCTTTAGACGCTCAAGGAGGTGAGATATCCAAGCAGGATCGTCCGTCGACATCTCGTCGAAGCGCCGTAGCTTCTCGACGCACCAAGGTCACTGCAAATGAGCTTGACTCTGACCCCGAAAACGCAGAGACTAACCAAGAAATCGAAGAAGAGCATGTCATGGAAGGGAATCCAGCCCAGCTCTTAGGGTAGAATGGGGAGCAGCACAAAAGCGAGTGTCTTCACATGTATTGCCTGCCCAGAGTTGGCTGGGTTGAGATGAACAGTCATCCATGAGACTGTGGCTCCTTGTAGATGTACCTATTGCCTCAAGTAAAGATTCTCCGGGGGTAATCCTCGATATCTTCGCGTCTTAGCGGCCGATTTAATGCTGCATTCAAGACGTCAGTTTTGAAAATACGGGAGTTATAGGATACGACGAGTGGGATCACCTGTAGTTTGGAAGCAATGCTAGCCTATCTATTCACTAAAGAAGGAAGGGCCTGTTACCTGCAATATCTCACTGATGGGATCAATGGGGAAGTGAAGGTCGGCTCTAATCAAGTCCCCAACAGTGTCTCGGGCGGCTACGCTGGCTCGTCCCGGTTGATACTACTTGGACTGTTATAGATTTTAAACCTGAGTACTCTTGATTGTGTAATTCAGATATAGATAATAATACGGAGATGGTGGTTGGGGGCTCTCACATGTACCGTATTAGGTAGTCTGTCGTATTGGTACTGGGTTTAATAACCATGTGCTCGTTATAGTCCAGTTGAACCCCTTCCAATTTGCTCGAAACCCACAGGTATAAATGTCTCTCCTGTTTGTTTCTTCCTGTTTGGTTCTGTTCCTTTCCTCTCTTCTACACTTGCTGCTCAGCTTTTCACCTAACAAAACAAGCACTTTTATCCACCCACATCTTTCATCCCAACCTCATATGATCACATCTTCACATCTACCAACAAATAAATCGACCCCACCATGGCCCAGGCAATCGAAAAGCCAGAAGCCCCCGCCCCGGCCTCAAGCCCCACCCCGACCAAGCTGACAGCCAAGCTCAAGCTTAAGGGTCCTGCCAATCCCGAGGCTGAGGCCCCCCGGGCGACTGAGGCACTTCCCAAGGCCAGCGATGAGGAGTTCTTGCTTACTCTTCTTGAACAAACAAAGGTCAGCTATCTATTACTTGATATCCAACGATGGATTGTATATAGATTATACTAACCAAGCTCACTACAGATCGACTACGAGGCCGCAACACAGAGACTCGGAATCAATAAAGCCGCCTGCCGAATGCGCTTGATCCGCCTGCAGCAAAAGCATGGATTCACGAAAGTGGAGGTTAAGGGCATCCCACAAGGCAAGAAGAGAGCTGCTAATGCCAACAAGAAGGCCGGACCTACTAGCCAGTTGCCTGCCGCCGCCGACAAGGCAGATGCCGTGGAGGATGGTAAGAAGGACACCGACATGAAGGAGGCCACTGAGAACTAAAGAGGCCCGCTTGGACTGGCCACAGTTGTGGTATTATTTGATGATACAGACGACAAGGGGGAAATGTGGAGGCCTACTTTGACTGGACAAAAAACAGGCGACAACAGAATGAAACTTTGACTTTCACCTCACAATTCTCTCACTCTCCCTTGACTCTCACTTCACTTGAGTCCCTCAAAATTAGATCTACGTGTAATACTGTAGCGTTTAATTGGTATCCGCCCAGGCGGTACAAAGTACGGTGGGTGATACATACACAAGCCCTGCAGTAGACTCATATTCTCCCGACGGCTGGGACTTTCAGTTTGACCTTTTTGACTCGTGATAAAATTGGTACTCGCTTACACTATATTTAGCTATCTTAAGCTGGTAAGAAGTCGTAAGTATACCTGGTCTATATGATAATATAAGTATAGGCAGTGGTAAGTTCCCCCCTTTACCCAAGGATGCGTTCAACGCGTCCTTCTACACAACCCTCGTCAGCCGCTTCGTCAGTCATTTCCCCAGAAGGCTCCATTGCCCCAAAATGAAAGTCTATGCCTGAGAGAGTAGAACCAGCGACCAAAAGGCAGCGCACTTCAATTGGAGGCTCTGATTTCTCAGAAGCACCGAGCTCAGTTTGAAAGTTCTAACCATTGGCTCATGTTGCACCACCGTAAACCCCAACAATATAAACCTGTTATTCAGAGTCTACTGTCTACTCTTTTATTACTTTAAGATGTTTGTCCCTACAGGTGCCTGGGAGATCATGTCTCAAATGGCTATATCTAGCCCGTGCGGTTTGCTTTTGAGAGAATAAATCCTTCTCTCTTTCTCTTCTTGGGATACCCTTCACACATCAACTTGGCTATTGGATAGCTTCGCTTCACACATGATTGGAAGTCATATTCTATAATTCCATACCTCACTCTTATATTTCTATTCCCGATCTGTCTCCTTGAGGTTATCATCATGAGCACGTTACATCTGCCCCAGGGTGGATGAAGTTGTTCACCACGGCTCTAGAAACATAGAAGGTAGGGCAACGCCCAACAAAATAAGTGAGCTCTCACTGTGTCCCTCGTAATATCCTACTCGGTACATATTGTCAGATCTTGACCTATATTAAATGTGGCTTTCTTTAGATTATCGTCACCATCACACTAAATTACGACTTCTTTTCCATCCAAGTGCACATATTCAAATAAATAGTCACTATGGCTACCTCAAGCCCCTGCATATCGACAATGCTGGATTACTCTGTGCCCTCCTAATATGATACAGCCCAAGTCATAATTACAATACCCAGCCTCGAACATCACTTTCTAGCACACCTTATTTGAGTATTTGTGTGGCCAACTTAGTTTCTTTGACCCTGGTAGCCTTGCGAGGAGTGTCCTCGCTGTGCTTGTCTGGCCCTGTTGGTTACAGCAAAAGAAAGTACTACGGGGGTGCACATACTGTCACTACGGAAATGTTTCTTTTGAGTGCGCACTCAAAAACTTCAAGACCCACAGGTGCCACTCTCGTGGGGTTATATCAGGCTGGGCTGTTCATCTATCTACTGGGAGCCTACAACAGTGTTCTTTTGACAAGATTCGGGGTTTCGCTGTCCTGCCCATGCTAAGCAGTAACAAATCAAAGACCAAGCGCCAGCAAGACCAAGCTGAGTGAGAAGTTACATTTGAACCAGAGTGAGTCTTGTTTGTTTCTACCTCTACATCCCAACAGTGCAGAATTCTCGTTCCATTTTCATTCGATGAAAGATTACCCATTCTTTGGCTTCACGCTTACTTTTTGTCTACACCTAAGTACTCATATATTTATTTTGCTGTTCAGTTTATTTATGTCCCTTGTGGACATGCTTATACAAAAGGAAATCCCCAGATTTGGCTGTAAAACGTTACAGACGCCCAATCATTTTTTCACTTCTTCCTCTCACCTATCTCTATAGCTTGTCACATTCACTTCATTCAAAGCATTGATATATTGATATTTCTCCTGAATATTTATGTTTTTGTCTTCAAGAGGCCAGCCAAGGTCATAGCCTACTCAATGCAAGTATTTCTCAAGGACGAAGTGTTTTTTTTGTGGCCATCAACATAATGGTACCGAGGTTAGCCTTCCCTCAGTTGCTTGGTGTCTGTTTTTCGACTTTAATTTATACTAACTCTGGTTTTCTCTAGGTCAACTAGAAGAATGTCAGAAAATGGGTTAGCAATTCACTAGGAAACCCTCCGAACGGACGGAACAAGCCAATTTCGGCGCTGTTGCTACGTCCGCAACTGCAAACAAAAAAAAAATGAAGAGATTTATGACTTCGGAGGAATGACAAATGCAGCTGAGGATGATTCGACAGTTGACAGGGCCTTTGTTGGATCAGCAACAGCTTCAACTATCCACCAACTATATACAAGCGTTGGTTGGGTGCCAGATTCATGATCTTCCTGGCATATCTGCACCAACAAGGACATGTCTGTGACGTACATCCATACAAAGTGGCACAGTGACTGGGTGGGACTCAAGCACAGGCCAAGAGGTAAGAGTCGAAGGTCCTGGAGATATTATTCTACCAATCAGACGGACTGACAGTACTCGACGTAAGCTTCGAGTCCACTGTGAATATAAACCAAGTAACAAACTCAATATGCTGGGTCTTATGAAGATAAATCAGGATCCGGAAATTATATTGAGCGTTGATGATATGACGATCAAATAGGATAACTGGGAACACCTATCATAAATGTTTTGAAAAGCGTCATGGCAAGATTATCTTTCACTTGATACACAACCGCGGGACTGTAGATTATATTAACTAAAGTTCACTATAGCTCGACTATGAGGCTGCTGCTAATACTCTCCGGATCAATTAGGCCGCCTGTCGGATGCGCTTTATCCGATTGCAGCTATGGCTCCACGGGAGCGCTCCATGGGGAAAGAAGGGGACCACCAACAAAGAGTTGCCTGGCTTTATGTAGACGCACATCGCAAATGACGCTCCACTACATGATCTGAAACATTACGGGCAAGTTAACAGACTGCTTTATGACAATCATAGCGTATCCTCTCCGTAGATCACTACAAGGAGATATATTTTTCCAATCCCAGCACCGGGGAAAAAAGGTAAAAAAGGTGTTTTCACGGGCGCGTTTTTTGTTATTTCTGCATATCTTGAACATTACAAGGATTAACGTAGACTTGATGTTTTGGTTTCGGCTGCGTGCTTGTACTTAATGCTTGTATACAAGCTTGGAATGCTCAAGTTCTAGACCTATACTAAGGTAGGTATCCCGAGATCACTAGCATTAGTAGGTTCATTTTCATATTAGTGAGATTTCTAGGATTTCTATAAATATCGTTAATTGGCTGGGTTTGTTCATGGTGTGTTACATTCGCCCTGCATATGTATAGCATGGGCTCGAAATAAATAAACATCAAACAAAACAATGCAAAGGGCATCAAAATTTACAAATAAAACTATTTTCCATCTGTTGCAAAATGAGAATGCTTACAATATATTTTATAGAGCGATCAAAGTATGTAGTCATTGAAAGACATTTTTGGAAAATAGTGAACAGATACTTCGGTTACTTTATGTAAGCTGAATACAGGTAAATTGCAGCTAATTGATATCTATTTTAAGACCTAAAGCGGCCGATATGCAAACTAATTAAGGAACAATACCCCCTGCTAAAGCACAGACAGATCTCCGCCTGCATAACCACTCGGCGGTAATGCACAAGCCCTATTGGCCGTTACTATCAACAGCTACAATGAAGAAGATCCCCAACACCTAGGACAAAGCGCTTTCGACATTGCAGAAAGCGGCACCTTGGTGAGACCGAACTTTATATCCGGACGCCTTCCGCTGAAATAAAGGTTCTTTTTCTGTCTCCCAGACTGGCTTGAAGTCCCTGGCGGACTCGCACTTGCTTTGCTTTGCTTTTGCTTTGCTTTTGTTATTTCCAGCTGGTCTGTTTGCAAGGATTCGGTTCACTGGCCCCTCAATTGCCCCTCAAGACCCTTGTTCGTCGTCATCCTGGCTATCCAATCCGTGGCTTTCCTACCGTTTGTTTCTGGATAATTGCAGAAAACAGGAGATTTCCAGTGCAAGTCCACAAAAACCTGTTGCTCTGCCGACTTGCAGATTTGGTGGCAGGTCCTCGTCACCGGTTGTTTGCTGGTTCTCGTTAGAACGCATTGATATCAACCCTGTCCATATATTTCCGCCCTCGATTACTACTCTCCCACATTAAACGAATGTCACCTTTTGTTTCTGCTGGGGGGCGATATAAGGGAAGTACGAGTCGTTATCACACAGCGCTGTCACATACATCATGGAAGGAATCGTCAACAGACGTCTTTCTCTCTTTCGCAAGTCGGACTCTACAAAACCTCTCCATACTCGATGGGGGGATGTGTCCATATCGGTACCCACAGATGGCTCATGGAATCAATACGACAATCCTCATCTACCAGTCAAAGAGAGACCGTCATACGGGCCAGGCTATGTGCCGGACTGCTCTCCGCAAGACCGGAATCCCCACCCGGTGAAAGAGGACGACCAAGACGACGACGACAAAAGTGTCTGCAGCGAAGTTTCAACAAGCTCGCGGCGGAGCTCATCATCTTTCGGGGGCCTCCGACCGGGCCGAATCTCAGTGCGCCTCCCCTCGCGTCCCAAACAACCGCGGGGCGAATCACAGATAGAAAGAGACGCTCAGCGCTCTGAGCAAAAGCGAAATGACTTTGCATATCGACCAATTCAACAAGACTACACCTCCGAACTAGTCGAAAATACCACTCATCCCAGCCATCGCTTCAAGTACATTCCGACCAACGGACGGTATCTTGAAAGTTCAGGCGCCGAGACTCCACGCAGCCGATCTGTGAGCTCGCCCCGCAGCCCCCACTGGCGGCGCAGCTCGGTCCCCGAGTCGAGTGATCGGCGATACAGCGGTCGTGGTCGCAATCGCGATCACTACACCCCGAACGTCCGAGTGAGCACCTACCACGAGGATGACCGTCGCAGTAGTCTATATTCTACTAGCATCGGTGATATTTCGGACAGCTCTGGTTCGCCACGAAATTATGGGCCGCCTCCTAGACGGCGGACATCACCTTTTGTTGCGGCTGATCGCAGGGCTTCCACAATCTCGAGGCCTCTGACAATGGTGATGGTTCCTGACCCTGATAATCTCTATGAGTAACGTGTCTCTTTTTATTTCGGTTGTGAGATGCATTTTGATTTTTTGAGCATCATTGCACGGTGTTAGCTGGGTATTGTTTTGATGGTCACTGACTGGCCTTCTAATAGCGCCTCAGAATGAAACCATTGATTTAATTTTTCAATTCGATCTGTGTTTTGATAACAGTAACTTTGGTAAATCTTATTTAAAGTTTAACGATGGATTGTTTACTTCATTGAAGTATTAGAATTTGATCTTAGCCCTCCAGTGACATACAATTCAAGCACTCCTTAATGGCATTCCAATTGGTGGACCTTTTCACCATTCTATCATGGAACTGATGTCTTGGTATGAGTGGCTGCTGGGTATTTTACCGCTTGGGGCGACAGTCTTTCAATATCTCACCATGACGGCATATCAACGTCTCTTGCCTCAGCCAATAGAAAAGACCATGCAGGTGCAGCGATTTGAAGCAGTTTAAGTGTTGAATTAAAATATTGCATACCAACTATAGAGAACCGCTATCTCTATATCATCTTGATTACAATGGCGGACGCAGTAGTCCAACTTCGGTGTGGTGTCAAGGTAAATATACCCTGCCCAGATATTCGGCACCAAAACTAATTTACCCTGGAATAATAGAATGACGACTGGGGAAAGAAAGGAAAAGATTCCATTGTTGCTCAGCTATGGTCAAAAACCCCAAACAATGCAGCAATTGACGACTCTAAGCATTATTCAGAAGTAAGCTTCTCGGCCGAAGTATTGACTACTATAAGCACAGTCATATTGACTTTTGATCAGATGTGGATGGGTACGTACCCTTCAAACCCATCCTACCTGCTTTCTACGGGCGAACACCTGGGGGAGTACCTGAAGAAACACCCCAAGCTAGTGGGCAAGTCTGTCCATGACCGCTGGGGTCCGGAGATCCCATTTCTGCCCAAGGCAAGCACAAAAGCCAAGACTCTTATTGTGTGGCAATATAGATAACTAACATTGATCCAGATTCTATCTTTCAGCAAAGCCCTGCCCCTACAGATCCATCCCGACCTGAAGCTCGCCGCCCACCTGCACAAAGAACACCCCGAAAAGTATGGCGACACAATGCACAAGCCAGAGATTGCAATCGCACTCTCGAAATTCGAGCTTTTCGCCGGCTGGAAGCCCCTGAAAGACATACAGGCCCTATTCGAGTTGAACCACCTTGCAAAGTACATCCCCAAAACAGGACAATTCAACGACGAGACCCTACGCCAAGTATGCAAGTCTCTGCTCAGTGCGCCGCCGAAAAAAGTTGCACAGACAATGAAAGACCTGCAAGCCATTCCAGAATCCCACTTCGGCGCATACACCTACATCCCCAGCCTACTCGGCTGTCTGGCAAAGCAATACGGCGAAGGAGATAATGGTATTCTAGTTGCCGCCCTTCTGATGAACTACTTGACTCTGGGCCCGGGCGACTCCGTCTTCGTTCCCGCAGACAGCATTCACGCCTACTTGGAAGGCGATATCGTGGAATGCATGGCGCGGTCGGACAACGTCATCAATACAGGGTTCTGTCCGGCTGCAGACCGCGACAGTGTTGAGTTATTCGGGCAGGCTTTAAGCTTTGTACCTCACAACGCAAAGGATGCACTGCTGCCGCGCAGAAAGAGTGATAAGGGGATGAATGGTAAGACAGATGTCTATGCGCCGCCCATCAGTGAGTTTTCCGTGCTGTGTACTACTCTTGGCGCTGGGGAGAACGAGACACATAAGGCCATTCTTGGGCCGAGTTTGATAATTGTTACAAAGGGTTGTGGTCAGATGAAATTCCCTGGTAATCAGACCGCTGATCTACGGGAGGGATATGTTTTCTTTGTGGGACAAGGTGTTGCGCTGGATTTCGTGACTGACAGTGGCATGGCTATTTATCGGGCGTATGCAGAGTAAGAGAGAAACTCAGGTGAGCATTTTGAGTGACTCATATTTGCGATGAGGGCACTAGGTACAAATTGTGTGATATCTCAAAAAAGGAACAAAAGGAAGTTTATGTTTTCAATATTGGGGATTGGAAGATCGATGTAGGGCTTGCGTTGGCTCATATTGTATGCGGGTGTTGAAGCCCCAACTGCGAGGTTACCATATTCGGTAAGAGACTTGACAAATCAAGGTGTAGAGGACCATGAATAATATAAACATGAACATGAACATCACACCCATCGCGCCTTGTAGACCTTGCAACCCTTCCATAAACCCGGGTAAATAGGCGGTGATGCCTTTTTCATTCATACTTGAAGTTGGATTGAAAGGGAAATATCATTTGCTGATTCCGAGGCACTTTTCACGAGCCAGTTAATGTACAACAATACTGTTGGTGGCGGCAAATATATTGATGTGATTACTTCAGATGCAGCAGTTTTAATTTAGAAATTAAGGCGCATTTATAAGGGTCTAGCCCGCCGGATTAGGTGGCTTATGCAGGTTAATGCAGGTTATTTGAACTAATGATGGCTAATTTTGTCACCTTTTGGCGAATCTATCTATAGATCTATAGCTAATTGATACTATCTTTATTTTTCCCCGCCATTCGCTCAAAATATCTTGAAACAGGGACTGTGTGTCAACATGGGACTAAGCTTCGGTGATCCGTTTCAGAGTCTTATATATCTATATCCTCGCTTTTTTAAAGCATGGATTGTTCTTAGCATCGGTTCACAGGATTGAGACTCAATCCTAGAGTCTTACTGGTCTGGGTAGAAGATCGTGGAGGGCAAAGCTGTCTTGACTTCAGTTCTTTGTTTACTCTGGGATATCTATACCCTGCATGCCCTCGCTCTGGAAAACTCATCCCCCGTTGAATTATCCTTCGTATATTGGGATATGTCAATTAATTATTCTGTTCGAACCCGCTCTGATAACAACACCTCTTCTCGCACCCCTATCATTGTCATTGGCGCAGTAGCTGGCAGCCTCATCTTCTTAGCAAGTATGCAGCCCAAGCCGCAACCTCCCAGAAGCAAACTAACCTAAATCAGTGGCTGGAAGCTTACTACATCTCTTCTCGCGCAAAGAACGGGCCAGAAGGAGAAACACCCAGCAATCCGATAGTTTCTCTCCCCTCGAACCTCCACCAGCCTATAAAACGGACGAACTAGGCACACCCAGAGGTCTCCACTCCCAACCCCGGCCCTTGTCCTCCTTTGCGCCGGACTACAGTCGCCAGGCCCAGTACACGCAGCAATACCAACAGCAGCTATCTCGCCCTTCATACGAACAACCCCCGCCATATCCCACACTGCCAACGTATGATCCATCACGATACCAACCTATTCGGCCAATCTCCATGGTGGGCAATATTAACGCCCACACCTATACCTATAACCCCGCCTATGCCAATCCACACCCCGGTCCCTCTTCCCGCTTGAGTGCAGTTCACTACAGTGACGCTAGGCTAGCCACCTCTCGACCAGTGTCGATGGCCGACTATGGCGCTCCAACTGGACCCGCAGCTGTTTCAACTAGGCCGAGGCTCCAGCCTATCCTACCTCCACCGGAACAGGAACGCAGGGACAAGAGGGAGAGGAGTGCATCGGAGCCCATGCTTTCGGCCCAGGCCGCCCCAAAACAGCCCAAGCCTGTGTTGTCGCGGCTGATCACCAATTTCCGTTGAAGTTGTGACAGTGGCTTGGGCTTATTTCTTGTTTTTACGACTATCACGACATGGCGTTCTTTTTTTTTTGGAAAATGCGACTTTGGGGGGATTTTTCATTTATTTTATTTGTTTTATTCTTTCTCAAAAATCAAATATTCTAACTGGTGAATATCACTCCGTTATAGATAAATACTTTATAGTGTACGGAGTAGATCATTGACAGACACCTGGTCTGTGCTATGATCTCCATTCCAATATCGATCATCCCGGGTTTTCCCTTTTTCACACCCTCAGCGCCTATACTTGCACCTTGATATATCCCTGGACCAAATGCCTCGGTGGCGGAATGATCACCCCTGGTGACTTTCTAATAATTTAAGAAACTGCAACCTCTGAAGTCCCTTTGCGTTCTTGCAATTTGCACGTTAGACTCGATTGTGAACATTGATCCCTCAACTCCACTTCGTTGCAGGGATTCAGATGCGTCACCGTGAAATAGTGCATTTTTGCGCATTTTTGTCTTGAGAGGAGCCTACCCCCTCTTTTGATCCCTGTCCTGGTATTTTCCATTTCTAGTCACCATGACTGGCCAGACAGGGGAGTTGGTTTTGCTGTGTCTATCGCCCATGTCATTGGATTATCCCGAGAATCGAGATAAACCTGCAAGTCAAATTGCCTCTCCGATCGTCTATCGATGTTTTTTGTTATTGAGTGCAGATCTTTAGACAAGCGCCATGCCAAGACGACGAACGACGAGGATGCATTGATAGAGACACACTTTATGCAACCTATGACCGACCCGCGTCAAGTCCGTCAAAACGCAAGTTGACTGCGCCGCAACTCATAACTGACTATCTCCCTCGCTGATAATGACCAGGGGGGCGCCAGGGATTGTAAATTCCCTACCCCTCCCACATGCGTTGCCTACGTACGCTGCAACGATGGGAGCCTCTCATTTACGGCTCTCCTAGATCATTTAGCGGGCCAACTGTTGACCCTGCAGTTGTCTCTTTTTTTTCTTCCTTCGAGGCGCTGTTGTTTGTGCGAGAGACACTGGCTTGGTTCCTAAATTCCGCCCCGGGGGCCACCAGCAGAGGGGTACCAGACCACCGGGTTTCCTGCTGGGTCTCTAATTACTCGCAGGGTCTCTGTTGGTTTCTAGCACCATCCCCGTCAAGCACTTTATCCAGAAGATCTTCGCTCTTTTTGGTCAACCAACGGATATGCAGTGGTTGGCTAGTGCGCCTCCATGGACTTCTCGGTTTGATATAACTTCAACACACGCGGGAGATCTATCTGCCTTGGTCACCTTCTCCCTGTCTCCCTTTGTTCCTCCGTCGGTTGTACTTGCCTTGTTCCCCTGGGGAGAAAACTCAGGCTCTCTGTGGGGAGGTTGATAAGTTCTGAGATGAGCACCGCACTAGGGAGTGATTTGTCCTCCCTTCGGTATATTTGATCCCCGAACGCGTCACCACTCCAGCCCCCATGATTGATTGCTTAAAGGCTATGGCGACTTTCATGAAGAAGTTCAAGAGGAAGCGGAGAGTGTCCACAGAGCTCCACTCTCGCTGGGGTGATGTTTCTATCACCTATCCCACACAAGGATCCTGGAACCAGTGGAATCACCCATCTGATTACGCCAATAAATCAGCAGGGAAATCTGAAGAAAATCAACCATATCGCCCGGCTGGCCCATTACGCCGGTCGAGTTCTGGCACCTCGAGCAAACGATCGCGAAGTATAGGCACCCGAGAACACCAAGTGGGAGACCTGCCATTTCCCACTGGATATTTTGATCAAAACATTCGGCATCGCATGGGTGACTCGCACACACCGCCATCTCATACACCACCCGGTCAAGGACTTGGCCTTGATGATCTGAGCGGTGGGCCACATCGCCGACCCCCAAGCTCTATTATCAATGACGAATGCACTACGGATGAATCTTGCGACGACGAAGAAGAGGAAGAAGAACGAGATACTCTGGGTCCACGAATTCAATTAAGCCCTCGAGAATACAGCATGGGAGATGTGTCACATACACCACACGACCATCCCGAAGATTTTGATATCCCAGCCAAGTCTCCGCTCTCTGTGACTTCGCGCATGCGCCGTTGCAGTTTCCAAAGCTGTGCAACAGAACCCACAGCATCTATATCTGGTGGCACCAACTCGAGACGAACGAGCTTTACCGCAGCTTCCTCTATCTCTGCCCCCTCTATGCCACCCTCTACACCTCGCGTTGCGTGCACCCCAAAGCAACCTCCCCCAGAGAAAAGATACCCTCCTCCTATAAAACAGGAACCTGAGACGACACCTCAGGAAATGGTGCCTTCGTATGATGAGCTCTATGGTTGATATGTCCTGAACAAATGTTCAACTAGAAGTCTATATATATGGCGGTTTTTTTTATTATTATTTGGTTTTTCTATATGTAACAGGCCAAATCAGTCTTGTTCAAGTCTTGTTTGGAATCTGTCCGTTGGACTAGACTCGAATTTTGTTAATTTTACCTGGCGGCTTTGTGCAATTTCAGTTCATATAATTATTCCAGCAAAATCTTTTAAGGAAATTTAATCCATACAATGTACTTCGTACGAACAATGTCTTTTCAAAATCCGGAGCCCCTGTCTATTCCCGGCCCTAACAAGAGGGGGTTTCTCTTGGCCGATCAAAACATCAATTCTTTTCTCTTTTATCAAGGATCCCGATACCCGTCTCCGGAAAGGTCTTGGATACGATTTTATGAGGGGGGTGAACATGTGACTGTCCGTGCATCATGCAGCCTGTATCACAGTCACAACCCGCTCTCACCAATCAATTATCAGAATTCGTCACACTCTGTACGCCTGCAGGATATCCACAGGATGACGGTCACTCCATCCCCACCAACTGTTCCTCGATTCCCCAGCCCAGGTGCAGTCATAAACCAGCCTGTAGGCGGTGTTCTCTACGCGCCGAGGATCAACGGTGGGAGAGAATGTGCTTGATTCGATCCGCGCATCCTTCCCATTGCCCCAAACGTTAGTACGGAGTAGCTCTGCAGGTGCTGGGATTGTGCGGCCCTTCCCTGCGAGATCAGTCGACTCAATCACTCCACCCGGTCATCACATCCATACAGAACGGAGTGAGAGTTGCTGGCAGTGAAAAAAAGAAGCTTTCCCACCTCGGGCAAAAATCTCACAGTCCAGAGTTACAATTTACCGTTTTCTCATGCGAACGTGAGATCGATCTATCCGGCACTCTGCCCATTGTCCTCCCACCTCCTCCTTGGCGGTCGTTGTAAGAACAGAGGTTGTCGGACTTCTCTGTTCACTTCGGCTCATCATGTTCGGGCTAAGCGACGGCAGTTCAAGGTCGTCCAGGATGTTGGCTTTTGTCGTGGCTCTAATCTTGCTGAATAGCCCAGCTCCAGTGGTTTTCGCATTAAAAACTACACCGGGTTCGCCTTGCACAGAGGTGTGTGGTAAAACGGCCAATACTACATCTTCTGAGATTTCGTGTTTGGATGAATCGTATGATAAAACCTCAGTGGGGAGAAGTTTCGAAAAATGCATCTCCTGCCAGTTGGACAGCCAGTTCCACGATATGAATACCGGGGAATCGGACGTGAACTGGGGGCTATGTATGTCGTACCACTTTCCAGATACCGCAGATTGTGTTTTGTCGCTCAGCTCTAACGAACTGCATCAGATAATCTGCGCTACGCTTTTTCAACCTGTGTGTTTGGATCTCCAGAGTCGATCTCAAATGTCTCTTCACCATGCCCAGTCACATGCGATATCGTGCGTGTAGCAGTTGGAACTCATCTTGAAGACCCAGATACATCGAATCTGAACTCGTGGTGTCAAACCAAATCGTTTGCCGATAACGTCGTTAACGACTGCGAGGCCTGCTATAACTTGACCACCACCCAAATTTACATGGCAAACTGTACGTGTGCCCTGCAAACCATTCCCGTGTTGATAAGATATCAGCAAATCCCAAGCTAAAAGTCATCAAAAGAAACCACAACTAACCATCATCCAAATTCAGTCCTCGAGTCCATCCGCTACAACTGCCATTTCAAGACAGCAACGGGCAAGCCCTTCAAAATAGCCCCAACAAGAATCTTCAGCCAATCCCTACTCCCCTCAAGTTTGTCTCTCACAACGCCCAGCGCAAAACACTCGAACCTGAATCTGGGAGTGGTGATTGCCGTTCCAATCGTAGGATTTTTAATCCTCGTCACGGCGCTCACAGTATGTTGCTTCTTCTTCGTCCGGCATCGACGTAGAAAAGTTGGCCGGAGCCGCCAGTCGCCTCAAATGTACAACCGCTGGCACGAGACATCTGGTGCCTCGCCGACCAGCGCGCACCTGCAGCAGCAAGCCTGGGCCGACCAACAGATGTATAACTCTGGCGTATATGGGCACGGGTTAGGCTTTGGCTTTGTTGATAATGATGGCCGCGGACAGGAGCTTGCGTATGGCCATGCACCGGACCAACAATATCAAACCCAACAGTACCAGCAGCACTACCAGAGTGAAGATAAGTCTGGTGTCTCTCAGGATATTATTGAACAGCCTGGTCAACAGCAGTACCAGCAACAACTTGCTCAGCAACAGTATCAGCAGCAGCATGCTCAGGTTCAGGATCACTCTCAGGTCTTTGACCCAGATCAAAAGCAAAAGGACCCTCAGTGGTAGTGATGGTTGTAACAACTTGTACCTGGTTGTGTTTGCCCTGCTGTTGAGCATAGGTGAAATGGCTGTGGATAGCAGAGTCAGTTGGTGACTGGGATGTAATGAGATCAAGATATTAGCTCACCTCATTTTTGACGGCGTTTGTGGATTTTGGGTTCTTGTTTTTACGGAGTTGTTCTGCTCTAGGCTTGTGCCAATATATCCCCGACATCTTGCAATGTCTGCATTGCTTAGTAGTATAGTCAATAGTCAAATGGATAAAAGTATCCACCGAAAATGCCCAGTAAAGTACAACGATCCAAATTAAAAGAGTGAGAAAGAGGTGCAAAAGAGCAGCACCAAATATTACCGAAGGGCGGCGGACGACTTATGTACCCATCGTCTGTAACCGCTCGACCTACATGTACACACATAACATCCCAAAATAGCATTGACAAGCCCAGCAATGCCAACAACGGGACAACCTAAACCTACGCAAGCCTGTCAGATAATACGAGATGATCTGCTATGAAACCTCTGGACGGCAGCGTCTTGTGTTCTAGCGCCGGCGTAGATTGGCCAGTCGGCCCTGCAGGCGTTTCAGCACGCACCGCCAAGGGTCCAAGGGTCCAATGGAGGATGAGATAGTTGATATTGAGGTTATTTTTGGATTGTGGACTTTTGACCTTGGAGGTTTGAAGGCTGGAGGGCTTGGTGCTTGTTGCTGCTTATGTAGGAATATGGGGCGTTTAACGTGCTCTCACTTGTCTGGCCAGGTATGGAGGACATTGCTTGATATAGAATCAATCAACTGAAGAATTCCAACTTCCCTAATAATGTTAGGAATATAGTAAAGACAAAATTTAAGAAAATTATGAGTAAGAGAAGTCAACTGTAAAGGCGGGCCCGATCTACTTTATCTTATCCCCTCACGAAGCTCTTTGACCTTCCACTCTCAACTAGCCATGTCCAACCTCACACAAGAACAAATCAAAGTCCTCGAGCAATCGCGGCAGCGTCTAGTGCAGCTTACTCGCTCACTAGGTTCGCTGATCGCAAGTCTAAACCAAAGCGATCCTCTTCCGCCCTGGTAAGAGCTCCCATCCCACCAACCCGACACAATCCTATTCCCAGGACCTAACCAGTCAAATGTAATGGTTATTCAAAAACGGCAAACTAACATAAAACCAGGACCTCCCTCCAATCCCAAGCAAGCATCATCTCCAACAACCTCATCAGCGTCTCCGACCAACTCTCCGACCAACGCGACCTCCTCTCTAACCTAGTCGCCTACCCAGGCCCAGAATACCCGGGCCGAACACAAGCAAACACCCTCGAGCAACTCCTCCGGACAAAACTCGATCCCCGCGTCGAAGACTGGGTTGCGCGCGGTCGTGCAGCCGGCACAGAACCCGCCGCAGGGCCATCGTCTAATTTATCCTCCGACCCCAATTCTGCGCACCAACTGCTGAGCGAGGCACAGCTCGCGGAATTATGGGAATGGGCGCCGCTGGAGGCGAACCAGGAAGCGCGGCGGAGGAACTGGGGCGGGAATTTTACGCTTGAGGAGCGCGAGGCTGGGATAGAGAATGTTGTCACTGGGTTGAGGAGGAAGTTGGAGGATGACGATGAGTCGGAGGAGGAGAGCGATGGGGAGGAAGGGGAAGAGGAAGGGGACGGGATGGATGTTGTGGGCGTTCAGCGCAAGCCTGGTTCTGCTGAGTTGGAGTTTAGGATTGCTCCTCATCAGCCACATCATGTGCAGCCGTTTGTGCCGCTTGACCTTATCTTGAGACATATGACTACTGGGCGCATGCCGTAGTCTCGCGATATCTAGGGACTTGATGGTCTTGATTCGAGGCATGTGGTCTGTGTTTACAGTTCTACTTGATCCACGGGTTTCCATGAATATAATTTCTCGTAGTTCGTTCCTCCAATTGCATGGTTCCAAAAACGGACGGCATTATTATTATTTTAACCAGACCGAAAAAAGCCAAGGTAAACAGCAACTAAGCGATCTAACCGCGTCGGCGGGTGGTGGGTGTCTTCACGCTAGGTCTTGGGGACGCTCCCGTGCTCTGAGCTGATGGTGCCTTCTCAATGACCTTTGGGCGAGGAGCGGCCTTCTGCTTAGGAGCCGGGGAGTTCCAGTACCAGAGCATCTGGATTGCGAGGATCACGTTGAGGGCGAAGCCGCCAATGAATCCGTAGAGGATAAACTTGTCGTCGACTTCCTGGAGGGTGGTGAAGATTCGGGACATAGATCCGAGGAGGTAGTTGAACACCTGATTAGAAGAAGTAATTAGTGGCTGAACTGAGGTTATGTTAAAAGGCAAAGACAATCGTACCGTGAATGCGCTAAGCTGTCCGGTTCCTCCATTGCGCCAGATGGTATAGATTTGAGGGGCCTTGCTAGCAACACCCAAAGCACCCGCACCAGCCTGCAGGTAAGACATAGTCTGCGCATCCACAAGAGTCTGGTCGAACAGCAGCGCATAAACGCTGGCAGCTACGACAGCAATGAAAGCCGCGGCGGCGGCGGAGCGTCCGGCATAGTTCAAGACCAGAACACCGATGGCGATATCTTGGACGGCGATGAGAGCAGTCTCGCCATAGGTGCTGAATGGAAACTGGTTGCGCACACCGTAGGAGAGAGTGATGAGCAAGCTCGCGGTTTCGAGAGCGTAAGAAACGAATGAAACACCGGCCGATGAGCGGGAGTTGATCAGCTTCAGGATCTGTGGGATTTTGACGACTGCGCTGGCGCCAACGATAGCAATGCCGAGGGCCTTGGAGATGGCGAGGGATGTGCAGGCAGGGTCCTTAGTGACATCGAGGTCAACCAACAGTGCGCCGTGGCAAGATTTCCCAATCAAGGACACAACGGCATCGTGCACTGGTTCGGGAATGGCCGAGACAATAGGCGCCAAATAAGGCTGAAGAGGCGTAATCACGGATTTCTGAATGGTATCCATTTTGAGTAGCGAATAATCAGCAGAAAGAGAGCACGGTGTTGAAGATCAGGCAATGCTCAGAAGAATAATTGTTGACATTCTCAAGGTGAGAACGGATGTGGCCCGTGCCCCGCCGGGGAAATTCAACTTCTCTCGTTCACTTTTCTTCCTTCTGCATGACCGACCCGCCATGATCCCTCTGCGGCCATCCCTTCTACGGAGGCCTCGAGAGGCAATTGTGTGCACACAATGTCTCTTCGGGCCTCGTTTTGTGCGCCCCGAGGGCATTCGGGGGTTCCTATCGTCCTCGAAACGGCGGACCGGCACTGCGGATGACCAGTCCCCTTCTGTATTCCACAAATCATATTTCTCGGCCAATCGATTCAACGACGGTTCAAATAGCAAAGGCGGCTTGCTGTCTTCACTTGCGTCCTCGAATGCGAAAAGCAAATCAACTGCTTCATCTCCCAGCGATGCGTACGCCAGTCAGACCAACCTGTCTGCAACAGCATCGTCCGCTGCTGCGATTGCGACAGAAGCAACACCAGAGGAACTACCACATCGGCGGCGGAAGCGCCTGAAGGAGGAAAGCAAAGCAACCGAACAACCAGAACACAGCCTCCCGCTGGATGCCTCGGCGCAATTGTCGAACTTCTCATCCACTCTCCCCACTACCTCCCTCCGCCGCAAGTTGGCTGCATATCTCGCCCTGACGAAACCGCGACTGTCTTTCTTGATCGTCCTCACCACCACCTCTGCATACGGGATGTACCCACTCTCGTCCCTGCTCGCCCTCGACCCGGCCATGACCCCGCTCCCTACACTTTCAACTTCGACCCTGACATTCATATACCTGACGGCGGGCACTTTCCTGTCTTGCTGCAGCGCCAATACACTGAACATGATGTTTGAACCAAAATTCGATGCACTCATGTCCCGGACACGTAATCGCCCCATAGTTCGCGGACTTATCTCGCCCCGCGCAGCTCTGCTCTTTGCGATTGGCACCGCCGTTGCGGGCCTCTCGCTTCTTTATGTCGGGACTAACCCAACAACCACCGCCCTATCCGCTGCCAATATCTTCCTATATGCGTTTGTATATACACCATTGAAGCGAATCCACGTTATCAATACCTGGGTTGGCGCCGTCGTTGGTGGTATTCCACCACTCATGGGATGGATCGCTGCAGCAGGCCAGACGGCGACAATGGGTCATGACACATGGCGTGACATGCTCTTCAGCGAACAAAGCATTGGAGGATGGTTGCTAGGTGGAATCTTGTTCGCCTGGCAATTTCCTCACTTCAACGCCCTGTCTCATCTGATCCGCGATGAGTATAAAGCTGCTGGCTACAGGATGTTATGCTGGGTGAACCCAGCTCGTAGTGCTCGGGTTGCTCTGCGATACTCTATTTTGATGTTCCCCATCTCTATTGGCCTTTGGTGGGTCAATGTCGTCGGGAGTGGTTTCCTTGTCGGTAGTACTGTCGCTAATGGCTGGTTGGTCCACGAGGCATACTACTTCTGGCGACATCAAGGTGCGAACGGCACCGCGCGTGGCCTCTTCTGGGCTAGTATCTGGCAACTGCCCATTCTCCTGGTCGGCGGCCTAGTTACCAAGAAGGGTCTCTGGGATGGCGTTTGGAGGAATATATTCGGACAATCCGACGAAGAGGATGACGAGTATCTGTACTACGAGGATGAAGAAGAGCTTGAAGGTGAGAAGGCTAAGGTCAAAGAGGCTGCATCCTCCCGTGCACAATCAATCCAGACAAGTACTTTATCCACTGTATGAGAGTGTGTGAACCGCAGTCTCTCGTGCTAGCTTCCAGTTTCATTCATCTGGTGCACTGGGTTATCTCTACTTTTCTATTCAAACCTCAGTTTGGTTCTGGGATTTTTGTCTTATATAGCGGTTTGGAGTGGCGTTTCTTTTTTTTGACTTTGTATAACACCTGTCCTATATGGAATCCATGCAAATTTTTTTCATTCTAGTCTCTTCTTTTTCTGCACTTTGATGGCATACCATAATCTACAAGCTACTTCCCTTGGACGCACATCTGCCAGTCTACGCACTCTCATCTGTGCTTATCGAAACAGAACCTTTAATAGGTGGATATACTAACCCTAACTTTCTCAAATATACACCCGACACTATTGAGATCATTCGAAGCACCCACTCCACGTTATCACCACCCGATCACACACAGACACCTACGAAGAAGTGGAAACTCCAGCAGCTTCAACCAAAAACTTCGCAGCCGCTTCGGCATCGGTTCCATAAGTAATATGCGCCATTGCATTTGCCCCGTTCAAGCAGACCGGGTCACCAAGGTGACAAAACTCCTTAACTTTATCGCTGGCAAGTTTACCGACAGACTGGGTTTTCAATGGGTCACCGAAAAGAACCGCAGCAGTAATCTGCCCGGCAGCGAGGCTGTTGGCAGCATTGTGGACGATCATCGCACCCTGGGAGTATCCACCCAGCAAAATCTTGGTCTTGGGGCACTGGCTGAGAGCCTGCTCGACGAGCTTGGCCATAACGGGGCCGCCGCTTGCACCCATAAGTGCGTTGCCCTGTTCGAATACAGCGTTAGTTAACAGGCCGGTTTGTTGATCACGACAGCAGTATGTAAAGCTAAGTCAAGTGCTGAAAAGAGGGAATGGGGTTCTCATACCGCTGCATCCGCTGGGTATGTCACACCCTGCACGGTGATCTTGTCGCCGGTCAGGGACTTCAACTGCGTGGCGACGGGGGGTCCAACGACTGAGCCCATATTACCCATCTCGGTAGTTCCGCGTGCAAAGATGAACGTGAAATCCTTGCAGCCCTCATTCTTGGTGACACCGTTCTCGGTTGAAGAGCCTAGAAACCAACGTTTAGGATTGTGTTTTTAGATACTGGGTCTGCTTGATAGGGGATATTACCCAACCCGGGGATACTGAGTCCACTGCCTGACGAGCTAGTCGAGGAGCTAGAGCTGTCGGAGCCACTGCTAGACCCAGAAAGTCCTGGGACGAGAGACTTCCACGCATCCAATCCACTGCCAGTAGCACTGCTGGAGCCGAAACTAGGCAGCTGGCGGTTTTCAATGGTGCGAGTAGGAGCCGCAATGGCAATACTAGCCAAGGCGAGGAAGATAGTAGACTTCATATTGAAACGAGGGAATTTATATAAAGAATGGATCTGAGAGACCAGCTCTGCACTGTAGAACGAGTGAATAAATGCAAGAATATAGAGGAATGATTCTGTGAGTCTGTATATGGGGAGATCTCTGCTTTTGTATTTGGCACTTCTCTAGTAGGGTGGATAGTAGGGCACGCATACTCGGGACAACCTCGGGAGGATCGCATAGTCCGAGGATGTCTTAAAACCAAAATTTGGTGAAACGGGGACCCTGTTTCATCCTACGATCCCTGTAGAATGTACTTCTTTTTTTAGTAACGAATACTCCATATAGTTGGAGAACGTAGCCCTACAAGTGATCTTCAATGGATCACGGGCGGCTCTCCCGCCTTGGGTGTACTTCGATTTCAACGTGCGGCTCATCAGATAAACCCATAAATTATCTTTTGAAATATAGCGTATACCTCTTCAAGCAATCATCTCTGGGCCATCTTTAGCCAAGTTATCTATAAACACTATGTGCGGTGATGTATCAGATCTAACAAAAGTCCTGAGATCCTGAAACCCACGGGATTTTAGGGTTTGAGACAAATGAAGTTCTCAAAAATGAGGAGCACCAAATTGGGAACTTTGCCCGACCCTGAAGGTATGGGATACCTAAAAAATGCCACAATGTGTCAATAATACTACTCTCGGGAATCATATCAGGGGTTTCTGACCTCTCAGTTGAGGTGACTTGAGACACCCCTGAACATGGTTTCACTGACAGTTGAGCAACCCCCCGATATGTACTCCGTAACGTACGTTGCGCTGGTTTGATCAAGGTAATTCCGAGAAGAGAATAGTGTTATAGAATTTCCTAGACAAATAGCAATATAACCTCGGGTATAGTACATCAGTATGGTACAAAATGGATCGTCCACAAGGACAATGTGATATACAATCGCCAGTGGCGCCGGTCAACATCTACTTTCTCAATTGCAGGTGATACGTCTTCAATGCCTCCTCGGTCATGGGACTTGGGGCCCCAACCATGGCATCATCGCCCCCCTTGCCAGTCTTCGGGAACGCGATCACATCACGCACGGATTCCTTGCCGAGCATGACGGCGACAAGTCTATCAAAGCCCAGGGCAAGACCAGCGTGTGGCGGACAGCCAGAGCGGAGGGCATCTAGCAGATGCGAAAAGTCGGCCAACCGCTCAGCTGGCATTTTCAGGATATCACGGAAGATGAATTCCTGTACTGCCGCGTCGTGGATACGGCGACTACCACCGCCTAGTTCGACGCCGTTCACCACGATGTCGTAGTGGTCAGCCACCGCCAGGGTGGGATCGGTGAGGAGGAGGTCGACGTCAGCGGGGGTCTTGGGTGCGGTGAAGGGGTGGTGTGTAGAGGAGAAGCCTGCTGCACCACCCTGTCCGGGCTCCGAGTCTGAGGAGGGGGAGAAGAGGGGGAAGTCGACGACCCAGAGGAAGTCAAATCCGGTCGGGGCGGGTTTAAAGCCTGCTGAGACCGAGGCTGCGTGCAGTGCACGGCGTAAATCGCCAACGGGGGTAGAGCCCCCAGAGAAAGGAGCACGGGGGCGTGCCTGCAGAACGATCAGATCACCGTGGTCTGGGTCCAGCAGTTCCTCGACTTGCTCGGCGGCTTCGAAGCCGAAGGGCTGTAGCCCGCAGAGAGGCTGCTTGCCATTGTAGATGAAGACCCCTGGGCCTCCGTCTGGGTTATTGTTAAACGGCGCGCCCGCAGGGGAGTCGAGGAACTGGGTAATAAATTTGTGGGTTTCAGCGGGATCATTGTTATTCCCTTCGAGCTTGAAAGCCTCCACGATGGGATTGGTCAGGCCAGAAATCTTGCCGACTAGATCCACGGGGAGAACATGATCGAGTCGAATGATTTCCATCCCGTATCTCGTATCCGGCTTGTCAGAGCCATATTTGGCCATGGCTTCCTGGTAAGGAACTCTGCGGAATGGGCCCTCCGGGGCAGGGTCTTTCATCAACGACGACCAAAGTCGGCGAATGACCCCTTCCACGGTGCGCATGACATCGTTTCCTGTTGCGAAAGACATCTCCATATCAAGCTGTAAGTATTCAGTTAGCATGTATCACCCATCATCAAAAAAAAAAGATACAAGTTCATACCTGAGTAAACTCGGGCTGACGATCCGCGCGCAAATCCTCATCCCGGAAGCAACGCGCAAACTGATAGTATCTTGGCAAGCCACTAGCCATGAGGATCTGCTTGTACTGCTGCGGGCTCTGCGGCAAAGCATAAGCCAACCCTTCCCTCCGTGTAGGCACAATGAACTCGCGTGCTCCTTCTGGTGTAGACTTGAACAACAGCGGGGTCTCAATCTCCACAAACGGCGGTCGAGACTGCTCCAGCTCTTCCTTGCAAATATTGTGTGCGCGGGCGCGGAAACGTAGGGCTTCGCGCAGTTCTGCATCGGACCGCAGTTGAAGGTATCGTTGCTCAGGTGGGAACACCGTTTCAGGCGTCATAATTAGATCCTTGGGGAAGTCGTTGAGGGGGTGAATTTCTTCCAGTGCGAGCTCCCATAGGTCTTGGGCTGGTGTGTTATCCACCTCTGATGGCTTGGTCTTTTTCTTTTGAACTATCCCGCGCACAGCCACAGGACTGTTCACATTCACGGTCTTTAGCTGCTCGAAGGCATCGTTCTTTGCGAATGCTACAACTTGTAGGCTGTGTTGCAGGGTGGGATCGGATAGGCGCACGAAGGATAGTTTCTTGGACAGGTCTGCGCGGGGTCCAAGGTACCCATGCAGTACTACTTCCGTGTTTGGCTCGGCCTGTGCAAAGAATGTATCGAAATCATGGGTGGCAGGAGGGAAGTCCACTATAGGGCATCATGTGTTAGTTAACGCCCTCTCAAACAATGAAAGTCATGTGTTCAGCAGAAGCTATCCACATACCAGCCCGCTTGTAGGCCTCCAGAAAGGCAGGAAGCTGTTTAGGAAGCTCCTCCTGTCGTAAACAAGCCCGAGCGTGGAACTGCCGCGGCGCCTGAATGGGGCTATAGCATTGTCTGGGCCAAGCGGTTGATCGACCCCGCAGGAGATTCGAGATCTCGATGTAGCTGGATCTCAACCGCAAAGAGCGGAGCTGCACGGCAGCGATTGGCATATTTCAATTGTCGCGAATGCAATTGTAGCCAACCCGGAAGAACGCGAGTCATCGGACAACCTGATGATTAGAACCGGCAGAAAGCCACCCCGCCCTAGAAGCGGACTAGCGCCCGCAGAAATAAAAACCGCGGGATTTTCGCTCGTCCGTTTTTCTTTTCTTCTTCATCCTTCCAAGTTTTATACTTGTGAGTATTCCTGTTCCCAGCCCTTTCAATGCCCCAAAGCATTGCATTCTTTTGATCGTTTTACTGACTGTTTCCCAGAATGATGAAAGCCTAGTGTGTTATATATGAGACAGTCTCTGCCCTCTGAGACGTGCGGCTCTCTCTCTTCGGGGAGCTTAAGGGCTGTACGAATCGAGGGTAGGGTATGTGATATATGCGTTCGGCATACCAACCTTGTTTACATGACGGACGCGATGAAGGCATCTCTGATCCCATTCACAAGACTTGAAGGTGTGATCATTGGCTTTTTGGCCAATGGTTTAAGGGTTTCTCTTGAAGCTGGAAGAGATGGATGCTGGACAGGTGTTGGCAACAACGTCTCTTATGTCTTGGATTCTCTCTTTTGGCTCTTAGATTCGTATATAGCTAGCTATATTTTGGTCTTCAACAAATATCATGCCCTATACCAAACTCTTCATTTCAGTAATTAAAAAACTTCTTCACGTGTATCTCTATCATACTTAGGCTTAGGAGTTGATTATGAACCCTACTCCTTTGAGTGGCGTGTGTATTGCTTCTTATGCATAGTAAACAGGACATGCGGCGGGATGTATTCGTTTGTAACATTGATACGATTGACACTTCATATCCCACTTTGAAACCCATAGTTTTCACAACTATTGATAACCTCATGAACAGGCTCCTTATATGATCTGATGCTACTAAGCTTGTTGCTGGACCCTTCAGATGTGATTCTCTAGGCTACTGCTCTGCATAACTACGATTCATTACTTAGCCCGCATATCTCTATTTTCCTCGTCACTCAGCAACATGAGCGTTCATCATCAAGAACCTTTAATCAACTCCGACTGCAACAAGAATGAAATCTTCCAACGTACTATCCTACATACAGAGGGCCGGCTGAAGCGGAAGGAATTTCAATATCCCCTAGGACAAACATTCCTGCATTATGCTGCTCAGAAATGGTACCTACGACCCAGTTTATGGCCAGAACGGGCATGGCTGGATATAGATGAATCTTGGAAGCAGATATTAGAAGATTTTTGCGGCGAACTGGCAACAAAAGACGAAGCCGGCCGCACAGCCCTTTCTTTCGCTGCAGAGGCTGGGAATATGATTGTTATAAGGCTGTTGCTTTGTCGTTCTCTCGACGCTCATATCTTCAAAGATGACTTGGATAAAGAAAATAAAACGCCTTTGTTCTATCTTCTTCAGCACCGGCGGGGAAATTATGAAAATTGCGATCCAACTGCGAGCAGTAATTTGCTTCACAAACCCTGGTCATCCAGATGCTCTTGTTGGGCACATTATCTGGGACCTGGAAAAGTATCTGACTCTGTCAGAGCATACATACGTTGCGTATGAAACACTGCAACCTCCGAATTATGTCAGCTCGGAATTATTGAATCGAACAGACTCTAAAGGTCGAACATTGCTCTCTCATGCCGTGGAATTGGAAGATTACTATTTTATCCGCATTCTTCTCTTAGTCGAGGGAATTGACGTGAAGATAGCGCTGGTATGTTGTTTTTTGCCTTGTGTTCCTCGCGTTGACACTCGGCCTATGGAAATCTTCTGATGAGGTCAGTCAATAAACTTGGGAATATGCCATGCTGGCTAATTTCCCGCAGAATGTCAATATCAAGAAGTTACTGCGAGACCAGGCAGCTAAGATGCTTGGTCGAGGCCGGTTTGAGCAGAATGTAAATCAAGCTTGATCTTTCTTTGAATTCAATCAACCAAAGAATGGGGTTCCTTGCTTAGCTGCCCGACTTTGTGATTTTGTAATAATATTTTTCCCAACTCGGGTAATCTATACAAAAAAAACAAAACCCTAGATATATATACCCCCTAATCCCCTATACCATCTATCTCAAAATCTTCTCATAAAAAGATCATTTTCTCCAACAGTTCCTTCTCCCCACTATTCTCAACAAGATTCCTGAAAACACCCCCCTCAATCCCCATAAGATCCTTTGGCGTGCCAAACTCAGCCGCCTTGCCAGCATCCATAACCAGAATGCGATCGAAATCCGCAATTGTACTAAGCCGGTGCGCAATGACCAGCAGTGTGGTAGCATTGCGGCCGAATTCCGCACGGATAGACTGCTGAATCAACGCGTCGGTCTCCATGTCGACAGCCGAGGTTGCCTCGTCTAGAACCATAATCTTGGGTCGCGCGACGATGGCGCGGGCGAGACAGAGAAGCTGGCGTTGACCTTGGGAGAGGTTGAGGCCGCCCTCGGAGATGGTCGCAGAGAGAGAGGTAAAAACGTTTGTGTTAGTCTTCTGAGCTGTCACTGGTGTCGACGAGCCTGTTTCGCTGGGCTGGGGGGAGGCGTGGCAGTCCGCGATGTGAGGGTGCGCTCATCGTCATCGGCCTGGGAGGTGAGGTGCACGCGTGCCAGCGCATCGTAGAGTTCTGTATCGCTGTATTCTTCGAACGGGTCGAGATTCGATCGCACCGTGCCAGAGAATAGCACCGGGTCTTGCGGGATGATTGCAAGTCGGCTGCGGAGGTCGTGCAGTTTGATCTTGGAGACATCAATTCCGTCGATGAAGATCTGGCCCGAGCGTGCCTCCAAGAATCGGAAGAGTGCAAGCGTCAGAGAGGACTTGCCTGCCCCTGTGCGTCCAACAACGCCTACCCGCTGGTTCTTCTCCACCGAGAAGCTGAGCCCATTCAATACCGGTGGGAGATCCGGTGCGTAGCCCACCACAAGATCGTGGACTTCAAGATGGCCCTCTGTAGGCCAAGCAGCAGGTGCATCTGCTCCTCCTTGGTTCTCGAGCTCGATATTGGAGTACTCGATGACACGCTCTACGGCGTTCATGTTCAATTCAATGTTAGCGTATTGCCGCAGTGCCATTGTGATCGCACTGTTATACTGCAACGCAAAGCTGAGAGCGAAACCCGCAAGCGAAGCGCTGATACCCGGCAGATAGACCACCAGACCAGCAGTGACGGTTGAGAAGATAGCGCCGACGAGGCTCATGCGGAACGCGAGCCAGCGGTTGAACAGCCACAAGGTCCACCATGCTTGCGAATGACGATTGATCTTGTTGTACATTATTTCGACGTAAGTGTCTGGTTTACTGAAGGCACGAATGGTGATTAGGCCAGCGAGACTAGACCCAAACTGCTCAAACACGGGGCTTTTCGCAGTGCTCTCGAGACGTTTGATCTGACGGGCACCTGCCAAATAGGATACGGCCAGCTTTAGACATACGGCCAACAGGACTAGGCCGAACAAGATTACCATCCAATCGACAAGCATCCCCGCAATCATGATTGCAAGAACCTCTAGGATCTTGCCCACGAAGAATCCGATATCGTATCCGATTCTTGAATCGATTGAGTGGAAGTCGGCTGTGAAGCGATTGAGAATTCGCCCCAATGGAACAGTATCCAGCCACCGGAGTGGCGCGCGGAGAATAGCATAAATCAAGCCATTGAACAAGTTCCTCGAGGCCCGGACTGACGCCGAAAGAATGCAGTAATATCGGGTTGTCCCGATTATACAGGCAGTTACCGAGATGACAACGTAGACTCCGAGGTACATAAAGAGGTCATCGTCTTGTGGAACTGGTGTAGTCGGTTGCATGGTATGTTGCAATAGGATATTGTATTGCTCAGGATGGACCTTAGTATTGGAGGACGAACGGGTCCAGATATTGATCCACCAAGACTGTACCATACGGATTAGTTCAATAAAGCACATAGAGACAATAATATCTTGGGATTTCATGCACTTACTCGTCCAATCAAGAGGGTCGAAAATGATAAATAGACCGCGAAAGTCATCAACCAGTAGACTACGGAGCCGCCTTTATTCAAGAAGGCAAGGTACACTGCTAGCCGTACAGAACCGGTTTCTCTTTTTTCATCTTCAACAAACGTCTTCGGAGTAGGCGTCTGTGCAGTAGCAGCTCCATTTCCGTTGGGGGCTTGGCCATTTGGAGCGGTGCTCACCTTTTGGTAGGATGTATTGGAGATTACCTTTTGGAGAGTTGTCTCCTCATCATTGAGTAATTCATGATCGTCTTCATCTGCTATAAGATCCGCTTGTCCTGCGGCTTGCTCCTCGCGAAGGATATCCTCTAGATGATGTGATTCCCTCAGGTCATCAACGGTACCTGCATATTTGATACGACCATTCTCCAATAGCACGGAGTAGTCTGTGCGAGGAAGACACAGTGCTACATGGTGAGTGACCAAAATGCGAGTTCGGTTCTGGCCGAGTTCCCCGGTGAGAGCGCGCTCAAAGACGTGACGACCTGTGTGGGCATCGAGGGCGCTAAAGATGTCATCCATAATAAGTATACCAGCCCTAGAGTACAATGCGCGGGCAAATGAGATACGCCAGCGCTGGCCACCGCTCAAGTTGACACCATTCGCACCGATATCTGTCATATCGCCGTCCGGCAGCATCTCGAAATCTTTTTCCAGAGCGCAAGCAAAGATGACCTGTCGGTAGCGCTCTGGATCATCCGGGAGTCCGAAGAGAACGTTGGCTTTGATCGTAGCATTTTCAATCCATGGCATCTGCGCAACATAGGCAATGGCCGAGTCGATAATCCAATTTGCCTTTGTCGCAACATGATCGAATCGCTCTATGATAGGAGGTGGAACGGGTGCCATGATGGTCCCGGCGAGGACATCACATTCACCCAGGATCGATGAGAGAAGCAAACTCTTTCCAGAACCAGTTCTGCCCGACACCACGCTTAGACTCTTCATCGGGAATTTCAAGGTCATGTCACGCAGAACGAAACGATCCTCGGAATCTTGGATATCTTGTTCCTCCGCAGGCCATGCAACAGAGGCGTTGTCAAAAGCGATATATTCAGCCGGGACAGTATTAACAATATTTTCCGAAGTAGCCAAAAATTTATCGATACGATCCGCGCTAATCTTC
Organism: Penicillium fimorum; assembly: GCA_028828255.1. NCBI lineage: Eukaryota > Fungi > Ascomycota > Eurotiomycetes > Eurotiales > Aspergillaceae > Penicillium > Penicillium fimorum. The sequence continues at coordinate 3,934,603 of JAPWDS010000003.1, read as the reverse complement.
GCCTCGAGGCCCATCGACATGAGCTCTGGTATAACAGCAAGCGATGCCTCGAGGGAATTGAAGATTGCCATAGCCGTGAAAGCCACAGAGGGTGTTAAAGTGCCATTAATAATGGCGTATGTAGTCAACGAAACGGCGGATAAGCCGACGGGACCGAGAACCCAGATCGCAAGCAGGCCAATATCAGCAACGAAGGAAGCCCACAATGCTCTAAGTTCGGTTTCTCGCGTATCCTGGACACGCTTCTGCCATTGCTTCTCCAACGCGGAGAATTTGATCTGCCTGATTCCCTGCAGCACTTCAGTAACGATCGCCAGCTTCTGGTCACGGAATTTCATCAATCGATCCTGGGCATTCGCATATTTTCTAGCTGCATATGCATTCAGTGGTGTCACAAGAGCAGAAACTGAAAGACCGGCAAATGCACTGCGCCAGCCGAGAATTTGGACCAGAAACGCAGCACCGATGATGATTCTGAAAGTCGCCTGTGGGATGATATAGTTGAAAGAGGCAAAATCTGAAACGCGTCGAGCATCCACGGCTACATGGTTGATAATACTCTGGCGGCTTTTCTTTGTTGCATCCTCCTCATCTTCGTCGTCCTCGGCGGATCCCTTGCTGGAACTATCGGGTTCATCTGGCGTGTTGACCTTCTTTGTATGCTTCACGTCCTTGCGACGCATGGCTTTTGCAAATATGACTGCTGACAGCTCTGCGTAGGTCGGAACTCCAAGTTTAGAGTATACGACCCAGAAGAGCCACGCCTCCACGCCTGAGCTGAGGAACAAGAACCCACCCAGGGCGAGGACCCAGATATATGATGCCCCGATATTCCAGTACGGGGTATCACGCAGTTCAAGTGTTTTCAAGATCTGAAACAGGGCGACCTGTGGCCCAAAGCTCAGGAAGCAAATCAGGAGACTAAGCGTCATCTGGGCGAGTAATGACTGCCAATGCGCCAAGATAATCGCTTTCCACAATTTTCGGTTCTGTCTAGCAATTTCGAATTTCTCACGGAGGAAACCGGCACGATTCGCTGCCGTCAGCTTGGGGATATCGTCAAGCTCCATCTTCTTGTGCTTCACTGCATAGTTTAGCAACCGATTGGCCCAACTGAAAGTGAAGCGGCTGAGTAAAGAGACTGAAAGCTCCCGCTCAACCAGCTTATCTTCGTGGTACACGTCTGGACGACGTGGTAGCAGAACACAGAATACAGCGCGAAGAGCAGCGCTAGCAATTTGAGCCAATTGCAGCCCGACCCAAACTCGGCCATGAGGGATGGGGGGTTGAGATAATATTAAGATGCCCAGTTCAATCCCTGGAATTGCAATGGCAACGAGACTGCCCCAGAAAGCGAAGAGGCCTAGCACATATCGACTTGTCGGTCGGGGCTCAGTAAAGAAAGCAACAGCTTGAATAGTGAGAAGAATCTATAAAATCAAAATTGACTGTTAGCTTCTAAACTGGACAGTTTCGTGCTCTTTGTCGGGGTTTCTGCATACCCACACTCCGAACTGCAGCCATATCAATGGCGTGGAATTGGTAATGAAGAGCTTTAATGTTGTAAGAACACCCAATGCGAGGGTCACCAGAAACCCGGCGATGGAGAACAGGGCGATAACGATTCTTTGCCATTTATCAGAGAAGGCTCGGAGGGATTCCCCGGTCGCTTCGCCATCTTCGTCACGATATACATCTTTAGCTAGTTGGATAGGCTCATAATCACGCGCTTTACCAGCAATGCGGTTGGCGATACTCTGGATGGCAGGTATAATATCCAGAGCAACTAGCGACAAGGCTAGATAGCTTGTTGTCGCCAAGTAGGACATATTCTTCGCACACGAAAAATAAAGAAAAAAGACGGACAAAAAGAAATATTAACGCGTTATCATCACTGACTATAACAAACACGCATATCCCTGCTGTGTCAGCTATGTCACATTGAGTGGGGCTAAGAAGGAAACCAATACGGGCTAGCCGACCTTATGACTGTAAGTGACTCAGAACCCTCGCATTCAGACTCATATATTAATGTCAGATCAATTTCCCCCCAGGGCTGTGTATTGAGTCATACGCACTGTACCTTACAGGTCTCGTGTTCAAGCATTGAACTACTTATGTACTTAGTCGGCCAGAACCGCCCTGTTATCTCCGAGCTCAGTGGTTAAAGGTAGTATTGCGAAATATGGCGTAACATGTTGTAAGCACTAGACACTAACTAACCTTCAACCCTTGGGAGAATAGTTGCATACAACTTGTACAGTTTATGTCCATCTAATACCCCATCTAATGCAAGACCGGCCTCCACCCCCGTCTCGGCACAAACTCCTCCACGCCCTCATCATCTAAGACATCCCCCCCCCAAACGTGCCGTGATAAGACTCCGCTCAGCTTCCGGTCCGTGCACATAAAACGGCTCAAATCCTTGCCCCACGGATTTGGGGGTCCATATCCTTTTCCTAGCGTTCACCCCTTCACTTTGATTTCCTCTCATAATGGTCGGCTCAAATCCAGATGATTCTCGATCTAAACTGAGGTACCATCGCCGTTGATGGATCGAACCGATCGTATTGCTGGACCCTGGATAGGCATTGTTTCTTTGAATTTCAAGGTCGGCGATGTGGGTATTTTCTGCATGTGCATGCTTAGCCAGGCCGGTTTGAGATTCGGATTGAGATTGTTGCCGTGTTGGGTCCTCCCTTGATTCTTGCATATCAGGAGGCGGTGAAGGCGATTCTGAGTCCGAGGTAGACGCTTGTAGTACCGTTCGCCTGGATGGATGTCGACGACGCCGTTTGGGGCCTTCGCGGATCGGCCGCATGAAATCGGTTGATTTATCCATCCGCAGAAGAATAGTGTAGTCTTTTGGTAAACGGGTTCCATGCAGTCGGAGTCGGATTTTGCGCTGGGTGTCCTAGGCGTTAGAGAACGGCTGTCTCCATGCTGTACGGGGATATACCTACACTTTGAAAAGCTTCTCGCAACTTCGCACTATCTGAGATCTGCTCCTCCGGTGGACCATGACTATCTTCGGAGATCTCTGATCGAGAATCGTCCGTCTCCGGGCCAGATGGATCCATCTGATAAGGTAGAATTTCATATTCTCCGGTGTCCCAGATAATCAGGCTCCCCGTTTTGTGGGAAGCTGATTCAATGAGATGATTCTGTGAACATGTAAGTGACTTGCCGGTATAGCATTTTATTCCAGATTACAAACCCATAAACAATGGATCCGAGTTTCAGTTGCATTCCGGTTTAATCGTTGGCTATTCGGATCCCCAGGCATCCCATACATGACCGACCAACTGACAGAGCTGGTCTCTGAGAACTGGAGGCGGAGATCATAATGAGGCCCTGCGATGGGATGGTCATGTTGATGGATCACAAAATGGCGTCCCTCTGGGTGCTCATTGCGCCTGTACAGCTCGATCCATTCCTTGATGGGTAGCCGCAGTATTGGTTGTTTTGGAAGTGGGCGAACATACTCTTTGAGCTTTGTGGAAATTGTGGTCAGATGATCGGTCACTTCAACCTGGCCTGCTTCTATGGCAGCCAGACTGGATGAAGTGTTTAGTTGTGATGTGGCCAGCGGGATGGCGTCTCCTCCATTTCCATCCTTGGCCCATTTGATGGATGCTCTTTTTAGTGGCGGGGAGACAGGTGCATTTAAGCTTAAGAGGATCGGGCGTTGTTCATTTAGCGGTATTTCTTTTTTCGGCTCATGCTCCGGGCTAGTTTCTGGGCTGCAGGCGCGTTTCATGATTGGAGCCTCCTGGGATAGGATGTGTCACAGCGTGTATCAAGCGAGTGTTTCAGCCGTCATATGCATCAATTGCATTATTGAATTCTTGTATTACCTGTATGGCTCTTATAGATGGAAAGTTGAGTTGATGTCGGCCCCGGGGTCCTTGGATATATGGCTTAGTAACAAACGGCTCGACTTCCAACCTTGGAAGGTTTCCAAGGGCCAACGACGTCGAAGATATTAGACATGAAATTTTTCAATCAGTAACTGGAATGTAGCGCAAAATTATAAGCGACAAGAAGAAAAGGAAGAAATTCTAGCGAATTGTACAAGATCCCGTCAACATATTTATAGCGGATACCATTTTGAACTCATATCTTCACTTTTCATCAGAAATGTTCAAATCCCGAATTTGTTTCAATTTGAGACAATCAATAAAACAAAATTATATCACAGTGCCTGCTCAGTGCCTGCTCTTGCGGCAATATAACATGTGAATCTGGCCCGATTTCTCCCCAAAGCAACCCTAGCCGTGAGGATCTCTCACAAACTTTCAGATATTGTCAGATAACAAGTCATGGGAATCGGTAGTGGGATTAACAGCCACACTCTGCGGGTTGTGGAAGACATCTTTAGGATCAACGAGAGTTTTGATACGTTGGAGCCGTCCAAGATTGGATCCCCAGTAGGCTATTTGACCATCCTTGAGGTAAGGATCAACATATCCCGGATAGGAACGCAGAGGACCGGGTGGCCGATTCTCTATCACAACTTGATGTAAGCGATTGAGGAACCGCCTTGAAACGTATGCAGGAGGCTCAAAGCCGATGACAGCATAGGATTGCATCCACATGACAGCATCACGGTGAACATAGGCCGTGGCATCCATGGGAACATCGTTGGTTGCGCCACCTTCTAGGTCGAAAATAACCCACCAGTTCTGAGTGCCCTTCGGTGCGGTGTCGAGGTATGTAAACAAGGTAACTAGGTCGTGCTCGGAGAATAGTTCGTCGACAGTGAACGATACTGACTTGGAGTAGAACGAAGTGAGTAAGGCTCCGCCGATGGAGACCAGGTAATTCTCAGCGGCGTGGGCTACTAAAGCTAGCCAGTTCGTGATATATGCGACATTGCCCTTGTTTTGGATTGGGAGGCTGTTTTCTTGCTCAAATGTTTGGAACTCATCTGTGGTTCCGAAGAAGCTGCCTGAGATCACAATACCGTCCGGGAAAACTGTGAGCTCGGTAGAATAATTACGCGTGATATTAGGCTTTGCCACGACGGACTGCCAGGCTTGGAAGAGTTTGACTTTGTCAAGCACGTCTCCCTGGCTGAATGTATACGTGTATTGGACAGCGCCCTTGGGAATTTCTTGAGTACGAACTTTAAACTCAGTGACGATGCCAAAGCTGGCGGCCGCACCCCTGATAGCCCAGAAAATATCCTGGTTCTGGGTGCCCGATGCTCTCACAACGCTGGAATTGGCCAGGACCACTTCAGCCTCCAGCACATGGTCCAGTGCAGTCCCCCATTGTCGTGACATGAGACCGAGACCACCAATGGTAAAATGACCACCGACACCAACTTGTGGACAAGATCCATGAGACATTGCTCTACCACCTGCATGCAGAAGACGGTCTTGGAGATCACCCAAATTGGTACCAGCTCCAACCGTGGCAATGTGGGTGTCCGGATCCATGGAGAATTTCTGAAAGTTTTGTAGGTCGACGACGACATGGCCATCGGCTCCTCCCAGACCTACCATAGTATAATTGGTTTAGAAAGGGTAGGATTTAGACCAAGAAGGCTTCATACCATAGTTACCATAGCTGTGACCTCCACTGTAAGCTTGCACTCGGTAGTTTCCCTCGACGGCACAACGCACGATTTCAGCGACCTGAGTCGTAGTATTCGGATATGTAATTACCTGAGGATGGACAGGAATGGCCAGGTTATATGATGGCAGGGCCCGGAATTCATACAACAAATCTCCACGAAAAGCAGCCATATTAGGGTCTCCTCCCACGGCAGCCATGAAGCATTCACGGCCAGTGATGCTGGATGTATTCCCCATTTTGGTGAGAATGAGAATTGAGGATTAATTCCAAGATGGTCAAGTCGAATTAAGCAAGGGAAGAGACCCGTAATGACCGATGGAACATATAGAAGAAGCTGGATCGCGACTGCTTCACGAGACTGAGAAAGCCCCTGGCTAGGTCTGCTGTTCACTCCGATGTCTCATTTTCTCGGTGTTACAGTGGTTACATATGTCACAATTGTAACATTAGATGTTCATACTCGGGAGGTCTCCTGATTATTTAAAGTTGTTCGTCTAAACATAATTACTCGAGTCCTGTCATGCTACTGCATGCAGGGACTAGTGTAACGCGGACAATTAGTGCACGGAAGCGCATGAAATGATGAAATTGAGAGTAAATGTTCGAATCGTCAACCAATAAACCCATAATGGTCTAAGTGAATACCGAGAGATGCCGAAAGAAACTGCTCGGGGACCACCATAACGGCGACGTCAATGGTCCCCGATCCGGAAACTTTTTGACAGGCAATATGGAAACCCTATCTACTCCTTTATTTCTTTGCTTCCTTTTCAAACAAGGAATTCAAGAAAAATCACAGGTTATAGATATTTTTTTCCCTACCTTCCTCGGATATTCTATGCTTCAGTTATCATAAGGATCTCCTATCAAACCCCCGGACCAACACATCCGCAATGACATCAGGAGTAAAACTTTAAGAACACGAAGACCACAAAGACGAATCGACAAATCGAAAAATCGGAGGAGCATCAACATCATGTTCACCCCAATCCACACCACGCTGGGTGCGCTATTACTATTCCACGGCTCAACCGGCTTGCTCGTACACGACGGCTCCGTCTTCGGCATATCCTCTCTCCTATCTGGGTGTGTCTTCAACCCGAGTCGTGACAATGTGCCCATTATCGCGGGTTTGGCGTCTAGCATTGTACCAGTTTACTTCTTGGCACCATCACTGATCCCGAACTATCCCGCACCTCCAAATTCCTGGGCTTCTGCTGCAGCAACGTTGGGAGTGGGCTTTCTATTGGGATGGGGAACCAAGGTGAGGAGTATCGGACATAATTGGAAATGGAACAAGTTGACTAAGTGAACGTAGAACGGTCGAGGCTGTACCTCTGGACACATGTTGTGTGGCCTTTCCCGTCTCTCACCCCGCTCGTTGATTGCAACCGCCATCTTCTTCACGACTGCATTGCTCACAGCAAACTTTGTCGAGAGCGGATCTAATATCCCGTCTTGTGGTACGACTCCGTGCTATACACCAGTGTATCCATCTGGATCCGAGTTGGGCTTCATGACTGGTGCAGCGCTGCTAGCGGCAATCACGAACTTCATCGTTGTCCCTCGGATGGTCCGTCGGTCAGAGGAATCCAGGGTCGCCTATTCCTATGTGGCAGGGTTGGAGTTTGGTCTGGGCCTTTTGGTATCTGGAATGGCAGACCCAGCCAAGGTGCTCAGATTCTTTGCCATCTTGACTGACCCATCCCGATTTGATCCGTCGCTGGTGCTGATCATTCTGTTTGGAATTGGACCATCCCTGTTCACTTTCCTGGCTAAGAAACCAGGCCAAGCAGTCGAAAAGGAAAAGGCTGTTGCAAAGCCTACCCTTGCTGAGAAATGGCGACTCCCAACAGCCACAGTGAGTGACATCGATTGGCGGTTTATTGCGGGTGCTGTGTCGTTCGGGCTAGCCTGGGGACTGAGAGGGGTCTGCCCAGGCCCTGCAATTTTGCGGACAGTCCTGCAACCGACTTGGGGACTGATCACGATAGGCGGGTACATGCTGGGCAACCTCGTTTAATGGGAATAGGAAGTAGAAAGTATGAATATTTAATTCATTAGCCTTGTCGACCTTTAGCGTCTTCGTGAGTGAATATAGTTGAAATTGGTGCATGATGAGGTAAGGAAAGCCCAAAAAGATGGAGGCCCGGATATTTCAGGAGCTGCGTCCGAGGTTTGATTAGCAAAGGAAACAATGCCATAGAATATGTACATAGCTGGCTCAACTGAGAATATATGCCACTGGTCCATGAATAAATGCATTGGGTATATAACACAGGGGGAAAAAAAGCTAGACAAGGAACCGAAAATATAAAGGTGACCTCAGGAGTAAACGGAAGGATGGCTTACAACTCAGTCTTCCTGCTCATGCGAAGTGCTTCCAACTCAGCAGACTCGTCGTCACTGCGTGGACTGGGTGCTGATGAATGGCCAAAGTATCCTTCCAACTCCATCCACTCAGCAGCGAAGGCAGTAACTAGCATGCTCCAGTCCTCGACGGTATCCAAATCTAAATGCTCACCGTCATCGTCGATTGTATGCCAGACAGGAGGGAATCCCTTGAAGGGGGCATAGTCAATGAGATGGAGAATCTCAACACCCTTTGCGAGGAAAGGAAGGTGATCATCTTGGATGCCACCCATACGCGCGAGCTTGTGCCCATCCTTTTCGGTATCGACCAACCATGGATCAGCCGATGCAGACTTGAACTGCTTCAATGATCTGAACCGCTTTTCAATGGCGCCCAAGCGTTGATAAGCCCAGTGGGTGGTCTCATAGTAAGAGTGAATTGTCGGGGATTTTGAGCCCAGAAGATCCAACAGGACAAAAAGAGATATTGACGACAAGGGAGTCTTGAATTCTGACATCGCGGGATAGACTTGGTCATCCCAATGTGTCGCCAGGGCACGAGCTCCATAGAGAGAATCGGCGTCAGTCCAGTCTTTAAAGGCTTCTTCGCCATCCAAGAATATAACCTGGAGACCCCGCTCCTCTTCGAGGTATTGATTTAGTCCCTGCTCCTTCAACGCGGACCATTTCTTCTCGAGCGCGGCATCCACGCTGCGCATGGCATGCATAATCATTGCACATGGTGCAGCGCTGTCGATCCCCCCGATGAAGCCTTCCGGTTCTATCTTGCTGTCATAATGCGCGACAAGCGTGAGCCGGCCAACGTCGCCAACCGACGCCCAAGGAGGATCGCGAGTAGCGATGAAGTTTCGGAAGGGCACATCCTTCCCCTTTGACAGTGGTGTTTTGGATGTAGAGTTATGGACCTCAATAGTCCATTTAGGCAATGTAGTTCGAAAAAAGTCGGCGAAGTGATTCAGTACTGCGGTGGAGCCGGGGGTGCCAGGGACGCGGGTCCTTAGTATAGGTGATAACAGAGCGCCATTGTTAATATCGAAGTCGTTATTGGGCCGCAGGAGTTCGGTCAGCGTATTATCTGATAATTCCTCGTATGCTTCTACACATGGTAGAAGCATTAAAAGAAGGCCTAGCCAAAGTGATACAATGCCAGGTGTTCTGCGATAAGCGGAAGACATTGGGTTGAAGGAGCTCGCACTAACTGCTCATGACCTGCATCAAAGGAACGATCGAACAGAGTTCAAGCCTAGTCCAGCCAGATACTCAACGGTATTATAAGGTATGAGATCAAAGAACTTGTCAAATCCTGGCAAGGGTTAGCTCATGTAACAATCCAAGTAGAGCGGAAGCTAAGGCGGTCACCTTTTTGCCGAGTAATCGGCATCACAGCGATTTATTGGGTGTTGATCCACGTCCCAATTCTAAGCCAACTAGATTACACAGGCACAATGCGACTACAGATTCTACTTCACCCTCAATTACGCACAACTCTACCAGAATATGCCCAGCGCAGTCTTCGGAGGAGCGTCTGGGTCCGGTTCAAGTCGCAGATCCCTCGGCCGTCACAGAAGCATCTTTCACCATTACCCAAATTGAAGGAAGCCTTTCCAGCTACGCGTTCTCCAGTCGCAAGAACCATCACACCCCAAAAGACAACTATCAGGACAGGTAGTGTGAACCCCTCCGCTGGTCATTGAATGCGTGTGCTGAGCTAGAGTTGCAGGCCCACCTGAACGAATCTTGGTCTACTATGGAGGGACGGGCAGAGCTATCTTTCTGGGGACACTGCGAATCACCACAGTGATTCTATTTGGTGCAGCATGTCTAATCGTTGCACCGGCTTTCTCCGTGGCTGATTACCCCTGGTATAGCACACCTGCGGGTAAGCTACATAACTTGGATATTACATCGCCTGAGCATTTATACTGATTTTACTTTAGTGATTGCCGCTGGCGCCCTCCCAATGCTATTTGTGTCCTATACCGCTGCGCCTTATGTGAACTTCATTCATTTGGCCCTGCCCGCCTTCGCCAGAAAGTCTCGGGAAGCTGCCGTCCAGTATGCGAAAGACCTGCCTCCGACAGCTGTGCTGTATATTACCAACATGCGGTTCAATACTATTCCCCGGCAAACGGCTGTTCGCCTTGGAGATCTTGTTCCGTTCGAAGACTCCTTGCGGCCCGTCACATTCAAGAATCTGAATCCATCGCCGCAACGATGGTGGCAAGGCAGAGCTCCAACCCAATTTTATACTGGAACCCACAGCAAACCCGGGAGACAGACATCAGCTTTCTATCCGGAATTATGGAATGGAATTTACCAGCAAATTCAAAAAGCCAAGCCGCAGCCCCGTTGATCAAATATAAATCTCCAACTTGATGGCGAGTTACATTGATGATTTGATGTCAAATTCTGTCAGTTGATTGATCGATAGAGCCAGTCTCGGCCACTATAATTGAAGTCTTGGTAACGGCCAATTGATAATTGGTCACACTAGGGGCATTTGATGCCTGTACATTTACCTTAGGGTCTTGTGTCTTTGCTATATAGTAACTATGAAGCCCCAGTCATAATTAACGTGCATTAGTCGAACGGAAAGCAGACATTTGCTCATGCCTTAAGGGAAAACCCCCATTTCTTAACCGCCCCGAATCCAAATTTCCCGTTACTTAGACATCACTTGGACGTTAATCGAGTCAAAATTAACATGTATCAATCCCGCTAGCGCAAAGAATCATTTGATAGCAAGGCAAAACCAAGTCTGCCCAGGTGTTTCTATGCCCTTTCCCTGAAGTCTCATCTATTTTTCATCCCAGGAAGCTCTGAACTAAAGGCCCTTCGAAAAAATGCATTGTCCCTTGAATATATTTTCGATTGAACGTTTAAACGCAGTTAAATAGCTGTCATAATTGGCTCAACTGGTTCTTTCCTTTATCATCTTTCAAGTTCACTTTCTCGTTTTACAAGATCACTTCAATCCACACAATCTTGTTTTCCTTTTTCAGATCTACACGGTTTCCCATTTTCGTTTACCTCCACACCATCTCTCTTTCATCTTGCACTCGTGAATTCAAATCCGCCTTGATACTCGACTTAACCACCACATTCACGTACAATCTCAACGAACTAAGCCAGAATGTCTTCCCCGACTAATTCCAAGGACAAGCTCTTCCCTGGCATTTCTGCAACTGAGACCAAGCTCCTGGTCCTCGCAAATGTCTGCTTGAAGAACGATAAAGTATGTCATCTGGTCCCAAGGTTTCTCGTTGCAATATGCCTGCTAACATAGTGCACCACAAAGATTGACTATGACAAGCTTGCTTCGAATGCTGGGATCAAGGCGTCTTCCGCTCAAACCCTTTTCCGAAATGCCAAGCGAAAGCTCGACAAGCTGTTCGGCGATGACAATGCTGATGCCGATGGCAGTGGCAATGGAAATAGTGCGCAAGCCGATTTGTCGCCCGAGGAGACTCCTTCTAAGCGTGGAAAGTCGGCCGTGAAGGCCAAGCCTCGTACTCCGAAGACTCCTAAGCCCCCCAAGATCCCGAAGACCCCAAAGACTCCCAAGGGTAGCAAGAGCGCTGTCAAGTTCGAGGAGAGTGAAGACCAGATCCCCGTTGACCCCGAGCTCAGTCCTGCCACCACGTCCGCCGCTATGTTTGCTAAAGAAACTAGCCATGAAACCGCCGTTGCTGACCCTTCCGCTGAGCTTTCCGCTGAGTCTGCCGCTACCGTTGACGCTACAAAAGTCAAGACTGAAGACCAGTATAAGGGAAATGAGAACATCAACAAGTACGACAAGACTGACGAGGATGCGCTTGATCTAGCGATGGACCAGCAACTTCCTGAGTCTCCATTGCCCCGAGAAGAGGATGATCCTACCTACGGGGGGGACATGCAGGAGGACGAAGAGCACGAGGATTAATTCCGGGTTCAACACACCAAGAGCACGATATGGAAGAAATTGAAATGGAACACATTTGAGATGGGCTGTCTTTTAGGAGATGGCTAGGAGGGGATTAGGAGGAGAATGTGAGGTTAAGGGAATCAATCGTGAATACTCTCGAAGGAAAGAAAAAAAAAAGTATCTACTAGGTTGTCTTAAACAAGTGATACGGCATTCAAACCAAACACAGTTGATATTGCATTTGCATGCTCTAGAGCATACATATATCATGTATAAAGTACACTTCAAGCTTGGCAGCCGGAGGTTTCATGCGGGTTTGGCGTCCCCCTATTTGGAGCTGCAGGGATTTTATACATGGAGAAATTGATGCGGATAAATGTTTTGAGCCTAGATAATTTTTTTCTCGAAGATAGTTGGCGGAAAGAATATTGAGGTCACTTCAAATATGTTATTTTCAATGTAAACGGCGGACCTGTGAATTAGTTACTGTATGCGATTAGTTTTGCCTTTTGGGTTTAGCGCCCCAATACGCTGTCACGTAACCTTATGCAGCCGACTTCGCTGCTCCTCCTCCCTTTCTCTCACTTTTCTATTATTCTGCCTCTCTATCTTGCACTCATCGCCGCCCCCTTTCTTTTACTTTGGCCCCCACCGACTACTGCACATTTGCTTTCATCCCGACGCACTGCCCCTTTCATTTTTACCGGAGATGCCGGTGGATCCGACATCCAGCTTGCAATGCCTGTCACAAATTTTGGATTATGATAATATTAATGTTCGGATTATTCGACATGAATTTCTACCGGCAAGTAATGAAATAGAATAAAACCGTAGATTAAGTCATCATTTGGTGACATGTAGGGCAGTTGCGCGAGCCTGAGAGTTCTTAGCTAGATCTTACCCCCCCCCCCCCCCCAGTGGAGTAACTTTCGAATGCACTGTACAATCCTCTTCTACAACTTCTCTATTATACTGCTTTGGGTGAAGTGCAATAAGCAGCGTGAAACTGTTCGCACGTGACTATCAATACGTTGCCTACTAACTAAATAGTGTTAACAGTTTAGTAAATTCAATATACTTTCCTCTTCCTACAAAAAGCTGCATAGGTTCTTCAGTTTGCATCGAAGTTTATCTTATTCAGATTATCTCCCAATCAAACATACGCCCTTAAATAGCCAAGAATGAGATATTTAAACAAATATCTCGAAATTTTATGTAGACGATAATATATAATGGTATTCAACACCGTATAAATTGTTCGTGTTCGGAAGAGTTACTGGTAGAACACTTCATTATTCTTGCTGGCATACAGTAGCTCCATTATTGAGATATGGTCCTTAGAGATTACATTCTCCGTTGACTGTTAGGAATTCATTGATTCAGCGGTATAAGTGCCCCCGCTATGGATGTTCTTTGCCGCCGTGAAATTACCACTGAAAACTTGGTGTATTGGCGACGGGGCCGGTTCATTATAATCAGACATATCTTCAATCGGTCTTGGCGTCCTTCATTTCTTCAACATAACCTTTGCGCAAGCTGCTGCAGCCGCCGCTGCATAAAGCTTCCACTCCTTCCGTTTGTGGCTATCTGCATAGTCACATACTCCTTTGACCACGATGGTTGGAATGATGTCCCATAAGCCGGCTCCCTCTATTTCGAACCCAATTACACCTTCCTGTTCAGCAATTTGGTCGCGGTGGAATGCTGATTTAATGACTTGGTTACCCGAAGCCAGTCCACCGAAATGTACTACAGGACAGTGGAACAAAGTACTTTGGTCATTGTCATTTGTTAATTGTGTTCGAGCTTGCGGTATCACCTTACTAGAAATCACATCCAAGCTCGGCGCAAGACATGTTTAAGGCTTCAGTACAGACATTATTGTTTCGGCTTACGCATTAAGCACATAATTTCGTGTCTGTGTTTTTATGACTGTAGCTTGCTTCAACAAGGTTGTCTTTGGAAGCCCCCGGATATCCCGAAAGTGGGAAGCCTGTCGATTTAAAAGATGGTGTCAAGGGCCCCTCGCATTGAATTCCTGGTGTCTTTCTGAACAGCTTGGGCTTGAAGTTTGGATATGAACCCGGCGATCTCCGGGCTAGGTCTGCCGAGGTTATCGTGCAGCATGTTCTTGTGAATAAAGGCGTGCGGATACAATCTTCCAGAATCGATTTGGACGATATGTGCGTCTTCTGATTGGGCTCGTAGAGCTCGCCGAGGAGCCAGAGCGACTTGTTATCCGAGCTCAGCTCCATCTTTACCAGAGCAAGAGGACTTAGCCGTCGATTTTCCCGCAAGCTATCCGTAGTCAACAAGATCGCAAAGCTTATGAGCTGTTCATGATGATGTTACAACATGTCCATGACAAAAAGCTGAGTTGTGCAAACTGACAGCGGCGAGTGACGGGTTCGGCCTCTGGTATGTATCGAAGCCTTTGAAACGGATACAAGCTAGCTGCAAGCACACTTCATCCACTGCCAGACTTGTTTTGCATTTATCGTGTCGACTGCCACATGAAGACCTTCTTAAGGCCGTCGAGTACGAGCATATGTTGCTCCCTTCCGTCAAGCGTTAATGGTCAGCGTTCAGGAATTATAGCTTATCATCCGCCGATATACGGCACGGTTCTCATGGCACCGGATCCCGACTATGAGCCAAGCATCGCTCCTGCGACTTTTGCTGCGGGCTGGCGCGCGAAGTTCAAGTCTCGCCCGCGTCTCTCAGTCGCCGCCCCCTCAGAGAGAAGCGATGATGATTGTCCATTTGAATACGAAGAACTCCTGCGCAATGGGGAAGGCCACCTAATGACTGACGACCTATATCACGAGCCCCAAGATGATAGTGGCTGGGCCATGGGGTCTCCCGCCCGCTGTATGCCCGCTATGCCCCGTGTCGGTGATTGGTAGCATAGCAGTTCCAATGCGTCCATCACGTTGGTTGGTACGAACATCAAAAAGTACGTGCCTAGGCACCAGATCAAAACCCGTGAGCTAAGTCGTTACAGTTTAGACATCCAAATGCAGTCAGTATTGCATCTACTCTAGCAGACTCCACATCCATCCATTCTAACCACGTTGTCTAGATATATGGAGAGCCGGTTCAAGTGAGAGGACCTCTGGAATCAGAACATGCAGCGGCGCGCAGAAATCGCCGTAGCCAGTCGTCGGAGAATCCAAGTTCTGGAAGAGATGGTGGACGTCAGGCTGGTCGATCTATGTGACGACAAAGGAGACGCCAATCAGCAGCGCAAAACAGGATGCCCCCGCCGGCAGACTTTGAGACATGGGCGTTGACAATAAAGGTACAAGCACATGAGATATCGGGGGTTGCCAATGGTACAATACAGTACCATCTCCGCCCCAAGCCATGAGCGGAAGAATCTCCACTATCTTGTCCGTCAAATCCACCAGCCCAACCAGGCAGCTCAATAGGTTCCATGTTAGTACTCTTCTAGCCATAACGTGGCCAATCCCTATAATCTCCCTCGGCCCGTGTTCCCATGTCCCAGGCCTATCGTGGCATGAATGATTCTCAATGGCCTTCGCGGTCTAGTTCGTACAGCTACCGTGGAAATCGTGCTCGTCTAGGGCTGCGGGCCCATATCAAACTCAACAAGCGAAGCGGATTGGGACGAAGCTGCGCTAGTATCTCCAGACTTAGTTGAGAAACAAACCCACAGCGGGAGATCGGGATCCATCGTCCGGAAGGCCATCATGGTCCGGCCCGCCCGTGCCCACAAGTATCGCCCCAGTATCCATGGTTTCGCATCCATTAAGCCGCAACCTGATTCTGTCGATCAGCTGCCATCCTTTGTTACCTTCCGCTGCGATTTGGAAGGAAGCTGTAAATATTAGTCCTACGAGGTGATAGACGGTGCCATGTACCTATTTTGCGCAGTGATTCCGCAGCAGTATCATTTCCAATCCAAGATAGGCAGCAATTCTTCCCAATACCCCACTTCCATTATTTTGAGAGCTCGTCACGTTCGATCGTTGGATATCATCCACATTGCACCCCACAACGCCGTGGCCCATTGGCCAAAGAGCACCGGTCCAGGTATTCCAATTTTCTGTGGTGACCTTCACGAGCCTCCGGGGGCGGAGAATGGGTCTGGTCGGGTCAATCCATATCGAAGCCATTCCAAGGTAGGAAGGTTATTAGCGATCGTCATGTCTTAACCGTGGATGAGCGGACGGCCGACTTTTGGTTGGCGTGCTCTTAAGTTTGTACACACGGTTTTGGGTAAGGAAGCATGTCTCTTTAGTGGAGCTCCGAGCTACTGCACATCCCTCCTATACAAGGCTCACAAAACATGTCTCCACCACCTCCTCCACCTCCCCCACCTCCCCCACTGCTCTTTGAAGATCCCTGGAAGACATGGACAACAAGGCTGGATGGAGATGACAGTCATCTCATTGGAAAGGTGAATCCAGTAGACAATAGACGGCCTTGTTTGGAGCTTGGAGGAGCAGGTTGTGTCTTTGATGGGATGGAAGGTCAAAACGACACCGGCATTGTCTTACCTGGGCCGTATGAGTAATCATGATCCCGGTCGAAGGAATCCGGATCTCGCGTATGAGCCAGGCAGGTTTTTCGGTTTGTGATAAGACCGGAAGTATTGTCGGGGCAGTCTACTACATCGGGCAAAGATCGGAGATTTCTTTCGCAAAGGTCACACAAAACGGCCAGCAGCTTGGCGAAGCGTTCTGGTGGGTCGGCTCGTTTCAGGAACTGTCGAGCGGAGGGAGTGGTTAAATATCACTAACACCATTTTTGGCCAATTCCCCGGTACGAGTGTGGTATTCGGGTTAGACTCGGGAGTAACACCAAGACCGGGGGTGTTCAACCACTCCCATCAATAATTAATCAACCATCAGATTCTATTGGAAATCTTCAGTACTAGCCAGTACATCGATTCCTCATCCCGACACAAAAGAGTAGAGAGTACCATTATACTCAGAATAGGCCAAAGAATCCAGAGAAATGGAAATCACTATTTACCCTGTATTCCCTATATAGAGTCTAACCTGAGAATTTTCGACTACGACATTAACCTGTCTGGGAGTTTTCGACCACATGGATATACGCTAATACTTTTTGGGAATTTCGGACCATAAGGACGACAATCTTCAAAGTTGAATATCTTCGTCAGGAGGTAAGATAAAAATAGTCATTAGAGTACTCTCTTCTTCCTCTATCTTCTATGAAAAGAAAAGGTTAGAATAATAGGTTTTGAATGATACCTAACAGTCCCAATTTGCCTTATAGAATCTTGAGTAAGTCGACTACCCCAACGTCTTGTATCCATTGCTTCCGTCACCACGGCCCGAGCCGTCGAAGTATGCCTGTTGACTACTGAACCGAGGAAAGAGCTGATTGTTGAGGCTGACTGGCATCATGGCTGATGACTGCAAAATGCTAATTCGGTGGAACGTTCGTCGGTTGCTGCCTGGATTCTTGCTGCCGCTCATGTCCGCACGATGCACATTGTTGAGGATTTTGACGTGGCTCATTCGAGTCTCTGATAGACATCAGTTGATAATTCTCGACTTGACCATAGTGTCTTGGGAGTACCGACTTACTGACGAAGCTTCTTCGCGACGAAGTAGCCAACAGTGCCGAACAGACCGATCTTGAGAAGCGCCATCCCTCTTCTGGGTCCGTATGCTCGCAATGGAAATTTGGCTCGAGCAAAGACTTGTCTGGTATGAAATCGACTGAATCGGCGAGTAGAACTGTCCATGATTTGCTGTTGAATGATTCCTTAAAACCTCGTAGGTGGACGACGAATGTTTATAGGTAAAAACATCCAAGCCGAGTCCGGAACTCCGAGGCCGATCGGGATCGGCTTTCCTTTTGAATAGCTCGGCCGCGGACTCGGCCGCGGACTCGGCCTCGGGTGTGCAGCAGCGCCTTTGCGTACATCACCGGACGTCCGATCTTTACTCGACGTCGGGCATTGCTAGCGATAATATATATGTCCGACCTCCTTTCATACGTAGAAATTGGCCTCGTGCCAGAGGTATATAGATAGCACTGGCCATATTCTTTAGAATTGGACTTGTTATTCCAATCGACGTCACAAGCACAACTATCTTTTGTGCGCCCTATCAAGCGCCCCACAGCAACTATGCACGACGACCGCACTGCTGAGCTCGAGAAGGGCAGTCCAACCTCTTCGATACCATCAAGTCCAGCGGAGCCCAAGCCTCAAGCATCTGGCCCACCAGCAGCACCTGAAGGAGGCACAAAAGCCTTCCTATCGCTACTCGGAGGCTCCTTGGGTCTTTTCATCTCATTTGGATGGGTCAATTGCATTGCTCTATTTCAAGCTGAATATGAGACCAACCAGTTGAAGACCTATAGCAGCTCGGAGGTGTCCTGGATCACTTCGTCCGAATGTGAGAGCCTTCTTCCCCAACCGGTCGTGAAACAACATGCTCATTTCAATCTAGTTTTCTTCATGCTGTTCATGTCACCGTTGTCTGGATATCTATTCGACAACTATGGACCACGATTGCCGATCTGTATCGGTGGATTGATGCATGTGTTTGGCCTCATGATGACCAGCTTGTCAAGCAAATACTACCAATTCTACTTGGCACAGTCGGTTTGCTCAGGGATCGGCACATCGCTCATTTTCACTCCGGCAATGACTTCGGTTTGTGTGATCACTCTTGGAACTTATCGCGCATTTTCTGACAAGCTTCACAGCCCATGACTTACTTCAAAAAGCGCCGCGCTTTGGCAGGAGGATTGACCGTTGCAGGCTCGAGTCTGGGTGGTGTAATCTTTCCCCTCATGGTCAACAACCTCCTTTCGGAGGTCGGCTTTGCATGGACGATGCGAATCTGCGCTTTCTTGATTCTTGGGCTCTGGGCTATTGCCATGCTCACCATCTCCTCCAACTTGCCTCACACTCGCAAGGAGTTCAACGTTGCGAACTACCTTCGGCCTTTCACGGAATTCAACTTCTTGATCTTGTTGACGTTCTGCTTTTTCCTTTACTGTGAGCCACCTATCATTATGTTTCATAGCAACACAGCTAACTATAGTTTAGGGGGATTGTTTGTCCCTTTCGACTACCTTGTCCTGTCTGCTATGCATAACGGAATGTCAATGACTATGGCCTACAATCTGATTCCTATCATGAACGGGGCGAGCTTTTTTGGACGTACGATTCCCAATGGCCTTGCCGACAAGTACGGCCGTTTCAATGTGCTTATCATCATGCTCCTTTTCACTGGTGTCATCACTCTGGCCTTGTGGTTGCCTGGTCGCAGTAACGCGGCCAACATTGTCTTCGCCGCTTTGTTTGGTATCGGATCTGGCACCACCATTGGCTTGACACCGCCCCTTGTGATGACTCTCTACCCACCTCAGGAGATCGGGTTTCGAATCGGGTTGGCTCTTGCTATCGCAGGTATTGGTACCCTTACGAGCCCTCCGATTGCTGGTGCAATTGCAGAGACAGATGGAGGCTCTTTCCGCTTTGCGGCCTTGTTCAGTGGCGTGAACTTCATGGTCGCGACAATCTTTTTGGTGTGGCTGAGGGGTAGAGTTTCTGGTTGGAATCCCCTCACAAAAGCTTGATGCCTAGGCAAGGGCACTGTGCGCAGCAGCATGCTGCAATTACAACATCCGGTGAAGAAGAGGAGACTGGCGTGGAGGCAGAGAAACATAAATCGGCACACGCGTGACATGAACACGCTCTTGCGGCGGCATGGCAGAATCCCTTTTGTGTAAATACAGAGATTTTAGCCTTACATTTGGATCTATCTCTGTAGACGAACAGACGATATGTATAGATTTAGAGAGTCCGGAAATTGATTTTATGACCATTAAGATCATTACCTCTTCGATACGTGCTTGTCAAAACAATTCATGGATCATATCTATGTATGTTAAATACTCCAAGACACCTTATAATTTGATCTAGCTGATTCTCTCTAGTTATCAGTAAGAATACGACAGTAAATATATAAGACGCTAATCGTACCAAGTAGGATATATAGATATCTACAATACCTATATAGGTAATACTATAATCAGAATTAATATAGTTATATAATATTAATAATAAGTAACTTACTTGTTAGTAACTAGTTATAGCTATCATAAATACTACATAGATACAGTTATTTATCCAAGCAACCCGATAGATATTACATCCAGCTATGGTTGCGTTAAGGTCCCGTTTAAGTCCGACATTCGAGAGTGGAGTATCGGGGATAATATTTGACCATGAGTATCTCACGGAGCTGTACTCACTTCATCGAAAGAGACCTCCGAGTCGACAACCTTTAGTCTATGGCTGTCGCCATACTCCGAGTCTAACCCGAATACTATACGAATACTCGGGGAATTGGGACGATGAATATCCCAAAAGAGTCTTAGTGGTATTTGACCACTAATCGCTGTGGGGTTGGAAATCTCTCTGTGGTGCACCCACAACCCGGGAGGGTTTGGGAGGGGAGGATGTAAGCACTAATAAGGTCTTGTTACGTTTTGACTGTGAAGAAAGAGGTCTAACCTAAGGGGAAAATTATTCAAGTGACAAAAAATAAAGTGGAGAACGAATTTTAGATAGACCAATGATTATATGCTTATTTAAAGCGGTCCAAATTATATAATCATATTCCTCACCGAGGGGAATGAGAAACTCTGGGAGTTGAAAATAAATCTGGGAGTTGGAAGACCTACTTTGTCTGTCGACATTTTCTACCGACTCGGCCAATCGGGTGTCCCGCTCGCTTTGGAATTACATTACGCTAGCTCTAACGTCGCTTCCATAGATTACAGGCACTTAAGTTTGTATCCTTGTTCCTAGCGGTAGGACTAGTCGTCTCGACATGCTTGCTTTGCTGCATGGGTCCACAAGGGTAGCGGTTGTTATATTCGGCTGCAAATTATGTATTTATACCAATCTGAACCAATGCCGGATGACTTCCTGCCTGTCCTCATTGGATGATGGAATGGTCTGCTGCCCTCTCGGGGATGCGAGAAGGATTCCTTAGTCGTCGGCCCATCATGCCGTTTGGGGGCCTTAGACTGGGCGCTGACAAGAGCTCGTGTCGAGGATCCAATCTGCGTTTCCATACGCTATTCGTTGCAATGAGGAAGCACATGTACTAGGCCGCAGGGGGCTGAAAGCCTGTGGAGCAGCCCCAATGTTGTATTTCGTGAGCCTCGCTGCGAGATTGAAGACCTTGGTTTAATGATGTCGAAGGATGCGTTATGAAACATATATCTCTTAGCTGTTGGCGTAAGCCGTGAGGCACAATGTCTACATCACGATAATTTCACCTCAGTGATGGCTATTGCAAACGAAACCTCAGTCACGTCCAGCCGTCGCCGACGACCAACCTTGGCATGTGAGCCTTGTCGTCGAAAAAAGATTAGGTTACTCATCCCAGGGTTCCCAGCATACCAGGCGATCGAAGTGTTAATGCTGACTAAAAGATAGGTGCAACCGCGAAGTCCCCTGCAACCAATGCGTCCGCTCCAAGTCCGAGTACTGCGTCTACATACAGATCGACGACGACGAATGCTCTGTGCAACATCATTTGAAGCGGAAACGGACCAATTCTGAACATGTCCACCAATTCTCAAGGCGAGAGAAGGAAGACTCGCATACCTACTGTGAAGATGTGCCGTCATCCGAAGGCATGAGCCCAGTCTTTCGAACCGGCTTTGAACCCCCAAGACCCGACTCAGCAGTATCAACACCTACCGAGATCATGCATAAGGGTATTTGCTCAAATGGCAGCTCATCAAGTGAGGACGGCTCAGGAGTTCTTCCGATCCGCGGCATATTTTTGGATTCTCGCTTCTTTGGACCAAGCCACTGGATAAACAGCGCTGTTCACGTAAGCGAAAGCTGTGCTCAAGAGTCCACGCATACATTACTGACCCATGGTGTGGAATAGTTTCGTAAAGTTCATACATTACAACGTACTGTCGAGAAAGAGCCCGGAGGAAATCTGTACAGGCAATGCAGGGAACTGGCGGAAACAAGACGATCACAAAATTCGATCCCGCAACTGCTGGTCACCAATCTGAAAGATCTGATTCCTCCTCAGGCCATCACCGATCAACTTATTCAAGCATATTTGCGGACCTTCGAGTCAGTGTTACGCGTGTTACACGTTCCATTGTTTCTTCACGAATGCCAGGGTTTCTGGGAGAGATCACATGCCTCGGAGGACTTCCAGCTTCAATTACTCCTAGTGATATCGATTGGAGCGTTATTCTCGCCGAAGCTGAAAGACAGCTGTAACGAGTCGGTCTGGATCCATGCTGCAGAGTCCAGGTTGTTGTCCAATGGCGGGGACCGCTGGACCAGACTCACTAGTGTGCAGAACTTTTGCCTTCTCATGATTGCCCGGCTTGTCAGTCCTTACCACTCGGGTGCTGATTTGGTTGGCTTGTCGGTGGAAAGTCTGATGCGGGCAGCGATGCGGATCGGCCTACATATAAGTCCGAAGATGCTGCCACAGATGAGTTTCTACGAGCAGGAGCTTCGTAGACGGCTATGGTCCACTGTGCTTGAGATCTCGCTGCAGTTCAGCATCGAAGTCGGGGCAGTGCCATTGATTCCGATGGATGGCGTCGACTTTGAGCTTCCTCTGAATGTACCGGACGAAAGTTTCGATCAAAATACGGAGACAGAGCCGACGTCAAAGTCGCTAGATGACCTAAGTCACACATCCATTCAGATATTTCTCATGGAGTCCTTCCCGGTGCGCCTCGAGATTGCAAGGATGGTGAATTGCCCTCGGCGTGAGATCCCTTACCAACGACTTCTACAGCTGAGCTCGCGATTAAGCGCTCACTGTAGATCAACGCAGGCACGGCTCAATGTTGGCAATAACAAGGCACAATCACAGAAATTCCCGGTGCGGCTTTTAAACATGTTTATGTATCGCTACCTGCTAGCGTTACACGTTCCATTTGCACTCAAGGCTAGTACGGATCCAACGCTATACTTCTCGCGGAAGGTCAGCTTGGAAGTGGCGCTTTCCTTACTGGATCATCCAACGGGTCCGGACGAAGATGATTATGTGCGTGTCATGATTATCGGCTCGGGCGTCATGTCTAGCTCCTTGAATTTGGCCATTCTCGTTGTCTCGGCAGAGCTTTTGGACATGCTAGAAAACGAGATGTCGGCTCTCACACCCATATCCAGTGCTATGAATCGACAACCACTTCGCAAGATCTTGGATGAAAACATAGAATTGATCTCACGGCGCATATCGCAAGGCCAGCCCGACATTCAGGCGTCGATGCTGTTTGCCGGGCTGACAGCACAAATCGACGCAGCTCAAGCAGGAAAACCCGCAGACGATGCCATTATTGACGCCTTCCACAGGTGTTTGTCGGAGAACTTCAATACCTTGAAAACGCGCATACTTGACCATCAGATACTCGATCCGATCCTGGAGTCGACCACTGGGTGCTTTGACCTACTAAATAATGCGTGGGATTTAGGCTCTCTGCCAGAATGGGTGCTGCCTGATGGGACATGATGGGAATGTTCATTAGCTAACACTGGTGACGACTATGGCCATATGCTGAGTTTGCCGACTGCAGGGCAGGATCCGCCACCAATCCTAGATACATGAACACATGCAAGAGAGTTTATAAACATGATACGTCTTTCCCATTATTTTTGTTGCGCTCATGTCGGGCCAAATCCGGCTGTGACGGCACCTCGCATTTCCCTCATATGACTCGTCAGGTACATGAAAGTCTCTTGTTGGCTCGACCCGAGCACCCAATTTTACTGTATGTATGTAGATGCTATTCTTTCCCAATGGCATAAACCCACTTTCGTCCCCGAATTTCACCCCTGCCCATTGCTTCCAGCCCGCGGACAATGGCATCAAGTCCCCCGGTCTGTTCGATGTAGGGACCGGGCACGAGTGTGTCAGCTTCCAATAATTCTTGCATTTCTTCGTACCAGCTTGTGGCAAACCGGTAGTCCTGCGGTCTTTCATCGCGGTAGTAAGGTCGTTTCCAGGGGATCGTTTGATCGAATTGGGTGAACATGAAAACCCATCCTGGCTGCACGCTACGTCGTCGATGCACGCGAAGAGGGAACGGGTTCAATGCTACGTATCTGCCACCATCCGAACCGATCGCATTGTAGCAAATGGTCATGGAACCCGAGTCAGCGTGGCAATCCAGAGCACATCCTAACCCATTGGCCGTGTATTCGCGAATGTCGCTGCCGCACGTGGGAGACTGATAGTCGAACGTCGCCACGGCCCCCAAACGACGCAGCCGGTCGAAACTGCCCGGCGAGCTGGTCACGATGGGCTGCAAACCAGATCTGAGACGACGATCGATGTCAGTATCATGGGTTACCGGTAGGTTTCATACCGGGTGAGTAGCTAAAAGTTGTTGGTGTTGCGTGGGGCTCTGCTGGGCGGGACATCTGCTTACAGCGTGAGGATTTGAGTGGCCAACGCGCCTGTCGCTGTCCCCGCTCCTGACACGAGCACTGGGAATCCTTTCTTCGCCGGTGCTGAAGGCGTGCACTTCAGCTTCATCTCCTGATACAGCGCCAGTCCGACTGTCGCAAGACCAACACCGAGCGTGGCCGCACTCTGGTATGACATGGTGGGTGGAACCACCAGCACCAGCCGCGCGGGGACCGCGACGTACTCCGCAAACGCCCCGTTATCAGGCCTCATTGGATTGTTACCGAAGACGCATCCACAGACCCGTGCTCCCAATGTGACGGTCGATACGGCCTTGCCCATCTGCACGACCTCTCCAGCGAAATCACAGCCCACCGTCGCTCCATGTGTAGGCGACATTTCGACCGATTTGCTGTCGACCGGGTTGAGGGCCACGCAGACCACACGGACTAGCACTTCTTCGTCTCCAACTTGAGGCAGGTCACCTTCGCTTGTCGTAGCCACACCATCTACACTGACCTTGATGGCCCGTTGCGACTTGGGCAGGCCAATAGGTGGCATGTGGATTGCCATTGTCTTTGCTCGTCCCCTTGGATATTACCAGGAAACTTGAGAGAAAATGAGTCGATAAGGTAGGAGGTAAGATTGAGGTAAGTTGAATAGGTTGTGCTGGTCCGACAGAACAGAACCCTTAGGCAACATCACGCTTTTACATACTGCCCTTTGAATGTGCCTTGTCGATCGGACAAGTGAATGCGGCCTGTGATGGATGAGATTGTGGCAAAAGGTGTCGGACCTGAAGGTATCGGTCAACATATCTCCGGCCCCGGATATCCCGACTCAAACCACATTCATGATCGGACGTAAATGTCCAGCTCCGAAAACCAGGCCTGGAAATGAAGAAACCTCTTCACAATGGCTCCTTGGAATCAATGAATTGAATGTAAGTAGTCGTAGTTGGTTCACGTTTCCTCTGGCCTTTAATATTCCTTCAGCTTTCGTTTTTTCCATACCACTGTTTTCTGTGTCCAGAACCTGGTGCAAGATCTCGTAGTCGCAAATTTCCCAAAACAATCGACAACGAGAAGAATAGCCCGCCATGAACTCATCCCAAACTGATCCCATAGCCATCGTTGGCATGGCCTGCCGCTTCCCTGGAGGCAGCAATACCCCGTCGAAGCTATGGAACTTGTTAAAGACGCCTTACGACGTTCTCCAAGAGTTTCCCCCTTCACGATTGAACCTCAATCGATTTTATCATGCACAGGGGACAAACCATGGATCCACGGATGTCACCAATCGAAGTTACCTCCTCGATGAGGATGTCAAAGCCTTCGATGCCAAATTCTTCAGCATATCCCCTCCAGAAGCAGAGAGCATGGATCCACAGCAACGAATACTGCTAGAAACTGTGTACGAGGCTATGGAGTCCGCAGGCTGGACATTGGAAGATGTTCATGGCTCACAAACTTCCGTTCATGTTGGTGCCATGAACGCTGATTATACCGACATACAAAATCGAGACACGGAGACCATGTCGAAATATAACGCAACTGGAACGGCGCGAAGCATCTTATCAAATCGTGTCTCGTACGTCTTTGACCTCCACGGCCCCTCGGTCACAATCGATACTGCTTGCTCCAGCTCGTTGGTCGCTCTCCACCAGGCAATGCACTCCTTGCGCTCGGGTGACTGCGATAGCGCCATCGTTGGCGGCGTGAACCTGATACTCGATCCAACGATGTTCATCACTGAATCGAAGCTTTCGATGCTTTCTGCCGAGTCCCGCTCCCGAATGTGGGACCAGGCCGCCAATGGATATGCTCGTGGTGAGGGCATAGCTGCCATGATCCTCAAGCCGCTCAGTCAAGCGCTTCAGCATGGAGATCCGATCCAAGCAATCGTACGAGCATCTGGTGTCAACTCGGACGGTCACAGTTCCGGCATCACCATGCCTACTGCGGCGGCACAGACGGCCCTCATCCGCCAAACCTACAAACAAGCTGGTCTTGATCCACTCATTGATCGCCCTCAATTCTTCGAATGCCATGGGACAGGCACGCAGGCGGGTGACCCTATTGAAGCACGAGCAATTCGTGACGCCTTTTTCCCTACTGAGACCTCTGATGAGGTCGCTCCCCTCTTTGTGGGCTCAATCAAAACTGTCATCGGCCATACCGAGGGCTGTGCGGGTTTGGCTGGAGTCTTAAAGGTAGTCCTCGCAATAAAAAATCAGACGCTCCCGCCGAATCTGCTGTTCAATCAACTGAGTGATTCGGTCAGGCCCTTTTACGGCCCCCTGCAGATACCCACCACATCATTGCCGTGGCCTGATACCATTTCTGGAAGTCCGAAACGTGCAAGTGTCAACAGCTTCGGTTTCGGCGGTACCAATGCACATGCTCTGATTGAGGAGTATAAACCTCAGGTCGCGCAGAGCGGTTACCATGCAGACCAAGCTCTTGGTCCGCTCGTGATCTCGGCCCATTCGGGCCCCACTCTACTGAATAAGGTACGCGATTTACTATCCTACATGATCTCCAATCCTTCGGCGAATCTGCCCGATATCTGCTGGACGCTGCAGACCAGACGTACGACGCACAAAGTCCGATGCTATTTCAGCAATCGCAGTTATCAATCTCTGTTAGACAGCTTGGCTGCATTCGTTCAGACAAATCAAAGCCTCCAGCCAGAGCAAATTGGGTTCCAGCCGCAACTGATTGATCGTAATGAGTCACCTGGTGTCCTCGGCGTGTTCACTGGTCAAGGAGCGCAATGGCCAACTATGGGAATGGAACTCTTCTCTCGCGTGGCACTTTTCCGTCAATCCATACAGCAGTGCGAAGTCGTACTCAACGCGCTTCCGGATCGCCCCTCCTGGTCTCTATGCGAAGAACTCGAAGCAGACAACGCTTCTTCCCGCCTTTCAGAGGCGGCTGTAAGCCAGCCCCTATGTACTGCTGTACAGATTGCTTTGGTGGATGTGCTGAAAGCAGCCGGCTTGAAATTCCACGCCGTCGTCGGCCATTCATCTGGAGAGATAGCTGCAGTCTATGCTGCTGGCATGTTGAGCCTCACCGGCGCTATGCAGATTGCTTACTATCGAGGTCTCCATGCTCATTTGGCCAAAGGCGATGACGGCCAGCCCGGAGGAATGCTTGCTACCGGCCTCTCTTACGACGAAGCCTTGCAGTTCTGCAATCGACGTGATTTCCGAGGAAGAATATCTGTCGCTGCAAGCAACTCTCCCACTAGTGTCACTATCTCGGGTGACTTGGACGCAATCTCAGTTGCGAAGAAGGAACTCGAAGCTCGAGACGTGTTTGCTCGCCCGTTACGTGTTGACACTGCCTATCACTCGCATCACATGAAGAAATGCGGTGACAGTTATCTTCAGTCGTTGCTTGCTTGCGATATCGCCGTCAGTGCTCCGATTGAGGATTGTGTCTGGAGCTCAAGTGTACGTGGTGATACCGAGATCCTGGAAGGCGATCTGTCCCCGTTGAAGGGAGACTACTGGGTCAAGAACATGGAGCAAACGGTTCTGTTTTCTCAGGCTCTTGAATCGGCTATCACCAATGGAGGACCGTTCGATATGGCTGTTGAGGTTGGCCCTCATCCTGCGCTTAAGAGTCCTAGCGAGGATACCTTGAAGGCAATCTTCAGTTCTGCTCCCCACTACACTGGTGTTTTGAAACGTGGGCAAGATGATTTGGATGCAATCTCATCTGCTCTTGGTCTCTATTGGTCTACAATGGGATCGAAATCAGTAGATTTCGCCGGCTTTCGTCGTGCATGCCTTGGCAGCTCGGAAATCGGACAGCCTGAAGTGATAACGAACCTCCCTTGTTATCCTTGGGATCATACCCAGACATTCTGGAGAGAATCTCGTCTATCACAGAGATATCGACTTGGTCAGGACAGCCCTTGCGGGCTCCTTGGTCGCCGTATGCTGGACGATGATGCACACGAGCTGCGATGGAGAAACATCTTGACTCTCGACGAAAATACATGGCTCGCTGGTCATGAGATCCTTGGCGAAGTGCTCATGCCTGGTGCAGGCTACGTTTCGATCGCACTTGAAGCCGGTAGGCAGCTTGCAGCAGGGCGCCCGATCTCTCTGCTTGAGGCACGAGATGTCGAGGTCCGCCACCCAGTCGCTGTGCCTAAGCATCCCGACTCGGTCGAAACTATGTACATCGCTCGTGTGCAACCTTCGCAGGACCGTAACATCATCGAGGCCGAATTCGATTTCTGTTATTGGCCCAGGTCTGGCGCAGCAGCAGTGCGGGCTTGCAGTGGCCGCATTGCGGTTTACCTTGGCGATGGCAAGGAGGAATCTTTGCCACCTCGACGTGCCTCGCCAAGAAATCTCTTGAATGTATCGGTAGCCGATGCTTATGACGTGTTCAAGTCGATCGGCCTCAATTATCAGGACATTTTCAGAGGCATGAGTAGCATCGATCGGGGGTCTAATCATGCCGTTACCCAGGCCGTCTGGGATACGTCCAGCCTCGATCAAGTGTACCTCGTCCATCCTGCCATTTTGGACGTTGTGTTCCAATCAATATTCCTGGCCAAGTCGTATCCGGCCAAATCACTGATGCATTCAGCTTTCCTACCGGTCAGAATCGCGCGGGTTACTGTTAATCCATGCGTATCTGTCACGAACACGACTGGATCGATAGAGATCGGTACGGAGTCGTTTGTCACACACAGCGATTATCGCTCCATTGAGGGAGACATGCACGTGTACAATCGCGCAAACAAACCATTCTTGGAGGTAGAGGGCCTCTCTTTAAAGATTGCCAGCGAACTCGAGGAGTCCGAAGATGTCCAAATCTTCTGTCAAACGACATGGGGACCGGACATATCGCTCGATCTGTCAGACCCGGAAAGAAACGACGATCACGACACTGAACAGAGTGCAATTGCCACCACAATTGACCGCATATGCTTCTTCTATCTGAGGAACTGTCTAGACCAACTCAATGCTGTAACTCGCGAACACTGTCAATTGCATCATCAACGCATGATCAAATCTTTCGAGCGGATTCTAGACCTTGTACGAGAGGGACAGCATGCTTTGATTGACAAGGAATGGCTCGAAGATGATTTTGAGGTTGTCCAGTCGCTACTTCAAAAATATCCTGATCAAATTGACTTGGAGTTGGTGGTTGCAATTGGAAATACCTTGCCTGAGGTCGTGAAAGGTGAGACACAACTCTTGGAGGTCATGCTTGAGAACAACATGCTTGGCCGGTACTATGTCGAAGGGTGTGGCTTCGTCACGATCAATCGAGAGATTGAGCGTTTGTTGCAGAAAATCACGTTTAAGTTCCCTCGTGCGAAGATACTCGAAGTCGGAGCGGGTACAGGAGGCACCACACAAGGCATCTTGGAAGCAATCGGCAACGCCTACGACTCGTACACATTTACCGACATCTCTACCGGATTTTTTGAAAAAGCAAATGAGCGGCTAAAAGCGTCTGACAAGCCTATAATATTCAAAGCGCTCGATATCGAGAAGCCCGTTGTCGACCAGGGCTTCACAGAAGCTGGATACGATGTGATCATCGCCGTCAACGTGCTTCACGCCACCCGCGATCTGAAAAACACTCTTAATCACGTACGATCGCTGCTCAAGCCTGGCGGTTACCTCATTCTTGGTGAGATCACCAACACCGATGTTTTACGGCATCCTTTCATTATGGGTGGCCTTCCGGGTTGGTGGCTTGGTGATGACGAAGGACGACGCTTCCATCCGTGTGTCTCAGCATTGGAGTGGGATCAATTGCTCCTGGACACTGGATTTTCAGGCTTGGACTTGACGTTTGACGATCTGGAAGACAGTGGGAGACATTGCAATTCATTACTTGTCAGCCGCGCGTTGGATCACACCTTCGAGCAGATTCGAGAACCTCTGACTGCTCTCAATCAGCTAGACGCGGAAAGTCGGTTGCTGTTGATCGGTGGCGCGACTTTGCCAATCACCAAAGCCCGGACGGAGATACAGAAGCTCTTGCCTCCAAGTTGGAGAGCTCGGACACGAGTTGTGAGCTCGATTGACGCAATTGAGGGCTGTCACCTGACACCTGGCATGGGCGTGATTTGTTTGCAAGAGTTAGACAGCCCGTTGTTCTCCAAGACAATGGACGAACATCGCTGGAAGAATTTGCAACTTGTTATGGCGAACGCCAGTCGAGTACTTTGGGTTGTAAAGAACCATCGCTCTGCTAGCCCCGAGTCTGCAATGTTCATGGGCATTGCTCGTACCCTTTCTCAAGAGCTGCCTCATCTCACGTTGCAAGTATTGGATCTGGAATCAAAAGGGAGCCCCGCCATGACAGCACGAACAGTTCTAGAATCATTCGTACGCCTTACTCTGACATCAAACCCGTCAGCACACAACGATAACGCATTCCTATGGATCAACGAACCGGAGATCGTGTCTGTGGATGGACAACTCCTGGTCCCTCGCATCTTGCCCATAAAGTCTTTGGACGATCGTTACAATGCGTCCAGAAGAGAGCTCAAAAGGCCCGCAATGTTGGCTGACCAAGTTGTTGAAATCAAACCGTCCACAAGCGGCCTGGCTTTGGTTGAGGTGCAAGAACCCGGATTTTATTCCGAGAATGACCTTGTCAAAGTGCGAGTCAAGTACTCGATGCGTATCAACGAATCCGCTGCACCCAACTACTACTTGTCCGCGGGAACTATTGAGTCCTCTGGTCAGTCCGTCATGTGCCTGTCCTTGCTGAATCGTTCACACCTCCAGGTTTCAAGAAGTCAACTTCACTTCGTTGATGACGATCAGACAATTACGACCAAGGCAATCCTGGTGCTGGTGAAACAGTTCTTGATAGCGCTTGCACTGGCAAGCGTCATCCAAATTCATCAGACCGCGATGGTTCACAATGCAGACGATCTTCTGGCTCGAGCAATTTCACAAACGATCGAAGGTCGTTTGCATTTCTCAGCGTCGAATGCTGTCGTGCATCAAGACAGGATCATCATCCACCCACGATCGTCCGCTCGTATAGTAAAACGCGATCTACCTGTTGACATCGCCGTGCTCCTGGACTGTTCCGAGCAGTCTCAAAGCAATGAAGTCCTGGTCCAGTGCATTCCAGCTACCTGTCAAATATATGGTCTTGATAGCTCCTTAATCGGGAATGCCATTGATCAACTCGGTACGGCTCCATTGCTCACGAAAGCAAATGGCCTGGTTCAAGAATTCATTCGCCAGAATGACATCTCAGAACTGCAAGGCTTGAACCCCGATGTACAAGGGATCGCGAACATCAGCAAGAGCAGTGTGAAAGGTCTCGGGCTGGTGGACTGGGAGGCAACAGCTCCTGTTGCACTCACCGTGCAACCTATACAGCCACGCCACATGCTCAGGTCCGATCGGACCTACCTCATGATTGGAATGACGGGCGCTATGGGGCTATCTCTCTGCCAGTGGGCAGTACAGAACGGAGCTAGATCAATTGTTCTCACAAGCAGAAATCCCAGCGTGGACGAAGATTGGCTCATCGAGGCGCGCTCACTTGGGGCAGACGTACAGGTGTGGCCCATGAACATCGCCAGCAGAGCTGCAGTTGGGTCTGTCATCGCCCGAATCAACAGCACGATGCCTCAGCTTGCAGGGGTTTGTAACGGCGCCATGGTTCTCAATGACAAACTTTTCCTGGATATGGATGCGCAAGGAATGAATGCGGCCCTCGAGCCCAAATTTCGCGGATCTCAAATCATTGATGAGGTTTTAGGAGACCAGGACCTGGACTTCTTCATTCTCCTGTCGTCCTGTGCGATGCTCATCGGAAACCCCGGCCAAGCTAATTACCATGCCGCCAATTTGTACATGGCCAGCCTTGCTGCCAATAGACGGACCCGCGGGTTAGCTGCCTCCATCATCCATCTTGGTTATATCGCCGATGTGGGGTATGTCACTCGACAAGATCAGAGCATGCGAGAGCGACTCGAGAAACTTCTTTTCCGCCCGCTCTGTGAGTCTGACATCCACAACGCATTTGCGGAAGCAATCAGAGCTAGCAGGCCCAACGGTCGTGATGATCCTTTCGATTTCGCAATGGGTATGGGTCCTTCCAGGGAATATGTCCCTCCGAACAAGCAACCGTACTATTTTGCAAACCCTCGGTTCGCCCACTTCAACCCTCCTGCAGTGGAGGTCCAAGACGGGGTCGGGCAGAAGACAACGGTGAAGAATGTCAAACATCTGGTTCAAGAGGCAACATCCAAGGAAGAAGCATCCATGGCGGTCCAGGTGGCGTTTTCCAACAAACTGGAGTCGATCATGCAGCTTCCGCCTGGAACCGTTGATCCCAAGTCGTCATTGATGGATGCAGGCATTGATTCACTCGTTGCAGTTGAGATACGCAACTGGTTCAAGATCGAACTCGAGGTCCAAGTCCCCGTCGTCAAAATCTTGGGTGGTATCAGCATTGAAGAGCTTTGCGTTGAGGCCGCGAACAAAATATTGGCAATCATTCTTGCCAATAAGCAGTCGACTCCGACAAATGATGAGGGACAGACCTCAGAGTCGGCGGTGGTTGTAGATGGGCACGACGATTCCATTTCAACTGGCTCTAAGAGCGGTGTCGATGACAATGAACAGGATGGCTCAATTGGAAGTAGCCACGATCATTTAGATGTTCTCACGCCTGCCACTGGCAGCGACATTGACAGTCTGAGCGTGGCAGATGAAGATCTAGCTTCACTACGAGTTGCGAAAGACGCGGGGGACCTGCCACCACCTGAGATCACTCGCGAAGGTCCCATCTCGTCAGCTCAGTCGAGAGTGTGGTTCCTTTCTGCCAACTCCGGCCACCCAACGAATTGCAACCTTACCTTCGTGTACAATGTCACGGGTCACCTGCAAATCCATCGCCTTCGACATGCGCTGAATGTGGTGATGACGGGCCATGATACATTGCACAGCTGTTTCTACATGCGGCCAGGTGACAATCAACTTGTACAAGGATTCATGTCTGAACCTAGACATCTCTTTGTACAGTTGGAGGAAGGGAACGCAACTGATGTTCTCCGAGAATTTAACAAGCTCAAGGCAAAGAGATGGAATTTGGAGAAGGGCCAGATGTTGGGGATGACTGTGATTCCGCGTGGTCAGCAGGAACACACCATCATTTTGGGATATCACCACATCATCATGGACGCTTTCAGTCTCTCGATTTTCTTCCGGGATCTACACACAGCATATCGGACTGGTACATTACAACGGAGATCTATCGACTACATGGACTTGGTGGCCCAAGAACGAATGCTTTCGGAGGACCAATCTGAGGACCTCGACACTACAGCAAAACTTCAGTTCTGGAAGAACGAATTCACCGAACCAGTTGATATCCTCCCACTCATGCCAATGGCTCGACTTGCCAAACGTCCAGCAAGTCTAGGTCATTTTACATCCTACAAATCTACGCGCGTAGAACAGACTCAATGGTCTGCCATTGTGAAAACCTGCCGTGAATTAGGCCTGACTCCATTTCACTTCACGCTTGCGACGTTTCAGGTTCTACTCGCGCGATACGCGAATATCGAAGACATCTGCATCGGTGTCGCAGATGCCAACCGTCTCAACGAGCGCTACACTGATATAATCGGATTTTTCATGAACATATTGCCGATCCGGTCCAAGCTCTCGAAGATATCCAAATTCTCAGATCTCGCCCGTACTGCTTCCAAAAAAGTGCTGAAAGGACTCGTCAATTCAGGAGTATCGCTCGACACGATTCTAGAGCTCTCGAATGCACCCAGGTCCCCGAGCTACACGCCGCTCTTCCAAGCTGCCATCAATTACCGGATGGGCGCAATCAGCGACATATCGCTGGGCGACTGCGAGCTGACCATGGTCGACGGCCAGGACGCCGAAAATCCGTTCGACATTAGTCTGGGTGTGTTGGAATCCAAAAATGGATCCGCTCTAATCGAGGTCATTTGCAATAGTGATCTGTATGACTCAGACGGCTGTGGAATCCTCTTGGATTCTTTCTTGCGCCTACTTCACGACTTTGCAGCTCATCCTGAAATGCCTGCCAACGATGGTCAACTCCATGACCCAGCTGCATGGCAGAAAGCGCTAATATTAGGCAGAGGTCCCCGCATTGATTACAGTGCTACATGGCCTGCTACTTTGTCTGAGCGATTCGTCAGCATTGCGAGGTCCCACGGAGAAAGCTTGGCCATCACTTGTGGAGGAAATGATATGATTTACAGTGAGCTACAAGCACAGGTTCTCTCCATCGCTCAAACCCTCCTTGAAGCCGGTTGTGGTGATGGCTCATGTGTAGCCGTGCTATGTGAGCCTTCATCCGACTTCATCGCAGCTATGTTGGCCATTCTGCATATTGGAGGGATCTACTGCCCACTGGATGTGAGCCTTCCTCACGAGCGGCACCGAGTTATACTTCGGTCGTCTCGCTTCATTGCTCTCATCCACCACTCTGCCACTTCTGACCGTGCTCTGGCTTTGATCTCATCAATGGCCAGCGAGGATCACCGAATAAATGTCATTGCATTGGATGGCGAGGCTCGACGAGAAGCATCTGATGTTCCCATCCAAACCCCGACAGACTCCGCTTCTGTACTACTTTTCACGAGTGGCTCGACTGGAAACCCGAAGGGCATTTTCTTGACCCAGAGCAACTTCATCAATCACATCTCTCTCAAGACCCAAGTACTCGGGCTGCAGAGCGAGACTACCCTGCAACAGAGCTCTATGGGATTTGATATGTCCATCATCCAGATCCTTAGTGCTTTGTTGAATGGTGGTCGAGTGCTCATTGTGCCGTCTGAATCCCGAAGAGACCCGGTCGAGATTGCTCGTTTGGTGTCGCAGGGAGCTGTCACCCTGACCATTGCGACTCCATCGGAATATAAGATGTGGCTTCGGTATGGTAGTGACGATCATCTCAGAAACAAGGCAACAGCTTGGCGTCATGCCTGCCTTGGTGGTGAGCCCGTCACTGAACAGCTTTGTCGCGACTTTGCGCTACTCGACCTCCCGCAACTTAGACTAACAAACTGTTATGGTCCGACCGAGATCACGGCTGCAGCCACCTTCCAATCGATGCATATCAGCATGACCGATGAGAAAGATCATCGATCAATGATGATTGTTGGTAAGGCGTTGCCAAACTACTCGGTTCATATCATTGACAATAAGGGCCATTTCCTGCCCATCGGTATGCAAGGCGAGATCTGTATTGGCGGCGCTGGTGTCGCTCTGGGATATTGCGGCCTCCCAGAGCAGACGGCAGCGAAATTTATCGTGGATCCGACGACATCTACAGAGTGGCCCTTCAAGCGCTTGTACCGCACAGGAGACCAAGGACGTCTGCTCGAAGACGGATCTTTGCTATTCATGGGCCGCCTGGACGGCAACACTCAGATCAAGTTGAATGGCGTCCGCATTGAGTTGGAGGAGGTCGAAGGCACAATCTTAGCTGGATCTGACGGCAAACTGTCGACAGTAGTTGCAGCGGCGCACAAAGACCGTCTGCTTGCCTACGCGACATTAACAACTGGAATATCTTTGACAGAGACAGAAGCAAAGCAGCTACTGGTCTACGCATCTCTTCCCTTACCGACCACCATGCAACCCTCCAAGCTGATCATTGTGGACACACTGCCGCTTACGTCCGCTGGGAAGATCAATCGGGAGGCAATTCAGCATCTCGCCACGTCGGGTCAACCGAACCGACCTACTTCTAGCAATGGAACAATAAACAAACTGACATTGCGTCAGGGAGAACTCCGGCTACTCTGGGAAAAGGTTCTCGGTGGCCCAGATCGATCAATTGGTCCCGAAAGCGATTTCTTCCATGTTGGGGGAAACTCAATGGCCCTCATGCGCCTGCAAGGAGCCATAAGAGAGTCGATGAACGTTGCAGTCTCTACCAGAGATCTCTACCAGGCAAGCACGCTTTCTGAGATGACTGCTAGAATCCAGGTCCAGCAGGAGCAAAGCCAAGTCGACCAGCCACAGGATGAGATTTCATGGGACACCGAGACGGAAATTCCAGCTATTGTTCGAGACGCTCTAAGACAAGTTTCGACCCGTCGTAATGATGTTCAAAGTCCCATGAAACATGAGATTGAGATTCTCCTCACGGGCGCCACATCTTTTCTTGGTGGAGCCATTCTGAGAGCTCTGGCTGAGCTCACAGGATCGAGGATAAGAAAGGTGCACTGCATTGCTGTGCTCCATGACGACGAGAAATTGATCCCAACCTCCCAATCGGTCGCATACTATAATGGAAGCCTGATGTCACGCCGTCTGGGCCTTACAGTCCCCGAATATGAACATCTACAATCGAACGTGGATTTGATAATTCATGCGGGCTCAAATGGTCACTGCCTAAACAACTTTCATTCCCTTCGGACAGCCAATCTGAACTCCACACACGAGCTGATCGCCATGGCTCTACCTCGATCCACCCCCCTGCTCTACCTCTCCTCCAATCGCGTCACCCTTCTCTCTGGTAGCACTGCCTACCCTCCGGCATCTATTTCGCGTTCTCTACCTCCAAAAGACGGAAGTGAAGGCTACACGGCATCCAAATGGGCCAGCGAAGTGTTCCTAGAGAACCTCAAAGCCGACAAATCATGTCCACAACTCCCAATCCAAATCAGCCGACCCTGCGTGGTCGTCGGTGCGGAAGCCCCTAACTCAGACGCCCTAAACGCCATCCTCCGTTACTCGCGCCTGATGCAGACAGTCCCCGTCTTCGACCGAGTTGAGGGATACTTTGATTTCAAAGACGTGCAAGAGGTCGCGCAGGAGGTAGTGAGCGATGCTCTGGCTCTGCTTGACTTGTCGACAGATTCTTCGGCGATTCGATTCCGCCATCACTCCGGCGGTGTCCGCACTTCTCTGGGAGAGTTTCGCCAGCGAATGGAACAGATCTATGAGGTTCCTTTTGATGAATGCTCACTCCAGGACTGGATCGATCGGGCTTTGCAGGCCGGTATTGATCCCCTGATCACGGCCTACTTAGAGGGAATGGTGGAACGGGGCGAGGTTTTGCGTTTTCCATTCATGGGCGAGGAGGTTTCACAAGGGGAGGTTTCAACTGGGAACGGGAATAAAGCATAAAGTGATTACATCTTACTTTCCTTGGTAGTGGTGAGTCTAGCTATCTAGGTAAATATTGCCTCAAAAGGCTGTTATCAATTCTACAGACATCTTTCGTTTGACCTATGTAG
This sequence comes from Penicillium fimorum, assembly GCA_028828255.1. Lineage (NCBI taxonomy): Eukaryota > Fungi > Ascomycota > Eurotiomycetes > Eurotiales > Aspergillaceae > Penicillium > Penicillium fimorum. Next base: position 3,897,067 of record JAPWDS010000003.1, on the reverse strand, counting down.
ATCAATGCCATTCCGTCCACATTAGGAATTATTGTACCGCTCTAGTGCTATTGAAAGCAAGTGCATCCATAGCCCTCGATTTGAAATGTCGATCGAACGATATCGGCGAGCGTTGCCTCCCGGAAGCTTTAAGACGAATATGCTAGCAAACTTATCGCATCGGTATAACTATTTCAAGCTTTTCCAAGTGTACAAGGCCATACCAGACTAGTCTTGCCATATGCTAAAGCTTAGGAAACAAAAGTACATTACGATAAGCGTATATCACTTGGGGCATATCACCCCAGGCAGCACAAAAGTAAATTCAAGGCAATAAGATAAATCGAGAAAGCAACCGCGATAATAAATTTGAAATCGTGTTCTATACAACTCATAGACGAACGAGGACGACACACAACGATAATCCACATCAAGGCTGCTGCTACTGCTGCTGCCAACGCCTAATGACAACCCAGCAAAGCTTTCAGATTTTGATCAACCGTACATCAGCAGCATCCCGGTTCTGGACTCCTAGCTGCTTCTCGCCGACACCCAGACTCTCCAACTGGAAACGCTCGACAACAGCCACGGTCGTCAACTTGAAAATCAGATCTGCGAGATGTTTGCCCAAGCAGCGACCCGAAGCCGCGCTCGTGCCATAGCGCATAAAGCCGCATCGCAACGCTTGAGGGGCCACTTCCAGGAACCGATCCGGGCGATATTGCGCGCCATCGTCTCCCCAGGTCACGGCTTCTTCGTTGAGGCGTCGATTGTCGATGATGACAGTTGTGTTGGCCGGGACGTGGTATCCGCCGATCTGTTTGGCTTCGCCTGTGGTTTCGGGCATGGAGAACCCTATTATCTGGTCGTTAGAAAAGTTGCTTATGTATTGCCAATCGATTTGAGGGATCTTGGGCCGACTTACAAAACGCCGGGCTCAGTCGCATGCTTTCCATGATGACCCGGTGCAGGAGGGTTCCGGTGTTGGTCAGGTACTTGGAGAAACCTTCCTCGCCTTGTGACTTCCATTTACTGATCTCAGATCGAAGTTCAGTCTGGATTGACGGGTTCGCGGCGAGGTTTGTCATGGTCGTGCTCAAGACGGAGGCGCTGACATCGACGTTGGCAAAAAGCACCTCGCCAAGTGTTGACAGGAACTGGGAGGCTCATTGTGTCAGTGATTTAATCTAACAGAGTGAAGTGGCCTGACGTGTGAAGTGAGAACGGCACTTACATCTTCCTCCGTCATGTCCTTCGACGGATCGAAGCCGCGAGCGATTTCTTCAATCGGGCAATCCCACTTGCCCTATGAACTCGCGTCAGTCCGAATAATCACCAATGAGAGAAGATAGAAATACGTACACCCCGAGCGTTGTGAATGACGGCTCGATTGAGACCCCGCCACTCCGACAGGAACTTGTCCACAGATTTGCGGACTGATGTCGGAAATAAGGTCCAATATCTTGATTCATGGCTCTTACAGATCAGAATTTCATGGACAGCTTGATCGTGCAAGTGGCTGAGCTCGAGCAACTGCCAATAGAGCTGTTATGCAGGTCAGTAATCTTGAACATAGCCACGAGAAAATGTTGGGGTCAGACGCAACTCGATCATCAAAAGCGTCTCGATATAGATGGTGCGCGACGAGCCGGAAAACCAGGAACTTGAATGCTGATCTAGCATTGAGATCGGTGGATGATGAGGTGGACAGCTCTCCGACCCAAAGTACAATCTCTCGTTGAAAAATTTCAAGGCGGCGTACTGCTTCGTGAAACTTGAACGGGGGATCGAAATGCAGGCGGATCTTTCGCCACTCATCGCCGTATCGAAGTCCTACGGCTGTCCCCATAAATCTGATTTCCTGTCAACGACGATGTTCAATGCACAAGATTGAGCTAGCAGAGACCACTCACCGGCCGAACAAGTCGCCAAAGTTGAAGTTGAGCGGTTTTCCATGAACTGTTGCTCCACATCGATCGTCAGGTATCCATACTCCTCATAATGGCCCAACATGGTCCAAACGCACCTTTGTAGTCGCTGCGGTAAAAGTCGTGAACGTGTGCTGGTTGACTAATGACCAGTTCCTGGTATTTTCCACAGGTGATGAGGTAGGGTTCGGTGCCTGCTAAGGCTCGACCCTGCTGCGAGATGTGTGCACTATAGTCCAATAGCTGGCATCAGCGTTTCAAAATCATCGATTATGTTCGAGCCAAATCGATTCTAACCTTTGTAGCAGTTTGAGACGAAGATCAGTGATCTTGAGCTCTTTGATGAGTTTGGCCTGGTCGTTACAGATGGCGCACCTCCGCTGAAGACCACGAACACTGATGCTCAGGACAACAAGCACAACGCCGAGGATTCCTAGGCCAAATACCAATGGCTGCGAAAGCAGTCTGTCCAAGACTATGTTGCCGAAAATGGTGTCCATGATTGTATTGACGAATGTTGACAGTAAAAACCCGCCAGTTGTGACTGGATTATCTAAGACAGCGGGGGCTTGATGTGAAGACGACCGACTGAGCGGCGATATAAATTAAACAGACGTACACCATTCGTCGGATATTCTTATCGGAGAAGCAGAAAAATCACTTACGATCCGCGAGATGTGACAGTGTTAGATCTGGTCCGACGGTGTGTGTCCGACGACTCTGTCGATCAGCTCGGAGTAGAATCGCAGGAACGGACATAAGCTATTCGGCCCGACACCCCCCTCGGGGCAAGACAATAGGTATTCAAGGAGATCCGTGGCATCTTGCAACAAGCATGTCGTTATCATTGCGAAAACGACAAGTCTACGTTTAAAATATTCTGTTGCTTGCGATCAAGAGATTTTTTCCGACAAACGAGCAAACGCAGCACCATGGAAGACATCCGAACAATCGAGATCCTGCCCAAGGGCACTATTCTCATATCGGGAGGCGGGCCTGTAGGCCTCGTTCTGGCTTTGGTGTTGGCTCACCATGGCCAGCGTAGTATTCTGATCGAGCAGAACATCGAAGCCACAAGGTACGGTACACCTTTCAAGCTTTGAAAGGGCCTGGCATTTCTCTTGCAGAGTGCTAACCACCCACATTCAACAGGTACCCCAAGATGCATTTGGTCATTGCTAGAACGATGGAGATTTTCCGTCAACTAGGCATTGCAGATGAGCTACGATCCAAAGGTTCTAAACCCGATGCGCAATACATTGAAGATTTCATTCGCTAATGCACGTTTGTGTAGGTGTGGCAGAAGATGAGCCTTTCACGGTCCGTTTCTCAAGTGGCTTTGGTTCAGCTGGGTCTTTGTCCACCTGGGATCTGCCCAGCGTTGAGGCGTTCAGGCAAAATATCTCGTTGAATAACGACGGTACGATGCCTGGTGAGCCTTGGGCACGTATTCCAAGCAATATCATGGAGCCATGGCTTCGAGAGAAATGCGATGTGAACCCACTGATCGATACTCGCTATGGGTGGGCCGTGGAAGGCCTAGTGGAGTACGAGGATACAGTCGAGGTTCATGTCCATGACCGAGCATCGAATATTCGCAAGACGATTCGCTCCCCATACGTTGTCGGGTGTGACGGCGCATGGAGTGCGGTGCGAAAAGGTTTGGGCGTGGAGCTAGAAGGCGGGCCTTTGTGAGTTCTGCTGTGTATTCCGGTGGCCCATGTGGTCAAAGAGACAATAAGACTCCTTGAAAGCTAACTCCAACAACGATAGGCATCGAGCCGTGGCCTTGACCCATTTCAAGTCAAAGGATCTCGAGCGACTCCATCGCCAGGGCCGATTTTGGCATACCTTTTTTCCCACGGACCCTACAACTAATAACGGCTCTGTCGGCGGCGCCATCATCGCGCAAGACGGAAAAGAGACCTGGACAGTCCACGATTATTTAGGCTCGGACTACAATGCAGACGATGTGACCGCCGAGAAGACAGTCGCCCGGGTCCTTGGCGGTATGGGCTCAGCCTACCCGATTTCTATTGATGAAGTCACTGCAACCTCCATCTTCACGCCGACAGTAGCTCTCGCCGAAACATGGAGCGGAAATCATCAGCGTGTCTTCCTTGCCGGAGATGCTTGTCATCAGACAATTCCTTCGGGTGGCTACGGAATGAATATGGGCCTTGCTGATGCTTGGGATCTTGGCTGGAAGCTTGCAGCCACTGTTCAAGGCTGGGGTGGCACTCACTTATTGAAGACATACGAACAGGAACGTCGTCCCGTGGCAGCGCTGATGCAACACTGGAGCAAAGTCCACATGATGAAACTCATGGGGCTTTCAACGGCTGTGAAATTGGATCCGGTCGTCATCGAATCCATGGATGAGCGTGGCATAGCCCTGCGTGAGGAAATCGATCAGTACATTCAGCAAAACGATGACCATAACCAGAGCTTCGGCGTTGAAATGGGTCACCGCTACGAGTCGAGTCTGGCAGTACTGAACGAGCAGGTGGATGTTGAAAAGGCAGCACCACAGTTCGACTCACGCAACTACATCCCAACTACCTTCCCTGGTTCGCGGGTACCGCACGTGGCTTTGTCGGATGGCAGCGCCATTTCCGATGGATTCGGGAAAGGCTTCACCATGGTCGCGTTTCTGCAGAAAGAAGCAGTAGCAGTCGGGGACCAATTTCAGGTGCCCATCGCACTGGCCAGTTTCGAAGAAGCAGCACGCCAGCACAGTATTCCTTTGAAGAGCCTTTGTTTGATGAATGAGACTCATGCGTTCCGAATTTGGGATGCTTGTCTTGTCCTCGTGCGGCCTGATGGATTTTCAGCGTGGCGCTCAGATAGTCTGGACAAGGTGCACAATGCATCGCAAGTATTGCTTCAAGCAACAGGTCATACCTCACCTTTGTAAGCAAATCCTTCCGAGACAGAGACGATCGAACATAGAACAGAATGGAAAGAATTAACCTCAATTAATCACGATCTTCATTTCGCAACGTAAATCGTCCTGTGAACTTGCTCTATCAAATAGTTGGAACCAAAAAGGCCGAAAAGTCCAGGTAGTTGGAGTCCTGACTTCAGTCAGTAGTGCTATGTAAGAGGCGCATATTTGGTAATTTGTACTCACCATTGCGCCAAAATCCAGGCCGTCAAGAAGCCCATTATCGATCACGTCTTGCGACACTTCTCGGGGAGTGTTGGCGGCCCTGTAGGACTGTAGTACATCGTAACACTCCTTCAGGCTGTCTTTTGCAGTGTTCAGCACAGCAGACAAAATGGGTTGGCCGCGCTCCATGGCGTATATCTGGGAAAGAATGCCAGCAAGAAAGATGTAGCGTTTCAACGTAGGATGGCCCAACTTTACGATCTGCAGTAATTGTTCGTTGATGTGTTCCAAAAGTCGAATGATGGGCGCTCGCTGGCCGCGCGCCAGTTCAGCGAGAGGATCAAGGACCAATGTGTGGTTGAGACCAATCGAAGCAGATGACGGACCGGAACCCGTTTCCTCCAGCTGAGACACAACCTCCAAGCCCAAGACTGAAATTACGTCCAGGCTCAAAGGTCCGCGAAATGACCCTGTGCTCATCACCATCAACTTGGACAGATCGTCAAGAGAGTCTGCAGGTAGCCGAAGTCGCTCGGCATAAGTGGCGATAATCATTGCAGACTCCTGACAAACCCTCCGGGAAAAATAGAAACGGGGATCCTTTTGCGCTTGTAGCATGAAAGGTCGATGCAGAACCAGAATATACCGACGAATCTGCATGTCAAGGAAAGCGTGATGCATGCTTAGGAATTGCGACCAATGCGACTGACAATAGCTTGCAAGAGTACGGCAAAATGTCTGAAGTTTCGTAGCTAGATCAATAGCCATTTCGTATGAGTGCTCTAATCGCTCGTTTTGGACCGCCCTGACAACTTCAAGTCGTATCGGCAGGGACTGACGCATGAGAATTTGTATCGACGATTCCGTATAGCTTGTCAACGGTTGTGGGGATGGAGACTGTTTGCTGGCTGAATCTAAATCAGCATCGCTGACATTAAGAGGCATATGATCGTCAAAGTCATTTGAAGAAAGAAGCAAAGGGATGGAACAGTCCATGGAACCATGGATTACGAGCTCTAGGACTGTTGTCCAAAGTCTCCTTCGTATCCCGGCTTGAAAAGGAGACAGAGAAAACAGTTGTGGATCTCGGTGCAGGCCCATAGCCATAGCCACCCGAAGTAGACCACTTTCCGACAGCCACGGTGAACGGCCGACTAATGTTATCTGCCGCGAAACCAATAGAAGACAGAAAATTTGAACTCCATCAAGATTGTTGGTAGTTTTCTCTGACGGTCCAACCATCCAGTATTGAGCAGCTTGTATCCAAGTACGCCGCGAGCGCTGTAGAACTTTGTCGTCGTCGTTGCTGAAGACGCTTCCAATGGCCAACACCAAACCCAACTTGATTGCAAAGTTTGTAACTACAGGCTGCGGCTGGCTGAAGTATTGTTCGTAATCTGCCCAGAATGTGGGAATGTGAAAACAACGATAGATCAACTCGAAAGTCCGCATGTAGTGATTCACTAGTCGGTCACAGATGGAACGAGCCGGCATTGTACTCAGAAGTTGAGGAACGGGGTCATCCATCTGCGGTGCCTGCTCATTTTTCATCGTGAGTCGCAAGCTGCGTATCTCATTCACCGAATCGGCCAGCTCGGCCTTGGTATCCACGAAGGTCAATTCAACGTCACTGTCTCCAACATGGCTGACTCTGAACTATTGACACGTCAGCCAATGCTCAATCAGTCAAGGTGTTCATTATAAAGGAGCTTCAACGATACCTTCTCAGCAGTGTGCAGCCAGTGGCTTGAAGGAAACAGTTTTACCTTCTTCTGGTTGTGACGAAGTCGAGGGATGACAGACGGAATTGTTAGAGACTTATCGCCCGTGACAGCTGAAGGTGCAGGACGAGCTTGGGACAGCTCAGCAAGCCGCTGCTCGACGTGTTGGAGGCGATCAGACAATGCCAGCAGCGTGAGATTATTGTTGTTGCTGCTGCTGAGGCTGTGCTGCTGGGGATTGACTTCTGGTACAACCGAGTGCTCAAGCTGCTGTACACGTCGCTCTACGCTCCGAATTCGCTCCGATTCATTCGTTGTTCGTTGCCTCTTTGCAGGGTGATCGATGTTGTTGTTTGGGGCAATGCTGAGCGAGCGAGGAACTTGTTGTTGGACGGTATTGCCCTCGCTTCCACGGTCTTCCAGGGCGAGATTGGGTTGCTGCTGATCTCCTTGATATGTGCACGTCACCGAATTTCTGGAGACTTGACAGGCTGAACATGGCGATTTGAGATCGCAACGTACTTTTCGGCGGCGGCACGGGTCGCAGGATTGCACAGATCGGCGGCTCCGACGAGCAGGTGAAGATGTTGACCGGGTACTGCCAAAGCTCTGGTCCTCAGCCATCTTGACGACAGTCCAAATTGCAGGTATTGAATGCGCGGTCAACGGACATCAATGATGTTGGAAAGGTCGGAGGGAAAGCTCGGGGTCGGCAAGCTGCTGAAGTGAGGTGTGTAGGCAGAGCAGAACAGTCTGTTCTGCCGAGGTTTATTCTACCGCCGGCGGGTTTGACCGCCAAACCGGGGCAGCCTTCCCGGCGGCACATAGTTATACGTAGTTCTTAAAGAATATCATCACTCCTCGTACCCAAGTTTAGGTCCATCGGAAAAAGGGATTTATCATCATTTTCAGGTGGAATTAAAGCCTCCTATGGCCCCCGATAACCCCCAGGGACACTAGAGTAATCTTCAGGAGGATCCTAAGCTCACGAGGGAGTGGGTCAGATTATAAAATGGTGGGCATAATGGGTATGCCCGCTATACCCGTGGGCCGTGGGCGTTATGGACGGGCACTTGAAAGTCTAAATAGCCCACCGCCCGCCGTGGACGGGCGATGCTAGGTGCCCATGGACGGGTGATATCGCAGTCTACTCGTACCCAAGTTTAGGTCTATCGGGAAAAGGGATTTATCATCATTTTCCGGTGGAATTGAAGCCTCCTATAGCCCCCGATAACCCCTAGGGACACTAGAGTAATCTGTAGGAGGATCCTAAGCCCATGAGGGAGTGGGTCAGATTCCGGTCTGACAAGGTGCTGTTCCATCTTGCTCTCGGACTCGGGCCCGGGTCCGGACTCGGGGCTCGGACATAAAAGCCCACTCTAAACGTTCGCCACCCACCGACCAATTCAACCTCCTCAGTACAGGTATTTTCATACAGCCCTTATTGGTGTCAACTGCTAGGCTACGAATCCTTTGCCGGTCATTGATGACACAATGTCGTCGCTTTCGATCGTCGGACATAGCCTTCGCTCCTAGGCGTCAATGCATCGTCTCCTTCGTTCGATTTCCAAGTCGTGCTGGTCCGTTGCAGGAATTTAGAAACGAGAGAAACGCGGATATATGAATAATCAAGGCATGGATCAGTTTGGCATCTAACAGTCAAGCTAATGTTCTAAAGTTTCAGCTAACGTAATTCTCATGTCGACTGTCGTTCATCGATACTAATTTCCTTCGCGTGCTTTGTGGAGGGCAATCAAAACACCAGTCTTGTTACTTGGTCCAATCCGCATAATAGCATGATATGGATTCGCATCTCTGGAATCGATTCGCTCGTAGCGCATTACCAAACGAGCCAACATGTATGCAGCCTCCGTCATGACCATCATCTGTGCTGGGCACCTTCTAGGACCACCGCTGAAAGGCACGAACTCCCAGAAGGGCTTAAGATCAAGGAAGCGCTCAGGACGAAATTCGTCTGCGTCTTCACCCCAGTATTCCCGATTGCGCTGCTGTACTGTCTTGGTAACTTGAACCATGTCACCTTTGCGGACGAAGATGGGGTACTGGCCGTCTTTGCCTCCGCCACGTGGGAGGGTCGTGTCGTTCATGCAGATACGGACTTGGGTGACGTTGTTTGGGTTTAGTCGCAGAGTCTCATCAAGACAAGCATTGAGAAACTTCATGCCTCTGAGAGTGGAGAAGCTGAGTTGACCAACTGCTTCGTCCTCACCCCCTTGAACTGATGTCAGTACCTCCTCGCGACATCTTGCCCACGCATCCGGGTGACGAGCCAAGTGCCAGAGGGCATTACTGATGAAGATCGAAGTTGTGTCGTTGTTCGGGACCAGCAGTAGGGCCAATTGAGACCGCAGGTCTTCGTGGTCGGAGTCGTGTGATGCCATGTACCATAGAAGGTCTTCCCGCTCAGGGCCTACTTTCTCTCCAGCAGCGATGCGTGCCTTGCGGGTTTCGATTTCTTTGTATGTCGCTGTGATATGTGTGTCGACAAAGGCATGAACCTCGTATACGGCCTTGAGCCACCAGTCCCAGTTGAACCACTTGATCATGCGAACGACCTGCATACGCTGGCGACTGCCACGAAGAACATCCAGCATGGCCCATGTGATTTTGGCCTTGGCTGGATGATTGAGGGCCCCCATAGGTTCGCCAAGGATAAAATCAGTGGTCAAATCCAGGAACTATGTTTGTATGAGCATTGTAATGAAACGTTCAAATTGCTTTTTTTTTGCAAGCGTGACTTACCCATCGCTGGAGCAGGGGCTGGATGTTGAATGTCTCTCCGTCCGGCGGCAGTAGAGACAATAACGAGTCCACATACGGCCTGATCCGATCAGTGTTCGTATAAACATCGCGATTGAAGAACGGCTTGATGAGGAAACGGCTGAACACCCAGTCGTCCCCGTCAACGGTGTTGACACCTTTGTCTGCGAACGGGTGGAACGCTTTCGTACTGCGTCGGAGAGGACTGATGCCAAAATCCTTCCAGTTGATCGCTGTCATAGCCTTAAGGTTCTCCGTCTCGGTGGTGTAGATTTGGCGTTTTCCGAGGAAACGGACCTTGAATGTGCTCGGTTGGCCTTCATGCATAGCTGCCAGCCATGGGATAAAAGTGTCTCCACGGAGGGCCTTCATTTGGCTCAAGGCGAGATCGAGGCCGAAAATACGATCCCATTGAGGATAGGATGGGATAACGCCGCAGCCATGGGCTTTGCGTCCTTGGTATTCTTTGAATCGCCCCCAGAGTATATTGAGGAATATGACCAGTAACCCAGAGGCGACGGCCAGAGACCAAAGGTTGTCGACGATTATCATCGTGTGGGCAGGTTTGTTAATGATAAAAACTGTCGCCAGCAACTTTTGAGAAATGAATTCCACATCTTTGATGCGATGAACCGAGACGCATTTAAAGCAGAGAGGCGTAAAAGACCTCGTTAGAAGACTCGGAGGTCTCTTTCGATGAAGTGAGAGCAGCTCCGTGAGGTACTCATGGTCAAATATCATCCCCGATACTCTACTCTCGAATCTCGGACTTAAATTCGGGACCTTAACGCATCCATAGCTGAATGTAATGTCGGTCGGATTGCTCGGATAAATAACTGTACCTATTGTAGTGGGGAGACCCGATCACTACTACGGATTACCATACTGTTACAGGTCACATTCCGTCCCGTATACGGGTTTAGCACTAGCTAGAGAATACACACACGTACACATCTCTCACTCTTGACCTTTGTCGAGGGATCCACTACTCTCCGAGGGAGACCTTCGGTCGTGGTGGGTTTTGCTGAGTATATCCGATTCGTGCATCGTCAGAGCCTACAGCCGACGAGCATTCCCCTCCTCACTATGTAGTATTCATGAGACGCTGACAATAAGTTAGTTACTTATTACTAATATTATATATATCGATTCTGATTATAGTATTGTCTATGTAGGCGTAGATGTCTATATATTCTACCTGGTACAATTAGCCTCCTAAATATTCACTATCTTATTCTTAGTGATAACTAGAGAGAATCAGCTAGATCAAATTATAAGGTGTCTTGAAGTATTTAACATATATAGATATGATCCATGAATTATTTTAGCACGTATCGAAGAGGTAATGATCTTAATGGTCATAAAATCAATTTCCGGACTCTCTAAATCTATACATATCGTCTGTTCGTCTACAGAGATAGATCCAAATCTAAGACTAAATCTCTGTGTTTACACAGAAGGGATTCTGCCATGCCGCAAGAGCGTGTTCATGTCACGCGTGTGCCGATTTATGTTTCTCTGCCTCCACGCCAGTCTCCTCTTCTTCACCAGATGTTGTAATTGCAGCAGGCTGCTGCGCTCAGTGCCCTCCTTCCCAGCGCAACAATTGCCAGACGAGCCCGGCGCTTACAACTTGATGCCACATGGTGCTCATTCAAATACATGAATTTGTTTTTAGGCTCTCAAAAGTGTCTGAAAGCTTCATTCTGTTTCTCATTCCAATATGGCTGAACCGATCGGGCTCGCCTCTGGGGTCCTTGCGTTAGCGACGTTTGCTTTTTCAGTGTAGCATCTCACTTTATAAAACAGTGGACGGCTTCCGTACGCATCCAAAAAGTGTGCGCGACTGTGAAGGGCTACTGTCGAATTGATTCAATTGAACGGTGCCTGCATGCTGTTTAACTAAAGCTTAGGGAGTTATACTGTGTGGAAGCTCGTTGGTGATGTTGTGTCCTCTAAGGCGGTGGGCGCGGGCATGGCCCGCGCTTTACTGCCTATAGATTTCTGACCGCGGTCAGAAATCTATAGTGGGGGTCTAGCGATGAGCACGGGCAGAGCCTGGGTCTTAGTACTGGCATGAGCCCGTTACAGCGACCTTCTCGCCGAGCTGGAAGCCCTGAGTACCGTGCTGGCCCCCCTCGTTGACCTGGTCAAATCGAACTCTAGTGTCGATCTCTCATGCCTTGAGTTGCCTCTATTGCGATGTGGTAATGTTTGCCAGGAGTTCCAGCAAGAGGTTCTCAAATGTGCATCGCGATCAAATAGTAGCGGCACAAGCTTCCGTGACTGGGCTAGGTTGAGGTACATAGGTAATAACATTGACGATTCCCGCGGCTTGCTAGCGGGATATAAAGCCGCAGTCAATATTGCCTTCTCCGATGCAAACCTGCAAGTCACCTTCAGCCACGACGCGGTTGTTTGCCCATTTATGAACCACCACTTGCGGTAGTAGCTAATTCATACTAGGCGCCTATCTACAACTGCTGTTGAAAATATCGGGGACTATGAGAGTCTCATTCAACATATGAAAGAGGACCCAGGAGCTCGACTTGAGAGTATTGATATGAAGCTGGAAGAACTTTCTGAGAAGGGCGTGACTCGGTCCGGACCTGATGCGGCTAAACTACAGTCGTTGACAGAGGAGCGGTTGAGCACAGAGAAGTGCCTTCAGATTTGCGCTCAGCTGACAAGCCATATCGATCAGATTCAGTTGATGTCCGACGAGGCGGGTTCATTTCTGGGGTCAGTCGGATCTGAGGCGTCTTCGGAAGCGGTCACAAATGAAGGTCTACAGGAATGCAAAAATAGCTTGGCTGTGACGGCTACTAAGTTAGAAAGGCACATGCGAAATCTTGTGAATCCGCTACTCGCAAAGTCTCAGACAGCAAACTCTGACAAGGATGCTCAAGATCTATCGAGATTGCGCGACGAGTGGGAAACTGCTCGGCAGTGCTTGGATATTTGCTCACGGGCGGATAGTCATTTCAAGGAGAACGTTAGTGTCATCGAAAACCACGGCACTGGCGATACTCTACAGTTCATGGTCTCCGCGAATGGCAAGGCTCTTCACGGAAAGAACCGGGGCCTTGGTTGGAGAACTAGGCAGGTGGGAGGCTATTTGAGCAACGAGTCAATCCAGCAATTGTCGCGAGACTTTACAGCTATTCAGACTGGTCACTTGAGGGACGAAATATCCATCTCAAAAGACGGTACCACGCCAAACGAAGGCAATGTGGCTGAGGGCGAGATGATTAGCGAATTCAAGGAACGATACGGGCGAGGGTTCACTCTGAAACCGGTACGTACGCCAGAGACGCAGTCGTCTTCACGCAGCCCGAACAACTGAGCGGTAGAATTACTTGTGGCGGAACGGGAAGCGCAATTTGAGAGGGAGCTTGCCCTGCCAAAAAACTGTCTGAACTGCTCGGAGATTCTATTCAGGTTTTTTTTTAAGATAATATAGTGAGATGGAAACAACTTGCTCTACACTACTATTCTTCACCTGCCATAGTCAATCATGACTTGAAGTACAAAAGCTACATTAGCGCAGCTTGGAGCTCAATTCTTGTAGTGTGGCTCAGCCACTTGAAAAGCCAGCCCCATAGAGAAAATACTGCTGGGATTGACAGTCGCTTCCACTTGTAAACGAATGACCGCAATTAGATTCAACGAAATCCTCAATCTGACCAAAGTGGTGGGCCAGATTGTAATATCCACTATCCGCTGCCCAAATTATTATCATTGACTACAATTCACAGATATGCCGTTTATGAGTCAAGCCCAATATTGAAATGGAAGCGTGGTCAGTTGTGTAGTTATAGCCTAGCTTTCTAAAATATTTGTATTCTGAAGAAATAATAGTTAGAGGCTCTTGGAATTCCGTTTTTGCTATTATCACGCCTAAAAACGCCAGATCCAGTAGTATACCAAAAGAAAAGAGAAAACGTTGGTGTCTATGGCGGGGGTAATACTCTGGCGCCCCCGAGTATTCAGGGAAAAGAACTCAACCTACGATCAGTGAGCAGAAGGGTGATCAAGACTGATCAAACCCACTGCCAGGGGATTTCCGGTACGTATGTTACTATATGTACCCGAAATTAGATGCACCAGAAGTTGCCCACTTGGGAACTTCGGACACGTGACCGTGACCCCCGCCGTGACTTTGAGAAGTATACGCAGGAGTATACGGTGACTCCAGTAGTGACTCCAGGGAGTCACTCAGGGAGTAGGAGACGAAGGATATATAAGGACACTCTCTCATGTACTTAGTTTAGTTCTTCGTCTTCAATCCTACATTGTTACTTGTGTTTACCTTTTGGACTACTGTGACTATTTACTTGATTATAACTTGACAACACTCACGAGCAGACCAATACCGCGGTATAGATCTACTTGGCGCTCTCACTGGCACCGTTACTCGATCACTCAAAAGGACTTAGGCTAGCGTAAGACCTGACAGGCAATAGCTCGGTTGAGACGGATCGTTGACGTTGGATACCTGAGGAGTATTAAGGCAAGTATCCCCAAAACCCCATCGAACCTAACTGTGACCAGTTAGCAGTGCGTAACAAACAAGAGCTTTAGAGCTTGTCTGAAGACTACAGAAAGCTTCACGGCGCTGTGGACTCGCGTTTATAAAAACGGCTAAGTTTCGAAGCTAAAACGAGGTTAGAATTAGATCTTCTATAACTCTTAGAGGAGCAAACCTTATTAAGAGTGTCAATGATCTCTAGAACGAACTGATTGCTCCTGGCAGTCAGTCCATTCGACCTGAGTAGTGTTGTTCTTTGGCTCTGCCTTCATTTGACCGAGAAGTTGCTTCAAACTTAGTTGAATAACATGGGCCATGCATGGAACTCGAACAATTGCTGTGTTATCGTCAAGGTCAAGGGACTGGACCGTCTCTTGGATGCTTGCTACCAAGGTGTTGTTATTTGATGCATTATCGGTAGTGATCGTAAGCACTCGATCGGTTAAATTGTACTTCTGTAGAAGCTGTAATAGAACAGCACTAAGGTTGACACCAGAGTGTGTTCCACTAAGCGGCTCGAACCCAAGAAGTAGCTCACGATAGTTCCAGTCCGTATCGATAAAATATCCAGTGACTGCCATAAATGCCTGCTGGAAAGATGTCCAACAGTCAAGGGCAATTGAAATCTTTCCATCTTGAGGTAAGCTTTCTAGTATACTCTGATGGCGTTCGATCACTGTGGTGCGTAGTCGGCTCCGTGCTACCTTTGCAGATAGAATATTAAGCTTATTCGGGGCTTTTTGGGCCATAGCTATAATATCCCGGAACCCTGGGTGCTCTAAGAGCTGGAAAGGTACTCTTGATTCAGTAATAAATCGAAGAAGACATTGTTCCCATTTTTCTTGGCTGAATAGGGTCTCGGTAGAAGAGGTCGGCGCCTATAGAAATAGTTAAAATCAGTATATTCCTTAATAAATAAGGATAGGTAGGCTGTTATACCGCTTGGATAAATTGTCTCAAATCTTGGCTTCTTGGCTTTTTGCTACAGCTTGCAGCATGTTTCTTCATTGTTGAAGTTCCATCCCCAAGCCCTGAATGGTTGAGAAGAGCTCTGCAATACTTACACATCACTTTTGGTTCCCCATTAGTAGCCTTAGACACCTGATCAAAGTGATTCCAAACATCAGAAGAGTGTCGTGAGTCCCAGCGCAAGCGCTTTCTTCTTCCAAAGTCTGTTTGTAGCCACCATTGTACAAATTCAATAGTCATTGCTTTAGAGTACACCACATATAGATTGATACGGTCGGGTCGAATAGTCTCGAGGCTAGATGGAATAGGAGGCGAAGATAATCCTGGTTGAATAGAATCGGAATCGATGACTGATCTTGCGACGTATGGAAATGTTCGTTGGCTCACAGAGAGGTCAGGGGTGAGATCGTCTGATGGGAGAAGTTGAAGGTTATTTGGCAGTGGTAGGTCTAAATCATACGAAGATGATCCGTAAGCATCAGTGAATTGAGACATCTAGTAAGATACCAATAAACGAGCACTTAGGTAAGGATTGTTAGAGCTTTGGAAGACTTACAAAAAAAATCCTAGTGTGTGGACATTGATTCTGGGGCCTCGCGAAACCCTGCTCTTCTAGATGAAAAAGATGATAGATCAATAAAGGCCCACATAGGTACAAAAAATCTATACTGATTGGCTTACAGCTTACATATACAGCGGGTAACCCGCTGGAAGCCATGTAGCGGTTAGTTGACCAAGTCCATTGTTAGGTAGAGGTCCTAAGTTAAAACGCAGGAAAGGTAAAAGAGCACTTGGTTAGATTACTTATAGATGAATGAATGTACAGCGACCATTCTGAGACTAAATGACTATGTTCAGTTCCAAAAATTGAGGAGACTTTCCAATTCATATTGTCTCTGCAGAAAATGTTCCAACTATACTTCATGTTTACATATATATTCCCGCACTCCTAAGAACGGTTTCAACTAACTTTGATTTTTACAACCACGATAACGTCATGAAGTCCTTAAAATCAAAATGCAATCTATTACCATCATTTATTAATTTGAAAACAAGGCAATTTCTCAATATTATATAGGAGAAAAGTCATTCATGACCAAAAGTTCAAGAGGTGACCGGAACACATGTAAATAACAGTATTTTATTATGGTTACTCAGCAGTTTTATACATTTTCGCATGAACTAATTGGGAGATTTATGCTAGAATGGGTTTTGGGTCTTGGGTATAAACCCAACCCGTGGGTACGGGTCGTGAAGTTGGACCCAAACCCGACCCAAAGCGAGGTCTAAGCCGTGGACGTACGTCCAGGGTGGACCTGCCTCCACGGCCGTCCGGTAATAGGCCTTGAGTCATATGTTCTAGATCATGGGGCCTAGATGTTACGCACTGCTAACTGGTCACAGTTAGGTTCGATGGGGTTTTGGGGATACTTGCCTTAATACTCCTCAGGTATCCAACGTCAACGATCCGTCTCAACCGAGCTATTGCCTGTCAGGTCTTACGCTAGCCTAAGTCCTTTTGAGTGATCGAGTAACGGTGCCAGTGAGAGCGCCAAGTAGATCTATACCGCGGTATTGGTCTGCTCGTGAGTGTTGTCAAGTTATAATCAAGTAAATAGTCACAGTAGTCCAAAAGGTAAACACAAGTAACAATGTAGGATTGAAGACGAAGAACTAAACTAAGTACATGAATGAGTGTCCTTATATATCCTTCGTTCCTACTCCCTGAGATATACCCCCGCGGAGTATATCTACTGGGGTCACTGTGACTATCTACTCCCTCTTGGCGTTGGTAGATGGTCACGGTCATGTGTTCAGGCGGTCGGGAGTGTTCGTGGTTGTTATCGAGTAGATTTGCCCATTGCCCAAGTGCTGCCGGAAACGGCTGTCTTCTGGCTGCTGTTTTCTTGTTGCCTGATCGTCTGCACGTGATCTGCTGACTGGGAAGTTGGTTGGCTCTTGATGGCCCATCTGTGTGCCTGGTGGGGCCCCGTTTGATTGGTGACGGGTAGGTCCGTAACATTGTTCCAATACAGGACGTCCGTACGCGATGGAATTCGACGTTCTTAATGCTTCGCCGTGCTAAACGACTGCAATCTATCTTAGATGAGTTTTGTTCGAAGTATGGCCATCCTTACCTCCAGATTGATCAAGAGCAATGGCGCCAGATTGATTATCTACTCTTGATCACACAGCCATTCTTCCGGTTCACGACTGCACTATCAAGACAAAGGATGTTACTGTCCACCTTATATTTGCTATCTACAATAAGCTTTTTGATCATCTTGAGAAGTCGATTAGACAGTTTACGAAGAAGAAGGTAGCCTGGAAGAAGCTTATGCTTACCGCTCTTTATGCGGCCGAAGAAAAGCTGAGGCAGTACTACAGCAAGACAGAGGATATCCATGGTGATCTTTTCGCTATTGGTACAATGCTCGCTCCACAGTATAAACTCCGGTTCTTCCGGAGTAAAGACTGGGGCGGCAGCCCCGAGTTGGTTACTAGATATCGGCAAAGCTTTATGGACTACTTTGAACCGTATAAGCAGCGTCGATCGGAGGAACAGACCGGTAGCAGTCAAGAGCCTTCTACGCTTAGTTTAAGCCTAGATCTTGATTATATGATTGGCCTTCCGGTACCTCCAGCTTATCAACAGGACGAGCTCGCAAGGTATCTTGATGGTGGTAAGTACACCCTCTCTACAAATTACTAAATTTAGCTAATAAATATACATTAGCAACTACTCCTGCTGTAGCAATACGCACATTCTGGAAGGAAAACCAGGCTACATTCCCCACACTTGCAAAGCTCGCGCGTGATGTTCTCTCGATCCCTGCAACTGGCGCGGGCGTTGAGCGGCTATTTAATACTGCTCGGGATGTCTGTCACTATCACCGAGGCTCACTGAGTGCTACAACAATTCAGGAGCTTATGTTGTATCGTTGTACAACAGAATTTCAGATTGAGGAAGACGCGCTTGCTTTTCGGAAAGAGTATCTTTCTGAGGGAGAAACAGAAGTGGAGGATGAAGAGAAAGATGACCAACAACTTGAAGATACCGTGGAGCCGATTAGTGACAATGAGGAGGATAACAGCGATGATACGCAAGAGGTTGTAGTCCTTGTTCAAGCTGAATCAGCAACGCAAGGTCTCTCCGAACGTGTTCTTGGAAAGAGGAGAAAAAGTGTTGCATCTGAACCGGATATTGAAGGATATAATGACAACGAGGAAGAGGTTCCTCTACCCGAGACTCAACAGCGTGTCTCTGGAAGATCTAGAAAGCGCCCACGGCATCATGATGATCAGTTTATAGTTTATTAGTTAGTTATGCAATTGAAGCTGTTCATACTCAATCTAGTTCCTTCAAAAGTATACCGCCTGTAAGCTAAATACATATCAATACAGCACAGAAATGCACAATTTATGTATATCACAAGATTATCTATGTTTGCATTGTTTATCAGCCCGTGGGTAACCCGCGGGTTGGGTACGGGTCTAATATCAAAACCAGTACCCGACCCTGGGTCTGAACTTTGAACCCAAAACCCGCCAAGAAATGGGTATGGGTCGGGTAAAACCCGTATACCCACGGGTAAGGGCGAGGCCTAAATTTCTTGATAGCCTTTTGCTGAGGTGGCCTGGAGAGCGTTGCCGTAGTTGCCACCCTCCGCGTTGACGTCCGCCCCCTTGTCTAAGAGTAGTGTGACAATCTCTTGATGGCCTTCTGCCGAGGTAGCCTGGAGAGCGGTGCTGTAATAGGCACCCTTTGCGTTGACGTCCGCTCCTTTGTCTAAGAGTAGTGTGACAATCTCCTGATGGCCTTCTGCCGAGGCGGCCTGGAGAGCGTTGCCGTAGTTGCCACCCTCCGCGTTGACGTCCGCTCCCTTGTCTAAGAGTAGTGTGATAATCTCTTGATGGCCTCTATATGAGGCGGCCTGAAGAGCGTTGCCGTAACGGCCGCCCTCTGTGTTGACGTCCGCTCCCTTGTCTAAGAGTAGTGTGACAATCTCTTGATAGCCTGCTGCCGAGGCAGCCTGGAGAGCGGTGCTGTAATAGGCACCCTTTGCGTTGACGTCTGCTCCTTTGTCTAAGAGTAGTGTGACAATCTCTTGATGGCCTTTTACTGAGGCGGCCTGGAGAGCGTTGCCGTAGTTGCCACCCTCCGCGTTGACGTCCGCTCCCTTGTCTAAGAGTAGTGTGATAATCTCTTGATGGCCTCTATATGAGGCGGCCTGAAGAGCGTTGCCGTAACGGCCGCCCTCTGTGTTGACGTCCGCTCCCTTGTCTAAGAGTAGTGTGACAATCTCTTGATAGCCTGCTGCCGAGGCAGCCTGGAGAGCGGTGCTGTAATAGGCACCCTTTGCGTTGACGTCTGCTCCTTTGTCTAAGAGTAGTGTGACAATCTCTTGATGGCCTTTTACTGAGGCGGCCTGGAGAGCGTTGCCGTAGTTGCCACCCTCCGCGTTGACGTCCGCTCCCTTGTCTAAGAGTAGTGTGATAATCTCTTGATGGCCTTCCGCCGAGGCGGCCTGGAGAGCGTTGCCGTAATAGCCACCCTCTGCGTTGACGTCCGCTCCCTTGTCTAAGAGTATTGTGATAATCTCTTGATAGCCTTTCGCCGAGGCGGCCTGGAGAGCATTGCCGTAAAAGCTACCCTGCGCGTTGACGTCCGCTCCTTTGTCTAAGAGTAGTGTGACAATCTCTTGATGGCCTTTTACTGAGGCGGCCTGGAGAGCGTTGCCGTAGTTGCCACCCTCCGCGTTGACGTCCGCTCCCTTGTCTAAGAGTAGTTTGACAATCTCTTGATGGCCTTTTACTGAGGCGGCCTGGAGAGCGTTGCCGTAGTTGCCACCCTCCGCGTTGACGTCCGCTCCCTTGTCTAAGAGTAGTGTGATAATCTCTTGATGGCCTTCCGCCGAGGCGGCCTGGAGAGCGGTGCTGTAATAGGCACCCTTTGCGTTGACGTCCGCTCCTTTGTCTAAGAGTAGTGTGACAATCTCCTGATGGCCTTCTGCCGAGGCGGCCTGGAGAGCGTTGCCGTAATAGCCACCCTCTGCGTTGACGTCCGCTCCTTTGTCTAAGAGTAGTGTGACAATCCCTTGATCGCCATTTGCTGAAGCGGCCTGGAGAGCGTTGCCGTAGTCGCCACCCTTTGCGTTGACGTCCGCCCCTTTGTCTAAGAGTAGTGTGACAATCTCTTGATGGCCTTCTGCCGAGGCGGCATAGAGAGCGTTGCTGTAACGGCCACCTTGCGCGTTGACGTCCGCTCCCTTGTCTAAGAGTAGTGTGACAATCTCTTGATGGCCTTCTGCGGAGGCGGCCTGGAGAGCGTTGCCGTAGTTGCCACCCTCCGCGTTGACGTCCGCTCCCCTGTCTAAGAGTAGTGTGACAATCTCTTGATAGTCTTGTGCCGAGGCGGCATAGAGAGCGTTGCTATAACGGCCACCTTGTGCGTTGACGTCCGCTCCCTTGTCTAAGAGTAGTGTGACAATCTCTTGATAGCCTTTCGCCGAGGCGGCCTGAAGAGCGTTGCCGTAACGGCCGCCCTCTGCGTTGACGTCCGCTCCCTTGTCTAAGAGTAGTGTGACAATCTCTTGATAGCCTGCTGCCGAGGCAGCCTGGAGAGCGGTGCTGTAATAGGCACCCTTTGCGTTGACGTCCGCTCCCTTGTCTAAGAGTAGTGTGATAATCTCTTGATGGCCTCTATATGAGGCGGCCTGAAGAGCGTTGCCGTAACGGCCGCCCTTTGCGTTGACGTCCGCTCCATTGCCAATGAGCTCTTTTACGGGTGCTACGAGCCCATCGAAGGAGGCATAGTATATCCTCGAGCCACTCGCAGGTCCAGGCTCTGTATCCCAAAAAATGTCACCCTGATACAAATGAGCCCATCGTTGGAATGTCGTTTCCCTTTCTAGGAAAGTGACTGTTGCTCGAACTATCTCTTCGGAAGCCTGAGCTATTGCAGCATGACGTGTCCATGTTTTCGCCGCATATCTGGCCAGCGGAAAATCCCGCCTAATCTCACTATCAGTACCGTTAATGTCGGTAAGATAGGTTAAGCACGTCCTAGTAATTGGAATGCTGGCGGTCGCAATCGTGAAGTCATTCTCTCCCAGAAGGTACTCCTTGACGGAAAAGTGGGCAAGATGTAATTCTGCTTCGGAGGCGTGAAAAACTGTCAATAAACCGGGGCAGTAACCCAAAATATCAGTCACACAAAACAATCGACGCTTGATGTTAAATCCCTGCGATCCGCTTTCGATTGGTGTTGCTATTACTTCTTTAGCCTCAGCTAGCTTGAGAGGTTCCTTGGAGTGTACTAGAAATTGGAGGAGACGTATTGCGTCATTTTTACGCCCCATCGGGATACTCGCAATCATACGCTGGTATGTCTCATTTAAGGTCTGCGGTAAAGATACCAGTGCCTCCTCTATAGCTGCCTCGTGCGGACATTTGGCTAGGCTGTCCAATTGACAGAACGCCCACCTGAACCTAAACAAGGCGTTAGTAAATCAATAGATACTGATTGAAGCAGCAATATCTCACATTCCGTCGGCCCCATCGCCAACCTTCCTCCGGATCTCTTCAAGGAGATCCCGGGGCAAGTGCTTCTCTATAAAATCATGTCGTCGGGAAAGTTGCGCTGAAACCCACGATCGAATATCGGAATTGACAGCAGACTGATTAAGTGGTTGGCAGTTTTCATTTCCTATTAAAGGGGGAATATGGCGCAGAAACTCGGATTCAGGTCGTCCCGTTAAAAGCAACTGGACATGCGCCAACTCTGGCTTAGAAACCACATCTTTGATCCACTCAATAGCATCGTTCCTAGTTTTCGATTCATCCAATGCGTCCAGAACGATATAGACCTTACTCTGGGCTATAAGCATCTTCAAAACAACAACACAGAGTGCTTTGGTCGTAGGTTGGTCCTTGCCATTCTGGTGTACTTGAAATAAGGCATCAAGATGAATTGCAGACTCAACCCTACTTTGATAAAGTTGAAAAGCAAGCGAGCGCAACATGCCTTCTAAAGTTTGCTTTGCGATATCATTAAAGTCAAAGAAGAAACTAAGGATAAGACCGTCAGTTTCCTTCGTGAGATAATCAAGCACAATTGCGCTGAGAACCGTCTTTCCACATCCCGCAAGCCCGTGTAGCCATAAGTGTCGATGTGACCCTAAGTACCACGACTGGAAGGCAGGATTTTCTAGGAGCCACGCTCCCGTCCCCTCATGGCGGACCGTCCTCGCTTGGTTGACATTCGTAGACGGATCCGGGGGACAAAGCCATCGTATTATTTTATCACTATAAAGGTCCGACCTGATGGAATCAGTTGTAGCTTTCGTTGCAACTGCCGTCTGCTGCACGCCGTCGATCTGTTGTTGAACTACTTATAGTCAGGACCGTTCCAAGTGTAATAATTTCTTAGTCTTAGGTATTTGCTGATACTTCAGGCACCCGCAGCCGGTATATTCATATAGGTACTTACTAACCCTTCTCCAAGATAGCCTTTGCTGAGGACTCGGCGTCAACAACACTAGGCTGCACACATTCCAGAAGTTCCTTTGCGTATGCAGCGGCCACGGCTGCTGCATATTCTTGCCAGGCTTTTTCCTTTCTCGAGTCCGCGTAGTCACAAATACCTCGGATGACAATACATGGGAAGTCATTCATAAGGCCAGCTGCTTCCATCTCCACGCATAGTAAGTGCCCGCCAAATGCTTTGTCGAGGGAGTCTCGAGACTGGGAATCCTTAATCACTTTGTTCCCGGATGCGATCAAGCCATAGTGCACCTTCACTTCTCTTTGGCTCCTCGCTCTCTCCGCTTTCTCTAATAACTGTCCATTCTCTTCATTTACCGGACCAACGGCCCATATACCAAGAAAATGTGCGACAACTGTGATGATCGCCTGCCATAACCTAGACAGAAAGTGGACTTCGGTCGGAGTCCGACGCACCCTCTCCGGTACCAACAATGGGTCTTCCAAGCACTCACGCCTGGTATATTTTGGCGCCAGTCGCGGGATTTTCCTTTCCACATCATCCAGGTACTCATTTATCTTCGATCCGTACATCTCATGTTTGCTCTTCAGCCGGTTCGACGCATTGAGCAGGGCGGTCGGGGGTCTGTTCAGGGAGCCCGTGTGGACAAACTGCCCACCCCGTTCCAACTTCCCCATATCCCATTGTACTACCCCGTGATAGTCGGCAACCGGTTGGCTGACCACTACATCACCTAGTTTGACCTTCGACGGATTTCCGCCCCCAATTCCTACCATAAGGCCGAATCTGATTGATTGGAACGTATTGATCATAGTGGTCGCGACGGTCGCGGCAGGGTTGGTTCCCATGTTCGGTAGGCAGGCTATCACGACGCTATGGCCGCATATTGAGCCAAGGGTATACGCATTATGGTCATTGCGAGGGATCGGGAGAGCTTCGTGCTCTTCATCTAGCATGGCTATGGCTGCCGTTTGCTCCTTCGGAAGGGCGCACACCCACCCGATGGTGTAGGCGTCATGATGAAGTCGCTTTCGACGGAAGGATGTTTTGGGACTAGTATTGTTTTGTGCTAACACTGATTGCTCTGCCTGAGATTGGGGGTTCTCAGCCATGTTGGATGGAAAACAAGTCGACTGAACAGAATGTTCAGATGCGTAAGATGGTACTCAAAATGCTACCCAAACACTCTCTTTTCGTATAACCAGAGATCTTGGCTTGTCTTGGCCAGACGAGAGAGACCACGGTGAATAATAGTCGATGAATAGGCGGACGTCAAGGAGTTGGTGTTTTCAAGAATTCCTGGTAGTTCATGACGAGAATGTCAACCGGACAACGAGCCGGGTGAGGGGCACGTCCTCAGCCTGGTCATCATGTGACGCCGGGGCATCAAGCCAGGAACCGATTGCCTTTTGGAATACAGTACTGTCTCTATACAACTTGCTCATTCGCAGTGGTCACCCGAGGGCAAGTGGTTCACGGAATAGAGATTCGGGTTCCTGCCACGACATCAAACGAGTAGGCACCCGTCTGTTTATGTTGCTTGGTAGATCAGTGTTCTAGAAACCACCTGGGAGATTACGAGTCTATCACGGATGCTATTTTTAGTCTGTTATTTACAACTGTATTGGAATACCGCCAAGAAATGGGTTCAGGGGCAGAGTAACCGTAGTATAGCGTGTTTCGGGACAGGGTACGAGAAAGAATCCCTGTGAACAAGTGGTGAAACTGATTTCAATCCTCCCTATACCGACATCCTGTACTGCCTGATTAGAGCCAGGCGAACAGACCGGTTTTACGAGGGCGTTGTAGTTGATATTACTACGATATAAAACTGCGACGTTGTGTACCGAGCGGGAACTAACCCCAGACCGATGGCGGACCCACCTGCGGGAGGGCCCCAGCCCCATCCCACAAACACCCAAGAAACCACCGCCAGCGTCGCAGGGGACGACTACCAAGCACGAACGATCATCGACACAGCCAGCTTGCTGAACGAGAATCGCAAACGAACTCGAAGCGGTGATGCCTTTACGCCCTCAGATCCGGCGGGTCGGATCACCACCAAGGAGGTGTGGAAACTCATCGTCTCCCTGAAAGATGTCATCCGCCATCAAACGGCAGCAATCGAAGCCACCCAGAACGAACTTCAGGAAGTTAAACATGGCCAGCATGTTCTTCAGGAACAAAACGACAAGCTCCAGGAAGAGCTGAAGGCTTTGCGAGCGCAAATCGAGGCAGCGCCGGCGACGGTCCCAGCCAGATCCTGGGCAGAAGTTGCGGCGGGAAGCGGCCAAGGTCCATCCCAAACGGCTCCGCAAGGAGCTGAGAAAGAACCAAACTGCGTCCGAATCAGCACCCAGAGAACATTCGTCGACCCGAGAGATGGCGATAATAGCGACGGAAACACCTTTGCACGATATCTTTCAATCGAAGCTGCATACACCCACATTCACACCGCACTTACGAAAGCTGTCACAACACAAGACGCCCAGGTAGCCGGGGTTGGCACCACCAAGACAGGATATGTTATTCGATTTAAGGACCCAAGATCGGCTGAAATGGCCCGCAGCAATACTGAGTGGCTGGAAGGTTTGGGCAACAACACAAAGCTGGTAAAGCCACGATTCGGCGTGGTCGTGCATCGGACACCAACAAACGGTCTCGACCTAGAGACTCATTACGACCAGGTGATAGAGAAAATCGCAGAAGAAAACGACCTTGCAGAACGAGGCTACCACATCGAGGAGGTGGCATGGCTCAAGAGAACAGACAAGGCCCTCGGGAAGTTCGCATCCCTGGGAATCTGGCTGCACTCCCTAGAGGGGGCGGAGCATTTCATCAGTAAGGGCTTCATTGTGGACAAACGATATATAGGGAGCGTGGAGCGACGTGAGATCAAGAAAAGAAGGTGCTTCCGGTGCCAACGATTTGGACATCTGGCATGGGCATGTAAGGAGACACCACGGTGCGGACATTGTGCAGGCCAGCACGAACGGCAGCGATGCCCACCAGGAGTCAGAGCCCGGTGCCTCGACTGTAGCGGCGAACACGCGACCAGCGATCGACAATGTCCAACACCTGCGACCTCTAACCCCAGTCGATGCTAGAAAGCAATCTACGCTTACTCCAGTTGAACATCATGAAATCAGGACCAAGAATGGAAGCACTCATCAATGACCACCAAAGTCAAGACCTGGATATCCTTCTTATCCAAGAACCATCTATCACTACCTACCACACACATGTCAACCACAGCGCCTGGCGACTCTACCGGCCTACAGTCGAGACCGACGCAACTCGGTTTCGTAGTCTAATCTATGTCAATCGACGCGTGTCTACAGCTTCGCACCGCCAGGTGCCCTGCAACCACCGAGACGTCGCAGCCGTCAAGATCTGGACATCCGACTCGCAAATTCTGCTTTTCTCCGTCTACCTACCTTCAGTCCCGCTGTATTCGGGCGACAACACACCGTCGGAGCCAGCACTCACAGCGATTCAAACTACCATCACATCCACGCTCCAAGACAACCGACGAGCCACCAGTATCATCCTCTCGGGGGATTTCAACCGCCACCACCCCCTGTGGGGTGGTAATCATATATCGACCCGATTCATCGAAGACGCCAGCGACCTGATCGCCTTTTACCAGACTAACAGACTTCACGGCTGCCTCCCTCGCGGAACTGCAACTTTCTGGGCCCTGAACGACCCAGGGCAGAACTCCACTATTGACCAGACAGTAACTGCCAACCCGGACCTGCTCGTCAAGTGCCACCTGTATCACGAAAACTACGGATCTGACCACCGGGCGACATACTCCGAATGGAACCTGCAAGCTCGGTCCAAGTCCACCACTAAAGCGAGGAAGGTGTATGACCGCGCAGACTGGACCAAAATCAGCGAGCAGGTTACCCAACAAATGGGCCCGTGGAAGGAAATCAGAACTCGACCAGCACTCGACGCAATTGTGGAGAGGCTTACGGAAGTAACAGCTCAGGCCGTCGACCAGTTCGCACCAAACTCACGACCATTACCATATGCTAAACGGTGGTTTACACCGGACCTCAAAGCTCAACAGGTCGAAGTCAACCAGGTTCGCAGAAGATGGCAAGCGAGCTGCGCCGAGCTTGGGCGACATCACCCGACCTCTATAGCAGCGTTTCTGGACATGCAACGAAAACGACGAACGTGGACTCGGAAGATTGAGAAAGCGAAATCATCCCATTGGAAAGGGTTTCTCGATGAGGCGGGCGAAGGCAAGCTCTGGAAAGCCGCAACTTACATGAAACCTCGAGAAACCTGGGGGTGTGTTCCTGCACTGCAGGTCGAGGCAGCGCAGCTCACCGACAATGAAGACAAGGCACAAGCGTTTCTGGACTCGTTCCTCCCTGAAATGAACCCGGCCGACCCACGTCCACCAGATGTGACGGAGCTGGAACTCCCGTGGCAGTCGATCACCGAGCCCGAAATTCAACGAGCGCTTAACGCGACCAAAGGAACCACCGCACCCGGAGGAGATAGTCTGCCGATGCTAGTGTGGAAGAATTTATGGAGTCACTTGAAAAGCATTATCACTAGTATCTTTACCGCCTCCCTGAACCTAAGCCATCACCCAAAGCAATGGCGAAGCGCGAAAATCGTGGTACTGCGGAAACCAGCAGAGCCAGATTACTCGATCCCTGGAGCTTACCGCCCAATCTCATTGCTGAACACGCTCGGTAAACTTCTGGAGGCAGTGGTGGCCCGACGACTGTCCTTCCTAGCGGAAAAGCACGGGCTACTCCCGAACAGCCAGTTTGGCGGACGCCCGGGAAGGACGACCGAATAGGCCCTGTTGGTCCTCTCCAACGCAATCGACCGTGCATGGTACAAACACAAAGTGGTGACCCTTGTCGCGTTTGACCTTAAGGGTGCTTTCAACGGGGTAAACAAGACCAGCTTGAATTCCTGCCTACAGGCACGAAGGATCCCAACGATCGCAAGAAAATGGATCGCAAGCTTCATGAGCGACCGCCACGCGAGCATTGGATTTGACGACTTCCGCACCCCGATGAAACCGCTCGCAAATGCTGGGCTGGCACAAGGATCGCCTCTGTCCCCGATTTTATTCGCATTCTTCAATGCCGACCTAGTCGACCAACCTGTAGATCACCATGGTGGTGCCTCAGCGTTCATCGACGACTACTTTCGCTGGCGAGTGGGCAGCTCGGCTGAGGCCAACCTGGCCAAGATTCAGACAGAGGACATCCCCCGCATTGAGGAATGGGCGCGGCAGGCCGGCTCCTGCTTTGCAGCCGAGAAAACCGAGCTCATCCACCTGACCAGGAAGAAAAGAGAACATTTGGAAGGACAAATCGTCGTGAATGGCATAATCGCCCGACCATCAGCCACGGCCAAGCTACTGGGAGTGGTATTTGACCAGGAGCTGCGGTGGAAAGATCACGTACAGCAGACCATCAAACGAGCAACCAAAACCACCATCGCACTGTGCGGGTTACGACACCTACGCCCAGAACAGATGAGACAACTCTATCAAGCATGTGTCACACCTGTGGTGGACTACGCGTCGACGGTGTGGCATGACCCGCTTCGGGACAAGACGCACTTGCGGCACTTGAATACAGTACAGAGAACACCCCTGATCCGCACCCTATCGGCATTCAGGACGGTTGCGACCGCAACGCTCGAGGTGGAAGCCCACGTACTTCCCACCCATCTTCGTCTTCGCCACCGAGCACAGCGCACCTTCGCCAGACTACACACACTGCCTCGTGATCACCCGGTTTGGACGGCACTTCTGCGGGCACAGAAACGTAGAAACAATATCGGATCGTATGCGCGCTTCCCGCTGGCAGAAGCCTTGAAGACTATGGACCTCGACAGGCTGAATGAATTGGAAACGATTGACCCCCGACCGCTGCCGCCATGGCGTGCCGATGCCTTTGCAAAAATTGAGATCGAGTCAGACCGGGACATAGCGAGGGAACGGGCAGAGACCGCGCGGTCCACGTCTGATGCGATTGTGTACTCGGACGCCTCGGGTCTTAAAGACCATCTAGGCGTGGCCGTGGTCGCACTAGACGCAAATTTGGAGGTAGTGGGATCTGAACAAATTCAAGTAGGGCCAATGGACCGCTGGTCGGTTCACGTAGCGGAGCTTATAGGCATCTTTTACGCCATCAGTATGGTGTTCAGATTGGCTCACCAGCGCTCAAGCGGCGCGTACGGACGTCCAACGACGGCGACAATTCTATGTGATAGCAAGTCGGCCTTGCAGTCAATCCAGAACGCAAGAAACAAATCAGGGCAACGGATCGTCCACGCGATTCTCTTAGCAGCCGCCGAAGTCCAAGCAGAGAACATCGCGCTTCGTCTCCTGGATCCCAGGACATTGTGATGACCCTGGGAACGACGCGGCAGACCGACTAGCCCGGGAAGCTGCGCGCCCAGGCAAGACCCACCCATTCCGTCCGCTGCTCACAAGAGAGAACGCGTATATCCGCGGAAATATCCGAGCGCAGTGGGAGCAAGAGTGGAAATCTAGCACCAAAGGCGGTCACTTACGGAAGATCGACAACACCTTACCGGCGACATATACTCGAAAGCTGTACGGAAGCTTGTCTAGGGACCGGGCGTACCTGCTGACACAGTTACGCACGGGCCACAATTGGTTGTCTACCTACCGCAAAAACATTGGCTACTCCGACGACAATCAGTGCGTCTGCGGTGCGCAAGAAACCGTCACGCATGTGCTGGTGGACTGTCCAAGACTGGTGGAATTGCGGAGGAATCTCAGAAAAGAAGTGGGGGACGCGTTCAATAGCGTGTCGAGTCTGCTGGGAGGCTCCAACGAAGGTGAGAAAGGTAAACCAGACATCGTCTCGCGAGCCAAAACGGTGAATGCCGTGTTGGACTTCGCTGAGGCGTCACAACGGTTTCGCAGTCGCGCGCCACGAGGGCAGCCTAACAATGGGAGCGGCAATTAGGCCACGAGAGGCCTTGACGAGGCTCTAAGTTCGTTTTCAGGAAGTGGATCACTCTACATGTACATACTCGGATATATATAGTTGTTGTATCCTGCATATCGCTTTCATTTTGCGAGGGGTCAGGGTAAATGAAATCCATCCATCCATCCATCCCTGTAAGTACAGAACGGTCGAAAAGAATAATGAACTGATTAATTCGTTCATTTTTCGTTTAAACATGTGAAAGAATCCAGCCAACAAGTATGGTACAAGCTGACTACGGTACAAGGAAGGCTTGGATTTGGTGCCTGGGAAATCTGGCATAAAATTGGGTATGCCATGGGCCCAGAGGATTTTCCTAGGTAAGATGAAATGATTCTTGCATCAGACTTGGGGGGTGCCTGGGTATTAGGAAATTCGCTTGATTTAGAGTGGAGTATGTTCCCTAGCCAATCATACTCAACAAACACCTTACTCACTATTCACTACCTTTATCTCAAAGATACTGTAAATGAATTAATCGGTGGTTACTCGTTTCGACCATTTCGTACTGTAGTCAGATTTCTAAGACAATCAATTGTTTCTCTTGCCCGTTGACCTTCATGCTTTCACCACATTGATTGGCCCTTTAAATATTTTTTGGCCATACGATACCTTCCGCCCCAAATGACGCGCATTTCCTAATACCCAGGCACTGCCTGAAACTTTTTTTTTTGCGTTAACTGATTGTGACATTGCAGACACGTAAAAGGGATGGCGGGCAATATGTCATAAGTACGGTCGTTTTCACGTTGCCGCACCTATTTGATGACCGCAAATAACACCGGTGATTGCCCTTTCAGTCTTGCGGGGCCGCCTTTATGAGTTCAACACATAAAGGACCAATTTTCGTGTAATACTTTGAGGAATATCGTGGTCTTTTTGCATTATATAATTGATGCCTCCCCTTTGTGCAATAACATTTATATTTATTAAGCCCTTTCCCATTAGCGGACCTAAGTTTTATAAGAGTCCCCGCTATCTATATTTTTCTATACAGGTTTCTCTACCCCCAGATATCAAGGCAACGCGCTCAATGGCCGCTATCAAGGCTACCAGGTCCAAGGATACGACTTCGAAACGAAAATTGATGCGGCAAAAACAATGCCGCCGTAAAGCAAGTCTGATGAAAAAGGCATGTGAATATAGTAGGATGTGCAGCGCAGATGTATGCGTGGGAATTCGTATCCGAGAGACGGGCCAGGTACATATTTTATCAGCGGATACTTCGGGATTTTGGGCTTTCCTTAGCTCGCAATTAGTATGTCTCAAACTATGGCTTTGATGAAAAGATGACTGACATATCAAGAACTCCTACTATCCAGCCCCAACGCTAGCGACAGACCAGGATCTGCAGCAGGTTGATAACGATATACCGCAATAACCTATATGAAGTCGTCAGGCCAAAGCGGAACTTTTACTAGAAAAGAACCTTGTTTTTCCATCCTTATTCAAAGATTTCATGCAACCATCATCACAATAGTCTAATTTACTGAATATAGCTGTTGACAGTCTAAAGATGATTTCCATACGTAGTAGTTCTCTAGACGGAAGAGGGCTCCGTAAGGAAGAAGACTACATATAGAAGAGGGCCCCACAAGGGAGAGGGTGCCCGTAAGGAAGACTACATATAAAGACTCACGGAGACCTGATTGCCAGCCCAAAACAGGGGTGGCAAATGCGAGATATCATTGGCTAGCTAGATATTCCGTTTCTAGTGGATCGTGGTTTGTAGCCAACTCGTTAAATCAACGGCTTCGAATCTTCTCTTGCGCCTGTCTTTCTCTTTATTTTTCCGTCCTACTTCTGATACGGTGCTCTAGGCTTAGAGGCTAATGATCATAATAAAGACCGAGAAAGCTGCATAATGTGGTTACTGTAACTGGTACTTTTCTAGGTAGTCGTACTGCGATAACTAACGGCGTGGTGGAGGGATAGTATAAAATCAATATAATTACTCTAAGGAGCGATTGGTAGCGAGCTGGGGAATCACGGACGATGTACCGTTTAAAAACAAAAGTGGAGGGAGTAGCATTGGATCAGAGATCCAATATGTGATTGGTTCTTGACTACTCCTTGCTCCACATTGGAGAAGCTCAACTCAGACGACTCGGTCTTCCTAGCCTGCAAGGAATCTAAGGGAACCCACATCTTAGATCCTTACTTAGCGCTTCCTTATCTCCGGCTAACACCGAAGGACTTTAATATTATTGCCTCTATAATTTTTATTTCGATTAATTTTAGCCTCATGAATAATTATGAAAAGGCTAATATTGCATCTTTGTAAATTCAAAGCTCGCCAATATTATTGCCACCATAACTTTACTAAATTAATATATATCTGAGATGGGCGCTAACGCCACCCTTTCCCTATCTCGAGTGGTACCGTCACAATCGGAGCGAGTGGTCATATACCGAGGACTACCTTCAAAGCGCTGGAACGCAGATGGCCTGTCGAGCAGTGCTTCGGAAGATGTTCGACAGTACTAAGAAACAAGATGAGAAAGCAGTTGATGGAGAGTGTCAACTCATATCGAAGAAGGAATGGTCAAATCTTCCAACTTGCAGGAACGATCATGAGTTTGAGTTTGTTGCTAGGGCTTGTGGTTATGGAGATGATTCCATTTCGTTGCCATACTGGTAGGTCGATTTGCTTACATCCCTACATGTATTTATACCCTGACATCTTAGGTCGTCCGTTTGATAATTTATCTCCTGATCACACTTGCCTTCTTAATATCGGTATCTTCAAGAGTCGCTTCTACAATCTCCTATTCAACTTCTATTATTGTCTAATATCACAGACCACAAACATGTCTTCCCAGAAGCAAGAGAAACCCCCAAACCGAGTAAAGAGCTTGGGGCTCACCCCAAGTCAGACGGATCATCTCTTGATGGGATATTTGTGCATGCAAAAGCCAAAGGTGAGTGAGAGTGGCTGTTATCAAATCTCATATTATTGACCCCAAGGTAAACATTTTGGACAGCTCGATTGGAAGAAGCTCGCAGAGCTTATCAATGTCACACCTGCTTCTGCTAGAAGTGCCTTCAGTAAGGCTCGACGCACCCTCGAAAAATGGGAGAAGAGGACCACTGGAGTGGTTACTAAGGAAGCCGCGCAAGCTGAGGAGAATGAGAAAGATACTGAAGATGGCATGGAGGCTATGGAGGCTGCACATGCCGAGGATACCGAGAATTAGGACGAAATGAGATCTAGATTAAATGCAGTGGTCAACTTGGCAAGTTTCGCTTGGACTCGAGGCTTCAAGTTTATATGTGTTATTCAAGGTCAACCCTAGGATAAAGCTTCATGGTAAATCATATAAAATCCAAGATCCGTATTTAAAATGGTATTGAAGTACACTTGGTTAGCTCAAGGGATATAAGGTAGCCTGTTGGCTTCAAATTTAAGATCACAAGTTTCTTATTTCTCCAAATAAAGTGAAAGTAACATTGCTTCCTCTTCATCACACAACAAATCGTGTTCCGTATCATCCACATTTCACAACAATAACTCATCCTTGAGCCTTTGCACAGCAACACACTATTCTACCACAGAAAGAGAAACCCATCTACCGACAAACACACCACTACACACGTTGTCAACTGACACAATGTCGTCCCCGTCTCCCAAGAAGAAGCCCGACCACTTGGGCGATTTCACCGCCGGCGAAATGAAGCTCATTATGGCCAGTGTCCTGTGCACCCCAGGAAAGGTATGTCCCCCTCCAAGTCTTTGAGCCATTACTCGAACTAACACAGTACCTATAATTTAGATTGACACCAACAAGCTCGGAAAGTTGACCAACATGAAGAGGAATTCGGCAGCAAGCCGATTTCCATCTGTCAAACGCAAGCTGGAAAAGATGTTCGAGAATCAACTGGACACTCTAGACGAGCAGGATGACACCGCCGTGAATTACAACTCTCCTCCTAAGAGCCAAGCGAAGAAGCGTCGTGACAAAGTTGTGGAACCACAGCGGGAGGCCAAACTTGAGACCAACACCAAGGCTGAATCTGGAGAAAGTTTCGATACTCCCGTGAAGGTCGAGATCTGTTCTGAATCTGAAGACGATACCGAGGATCTGGAGAAGATCAAGGACGATTGTGTCAACATCAAGCCTGAGCCTATGGACTAAGTGGTCAAATATACCATCATGTCTTCGATATGGAGTGAGAGCTAGGAATGGGGTCTTTGATGCAGTTTCTCCCAAGGATATTGACTGGGCACTTCTCGCAGAATCTTTCATGGTATCTGAGTATTTGAGAAGTTGATTTGACTGGAAGTACATTGCAGGGTGTATCTCAGGTGTATCTAGTTCGCCCTCTCGCATGAGAATGGCCGCACCGTACGTTTGCCCAATGAAAACCACATTGCACAACATGAAATAACCGGCGGAAGTGCCCGCATATATGTGACTCTCTGTTATAAATTGCACTTTCTTTCCCTTTATCTTTCATGTTCCTTCAACACACTCCGTTATTCTGTGATTCGACCTTTGATGCCAGTTCATCCAGCCAAGGACAAGAAACAAAAGGGGAAAAGGGAGAAAAACGAAATGGAGAAGCAATGAAATTGGTGACCTACTTTGATAGATTTGATGATGGATTAAGGCTGACTGCAATGAAAAGCATGTTTTACTACGGAGATGCAATAGAAATAGGAGACTAGATTCGCAAAGAATGACGAGATAACCGAACAAACCCAAAGGCGTCCTTTTGAATTAACATTTAAAAAAACAGAATGAAAGCCGAACAGGATCGGCCGGTCGAAGTGAAAAGTAGACAAATATCATAAAAACACATCATGAAGAAGGATGGAAGAAATAACGAAGCACCATCTAACATGTATCTCAATCATTAAAGTGCCTCAATTGCCTTCATCAGGACATCCAAGCCGCGATCAGAGACATCGCCTGCATTCGAGTCTTCCTCTGTAACAGATTCACGCAGGGCCCAGGCCACATCACTCCACCAGCCCAGACCGATGAGACCACCGCCCTTGCGGCGCTCCAGGCTCTCCTTAAGTCGGCTAGTGTGCTCCCACTGTTTGGCAGCATTCTCCGCACACTCAATGACCTTGCTTGGAATACCACACATGGATGCACAGTGCATACCGAAACTGCCTTCTGCAACACCATTCTCAAGCTTGTATAGGAATGCCACACGGCGCTCGACGTCGTCGACATGGATGGCCATACGCTTGGGTGCGATCTCGGGATGATTTTCAAACTCGGCAGCAAGAGAGTGATAGTGGGTGGCAAAGAAGCCCAGGGCTCCGATATGGGTAGCAATATGATGTAGAACGGCTTGAGCCACTGCGACACCGTCATAGGAACTAGTTCCGCGGCCGAGCTCGTCAAGGATGACGAGTGAGCGAGGAGTAGCCTCAGATAGAATCTTCTTTGTTTCAGAAAGCTCGACAAAGAATGTCGACTGGGCAGCGAAGATGTTATCGTTTGCACCGAGTCGAGACATGATCCGATCGACTGGGGTCAGTCGGGCTGACTGGCAAGGAAGGTAACAACCGATCTGGGCCATAATGACAGCAACACAGGTCTATACTTGTTAGCAATATTATTAAAACAAAGGGGGGAGGGGGGTTAACACACCATTCGGAGAACAGTAGACTTTCCGGCAGCGTTAGCACCGGTCAACAAGTCAATGCTAGCATGATTTCCACCAAGCTGAATATCATTGGGAATAAAGTCCTCAACAGAGGAAAGAAGACAAGGGTGGCGGAGCTCTTCAAACTCGAGGACACTTCGTTCATCCTCCACAAACACTGGTCGGCAACTGGGATGGCCAATGGCCCCGGAAGCCTTAGCCAAACTGATGAGGCAATCAAGCTGGGATACAATTCTAACGGCAGCCAGCCATGTGTTGTAATGCTCATCGAAGCGGGCATGGAACCGTCCAGCAACCTCTTTAACGATTTGACTGTGAGTTTCTTGGGCCTCTTGCAACTTGCGAATGAGGCTTCGGAGCTCAGGGAAGTAGTATCGTTTGACTTGCTTGGTCGCAGACATTTGGTTCCAATCTTTGGGCACGTTCTTCACCTTGATTGGGACTTCGAGCTGGTAGATTTCCTTGCCGTTATCACGGTAGCAGATAGCAGACGACCCCAAATCCCGGCGAGCTTTTTTCAGCACGGCGTCGAGGTCCCGGTGGAGTTGCTCAATGATCCCCTGGGAGTTATCAAAGTCTTCTTCGACGCCGGACTCCGGAACAAGAATCCCATTCTCCTTTGCCTTTGGACGATCGAATGCGGTCTTCCAGTATCCCAGCAGAGAGGCAAGATCGGGCATCGCGGTTGTCAATTGACCAATAATGCTTTCGCCTGATCCAGTCTCACTTTCCTTAAGGAGACCCATAATATAATCGATTTGTTCGAATCCTTCCAAGACACGTACAAAGTCTTGAGCCTTGCAGTTACCAGCGTGGATACGAGAGATCAGTCGTTCGAGATCCGGCATCTTTGTCAACTGGGAAGAGAACTGGTCCCGAGCACTGGGATCTGCGTTGAGTGAATCAACTGCGTCCAATCTTGCGTTGATTTTCTTAGAATCAATCAATGGGTGGCATACCCATTGCTTGAACATGCGCTTGCCGAATGGTGTGATGCATCGGTTGAGCAGCTGGAACAGAGTGCCCTCAGAGCCGCCATCGAAGGAATTGGCGAAGATCTCCATATTGATCAAGGTCTGGCCATCTAGTACAAGACTCGTAGCCTTCTTAATAGGATCATACCACGTGAAGTTACCAATGGTGATCAAGTCCCGCTCAATCTTCAGCATTCGCAGATATTGAACTAAAGCACCGAATGCACACATCAGCAACTCCTTCTCGCGGGCTTGACGCAGGGTCTCGGGCCAGGCTGTGAGGTTATCGTCGTCAACGGAAACGAAATACTCGCTTGCCTCGAGTTCACGAATTGTGACATCAGATTCCCAGAACTCCTTCCCAGGTTTCATGAGATTCCAGATAGTCGTAGGTCCAGTGTTATTTTTTAGAATGCGCATGGCCTTTTGCGAAACACAAGATTTCTCCAATAGCAACTCCCGAGGACGGGTCTGCGCAACAAAGGTCTCGAATTTGGTCATGTCAACATCGTCCACAAACTCAGAGAAGAAGAATTGACCTGTAGCAGTATCGACAAATGCGATACCGAACGCAGGATGCTCGTTCACAATCGCTTCCTTGATCGCAACACAGTATGTAGACATATCATCTGTAAGCATGGAACCCTCGACCAGTGTACCTGCTGTAAGGACACACGCAAGCTCTCGCTTGATGATCTTGTCTTCTTTGGTCGGCTTCTTGCCCTCTCTCTCACGCATTTCTTTACCAAGTGCGGATTCAGACTGGTCCACACGGGCAATTTTGAAGCCCTTGGCCACAAATTGGTTCGCCCAGTGATCTAAGCTCATCTCGGGAACACCGACCATGCGCATGTTCACTCTGTCCGTGAGCTTGAGATCAAAAAGTTGGTGACCAATTGTGGCATCGTTCTCGTAAAGCTCATAGAACTTGCCCTTCTTGAAGAAAACGACAGTATCCCAGAATTTCTGCTTGATCTCCCAGTATTGTTTCTCAAAAGGCGAGAACCCTGACCATGCGAGCGGAGGGATGTAAACAGTTCGGGGATCGTAGTCAGGGTGGCCCTTAGGGTTGCCGTCGATATCTTTGAGATTAGCAAGCCATGCATAGCGCTGCTCAGGCTCCCTGGTGTGGACCTTCGCTTTTTTCGTGCTGGATGCTGCTTTGGTAGATGCCACAGCAACTCTTTCTTTCCGAGGTTCTGTGTTCTCCGGATCAAACGCCCATCTCTTCGCAGTTCCAGCTGAACCTTCTCCCTCTGGGATATCAAGATCGATGTCATCGGCGGGTGGCGGAGGAGGGACGGATGA
The DNA here is from genome assembly GCA_028828255.1 of Penicillium fimorum. Taxonomy (NCBI): domain Eukaryota; kingdom Fungi; phylum Ascomycota; class Eurotiomycetes; order Eurotiales; family Aspergillaceae; genus Penicillium; species Penicillium fimorum. The sequence continues at coordinate 3,859,625 of JAPWDS010000003.1, read as the reverse complement.
AGATTTGGAGGTAGGCTTGCGTGCCGATTGAGTAGAAGGTCTTTTTCGCTTCGTAGACGATGTGGCTATCTCTTCATCAGAGTCATCTGCGACGACGAAATCGTCCATTTCTATATCTTGGTTAGTCGTATGCCAGCAAAGCCAAACAACAACAGAACACCATACCATCGTCCGAGTATCCTCCGTTTTCTCCAACATCTTTGAACTCATCTTCGCTCTCCGGCTCCGTTCGTCTTTTCTTAGTGGCACGGCCGGAGACGCGGTCCTTGCGATTAGGACGGAAGATAACCTCATCGTCATCCTCGCCCTCGGAGTCAGACTCCTTGTAGCTGACCTTCTTTTTTCCCTGGTGAGATAAGTCAGCAGGAAAGATCAATTGAGCAATCAGATGGTATACGTACCCGACGCGAAGGCGACATAGTGGAGTCCTGTTCTGCCTCCTTGGTGGTCTGAGGAGTGAAGAGTTTAGTCGGAGCGAAGAAATAAAACAAACAGCAGGCTCCAGATCAAAATACCTTTAAAACACTACCATTTTCTTCTTCCTCCTCTGGTACTGGAAGATCGCTGCTTGGCACAGGACTTAAATCCTGCGCGAAGCTTGAGAAGCTTCGCTTTTGTTCCTTCGGTGTGGGCTTGACAGCGCTCTCAGTACGCTTCTCAGAGGCTCTCTGCGCGGGGGATGAGATCGGTTCTCGCGTTCGATTATTCGAGGGAGTCGCTGGTGAGGACTTTTGGAAGAAACCAAGAATTGACTTCTGGGTTCGCATGTTCTGGGTGCTGGGGGTTGTGCGCTTGAGCGCGGGCGATGATGCGGACGGAGACGAGGCCGATGGTTTGGCCATATTTTTTTATAAAATAAAAGCAATTGAGACCGACAATACACTTTCAACCCAACATGGGATAGGATGGGAGTTGTGAGAGAACTGGGGACGGGGAGGAGATAAGGCGCGGATCGCGTCGACGCGTAAAGCACTTTCCGAGACTCGACCTGTCCATTGATCGACACCAATGGAACACCAATGGACACCCGCGATACTGTCTTTTCCCAACATTATTACTATTATTATTTAGATTTTGTCTCAAAGGGGAATGACTTTATAATATTTATACTATTGTACAGATTGGATATTGTAGAATTACAGATCTAGTGGAGATTCACCTTATTCCGACTTGGTCGGCTCAGTCGGCTCAACCCCCTCAGTCTCCCATCCGGGAGCTGTGAGCCCTTGCGCGCGGAATTCTTCATCAGTCACAATGTGAACGGCCTTGAGCTTCCACTTGCCCAACTTGAGCATTAGGAGATTGCCATTCAGGACAAACTCCTTTGTTTTCTCTGCCTCCCACGGCCGGATGGGTGTGAAAGACAACTGATCCGACATGGGACCACTGTCACCAGGACGGCTTCCGACCTTGGCGCCATTATTGATGATAACTCGGTGGCCCTCGCTCTTAGATGAAACAAGGCCAGCTGACCACAGAATTTTGTTGAACGGCTGATTGAAGACAAGGGATTCGGGAAGGGTGACCTTGATATCGCCCATGTTGGCCCAGTTTGTTTGGGGAGCATATGGATTCCCGGATTGAGGAGTCTGGAAGCCAGCAGTGGGAGATTGAGGATGTCCGGAGGAAGAAGCGGATGATTTAGGAAGAGGAGTAGGCTCTGCAGTTGAGGATCGGGGGCGGAAAAGTTGGCGGTGTTGGAGAGCCACGGCATCAGCTTCAGCCTTGCCATGAATAAGCTCAACAAACTCAAGAGCGAGCTTGTGCTGCGCAACACGCTTGGAGGGATCCTTGTTCTGTTCCTCCATGATGGTGGCGATTTCAGGCAAGGGGATGAAAGTGAACAGCTTGAGGTAATGCTCGACAACGTCATCAGGTGTGCGCACAAAGAACTGGTAAAGTTCGAATGTAGAAGTTAGGTCCTTATCGAGCCAGATAGCGTTTCCAGCAGACTTGCCAAACTTCTCGCCGGACGGAGCTAACAGTAGCGGCGTAGTGAAACCGATTGGCCGATCGATTTCTGATTCCAATGGGTTGCGGAGTTGTTCGTCGGCCGTGTTTCGGCTGATAGACTTCACAGCCTCCATGCCGAACAGGATATTTCCATATTGGTCGGCACCTCCGACTTGGATTTGAGTGCCCTTTTGGAACAACGTCCACCAATCCCAGGCCTGGAGAATAGGGTAGGAAAACTCAGCAAAGGACATGCCATCTCCTTGGTTCAATCGTGTCTTGACACTAGTAGAAAACATTAGTAAACCCGTGACAACAGAGCCGTCGGACTTGCCAAAACTCACGTATCTCTACCGAGCATAGGGCCAAGTCGCATGAAAGCGCCAAGGTCTCTCAAAACTTCAAGGAAAGGCATTGAATTCCACCAAGTGTTGTTGTTTGTCAACGCGCGCTTCCACATAGGGTGTCTCTCGTGTCCATGTCTCCTGCCGTACTGCTCAATGCTCGAACCCAATTTCTTCAATTGCATATGCATGCTAGCCATGTTTGCTTTTCGGATTGACGAGTGGACTGCGTCTCGGCCCTTGAGACGCCCGCTGGGGTCGCCGACTCTAGAAGTAGCACCGCCGAGCTATAGAGTGTTAGTTGAGGCATTCAATTGGGCGCGAAGCTGCAGGCAACTTACTAGGAATGTCACAGGCAAGCCCCAGACGTATCCCCAGGCGAGAACCATGAAAGGAAGCATGTGTCCGACGTGCATTGAAGGGGCAGTTGGGTCGATTCCAACATATATTCCAGCCCGCTTCTCTGTGAAGACCTTGTGCAACAAGTCCCGTTCACTGTAATTCAAATCAAACGATTAGCGAGCCATTCGAATATTTTTCCGCAGACAATGCCATCAGCTTCAGTATTCCAATTTAACATACCCGACAACATCATGAATCAACCCTCGCTCCTCAAGGTGTTGCGCGAAGTTCTTCCTGTTCCCGGCCTTGATTTCTTTTGCGAATCCTGCCCACTCCTTCTCCCCTTCCTTCATACGCTGGATATGCTTAAGTGTGATCCATCTCTGCTGTTGGAAGCATGTGCTGGACTGCGAGGTGGACAATACTGGCCGGTTGCTGTCACCGCGCAGCGGAATCGCTGTTGTTGCGGCAAAGCTGCGCGCTCCGCATGGGATCCGACGGGGGGCAAAAAGGGTGCGGGACGGCGCTAGACCGAGCGACGTCGACTGTGGCCGCATTGGACCGGTTATGAATGTGAATATTAATTGAACGGCTCGCAATGAACTCAAGTCTGGAGACGATCAGTAGCTCCAGATGTCCGAGATTCTTTCGATAAGTCCGGAACATTAATGATGCGGCCGTTATCTCTGACATGTTGATCAATTTCCCAATCGGGACCATATTTGGGGCTTAGGGCCACAGAAGTATAAATCGAGGTCCATCGTGGTGAAAAGATGCTGTGTTGGAATAATACTATGTCTATTAGGAACACACGATGCCAAAGTCCAGAGGCAGCAGGCTCTGAGGTATCACCTCAGCCCACAAAAATCTGTACAAAGGCCTCGTTACTCCATCCACTGTCCAACTTCATGGATTTCCATGCCGCCAATACATCGATTGCCAGCACATTACCATTCTCTCCAGCCTGCTTCCACACTGTATTCTGTGGAATTGGCCGTCCCAGAATCATGATCATGAAGTTCCGTGCAATGCTCCTGTCCGGAAGATCCGAGAAATAAATCCCCAGAGTTCCCAGCGCCTTCAAGCTGACATCGAGTCGTAAACGGCCGTTCTCAACAATAGATATATCCGAAGTCACCACAGCCGCTGCGCCAGTCATCTTTCCCAAAAGACCCAGCACAGACACATGTGTCATACTATCACCAGAGGGGTTGCCGCCATGACTTCCCGTTAGCGTGAATGACCGAGTTGGGTACGCAGTGAGAATCTCCCAGCCCTTTGGTTCCAAAGCCACTGATACCAGGGAGTTGTGTGCTGATGGCCGCATGCGATGCGAGATCTTACCGCTGCTGTGTGCGCGCACGATATACTGTCCTTCGGAGTCCTCGTGGATTCCTGGGAAATCCATCAGTGAGACTATGATCGAGGTCTCGGCAGATTGAATATTGAAAAGACCCATAATTCCACTTCCGGTCTTGGCCCAGCCGGTGTAGCTTCCAACGCGCAGGACATGTCCTTCGTTATAGTCGTGGTATATGTCTATCGTGCGCCCGATAACACTAGGACGCAAGATCACCGTACTCCCTTTCACGGTAGGTGCGGTCATCTGATCGAGCAGGGTCAAGTCATGTTTACCCGGCTCATCGGTGATATAGATCGGTCCCCCTGATACACATCGTGCTGCCGCGTGGAATGATGCGTATGCGTGACTTGTCTGGAACATATCCCAGTCGGGCAATACGTTCAAGTAGCGGGTGAATAGTGCATTGTGGGCATTACAGAATACATGCCATGGGTGAGAGGCAATAATATCAGGAAAGAAGTCGTCGGAGTTTCGCAGCGGAACCGCCGGTTTGTTGGTGGGCATTTGTGAATGGAAGATTATTTGGGGGATCATTGATCCGCAAGACATTGACCGAGTACTGAAGTGCCTGAGTGATGCGATAGACCATGCATCTTGATAAGAAGTCATGAATCGCCGGCGGTCCTCTGCGTCCTCAAGAAGATCGAGGAAGAATTGTGCATCTGTCTTGACTGAATCTATACCGACAGATGTAAGGTAGCTATAGAACTCATCGTAGAATCGTTTGATATCATCGGGATCAATGGCAAGAATTGTTCCGTCTGGAAGGTTCTCTGCAATGGGCCCGTTGGAGGCGGGATCTTTGATCTTCACATGCTTTGTTTTGAATCTTTGAGCCAGGTCCCCTTCCGGTGAGATACCTCCCCAGTAGCCCAGCAAAGCATGCCAGACTGCAATATGTTCAATGTTGGAGTGTGCTCGACGGATAGCCCCCACAGTATGTTTTAATCCTCTAGGAAATCCTTTTGAATGCGCCTCGAACTGCCTCCAGCCTTGCGTAAACTGAGACTCCCCTTCATTGTCATTTGCCTGCCAACCATCATCGATAATAAGATTAGTGACGTTGACTCCATTAGCCTTCAATGAATCCAAGGCACGCAAGATCTTCTCTTCAGTGAGTTCTTGTCCCAGTCCATTCCAAGTACAATATGTGAGGCCGTCAAACCACTCGGACAGCCACTGTGCACTTGGGTCATTCTCGACAAGGACCATATCATCCCCAGGAGGAGATAATGGGTCTGGATCTTCTAAATCCAGCTGACTTGCATCAGCAAATGGTCTGACCACTTTCCGTGCCTCATAAACTACCGCAGATATGGCAACTTCAAAGTTCTCCGCGGCGCTGACCAGCACCTGGAACTTTGATGCTTCTGAATTGTCACTCTTTGCCGAGAGCACAACTTCGCCGTTCTCGCCTGACTGAAACACAGTCAAAACATCATTGACTCCCGAAACAGCCAGTAGAACAAGATTCACGCCATCTTCGCGCAGGAAAGAGCAAAGTATTGCATCCTCGGTAAGTCGGAAATTATCTTTGCCATGTCTAGGACCCAACCATGGGCTCCAAATACGAACCAATGAGAAATACCTCACCACCGACGAAGGGGTGCCAAGTGCAAGTCGTTTTATGATCGAAGATCCATCTTGAACATCATCTATATCACCAGACAGAGCCCATAGAACCGACCCAGGGGCTTCACTACGCCGTGACTGAATCGTCAAGTCCTCATGGATGTTATCGATGTACTTCTCGAGTTGTTCTTTGGGGGCTAGTGTAGCAACCTCCGTGGATAGAGCCCCATCGAGACCAGAGTAGCGTGCACTATATACAAGTTCACCGTCGCTCACGTGGTGCCTTTCATTGGCCCACTGCCATTCGGTATCTGGGCCAGTTCGAAACCGGACGGTAAACTGTGCATGACCTCCTGCAGCTGGCAGGGATATCTCCTCTGAGAACACATAGCGATGGTAGTGGTACTCGCTATCATTTCCAGTCAAAAGAGCTGCATGATTTGGGTTGCATCTATGTAATGGCAGAGATCTCCACTCGGGACCAGTGATGTTATGCCAGATCTGCGCTTCCCATGATTGTGCGGGGAATGAGCTGCTGGACTCGATGGTAACTGTGAAACGCAGCTGTTGGTGATGTCAGTACGCCTTTGCATTCTAGGTTCAATAAGTGTAGGAAATTATTGCTAGCGATGTCAAATATGATCATATTTTGGAGACTCACTGCATCTTCTTCAGACCGTGATGCCTTCTGCATCGGTTGGAGGCAAGTGATTTGTCCTAGCGGGGGATATGATGTCACCCGTGCAAACATGACCATTTGAGCTGGGCGAACAAATGGTGCCAGTGGCTGTCGAGTACTTTGACTACCCTGTATTGGCAGGGCTGAGGGGATATCTCTATTGTTGACCTGCATTGAAGAAAGGTGGGGTGTTGAACCAGGTATCCAGCGGCGAAAAATAACAAAAATTGTTTATGAAGTATCCCAAAGGATACTATGAAAAACGTGTATGGGTGTAACAGAGAGAAGGAAGCTTACAGGTGGTTGGTTTTAACTCATGCAGGGGAAGTGGCGGGGAAGCCCTCAGTTGCCCAGTCTACCAACCAGAATGCTCACCTCACCTCAACTTTCACCAACATACGGAGTAGTATTTTCGAATTATCAGATCTAATGTTGATATTATCAAAAACACACCTCAAAAAGATGCCTAACAGAGATACTGGAATGTTTTCAAGTATTCCAGGTCTCCACTATCAAACCCTTAAATTGTTCTTGATTTGAGCGATTGAAGTGAAATAAGGGGAATAAATAGGGTAAATAGTCTCTACGGACGAGCCGAATAGTTAAGTAGTGGAAGATCTTTTGGACTTCCCTCGTAGTACACACGCATAGCATGTTACCACTAGACCACCCACTGATACGGTTTCCTGTTTTCTTTGTACACGGTGCTCACATATTCTCATACACACTAGCAAGGACATATTCATATCCTATTTCCATCTTTAGTTAATCTTGATGGTCAACTTTCCAAAGTGGTTCTGGGCCAACTGAATTCCAATCTGTTAGCATACGAACGCCCCTCACTGATGGGAAACAACCTACCATGTAATCATATGCTTCCCGTGTCTGATCAAGGCTGAACACCTTGTCATCCACCACAGGGTGGATATCATTGGCCTCGATGGCTCGGATCATATCTTTCATGAGAGCCTTGCTGCCAACATAAACACCACGCACGGTGCAGATGTGAGTCAATGCCTCCAGAACAGGGGGCTGTGTCTTGGGGTCCACGCCTGAAAGGAACCCAATAACACTGATGATACCCTCGTACTTGATGCACTTCAAGCTCTCCTTGAGAGTTCCGCTACCACCCACTTCGATGATATAGTCCACACCAGTTCCACCAGGAGTCAGCTTGCGAGCAGCATCACCCCAGTTGGGCTCAGTCTTGTAATTGATGACGTGATCAGCACCAAGCTTCTTGAGCTTCTCGGCCTTCGCCGCAGAAGAAGTTGTAGCGATAACAGTTGCACCAGCAGCTTTGGCGAACTACAAACAAGCTATCTTAGCCGAGTCCATTCTGAGGGGATTTAACTGATTTCGGTACTAACCTGCAAGCCAAACATGCTGACACCACCGGTTCCTTGCACGAGAACGATCTGGCCGGGCTTCAGAGGCTTCAGGCCATATAGTGCATTCCAGCTGGTGAGCGCTGCGCATGGCAGAGTGCTGGTCTCGCGGGCATCGAGGTTACTTGGCGACTTCACAAGACCCTGTTCATTGAATACACCATACTCGCGCAAGGTACCGTCAATCACACCACCTAGGCCAGTACCCGCGGAGTATGTGTCAATCTCGGCGTATTGGTGGCCCTGATTGAAGAGAGTCGCAACTTGATCACCCTTCTTGAATTCAACGGCTTTGGGTCCCACTTCGATAACTTCACCTGCGCCATCAGAGCCTGGCACTACGGGAAGACTGAGAGGGAATGGATAAATGCCCTAAGGGGGGAGGTTAGAACTCGGTTATGGTCTTGCAGACAACTCAAAAAAGGTTGAAAACGTCCGCTTTTCTCAATATCATACCTTCGGGATAGTGAGGTCACGGTAGTTCAGCGATGCAGCATGGAGCTTCACCAAAACTTCATTTTCGCCAACTTTCGGAACGGCGGCGTCCGTGTAAACAAGACCGTCGAAGTCGTGCTCCTGATCTTGAACGACCCATTGCTTCATAGTGGAGGGAGGCATTTTGAATGAAATGGATAAGTATACTTAAAATTAGTGAACAGCGTAATCGATTAGGTGTTTGGGGGTCTATATACTAAACGGAGTCACTGACGTAGGTATGTCTGTTTTAAGCGAAAGATCCACCTCCTGTATGACGGAGGGATTATTAAGAAGGCCCAATAAAACCTGTTACCTAGATAGGAAAATCGTCGCGGGATTTTCTTTGTCAAATCTAGCTTCATGCGTATTGGTCTTTTCAGAGCGTAGTGCTATTGGTATGTGCGCTGGGGCTATCTATCACGGATCCAGGTGATTGAACTCAGTCGGGGGCATGGTGGAGTTGAGGAAGAAGAAAAAAATGAGAGGTTGGAGAAGAGAATCGAGCATTCAAAGATAGGAAAAGGAGGGCAAGACAAGACGATTGCTCTTGGCTTTTGGAGGGAGTGAAATATATATAGATGAAGATAACGAAAAATATGGCATTCGATATTAGAGAAGCACAAGAAGCACCCTATATATTCTTCACTACAATTTGCCAGAACACATCCAGGAGAATTATGAATCCTTGAGGGAAACCGGATCTATCTGCACAATAATTCGAACTCGAAAGAAACCAAAAATTGGTGCGCGTATACTTCCCGTCAACGGTCAAAAGTCCGGGGTCGCCGGCCCACATTCCTCAATTATCCCAAAATCTTGACATTCAAGCTGCACTTAATCTCGAACTTATCAAAAATCCTCTCAAATATCATTAAGCTATGCAGTCCGTGAAAGAAGGCCGAGTCACAAAATTGAAAGCCAAAAGACCGCGAACCACAACCCGACGCGTCTCGAGCAAAAGTTCGTAAATACCACTCTGAGGTCGCAAGCCTGGTTCAGCCTCAAAGCTTGTTTAATTGATTTTCTTGATTTGAATATATTCAATCAGTGACACGTGTTAATTATTGTTTAGTTCCACTGGTCGAACAGACCAACGCATTATCCATTGGCGACTTCATCGCCCAATACGTGACTCCACTCACGCAAACAGGAGAACCGGCTAGAAATGATGCGACGGATCAACCCCATCCATCCCAAGATCAGACACGGCAGGATGTGACCCCCACGCCACGCGTGGACGTCTACTCAGCGGCAACAATATCCGCAGCTGACCTGGAAGCATGCCTGGATCTAATCGAGCAAACCTCAAGCGAAGCCTACAGCGCGTCGAGCGCAGGCTGGTCGCGCACCAAGAAGCGGAAAGAGATGAAGTTGCCCGACATGAAGTATTTGATTCTGCGGGGCACGTCGGATAAACCTGGTGGTTCTAGCGGGCAAGTTCCGAGAGAGAAACAAAGCGATATCGTCGACAATAATGCTCCGTCTTCACCAAAGGAAAGCGATGCGCCTGTTTCGTCGCCTGATACTAGTTCTCGGAATATGCTCGGCTTTTTATCATTTATGGTTACCTACGAGGACGGGAAGGAGGTTGTTTATTGCTACGAGATCCATTTGTCGCCGGCGGCCCGGGGACGGGGCGTGGGGAGGTTGCTCATGGGTCAGATGGAGGGAATCGGTCGTGCTGTCGGCTTGAAGAAGTCTATGCTGACGGTTTTCAAGTCGAATGAGATTGCTCGGCAGTTCTATAAGCGGCTTGGATATGAGGTTGATGAGTACTCGCCCCGACCGCGCATGTTGCGCAATGGCACTATTAAGGATGTGGATTATCTGATTTTGTCCAAGGGGTTGAAATTGTAATAACTGGATATCTTAAGGGCTTGAATGCTAATGATTGATATGACAATAGTGAGGTGCAAAAGTTAATATACATTACACCTGTCGCACATCCATACCCACCTGTTCTGGGTGTTCTTGCTCCCACTCGTCTCTGAGGGCGGCGAAGACGGTGTCGGCTAGCAGGATAGAAAGACCCAAACTCCAGACTAGGGTAATGGCGTAGAAGAAATTGGCATTTCCGGATCCTGCGTAGATCCAAAGGTAGTAAAAGGCTGGGCCGAGGAGGCTGGAGTACAAGATTGCCGAGCCCGCAAAGAAGGTATAACGCATCACTGTGCCGAGTTAGTCAAGGTGATTCTGAGATATACTCAATGTTTGGATATACTCACATGGGAAAAGGTGGCGATATAATGGCAGCAATGCGAAAAACAACGACGCGTCCGAGATGCTAGGGTATGGCTTGAAGATGGCGAAGACACCCAAGAGCGAGGTAATGACGAATAGGGGTTGACTGCGGAATCGAGCCGTGAGACCCCCAACGTAGCTGGCCAAGTGAAGCCAGAAAACGCCGAGGAAGAACTCTCGAAATGAGTCGAACATCTCAATAAAAAAGTACCACCACAGCCCCACGTTGGGGGTCAAGTCTGGAACCAAAAGATGGAAACCATACGTTGCCGAGATAAACTCCCAGAAGTTGCCAGTGATCAGACAAGAGAGACCAAGCAGGCCTGCCACGCTAGCTAGTAGTAGAGCAGCGTGTTGAACAATGAAATATGCAACGTTGGGTGGGTTTGGTCTCCCCGAGCGTTGGTCATAGCATAGCAGGACCAACGGGACAAAGAGCAACGCCGGGTATAGAGACAGATATGAAGCAAATCCCAGGGCTAGCATCGCATTTATGCTATTTCCACTGACTGCGTTGGAAACGGCGAAGAGGATACCTGATGTTGTAAATACGCTGGTTGACCGCGCTAAACATGTCGCAATAGTGAAAGGATTGAACAAAAACCTATTGCTTGGTAAGTATGCAAATAAATACGATTGAGGGGGCTAGAAGAAGCATACCATGCTGCAACGGAGACTCCATCCCATCGGACATGCTTTCGGACCGCCGAGTGTAGTCTCGATTTGACCGATTGGCCCGACGCAGAGATGGTTACCAATGCGTTCGCATTCAAGAGGTCAACAAGGAAGTAGAAGATTGATGTTGGTAAGGGGGAGTTGGTCGCATCCGGGAGTAGGGCGAACAGAGGTAACAGGAGCGGTGCCTAGATCATTCGGATCGAATTGTCAATTCAAGGAACCGACTCGGAGGGATTTATGTCCACGAACCTGATGAAAGACACCACCATCATAAGGCGACACATTTCTTGTGTACAAGAATAGGCCCTCTTGCACTACAGATAATTAGTTTATAGAATGCGGAGTCAATGGTCGGAGCCACGTACGGCGTTTGAAACTATTGACGGGTGTTGATATTTCGACTCTCCCCGTTAACAAACCAGGTAATGAAGGGAAAAGACATGTAAGAAGTAGACGCAGCACAAAAGCCGCGCCGAATACAGCAATCCTCCGTCGGTCTACAGCCATGACGGGGTGATTGTTTTAGTTGTTGATTCCAGCTGGTCCATATGGACCTGACCGCCTCTCTCCGCCTTCGGGCACGGACCACCTTTGTTGCGGTAAGAAAAAAAAGTTATCGAGAAATTTTCTTCTTCTTATCAGCAGTCCGTTTAGATATTTTGACAACCAATTTTCATCATGGGCAAAGTTAAGAAGAAGGGTATGTTGAAATGAACCGAGGATTTCAATTGGATTTACTAACACTCCTCTTAGGTACCTCTGGCGCAGCCAAGAACTACATTACCAGAACTCAGGCCGTGCGCAAACTTCAGATTTCTTTGCCTGATTTCCGCCGACTATGCATCTTCAAGGGTAATTGCCTCTTCTGTCGTTATTCCACCTGAATCGCAAGACTAACATGCTCTCCGATACCAGGTATCTATCCTCGCGAGCCCCGTAGTAAGAAGAAGGCCTCTAAGACGTCTACGCCCAACACCACCTTCTATTACACCAAGGACATCCAGTATTTGCTACACGAGCCCCTGCTCAACAAGTTCCGTGATCAGAAGTCACTCGCGAAGAAGATTGCCCGCTCTCTCGGCCGTGGAGAAGTCAGCGATGCCTCCCGTTTAGAAAAGAACAACGCCCCAAAACTCACCTTGGACCATGTCATTAAAGAGCGCTACCCGACCTTTATCGATGCCCTCCGTGATCTTGACGACGCTCTGTCTCTTCTATTCCTCTTTGCTACTCTTCCATCCACAGACCATGTTCCTTCTAAGACTGTTGCGCTCTGCCAGCGCCTTTGCCACGAGTTCCAGCACTACCTGATCATGACCAACTCTCTGCGCAGATCCTTCCTTTCCATTAAGGGTATCTACTACCAGGCCACGATTCAGGGCCAAGACATTATGTGGCTCGTGCCATACCGTTTCGTCCAGCGTGTCAATGGCGACGTCGATTACCGTATCATGGCTACATTTGTCGAGTTTTACACCACCCTGTTGGGCTTCGTCAACTTCCGCCTGTACTCTTCGATTGGCTTGAGATACCCCCCCAAGTTCGATACCCGCAGCGACGAGAACGGTGCCGAGTTGGCGGCTTTCACTCTTGAGGGCCGGACAGTGGGTGAGGTGCCCAAGGCTCTTGAGGCTAGCAAGGCTCAGAGCAACGGCAACTCCAATAAGGAAGTCTCTAAGGAACTTCAAGCCAAGGTTGATAAGGTGATCAAGAAGGCCGGTTTGGACCAGAGCACGGACGAGGAGATGGTCGACACTACGCCCGACGAGGCAACCGATGCTTTCGACCGCTTCGAGCCCGCCGCCCCCGAAGCCGATACCCTTCCCCAACCCGGAATGAGCGGCAACGAGGCCGGTGCACTCTTCGCCCCCTTCGTCTTCTACATTTCTCGTGAAGCGCCCAAGGCTCCTCTCGAGTTCATTCTGCGCTCATTCGGCTGCAAGCGCGTTGGATGGGCCTCCGTACTGGGTGATGGAGCTTTCACTCACGACGAGACCGACCCCCGTATCACTCACCAAATTGTCGATCGCCCCCAACTTCCTCAGGAGTCTCTTCCCGCCATTCCCGCTGCCGATGAGACCGCCGTCCAGAAGGTTCAGCCTGGAAGCCGCATCCCTGGTCGTACCTACATCCAGCCCCAGTGGGTTTGGGACTGCATTAACGAAGGCAAGCTCCTCCGAGCTGATCTCTACGCACCCGGTGCTACTCTCCCACCCCACTTGAGCCCTTGGGTCAAGGCTACTCGCGGCGCTTACGACCCCCGCGCGAGCCTCGCCGATCAGGAGGAGGAAGATGAAGCCGAGATTGCCGCTGAGGCCTCTGACAGCGATGAGGAGATGGAGGACGAGCCCACGGCCGAGGTTGCTACTGCCGAGGAGTCCGAGGCTGAATCCGTTGATGGAGGCATGGATGTCGCCGGCACTGACGACGAGAGCGATGAGGAGTCCGACGAGGAAGTCGAAGACTTCGGTGGCTTTGAGGAGGAAGCTGCGTCCGAGTCCGAAGATGACGACGAAGCTGCTCGCACTCAGCACCAGAAGGAGCTCGAGGCCGAGGCCGCTGGTCTGCCTTTCACCTCTAACCCTGCCGCCGACGAAGCTGCCAAGAAGAGATCCTCCAAGTCCAAGAAGGTGGCCGCCAAGAAGCGCTCCGAGGACGAGGAGCTCGAGAGACAGAAGATGATGATGAGCCGGAAGAAGCGCAAGCTGCTTGAGAAGATGATGTACTCGAACAAGAAGACTGCCGATGAGTCCGCCAAGCTCCGCTCCAAGAGACGCAAGCTTGAGAAGGGCGAGAAGGGTAAGAAGGACGAAAAGAACTAAAGCTCGGGTCATTTGTGCATGTTAAATAGTGCTTTTTCCGGGCGTTGCGGTTTGGATATGTCCCATGTATAGGCACCTCAAAAATTTGTGAAGTTTTAATGCTATCTATGGGCTAATATCCCAGTTATATGTATAACTTTTCCTCCTTGCCATATTGAAACCCTGTGTAGTTCAACTGAGTGACGTATCACCAGGCGTAGGAAATTATTGGTAACTCATTGCAAAACATTCGTTTTGCTACGCTCAACGATTGACATGAAGTATACAACAACAAATGACATCCACAACATCCGCGCTATGGTCATGGAACTCTCTTTTTTCGGGTGCAGAGTACGAGGTGATCCTCCTAAACGACGCGAAGGATGAGATACTACCCGACCATATGGATAATGTTGCTATGGATAGTCTCAAAGAGTAACTCCCAGAAGAGCTTCGGGGGCTTGCGGTATTTTTCAACACGAAGCTCCTGCAGGACTGGTATCCAGCCATTGACGTTCATGAGTAGGGGTTATCCAGTTATAATGTGCACGGCCATGCTCACCATTATATAGAACAATGTACCAATACTTCCAGCCAGTGCGGATCTTCTCACAGCTCCATCAACAGTACGACTTTATCTGGCAATTTGAGATGGATGCCCGATACACTGGACATCTGTATCATTTGTTAGAGCAAGCAGCGGCATTCGCGAAGCAACAGCCCCGGAAACACCTCTGGGAGCGCAACTCTTACTTCTACATCCCCACCGTCCATGGTACATGGGAGGAGTTCAACAGCATGGTAGACCGGTGGATGGTGGATCGTGCAACCGTCTGGGGTCCAGTGCCAGTGGAGGATCTAAATGTCTCAGCGGAGGCGCATTTTCTACCACCCATACTGACAGCAGAGAAAGACATATCGAGTTGGGGTATTGGAGAGGAAGCAGATGTGATTACCTGGCTTCCACAGTTTAACCCGGCGAACACGGGCTGGCCAATGCGTGATGTGATATACGGGTTCGCCGAAGGACCAGCCATCCCACGTCGGTCTTCCCCCGTTGCCATGTCTCGGCTTTCTGCACGCGTGCTCCGTATTATGCACACCGATCTTGCTGAAAAGGGCCTGGATCTAGGTTCAGAGATGTCCCCAACCAGTATACCATGCACAAGGATGGGACCCTCGGGAGTTGAACCGCCGTGCAAATTCAGGTGATCCTGGGGTGACAGTATCTGGACATGGGATATGCATCATGATATTCTGAAAAACATGACTTACATGTTTGATTCGGAGTATTCTGGAAAGCTCTATCGAGCTTGGCTGAGTGGTGATGTGGATGAGGTAAGCAAAATCAGGGCTGACAAATGGCAGTGGAAGAGAGTCAATCAATCGATTTGCTTACCACCTATGCTGTTGCATCCTGTGAAGCATACGATGATGTAGATGAATGACAGTAAGATGGGTTGGCGATTTGTTGATTTCTGTGGGGTATCCTAGTCATATTTGATCTTAATCGTTGAGAAGGGTTATTTTATCTATGTGTTAGAATAACATATCCCTCTTCACACCCAACATCTTATAGATCTTTTTAATCCTAGTGGGCACCATATCGGGATGCTTTGGCCCCTAAGACTAAAAGTGTTTGGCGCCCCGCCCAGGGGCCTATGATTGGTGAGTCATCCCCCCTCGGCTCACATCCGAGATCTCACCCTCTTATGGGACGTATAATTACTGATGCTTCCTTGGAACATGTCAAGTAATGACTTGCACATAGCAAGCGATATCATACACAAGCTATAAACGAAGTAATTACCAACAATGGCGTCAAACAAACAAGTTGTGGGATGGATAGGTACGGGATCGAAGAACAATTTGATTGGGTTTTCTAATTCCTGCTAGGACTCGGGAATATGGGACTTGCAATGGCGCAAAATGTACAAAGGTTTCTCCAAAAAGACAAATCTCAATTAAGATTCTGGAATCGGACGGCGTCTCGTGGCGCGCCACTTGAATTACTTGGGGGTGTTGGATGCGAGTCTATCGCCCAACTTGTCACTGAATGTGACCTGATATTCATATCTGTGAGTATATGAGTTGGGCTTTGGTTTCACTGAGACTTTTAGGGGCCCTCCTATCCAGAATGAGTCTTTTCGCTGATACTGTGTAGACCAGTGATGATGCGGCTTTGAATGATATAGTTGACCAAATATTGGCTGTCAAAGATATCGATGGCAAGTTGTTTGCGGATACTACCACCGTGCATCCTAATACGACGAAGGAGACAAATGAAAAACTCAAGAAAAGGAATGCGTTTTTCGTTGCTGGTAAGCGAACCCAGATCGGTCATGGTTTACAGATTCTCACGTACTACACTAGCACCTGTATTCGGAGCTACCCCGGCTGCGCAAAGTGGTACAGTGCTGATGGCCATGGCCGGTCCAAGCCAAGCTATTGATAAAGTTACACCTTTCGGGAAAGGCGTCATTGCTCGGGACGTGATGATTGTGTCAGATCAGCCCGAGAAGGCCACTCTTCTCAAAACTCTGGGGTGAGAATGCGACCAATAAACTGTGCCATACAGTCCCGCTGACACTATTTAGTAATTTTATCGTGGCAGGAGCAATGGAGATCGTGGGAGAAGCCCATGTGCTAGCGGAGAAAAGCGACCTTGGAACAGATATGCTTGAAAAATTGCTTGAGCTGAATTTTGGAATGATGTATTCCAACTCCACGCGCATGACGCAAGGCGTTTACATGCCAGAGCAAGGTATGAATATAATATCAATTGGGTATCCGCGAGTTCTTCTTTCTGTTGCTGACCATATTGTCTAGGCCAATCCCCCCGGTCCAACCTGAATCTCGGTATCAAAGATGTTCAGCATGGCATCAGTTGCGCCAAAGACGTCGGTGCGAGATTAAAGGTCGCCGAGGTGGTTCTGGAAAATATGGTACGGGCGAAGGACTTTTCAGATGCGCATGGTGGCCGGCCTTTGGATTCATCGTCTGGATACGGCATCATTCGTCAAGATGCTGGTCTTGAATTTGAGAATACCTTTGTGAAGGAACGAGATACCAGGAAGGAAGATGGTTCTTCTTAATAGTAACCATTCACGGCTTACGAAAGCTCTCAGGATCACTTCCAATGTTGGTATTTTGGATAGATTATTTTACCATCTGTACATCCTTGTTACAAAAGAAATAGACCCGTAAGATATCCTCTTATTGGTCAAAATTTGCCATTCGGACAAGTTCCGGTCCCAAGTCCGAGTATACTTAGCTGCGGCTGATATTTCCCAAGGTAGAAGAGAGGTCCGATTAAGCTCCCCAAGGTCGGATATAAGCTTCGGGGCCCCATACTTGTACCATTCAATTTCGGAGAATGAAAGTATTAAGATGCATCGTTCTCTTCACTTTGATCGCTCTGTTATACCTCTCTACTCGGTCAACCCACTATCCAACCGTCGCCAAAATGTCTTTCCGGTTACATCTCATCCGACACGCAGAGGGAACCCACAATCCCGGCCATGATACGACGATTCACGACCCGCCATTGACAGCAAAGGGAATTGAACAATCCCTAGAACTCTGTCAAGACTTTCCATTCAAGGAGAGTGTTGGCCTTGTGATGACATCCCCACTCCGACGTACTCTTCAAACAGCCCGACTGGGCTTCCAGCAAACCATCGACGAGAAGTATTACGCCCAAGGCTCCAGGGCCGGGGTTCAAAATGGGGCCCTTCTTTTGTTAGAGCCAGATGTGCAGGCACACTCTGCTCGGCCGTGTGATACTGGCTCAGATATCGCTATTTTACGTTCGGAGTTTTACGATCTCCCCTGGGAAATCCTAGATATGGACCCCACGTTCCCAGCAAAGGAGGGTCTTTATGCCAGTGATCCGGAGTGTTTGAAACTCCGCGGAGCACGAATCCAGCGTCGATTGGAGCAGAAATTCAACGAACTAAAGGACGGCGGAAGACCCGACATTGTCGTTGTTACACATGGCGGATTTTTGAGCTCTGTCATCGGTAAAGAGAGAACAGAAGTTGGTCAGGCGAAGTGGAAGAGTTTCATGGTGTCATTCGATAAGGGCTCGAGAATTGTTGTGGAATCAGCTTTGGGATGATGCCGAGACTTTAATTCGCCAGTTCACTGTTTCCAATTGTACCATAGATAAAACAGAGCGAAGCTGTGCTTTACTGTTCCTATTTCTTCCTTGCTTTTGTTTTCCTTTGTCTGCTATTATGTTTCGCATTTTCTAGCATGAGATAGAATTTACCAATCCCACACAGAAATGGCGAAATAAATGGCTTACGTCCGTATCAGCATCTCCGAGTATCGATCCTGCGACTCCACATTTATACCCGAGAAGTTACAAGGTTGCCTTTTGTGCTTCAAATGAAGATGTGGGGATTTAATTTCCCAAATGGATTGTCTTGGTAATAGTGTAGAGTTGCTAGATCTATTGCAGCCTCAGCCGCGCCTGGTACCTAGGGTTTCAATGTCAGCTTGGAGCATCTGGGTAATTCATGAAACCTTTTGAGGCGTCCACTGTTTCAAGTGTAGCGGGGTTGGCGTGAATATATATATATTTCTCTAACATCAATTTTGGGACAGTTTTCACAGATAAATATCTTTTGGTTGTACTGCATGCAACAAAAACGTAAGCTGGGCTGATCCGGTGGCGCTTTGCTGACTCCAATTGAGTATGTTCCATGATGTCCAAAGTACTTTGTGGCATGTGTAGTTAGTATTTCATGTCAGTAGTGGCTCGGAGCATAGAACCATATAATATATAATTAGGTGGGGGAGCTCCGTCTGAAATATCATTCTTTCTCTTTTGATTATTGGCTTCCGTGCCCTTAATGTGGGAAAGCGAGGACATGGTTAGGGTTACCCTGGGAAATACGCAGTGTTTACCCCTGTTCAGACACTATTCCGGAATAATCCCGGTCTGGCGGTCAACTTAATAAAGTAGTTTATCTACGATTCGTCAGGAAATGCTGAATTTGTGAACATAAACTGCCCAGAGTTCTGTTACACGGAAACATTGATTCAGCTGCCCGGTTGTACCATTGATAATATCGATGGATATACCAATACCCTGTGGCGACCATCATACAGATGTCTGCCAACCCTCTATTCGAGGAGCTAAAGTATTATTGAGCGAGTCAAGAACGACGTGGACCTCATTGAAAACACAGGATGCTAATTGTAGCAGATAACACTGGACCGGACGGATTCTATTGGAAGATTGTCTAACAAAACATTTATTATGAATAGATTATATTTGTAGGTAAAGGATTCGATATGGCGCCCAAGTGAACCTCAAACCTATGGCTATAAGACGGCATGAAGGTAGCACCTTCCAGGTTTCTATCCCCGCATTCCATATTATACTCTATGTAGGTAGTACTGTTGATGACAGCTTTTTTTCAATTAGAAGATCCCTTGAGATTCCTTTGTTTACCCGAGGCTCTTGTTTTTCAAAGTTTTCAACGACATTTAAAATGCATTTGAGCATTGCTACTGTACTGGGACTCGTCATCGCCCCTGTGTTAGCAAATTGCCCTTATGCCCACGATACGAGTATCGAGGTTGACAGCCGTGCTAACCATGTTCACTTACCTCGCGACACCATTCTAAGAAAGTCAATTACAAATGTCGCGTCTCCTACTCCCTCCACAGCGGCTGGGAAAAAGGGCCTTCTGTTGATGAACCGCATTGCCCCCGGTACCTCAGAACTATACATCGCCAACGCCGACGGCACCAATGAACGTCCTCTATTGAAGGATCCCGGTTATGAATACCACGCCGACTTCTCTCCTGACGGTGAATGGATTGCCTTCACCAGCGAGCGTAACGGTGATGGAAACTCCGATATCTGGCGTGTGCGTCCAGATGGATCCGACCTACAGCCGATTTTGACATCTCCAGCAGCGGAAGACAGCGTTATAATCTCACCCAATGGAACATTGGCAGCATATGTTTCAACAGCCAATAACTACAACGCTAACGTTTGGGTCAAGGACCTGGAGACCGGTGCCGAGTGGAACATCACCGATATCCCGCATAATAGGGGGAATGAGGACATGATGCATGGTCACTTCCGTCCAGCTTGGTCACCAGACGGAGATTGGCTTGCGTTTTCCTCAGATCGCAACACAATATGGGATGGTCACGGAAATCAGACCTTCCTCGGACTGTCTGGTTGGGAACACACCCAAGAACTCGGTATTTATATTATTCGCCCTGATGGCTCAGATCTTCGTCGTGTCATCCACCGTACTGGCCACTGTCTTGGGTCTCCCAAGTGGTCACCCGATGGCACACGCCTCATATTTTACGAGATGACTCGGAGTGCGACATGGGATGCACATCGACCTGAGCTTGTTGGAGCTGTCAACTCCACAATTGTGTCTATTGGAATCAATGGCACTGACCGTCGCATGGAGGTTGGTGGTCCTGGTGTGAAGACTTTTCCTCAATATATCACAAACTCCATCATTGGGTACCATGTGAAGGGCGGCAATAGGGAAGGCTTATATCTCACAAACGGTACCTACTACAATACCACTATCCGCTCTCCGTCATGGTCACGCGATGGAAAGTACGTGGTTTACGAGAAGGCTGGTTGGTCTATCCGCCCTCTTTTCAAGGAGCTTTACGGTTGGGACAGGGACTGGGAATATCGCTTCACTGATGTATTCCCCCAACTCTCGTCAAATGATCGCGTGGCTGTGACTGAAAAGCAACTTGGGAACTGCTCCATTGCCACTTTTGACGTGGAGGGTGACCAGCTCTCTTTGGTCTACAAGCCCGATAATAGCACTCTCCTAGACACTACACTGATTCCCGAAGGCTTGGCTGGAGCCTTCAATCCCAGCTGGTCTCCAGATAGCGAGTGGATCGCCTTTGGGGTGGGGGCTTGGTTTGAGGCGCGTGATTGGCGAGGAGCCTGGATTGTACGCTCAACCGCAAACGGCACCTACAGCGAGGTGCTCACCACCAGTAACCTATATCTCAATAACACCAAATATTTAAACACCGGGTTTCCCAGCTTCTCTCACGATGGAAAAAAGATCGTCTACCGCGTCTGGGGTGCCGACACTGCCAAGTACGGCGACGAGGCAGATATTGGTTTACGCATTATCGACATTGAGACTAAAAGAATAACTCAGCTTACCAGTGGCTGGGACAACCTTCCTGCTTTCTCGTCTGATGGAGAATTTATACTCTTTACCCGCAAGGTTTCTCCAACTAACTACGACATCTGCACAATTCGCCCTGACGGCTCTGATCTTCGCATTCTGACTTCCAGCGGCGCCAACGATGCCCACGCAGTTTGGCGTCAGGATGGAAAGATTATGTGGTCCTCCGGCATGTATGGGTTCCAGTATGAGTGTCCTTTATACGACGAGACCTTCCAGCCCTATGGTCAAATCATGATCATGGACTCTGATGGATCCAACAAGCGTCCTTTGACCAACTCCATTTGGGAAGATTCTATGCCTCTCTTTCTTCCTAATGATTGGTTTTAAAATGCGGCTTGAAATTATAAAAAAAGAGTGCCTTCGCTTTGCTTTCTGACCATTGACCTTATCGCTTTCATTCGTTTTGGATAACTAGATAGAGCCCTCTGTCTATATTATTATGAAGATGATATCATTACTTTCTTTATGGAAATGCACTTCTATCTGCCAATACCTCGCACACATGTGGAAGTTCTGATCTCAACGATGCAAGTTCCACCGGACGAAATATATACTGAAGTTGGGAGAATAACATGAATTGATTGGCCCTTGGAGTTATGGGGACCGCTAAGCCCTGACGGGAAGCTTACCCCGAGGGTGACAAGCAGAGTATTCGGACACATCATTTGCAGCAGTTTATTTGATTATACAAACTAATATAGATCTCTGTTTCCATCAAGGTCATCTCCAACCGGTCAACTTATGTTGTCCAATGTCCTGCCGCCTCATGGACTGACTACCTTCTTCACCACCGAAACAGTGGCAGCATACATCACAGTTCTGCTCTGCTCCAAAACCGTGCAGCCAATTCAGGCTACAAGGGTGACAACATCCAGCATCTTTAGTACCCGAACAGCTTGTCCTGACTATCAACTGTGTCGCGCATTGCCTTACAAGACAGCTCAACTTCTCACCGAGACCCTGCTTGTATCTACGACAGATTCAATTGTTGCAGTGCGGTATCTGGTTTGAACCCCATAACCATCAACAATGAGGACTGTATAGTGTGCCTCGGAGGCTAAAATTCAACCATAGTGATAGAAAGAATAGAGGTTAGGTTAAAACGTATATATTGCCCCTTTGGGACTAGCGTAAATGCCATGGGACCGTGTATATCACTCACGTGACTGTGTCGGTGATCCACCCGCCTGGAATTTTCGACATCTCCAACACCCAGGAACAATCAAAGTCAGGCAAGAAAGTCAAAATTCACCATTTAAAGTATCGGGTACCGAGAGCTCTGACACTGGGTGTTCTCTTGGCCTTCAAGTCGGATGTTGTCCAATAAAAATCCGCATCTATGTGATATCTAGGCACTACAGATCCAACCCTTTTGCACATACAACGGCAAGAGACCAAAGTTTCTTCCCGACATGTCATCTTTGTATGGAAGACAGATACCCTGGCCGGAACTTCCTCCGCCCCAATCTGCGCAGCCACGTCAATCATTATTTGGAGGCCCAAGCAGTGATGTCAGTTTGCAACCTTCTTCTCAGCCAGAACCACCAAGAAGTTCTCTTTTTGGAGGCCCCATCAAGGAAGATGATTATTTAGAGCCTCTGTCTGAAACAGACCCCATGGAAGAGGCGCTTGAGCAAGTCGAAAGTGAATTTGACATGATAATGCGAGAGCAGTCCTTGGAGTTCCAGGATGACTCCGATGACGAAAGCTATGAGGAAAATAATCGTGGCAGAAGTCGCAGACGATCAAAAAAAACACAGAAGTCTCAACATGACCCAATTTACTACGTAGTTGACCGAGGTCTTGACCTGCGACCTGGGGTTGAGCGTCCCAATCTGTTTGATGGGCATGCCACTTCATGGAGGAACTACAACGCCGACGATATTGGAGCCTATAATGCAATGGTCATCCACCGAAGCAGAGATTTGGCGGCTCACCTTTACAATGCCCATGCGATTCGCAGGCGAGCCCGGGACACTGCGCGGAAGAACCCTGGAGTCGTTCAAAAAGCACCACTCCATATCACTAAGCGATGGGCTGCATGGCCTGTTCATGCAGCAACAGTTCCCCGTGCCAACGAGATCATCCAGAGGATAATGGATGACCCTGATAGGTACCAAATGCAACCTGATTCCCTACCTAGTACGGAATTGGAAGAATGCCTCACAGCGTTCATACTGAAGGTCTCCAAAGAGACCTTCCAAGCTCGAGAGTTGAATTTTGAAGAAATTGAAGATCACTCTGCGAATAAGCTGGACGACGAGGATGAACTGATGCAAGATGAATTGGAGAAAAAGGAGGAGGAAGAAGAAGAAGAGCCTGTCGATACAAGAATCCTCAGACCAACAGTCCTACTTGACGAAGACTACTCTCTTCGCCAATTACGTCCAGTGGTCCGCAATGTGATCTCACAGGTAGACCGGCTGCTGTACGGGCTTCATTGTGCTATGAAGGGCCGCAAGTATGAGGAAGACTCCGCCGATGAGCAATGGACTGATTCGGATGAAGAAGAGCACCAGACTAGAGAGAGCCGCAACCGCGGAAGTAGAAGTCGATCGCGTGGTCGGAGAAGTGCTCGACGATCTCAGGAGCGAGAAACACCACGCCGTTCCAACAGTGCACGCATTCCCACTGGACTGGAGACCGGAGATGAAAATTTGCCAGAAGGTTCCCAAACTCGAGCGCAATCTCGCAACTCCCCTACTGGCGATGACGATCATCACACCAAGGGCCGACTCAAATTGCGAGACTGGAGTGAAGTTCTGGGACTGGCATCAATGATGGATCTCCCAGCGGCTGCGGTAATGCGTGCATCAAAGCGATGCGCCGACCTATTCGGCGAAGATATGGAATTCCGAATAATGCCCGAAGGCAGGGTCAGAAAGAAGAGAAAGGCAAATGGACGAGACGAATATGCCTACACCTCAAGTGAGAGCGATAGTGACTCGGCGCCACCAACCCCTCAGACAGCTCCCCGACCAACTCCCAAACGCAAAACCAAACCCAACTCCAAACCTGAAGTTGAAGTTGAACCAAAGACCAAAGCAAAGGCGAAGATACCAGGCCAGCGACACTCGAAGGCATACAAGACTCCTGCATTCGTTCCTCCCTCCGCATCCCCATCCCCAGTCCCGGAGGCGCCGCCAGAACCCACTGCAGTGGAATTTGCTGTAGAGATTACAGAGGCCATCGATCAGGAGCCAAAACCGATTAAACCAGGCGTTGGAAAGGGTCCTCATCGGAAAGTGGATATTATCTGCCCTATTAGGTCTTGCATTCGACACAAGAATGGGTTTTCACGAAAATGGAACCTTAACCAACATTTGAAGAAGGCTCATGGTATACATGTTACTCCTGGGAATGAAACCTCGACTGAGCGGGATGATCAGACTATCATGATTGAATAGGTTATGTACTTGGCCTTTGTCTAGCTTATTCGCGAATGTGAACCCGATAGTACATAATCTGTTTGGACTGATGACGAACTTCTTGATCAAGGCAATAGTCTAGCGCTTATGCGGCCTTGTAATGTGTTTGTAGCAGTCTTTCTGATAGTTTTCTCAGATATCCCTCTTATATATCTTTTCGGATATGTTCTCTTCTTTCCCAGTTTTATAAGTAGGTGACGGTAGGAAAAAGCGGGAGAAGTATCAACCGGTAGACGACTTTTCTATCTATAACATGTGATGCTTTGAATTCTGCCTTACGGAGTCTAGAAGTTAGGATTCCAATAGAACATGTTCATATCCTGTTCCTCCGTTGTCATAAGATCTGGGCGATGGAAATCTTGAGACATCCTAGTTGATACAATCCACGAGAGTTACAAAAGCCAACATTACTGCTACCAAGTGCTACCAAGTGCTACCAAGTGCCTACAAGAAGGTCCAGATTACACGCTCTATTAGTTAGGAGGTAGATATGTAGGTATCCGTGGATGAATCCACTTTTTTTGCATTGTTTTCTCATGTTTTTTGATTTTCCTTTTTCCCCAAACCAAAGTAGCCCGTTCTCTCAGAGTCAAGACATGCTCCAAGCATGTATGTCGTTATTTTTTTTGGTTGTTTTGTTGTTTTCGCCCATGACGCCAATGAATCAATCACAAAGAAATGAAAAAGAAAATGGAAAAAAAATAAAAAGACTTGTCGAATCTGAGAAGGTCCGAAGATATCTGAAAAATGTTGAAATAATCTGGGAAAATCTGAAAAGATCCAAATATGTATGGCTTTCAATGGAAGCAATCCTCCGGTATGAACACATACGTGAGAGAGGCGAACCCAGATCTAGTAGCGCGAATTGGACGTGGTCGATCGTCGACTGTGAGTCCATTCTTTCGGGGCTGCCTTCTTGTTCTTGCGTACTTCATCCTCTGGTTGCAAAAGTGATGTCCATCGATAAGCAACATCTCTGCAGGCAGTCTCGCTCACGGAACGCTGCAGCAGGAGCCCCAAGCCGATCATTGTGTTGTTTTCCCAAAATGCCACACCATACTTTCGAAATTTTCCTTGCAACCCTGCCTCCCTGATGCCAGACTGAGGCACAACCTCACACTTTTGTGCCCAAAGGCATCCTGGGGCCAAGCGGTCGTAGAGACCAAAAGTAGCCGGCAATGGATTGTCGGCGGAAGGAATGAGTTCGCCTGTCGCCACAGACTGTTCTCTCCACCAAAGATAGACCAAGGTTCGGAAAAAGATTTTGGTATCGGTATTGGGGCTCATGTCATTGCCATACTCTTTTAATAGCATCAACGACTCAATCACCTTGGGAAAGAACCCTGATGTGTGATTCAAGTAATCAGCAATTGCCGGGGAGGCTTGGTACAAATGGTGGAGAGTGAGGAGGTCCCTCAACCGCAGGATAATGTCTTCTATGGCAAACTATGGCAGACGCCTGAATGGATCCATATCATCTGTGGAGGGAGGAAGTGAATTGAGGCTTGTAAGCAATGCAGTAGACGACGGAGATTCGGCTTGTTGGTTTTCCCTGGCGGCAGAGATTGAGATGCTTGATATTGCATCGCAGAGAGCAACGAGTGGTCCCTGTGAAGCTGAAGACATGATGACTTGGTTTCGGGGGGGGGGGGGGGGGGGGGGGGGGGGGGCATTAATGATGCGTGGATGGATCAAATGAAGTCCTCAGGCAAGCTTATACCCAGCGAATGGGTAGAAGCTCAAAGGCTGTCGAGGTTCGCGGAGATATGGTTTGTGAAAGTAGCACAAGAAGAAATTGTCTGACTGAAGTGATGAATGAGGGAACTGATGAAGGGGAGTGATGAAATAGGAGAGTGGTGGAGGAATGGAAAGTGTATGGTTGTCGATTGATCTAAAGTGAGAGAAGTTGATGAGCTCCAGGGTAGATAGTTCCAAGAAGGTATCGATTGGCCCTTGGACCTGCTTGGTATTCTAGCAATTATCGTCTGGGCGACTATCAATACATGTATTGGAATCTTCACATTCAAACTATTCTCTACGGTGACATCCAATGACTGTATTAGGGCAGGATATCCAATGCGACCAATACCAAAAATACGGCTTTGTCTAGATGAACTCATGAGACAAATAGTACATAAAGAGTCCTCTTGGGTAGTGCATCCACCTACATTGTACACAGGATCGGTTCCGTGTAGACATGGAATATGAGTCCAGATGCCGGTCACATAGTCATATTCCGAGTAGACAGGTAGGCTTAGACCTCACCACCAAACTCCAGGTTCTTGTCTCTTTAGAATATCAATATCACTCCAGCTGGGGTCATATTCTGAGTTTCGTGTTAGGGATGCTGCCACTAGAGGCTACTTTCCCCTGTCATGTTATTGAATGAATGTGTACTCTGCCCTACATGCTTACGAACGGTCTAGGCCATTGGATTTCGTGCTTACTGGCTTCTATTGCCATGAAAAGCAGTAATTCTCCACAGTATTCCCTGGATATTAGTCTGAACATGCCCAGCTTCGGTATAAGGATTTTCCCGCCTTTTCCACCGTTCGCCTATCAAACTAGGCAGGGAAAAGGATATACGAGAGAAAGATAAATAAATATCTGAGAAGGCTACTGAAATACTAAAAAATACTATAAAGACCTCGTCTGGTAGGGATTACCCAATCAGAATTAGGTCTGGAGCATAAATTGTGTACATGTCCTCCTTTACCGGATTCAATTTGCTTTTCCTTTCTGTGAAGACCCTCTCCGATGGTCGGTGATTTGTGGGGAATATTGAAGATAGCTTGGGGTGAGCTCGGGGTATTACAAATACACTATCTCAAGGCCGGAGCTCCAAAATCAGCGTTCATTGGTTATCAAACCCGAATGCATACAATCTGAGATTTCAATTGGCTTTAAGAGCCGCGGATTGTAAGATTTATTTTAAGATTACGAGAATTACCAGATCTATGAAATGAAGCGTTTTCTATCGTTTTCTATAGCAACGGATTGCTCAATTTTTTGGGATTTTAGTAGCTTTTTTTCTCTAATACGAGTTAAAATTGACATCCAACTACATCCAACTACATCCAAATACATCCAAATACATCCAAATACAAATCTAGAAGTCATAAAAAAGAAGACCAAAAAAAAACATTCCTCAGGATGACATCAACTCCGCAGATCCCCGCTAAAAGCATAGAGCTTCCCTTCTGAGATCTCATCTCATTAGCATTGCCATTACTCACACCCTCGGTGCTTCTCGGTCAAAAAGAGCAAATCACCATTGAGCCCAGATCCCCACTGAACTGCTTTAAAGGCTCAGCCTTCCTCCCCGCAATATTTTCTGCATCTCCCCCTCACCTTGATTTCTCAAAATGGACCGCCTCATTCGCCCTGTCGCCCGCCAATTATTAAAACCTCGCCCAAGATACCCCTTTTCAATTCCCGCGACAGCTCGCGCACAGAGACTTTACAGCATGAAACACAGCGCGCCGCAGGTAAGTTCCACAATCGAATGTGATTTTCTGGTTTATACTGATCGGTTACAGTTGAAAGACCAGTCGCTGTTCATTGAGAAGGCTTACATTAATGGCGAATGGGTCGGTGCAAAGTCCGGCGAGACTTTCGAAGTCCACGGTAAATACTACATTCAGTACTAGAGTTCGGAGGAGTCGCTAACTTTTTTGTCTCATGCAGACCCGGCTACTGGCAAACTGATCGGAACATGCCCCGAACTCGATACATCCGACGTGGAGAAGGCGATTGAGGCCGCCTCCGAAGCCTTCCCCAAATTCCGCACAACACTAGGCCGCGAGCGCGCACGCATGTTGCGCCGCTGGTACGATTTAATGATGGAGAACGCGGATGATCTAGCCAAGTTGATTACATGGGAGAACGGAAAGCCCATTGCGGACGCCAAGGGCGAGGTCAACTATGCCGCCAGCTTCTTCGAGTGGTTCAGTGAGGAGGCACCCCGCACATACGGCGACACCATCCCTTCCACCGTTCCCGGAAACCGGGTTATAACTCGCAAGGAGCCTGTTGGTGTGTGCGGTCTGATTACGCCATGGAACTTCCCCGCGGCGATGATTACCCGAAAGATCGGCCCTGCCCTGGCGGCAGGCTGCACAGTCGTGGCCAAGTCTCCCCAGGAGACACCCTTCACAGCGAACGCAATTGCTGAGCTTGCGCACCGGGCTGGAATTCCCAAGGGCGTTATCAACATTGTTACCTCCTCGAAGAACACCCCTGCAGTGGGTGAGCTCATTACCAGCCACCCCGAGGTGCGCAAGGTGTCCTTCACCGGCTCGACCAACGTTGGCCGCATCCTTATGAAGCAGTCTTCTTCGACAATCAAGAAGGTCTCTTGGGAGCTCGGCGGTAATGCGCCATTCATCGTGTTCGATGACGTCGAGGACCTCGACGCTGCCGTTATGGGTGCTATTAACTCCAAGTTCCGCAGCTCTGGCCAGACCTGCGTGTGCGCCAACCGCATCTACGTCCAAGAGGGCGTGTATGAGGAGTTTACCAAGCGCTTTGTCCAGAAGGTCGAGGACTTCAAGCTCGGTGGTGGTTTCGAGGACGGCATCACCCACGGACCTGTCATTCACGAGCGCGCCGCCAACAAGGCCCACGAGCATGTGACGGATGCTACTTCCAAGGGCGCCAAGGTTGCCATCGGTGGACAGCGCGCTACCGCACTCGGACCTAACTTCTACCACCCCACTGTCCTTACCGGCATGACCAAGGATATGCTTCTTGCCTCCGAGGAGACCTTCGGCCCCGTGGCTGGTCTTTTCTCTTTCAAGACCGAGAAGGAGGTTGTTGACCTGGCTAACCATGCCGAGGTTGGTCTTGCTGGTTACTTCTTCAGTGGTAATGTTCGCCGCATCTTCCGTGTTGCTGAGGCCCTGGAGGTCGGCATGGTTGGTGTCAACACTGGTTTGATCAGTGATGTTGCCTCTCCGTAAGTTTACATCTCCCTAAATTGGTATCTCAAGCTCTAACCTTTCTATAGATTCGGTGGTGTCAAGCAGAGTGGCTTCGGTCGTGAGGGCAGCAAGTATGGTATTGACGAGTTCATGACTATCAAGAGTATTACTTTCGGTGGCATGGGTGGACCTCTACAGGAGTAAAGCAGGATTTAAAAACAAAATGAACAATGATCTACTTCCAAACTATATATCATCTCCTTTTTAAGATACAACCCTACCACGTATTTGTATGTGTTGGATGATACCATCTCTGATTGTTGACTTGCAGACCGAGTAGATTGTCTGTCTGACATCAGAGTATAATATAATACCCTGCTTCTTCTTTCTCTTCCTTAGTTCGTCACATACAGTAGGACATCACCTGACCGCGTTAAACACAATATTGGCGGCAGAAATATCCATTGTCTCACCGCCTTTTATATCCCTTCTCCTACGAGCTAATCGGCAACTCGATCATCAGAAAGAAAAACTTTATGACGCGTTTAGTCCTCTGCTTCGTACATAAGACCGCGGTTTAATTTGCTTTAATGCGTCCCTCACCCCATTTCCTCGCCGCGGTCTCGCGCAGCCAGCCCTCCAAGCTGAAGAAGCCTTCCATCAGTCTAGACCATGTAAGTAATTCAAGCTTGGTTTGAAGTATATGTACTAATTGAACCATACAGTTTATTCAAAGACAGCGGGTGCTGTCGTTATGGCGGGAAATTGTGCGAGCATTAATAAGTACGCTCACCATTCCAATTTCCGGGCCATGTATGACAACTAACAGCCATGCTCAGAGGTCCCTCCTTCGCCAACACGGACTGAGTTGCACAGATATGCACGTGATGAGTTTGAGCGCCATCGTGAAGTATCGGATGTGGTAGGTTGATATTCTGAGTTCTATTGGATAAACATATGAACATTTGAGATTAGTGGAGACTAACCTGTTTTTGTTCTGTAGCAACACATAAGATACTTGCTTTCGGTATGAAGATTTGATATTGTGTACCAAAGTTTGGATTGCTAACGAACTCAAAGACAGGCAAATCAGAATTTGAGACGATGAGACGCTATATCGATGAACAGATCGCTGGTTGAGCTGTGTCAGATAGGCATTTATGTAAATATATTTTGTGTGTATATCAGCCCATGATTCCAAAGTGTCTTAAGGTCTAGTTAAGGGGAAGAAACCGTTTACATTGGAGGGGTTGACCATAGTATTGCACTGTAATACGAGGGGTGTCTTGCGAGGTTTCTATTGAAGAAACTCCGATTGCATCTAGAAAACATGTCGGAACATGTTAGTTGGGGTTGCAGGAAATAATTATTTAATCATGTTTGTAGGTTGAGAACTCGAAATTGGTGTCCAATGAGGTATAAGCCTTGGGACATAGCCCAATGGACGAAGCGAGATTTCTTTTGGAGAGCGGAAGCTTCCAGTGGTGTAGGTGATTCTAATATCTCCACATCAAGACATGCTACAGTACAGTCTCTCCGAATCCGTCGCAAAGTCCCGGTCCTTTCGAAGACATTGTATTTTGCGACGCTGTACCTCTTATTGTTCATGGTCTAGACACTAGAAGGTAAATATATGATGTCAGACTCATTAATTTTTAGTTCAATAATCTATAATATAGAATCAAGGATTGCCACCTCTTCGCACATCTAATAGTCTTCTAGCATGATCTGTGTGAAATTATAGGAACCTGAGGCATCATTGGATGGTTAGACAGTAAAACCGGAAACGGCTGCCAGGTTGCAGCTGTTTCGAGGCTTGCTTTTCTTTTTCAGCCCAGATCCTGTCCGGATCCTTGAAGTAGTACGTCATTGATTTTGGTCCAGACTCTTTTATATTGAGTCTGCGCTGATACTTCCATATATCAAGTCGAATCTCTAGATTTTTGAAATTCTTCTGGTCATTGACTGAGAAAAAAATAAAAATAAAAAAAACCTTCTATATTCCAAATTACTTTATCAAATTACTTTATATTACCTCTCCCTCACCCCAAATACCTTCAGTACCTCTATTGGTAGCGTGGCCAAAAAAAACAACAACCATGAAATCCGTATCACCCACCTCACCCTCTTCCTCCGTCAGCCCCGGGCGGGCCAAGCACCTCGAACGCAACCGTGTCGCCGCCAACAAATGCCGCGAAAGAAAAAAGAGAGAACACAAGCAAATCGAACGTCGCCTTAGCGACGAAACCGAAAAGAAAGATCTCCTCCTAGCACAGTTGAACTGTCTACGAGAAGAAGTCTGGGATTTGAAAAACCTCATCTTCCAACACGCCGAGTGCCAAGACCACCAAATCAACTACCAGCTCGCCAAGATGACCGAGACTGTCCTGCATGGTAATCCTAATATAGAAGCCAATGCTGCCGTGCCGGCAGGCTCATCTCCCTTTTCGACTGGGACATGGTCCGATGAATCCGCCGCAGGTGATGCCAACCCCGGATCGGGCACATACGATCCCAACACATACGAGCGCAACGATTGGACGGTGTTGCCTACGATCGCGAATGATTTCGCCCCTTACGAACCAAATGGTTTTACTGATTCGATGTTTGAAAACTTTATCGATGCGGACAATGTGTATACCTAAGGACTGACTTTGGGGATGTTCTTTTAGCGATGGGGCGTTAAACAAGTTATATATTAATCTCAGAACCGCAAGCTCGGACCAAAACTCATAGTTACGAATCAACGAATATACGAATCTACCTATGACATTATGCATAACTGAATTATCTACAGATGACGATGAGGCTTATGCCACATTGTAACAAATTCGTAGTGGAATGTCTCCCCTTCCTTTGAAGTGTTTTTGAAACCTTCGAATATGGAGACTATTTCACCGATACTCGAGGTCACATGGGGGAGACACGCACAGAATTCTGCAAAGAGAGAAAATATGTGGAACGTGCAAGAGTCTTCACTTAAGGTCTGTGCTGGACACTGGATATGTGGGGAGATCCACAAAGCCTCTGATGTCATCATCGTGAACTATCGGTATATAATATTCTTCTTCTCCAGGGCTATATCATTCATATTAATTTGGTTCTTTTAAGTCTATCAATGTACCAAATATTATAACCATTACTACAATCCTATCTCCCGATGATGCCCACGGCTTTACCTACGCCACCCTACGGGGAGCAGATGGTAACCTTCTCCCAGAAATCAGTAATGGGTACAGTATTTGAGACAACTGAACGGTTAGAAAATGGCTAAATTCTGTAAAAATTCTATCCTATATGCTAAGATTATACGCACCAGCTATACGGATTGGAAACCTCTCGGCCTTGGAGTATCTGGGCTTGTCTGGTATTATCTACTGTGGAGCAGACCATGATCAGTTGAAACTAACAGTTCTCTTATAGCTCTGCAAGGGATCAGCTTGCTCATCGGACTGTCGCCGTGAAGAAGCTCGCGGAACCCTTCAAAACACCGGCTATTGCAAGACACATGTTTCGAGAAATGAAATTACTAAGACAGTTGCGACATGAAAACGTGAGCAACCCCTATGGCTCGTATGAAACAACTGTCTAACCGACAGATAGATCATCAACCTAACCGACCTTTTCATTTCTCCTTCTGAAGATATGTACGAAGAGACCCCACTCTCTTTACATGGAAAGTACTAATAATCTCAGATACATTGTGACCGAACTCATGGCAACTGACCTTAATACAATTCTCAAGGCGAAAAGGGTTGAAGACCAATTTGTCCAATACTTCATGTATCAAATAATGGTTGGTACCATCTTTAACTAACCCCCCCCCCCCCATCAAGCACAATTTCCTGACCAACAATTCCAGCGTGGCTTAAAATATCTCCATTCAGCCGGTGTCATCCACCGAGATCTAAAACCAAGCAATATTCTGGTCAATGAAAATTGTGACCTAAAGATATGTGACTTTGGTCTGGCCCGCGTCCAAGAATCCCACATGACCGGCTATGTCTCGACGAGATACTATCGTGCACCAGAGATCATGCTCACATGGCGAAAATATACCGAAAAAGTCGATATGTGGAGTGCCGGGTGCATCTTCGCGGAATTACTTCTGGGCGAGCCTTTGTTCCCCGGAACGAATCATATCAACCAGTTTTGTGTTATCACCGATCTACTCGGTAACCCACCCAAAGAAGTGATCAACAATATAACAAGCGAGAATGTGAGTAGCTGGGATGATATCATTTTTGAAAAGAATGGGGTTGCTAACAGCATTGCGTTCAGACGCTGAGCTTTATCAATTCACTCCCAAATCGAGAACGCAAACCAATATCACAGCTCATCCCCAAAGCCAAGGCAGAGGGTATGTTTCAAGCTAACACTTTAAAAATCCAAAACGTTAACCAGACCAGCGGCTGTATTGATCGACAAACTGCTTGAATTTGACCCTCAAGTACGAATCTCTGCGGCGGAAGCCCTCACATTCCCATATCTCGCACCATACCACGATCCCAACGACGAACCAGTCGCAGCAGAAACATTTGACTGGGCCTTCCTCGAGGCAAATCTCCCAGCCGATATATGGAAAACCATTATGCAAGTCCTCAATATAGTACACCCCCGACGCATCTCTGAACACTCCACTGACCATTTCTAGGTACGGCGAGGTGCTGGCTTTTCACTCAGAAATGAACCACACAGGTCAGAGCGGGCCGATGAAATCGATAAATCAGGTGGATGGAATGGATATTGGTTGAGCGACAATCTATATATATATCTTTCGGGTCTCTCGGTTAGTCATATGCATTCAAGCGTTTTGTTAATTAGACGGCTGATGCCATTTATAATACCAGAGTAAAGTCATGAATCAAAGATTTCTATTTTAATTTGGTATAATTGACAATTGGGTGGACCGTCGGTATGGAAAGAAAGAGAGTAAGGAGATTATCGTATTAACATTAGGTCGATACATGACCAGGCCATTTCTGGCATTATCAGGAAATCCTTGCATATAAACAGGGGCAGGCATGTTTTCATCAAATAAACCAAGTGGGGTATCGCTTTCATCTAGGAAACTGAACCACGTGCGTATCATATCTTGCAAGTTGTGCAAGTGTCGGTACATTAACATATCCTCGGGGTATGGACACATCCATCTAGACAGCATCGGCAGTGGCGGTAGTGGTGATGCCGTTGGTATTGGTACCAGCAGCAGTCATCTCTGGGGCAGCATCGTCGCGGTGGTTCTTCGCGTTGCGGCGAGAATTCTTCACGTCGATGATGGCGAAGGTGTTTGTGACAACGAAAGTAGCCCTATCCAAAACAATAGGTTAGATAGTGTATGAGCGTATTGTCCTTGGGCATTTATCTGTTCTTACCATTGGATGGCCCCGACGACAATCAAAGCCTGGAGGGCGTGACAGCTGGAATAGTGGCATGCGCCAGGCGAGGGGATCATGGCAGCCAAGGCGATCCAGCCGCTGAGCCAGAGGCCGCCGGTGAGTAGCTCTATGAGAGGAATGACGACTTCATGTGAGAAGCGAGGGTAGGCTACGGGTGCGAGGCCCAGGTAGGGGACTGCGATGGCTGTTGTCCAGCAGCCGTTGAAGAGCATGTAGTAGATGACATTTGAGTAGGACCATTTGTCATATAGAGAGGCAATTTCTAGATGGTGTCAGTCGTGTTATGATCAATCTCACGGTGAAACAAACCATATGCGGTAAGACCAATAGTGGCTAGTGACAGGATGGCCTGCACGATTCGCAATGGGTAGATCCAGGAAAGCATCTTGGATGTGGAGACAATTCTTTTTGCTGGGTTGGAAACAATTCTTTTTGCTAGGTATACCGTATACAGGTGGGTATAGTGTCCTTTTGGTAGATGTGTGGAGGAAAAGTTTGCAAAGCGAGAAGATCTACAGTCATAAGGGAATGTCATGGGCTTTTATACTCTCGTGAGAGACGGCCCACAAGGCGACTAGCTTGTGTTTCCCCACGTCATGGCATTGTGATTCGGAAAAGGATGTGCATTAGGGAAGATTTGCGAGAGTTAGGCTGGGTGGTGGAGTCTCAGAGCAGGGATTGAAAAGTTTGACGCAGGATCGTTCTGATAGACCCTGAGGCTTTCCAAATTAGGGTTTGGGGTCTAGTACAACTTCCCCGCCTTGGGATAATCTCCCTTGACCATGCGCCTGACCATGTTACATATCTTCAAGATGAAAACCGCCATTCATCCCATACTCCCAAGGAGTCAACAATGCCAGTGCAAAGTCGCACTCACTTGACGGTACTTCCGTTCCGAATAAGATAATCATATGTTAGGTTGCCCGCACGGCGCTAGCCTTGTCGAT
The DNA here is from genome assembly GCA_028828255.1 of Penicillium fimorum. NCBI lineage: Eukaryota > Fungi > Ascomycota > Eurotiomycetes > Eurotiales > Aspergillaceae > Penicillium > Penicillium fimorum. Next base: position 3,823,883 of record JAPWDS010000003.1, on the reverse strand, counting down.
CTCACATGAAAGCCTCGGCCAAGGAAACAGATTCGGCCATGTTGATCCATAATCAACATGCTTCTTTTTCGGATATGTTTCCAGGTTGCTGCCAAGAACGTGGTTTACCTTATTGTGCTAGTGCCGCCATTCAAGCTTGTTTGGTGCGGTTCAATTAGGACCTTTCGACCTCGGCATGTCGATCCTCGGACTGACCGTACACAGCACAACCCAGATATGACAGCCGGATGAGCTCATCGTACTTCTGTCACTTATGCTTATGCATTCTAGAAGAACGGCACAATCCACCAGCTGAAGATCCACATACTGGAGAATTTCGATGCATATATACAAAAAAGAACAAGAATCTCCCCTATCTTACAGAGCGCACACCATCAGTTCCGTGAAATAAGAGCCCTCACGGCATCCATAACTCCAATAGACTTCTCGTCGGCGGGCTCGATCGAGGACCGTGCCTCTTCAGACTCCTTGCGCGGCGCCGGTTGCGCTGGCTTATTCCCGACCTCCTTAGCCGCAGCCTCAATGGAAGCGTGACGCTCTCTCCACTCGCGATCCTCCTTATCACGAACCTCCAGCTCGCGCAACCACGCGTCGCGCTTTTCTTGCTTCTTCCGAAGTTCCACGGCCTGGTCAAATTCTCGGCGCTGCTGTCGCTCCGTCTTGAAGTACATTCCGCCGGCGACTAGGGCGACTAGTGTGAAGGCTTGCGCGTAGATACGGGCTCGGAACATTCGGTTCATTTCAACTGAATCGCCGGATTTCATCGACCGGTAGGCGCGGTAAAGGGCATAGCATGTTGCAGCGCATCCTGTGGTGGTATGTATTAGCTTTTAATGTTGGAAGGAAATGTAGAGGGAATGGCAAAGGCTTGTGCTAAAGAAATTTCGTACCAAGTGGAACGAGCGGCTCTTCCCTGAGGCGTCGTGTGAATTTTTGAGTGCCAGTCTCCTCTGTAAATTGACTGTCCGAGGCCGAGTGTTAGCAGACGAACCTGCCCTTCGCTTTCTCTGCGGTATTGTTGGGTGCCTCTTGCGGGGCACGCGGATACTGTGTACACATACGGATTATCATCAAAAGATGAAGGCACGGGTTCCTTGTTCATCGTGAAGTTGATTGAGGTCGAGTATCTTGACAATTGTCGTGCGGAGTTCAGTTGCGTCCACGGGATGCGGATATTCCGCGTCGGAGATATTCGGTCGATACTTATAAATTGGGGGTTGAGTGGTAAAGATATATAATCGAGAGCCGCGAGGAGTTCGAAATTTCGAGGTTGGAATAGACTCGAGATGCTGGCAGGGTCTGTGGTATGACGCCAAGTTTTCAAACATATCGGGTTATGTAACTATCCGGGCCAACCTTGGAAGGAGACTCGTGAACTACCTACAGCATCTACGTCTCTAGATGAATGAGGACATTGGGCTTTCTATTTCGCCTAAATGCTTATATTGAGGAACTTCTTATATCATGACTGGTCTATAATATGGAAACAAATAAATGCAAAGATAAGTCATTCTTGTACAACGCCTCACTGTTGACCGCTATCTACTTGTACATGGTACCTATACCTGCTGCCCCTCCAACATTCAATCATCCAGTCTAAGGGATACACAAATTTATATTTGTTCAAAAAATTAACGATTATCCGCTTTGATCTCACTTACGTTCATTCCTCCAACACGCCTAAATCAACCTTTGTTTAGGGCTCGCACCCAGGGTTGATGACATAAGGGCCTCCGATCACCGGTCCCGCCTTAGTGAGAAAAAAGAGTCAGAGAGAGTTTAAATTTGCCGGCTTCCAAACTCTTTCGAATCAGAATTGAGATTGATTGTCTCCATCTGGCAGAAATCATCTCAAAGCCATTATGTCTGACGAATCCCACGGCGTCGCGACGCCTGTCACTCCCAAGATGAGCGGGCTTGCGTTGACCGAGTATACCGCCGCTCCGACGCCGCCCTCTGAACGCGAGCGTAGGACCCCCGGCTTGCCTCCCAATTGGGGCATCCCTGAAGCTTTCCTGCTTCCCAACGGCTACCCAGATGTAATTCAAGCTTTCCAACTCACATTCAATCTTCCAATTCTAACAGTGCCCCGCAATTCTAGTATCTCCGGTTGATTTTGACGTCACGAGTTTACGATGTTATTGAAGAAAGCCCTCTGACCCATGCTGTCAACCTGAGTAACCGGCTGGAATGCCGGGTGCTGCTCAAGCGCGAGGATCTGCTTCCGGTGTTCAGCTTCAAGCTCCGTGGCGCATACAACAAGATGGCTCATCTGGACAACAAGCAACGCTGGAAGGGTGTTATTGCTTGCTCTGCTGGTGAGTCTATACCTGATAGTTAAGACAAATTGGAAGTGCTTCTTGCTCACTCTGTATAGGAAACCATGCTCAAGGTGTGGCCTATTCTGCCCGCAAGTTGAGAATCCCCGCTACTATCGTCATGCCTTCTGGCACCCCCGCCATCAAACACCTGAATGTTGCTCGCTTGGGAGGAAGTGTGGTTCTTCACGGAATGGACTTTGATGCTGCCAAGGATGAGGCCCACCGATTGGAAAAGCAGCATGATCTGACAAACATCCCACCGTTCGACGATCCTTATGTCATTGCTGGCCAAGGTACCATCGGTATGGAGCTTCTGCGCCAGGCCAACCTGGACAAGCTCGAAGCAGTCTTCTGTGCTGTTGGTGGAGGTGGTCTGATTGCTGGCATTGGAGTCTACATCAAGCGCATCGCACCCCAGGTGAAGGTCATCGGTGTCGAGGCTTATGATGCCAACGCTATGACTCAGTCCCTCAAAGCGGGTAACCGAGTTTTCCTCAAGGAGGTTGGCCTCTTTGCAGACGGTGCAGCAGTTAAGTCTGTTGGCGAGGAAACTTGGCGTCTTAGCCGCGAGGTCATCGACGATGTCATCCAGGTCTCCACCGACGAGACCTGCGCTGCCATCAAGGATGCCTTCGAGGATACCCGGTCCATCGTCGAGCCCGCCGGCGCTCTCGCTCTTGCCGGTCTCAAGAAGTACATTTCCCAGAACCCCAGCCCTGACCCCAACCGCGAGCTCATTGCTATTACCTCCGGCGCCAATATGGACTTCGACCGTCTGCGGTTTGTTGCCGAGCGCGCTGCCCTTGGCGAGAAGAAGGAGGCACTCCTTAGCGTGAAGATTCCCGAGAAGCCCGGCGCGTTCGCTAAGCTTGTTGAAATCGTCCTACCTCATGCCGTCACCGCGTTCAACTACCGCTACGCCCGCGAAGAGTCGGCTGATGTGCTGATGGGTATCTCTTTATCCGCCTCTACTGGCCGCGAAGACCTGGCCAAGATCATGGCAGAGTTGGAGAGAGGCGGCATGAGCTGCCGGGACTTGAGTGATGACGAGCTTGCCAAGCGTCATCTACGCTTCCTTGTCGGCGGCCGCTGCGAGGTCGCCGATGAGCGCATCTTCATGTTTGAGTTCCCCGAGCGTCCAGGTGCTCTCGCCAAGTTCCTCACCACCCTCCGCCCTGAGCAGAATATCTCTCTGTTCCACTACCGCAACTACGGCGGTGATGTAGGCAAGGTTTTGGCTGGAATCCAGTGCCCGTCTCCTGAGAAGGAGGACTTGGAGGCATTCCTTCAGGATCTCGGTTATCCGTTCAGTGAGCACACTGACTCTCCCACTTACAAGACCTTCTTGCGTTCTGAATAATTTTTAAATCGGATAAGAGGAGAAGTGGGTAATGAGAAGATGCATTGTTCGTAGCTTGTTATGGTTTAAGCGGTTTAAGGTCCAGGCCTGTTTTGTCTCTTGTTTGGCGTTTGGTTCATTTCCATAGACCCTCTGTATCATAGGTCACTTAGTCTACATACTTTTAGGATTCCTTACTACATACTTGCATAGGTACAAATATCCTCAAATATCCCAATTCTCACTGTCGAGCATTCATACACGCACATTCTATCTTGCGGATCAATTCCTTACTTCAAGCAGATATATTCCAGCTTCCCTGAATAGCTTCAATAATTTAAACTGACTCTTCTCTCTTCTCTCTTCACTAAATAGCTCTGCATTTTCGCGTTGTCTTTCTGTTTTCCTTGCGTCCTTATACTCGTAGTGCAAAGCTGACCAATCACAGCGGCCAATACTCTCGGCCGACCGGCGATACAGAAGCTCCGGCCAACATTTGCGATCGCAGCACGAGAGAACCTTTGGCGCCGAAACATATCGACCTCGCACCACACCACGATACCTTTTATTCTTCATAAGGTGATACTTGAGGCGCAGCCTCCAATTGATCACCTTCCGTGGAGATAAACCGAAATCACAACCCGCCACCATGTTCTCCCTCCGCGCCGTCTTCGGTGCCTCCTCCGGTGCCCTCCGCCAGTTCCTCCCCTCTGTGACCACCCGGACTGCCTCATTACGGCCTTTCTCACACATGATTCGCAACAGCCTGACGAGGCTCCGTGGACAAGTAAAGTCCGGCAACTCTGTTACTGTGGCGAATGCGTCTGCTAGACAGGTGGAGCAGGTTCGGGGAATGAAGACTCGATCTTCTGTTAAGAGACTGTGTGATGGCTGCAAGGTATGATTTGAGATATTGAATATGTTCAAATTGAAACGAGTGGGGAAGCGTGTTTTGGCTGATGCTAACTACTGAACAGCCCGTCCACCGAAAAGGCCGTGTCTACATCATCTGGTGAGTTGTGGTTACCCCGTGCCATTGAAGGCTATCCTTCAAGTCATTTAGTTTTAACATTTTGTTTTCTCGGTCTTTTAGCTCGAAGAACCCCAAGCACAAGCAACGGCAGGGCAAATAGAGTTGTTGCTTTCCATCATTTTCTCCGGTAGCGTCTATCGCTTTGTCCTTCCACGGTAGCCTTTACTCGAACAATCTGAGATATTGGCAATATTTCTAGGCATACAAATATGCTCTCGATAACTAGGTCGTCTTGAAATCTCTTGGATATACGGCTTATCGTCGCGGAACTCGGATCGGCGGCATACCCTTTGCATTCTTGTTTCAAAACCAGACAGTGGTTGGATACCACGGCGCTTGTGTCTTTTTATGTATATTAGTGTTGCAATGAAGTTTATTGGGTCTTCATGTTTCAATTCAAGTCATCATGATCTCCAGTCTTGTCTTTCTTGGATAGCCAACATCTATGGATATATGTGCAATTCACTCCAACCTACGGAATTTTGCCATACTCAAGCCCCCAAACAACCAAGACATCATCGTTTCCAATGTTGATATCTCATTTGATGGTTATACGTCCACCGAATTGCAATCCACCGGCTCTGATGGGACGATGTAAACAGTCACGTGATGCGTTCCTGGCTTCCCCGAACTTTTTTTTCGGGGAGCCAACTAAACATTCAATTCGCGTTGATCATATCAATTCTGGTGTGGTTGGATCATCACCATGCGGTCTCCTTCTATTTTGCGGTTACAAACCCGCGCGGTGTCTGGTTTGACCAGATCAGCTCGTTTCCAGCCCCAGACTCTTCTGCGCCAGCGATGCGCTTCCACGGCCGCGTTCCGGTCTGCCGCTGTTGCGCCGGCTTATCAGTCGAAGTTGGGACAATGGGACCAGCGCCGAAATGCCTCTGAGGTTGCCTCTGCAGTGTAAGTATACTGGTCAAACTGATCTCTTTCTTTCACTTTTACTAATGTTTGTTGTTAGTCTCGAGGCTGCTAAGGCCAACCCGGACGGTCTATCCCAAGCCGCCATTATTGACAGTCTCGATCCGGTTGAGGCCGCTCGTCTTGACAAGTGTCGTAACATTGGTATTGCGGTACATACTATCCCAATTGATCCGTTATCTGCCTTTTGTTCTTGTCTTGTCTAATGAAGTTCTCCCTGCACAGGCCCATATCGACAGCGGTAAAACCACCTGTACCGAGCGAGTTCTTTTCTACACTGGTCGTATCAAGGCTATCCACGAGGTCCGCGGACGTGACAGCGTCGGTGCCAAGATGGACTCCATGGACTTGGAGCGCGAGAAGGGTATTACCATCCAGTCCGCGGCCACTTTCTGTGACTGGGTTAAGAAGGATAAGGAGGGTGTTGACCAAAAGTACCACCTCAACTTGATTGATACCCCCGGTCACATTGATTTCACCATTGAGGTCGAGAGAGCGCTGCGCGTTCTTGATGGCGCTGTCATGATTCTCTGCGCTGTCTCCGGTGTCCAGTCTCAAACCATTACCGTCGATCGCCAGATGCGCCGTTACAACGTTCCTCGTATCTCATTCGTGAACAAGATGGACCGTATGGGTGCTAACCCCTTCAAGGCCGTTGACCAAATCAACACTAAGCTGAAGATCCCTGCCGCTGCTGTTCAGGTCCCCATCGGTGCCGAGGACGAGTTCGAGGGTGTTGTTGATTTGATCCGTATGAAGGCTCTATACAACGTTGGCGAGAGTGGTGAGGAGATCGTGGAGAAGGATGAAATTCCCGAGAAGGTTAAGGCTATTGCCGAGGAACGCCGCACCATGCTCATCGAGACTCTTGCTGATGTCGATGATGAGATCGCGGAGTTGTTCTTGGAAGAGATCATACCCACCGAGGATCAAATTCGAGCCGCCATTCGCCGAGCTACTATTGGCTTGAAGTTCACCCCTGTCTTCATGGGATCTGCTCTTGCCAACAAGTCAGTTCAGCCCATGCTAGACGGTGTTATTGACTTCCTTCCCAACCCCTCTGAGGTGGAGAACCTCGCCCTTGACCAGAAGCGTGAAGAAGCGTCTGTCAAGCTCGTCCCTTATAACTCTCTTCCTTTTGTTGGTCTGGCCTTCAAGCTGGAAGAGAGCAACTTCGGTCAATTGACCTACATCCGCGTCTACCAGGGTACTCTCCGCAAGGGCTCCAACGTCTTCAACGCTCGCAACAACAAGAAGGTCAAGGTTCCCCGTATTGTCCGCATGCACTCCAACGATATGGAGGAAGTCAGCGAGATTGGCTCTGGTGAGATTTGTGCCGTGTTCGGTATTGAGTGTGCCTCTGGTGACACCTTCACGGATGGAACTCTCGGCTACAGCATGTCATCTATGTTCGTTCCCGAGCCCGTTATCTCGCTCTCTATCAAGCCCAAGCAGAGCAAAGATGGTGCCAACTTTTCCAAGGCCATGGCCCGCTTCCAGAGAGAGGACCCCACCTTCCGAGTGTCCTACGATAGCGAGAGCGACCAGACCATTATCTCCGGAATGGGTGAACTCCACCTTGACATCTACGTGGAGCGTATGCGCCGTGAGTACCGTGTCGACTGCGAGACTGGCCAGCCCCAGGTTGCCTACCGCGAGACCATCGGCAACCGTGTTGAGTTCGACCACCTGCTCAAGAAGCAGTCCGGTGGACCTGGTGAATTCGCCCGCGTTATGGGATTCATGGAGCCTACTGGCGTCCTCGAGGAGAACAAGTTCGAGCAGCAGGTTATTGGAGGCAGCATTTCGGAGAAGTTCCTATATGCTTGCGAGAAGGGTTTCAACCTCTCTTGTGAGAAGGGACCTCTGATCGGCCACAAGGTTCTCGGTACTCGCATGGTCATCAACGACGGTGCCACTCACATGACTGATTCTTCCGAAATGTCCTTCAAGAACGCCACCCAGCAGGCGTTCCGCAAGGCTTTCGCCGAAAGTCAGCCCTCTGTCCTGGAGCCTCTCATGAAGACGGTCGTGACCGCTCCGACTGAGTTCCAGGGTGATGTTATCGGTCTGCTGAACAAGCGCGGTGCCACTATCAACGATACCGAGACCGGTGTTGACGAGTTCACCGTCTACGCTGACTGCAGTCTGAACGGCATGTTCGGTTTCAGCAGTAACCTGCGCGCCGCTACTCAGGGCAAGGGTGAATACACCATGGAGTTCAGCCACTACGAGAAGGCTCCTCCTCACATGCAGTATGTTTCGACCAGAATTACTCTTCATACATTGTCCGTTGCTAACCGTCTTCTTTTACAGGAAGGAACTCATTGCCAAGTACGTCAAGGCCCAGGCCGACAGACACAAGAAATAAACGATAAAATATGTAATAACACCCACCCACTCCGACTACTCTGGCAACCCAAGACAGGCAGTGCCTGGCATTGGCCCTTGTTGGAACTAAGAAGCAGCATATTTTGGTTTCAATCCCTGCTGCTTTTTCCACCAAACCCCCCCCCCCCCCCCCCCCCCCTATTTACGCATGGCACTATATCACATTGTGACTTTCTGGGACCTGTATTTCAAGATTAAGATACTACTTTTCAACTCTCCTATCTGAACAAATAGATTATTGTTTTATTATGATTCTCTTTCTTTGGACTGTTAATGACTCCCGCAGAGTGTAAATTCAGGACTAAGTCTAACCCTAATGTATCAACTCAACATCTCTTATCAACCACCGCGCTCTCGAGTCTTGCGCAAGTCTTCAACTCCCGCTTTCTTTTTAAGCTTAGGAGGGGGCGCGGGAGCATTATAATATAAATGGCAGGGAATATAGGTGGCGCCTGAGGGAGGAGGAGCGTATTGGTGGACGTTAACGGGAGCCGTCAGTTGTGGGCGAGATGTCGCAGACGAACACAGGTCATTCTTACCCTTTCTCTGTTCGATCTTAGCATGTTCGCTTGATATATAGTCTGCCTGTTGAAGTTTAGGCTTGTGTTCCGATTTGAATGTAGACACACGCACAGATGAGGGAGTTGGGCTTGAGGGACGTGAAAGAGGGGGAAGGGGGAGGAGGGAATTATGGGGAAGAGCCTTGTCAATGGGTAGGATTGGGGGAGGCTTCTTCACGGGAATTGGAGGGAGAGGCTTATCCTGTAATATGTTAGTCTGCTTCAAACTATATTCAATCCGATCGGTCCCAGACACAAGCAGAGGAATGTCTTGGGAGAAATCCTTCTTGTGAAGATTGAATCTACGGAACGCCTGGATTATAGGAATATCTTCCTCACGCACACCTGTGAACAATGGAGGCAGATCATCCTCTTCATGCTGGCCGTCGTCACCTAGCTTGTCCATGAGGTCTTCAATCTCCAAGTCGCTCAGGGCACCCATGAAGAGGGGCCATCTTGCATCAGCAGGCGACGGTGTAGGGACACAAGGTGGAAACTCCTTCGTGGCATCGAGGCGTCCAAAAACACTCTTATCCTGAACTGGTGGTTTCGAGTGAGCGTCCTCGGCATAAACGGTCACATTATCCCAGATCGGAGCGCCTGCTTCGTCTCGGATTTGATAGAATACCAATAAACGACGGGTGATGTGTAGCTGGGTTTGTCCTTCCCTCACCATCATGGTCAATCGGTAATCCAGATGAAAGTCTTGTTCATACAAGACAGTCACGAGGAATGCACCGATCGCATCACCGGGGACCTGATCCAGAATCCATGTCCTCAGGCATCTCCTCAAGTAATGAATAGCCTTGAGGTCCCAGGAAGTGAGAAGACGTCGTTCTTGAACGGCGAGCACGGTATCGGTGGGTCTGTCCTCCAAGAATGACTGGAAGAGGTCTTGTAGTTGCCACCGGCTGGTGCTAGCTTCCTTGTAGGGGTGGCTTGAGGGGGGGGTTTGCTGAGCTGGAGAAGTTCGTGGGGATCTTGTTACCTGTTGGAGACATTTTTGGTGAAGATGAGCGATATATTGTGAAGGGAAATATACCTGAGGGAAGACTGCTCTGTTTCTGCTGATAATAAATGTTACGCTCAAAATCTATGACTCTATCTAATGGAACTCTCCAGATATTTATGCTTGGGTCCTTCTTATATCGTGAAATGTTGCCATTGTTATACATTGACAAGAGAAAGAGGATAAAACAAAGAGGTATGTTTGCACACTTTCGAGTATTTTAATCAAAGAAGATATTGTTCTGAAATATCCTGCAAGAGTGACAACGAACAAAGAGTGAAGAGCCTTGTTCCAAAAATTTCAAGTCATTCATTGTCGACCCCGGTTGATTGAAAAAGAATATCAATCTGAGGGCTGGCTAAAAGACAAACAGTGGACAAATCCCAGTATCAAAAGAGACAAATGGGCATTGTTCAAATGCATATGCATTGGAACAGAGACAGGGTAGCTGGATTATATACAAAGGGCGAAGAGAAGATATTATGGGAATTATTTGAAGCAGATGCAACGCTCCATTAAATCGTATATGATGAATTATAAAAGAAGACAGCGGGCATAAACAAGCTCACTGGAAGGGTATATTATATGCATGCCAGCAGGGGCAATGGAGTTAAAAGAAGTAATGTAAAAAGAAAAAGTCCGCAAAAGGGTAGTAGGCGCGGAAGAATAACGTATAAATGTCCAAATGCAGCCTATCGTCAAAGCCACAAGACCCATCGAATACCGGTGAAGGCACCCCGGAAGACACCACGCACAAGCTTGAAAGCCATGACAATAAGCCATACCCACCAAAGCATCGCAACAAGAGCCCATTCTAAAACCATGAACCCAGTGCGGTGAACCCACCGCAATCGACGGCGACGTTTACGAAGGCCCCTATCAAGGGCATCACTCAGCTGCTTAACAGCGAGTGTGCTGGTGGTGTTGAGGTGGACACACAGGTCCTCGGCGTCATTTGCCGTGGTTCGGACGCGGGGAGTCAAGGAATGAGTTATCAGGTTTTCCAGGTTCGTCAGCTGAGATCGAAGGGGCAACGAGGTGGAGGTGGAGAAGTTATGCATGGATTGTTGGAACGAGTGCTGGGTCTGCTCGAAACGCCTGAGGAGGTTTTGAGCAGCGAGGTCGAATTCGTCGATACGCGTCACTTGTGGAACAGATGTACCAGGGCCCATGGAGCTTTGAAGCCAGTGGGGAACTGGCTCACGGTGAGTGTGGGCTCGGCGAGTAATCTCCCGGGCCTTAATCCCCGATGACAACAAAAGAGCCCTTGTGCGCTCGACTTCTGGTTTCCCGGGGACGCCCGTATCAATCAAGGTGTGGATGCTACGCCCAGATATACTCCAGGCGCGACTAGCACCTGAAAGTCCCGAGTGTCTTCCCTCCTGGGAAAGGTTTGGTGATGCTCGAGCGTTGGCAAGCCCGGTGACAGGAGGGCGTGCTAAGTTGAAAGGGACGGATGGGTCATTTATCTCGTGGTGTTTTGTCCACCCCGTATGCAGAGAAGGGCTGAAATCAAGCGTTTTGCTACGTGGCAGCGAGAACTTCTTAGGAGAATCACGGGGACCATAATTTTGTGAAGAGGTAACTCGTTCGCCAGGACTGCCAAAATCGGTGACTTCTGATGCTTCACTTCGTTCATCTTGCCGCAGGGGCGATGTGAAGGTCGGCAGAGAAGGAATAAAGCTTCGGGATGAGTTCTTCTCGGAATTTCTGCGAGTCAATCGCCCGGGCTCATCTGTAAATGTTGGCAGGCGCCGTAAAAGGCCTTTAGAGCCAGACTTCCAGTCGCTTCTGGATTCTTCATCAGAATCACTATCCTCTGATGCAAAAGTAGTGGCAGACGACGATTTCCGAGATTCAGGATCTGCATCCTTCTTCAGGATGAGATCTCCGACCTTAGAGACCTCATTCCCCACAATCTCTGCTATGCGACCTGGTCCCTTGAATATTCCTCGTAGCTTTGACTCCGGAAGATGGGGCCCTTTACGGGACCGATGTCCATCTGCTCGATTCCCTTCTGTGACTTGATCATCAGGATAGGATGATGACACAACATCAGGAAGAGGACTTGGCTCGAGCTTGGAGGCACTCTCCGTCCGCTCAGGCGCCGTGACATTTCGCTGGCGCAAAGTCTCGGGTTCCGGAAATTCATCTTCCCGCTCTCGCTCCCGATCTGCTTGTTTGCTCTTGCTGCGCTCATGCCGTGAAACGATCTTATGACGGAGGCCCTTCTTTGCGGGCGAGGGAGATCGACTTGAAGGGGGGACAGATTTACTGCTATGCTCGGGAAATAACCAAAATGGGCGGGAGAGTTAGGCGCAGTGCTATCCATGCCTTCCAGAGACATCCGAGGATCAACCCGGCCATCAAGGCTGCCTGCTGACGAGAAGGAGCCCTTTCTGTGCTTCCGAGCTTGCTTTGTGTTGACCGACAGCGGCTCGGTTGGTTGCGGTGTCCTTCCCCGGTCAATGTCAGCGTTAGGAACAGCCGGGGATTTGGAGCGGGATATCCGAGATCCTGAATGTGCATGATCGACGAATCTTTGGACATGATCTCGGATACGCTCACGAGACATGCGGGGTTTTTCATCGACGGAAGGGCGGGTATCTGAGCTTGAAGAACTCGAGACGCTGCCCGAACGCATTTTGACATGATCCCACCGCGAGGGTTTTCGTTTGCTAGAAGCACTGCGGCTGCGTAAGCTATGCGAATGACTTCGAAATCTGTGCCTGTGCCGCCCGCGACCCATGCTCTTGAATTCATGCGCCAATGCAGGGTGGGAACTGGAGAAAGAAGTGCGTGGCGATAAATGTGTCTCTCTAGAATCATCCACTTCGACCGAAAGGCGGTGCTGCTTATGCGGCGTCCTGAGGCCATCGCTCGTATCCATGATAATCAATTCTTTGGGGTCAGGGTAGAGTTTATGGCCATCCTTGTCGACCACCTTCGTCTTGTTGGTACCATATTCCAGCCAGGCGGCATCAGCCAAAAGCTCTGCCGGCGAGATCTCCCAATCAATGCGTGGCCGACGAGCCTTCATGCTGCTGGTTCGGCTGGCTCGCCGCAAGCTCGATCCTGGAGAGGTAGGCATCATATCCATATCTTCGTGCTCACCAACGGATATATGGCGGCGACCTTGTTGGAAAGGTGGCAGGTTCAAGCAATTTAGTTGGTCGTATTCTCTTTGGCTGTATTTTTGCTCGACGTTATTGATCCATTGGTGGACTCTTTCAACGTCGTGCCATCCTTCTGCATCTGCATCAATGGAGCATTTCTCGCGATACCTGACCTTCCGGTTGCGAATCATTTGAAGGGGGTTATAACAACGGTGGGATTTCTGTGGGTTGAGCTCAGAGTCATCATTGGCTCCCTCGCGAAGAGGTGGTAATGAGGGCAGTAGCCGCATATATTCATGAAATAAATCAAAATGATTGCGTGCTCTCTCAGCACGAGCCACTGTGCTTTCGGAGAATTCATAAGCCCGTTGATCCTCGATCGCGGATGGAGGCAACAAATTCACAACAGATGATTGCTCTAAGCTCGGCAGTGTCCCCTGTGACAAACGATTACCAGAGAGCTGAGTAAAGCTGCGATACGTCGAATTGCGCTGGAAATTTCCCGCTCGTAGGGAATATGCATAGCTGTCTACTGACGGAACAGCAGGTTGAGAGACAGATATTGGTCTTCGGCTCTCGGAGTCCGCGGGTATTCCAGAAGCTGTCCTCCTCCGAGATTCATTGAGATTCAAGGCTAGATTCACAATCTGGATCGAGTCCCTATCGAGGCCAGGAGTTGCATGTGCTACGTTGTCTTCCTGTACCTCGGGATGGGAGGAGCTTCCGGAGGCCTGCCTATCAGGAGACGTGGAAGCTTGCCTGGCATTGATCCCGCTAGAAGTCGCATCATTTGACACCACAACAGATGTACGGTGTTTATGTCGGCTCCATGGAAATCGCGAGCGTTTCTTGGGAACCACGATATCCGGTTCGGGAACACTGCGCTTCTCTTGGGGAGGTTCTGAGGGACGAGGGCGGTTCAGGTTAACTCTTGTGCTCCGTGGGCGAGGTAAGGAGTCAAGCAAAAAGCCACCTGAGCTTGGGGTCCTCCGCTGGCCCGGTGTCCTTCGATCTCCATCACGGGAACCGCTGCCCAGTGTACTACCTTCTAGCTCCCCGCTCGGTCGGCCGTCGCTCTTTTGGGGCGGGGTCTGGCGAAATGAGCCCGCATCGGATCGGAGTAAAGGCGACGCAGTTCCTGAGGATCGATCTCGGGGTCGTATATTCGCCGGAGAGATTGAAGATCGTACGGGGGGCTCGTTTGGTCGTTGCGACATTGCTGCAGGAAGGGCAACAATGCTAGATGGCAACGCGCGAAAAAGGGACGGACATAATTTGACCAGACACAAGCATACGTTCAATCCACCAAGTTAATAAGGGTTCAAGGACCAGCGAAATCAAAAACAAAATGTTGCATGACCTGCAAGCCGTAACATCCCCAGTGTAGATCAGAATGCGCGTCAGTCGGTATTACGTAATCACTTTATTCCCACCCGGCCTCGGCAGTCTAGACACTGAACCCTAGACTCAAGCACCAAACCTGGTCGGAATTTAATTTAAGAAAGTTTCATTCATATATAGGAAGTGGCTACAAACTGCACAACTTAATACGAGCCGAGAGACATGGGAAAGTTCTAGCATTTGGGTCTAAAGCACAAGTACAACTAGAGGTACAGTTCCTGTAAAGACGAGAATATACAGGGTAAAATGAATTCAGCTTCGCTCGAAAGTATGCGCTTACTCAACCCGCAAGCATTGGAGGCGGGCCTCAGCCTCGATGACCTGCGAAAAGAAAAGTTGTTAGTAGATCTGTTCCAGATTGCCAAACGGAAATGTGCAACAAAAGCTTACCTCCAGAGCCTGTCTGACTTCAAGAACCTTGCGAACATCACCCAGCCAGTCCTTGCTGAGAATCTTAGCCCAGCCCTGGAGAGTGTTCATTTCTCGAGCGGCGGCATCAACATCGCCTTGCTGCAACAAGCTCTCGGTGCGTACCAGAACACTCTCCACGTCATCGCCCTCGGACAAAGCATCCTTCTTGAACATGACCTTGCTCAGGACAAGGCTAGCGGCGTGACTGGCCACACCGGCATCCTCGGGCAGCAGGCTAGCCTTGCGGACTTCACTTGCAACTCGGCGGAAACGCTCGAAGATCTGAGTAGTGGAGGGGATACCACGCTGGTAAGCGGTGGGGTTAATAGATGCAATGGCAGCCTCAACGACGGCATCACCAGCGGCAAGTTCTTTCACGGCCACAAGCTCACGGACAAACGGCCGGGGGGTCTCAGCACGCTCGACCACGGTGCGAACGGCATCCAGGGCGACCTGCAGCTGCTGAGTCTTGAGGTTGGTGTCGATAACGTCACTCCATCCAGCAGTCAGCTTCTCGAGCTCGTTGATGTCGGCTGTGAGCTCAGTCAACTTGCTCAGACGACCCTCACGCTCGCGTTCGACCAAGCTCTGGACCTGGTGAACATACTTGCGGTTCAGCTCGATGGCCTGCTCAACAAGCTCATTCTGAAGACGCTGCTCAGCAAGCTCCTGAGCATGGCGAAGTTCGGTGTGGACCTTCTGCTGGTATGCCAAAGCTAGCTTCTCGCGCTCGGCCTCGAACTCTTCACGGAACGAAGCAAGATCAGTGGAGCGCACTTCGTCAAATTGGCGCATCAATTCACGTGCCGAATCATCAAAGGTGGCATGTAGCTTGTTGAGCTCCTCCTGAGCGGCGTTGCGAGCGTCGCCACGAATAGCAGCGATCTTCTCGGCAATCTTCTCCAGCTCGCCCTTGGCCTTGGAAACAGGCGCGGAGTATTTGCTGGAGTTTTCATCGGCGCTGATAACGGTGACGATATCGTTGAAGGTCTTGACCAGATCCTGGACAACGGCGTCATCGGCATCCTGCAACTGGAGCAACTCAATGGTGCTCGCAGATACAGCAGGTTGTCTGGGCTCATCCAGTGAGGCGGGGTTCTTCACCTCGGGCTCAGACTTCGTTTCCTTGGAGCTGTGCTTCTTGGCCGTCTCTTCCTTGGCCTTCAGGACTACGGCGTTCCGGTCCTCGGGCTTGGCGGCCACGGACTTGGTTTGGCCCTCGTGGGCACTAGCGTTCATATGATCTGCCTTCTCTTCTTCGGCAAGCTTCCAGGACAGACCGCTCTTGCTAGGAATTGTGACGGGCTTTCCATCTGCTCGGGGTGCAGTCGGGAGGTTTTGGTGTCTCAAGGCATTGGGGAAGCGGCGGTAGAAGTCGCGCTCCTCGAAGTAAAGAACACATTCTTCACCGTAGGGAATGTACTCGGTAAAGAAATCATGGAAGTTGTCAGACTTCAGGGCCAGGAAGATGCTACCACCATACGCAAAGCCGGATGTGAGGATCAAATAAATCAAGAACCGACGGAAACGACCGGATTTGCGAGGAGCAGGTGCCGGAGGCGAGGGAGAAAGCTTGGATTCTGCAATAAAACCGCATTAGGACAGGAAGGGTAGGCCACAATGGTAATTGATGAAGGAGGGGGTCGTCATACCTTGTTCAGCGGCCTTTAAGAGAGTCTCCGGGGGGATACTGGATTCGGAGGAAGGGGAGACTGGTGTCGGACCACCGGTGGTAGGGGGGCTTAATATCGGCAAAGAATCGCTGCGCATGATGATTGTGAGTATGAAGAGATAGGAAGCTTGTGGATATAGTTGTCTTTACCTGACCTGCCAGCCGGTTGCTTGCACCGGCTCTGGACAGCCATTGCGACGGGATCCGTTGGCGGACAGGGTTCGACAGCAATTGCCGACCCGGAGCAATCGAGGAGCGCAGCATGACGAGCTGCACAATCGCCAAAATTAGTGGCTAAAGGTGATCAAAAGGATGGATGGGTAGGAAAACGGGAATTGGTTGCTCAGTTGCGATCCGCTCCGATAATCCTGCGGGCGGTCAGGGTGGCTTTGCGCGCCATTTCATGCCCACTTCCATGTACTACTGTGACATCAGAGATGTATAGCTTTTTATTCAATGCAATAAAAGATCAAATAGAGGTTGGCCTACAAATATGAGTATATCTAATTCCGGATATTGACCTTTGATCAAGTCTTCGGGGGTTCAGTTGTAAGCACTAAACTAGAAATATATCGACATGAATAACTCTCACATACATTCGAAAACCAATTAATAAAACAGGTATACTTGTTGACTGTACTCGGCACGCCAGGTAGACAGAGCTTATATGTCTATTTGGCCTGCCTGAATAACCAACATATTGTAGGTTTTCACTGTACATACAGGTGAGGAAAATGTATTATTTGAGCATAACATACTAAGAATTCTGAGAGAGACAAGGGTAACGGGAATAGCACGAATTCAGCCCAGGACAGAGGACGAAAGAAAGAAGAGCAGATGCAGACGCCAGTTGAGAAAAAACAAGGAGTACAGAAGGAACAGCACCGTGAAAGCACCGACAGATCCAGCTGCAGCATATCTAAAGCCAAATTCCACGTGCGTCCATGGAAGTTAAATCCTTCTGCCAACGGGGAACTTGCGAGGCCTCAGTTGAACAGGCTGAGCAAGGACAAAAGAAGCAAAGGAAATCCGAGAGAGTTAGATCATGAACCGAGAGTCTATCCCTCGGTCCCGTAGCGGGTAGGGAATGTGCCAGAGTCCGATCGGATGATATTGGGGAAATCATAGAAAGTCACAGAGTTATACCACCGTTGAACGATGCAGGGATATGTGTAGCCTTCGCCTTCTTTCAAACGGTGGGTGAGGCGAGGGTGCACTAGCTAAGGGAGGATATGGTCGAATGATTGTTTAGCAATTGCACGCACCGGCACCTTGAGTTCCAGGGGCCTCTGGTCGCAAGTCAACGCCGGGCCGAGGGGTCGCCCGCATGTTCCGAGGGCCAGCCTGATCCAGAGGTAGTTTCTTGGCGATGGCGGTGAATAGTTCCTTGACATTTATCGAGGACTTGGCGGAGGTTTCGAAGAAAAGCAGGCCCGCTTCACGTGCGTAGGCCTCGGCGTCAGCCTCTTGGATTGCTCGCTTATCAGGGCTCTCTGTGACCAGATCAAGCTTGTTGCCTGCCAGGGCGATCACAATGTTCTCATTCGCTTGGCGCTGGAGTTCCTTCACCCATGACTTAGCTTTGTCTAGCGACGACTATATAAGAGTTTCATGCATGTTAGCTTCTATACTGGTAATGCAGTGAAAAGGACGATGTAGGATAGGACCATACAGCTTGAGTGATGTCATAGACAACCACAGCGCAGTTGGCATTCCGATAGTACATCGGAGCCAACGACTTATAACGCTCCTGACCAGCGGTATCCCAGATTTCGAACTTGACTGTGGTGGTATCGTCGAGGGAGATGGTCTGTGTCAGGAAGGCGGCTCCGATCGTCGACTCGCGATAATCATCGAATTGGTCCTGAACCGATTAGCATTCTGTTACTCCATGTGGGTTCGGCTCGCCGCGGGAAGTAATTTGGCGACTCACTTTAACGAATCTGAGGACTAGCGAACTCTGGAAGATAGCGGTCAAGTCAGCGGCTGATAAAGAAGATCGCAAGTGTTATCCCAAACCTTTCCAACGGCGGACTCTCCTATAAGTACAGCATGTCAGCCATGGTTCCAAAATTGAAAAAGAGAAGCAAATAAACACCAGAACATACCGAGAAGGACGAGCTTGAACTGAGCAAATCTTGCGCCCGGGCGGGCTCCTGCTGCTTGCCTGGAAGCCATGATCAGGAGAGGATGGAGGGTCGGGGGAGGGTTGAAGGAGGGTCAGGGGAAGGAAGATGAGCCGGTAGAGGAACTGTGATATGTGACTT
Source organism: Penicillium fimorum (assembly GCA_028828255.1). Taxonomy (NCBI): domain Eukaryota; kingdom Fungi; phylum Ascomycota; class Eurotiomycetes; order Eurotiales; family Aspergillaceae; genus Penicillium; species Penicillium fimorum. The sequence goes on along the minus strand of JAPWDS010000003.1, from coordinate 3,805,436 downwards.
AAGGTCTTAAGACCCGGTGGATAGAGAAAAATGGAAGATCGAAACAGTACAAAGATTTAGAGATTCAAAGACCTCGTAGTTTAAGGCAGACAGGAATAGATGACGGAAGGCCCAGCCACAAGAGCAGCGGGGCGGTGTGGCTGCGTACTGACCAGAGTGGCCCGCTGTGTACCTTGTACCTTCCCCGTTGCTTTTTGGGAAACTTGAAACTTGGAAGTGTTTACTTTTGATGCTTGCTCTTTACATTCTCTTGTAATCCTCATTTCTGGAGGTCCGGCTTCAAATATGACTCCTATTCTCCCGTTTCGGGATATCAACCTACACGCGTCGCCTTCCCACTATGCCTTTACTTCGCCATCATCACGCCAGGCACCCACTCTGGTAGTCGACCGACCAACTGGTGATTTGCGCTTGAACGATGGACCCCTTCCAGGCGCGAAGCGCATTTCCAGTATTGCTGGAATTCTCGGAATCCTCAAGTTGAAGCTTGGTAATCGCGCTCGCAAATAGAAACTCAGGAGGTTGCGCTGACGTTCACAGATAAGTATATCATTGTTATCACCAAAGCCCAGCCCATGGGACGGCTGCGCGGCCATATGGTGTACAAAGTTGCCGGAACGGAATTCCTTCCCATGCGAGAACGGCCGCTTCACGACACTGACGAAGATGCCTATCTTACATTGGTGAAAGACCTGCTTCGAAGGGGACCCATGTACTTCTCCTACTCGCTAGATATCACTAATAGTTTCCAACGACAATCACAAACTCCCCCTAATATTCCGATGTGGAAGGGCGCAGACGACCGCTTCTTCTGGAACCGTTTTATTCAATCCGATTTGATCGATTTCAGCGTCGGGGCAAACGACACAAGTGGAATCCGCTACGGGCCCCAACCAGGGGTTGACCCCTACATCTTGCCAGTGATGTTCGGCATGATGCGCATTGCTCCTGCTCAAGTGAAGTCGACATCGTTCACATTCGCACTTATCACCAGGCGATCCAGACACCGAGCAGGAACGAGATACTTCTCTCGTGGAATCGACGAGCAAGGAAATGTTTCAAACTACAACGAGACTGAGCAGATTGTGATTTTGAATGACTCGAAGGGTGGACTATCTGGATTTGGTGGAGGCCAATCAATGACCAGTGGCAAAGCTGGACAAGACCTTCAAGTCTACTCTTTTGTGCAAACACGAGGCAGTGTCCCCGTGTTTTGGGCCGAAATCAACGATCTCAAATACACACCAAAGCTTCAGGTTCGTGGGGTCGAGACTTCCGTCGAAGCTGCGCGGAAGCATTTTGCCGAACAGATCCGCATCTATGGAGAAAATTACATGGTCAATCTCGTCAACCAAAAGGGCAGGGAGGAGAATGTCAAACGGGCATACGAGGAGCTGGTTCGCAAACTAGTCACTTCTACATCTGAAAGCACCGAGGCTGATGAACGCACACCTGAAAAGATGCATATTTTGGAACCAGGGTTCAAGCAGAAAGAGATGGACCGCCTGCATTATGTGTACTTTGATTTCCACAACGAGACCAAGGGCCTCAAGTGGCACCGTGCAGAGTTGCTCATGGGTCGTCTGAACGATGGATTGACCCAGGGCGGTTATTTCCGTGGGGTGGAGAGTCCCGGTGCCCCTGGCGGGCAGTTGGATACTCGTTCAACGCAAACGAGTGTTGTCCGAACAAACTGTATGGATTGTCTGGATCGCACCAATGTTGTGCAGAGCATGCTCGGCCGCTGGGCGGTTACACGGCAGCTTATGGATGCAGGCGTTCTCCGTGCCGGGGAGACTGCCAATGATGACCAGGAGTTTGAGAACCTCTTCCGGAATATCTGGGCAGACAACGCAGACGTGGTCTCTAAGTCTTATTCCGGTACTGGTGCCCTGAAGACTGATTTCACTCGGACTGGCAAACGTACGCGGGCCGGCATGCTGCAAGATTTGAACAATTCCATCACGCGATATGTACGCAACAATTTTATGGATGGCCCTCGACAAGATGGGTTCGACGTATTTTTGGGCACCTATATCCCATCAGATTCAACATTTGCCAACATTCAGCTATTCCTTGACCAGCGACCACTGGTTATCCAGTCGATTCCATATGTTCTCGCTGCTAGTGTGTTTATGGTTTTGGTAGCGCTTCTTACAAGACGGATGCCTGACGCCACTGTCTGGCCGCTCCGCCTCTTTATAGTCTTCTGGCTGTTGGTCGCGGTCTACTGTTTCCGTTTCGTGCACGGACATGGCATGCTCTATGTAAGTCCATTCCCATCCTAACCAACTTAAAGTATTGTCCCGCTGACCCTGTTATTTTCTTTTTCAACAGGTCAATTGGCCCAAGCTAAACACGCCGGTCGCTGGCGCCGAGGGCTATCAGGATGCTCTCATCAAAGCGCGCTCCGATCCCATCGTTGGAAAATGGCTGCCTGCCAGACGACACCAGCGTGGTATTAGCAATGCCCGTCTCGTCTTTTTGGAAGAGGGCAAGACTAGGATTGAATAGATGTTTCACTCATTCCGGCGTTCTCGGGCTATCTTTTTCTACTCTTTGTTCCCATATTCTGCATACTTCATGGCTGTATGTCTTATCACTATTCTTTTCAGCACTATAGATCAGCACTATAGATAGGCCCACCAGCATTTTCCTTTCTGTTCCTTTCCCCTTCAATTTTAATCATCTTTCATTTTTGTTCGATGAACTGTTTCTTCCTCGAAGTCACGAGATTTTCCAGCTGTATGCTGCCGTTGAGATTTTTAAATACTCCCCATTATTTCTGCGCCTCAGACTCTCCCTCGACGCTCTCGAAGAGCTTAGCCAGTACGTGAACACCTTCGAAGCCTACATTCATCTTCACATTTAGTCAGCGAATATGATGTTTAGGACATATTTCAACTTTAAAAGTGGAATGGATAGGGATATTGAGCTAGGAAGGAACATCATGAACATAGGGGTATTCGCCTTTATGTATGCCTTTTCCAACCTTGTCCTTCTACCTAGTTAGGTACCGCTAGATTTCGTATGTAAACATATCATCTTTCTACAACACCCCATCTTGCGACCTAGATTGATGTGATTGAAATGCGTGTCAGACATAAACTCAGAGGAAGGGGTTTTTATACTTTCACTTCTTCCTACCTCATCTTCACCTCTAGGGCTATAAAGATAAGTACTTATCTAACGACCCTCATGTAACGCATCGTACACTACCCCTAGAGAGGTCAATGGAAAGGTCAATAGAAAGGTCAATAGAAAGGTCAATAGAAAGGCCCTTTTGTAGAACCTTTTTCTTCACAACTGCAGCCTTATTTTGCTCCAGAATGACCTGACGTGCCGTCTGCATACCGCCCTGGACGGCTCCATCAATCCAACCACACCAACCGTCCGACCAGTCCGCGCCGGCGAAGAAGATGTTCCCATGTGGCCTTTGTAGTACGGAGAGATATTTTGTCCTGGCATTTGGTGGAGGGAAGAACCATGTACTATTCGAAAACTCGTCCTTGTTCCAATCATGAGACACCTGGGCAAACAAAGTTCGTATATTATTGAGACAATTGGCAGTTACCGAAAGAGAAAAGAGAAAGAGCAATTATGGGGGAAGGTATTGGAACTTGAGGGTATTCACATACAATACGGTTAATGACATCCTCGCTCTGCTTATTCTCGGGCAGGAGATGGACAACGGCATCCTTCAAAGTATCGAGATTGGCGAGCGAGATTCCCGTAGAAGATTCCGGGTCGCCACCTTGTCCGCTGGAAGCCGAGAACTGAACTCGACAGAGGACAAGACGTTGAGCGGCACTGTAAAGATGACGGATCTGGCCTTCTTCCACTTCATACTGGAAGGTCAACTGATGCAGCCAGCGAGTACTGAGAGCATTAATCCCGAGAAAGCAGGTGATCATACCGATTCCAATCAAGCTTGTGTGCCATCGCTGATACTCGTAGTCTGGAGCAAACAATATGATGTACTCCTGCAGCTACATGGCGTTGGAGAAGATACCCGCCAGCGCTGATAGAAGCCAGCCCCAGATGGTGGCCCAGCCGGCGATCCACGAAAACAAGCGTCTGTATATAGCCCATAAAGTATTAGTGATTTTTCAATACGAGTATATCTGAACAGAGAGGGTCCAGGTTTTTCTATGATGTAGTTGAATGATGAATCGTTATAATATTTGGATTCTACTGATACTTACTTCCCGCTCAATCAGGTCGGCGAGCCGGTTCAGCAACTGGCCTCTGCGGGCTGGGAGCATGGACGACCATTCACCCCGCAACGCCGACTTGGCTGCACTTACAGTGGCATCAACATCTTCTCGCTGTGCAGCTGACACAGATGCAAGGTGGGTGCCCGTGGTGGGATTCTGGACCTCAAGCTGCGATCCTCCCGTCGCTAGCTGAAACTCATTATTGATGAAAAGGCCCGTGTTGACTATGAATGAGCTGGGTATTTAGTGGCCGGTAATAAACTGTCACGTTGTGACTGGATAACGTGGGATAAACATACTGTGAACAGGCCGGCCCTCAAATCCAATAAGCTCAATTTCGCTCATATCGATAGCTTATGATAATTCAAACATTATATATAAGTTTCCCTTTCGTAAAATTAGAACTACGAAAGTATTGTGCCTTCCAGATGAAACTATATTATAGGACTTTTTGACTATCTATAGAGACAATGGCGACCCACCATCGGATGATTGAAGCCAGTCAGGTAAAATTCCATCTTTGGCTCACAATTTCATTCTTTTTATCTGGATTTGCAAAATACAAGGGATCGGATATGGGACTGATCGAAAGTTGTAATACATATTGTTATTGTTAGCAATCGCCATAGTTATGGTCTTTTCCAGTTGTTTGGTCTTGTTGCTAAAAATGCCGAGGACTGCCAAAATGGGAGCTCACTATACAGCTACCTGCGACATATTATACAACTACCCGTGGAGGAATTTATTCACTTATGAAATAAAAACAACTATCGACGGGTGTATGTTGTAGGTATAGATCACTTCAGTCTGGTTCTAGTATGTTAGCAAACACGTGATCTTTCCGAACAGCGGCAAATCGGTTTCCCGAGGAGAGCGGGTGGAATCAACCAGAGAATCATAAACTGGTAGAGCTATTGGGGTTTCTTTAATCACCCCTGCTCATTTGAGGACTTCAGGCACGGGCTTCAATTGTTCATGCAAGGGGTTTGGAGCTCTATTCGCTGGCAGTTTTGCGCACGTCGATTTTCGACTTCGCCCACCATGACTCGAACATATGAGGTATGTCACTCGGGCCTTTGCGACGTGGAACTAATTGCCCCCCAAAATATAGCACTTGCTAACTTTGCAATGAATAGGCTGCGATTGCGTCTCTCAACTCACTGCAAACCAACTTTGCGATTGTGGAAGCGTTCAAAAAGTCCAAAACGAGGCAGGAGATCAACGAGTTATCCCTCCCGGAGACAGTGGAGTGGCTGAAGCGCATTGGATACAAGGTGCGCCGGTGGCAGGGATTGTGATTCCGTATGACAGAAACTGATGTGAGGTCTTTATTCTCTAGCCTTCTGACCTAAATCGGCTGAACGCAATTCATGTGGCTGGCACGAAAGGCAAGGGCTCGACCTCCGCATTCATCTCCACGATCCTCTCCCAATACACCCGAAAAGATGCGGATCAACCCGGATCCAACCTTAAGATCGGTCTCTATACCTCCCCGCACCTTCGATTCGCACGCGAGCGCATAAAGATCAACAACGCCCCATTGTCCGAAGAGCAGTTTGCTCGCTATTTCTTCGAAGTATGGGATCGTCTTGAGAATTCCGCTAAACTGGCGGGCCAGGATCCTGCCGGGCCTGCGACAAAACCACAATATTTCCGGTACTTGACCGTAATGGCGTTCCATACCTACCTGAGCGAGGGCGTGGACGCCGCGGTGATCGAATGTGGAATCGGCGGTCAATATGACTGTACCAACGTGATCCCACAGCCCAAGGTGACAGCGATTAGCAGTCTTGGAATTGATCATGTTGATTTGCTTGGACATACGATTGAGGAAATCGCGTGGCACAAGGGTGGCATTTTCAAATCGGGTGTGAATGGATTCGCGGCACCGCAGCCTGCGGGCGCGGAACAAGTTTTGGCTAAACGCGCCGAAGAAGCTGGTGCTCATCTGGAAATTGTGGCTGGCCATCCTGAGCTTCGTCCCGAGAGCAGCAAGGTCACCCTTGGGTTGGCTGGAGACTTCCAGTACACCAATGCCTCGGTCGCAGTGGCAGCTGCCGCGGACTTCTTGCGCCAGGTTGGCATCGATGTCCCGGAAAATATCATGAAAGGACCACTACCGGCGAAGTTCAAGACCGGGCTCGAGGAAACTCGCCTGGGTGGCAGATGTGAGACCCGATTTGAGAAGAATGTCTCTTGGTATATCGATGGTGGTCATACTTTGGAGAGCATCCGGCTGGCTGGCCAGTGGTTTGCATCGCGGATCAAGGCCGACTCATCCTCCGAAGATGTAGCCGCCAAGAAGACACGGATTTTAATTTTCAACCAACAAACTCGTAACAGCACAGCTCTTGCCCGTGCTCTCCACGAGACCCTATCGTCTGCCCTTGGAAACGACAATCCATTCACTCACGCCCTATTCTGCACGAACATCACATACAAACAGGCGGGATTCCGACCCGACTTGGTCAGTATGAACACCAACGCCGATGATCTTGAACGTCTCCGAGTCCAAAAGTCTCTTGCCGTGGAGTGGAATGCTATTGACCCCCGCGCTCAAACCCATGTTTTTGGTACAATTGAGGAGGCTGTTGATTTTGCGCGGGAGGTTGCGGGCCAGGAACGCAAGGTTCTGCAGAAGGACGAAGCGCCGGTCATGACTTTTGTCACCGGCAGCATCCATTTGGTTGGAGGATTCCTCGACGTGGTCGAGACAAAGCCACCTATCGATGAGTGATTCCCCGATGATTGGTAGCCCGGAGCTCCAATGACTCTTGCATTCTTGTATCAACTTGAGATATGCTTTTGGTTTAGCATAGAACGGACATAGAGGTGTTTTTGCTTGGATTTCAACAATTCTCTAATTCTCAACATATATTTTGAATTTACAACGCATTTAAATAATACTATGTTCACATCTTGTAGGTGTTTTAGATCTACATTTTGCATATGTGAATGCCGAGGTTCCTGTAGGCCCCTAAGAGTTCATAGCAGGGGTCTTTACTCTTCACAGTGGAGCATAAAGTACTTCGTACAAGGTGAAACGTGTCCATAAATAATATTCAACGAGTATCTTTATATTTTGCCAAATAGCGTGCAAAGTAAGTTGTGTAGAGCTCGTCCCTGTATTATTATTTAAGTCAAATTGCCCGCCCGCAGTTCCCCCCCCCCCCCCCCCCCCCACCAGAACATCCGCGGTGTTTGAAACGTGGGACCTCTTCCTTCTTCCTCAACACCCCAACAACACATCATGTCTGATTCCAGCGACAAGAAGGGAAAAGCCCCTAAGCGCAATGAAGATGAGTCTGCGACTCCATCCGACTCGGTTAATGGTAGGCTTCTCCATCCGGCCTCCCTAGGCATCAAGCGCCCGCAGATTCACATATGCTGACATTTGGATTCCAAAAGCTGGAAAGAAGCTTCCCCCGAAGTTTGCTTCTTTACTCCTCGAACAGAACCCCGCCCTGAAGAATGAGCTAGCCGCGATGGACAAGGACCAGGCCGCGGCGCTACTGCATAACATGGACCTCTCGCAGATGTTGACCGGATTGGCAGTGGGAGGCAAGAACCAGAAAGATATGGCCTCGTACAAATTTTGGCAGACACAGCCAGTGCCTGCTTTTGAAGAAGCTGGAAAGAAGCAGATTACCCAAGGACCTATCAAGATCATTGACCCCGAGAAGGTCTCCAAGACTCCCGATGCGCTCATTGAGGGGTTCGAGTGGTGCACTCTTGATCTGACGAACGAGGAGGAGTTGAAAGAGCTATACGAGCTTCTTAACAAGCATTACGTCGAGGATGATAACGCCATGTTCCGCTTCAATTACTCGGAATCCTTCCTGCATTGGTACGGTTGAGTCTTGGACTTTTGTACCTACGCCAGACCGCTAATTTTATATAAATAGGGCCCTGATGTCTCCTGGATGGAAGAAGGAATGGCACGTTGGTGTGCGCGCCACCAAGTCGCGTAAGTTGGTTGCATCCATCTGCGGTGTCCCGACTGAACTCCGCGTCCGCGGCGAGCGCATCAAGGTGACAGAGATCAACTTCCTGTGTATCCACAAGAAGCTCCGCTCCAAGCGCTTGACTCCCGTTTTGATCAAGGAGATTACCCGCCGCTGCTACCTCAGGGGCATCTACCAGGCCATCTACACTGGTGGTATCATCCTGCCCACACCCGTCAGCTCTTGCCGATACTACCACCGTTCTCTCGATTGGTTGAAGCTCTACGACGTTGGCTTCTCGCCTCTTCCTCATGGCTCGACCAAGGCCCGCATGATCACTAAGAACCATCTCCCTAGCGAGACATCGACCCCCGGTCTGCGCCCTATGGAATCTAAGGACATTGATGCCGTCTATGATCTGCTGGAGCGATACATGCGGCGCTTCGACTTGAACCAGGCCTTTACACGGGAAGAAATTGACCACTGGCTGGTTTACAAAGAGCAGCCCGGCAAGGAGCAGGTTGTCTGGTCATACGTTGCCGAAGACCCGGAAAGCCACAAGATCACCGACTTTGTCTCGTTCTACAACCTCGAGTCTACTGTGATCGATCACCCCAAGCACGATACCGTCCGTGCCGCATACCTATACTACTACGCGAGCGAGACCGCGTTCTCTGACGACAAGAAGGCTTTCAAGGATCGCCTGCAGCTTTTGATGAACGATGCCCTGATTTGTGCAAAGCAGGTATGTTATAATGTGTTATATCTGATACTATATGCTAATCATGTTAGGCTCACTTTGATGTCTTCAATGCTCTCACCTCGCACGACAACCCCCTCTTCCTCGAGGATCTCAAGTTCGGTGCCGGGGATGGCCAGCTCCACTTTTACCTATACAACTACCGTACCGCACCTATTGGCGGTGGAATTAACGAGAAAAACTTGCCCGACGAGTCGAAGATGGGAGGTGTTGGTATCGTCATGCTATAGGCTTGGCGTTTCGGCTAGTAAATCTAACGTCGGATACCCCGAAAACGAATTTCTTTGCCTTCCAAGGTTGTATCGTGCTAGCGATAAGAATATAAAAATGAAACAACCCATTTTATACACGAATATTAGGCCAGACTTGCGGCTGCCAGTAGCAAATTTAGTGTCGGCCCCAACGTGGAACATACTAGAAGTACTCGAGATATTTTGCAAGTATTATTATGAATGCTCAACTTTCCCACTTGATATATTATGACGAAGCTACCGGATGAGGTCCCTGACCAGACAGACAAGCCGAGACATCGAACCTCCCCAGGGGAGTGGCTCTGGTATCATTGTTTCCGTTTTCATGGCACTACCGGTGTGCAAAATGTCTTCAATCAGCCTTCGCATGGTGTCGATCACCTGGTCAAGCCAAACTTCCTCGATGATACCTTCTAACCAACAGAATCCCATTACCAGACACCCGTCTCCTCCGACAACCAGCGTGGGTTATAAATCAGCACCGATCTCAGTGTTATAATTGCTGCATATCATCCTCCCTATCTGCCATTGTCGCTGTTCTTGAGACTCGGATGATTTTTGATCTTGGAAGCTTCCCATGCTCGATACTGCAGCACCGACTCCACTAGTGTCTATAATTCCGTTCGTATCAAACAGGCTGGGATCTCTCTCGTGTCGAAGAAACCCCATTAGACTGTTCCTTCTCATCTTGCCACTTGGCTCGGCCTTCGAGGCTGCGTGGATACGCCGAGCCTCGTTCCAGACAGAAGCCAGCGGTGACGACATTGCGAGGGCATCTGAGGGGATCGAGGGCTCTGGCTTCAATGGCCGTCAATTCATTAGACTTTGAATGATAAGCTCAGATACAGTGGGACTACTCACCAGCTTGGCCGCTTTTCTCGTCAAATGGACTCCAAAGCATGATGGTCACTAGATACAACCCAGATAGTCAGCCCAAGTCGCGAAGGGAATTCAAGTTCGTACTTTGTCGTACTTTGGCTTTTCTGACCCTTCCCCCTGTTATATATTAATTTGATATGTAGAAGCCTAACCGCCTCATATTACCTAAATACCCCATATATAATACAATACCTGGAATATCATACATCTTCTCAATACCATACTAGTATGTAATTAATTGTGAAGTGGCCAGTCTTAAAGTCAAGGACGTGTTGAATTACAGTGGTTCGTTGGATTTACTGCCATCGATTCTGGGATAGTATAGTGATTTGTAAAATAATTGTTTATTGATCTGGGTTTATAGATTTTCTTTTTTCACCATCTATCTTTTGTGAAGTAAAAAGTGCATGCTGGTCCATATGCGTGTATGATCGAGAGCCGTAAAGGAGAATGCAAACGAGAATGCAAGAGAGAAGAAAAGGAGGGGAAGAAGATGAACGTAAATATGAAGGTAAATTGTGAAAAAAAAAAAAAAAAAAAACATCGACTCAGCGACGGGTAGTGTATGTATCGCGGTAGGGGGATGATTCTCGGCTTTGGAGTGGCACATCGCCGCCATATATGTCATGATCGGATAATCGCTGCAGATTATGCCGTCCCTTGCGTGGCTTCCGGCAGCTTCGACAGCAACATCTACCACAACAGCCACAGCCATTACAGCAGAGCCACTTGCCAATGCCACTCGAGGGCATTTTCGCATCTGGACCCTGTAACACAGCACCCGGCGGCGCAATGTTCCAGATGAGAATGGCCAAGGCAATAGGAATACCATCAAACACATACATATACCATTCATGGTACGGAATAGGATTTGCCTCATGGTAACCAGCAGAAAATTCAACCAAGCGGTAGATGATGCGCACCGTAATGGCGAGCAAACTGCCATATAGGGCGTAAAGCAATCGACGCCAGTTCAGCTTCTCGATAGACAGTCGGCCAGCTCGCTCCAGCTTTAACATCAATCGATGGAACTGCACGGCTAGCATCAAAAAGCACATGATGAAGAATTCCTGGAGTCCGATGCCTCCCATGTAGATATGGATGCCGTTCATTTCTTGCTCATCTGTACCAGTAGCCATAAAGCCACCGATCGCTTGAACAACGAAGGAGACGAAGTCAAGCAGGACAAATGTCTTGGCTAGCAGGGAGGGCTTGAACAAGCCGATGCGACGCTCGGGGATGAAGAAATGTATCATGCGAGCCAGGACCATGTAGTCAAATGCATTCACCCCTATATCCATAGTCAGTATCATAGAATTGGGGTATACCAAATAAGAAGTTCGAGTTCATACATAATGGTGCCAAAAGAATAAACATTTGGGCGACTGTCACAACAGGTTCATTCTGCTGATTGTGAGCGCTGAAGGCGCGGACCGCGTAGGCTATGGTCTCCCATGAGACTCCCATAATCATGACCCAGACAAAGCCTGCCTTGTACATGGTCGCTTGCACAAAGTGAGCCATCGTAAGGAGTCCGAAAATAACAGCGGCAGCAATCGCGGCTCCAAAAGACGGGTAATATAGGTACAAGGCGTCGCACTCCGAGGGTGGGACCCAACCATACTTGTCAGGCGCTATAGTAGGCATACATGTGTTGGAGGGCAAGTTCAGGCTTAAGGTCAAGTGGAGTTCAAAATCATCTGTCGTGGTGGTCGCTGTGGTGGTCTCCGGGTTCGTCGCTGTGGTGGGGGTGGCATCCCGCGGTAACACCCCGGGCTGGGGGGCAGCGGTTTGGACTGGGGATGCCCGGGCCATCATGGCCCACACCACCATAAACAACAGCCCCGAGATCGGAAATCGCATAATGACAAGAAAATACGTCAAGCACAATTAAAGAAGGAATGTATCAGGTCACAATTCCTAAGATGAAATGCCAAAATGCAAAAGAGATAGATACAGTGAAAACCATTTCGAAGGTAGCGCTCAAGTAGTTAATTTATATCAATGTCTGATGCCTGGAGAATTAACATAGAGCCTTTGCGACATATGGATTATGGTTGCCTTGAAATAGAGATGAGAGGTCCAGAAGCCAGTTAAAAATAGCCATGGAGGCTGTTTAAAGCGTTGGAGTATTTGGTATTTAGTATGGTTAATACATTATTACACATTCTATACAGGGACGTCTTATACTTGGCCCCCAACTGCAGGCGAGCTAAAATCCCCTTCCCTAACTAGAACTTTCTTTTTTCTAAAAAGAGGAAAAATGGAATTTAGGCAACAATATGTGACATTGCTGCTCAGAACATCTTTGGTCCTACCATCAGCGCCAATCGACACAATGGCTTTGACTTCACCATGCGATTGGAAGAGACTTTTTTTACTATCCTGCCATGTGCGCTATTTGGGATCTATCCACCGGTGCAATGTTACCGCTGAAGCTACAGCTCTCTACTGACTTGGGGCCTACTATTCCGCGGGAGACATGGATACCAATACCAGCCTCCGCCACGTGGCTCGCAATGGTGAGAATTCATTGAAGCCTATTGGAAAATCTGACAAAGTAACTGGCCGTCTCATCTACTGGACCACCCTTGTGAACTCCTAGATAGAAAGGCGCGAGAAACAATGGCGACAACGACTACCATAGACATATTGTCCTGAAGCATCTCAGCTTCAAGGTCCAGTCATCCAGTATCAACTTCGTAGTTGACCTAGTCGTCTGTGGAAAGGCCACCTGGTTGCCGGCTGTCCTTGAAGGAGTGAGTAATTATGATGGTCGGCTGGAAGTGTCAGTCCATCTCACTTTCGGTATCTCCTCTAAAAACGCCGTTGTCAAATTGGGATGGAGCCGGGAGTGTGCTTCCTACATGGTTGGCAGAGAAGTCGCGGATTAAGCTCCAAAGCGTGAGAGTGCAATGTGGAGACTCCCCTCATCTCCTTGCAGGCACGATTCGCGAAAATATCTACTCCTTCCGTACAACAGCAGATGCCCAGGGGATTGAACTAGCACCCAAAGAGGTGTGCACCTGGGGGAAACAGTAGCTTCATGAGGAGAGATACACGCCCGACTCTCGGATGGCCTGTTCAGTGTTGGACAGTAGCAACTGTTATGTCTTGCTCGGGCTATGATCCGTCCGGGAGAGGCGGACTGGACAATATAAGAGATTATTCGCCATTAGTTTGCATCTCATACTATTATTGCAGTTTTTCATTGCACTTCGACTATTCTAGATCCTGACCGCGTCACGGTGGTGTCAAACGGGGCCATTGTCGAACTGGGCCATCGAGGCGAGCTTCTAGCTCACGATTCTCCCAGGAGCCTCAGGTCTCACGAAGAGACAGCTGTCTCCAATTGATATTTTGAGATTCTATAGGAGGTTATTTAGCTATTTCCATTGTGGATTGCCGTTCCCTGTGCACCTCGGCTACCTGGTAGTAGTGTGGTGCGTATCGCTACGATTACTACTGCGTAAAAAACTTCAAATAATAAAACCATTAGATCCATTGATTATCAAGCATTGAATTCCATAATATATTGCAGCCTTGGGAAAGCTACTTGAATGCATGCCAGCACAAGTCGCGCTAAGTCAATGCGCGTCAGCACTAAGGCAAGTTAGCCCTAACGGACATGTCTCGGGAATAAATCGCTGTAATCTGTATTTCCGTCTGTGTTTCATCCATCATGCTTTGTAATTTATATAGCATAGTAGTACCTGCGGATGTATCATGATGTCTTCTATTTAGTGTATTATCTGTACTAGCTGTTGATTTCGACTGTATAAAATATCGTAAATGGAAGCTCACGCATTTCATGACATGAAAATCTTTCCTAAAGCCACTGGCGCACTAATCCCCGACAAGAAAACTATTTGACCCTGGTCCAATAGCTTAGATACGCCATCCCTTTTACATTGTAGGAAATTGCTGACTGCGCCACCTGACAGCTGGTAAGGAAATAACTTTGAATCTACTCCGGCCCGACCCTCCCACTAGCCTCATCGTTGCTTAAATGCGCTGTTCCGTTCCGAATGCAGTTCGGTGAATCGCCGAGTGCGACTGCGTAACGGGTTTTCCCTCTGTTCTATAGTCATTGCTCTCTGCTCAGCAGCAATTGGAACCATGCATCTAGCTAGGTGCGGATAGCAGATCCAAATCTTTCGACTCACGGATCACACAGCTCGTCTTGCCCTCTCTTGCTCGGGAATTACCACCCCACGTTTTGTAGAAAGATGTCCTGATAAGAAGCATCAACCTGCAGCGATCCGTAATGACTAGTTATCCCGCCCTATGACGCCAAGGCCGCATTGTACATCCGGCCTCTGGTGTTCGGGTCGGAGGCTTTCCTCGCCGTCATTGTAGGCATTGGCTGCCAGTTCTGCGTATATGTGCAGCCCTACGAGACATACAATAGCGACTGTCCCATGCCAACGCTTGTTGGGAGGCTGGGACTGTGCTGCCCCCCGAGGTGTGAGCCATGTCTGGGTCCTATTATCCTGTGGTGATGTGTAGTGACCAGGCTCCTGTAGTGGAATCCCATGTCAATCTGCACCTCCTTATTTGGTTGTCCGAATAACATGAGCGTTTCACGTTCCAACCCCTTCATGAATTCCTGCTCCTAATAAGAAACAAAGTAGCCGTTGGTGATTTCATGTAGTTAGTTGCATTGCCGGCTAGTCCTCCACATAACTCACACGTAGACCATAGGAGTCCAACTTTCAATTTGATACCAAGAAGACTCCATCCACAATTGAAGACAATCCTTGGATTCTCCCTTCTTTTGATATGCGTATATATGGCCTTCCGGTCATCACGAGAGTATGCTGGTTGAAACTACACACAGTACAGAAGATGACCCAGTCGACATGATATCCAATGTCTGGTACGCTGCCTCAGATCATAGTTATCCTGACTGTAGTTGCGGTGACATTCCCGAGGAAAGGCACACAATGCGCTTATGCTAATGGACTTTGGAGCATTTTGATTTGTCTCCATTTCTAATGAAAACGTATTAGTTCCCCCCCCCCGAAGCATCTTGGCCTTGCTTGGATTGATTCGGGAGTGAGCCAAGAGGCTAGTCAACTGACGCCTCAGCCAAGTCATCTAGAGCGAAGGCATCATGCCAGAGGCACTACGAAGTAGCTAACTAGTGAGGGAGGGGCTTAGTAAACAAGAAAAAAAGTCCAAAGGTGATGTAGCACAAAGAAGTGACAGGATAACTAGTGCCCAGGTGGGTTTCGGAGCTAGCCACTTAGGCAGGTGGTAAACTGGAGATACCAAGAGGCCTAGCCCAGTCGAATTAGCAACCGTAATAGTAAATTGGTGGTCATGTGGTCTCTGCCAAGGTGGGCACATGATCGATCATTACGTAAGTTTAGCTAATTCGCTGCCTCAGGTGCAAAGCAAGAGTCTAGAGCCATACTGCCTCAGGCATTGTGCCTGACGTCCTCTCATGGAAGGGCGCAGTTTACGTTTACGTTTACTATTTATTGTTTGTTGATGCTGCTTTTCTTGATGTTGCCTTTATCATTCTGAATCATTTAATTCTCCCACTGTTTCTATTCTTCCAACTTCTCGCTTAATTTCAGCTCTTGAGCACTGTGACGGAACACGAAGCTGTAGCTCAGCAGTGGGGTCGTCCCCGCATCAACTATCAACGATGGGTGCAGGACAGTCGAATGAGCATGGTGCATCATCCCCAGGTAAGTTCGATCTGCTACCTTTATGTTTCGAGTTCAGAAGACACGTGGTTTTCCTGTCTCCTGATCAACCACAATTGTCAATCATATGCTTTGGTTGACATGGAATGCTCTCCGTCTGGTCAACAACATCTTGTCAATACCAATTGTATCTAACCACATGCATAAACAGAGGAGTTGAGCTTCGTGCTCGCCGAGCGATTTGCCACAAAATGCTTCACGCCATTAGAGCTCACGCATTTCAAAGACAACTTCTTCTCCCGGGCCTTGGAGCAGGGAGGCCTGCGGTACTGGAATGAGAAAGTCCTTTCAGACTTCTTGGGCATTCCAGATGGTATTTATACATCTTCACAGGGGCAGTCATTAGATGCAGGGCCGGTAATATTTCGCATGGTATCTTATCTGGGGGCCTTTCCGTTCCAAAACACGCTCGCGCCCAGTGTGTTGACGTTTGAGGCCATGGTCAAAGTGGTTGTGCTGTTGACCGAGCGCTATGGGAAAGCACTGAAGCGGGGACATAAAGATCGAACTAAGTTACTCTTTGGCAGTCTGGCTGATGTGGGGAGGAAGACTCCCACCGAGTCTGAAAGAGAATCAGTAACCGAGGAATCCGAAGCTTCGGCTGGGAAATCCCATCCGCTGGGGTTCTCCATAGACGAACCGGCCAACGATGAGTACGATGAGGACGAGGATGATGATCTTGCACTCGCAGCACTGGAGTCTCTCGATGCAATTGAAGTATTCAAACATGATCACCGTGTTGACAAGACCGTTTACGAGACCCGGGTTTCCATCCATACATTCCGCCGGTTGCTGATGCTACTGCTTGTTATTGCACCACTAAAGCCATTAGAGTCTTTGAAGGTATATACATCTGGACTGGATGGTCGGCGCATGGAATTGGTCAAGAAAGAAGCAGACAGTATCATTGCAGCCTTTTCTCCGGAAGAGAGTGATGGCGGGATATCTTACAAGGCTTTTGCCCGAACGATATCATTATCTCTGCCATATCTGTTCGATCCGCTCACTGCTCTTTTCGAACATATGCTTTTCAGCAAAAACTTGGACCTATCCCAACGCCGCCAAAATGATCTAGCCACGGAGAGCGAACAGGAGAGCAAGGAGAACGAAGAACCGCCTTTACCACCGGCTGCACTTACTCTTCCGGGAAGCTTCGAGTCGGCCATATTGAACCCGACACTTAACTCGCATCTTTCATTCTTTCTCCCTTCCACATCACCCGATATCAATATCCTCCGAAGTGACGTCAAACTCCATCCCGTCTTCTCGACAAGCGCCCACGGGTCTTCCTTAACATATTTCTCCCATCACGTCCTTACCTGGCAATCTCCCACTCTCCTTATCCTGCAAGGATCGTTAGCAGACTCATCTAGCGAGGAATTAGTCACGCTAGGCGCCTACATTCCCCAACCGTGGAAAACGTCTATATCAACCTCAGGCCCATCTTCAAAAACATCTGACCTCCTCCCCTGCCTCTTCCAACTATCCCCAAAACATATGCTCCTCCCGGGCAATCCTTCCCCATCTGCAACGAAGCCCGACACCCCAACCGCATATTTCTCACCCAACGCCGGCATCGCAATCGGGTGCAAGATCCCCGCCCCGTCCCGCACGCACCAAACCCCCCCATCCCCACACGGAGCAGGTAGTCTCATTATCGATGTGAACATAGAAACAGCCGAGTTTTACGCCGCTCCCTTCGCATACAACGGTGTCTTCTTACCCGCTGCCAATACATCCCCTGAAGACCCACCCATAAAGATCAAGCTTGATATTTATACCCTGGAGATTTGGGGTATGGTCCCAGATCCGGACTCGTCTTTCTCCGCAGACCCGACTTTGAGTCCGGTGGAGATCCAACGTGCAAAGTGGGAATTTGAGGCACGGGAGGCTGAGCGCCGTCGTAATATCAATATCAAGGCTGGGGCTGGGGATCCGGCCACCCAGAGTGCAAGGTGGCTTTTGGAAGCGGCCGGTATTGTTGGAGATCAGGCACGATATGCTGATGGAGGGGGTTAAGGCTCATTTGTTGCCCGGGTACCGAGAAATCGTTTGTTTGGATGTCCTATGCGACGGGCCTGTGGGATACCCTTTGCAACTTGGTGTTAATTGCGTTGAGATCGGAGCGAGGTTATTGTAAACCTACATTAATTACCTATCGTACAGGACTGGATTTTTCTACCTACCCAAACCTCACGGCATTTTCAGCGGCATCTTTCCATACAGTCCACTTGCCGTCTTTTAAACTTTTGGATAACATGCTGTTACTTATGCCGAACGTGGGAGTTAGAGAGAACAGCTAGTGCATATATAAACTGAAGTGCTGCAGCAATTCATTATCGTACATTCACAACTGGCACAAATATCGTCTTATATAGTGTACAAACATCGACCAAGAGGCATCTTAGGGGTTCGGAATTCCATATAAGATCCAAGCTGTTTCGGAGGTCTTGCCGTTGCCGCCAGACCCTTGTCGTCTTCGACCCATAGGCATGTATCAGCAGTTACCAAATCGATGCTATAGGGTCACTCGGTCTTTCTGAGAGCCTGCTTGGGGTGTCAAGTAACCACTGAATGTA
The DNA here is from genome assembly GCA_028828255.1 of Penicillium fimorum. Taxonomy (NCBI): domain Eukaryota; kingdom Fungi; phylum Ascomycota; class Eurotiomycetes; order Eurotiales; family Aspergillaceae; genus Penicillium; species Penicillium fimorum. The sequence goes on along the minus strand of JAPWDS010000003.1, from coordinate 3,787,089 downwards.
AGGATCCATGGACCCTCAGACGCTCTAACAGTACACAAACCTGTTATCATGCTTTCAACGGCGGCAGCCCGCTCGGCGCATCGTAGAAATCTTTCAGATCTTCTTCATCCTCCTCGAATTCGAACCCAGAAATCTCTGCCTCGGATTCCTCGCCAGCGAGCTGCACACGGGACAGACGACTGCGGGTGCTGGTACCGAAATTGCCGGAAGAAGCGGGTGTCCCGTCCTTTTCGAACGATTCTGAGGCCGCCTCGCGAGGCAGACGCATCGCCAGGTAGCCATCTGGCGCACGTTCGGCCCGGTCCATGATATCGTTCATATATTTGCGCACCTCGTCGGCTGGCTTCACGACGCGGGCTAGAGGCTCGAGGATTTTGGCATTGGGGGCATGGATACGGAAAGTGACGGGTTGCCAGTATTCCTTAAGATTCGCCTCATTCGTAGGAGTCCCTGGGAGGCTGGGAGTTGAGATACCTGTTTGGTCGGCGGGTTCCTGCTTTTGTGGCGTCCCTGGTGTAGGCGTGCCTGGCTGGCTAGGGGCTGGGGTGTCGGTTGGCAGTTTTCCCTTGTCGGCTTTGACTTTTGGTTCACTCTTCTTAGCTTTCGATGCCCCCTTGCCTTTGCCTTTAGAGCTGGCAGCTTCTGTGGCGGTTTCAAGAGGGAATGGTGTGTTCGGAGCCACCTTTCGGACTACTAAAAACGAGGCGATGACCGTGTTCTCGGCTGGGAGCCATTCCAGGATGGTGTGCTCGGGGAAAAGATAGCGGTCACCCGAGCCGGCATGACCTGAAGTACTGCTTCCATACGGAGTTAAAGGAGATGTGAATTCAAACACCACAGACTTGTAGTTTACTGGTGGAGATCCAAGTGGGGAGACGTAAGGAATCGGAGGCGGACGGGGGAATGGAACAGGAGTTCCAAATTGGGGTGGTCGAGACTGAAGTGGAGGTTGTGACCCATAGGAAGGTTGCTGGTGGGGGGCATATGGGGGTCCCGGTCGTGCTCCTGGCTGTTGAGCACTTCCTGGTGGTGTCGGGTTTACCACAGAGGTCTGTTGCTGAGAGGTAGGCGCAAGGCCTGTGGTGCTTGTAGCACCAGAAGTCGCTGATTGGGTCGGTGCCACTGGGCGCCCTCCTTCGGACGGCGCAAGCTGAGAGCCATTGTGCGCTGCGGCTGATTGCTCTTCCTTGATGGTGCCCTCCCCAGAAGCGCTCTGGGGAGTTTTAGGGGGCTGGCTTGCTGGGGCTTGAGCAATGATCTGAGGCAGTCCCTCCGTCTTCGCAGGTGGCTGCTTGGAACCACTGGATGGAGTCTGCGACTTTTGTGGCGCTTGCTCTAGCGATGCTGGCTTCGTCCCACCATCTTGTTGTTTCTGGGTCTGAGTTTGTGGTGCAGGGGTTGACTGTTGTGTAATTGGCTGTGCTGTCGAAGATTGATGCCGTTGTTCTTGCTGCTCTCTTGATTTGATGATTGCGTTGAGTTCGTCGATGTGTGCTTGGAAAGCCCGGAGCTGCTCCTGGGATGCTTGGCTTGAGGCAACAACACGCATCAAGGCCTTCAGTTCAGGGTCTGCAGCTGCCCTTGTAGCCAGCATTTGAATGACAGGATCTGGACTTGGCTTGGCAGGCTGGCCCTTTTGTCCTTGTGGTGGCTTGTGTCCTCCTTGGAGGGAGGGTTGATTCGGGCCACGAGTTGCCTGAGGTGAGGGATGGCTCCCTGCATACCCCGGGCGACCCGGAGGAGCAGGTGAATAATGCGCAGGTCGTTGTTGATTGGATGGGGTGGGATACGGTCGGTATTGCTGGAAGTTATTGGGGTGGCCATAGTGAACCATCGGTCGTTGCGGGGGTGCGTATTGGAGTGCCGCCGGCGCACTAGGATCTTTGACAATGTAAATCATGGCATCGAAGAAATGGGGACCGATGGTGACATCGCATGGTCCAATTTTTGTCATAGTGTCCTTTGATGGGTTATTCTTCTCGGTCTGTTCGCGCTTCGTCTTCTTCGGCTTAGTGTAGTATCGAACAAGGATGCCATCGCTCAGCCACTTTTTCTTCGACCGTTCCAGTGAAGCGAGGAGGACTGCGCTGTTGAGATACGACAGAGGATGTCAGTCATGCAATACCAATGGGGGCCGCGATTCCGAACCTTTCGGCGATTGACTGGTACTCATTGTCCGGCAAGGAAAGCGGCTGTCGCATGCGGACGGTAGGCAAGCTATCTCCATCCTTGACCTTTGTTGGTAAAGGGGTGTCAACCAATTCAGGTGTTGTGGTGTGAGGAGTTGGCGCCTTTTTCTTGTGAGACTGAGGCGTGGCTTCGGAGACACGTCTTTTGGCTGCAGACTCACGCCGCGACGGAAGCTTGCGCTTTTCGGCCATGGTGGATTCAACGAGACAATCACGATACCAACTTTGGAAGTATAAGACACATCGTATATCGAGATGTTGGAGGGGATGGAGGGAGGGTGGAACCTTAGAAGGGAGAAATGAGAAGAGACGCGATAACGCGCCGCTTATCAGCGCCGTTGTCCGCACCTCCGTCCCCGGGTTCGTGTGGCTGTCAACAGACATTCCCTCAGCCCCTGAACGCATAATGGTTGAGCTTAAACCTATCTTCAGGAAGGCCTACTGGTCTCTTGCCTTTGGAGGACTGATCTATGTGTTGTGTCTCCTCTCCTTGACCTTCCCAGAGGTCCAACGCTTGTATGTATCTAGTTCCCAGGTCTAAGCCGAGAGTGAGCTAACACAGATAACACAGTGTTCTTTATGCCAACAAGATCAACCCCAGCTTGTGGCAGGATGTCAATCAAGTTGAGCAATTTGGATTTTTGAGTACTGTCCCTCTATTCAGGTGAACCCCCGGAAGTATGTTTGCTAACTAATCCCCAAAGGAACCCAGGTCCAACCGTTTCATTTGGTGACGCCTGACAATGAAACCATTTACGGCTGGCACTTGATGCCCTTGCATCTTTGCCTGGAACATGAAAAGGAATTAATGGAGAATCCCTCTAGGGGCCCAGCTGAGGATTACACGAAGACAGTTGCCCACAAGCTTCTCGCCAATGACCCCAATGCACGAGTCGTTGTAAGCTGTAAGTGATAGACAACTGGATTCCCGCTGTAACAAGCTAACATTTGAGGAATGAAGTCCACGGAAATGCGGCGCACTTGGGTTCTGCCCAACGCCCTGCCACTTACAACACGATGTTGAGCTTGTCTACCCCATCAAACCCAGTCCACGTCTTTGCAATTGACTATCGCGGCTTTGGTGTTAGCACTGGATCTCCCACAGAGGAGGGTCTTATCACGGATGGCGTGTCCCTCATTAACTTCCTTACTGCGGGGTCATTAAAAGTACCCACTTCTCGCATCGCCATCGTGGGCCAGAGTCTTGGAACTGCAGTCACAGCCGCAGTGGCAGAACGTTTTGCATTCGGATCAGCTGACCCAGCAGCTATTCAACCAGCTATCAAGAATGCTGAGCCATTCGCTGGCGTGATTCTACTGGCGTCCTTCAGCAGCCTAAAAAATCTCCTTGAATCCTACAGCTTCAAAGGCATCACACCGCCTATGCTGTCCCCCATCATGGGATATCCTCGGGCTCAGAAGTGGATGTTGAGCCACATTGTGGACCACTGGGACACTGCTGGTAGACTGGCGCGTCTTACCGGCGTCAATACTACTTCATTGAACGGTGTAAACCCGGAATACATCGATAAAAGCCTTGATCTGACTATCGTTCACGCTTTCGACGATGCTGAAATCCCCTGGTATGAAGGACGCCGCGTTTGGGTGGCTGCCACTGGGGGACACATTAAGGGTGCTCCTGGCGCTATGATATATCACAAAGCCGAGGACGACAACCCCAGCGAGGTGAAGATTTGGAAGAATCAGATCAGCGATCAAGATGGCACTGAGATCGTGAAGACAGTCAGATGGGAACGGATTCGATATGGTGGTATGTTGAAGCAACCTTCTTACGAATTCCACAGACTAACTAATAATCCTTTAGGTCATAATCGTGTTGCGTCGGGCTCAGTAGCTGGCATCGCTGTTATGAGATCTTTTGAGCAGTAATTTGGCCGACATATTGATTGTATATACACATAGAAAACCCAGAAAAGACGGTTACTTTTTGCCACAGTTGCAGATACCCTATAAACTAGTTAGATGAGGAAAGAAATTATATCTTTGTATCAGGACCTATCATTGGTAGTTGGGACAGTCACCGTTTTGAGACAACCCACCCGCAATACTTATTATCCTCGTAGTTTTTGAGATACATGACACAAGTATGTTTCTGTAACATACCTTCATCGTATGTTATTCTTTCTCTCTGGTCCCTCTGGATCAATATTCTGGATCATTTGATGTCATATTCTGAGATATATTTCAAAGTCTCTTTGTAACTGCAATTGCTCAGGCCTGCATCGGCTTAGTTGCATTGTTGGAACTGATCTGTAATAGCCCTCAGCTGTCACGATCTGATATGGTTCGTCACATCAGTCACCAAACAGTGGGATTCATCACGTGGAGGGTACAATTAGTCAATTACATTGATGCGTTGTTACAGGAGAGCCAATAGCTCTAAGATCTCGGTTCATTGTGCCTATTTACAGGAGCAACAGAGCAGCCGTTTTCAGGAGCTTTGGGTTTACTAGAAGCAACTACTTGAGGGGTGGTAACGGTATATTCTTTGAAGTTACTAATAGGACAGGAAGAGCACCCGCGAACGAGTCAAAAAGGGCCGCGCTTTTTCCGTCAAGAAGTTTACGTCACTGGAGTTGATGACCGACGTTGATCCGTTGGCCCTTTATTACACTATAATCCAATGTTCTTCGCTATATGGAGATACGAGGAGTTGTGGCTGAGTGGAGTCACTCAGCGACTTGAGAATAACATTTACAACCTGCAAATCGCGGGTGGGTGCGGGCGATTTAGTGTACAAATTCTTCTGGCTGGGCACTCTCTCCGTGTGTGATTTTAAAGCTCAATATCCGGCTTCGAACACCAACCCCTCCTAGCCGGGGTAGTGATTGGGGCCCAAGAACACCTTCGAACTATATGCAATTACAAAAGCGGGCTTCGTCAATTAAAGCATTGCTTTACATAAGATCAAGAAGCTCGGCAAGCCCACTCAATTCCGCTATAAACTAGGTTTTAAAGGCCTGCCAAATCACTATGCAATCTGCCGCTTTTCTTGAGAAAGAATTAAGCGAATTACGCGCCGCCAACGAGAAGCAGAAGAAAAAGCGTACTAGATCCCGAAGGCAGATATATGCGGAAGAAGGCCTCTCAGTTCAGCATGCTTCTCAATCGATTACTGAGCCGGTGGAGAAAGTGGAAGTACCTACCTCCCCCGGCAAAGAAAGTTCTCTGCTTTGGAACACCGTTGGGAAGGGATATTGAATGGACCCCGCGATACAGAGATACATGCCCAGAAGAAGGCCTTTTTATGGAATGTTCTCTCCTTCTCTTGGTGCCCTCTTGGTCCTATTTTACTATCTACCACTTTCCTGGCAGTATATGTGGTCATCCACGGTGATCTTACTCTTTCAGTGGCTTATATAGCAATATCAGCACTTACGTCTATTGACACGGCTTTGACTTCGATTTCAATTCTGCTACCTCATACCACTGATTCGTGGATCGGCATCAAGCGCCTTGACACGTTTCTTCGTTCTCCCGAAAGGGTGCCGGCTACGATTCCTGCAGAATACATCCAGTTTGGAAATACCACAATTGTCTTGTCAGTGAGCGCTGAACCAGCGACAAGGCGAGAACAGTCGCTCATGTCTCTAATTGCTGATCGGCTGAAATCCATGCTCTTTAGAGCTCCTGTTTAGATTTAAAAGGCTGTTTGTTTGCGCTATATATGCATTCTGAATTGTTTGGCTTTGTCTATGTATAGCTGTAACCCACATGACAGCTTTGTTGCGCGGTGCATTTCTACGGAGCTTTTGCGGCAGATACCGCCAGTGTGGCTATCAAGAATAGGATCGCGGTAACTAGGAAAGGGATTCCAACCCAGAAGCCTCCTAAATATAACCCCCACTGAAAGGCGCTAGCTAGTAGCGGCCCTCCAACTATGAAGCCGGCGTATGTCACAGCTGTCACGCTGGTATATAAAAGGCCCAAATGGCGTTGATCGACCATCGCAGTTAGGAAACTGCGGGCGGTGACCGTAAAAGCGAAGCCTATGGCGAAGAAGATCTGTCCTATGATCAGAGCAAAAGGGGATGCAGCGAGGAAAATAAAAATCGACCCAATGACCAGGCACAAGCCACTCATCGAGGTGATGTATTTGTCGGCCTGCGTTTGGCGACACCTCCATTGATTGATGAGAAATCTTGTGAGGGCAGGTACCACCGTAAAAAGAACGAGCAGATTCACTCCAGCACGAAGAGAAATCAGATATGAGGCCTATATATCATACTTAGCTCTGGTATAGTCTTGGACTGCTGAGTACCGTGTCAAGATGGGGCTTGTGACCTTTGCGTATTCCCAGTTGAATTTGAAAGAGCTGTACTGGAGGAGTATACCGGAAACCTGCCGGCTGAGCTGGCAGACGAAGAACGCACCCAGCATCAACAGGACATCCATAGTAATCCACTGACAGGAATCGACCAATTTGGTCATAGTCTGACTTAGCCGGTCCCGGATCTTCCCCGACGGCGCAGAGGGCAGATCCGACAAAACTTCATCGCTTTCGGGACACTGTAGCTTCATGTAGGGATTGCCAAAGTTGGGGGTGAATATAAGGCCGAAAACAATTGTCATGGCCATGAAACCAAGAGCGCCGAGGACTGGTATCCACGGATCGACGGAGATAAGTGAAGAGCCAAGTGGTATAGAGATCAACTCGGAGAGAAGCACAGCTGCGTGGACCTGAGAGAAAGCGGTGGTACTATGGCCGAGTTTCAGTCAAATTATAATTCAGGCAGGAAAAGTGGCCATCATGATATTTACCGCTGCTCTGCTGAGCACACATCACCGATCAATGTGAAGCACATGGATACGACCGATGCACCACCTCCTCCTATCAGCTGCCATAGACCAGACACCCATATTGCGCGAAGAGGAAAGGTTTGTGGGAACAAACCTTACGCTTTGTTAGAATTTCTTTAAACCGCCAGGGAGCAGTGCTTCAATGAAAACCCACAGACTATTGCCACCCAAATATCACTGAAGAGACATCCGATCAAAGCAAGGACCAAGACCTTCTTGCGTCCAATACGATCAGCTAGAGCTCCGTAAGGAACCGATACCAACAGGCCTGAAAAATCGCGTAGTTAGTACAGATGTGTTCAATTTAGAATCCCAAGGTACATGACCTACCCGGAATCATGTCAAAGGTCTCCCTCCAACCATTTAATAGAGCCAATTCATTCTGAACAGGCGTGATTTTGCAGTCACTCAACCTCAAGTCAGCCCCCCACGCTGCATAGTGATTCCGACAGATGATTTCCTCGAAAATCACAATTCGTGGTGCAACTGGAACCGAAGCCACGACATCGATGATAAGGATCAGCAAGCTGGCGGCTATAGTAACCGAGAACGCACTTCGAACCCGAATGTGCTGGGAACTCTCATCTGCATCACTAGGCGGGGGCCAATCGCACGTTTGTAAAAACGGGACCCTTTCTGGATCTTCGCTATTCTCCGTATCACGTCGCGTATTATGATTTGAATGCCTAGAGTTGATAGATGGTGACTGTGACGAAACAAACGATGTACCACCTGAGGTCCCTACTTCATTATACATTTTTGAGATCTCATGTGTACGAGAAGGTGGATAGTTGGGGGTCGTGGATGATGACAAGGACGTCGAGGGGCGGGGAGAGAGTGGGGCAGAGGGTATAAAATCATGATCATGATGCCCTGGAGGCCCGGTCATTAATGATATCCCATGATCTCCGTGTTCAGTCATGATAATATTTGAGATGGAGATAACGAGAAGGGCTTTTTAGTTCCGGGGGTATGGTAGGATACCCTATTTTAACGGCCCGTTCCCACTCCCCACCTGAAATGGGGCTAGGATGGAATTTAGTGCGCAAGTCCACGGCGTGGCGCAATACAACACCCACTTAGATACCCTGGGCAGCTGTTTTACTCCACTTTTACGGGCGCTATGAACATTCAGGTATACAGACTGCCTGGGTAATCCAGTACCAACCGTCCGTACAGGTATCGTGTAATCTATCAATCCATAGTTTCATCACAATGTAACATGGATCATATTAGATCTACCATGTTACAGGGAGTCACAATCAGGTGCAGACTGGCGACAGGAAAAATAATAAAGTAACTCCCAGTGACGACGTAGTCGAGATTACTGTCTGTGTATGCAACAGATTCCCTACTTCGCTAAAAAGCGGTGATAAAGATCTACAGATTATCACCTGATTCGGTGAAATGGGTCTGATTTCTAGAGCTGTGCATCGTACACATGCAGTCATTACGTTTCATACAAGCATTTTAGGAAGAAAAACCGACTTCTCTGCCGTTCGAGCGTATTTCTCCATTTCTCTTTGCCGGGCTTTCCGGGGCAATAGTTATCACCAATTTGTTAGTTAATTAACGTATTTGGTAATCGAGCTGACCACCGAACCCAACCCATTAATGTTAGATGAATTTATTTCAACCGAGGGGCCTTCTTCAGAGAGTATCCCTCCCTTCTAGATCTGGTCCGCCTCTTCTCGTTTTCGCCGCATAATTCCTTGCTTTATTTCGCAAGTAAAATAGCGCTGTGCACGCAACCTTTAATACGTTGGTTTAGCGCGCGATCTAACGGACTTGGTGGGTATTGCAGTTGATATACTTAATCTAGAGCACTTTTATACCGCAATCCCCTACTAGACACTAGACGGGTTTGATTTTCATGATTTCAATGAACCTGAAGAATCAATGAGTGGTGATGGTGCATCCGAGTGTCTTCACTTTAAGAATTGCCATCCCAGGGAGAATAGAGATGACCTCAAAGAAATAAACCATCGCGGTCCTCGTCATTTTGGGATTTAGATGTGGTCTACTTCTTCACTCTCGTGTACTGTTCCTAAGATATTCGTGACTTGGTATAAGCAATATTTGATGTATGCTGAAGCCGTACAGCAAAAGTTGATAGTTCGTACTCCAGTTACGATATGCTTCCACGTATGTGCCAAGACCTTCCGCGAAACGCATCAGTTCCAAGGTTAGGCGCACCAATGACACGCGGGACCGAAACGCATCGGCTAGACAACTTCAGTAAATATAAGGTACGACTATTAGTGTAGGGCGCCAAATTAAAACCACGTAGTGCGCCAAGCACATATTCTCATCGGCTTTTGATTAATTGCAATGCAGGATAATCTTGGTGCGGTGTTGGCCTCCTCTTCGATTTATAAACCCGGGGCTGGATTTGGTAGTTTATGATTACGACCCGAAAGCTATAGTAAATCAATTTACGCGATCGGCCGCCGCTGTGGAGACGCAACTATGCTTCTCAACTCTACAAATGCTTCAGACCTCAATTCGACTCCCAAAATGGATATTCTTCTTTCGAGTTCCCTGAAAAATCCCAATCTTCTTACCAAGTTTCACATTCCTCGATTTCAACAACGTCTGGCCATAATAAACGAGTGGGATGTACAACCCGGAGAGCATGTCCTGGATATTGGCTGTGGACAGGGAGAGTCTTGCCTTGCGCTCGCCTTGCAAGTCGGCAACCTTGGACATGTCACCGGAATCGATCCTGCACAACCCGACTACGGTTCACCCTACACCATGGGAGAGACTCAAGAACATATAAGGAAATCTATTCTGGGGCCCCGTATCACCTTCCAATGTACCGATACCCGGTCATTTCTAGCCTCGCTAGACAAGCAGCCGAGTACAGTAATCGATTCAGCAGTCTTGTGCCACAGCCTCTGGTATTTCCATGACGATAAGGCTGCTCATTCTCTCTTTGCAACACTGGCAGATTTCAAGATCGCCCGTATCTACCTGGCCGAGTATTCATATTCATCATCCCAAGAAAATCAAGGGCCACATGTTCTTGCCGCCAAAGCCCAGGCTAGCTTTCACGCCTGCAAGACCCCCTGCGAGCCTGGTCTAAGGGAGCAGAATGTTCGCGCTGGGTTGAATCAGAGGTCAATCCTGAAGGCCGTAGAAGATGCAGGATTTGCTGTGGCACGGGAAGGCTATTTGACTCCTGGAGAGGATCTGCTGGAGGGTCATTTCGAAGTGGATTACGTCTTGGGGGAGCTTTTCCAGCAGCGTTTGAAAGAGGAAAACCTGAGAGACGATCAAGAGGCGGAGATACAAGCGTTGATTCAACAACTACGCTCAGAGACAGAACGTTTGAGGTCAATGGGAATTTCAACGATGGGGTCAATGGATGTCTGGTGGGCAGTTCTCATGTTACAACGATGAGAAAGAAGAAGTTGAAAATAGGATGTTGTGGTGTTGGTGTATTCCGTATGGTGAAATGTATGGGTCCAATCAATGGTATTCAGCTCTTTATATTGCTAAGTATATCCATTATTCTAGTAATTTACCTAATTAACTAGTTATACTATCCTGATTACTTACATAAGAAATATTACAGCATTGGTAGGATTGATAAATCCTACGGTATACCGGACAATTTATTGACAGAAATCAATCTATATCATATTATATGGTATGAACTCAGTATATTGGAGCTTTCTGACTAGCAATAAAACAGGATAAACGTGCGAATTCAAATAGACGAAATCACTAGTCAATACAGCACTTTTGGGAGGGTTTTCTGGACTTGACGTCCGATGAAGTTCGGGGTAAATTACCCTGTACCCGCTGGGTGGCTTAGTACTGTATCTGACCGGGCATCTGGACTCGGTATTTGATATTTATTAATCCTCCGTGTTTTGTAATTTAAGTTATGTGATCAGAGCCCCATATAAATTGCTAGGAGAGTGGATACAGAAATGCAGAGTCGTGAACACCATTGATTGGGCACTTACATCTTCAATACGGAATACAACGACACCCCTAAGATGGAGATATATAGATCAGGAGCTTGGCTCCTTTGCAATACAACTCTCTCCCTCCTCTCTTTCTGGACCTAGCTTCGTAACTCCAACATAGGACATACATGGTAAACATCCAGCATTGGACAACTTGACAATGTCATGCGAATAGTATGCTGTGTATTTCATGTCCCAATTTCTGCATCACGCTTTCCCAGTTGCATGAAGTAGTACCAGAATCCAAGATCTTCCAGCATTCTTCTACTATGGATTTTAAGAAAAGCACGGTTCTCGAAAGTGGGTCCGTTGAAGCCGCTTCGGAAAGGATATGTTGGAAAACAACACGCTGAGTTCCCGATGCAAGGCTTGCTGAAGCACAAAACGCCCAAGAAAGGCGCCTAAGATCATCCAGACAAGGCGAGAGCAATTGCCATAAAGGAATGACTTTGTTAAGCGTCTGATGAATTTCCGGAACCGCAGGGAAGCAACCTGATGTAATAGTGTGGATATGAATGACAACACCATACGCGAAAATGCGTGTTTGGACATTATCGTGCTGCCTATTAGGTATATGAGAAGAAACTCATTAGCTGTTAATAATCCATGTCACTTACTGGATTCGCTGGCTGAGAAAGCACTCAATTTTATCCGTCTTACTAATGAGCTCTCGCATACTCAATCGCTTTTCCGCCTCTTGTTCTTGTTTCCAAATAGAGACACCCGTGGCGTCCATAAGGGCTAATAAGACCCATTCCTCACAACCCACGGCTTCTTGGAATGATTGAAAAATATATTCTTCCGAGAGAAGCCGCCGATAGAGGTCTGCGGCAAGGGGCAAGGTTTTTTGTGTCGCGCAATGTATGATGTGACTCCATACTAGGACGGCGCTGAAGAATCCTAGTGCCTTGCGCTCCATGGCAGACGCAGCTGGTATTTGCGATCTGTGGGGATGGCAAGCCGGACGGATATGTGTTTGTGCTGTTAAAGGAGGTTGGCCAATTACTGAAACCTCCCAGTAGTTTACCAGAGCAAGCGAAGCCGAATCTAGGTGCGAAAACGAGTCCTTGAAATTTCCTCCCAAGGACTAGCCATGGAATTACTTCATGTAAGTTTCTGCATTTTGATATAAGTAGGTTAAGCCACTTACTTCCAATATAGCCAATTGAACGCCACATATTACAGGTTCACACAGAAACGGGTCTTCGGGTGACCGTGGGCGAGCGCGACTTGCCTCCATAAGCCTGTGGTAACCGCTGATAGCAAGGCCTCTATATTTATCATATTCCTGAAAAGATTCGGTCCGCCATCGACCACTTTCCGGTGTCTTCAAGAAGTCATAATAGGCGCTCGTTCCAAGTGATGCATGAAAAAAAGTGGAAGAGCGCTTGAGAATGCACATCAACCATGACTTCCCCTTCATAGACGTGGACTGATAAGAAGGATGTTGCTGAGAAAAATCCTCTTCCAGAAACTGCATCAAAAGCTCAATCTCTCTTTCCTCTGATTCGATGTCCCTGGCAGAAGGAAAGTCCTGCGCCGTGGTGGATGAAATAAAAGGCATTGTAGATTGCCCATCTACAGGTTCGACTTGAATATCGCAAAATAATGAATCCGATCCAATTCTACCCAGTTCCTGATCCCAGAAATTAGGAAATGGTGCAGATGTATCCCATGATGGAAAGTTGGAACCATTATTAAGGCGGCGGGGGGAAATTGGAGGTAGTAAATCTGCTTGCAGGTTGGAAGACTGAATGTCCCCAGGGGAAAAGAAGGCGATCGAGGGTGACTGCTGAGATATGCTGAGTGACGTTGCTTCGGAATGCCGGCGATGATGTGTTCTGCGTTGTAGCTGCAATTTATTTGCTTCATCTTTCTCTTTTTGACCGCGATCTTTCCATGAGGGCTTTGGCCCATATCCATGGCAAACCACCCTTCTCGACTCACAATTAGAACATGGTAGACCATCTTCTGTGCATTTCTTGCGCCGAAGCCGACAGGTCCAGCACCCCGACTTGCTTCGCAGATTAGCCATTCCCTGAGTGACAATTTGTGCAGACTTTTGGGCCTCCGTTGCATAGATACGGGGACAACAGTTTGAGTTCTGGGATAGAAGTTAATAGCACGTTCTTTCTGCAGAGGAGGGGCAGAATCCTTGGGTTCATGGCCCTGTGGCTGGCTGAAAAGTGGAGAAAGATCTCCTTTCGGACTTTTCAGGCTGCATTATAGCTAAATACACACCCAACTTGTTATTTATTCTACCTATCCCTATGTACACTCTTCTTTGGACGCAATTTCCATAAAGTCTACCGAGATGGTACTGAGTAGTAGGGACCAATTGGGCTCCCCAAATGTCTGGCGTGTTCGGTTGGCATATACCTCCAGTATCAGCACACTGGTGGAACAGTAAATATATTGTAGTGTTCTGTGTGAAGTCACCAAAGGCGGGATGACAACGGTTTGAGGGGCAGGCGCTGACTCCTATTCTTCACAAGCTGAAAGAGACCCTAAACTCGAAGATAAGACTCCGCAACCTGTCTGCAATAAGAAAAAGATCTCCAGTCTGCCAATCGTGGAATTGGGTTGATCGATCAATAGAAGCTGTGCCGGATACCAATTCCACCCAGTCCTGAAACATATGAAATGTTAGATTAATCAAGCATACTTCTACCTCCTAAAGTAAACTCTTTGTTCGAGGGTTTGGGAATCTACGGCATAATCGTGATTATGGTAATCCACAACACATCTCTTGTCCTCGATCCAAACCCTCGCGTTGATCTCGTCGGGGTCCTCAGAGTAGTAGTGCATTGGCGTGTGCCAGCACATGCATAAGTCGTATCGCATTACGCGAATTAAAATGCCCACCTATGTCATGATATACCTACTGATCCAGCGCATGAAACATCAACCCCTCTTTTACACGATGTCACAATCGATGTGAAGTTTGTGGTACACTTTTATATTTTCTATATTTACAGAAACTTTCCAAGGCAATGTCTAACCTTTAAGCCTATATAGAGTTCCCACATATGGTACTTACATTTATTTTTGCTTGATAACCTTGGCTGAGATCGAATTAATGCTTTTTCTCTGTACGATTTTATTTTCGAGATTCCTATGGAGTTGATGACCAGTGTATACTCTTGAACACCCCAGGTCATCCACGTAAATAGATCATCTCACAAAGCCGTAAGCTAGATAAAATAAAACAAACTTGACTTCCACAAGAAACAAATCCTACGGTGTATGTTTTGTATTTGTACTCAATGTGATTTGCGCCAAATTTGTTTCCTCTGATATACGCAGCGGAGGCGCGGCGATCGAGGATGCTCCTGCAGTGTAAATGATAAGCAAGCAAAACCATATACCGACTTTGAATCATTGACAGTAGGCCATTATGGCGAACTCCGATTTTTCATTAACTCTTTATTGGATTCTATCAGCATGACAGTTTCAATTGCGATACTCGTCTTGATAAATCGATTCCTTATGTACCGAAGCTGGTTGTATCCCCTCGCTCAATTTCCTGGTCCTTTCATGGCATACGTATCTGGTTTATATCAAACCTATTAGGATTTCCGGCCAAATTTGTAAAAAAGACTTCGTGAGACAGCATGAAAAATACGGTATGAGGCCCCCTTTTTTGAAGTCTGTCATGAAGGAAGGATGCAATCCCAGTTTCAAAATAGGCTCTGACTTCAGTCTCTTGAATCAGGACCAGTTGTGCGGTATAGCCCAAATGGTATGATTTTGAATGACCCCAAGCTACTATCGATAGCCTACGGACGTCGTGCAAACAAGCCTGATTTCTTTGCGCGCAATTTTGATACACATTTCGACGTTGACGAGAAAGTTCTACCAAGAGCATGTAGCCTCCAAAAAGGCTACCGCATCTATCGTTATTTCTTTCACTTTTTCCTTATTCGCTCAATTACATGATTTTGTCTGATGAGAAATTTCTACTAGTATTCGCATGTCAATCTCAAATTACACGAGTCCCGTATTGACAACCTTTTATTTGATCCGTTGGGTCTTTTGCCAACAAGTACACATGGAAAAGCCAGCACCGATCTTTTTGAGTAGGCAAGGGCAGTGTTGGATATTCTGATTCCACCTCCTCCATGCGCATCAGAGAGATATTCACGCTGGCTTACAATAAAGCTGGCCAAATAACACGCGGGAAGGCAATTTTATTTATCGAAATCTGCGGTTTACCTCATAACAAAACCCTTTGCTTTTCGGTGGATCAACTTTCTCGCCATCCAGGATAATTTATCCTGGTACATCCGCAACACACACCTAGGACGCTATTTTTTGATGGCGCTCCCTACTGAAAAATCGGGAATTGGAGTTGTGATGAGAAAGAGAGATCGCATTGTGGATTCAATATTTGACGATAACGGAAACGTCAAGAAGGCGGCATCGGTGGATGGAAGTCTTCTGATCACATTCTTGAGCGCAAAACATAAACGATGGAAATAAAATGAGTTTAACACATATCAAAGCTGAGATTATTTCCGCTCTGTGAGTCCACGCCCATGATGTCCATAATCATATGTTCTATCGCTATATGGCCTTTCTGGATCAAAACAACCTACACCAATATCAATGCTAGCTGGCTCTTCTGTAACTCCGTCCAACCTCTGGACAACGGTCTTTCATATTTCAAGGAATTTGAAGTTCAAAAAAGCATTTTATCAAGAACTTGTTTGCGCTGAAGGGGTGGGTCAAATACCCTCAAAACTATATGTTATTTCGGATGAACAAGCTAGGAAGCTTCCATTTATATATGCCTGCATTCAAGAGGCACTTCGCTATGCCCCGACCATCTCTCACCTTCCTCGTTACTCGCGGGAAATATGCCTCAAAATCTCAGGTAAATATGTGGCTCCGGGATTGTCTGTGTCTACAAGCCCTTGGGTAATAGGTTGAAGCAAAAGTTTGTATGGGGAGGATGCAAACATATTTCGACCAGAACGGTGATTGGAAGCCTCGCCAGAGCAGTTGCGAAAGTGGAACAGAAATGAATTCCATTTTGGATATGGCGACCGAAAATGCGTGGTAAAGCCCTTTGCATTCATCCAAATATATAAAGTGATAGGGGAGGTGTGTGCTTAATTCCCCACTCTATTTATTTGGAAATTATTTAACGAGCACAACAAAGCAATTCCGCTTCATCATACGTGTGAACGATAAAAAATGACAGTGTTTTAACCAAAATGAAGGCAGTTCCTTCATACTAAGTCCAAATACTAAATCTAAAAGACGATATTAAGATTGTGGTTAGGTTGGGAATAAGTAGATATCAAAGGAGGCCTCTATGCTCAAGCATTTTTCTTCAAATGATATCATCATATCAAGACATTTAAAATGGTTTTACGTCCAATGTAGCTTTCTGATAGAAATCTTGATTTAGCCTAAAGAGATTGTGTGGCCTTCACGAGTCGACCACTGATGAGTGTGACACACTGCGAATCGCTGGCTACATTTAGCCGTCTAGCAAATCATAACAGGGTCTTTAGGAGGTTTCAGCGTTAAATCCAGGCGATATTAAGGGCGTGACGCGCTGGACTCTTTTGGGATCCTTTGAATCAACAACCCCAAGTCTCCACTGGCGTCAACTCTGACGACCTATCAATGCAGAGTACTCATTTAGTACGATTTGGCGCGGCGCCTCTGTACCTGTGTAATGAAAGTCTTGTAAGGTGTATCTATGCTATCCTGTTACTATTTTATAAGACAGAAGACAGGGCATAATATGGGCCAACAAAATAGCTGAGATCTAACTACTATACTCTTTTCACTACATAGGAAAATTTGTAACGCTGCAATCATGAAGCTCACGCTCATTTCCATACTTGCCACTTCCTTCTCGGCTGCAGTCCTGGCTGCTCCAACCTTCCAGGTCTATCCACACCTCTCTTTCCGAATATGTAGGAAAACCATCTAATATCGCACAGGAGAGATCCATGGCCAAGCGTGATTCCGTCGAGGACTATGTTATCTATGTCGACAAGCGTGATCCCGTCGAGGACAACGCTATTCCTGTCGAAAAGCGTGATTCCGTCGAGGACTATGTTATCTATGTCGACAAGCGTGATCCCGTCGAGGACAACGCCATTCCTGTCGAAAAGCGTGATTCCGTTGAGGACTACGTTATCTATGTCGACAAACGTGATCCCGTCGAGGACAACGCTATTCCTGTCGAAAAGCGTGATTCCGTTGAGGACTACGTTATCTATGTCGACAAGCGTGATCCCGTCGAGGACAACGCCATTCCTGTCGAAAAGCGTGATTCTGTCGAGGACTATGTCATCTATGTCGACAAGCGTGCTTGATGCCATCCATGTTGACAAGTGTCATCAAGGTCATGGTAGTGTTGAGAACTACGATATCCCGGTCTAAGGATTGAAAATACATGAAGACGGAGACTAGGCCTACCACAATGTTCGAAATCAGCAGTGCTACGCTTGCTATTATAGGGAGTTCAAATGTAGCCAATATTTAGCAAAAGCCCTTAAAGGGCTTCTGTGACAATGGAGACTCAGCCAATCCCGCAGAAGCTATCATCCTGTTTGTAAGTAGCCTCCAACAATTAGACTCTCGAATATCGTAGCCCGGCTATTCTCAAAATGTATATAAACGTCTACTGCCGACCATGATGCTCTTATCTACAAGAAAACACTAGACAAGTAAAGATTGCATCAATTATTGAAGATAAAAAAAGTATACTCCCACACGGCTATCTTCGTGTGCATGTCAGTTTCTAATGTTTCCAACCTTAAGGACATCGCTTTTAGTTCATATTAAAGCTTTCAATATCCTCAGCAGGAAACATATTCATGTTATGTATCTTAAGATATGTACCCGATAATGAAGCTCAATAGTTCTTGTACTGTAACCGCCGCTGATTATATGCTAATGAATCCCATGAGTCGTTTTCAATCGATGTTCCTCTGCCCATAGTGAGATTGCATTGAAGTCCCGACAGATGTGTTCATAGCCCCATCCTGTACTCCCTATGTCATTAGGAGGAGCTGGGAGCCATTCCAAGGTTGTATCTCCAAAGCACATAATACTTTGCCTCAGGTAGTCAAAACAGTGCGTCAGATGCGCCACGCTAACTTGATCGACATTGCCCTCGAGGGCACTATAATAGCCCTCGCGTGTCATGTACTGAGATTTGTTAGTAGTTTTTCTTTGGAAGGACCTTCCTGCGCCTTACAAGACAGTGAAGTTGGTGAAAAACCGCCACCATAGCCTTCTGTTCGACAATTGATTGGTCTAGGCCAGGCTGATCCGGAAGAACAGTGTCATTATTGATGATAACAAATCCCCGGCCGACTATCCAGGAATTATTAGATTACTCATCCAACCCCCGTAAGCTCGAGGGAACACAAGACATACCGGGCATCAAATCATTCCAGGCTGTTTCCGACTCATTATTTGGGGGCTCTCCGAACAGAGTTTGAAACTGAAATTGTGAATTTGCTGAAACTGTCACATTGAAGCATGTTAGCAAGACAGACTTTTATTGTAGCAATATGATAATCGAATTTTACTGACTCTCTGGTGGCAGCCAAGCCTTCTGTGGCTTGATTCCAGTCTCTTGTTTTTGACGCAGGAATACAGCAAGTAGTGCCATATTGGTCAGGAAGAGAATTCCACTAGCAACCCAAGCTATTCCCTCCCTGGACCAAATCTTGAGCTTGTTCCTAGATAACAAGCCCATTGCCAATGGGGAGTCGAACAAGCGTTGCTTCTCCGGTTCCGCTAGTGAGTCCTCCGAAGAGCGGAGGGGGCCATCATGAACGGCGGTATATTTCTGTGAAAACATATGAATATTGATTGATGAGCGTATTTTGCATGTTAAGATTTCAATATGTTTGACAATGTATTATAATCAAATGCGACGTACCTCTGTTGACCTGCGCGTTGACTGGCGAGGCGCCAAAGTTCTCTGCGCCCGCGCCTAAGATGAAACAGACCAGGATACCCCAAACATACTATCCGTCGGTTTATGTGAACCGTCTCCACTAGAAGGCGATTCGCACGTCACTTATGTCTGTTGCTAAAGCAGTATACATGGGACTTCTGGAGCTTGTCCCTCTCTGTCCCCTTCAAATGTTTGTATTTTCGATCAACCACTTCTCAAGGAGTATTATGAATACTATGCAAGGTATAACCCATGCCTCGAACTATATATGGCTCCTCTGTTTTGTATATTCCTATTTAGTAGCCTCTGCCCAGAGTACTGCACCGTGCGCTGAGATACGAACATCTTACTTGGCGTGGAAAGAGAACACAGGTCAGTCATGATATATTTATGCTCGTGATTAACCATCGCTAAAACAACCCTTTCAAAAGGTGGCAATGGAAGATTGAGCGGTATACCCGGCCAAACTGCTTACGATTGCCTTCGCTCTATGCCGTTCCACTCCGATTTGGCTGTGAAGTTCGTGGATGAGTACACGAAATACTTGCAATTCCATTCAACTTTAGATATCCTAAAAAGTATACTATGTGATTGCATTGCCCATGAAAGGGAACTGATGTTCAATTAGGACCCCCCACAGGCTACATTTCTACCGCTGCTGATTTGCTGGAACAATTCAAGACAATCCGCAGCAAAGCAGCCGACAATCTGTATTCCAATCAATATGACTTTGACCATGATATAAGGTATCTTGTCTTGCGAGGAAACGACGGTCATCTAGACTTGGACTTGTGTTCACTTTCAATTATGCACTTTGAGCATGGTCTACCGTTAGCTTCTATATCCGGGGATGGACGAGAGCTGCCACAAATATACACGTATTGTAGGTGCTTCCTCTGTTTACTTGCATCTTTATTACTCGACTGAAGTGATTATTACGATAGTCGACGCCGAGTTGAAGCTCAAGGGAACTGTCAACGTTGCCCCTGTCGTTCGCATCAACGGACAAGACCCAACTTATTACTTGCAAGCCTCCATCGGCGTATCTATTGGTCTTCAAGACCCCGATGCCCGGTATTATCCAATCTTTTGTTTTGTAGGGTCGATACTAATTCCCGATCAAGATACAATAGTCTTTTTCCTTCCCATGCGGCAGGCTTTGCTGGTAGATACAGCGGAGGATATTGGACCAATCATCTCGGCCTCTGGCCAGGTCCTAATCACACCCTGGAGTTCTCCAACGGAACTAAGCTAACAATTCAAACAACTGCCTCCTTGTCTATGGGCAGTTTTGAGAATATCGTCGATGGAGACACCCTTTTCCAGGTCGCCTGTATGCCCGGCCACGACAACAGCTCAATCATTCGGCCCACCACTCATCCTGTCTTTTCTCCGTACGAGCTTCCATCAAGCGGACCAACAAGCTATCCGCGACCAGTAGTACACGATTCAAAGCATCTTATCCAGGGGTATTATCTGAATGAGAACGAGTACCGAGATGTTGCGGTCCTACAGATACCCACCTTCAAACTAGATGGCGAAATCCCGAAAACCTTCTCTCAGACGGCAAGGAGGTTTGTAAACCAATCTATTGCGGATGGGAAAACAAAAATGATTATTGATCTGTCCGGAAATGGAGGCGGCGATATCAATATTGGACTCAACATTTTCCGAATCTTCTTCCCACATGAGAACATCGACACTAGAACCCGGTTCCGTGCTACTGAATTAATTTATCTCATGGGAAAGGTTTTTTCATCTGACCAGGCGCATGGATTTTATGCCGATTTCCCATTGGATTTGCCTCTTGTCGCCCACCTTGCGGTCACACCCAACCAGAACGAAACCTTTGGGTCGTGGGAGGAGCTGTACGGACCCAAAGACATACAAGGCGTTCCAATGTCCCAATTATATTCTACATTCAATTTCACATCGGCATCAACTGAAGACGACCCTATTGCAGGGTATGGAAATGTCACACCAACACACGCCTCTCAGCCATTCAAAGCTGAGAATATTATCATCGTTTGTCTCCCAATATAAGGGCGAGAAGAGCATTTTTGGGGCCTAACAACTATTCCAGATGACTGACGGATACTGTGCATCGACGTGTGTCATCCTTGCTAAATTGCTTCAAGAGCAAGGTGTTCAAAGCATTGCCTTTGGCGGCCGTCCCCGCCATGCCCCGATGCAGCTATTAGGCGGGGTGAAAGGTGGCCAATATTGGTCACTCACAACAATCAGTCGTTACGTTAGGGAGGCATATACAATTGCAGTCAACGCCTCCGAGATGGAAATTCCTATCCTCACCGCAGAGGAGATGAGACGGTACCGAGAGATCTCGCCGCCTCCTACGCAAAGTTTCTCGCTTCGGTTTGACATCCATGGCAGTAGTGGAGTAAATTTCCGCAATGCGTACAGCGAAAGGGATGGAGAGACACCGTTGCAGTTTATATATGAGTCGGCTAGCTGTCGGCTATTTTTCACCGCAGAAAATTATGTACGGCCGGCAACTTTATGGCTGGCGGCGGCAGCGGCTATGTTTGGAAATGGATCTTGTGTGCCTGGCTCTACAATCATGGATCTAAAGAAAAGACCAGAAATATAATTATCAAAAGCTTAGTTGTTTATTGAAGGCGTAAAAATGTCTTGCTATCTTAACGATCCGTCATACCAACATGTTTCCATACGATTTCTGGACCCCTTCCTCCAGCTTCGTGCCATTTACCTAGGCCCTCTGCGAACAAAGCCACAACATTTCCTTCTGTTATCTTTCTTCCCTCTCCCTCTCCCTCTTCCTTCTTCCGTTTGTTTCTCCAGTAGCAGAATACCGCCAGCAGTTTCACTCTGTTCTTCTTCCAGTTGTATTCTCTAGACCTTCTCTACTCATGCTTTGTATTAACGATACGGTTACTATCGGCCCAGGATCGAATGACATCGAAATCCTTGCAGATATGCACTGCCCCTGTGCCATCGGTGCCAAGCGCATCTGTGTTGGGATCTTGTCCCTCCAAGGCTGTATCCCCACAGCAGAGCAGCGACTGTCGCAAATACCTAAAGCAGTGATCGACATGATTATGGGAGTGACCATCCTGATGAGAATCGTGATGGTGGGCGGGATCGCTTATGAGCTCGGGTTCTGGGTTGGTTAATTGGTTGTATACATCCATAATGGCGTACTGAATACATTAGTGAGAGATTTTTCCAATATTAGACTGACCTGGAGTGTTACACCTACCAAGCAATGCAATTGATGGAAAACTGCAATCGAATAGGCAGCCTGCTCCTTAAAAATAATAGGATCAGGCAGAGTGTACTTCTCCGTGGCGTTCACAGCGATGAACCCGTTCCCTCCTGCACTCATGCATGAATTAGAATCGGATAATATCTTTTGATATCAACATTCAACATACTCGGAATGTACGAGAGCCAATTATCTCGGGTCGCGTTCCTAGATTCCTCGCTCTGATGGTCGAAGGTAGCTGATGGATCTTGACGGAAGAGGACCTGACGAACAGGAACTGCAGTTCCAATGAGACTAAATCAGTAATTTGCTCAATATTATTTTCTCCCGCGAAGAGGCAATTTACTGACAGTTGGGAACCAAGTTGTTCAATTCGCCAAGCAATGGGGGTGATGGATCTTGCCAGCTAATCTGTACAAAAAATGCCCCCAGTACGATCAGCTCTATAATACCAATGATGAAGCCCAAAATCACAACAGAGTGGCGAAAAAAGCTCCATCGTTGGTTGCGACTTTTCTTTGCATAGAAGGGTGGCTCAATGAGAAATTCATTTGATCCACGAGGGGAGTCGGCCTTGGAGAAATGGTCCGACATCGTAGCAAGAAACTTGTAGGACTAGGTCGGAATGCTGGTTTCCCACCTAGGAGATAATACTAGCTCTTGGGGTGGAATATGCAATATACTCGATTTTCGTAGATCGAAGAAGCCCTTGATTGTTATACGCTGCGCCAACTTGGATAATCCATGCACCCGCGAATTGTACGGATTGGCGCGTGGATAATACCATATCGGGCGACAGAAGAGGCCACAGTGTGACAAATCAAGTGAAAGTGACAAAAATAATTCCTTTTAGGAATTTATTTCCAGGCAAGAGGGCCAAGACCATTGGCGCCATTTCGCGCCAAACGGTCCTGCGTGGGATTGTTCTAGTGTTACCACCATCACCCAGCATAGCTTCCTAGCGTCCCAGCATTTCTCACATTCACGAAATTATTCCATAAATCGGCACTTCCCTCGTGTTCTCGATTCATCGATCATGGGCCGCGAAAGCATCAAGACAAAGCGAATTTATATCCCAATCAAAGAATATCTGCCTACGGAGCCAAGGACTGAAAAAATGTAAGCCAGATACTATATATAATATTCGTTATTTTAGCCTACCAGTATGATACACGATATTAATATCAGGATAGATCAGATAGGAAAAATATTCGATCCGTCTGCCTCTATCAAGTTGCAATAGTGGGCGTTCTGCTTGTCATTGTCGGATCAATTGTTCAACTTTACCAACCTGTGGGCCCTGTTTGCCAAAATATTTCACTACGGCGAGAATGGCGGTCGTTGACTACCGATGAAAAAGCAGAATTTGTACGGGCGGTAAAAACTCTTGCGCAGATTCCTTCCCAGTGGCGGAATAATGGTACTTTGTACGATGACTTTTCTCTTCTGCATGGGGGAATCGGATCATGGTGTGCGTTTGTGATCTCCAGTACTACCACGAAGGACCATACTAATACGACTTGTCGACGGGAATAATGTAGCTCATCGTTCCGCATCCTTCTTACCTTGGCATCGATATACGCTATTACTTTACGAAACTGCCCTTCGAGAGCACGCTGGATTCACGGGACAGATACCGTATGTATTGAAGGCTTTTCTTAATGTCTAACAAGTTTCACTGGCTCACGAATGGGCTGTATATAGTTATTGGGATTGGTCTCTGGATTGGATGGATCTAGCGAATTCGTCAATATGGGATAGTGTCGAAGGTTTCGGGGGAGACGGAGACCCTATAGGCTCGGAGATAGTGGGTGAAGGTCGATGCGTCATTGATGGACCATTTGCTGAGCTTCGACCAATCCTATATAACCACACCTTTGGCCAACACTGTCTCTCTCGGGGTTTCCACGACGGGGAGGTGATGGGGCGTCTGCCTGGCAAAGCCTACAGCCCCGAAAAAATTGGTCAAATATTACGAAAGTTGACATACAAGGAATTTGTGAAAGATGTGGAAATTTATCTACATGGCTCTCTCCATCAGTCTGTCAACGGGGACTTCAAAGCCATGACAGCGGCAAATGGTATTGTACCACATGCTCTCCTATCTGTGACGAACTTTTCCCAATTTGAGAAGGCTACTCTAATTACAAGCATAGACCCTCTTTTTTATGTCCATCATGCACAGCTAGATCGTTTGTGGTGGCGATGGCAACAAGAAGATCCGGACACTCGATTAAATCAATATGAAGGAAAACATATGTTCAACTCAACTAGAAACGCAACGACCAACGACATTCTCATGTTTGGAGGATTTGCGGACAATATTCCCGTGTCCAAAGTCATGGATACTGAGGGTGGGTTCCTGTGTTATAAGTATTAAGCGAGTCAAGGCTTGCAGGCTGTCAACTAGATGATAAAATAAATCATGACCAGTTGGTTTCCAATCTTCATTAAATTAAATCGTCTCACGGTGAGAATACATCTTGATGAATCATTTTGTGGTGAGAATTTTGTCGAATCTAATAGGGCCATAAAGCATCGGTCAGGCTGCTGTAATCGTTTGCGACAGTCCCTGCGCGCTCAGCTAGTTCTTGATCCTATCATACTTTCTCTGTGATCAATCCAATGTGGTTGCAAAAAATGAAAAGAAGAGAGCATCGCAGAAGTTCTGTTCCACAACTGAGTCAAGTTACAAACAAAGATTTCGGTTTGTGAAGTCAACATGGGATCATTAACCAGGATATTTCATATCGCGATTTAGGCCCGGATCAAAGGTAGTCTTAAAACTTCAAAGCTTCACTAAGGAAAGAAAATATCATCATAATTATGTATGTTCCACCTATATCTTCAATTCCATGAGTTCCTCTGCAGCTTTGACTCTAAGCCCAAGGATTTCCTTACGAATCAATTGCTTTTCTTTAATCCAAGGAGGAGTATGATCTTCGATCAAATACAAACCACGTTCAGCCCTCCCTGCATTAACCCATTCGACAAGGCAATACACATGAGTCTCTTCGTCGTCCTTGAGCGAATGGAAAATTCGCATATACCCTTTGTCTCGAACGCGATCTTCATATTATTTCCTGGGGGCGTTTGTGATAATAACTTTAATTCCACTAGAGTACATACAGTCTTTAACAAGATTCACACTTTTATTTCGTAGATGGATTGGGCATCCCCGCGGTGTCGGGCCACTTGCGGAACAGGTCTGCGAGATGATCGATCGGCGCCATTAAAAGCCCGATAGCTGTCTCGTACGGTGGCTTGTCCAGTGCAGTAGGGTGAGAACGTGAAGGAACGAACATCTTTGTTCGGCTAAAGGTCTTAGCATAGCTCTCACTATCCTCTTGGGACAGGGCCTCTTCCAGCTTAGGCAAATCATTCAACTCTTCCTCTTTGATATGCTTGGAAAGGTTATCCATCAGCTCTCTAATAGCAGGGATAAACCGTATATCCGACGGTGTCATGTTTTGGAATGCTTTCAGTTGCTTTTTGACCTATAATAATCATGTTAGCGCCGTAATGGTTGACAGGTATAGCTTAACTCACTTCCAAATGCTCATTGCGGTCGGTATTGGCCATTTGCACACCGTTGGAGAGCGTCTTCTCAAACAGAGGATACACAACTAGCTCTTCCCCAATGGAGTGTCGAGCTAGTTCCCATGTGAACAAATTTTGGAAGCGTATCTGCTCATCCTGGTCCGTGGAGCTGATTATCGTGTCAAAGTATGATTCAATATCCCTGTGATCTTTTCTGATTGTGTCGATAATGCGAGGTGTCATGACGACAGGTGAGGTTGTAAATCAACCTCTCTGAATAACTGGTGACAAGAGTTGGCTGAACGAAATGGTTATTATAGCCTTGGTAGAGGAGGCTCGCCACAGGTACTTTAGTAGGTCTAAATATGGCCTCTCTATACGAGAGATAATTGTAGCAGGTAAATGTTGTTCCTCGCCCTCATTGGTCCTTCTAGATGCTAAATCATACTGACGTGAGATAAATGCATGTATTATAGCAATACAGGAGATGGTGGCCACTACATGCAAGCCTAGAAAGATCTTCCAGATGCTTTTACTGAAATTGGCGCTCCAATTAGAAGGAATTTAATGGTATGCATCATAATGACAGATCTGAACCTTCGGTCTCTCCATCCGCATTTTTTGGATACAGCAGGCTCGGTATATGACAATACATCCAGGTTCAAGCTGACTGAAAGCCGGTTTGATTTTCCATTGTCCCATAGCACTTGGCTCTCGGTCAGATATTTAGCTACATGTGTCAAGTAAACCATTCGAAGTTTCGGGTGAACAATCATCCCTTAAACCCCAAGATAAGTTATTTATCAGTATGTATCTGCGGTGTCAAGGCAAACTTCAATCAATCGCAAGCCATCCACCATATTCAACTCAGCTCTTCAATGCTGGAGCCCCGTCAACTATCACAGTGTCCGTTTCCTCGTCACTACTTTCCTGGGATGACACCAAGGCTTCCTTCCTTTGCTCCCTATGATGATGTGTCAGTTGAATGTCTACCAATATTTAATGACGGGCCTTTACCTTCGCCATAAGTAAACAGAGCCCACGAAGCCAGCCCATAGAAGGAAGAAAAAGACGAATGATATTGGCCATCCCTTTCGCCACCTCGGCGCACCGTCGGGGCCGGCGGTTGGGTATGCCAGCAACGGAACCCAAATATTGAACGAATAGCCAAATGTCATCATGGAGCCCTGTAGTGAAAATCATATGGCGATCAGTATGATTTTATTTATTAGTTGGATAAAAGAAATAGGCGTACCATGATGAGAGCGCGTTCCTCGGCATCATCCCTCACTATTAAATTAATAGTGGAGTATAGAATTGGACTCAAGCATCCAGACACTCCAAAAGTATACCAGGCAACTAATCTTTGAACAGAGTTGTTAGTGACATGGACTAAAATATAAATCTGAGCAGGAATGTATCTTACTTCAGCGCCGTAGGAATTTCCCAAATTATCATGCATAATGTCGAGAATAAACAGCCTGCTGATGCAATGGTAAAGATTATCCATTCCGGATAGATTGCAGCTAATGTTGTGCCTAGCCAAGACGCCACGATGGAAATTCCCGAAGTGATAGTGGGCAACTGGTTGATTTGAGTCACGGAATATCCCTCTGCTTTGAGCCACAGGTTCATATAGCTGGCTGGATAGCTGCAGATGATCATACATCTAAGTAAAAGCCGACGTTAGTATATCGACAACAAAGAGTCAACGCCTTCAAACTTACGCGTAGCAAGTGATAAACACCCAGATGTGCCATCTCTTAAAAGTCCTCTTGAAGACATCAAGACTCATCTTCCCAGGTTGACGAATTTTAGCTCTCTCAGTTCTCTCCTTGACCAATGTAATATCACGGCCCGTCAAATAAAATGGTCTGGGTGATCCCGGAATACCGGGAAAGATAATGAATCCAATCAAAGCCACGGGGATGGTAAATATGCCGTCAATTATGAACAGCCATCTCCATCCTGGCATACCTCCAACACCAGAGAGATTGGTATAAGCCGCTGCCTGTAGATACCCACTCACCATTGTACCGAGCGGATTACAGATAAACCATGTTCCAGCTCGTTTGAATAGTTCGGGACCCGTGTACCATGAACCTTCATAATGGTTAATATATTTCCAGAAGGCCATATATATCTGTTAAACGTACCAAGTACAAAATGGGTTCCAGCAAATACGGGTGCTTCTAGCATTCCAACCAAGAAGCGAAGGGCGTATAACTGGTGTACATTTGTGGCACGACTTTGAGCAAATGTGCAAATACCCCAGAGTACTTCCAGAGTAGGCAGCAACCAGCGAGCCCTATGAATTTATTTAGTAGCTTGGTATTAGTGGGAGGACGTTTCAATTGCTGGGACTCACAACTTTGGGCGTGACATGAACAGTAGCCCAGGAATTTGAAATAGCACATATGCTGTATAGTAGCAGACATTGAAGTAGTTGAGCTCATTTCCATACAGGCCGAAGTCCTCTTTCAGACCACTAACATACGCATTGCTAATATTTGTCTGGTCTGCAATATATTGGCATCGAGTTGAGAGACAACGGATGGAGACACCAGCTTACCCAGATATTTGACAAAGACTAAGTCTGTTAGTTGCTTTTTCATACAGTGTCATTTGAACTGGTGCACACTTACAACAGAGACATGCGAATATCAGAATTGACAAGTCCAACTTGAACAGTAATCTAGAAACGTGAGCACAGATGGGCTGGGGTATTCTTGAACATCGATCTGCTTACTTTCTCTCCTCAGCAGGATAAGAGGATGGGTACCAATTGAACACCTCTTTCACAAGTCCCAATAGGGACAATCTCCCGGCCTTGTGCTTCGGATCAGACATAGGTAAGGCTTGTCGGATGTCCGATGCTATCCCCAAAGATACAAAAAGACAAAGCAAATCAGAGTATCTACCATGACAATTACTTCTTATAGGATCGTCTCCCACTATAAAATACCAGAGTATAAGAGGAGAAGATAAGCTGGGAGATGTGAACTAATTCCCCCACCCGCTGTCACCATCGCCTCTTCAGTAACTCTAAATGGCCAAAACTAGCCGTACACGAGGCCAGGGGACGTCTGAATATAAATTTGACGCATTTACTTCTCCTTTAATGCGCTAGCGGAGGCGACATGCTTATGCATGATGGCGTGCGCGCAGCCCGGTCTACCACACGAAACCCGGAAATTAGCCGTTATCTCAGGCCTCATCGGACTAGTTTATTGCGTGCTTTTGCTTATTACTTCTGTTTATCTGATGCGGGGTATGTGATCGGGATGAAGTGCCGGTGGACTTATATACGGCGTGTCTTTCGCGCAGTGTCGTGAGAGAAAGAGCAACTGCTAGAGGATTCAGTTTCAGTCATCACTTCTCAGGAATACATTGATTTTTTCAATATGCCGGGCAAATATATTGAAAAATATGACCAGGTCCCTACCACCAAGGAAGAACGTGGGTGATTCTTGCTCTCTTGATCCTTTCGTCTTGCTGACCGTCCGGTTAGTTGACTGGGCCGAACTTATCACACTGGACCTAAGCCAGTACGAACAGCCAGGAGGAAAGGAAGATCTTGTCAAACAGCTCGATCATGCTGTTAGAAATGTTGGTGCGTCGATGCCCTCTTACGCTCCATACCTAGACCGGAGATCTACCCGAGACCACCCCTCCCTCCATCTTGGGAACACAGCCCAGATCCCCAAGTCGCACTTTGATTGGACTTGATCTTTATATCCAATTCTAATCAGAGTCTGTAAATAGGATTCTTCTATGTTAAAAACTTCAACATCAGTCAAGAAGAGATCGACAACCAGTTCGCTCTAGGGCGGGAGTTCTATGCCCTGCCACTTGAAGAGAAACTCAAGTTCCACAGTGCCAGTGACCTTGAGAGGGGTGGATACAACTCTTACCGTCCTGCTGGGCAGCGAATGTAAGAAAAAGGTCATTTCCAGATATAAATTTGTCTAATATACTAACACATCTTACTCAGCCTAGCAAATGGCATCAAGGATAATGTCCAAGTTTACAATATCCCAAAGTTCGATGGCCACCACGAGCGACCCCAGCCTTCCGTCCTTACCGAGAATATCAAGGAGATTGAAACCTTCAGTCGGGTATTTTCCCTTTAATCGTCGTCATCTGATCCTTTAACTCACAACTATAGAAATGCCATACTGAAGTTGTTGAGAAGCTTCTCCGCCTCTTCGCAATTTTGCTTGAGTTGCCGGATGAAAATCAACTAGTCCGCGACCATCAATACGATGTCAAGGGTGAGGATCATCTGCGCTATATGCATTATGCAGCCCGAGGTGCTGAGGATAACAAGAAGGTTGGTGAACTTTACACCCCCGGCCACACAGACTTGGGAACCGTTACTCTCCTGTTCCGGCAACCCGTAGCCGCACTTCAAATCCTCAATTCAGAGGGTAACTGGAAGTGGGTGCGGCCCCAGGATGGGACCATTACAATCAACACCTGCGATGCCTTGGCGGCGCTCACTGGTGGTTTGATCAAGTCCAGTATTCATCGGGTGCATGCACCCCCTGCCGACCAGGCTCACATTGACCGGTTAGGTGTGCTGTACTTTGCTCGGTAAGTTTTTTTTTTTGATATTCCGCATCCGGACTCTTCGGAATCTAATGAATGCAGCCCCAACAACCACATTGTCCTTGACCCAATTCAGAACAGTCCCCTCCTCCAGAGGCTTGGCTTGACCACCAACGTGTTCACTGAACTCGGGAAACACCTCACGACCGAGGAGTGGGTTAAAGTTCGACAAACACAACAGCAGCGAAGAAACCAGGATGTCAAAATTTCCTCTGAGGGGAAGTACATTTATAAGCCGAAGGATCTCGAGATCATTCCTGGCCTTCAGGCTGCGATCTACAACTAGTCGGGTCATGACTATGACTTCATTCGTACAACATACATAGTTCAGGATTACCAAATTGAACTATCTGGTTTCAATACACCATTAAAGTGTCAAGAAAGATGCCCGTCCTGATCAAATAGAGAGCCTGGGCCAATCGAGTTAACTCTCTTCCTAGCAATACCTAGCATGTTACGCTCCTAAAAGCCACTTCACTTTATATTCTAGTTAGAATACCAATAGAATACCCCACTGAATTAGGAAAGAAAAAAAAACAGTTAATCTCAAAATATCCTTGGCGTCGATGAACGCAGTCCAAAGTGGAACCCAATGACATCATCGCTAGGAACAATGCCCATGTTTCTTGGACGTGGAAAAGTCCAGTGAAACGGCGCCAATTACTCAAAAAGAAATCCCTGCTGCCTACTCATATTCCTCAATATTCCTATTCTTTGGTGTTTGTCATAACCCTATACGCAATCCGAACAGATCACCATCAGCCCTACGTCAGCCTCAGCTACGTCAGCCTCAGCCCTACGCCTTACTATTATCATTACTGCTTAGAATTCCTGTTACTCTCCGCCCACATGTCGTTACCGGACCTCGAAAAATTCTCCCAATCGAAGCAAGCGAGGAAGTTCACCATGATCCCAGACACCTCCACTGACTCATTGTACTTGGATTCCAATGTTGCGCTAGAACAACGGAGGCAGGCCAAGGAGGAGATGGGGATGAAGTTGCCAGGATCCGAAAATTTCGCTCAATCCAAGCAAGCAACACAATTCACCATGATTCCAAATACCTCTAGCGACTCATTATACTTGGATTCCAATGTTGCGCGCGGACAACGGAGACAGTCCGAGGCCGAGATGGAAGTCAATGACGCTGCTTTCCAGCAAGCCGAAGGGCAGGAAGGGGAAGGGGAAGGTATACTCGCAGGCATAAGACACCAATTGGACACGATGGCCCCTGGTGGCTCGATCTCGGAGTTTGGAAATTCCATTGGCTCCGCCGCCCAAGAGAGGATTGTCGCCGTGAAGGACACTATAATGGAGGGTGCGTTACCCGCTGTGCAGGAAGCGTTACGTACCGTTCGGGGTCACATTCGTTCCATTTCAGGTGGATCCAGCAAAGTTGAGGAGACGGTACCTGAAGGTATGTTTATGTTTACATGACTTTCCCAGTACATATGACTTGGTTGTTGACGATGTTAATGTTTAGAACTTTCCCAGGAGGAGCGCGAATGCATTGATAAATTGAGCGATGAACAGATTTGCGACTTCCTACGAGAGAAAAATATGAGCCATAAGCACTCAGTTCCAAGGAAGTAAACAACTGACAGCACATTCTTGGCATTTTGAGGTCTAGTTTCCATTGATTGGAGATCTAGAATCATTTATGTTTTTTTTTTTTTGCGGCTGGTTGGATATTCCGGATGTCACTGGTCGCATCTCTTCTTCAGGGAGACAGGATTCGCGTTCATTACTTAACATGTATAACTAGCTGTCGGAGTAACTGAATATATTTGAGTGGCATATTTTACAACAAACTTTATTTTACAATGCACGAGACTCGATCCAAATGGATACTGCTTAGATTCTCTAGAGAGCCGCCCTGAATCCTCTATCAAGGCCGCGATCCAAACCCAGGAAGTCAGCCACTTGGCCCAAGTGATCAACACCAAAGAAACCCTCGGTCTCACCCTTGGAGTTTGTACACTCGAACCACGGCAGCCCGAAAGCTCCCGAATTAAAAGACTGATCGGTATTCGCGGTCAAAAGGGCCTTGACTTCCGGATTGTTCATCTACGGGTCAAGTTAGCTTGGTCCTTGCAGTCACATTGATACAGGACTATTTAGGATAAAGGGAGGGGGATTGTATTGGACTTACATCTGCCAGAGTCTGTAGCATGTCTTGCTTCCCAAGTATGCTCTCGAGCACAGGGGCAAATTCATCGGGTTCACCGATGGCTGTGTTTCCTTCAACCCAGACTGCGTGGAATAACGCCCCGATTACCGTAGCGAGCTTTCCTGGGGTTTTCTGGGAGATTGCACACAGCGCACGTTGCACGGATAGTGTGCGGAAAGGGAAGCCTTCGGGGAACCCCTCCACAATTGGGACTGAGAAGTATTTTGCCCATCGCACTCGCTGCCGGCCCAAATAGGTTTTCTTATCTGAATAGCAAATACACTTGTGAGCTTTCATTGCCATGTTCCTACTCATTCCGAACATGCACTCACTCTTGACGTTGATTGGAGGGCTGTTGCCAGATGCATTCATCAAGCCTCCAAGTAGAATTGGAACGTATGTGATTTCACATTTTGCAAAGGCGGGTGAGTTCTAGAATTGCGTCAGATATATAAAAACTTCTATATTCCCATCCATACCTGCAGCACATGAAACGCAATATATGCGAAGGGGCTGACGATGTCGACGTAAAGGGTAATCTTGGAACCCGACATAGTGGAAGCTTTGCAGTAGAATTTAAGGTATGCAGATAATCCAATAGGATTAAAGCTACTAAGGGACTGGGATGGATTGAAATAGGAAATATAAAAGATCTACCTAGGTATAGGTCTTAAATGTCTTCGTCCCCACAGTTGAATTCATTTTCCTCTATGCCGAGGTCCAGGAGAAAGTTTATTCTGTACATTGTCATCTGACCCTCGACGTGAGATAATTGAAGGGCCGATCTCCAAATTCTGCGTGTTAATGATTTTATTTTTTATCGGCACGACCAATCCTTTTTTTGGGTTGATTCCGAGGTAGCTGTACTTAACATTCCTCTGCCGGATGGGGCTATCTTAGCTGCCGCTTTTAGAGGGCGCTCAGAGTCAGGCTCACTGAGTAAATTTCAGTCCGGGCTCAGAGTGAGCTCAGAGGCATCTATTGAGCACTCATTCCACGCTCAGTACCCAAAAGAGCATTTGCCCAATATTGTTTATTTTGTAATCACTTTTTGATGACCCTCATCACCATGCCCCGATTTCATGAGGTGCATGATCTTCTAGTCTCATCCCCCTCTCAGCAATTGATAATTGGTAGAGAGCGGCTATGTTTAAACCACAGTGCGCCAACTCCAGTGCAGGTGCCCTGGAGTTGCTACTAGGGTATAGGGTCTGTGAAGTCGAGCAAAACCAACAGCTGACAACCCGCAGCGCCTTGTGGCACCGGCCAACAAGGTTCATCGGGAGCGATCCGGGACGACGTGAAAAGACGGGCAGTGGAACACGAACGGGGTCCGCCTCACAGGAAAACGTAGAGTCGAGAGAAGCGCCGTGATTGGTGCTGCATCTTGATTGTCCAAAGGGGACTAGCGCTGTGGATCGGGAACATCCGCTCCAAGCTCTTTCTTTAACCTCATGATGCTCAGACAGGTAAACTTATTGTAGATCATGTTGATCAATTCATCGGTACTCCGCACGGAGCAATAACAAATGATTTTCTCTCAGCTTCTCACGGCACTTCCGATAGGCTGCTGTATCTTTGTAAATTCCGTTGGCATGGATTCTGTCAGCCTAGGGCCAAATACCTACGTTACATATCTTCCGTTCCCTCAAACCGGAGATTTGTTTTGTATTCTGTGGCCAAAGTCTAAAGCCAGCCAGTAATTGACTGCCGCAGGAAACATGATGTCAGGTTATCTGCAAAAGAAAAAGGAAAACAAAAAAAAAAAAACAAAAATAGGGAAGGGCCGTGGAATTTCCCTATATAAGAGGGATGTCTGCCGGGAAATTTGAAGATCATAACCATCCTTTCTTTAACTCACTTGGAGAATCTTGAAAACCAGTAGCCATGAAGCTGCTCTCACCTACGCTGCTATTGACGTTTCCGGCCTTAATATTAGCATTTCCTTCGGTCACCGTTGACGCTGGTACAATTCACGGTGGAAAATGCGAAGATGGAAAAAACGCAGCCTACTACAAGGGAATTCCTTTTGCTGAGCCTCCCGTCGGAAAGTTTCGCTTTGAGCCTCCCAAAGTATACAGTGGAAAATATGCTAATGGGGCATTGAATGCGACGGGCCCTGCCGCCACCTGCATTCAGTTTGGGGATGCCATGGTACCACCAGGGACGAAGTCTGAGGACTGGTAAATCACTTTCTAAACCTTGAACTCGTCTTTACTTTTCTAACACAATGGATACTTCAGCCTTTACCTCAACGTTTGGACTCCAGCCAACGCCACCAAAACATCGAAGCTGCCGGTTAGAATTTGGGTATACGGTGGATCCGACATGAGCGGTGGAATTGACTACTCTCTGTACGACGGCTGCAGCATTGGAGACGCAGGCTCAATTTTTGTCTCCATCAACTATCGCCTCGGGCCTCTCGGCTTCATGGCACTGCATAGTGCAGGGATATATGGCAACCAAGGAATTCAAGATCTTCTGCTTGGACTAGACTGGGTTCAAAAGGAGATTTCTGCTTTCGGAGGTGATCCGGTATGTGAAAACAGTCAAGCCATAGTACGGCTGCCTGACCATATATGTGTTATCTAGGCAAAGGTGGTTCTCACCGGGCAATCAGCCGGAGCGACAGACGTGTACACTGTTGCTACTCTTCCTCAAGCACCTTCTCTATTCAAGAGTGCTATTGTAGAGTCGATCGCCTTACCTTCGCTTCTGACCAATTCAACAGTTCAGCAAACCGGTGCATCATATGCACAAACTCTTGGATGCAGCGTTCGTGATGTGAGTATAAAAGCTTTCTATCTTCTGAATGTATATTGACCTCGATAGAAACCATGTCTTCAGTCCAAGACAACAGCCAATCTACAGAGCGCAGTCGACTCTGATAGGCTGCTCCACAAGGGACTTGGAGCGCTGGATGGTCTTGGTGTTCTCAATAGGAACACGCCCCATTTTTGGCCATATGTGGACGGTACTGTTGTCGGTGAGAATCCAGCAACCCGCGGCATACAGGTTCCGACAATCTTTGGATATAGTATGTTCACTCGTATCTGCTTGAGATTATATCTAACCACGTAAATCATCAGATCAAAGAGAAGGCATGATGGATACTCTCACAAAGTATGACACTACAAAGGCTGTCGCAGCTCTCACGGCAGCTGATTATACGTCTTTTCTCCGCGGAAACTGGGGCTCCGCTGCTCATATTATCCAAAAGTATTATCCTTTGTCTTTGTTTGAGTCTACGACCAACGGGTCAACCTCACTAGCTGTACTTTTCGCCATATCAAGTGTCATCACAGATTCCGAGTTCAAATGTTCCGGTTACCTGAGTGCAGTGCAAGCCGCACGAAAAAACGTGTCGGCGTGGATTTATGAATTCACCCATAATTCTACTTGCCCATGGCTGGACACAATGCCTCTGTCGGCAATATCAATCTTTGGGGCCGCTCACACCGCTGAAATTCCATACGTCTTTGGCAATCTTGACTTCGACTTCCCTACCCAGAATACTACTTGCACCGGGTCGCAACTGGAATGGAACCTCAGCAAGGAGATGATGAGTTTGTGGACGGCAATGGCAGAGAGTGCCAAGCCATCTACTGGAGATATCTCTTGGCCGGCGTTCAAGGTTACCCCAAAGGGACTGGACACGCCTGGAATGATATTCGGCAATTCGAGTACGCCTGGCACTATTGACTTCTCTGCTTGCAAAGTTTGGTCCCAGGTGTATGCAATGGTCGACGCGAGCAACGCCACGGCCACCGCAGTACCTTCTAGTAGCAGTGCCAAGTCATCAGTTTCGCCGACCAATGGGGCTGCGATCATTGTTCCAACGACTAAGATGTTCGCTGCTTGGTGGTTATTTTTGATTGTAGCGTCTATGGTTGCCTCACTGGGATTTACAGGCTAGAATATATCAAATAGTTTGCAATTGATTGAAAGCAACCCTTGAAATTCGATGGTTGGGGTTCACGGTTTGAAGCCGGGTCTATGAACGTGATACTTAAGGGCTGTTGCCCTATGTGTGCATGCATCAGTGGCGTACAATATGACACTTATTGTTTGTAATTTTCATGTATTTTGTGTATCGATCCATCTCCTTGCCCCAGTAAGACATAGGAGAATTGCGACTTCAATGTACATGCCTCGTCGCTACAGCGGCTGTTTCAAAAGCATGAACGGACAGCTTTTAAAATAGAAACTTGGTACATCAATACTAGCTAGTTACCAAGAAGAAAAACAAACTACAGCAAAGCCTCCGAAGATACACCGGACGCACAGGCAGAATAAGCTTTCGGGCGCTCCCCCGAGTTGGGTATATTCGATGCTGCCAGGCAGTGTAAAGAACATCACTGCTACTCTGTAGTATGATACGCTTAGTTCGCTCGTGCGGGATCAGCCCTAAAGGTAGGCATAATACAGCCAAGATACACTCAAAAGTAGCGGGTCCGGCTAAATAGGGAGGATCAGATCATTTCGGCCCCAATCTTGGCGAGGCTTAAGGGCCCAAGCCATTGACACGTTGGGATCTGCAAAGACTTTCCTATTCGGGTAATATAGATGCTAGACCAGTCAACAAGGAACATTTAATCACAATTGATGACACCGGCAGTAAGATTCCGAGGCTGAATCAACATCAAATCGATCATTCGAAGTATAAAGGATACCAGATATCTGTGTCGCAAAAACCACTCAACAGTTTTGCATTCTCGACGACACCTCAAATTACGTCCTTTTCTTATCCTACCATTAATTTAAAGCGATATGGCTGTTGTAGGCTATCGAAATGGCATCGCTATCCTCCAGCTGATCGTGTTTCCCATCGTTCTCGTTGCTGCCATTTTCATCTGGAAGAGGACAGGTTGGAGGGTAGGCAGCAAGATTTGGCGATATGCCGTCACCCTTTCTCTCATCCGGATCGCTGGAAGTATATCCTCGCTGTTAACAATCAGCAATGATTCCTACAACATCAAAGTTGCTGTGGTAGTGTGCCAACTGATTGGTATTGCACCTCTCTTGCTAACCTTTATTGGACTGCTGAGACAAATGTGATTTTTCCATTCCGAAAGTATTCATCGCGCTGACCAGAGACTAACATATGTCTTTACAGTGATGTGGAGAAAAGGATGCCCCCCAGGCCCATGGCATTGTTGACTCTGGTCACCATCATCGCTCTCATTCTCGGTATCGCTGGAGTCAGCTCTTCCAACGGCGAGGGTGGAACTTACCGCCCTGGCAAGCTCGCAAAAGTAGCCATGGGAATTTTCCTGGCTGTATTCGTCATCTTTGTTCTCCTCAGTGGTTGGCTTTTCCATGAGCTCAGCTTCTCTCTGCGGAGATTCCAAAAGAAGCTGTTCCTGGCTATTGCACTTTCTGTTCCGTTGTTGGCGGTTCGCCTCGTCTACTCGGCGATCAGCGATTACACAACGCTTAGTGCCTTTGCGCTGAATGGAAATACCACGATCTATCTGTGCATGGATGTATTGGAGGAAATCATTGCCATGGGAATAACTATGGCCTTGGGAATATCAGCCATTTTGGAAACAGACTTCGTGAGGCTTACTCCAGTCACCCAGGAAGATACCGAGCCAAAACCAATGGCCGCAAGAGTCTCATCTTCGGTTTGAAGGATGGGTCATTTGGGCGTGAAAAGTGGCTTTGAGGATGGAATTGAGGGGAGGCTAAGGGAGAAGGCAATGCAAGAATGTATTGTGCCATCGAAAATCCGGGGAAAAGAGAATAAGAAGAAAGAACAAAGCACAAAGAGGAACAGAAAGAGAAAGAGAAAGAGAAATAAGAGAGCCGTCATGTCGTGTATAGGGGAAAGATGATCTGATCCTCCAATAGGATTCTGTGTTCGCTTCCAGAGCGATATTGAATTTGGTTAGACCGAAAAGGCCAATGTATCATCCATCGAAGTATCACCAATACTTCTGTGACGCAGTTCATATAAAGTGCCCAAGAGAAGCAATTCTGCGGTCCATTCCGATCACGATATTCCGCCACCCGGAGGTTTGTTAGACCCTATTTCTTTTACATCGAGGAGGTATTAAAGTGTATCGTTTTCTACCCCTGGCTCTTGGCGTATTCTAGGTCTTTGCACTGCTAGTATGATTCTTTCAAGCAAATATAATGTTTGCTAGGTCCGAAAGAGAGCCAAATGCTGCTTATTTGTATATAAATATCTTCCCTACATTAGACCTTATCATTTCCTTCTACTTCACACAACTTACAGAGGCCTAAGCATGTAATTACTGTATCCCCAGTAATTAAACCGAGGATGAATGGTATGATCACATAACAGGATCACGGAGTATAGATATATTTTCAAGAGTTGAATCCCATGCAGTTTCGCTCATTATTAAATACTCCACTCATCATCTCTACATGAATCAATGAGCCCTATTGGACACTTCGCATGTGTTCAGCTGTATGATTTGCAGATCTTGGGGCGAAAGGGGTGGCTCAGCTCAGAAGGTGGGGGCCAAACGGCTGTGTCTTGCTTCAGCCGTCAGCCCAACGGAGCAGCCGTATGCATAGTTTGTACCTGAAAAAAGCCATCGATGCCAAAGCTTGTTTCCTTTTTTAAATCTCCAAGAGAACTTGCCAAGCGCTCATTTTTCATATTCCCTTTTGAATCGAAGTTATGCCAGCGGGTGGACGAGCTTCCAGAAATTGCGGCAACTGCCGATCTATCAAGCGAAGGGTAAGTGCTTGGAATCAATCTGCTGTCGGATAGGACTCGCTCAATACTAAGTACTAAGTATTTTTACAAAGTGCGACCAGAAGTTTCCCCATTGTGGACAGTGCATTCGTGCGCGCGAAGAATGTCAAGGGTATAGAGATGAATGGGAGCTGGTCTTCCATGATCAAACCACCCACACAATCAAGCGCTCCAAAAAAGCTTGGGCAAAGGCAGACGGCTGGGAAACATTGAGAAGATCGCCCCCATCCCGCACTCCGAGCCTCAGCTCGGACGAGGTGGGCGTCAATTACTTTCTATTTCATTTCGTCGTCGGTGGTCTTTCTCCCTCTCGAGGGTATCTGAACTATGTGCCGGCAGTTTTTAATGCTGATGGCGAGAATCCGACCTTGATAGCTAGCATGGCAGCTGTGGGTCTTGCAGCCCTGGCAAACTCCACTCAACAGCGTGAATTGTCCCAGCAGGCCTACACAAAATACTGGGAAGCGATAGACAAAGTGAACGCAGCGCTCGGTTCCTCTGTCGAATCTGTCAAGGACAGTACCTTAATGTCACTTATCTCTCTTGGCTTGTTTGAGCAGGTGAGCAATTTTGAAACATGGTTCCGATATATAAAAGGAACCGTGGCGCTAGTGGTTTCGCGTGGTAAGAGCCAATTCTCAAGTCCAGCCGCTATTCCTATGTTCAATCAAGTGCGTGCAGATATGTGCGCTGCTTGCATTCATCGCCTTGAACCGTTTCCACGAGAAATGCTTGAGTTGCAAGAAGAGGCAAACAAGCAGGCGGACAACTCCAGTTGCTCTTGGCTACTTGGAGTGCTGGCCACCCGGACTGTCAATCTGCTGTCGGATGTTACAGCGGTCACAATCAAAGATAGTGCAACTTTGGCACACTTCATGGAAGAATCTGCTGTCCTCCAACGTGACTTCCAAGGCGTTCTTGGTAATTTTAGAACGCAGGAACCGTATACAACGATTAGAGATTACAATGGAGACCCAGACCTCATTTACAATTCTCGATATGACCTCTACAGAACCACGTGGGCTATAAGACTTTGGAACAATTCTCGAATCCTTCAAGTCATTGTCTGCGAGATTGAATTCCACCTTTTGTCGAAAGCCCTCACTACAAGTCTCCCACCGGCCCGCCAAAAGCAAATAGCGATAAACCTCGAAGCAATATGTCAAATCCTCAAAACTCTGGGTGACGATATTTTGGCCACAGTTCCGCAGTCCTTAGGAGCTGTATTGTCCCCAACTGAGCCTCGTACTTCTGCCGACTTATCTTCCGATCCATCTGCCAACGCAAGTGCTTCGGGGGGGCATCTGCTAATGTGGTGTTTATACACGGTCGGAAAATCCCCAGTCACAAGAGGCCGCACCCGGAAATGGATCATGAAGCGTCTTGGGGACATTGGTCAAAAAGCAGGTCTCCCAATGGCCCTGCAGTTTGTCAATGATATTGATGAGATATACAAGGCGGCGAGCATGTTAGAGTCTGTCGATAATTAATGACTTGATACATTGTTTGTATTGATAATTTCTATGACGGGAGGCAACTGCGTTCTCTATATCCCAATAAAGACAAACATCCATTAGCAACAGAAACATAACACCCAATTGCAAGATTTCTGCATATTATATTCGACCTCTCATGGAAGTGCCGATTATAGCCTCGCCTGCTCATTCTGTGAGAGCATCATCGCAATAGCCGAGACCATTCCTCTCACCTCCACTGTAGAGCGAGGTAAATTGTGAACAGCAATATGCTGATAAGAGACACGTAGTCTTGGATGGCCACAATTGGGTCTACGGTGCTATTCTGGAATACTCTGAACAAATTCAACAATTCTATACGGTGATGAATCGAGAAGTTTTGGAGGAGCAATGCTAGGGGCAAAAGTGGAATTACCTTGACTTGGAAGTCTCAAAGACAAGCTCAATGCAGGAAAAATCTATGCCCATCCAAGCATTGTGAACCCGAAAATAAAAAGATCCACCAGAACCTTTACGGATTGGGTAGCGCCGATAAGACGGGATTTACCAATTGCGATGAGTTTCCCTTTGCCTCCTCAGAGGATGGTGGTGTAACCTTTCTGGGTCTAGCCCCAGATATTCCTACAGGAACGGTGCGAACATGTGTTCCCCCGTGGCAGAATGATGTTCGGGGATAATGCAACAGTGACTCCTGTCTTACTCCCCCCTGAGGTGTTGATAGATTTATCCCCTTATTCTAACATATGCTTTGTGATATGCAGACCTCCTTAATAAAATCAAAACTAATGTGGAATACTTCAACACTGCTGGCAATCCCACTGAAGAGCATCCCAGTTGGTGGCGATGGAACCAAGTGCGTGGGTATGATGGGAAAGCATATATCAAACCCGTTGTCATTCAACGACCTATCAACCCACACTGAACTTCTCGAGTCGCCCCTTTGTATATTGCATCAAGGTGTGTTCACAATGAAGTAAATGCCAATGTTGGGCAAAGTGTGCCACCGCCGCCACTCTGTATAAACCACTCTGTATAAGAGAGGACCAGTATTTCTATTTCACCTATTATGAACTCAAAGTTACAATAATTAATCCGAACCTCCTTTTCTTAAACTCCACCATACAAAATGAGCTCCCGGCCTCGAAGTATGAGTCGTTCCAGCGGCGACGGATCCGATCGAGAACACAAGGAGTCCATCAACTACACAGACCACTCGGCAGTTACCAACCGCGGTGCACCGGCACGTCACTCTCGCCGCGAACGGTCCGAGTATCGATCATGGAATAGGGCGAGCGATAGACCGACCAAGGGAACAACGGGGTCGAAGTATCGGTCCACCTCGAAACATTGAGTCATGCGATATCATCTGATTTATGGGGTTGGATGGGATTTTATTCGTAGGATGATTGCATCAAGGTCATCCAGATCCGAACTCATGTAAAGCCTTGTCCAGCCTGCATATCTCACGATGTATATAAACCATACCTAGTCTCCACGGTTTCTTTGACTACTACTCAATCTCAACTCTGGCATTCGTCATCCATCTTAACGTGGGCGAAAAAGGATCGGATTTAGATATTGCGTAGTATGTTTTACATGTGTTTAAGACCTTAAGCACTTCCCTCGTAGTACACATTGTCATGTTACTACTAGGCCACCTGCTATTGAATACTGGTATTATGCTACACTTTCTTTTCTCTCGCACACAGCAGTTATATGAGACAATTGCATGAATTCTGCACATATGGTTCTTTTGAGGTTTATAGCTCTGCTTGCCATACGTGCCTGTCATTCCTATCTACTAGTAGTTTCCGGTATAGCCAGATCCCAGACCAAGAGAATGGGTAAAGTCACCATTCCTTTGAACAAACAACTTCTTGTTAAAGTTGAAGTCGAACCCCGATATATACAACCCCAAAAGGGGAATTAGGGCTCTTAATCTAGGGCTAGCCCCTCCATCGGCCATGGATCAGCGATCAGCCTCCCGCCGCCAACATCAGAAAGCAAACAACCTGAGATCAAGATAGTCACCAAGCACCGCAGAAATGGCGCCAATTCCCATAACGATCGTGACGGGCTTCCTCGGCTCAGGCAAAACAACCCTCCTCCTCAACCTAATCCCCCAACTCCCAAAGACCTACAAGCTTGCCCTCCTCAAAAACGAATTCGGCGACGTAGCCGTGGACTCTCAACTAGCCTCAACACAATCCATCAGCGGCGTACGCGAACTCCTCAATGGCTGTATCTGCTGCAACCTCGTCGGCCAACTTAGCGATGCACTGGGTCAACTCCGCACCGAAGTGCAACCCGACCGCATCGTGATCGAAACCAGCGGCAGCGCGTTCCCCGCAACGCTCGCGATGGAGGTGAACCGGCTTGCGCGCGAGCAGGGCGGACACTACGTCCTCGATGGAGTGATTAGCGTTATCGATGTCGAGAACTGGGAGGGGTACGAGGATACTTCGTACACGGCCAAAATTCAGGCGAAGTATACCGATTTGATTGTTTTTAACAAGTGGGAGGGTTTGCCTGAGCGGTTTGATGTTTGTCTGGATCGGGTGGGTGATTTGGAGGTCGAGACGCCTTGGGTCAAATCGAATAAGGGGGCGGTTGATATGGATGTGTTGTTGGGTATTGATGGGGCTTTGTTCAAGGAGTCTGAGGATGTGGCTACGACTAGTCATGGACATGATCATCAGCACCAGCATGATCATCAGTCTGAGGTGGAGGTTCTTTCCGTTGTTTTAAAGTCCGATGTTGAGGGAAAGACGGTTGATGTTGCTGCTCTCGAGCGGTTCCTCTCTTTAGCGCCTCGTGAGGAGGTG
The DNA here is from genome assembly GCA_028828255.1 of Penicillium fimorum. Taxonomy (NCBI): domain Eukaryota; kingdom Fungi; phylum Ascomycota; class Eurotiomycetes; order Eurotiales; family Aspergillaceae; genus Penicillium; species Penicillium fimorum. The sequence goes on along the minus strand of JAPWDS010000003.1, from coordinate 3,743,568 downwards.
TATCGCATCAAGGGAATTGTTCGCTGCTCGAACCAGGATCTTCCAGTGGAGTCATCGGATACTTCGACTGCGAGACAGACGCTCGAAATGCCTGGGGTGCAATATTATATTCTCAACTGGGCGTTTGGACGCTGGACTTGTACTCCTTCCGCTGTGGTCGCAGAATATGCGGACTCGGCTGTTATTGCACACATTACATTGATTTTGGCTCGATACGAGTCGGCTAAGTGGAAGAAGAAGCTCGAAGCTGGTGGGCTGGTCCAGGCGGGTGAGGGAGAGGGTGTGGAGTTGAGTGTGGAGCGCTTGGTCTAGATTTTTGATGGGGCTCCTGTCTATAGATGCCGTGATGTGGTTAATTTCCCATGATACCTCGTAAATGTGATGATAGAGCATGATACACCAGTAATCAAACATCAAGACTTTTCATATTTTAGGTTCGAAAGAATTAACAATCATCAAACAACATATCAATCACAAGAGACAACAAAAGATCTCTAGTCAAGGAACATTGATACGGACAAGACGGCCTCTACTCTAATTCAGGATCTAGTGGGCAGAAAACACGATCGCATATGCAGCTGCAGCGAGAACGCACAATAGATACCATACTAAATGGTCCTCTAAGGGTAGAGGTTACCAAACAAAAAGTGAATCTAAACACAAAAAGACACGATTGCAAAGGATTGTCAAAACAATTTTCGAAAACAATTTTCAAACTAGTAGTTGAGCAGAGCGGAGGCACCAGGTTCGCTAGAAATATAGATCACCTCGTGGTTGTCCGAAAAGCCGTTGAAACGGGTAGCACTGCACTTGGTGTAGGCTCCCATCTCTTCAAAGTAGAGCCAGTCACCGGTGTTCAGCAAAGCAGGCAAGCCAATACGCTGGGTGATAACATCGATACCATCGCAGGTAGGTCCCCAGATAGAGTAAGTGATGTCCTCCGAAGTCGCAGAGTTCGGAGAACCAGGCTGGGAGCCGTCCGAGGCGCAGGTGAGAATCTGAGCAACGGGATGCTGGTGATCGAAGATGATGTTCGAAAAGTTGCCATAGACGCCATCATTCAGGTACAACATGAAAGCATCACGAGAGGGATCTTCGGGATCCGGAATGTCACGCCGCGCAATGACGTTAGCGGCCAGAGTGTAGGCAGTAGCTACATAGTAGCGACCAGGCTCAGCGATCACACGAATGTTGGGCGGGAAATAAGTGTCCACGGCTTCGCCTAGAATGCCCGCGAACTTCTCAAATGTGTCCTGGCAGAATCCGCCGCCAACATCCAGAGTGTGGAGTTCGTGGCCGATCTCCCCCCCCTGATCGAAAACCATGCGCGCATCCTGCACGGCCTTGAGGAACCCCCGGGGATCCTCAGCGCCAGATCCGACATGGAAGCTGACACCGACGACCTTGAGGTCCAATTTATAAGCCAGCTCAAGCAACGTACGAGCCTGGTCCATAGAGGCACCGAACTTCATGCTCAACCGGCACAGGCTGGTCGAGTCATCGGTCAAGATGCGAAGGTAGAGTTCCGCCTCAGGGAAAGTGGACTTGATCTTGTACAGCTCATCGGCATTGTCGAAGGTCATCTGCTTGACGCCGACCTCGGCTGCGTAGCGCAAGTAAGATTTGGTCTTGCAAGGCTGCGCATAGATAATGCGGCTAGGATCAATGCCTGTCTGAAGGGCCAGATCGATCTCAGACTTGGAGGCACAGTCGAAACCGTTTCCAAGCTGGGCCATGAGCCGGAGTACTTCCGGGTCCGGGTTACACTTGACAGCTGTGAGTAATTTCGTTAGCCGGGCTCTAGAGTGGGCGATCCAGTGACAGAGAGAGAGACCTACCATAGAAGGGCTTCACACGGCCCAAGTTCATCTTCCAGCGCATATGCTGGCGGTAGACTTCCCCCATATCCGCCACATAGAAAGCATCCTCATCACCAGAACCACAGTGGTCCACGTCCACTTCCGCCGCACGCTTCTTCAACACATCCAAAACAAGTTCCTTGGCAGTCAACGATGATTGCAACAAATTGTTGTCCCCATGACTGCTGACGAGACCAATATGGTCCAGACTATTGGTATAGTCTTTGCTGAAGGTGCATACTTCAGCAGTCGATACACACGCAGTCGGTGCCATAACCATGCCGCTGCGACTCAGCACAATAGTAGAAGAAAGAGAGATAATAAAAAGTTTTTGAACCGGCAGGCGACTGCGCGTTAGGGAGGACGAAAAGTGTCACAACCGTAGTTGACTGGACCAAGCCTCCTAGACCCTTCCCCCTGAAGAGGAAGAACCTTGAAAGAAGTCCTATGCGGCAGCTCAGAGAACGAGGGAATAATCTCCGGGGACGTCAACGGGACGAAAAAAGGCGCACCGGACGAGAGTTCAGAGAAGACCAGGAGGTGGAATGTTGTTAAGAGTGTCACGGAGACGTTGAGTGGAGACAATTTGGCTAAGAACCAGAAGGGAGGCTACTGGAGCCGTAGTGACCGAATCGCCTTTGGGGATTCCAAAGGCAGGGTCGAATAAGTGGGCCTTAAATGGCCGAAGAGATCTAAGAGTAAAGTGGTTAGCAAGCCTGGTAGAATGTCCAGGTGCTATGATAGCTATGAGAGGGAGAAAAAAAGGACGGATGAGAGGGAAGGGGACGAGAGTTTGAGAAATTTTTCTTTAGGGGGGGCAGTGAGCGAGCTTAGGGCACACGATTATTGGGGGAAATAAAACGCCGCACGGGGTCACACACACACGCACAAAACAAGTTAACTTGGAAATAAAAGACTCACCTTGTAAATAAGCTGTGCAAGGACCCAAATAATAGTAAGGGATATGAGGGAGTCCTGGAGAGATGACGGAGTCGTGGGCACTTCGTGGGGAAAAAGAGTGGTGCTTACTCATCCCAAAAAAAGGGCTCTACTTCCAAGATTCTTTCTACACCTTTTTTTTTTTTTTTTTCGTTCTAATACTATTTCGGACAAGTATGCGCGATTATATTTCGGGCCTTCTTAGGCATCCATTATTATCTCGCCAGCGCTATAGGTCTTGTGTCCCAGGTGTGACTGCATGATGCAGGGGTCAAATCCCATACGGGATTGCTGGATTCAATGGCAGCGGTGTGTGTATTGTCTATGGTTTGTCTGTGATATGTCCTCGAACTATATCCCTGCTGAATCAAACATTGATTTGAAATTGAGTCCAGGTACTCTGTACATCCTGTACATCCTATCTACATCCAGGTACATACGTGGCATTGTTGGTGCTCCCTAGTCTGTGCGTACTATGCAGCTTAGAGCTGTGTGATATACTTGCAGGTAGTATGCATGCCGAAAAATATACCGAACCAGAAGGATGAAGCTCTTGAATAATACCACCTCGGGCGAGAACCAATATAATGACGCACATTTCATACTTGATTCAACGCACGGACCAGGGAACCACCTTTTTCCATTTTCCAATCCACAGATCCATAAATTTTTGTTATTAACGGAGATCCTAGTCCAGTATACTTGAGCACTTCTTACACGGAAATATTGCCCTGTAATAAAGAAGCCAAAATCGGTAGGATGTGATTGGATGGATACTACTTGTCACATAATTCAACTTCTAATGTTCCTTGATGGATATATAGAAACTTAAACCCTCTATAAAATAAAAAAAAAGCCCATGGGTCGAGACTCACTAGAGGCTTTACAAAAACCTTATTGTGGCCCGGAATTATACACCGGGAGAGTTCCAAGGTTCTGAGCAAATGCACACATACTTAGGTAAGCTCTTCCAGCTCATTATCTAGAAGAGACTAGATCTAATTAAAGCTCCAACTTGAGTTTTGAACATTTCTTCAGTAACTTCGATTTACTTTTGTAAAGCAACTTGACATAGCTATCCACCTACAATCCACCAATTGAATTTCGCCGGTTCGTAACTGGTTCGGCTTTTTGGGCCCATAATGGAAATTCGGTTCTGATCCACAGTTCTTTTGTGGATTCATTTTACAATTCTAGAAACACGCTGAAAACGTATCAGAATCCCTTAGCTAAACAGGAATATGAGAGATTATACCAAAAGGCCCGTTAATTGACTATGTCTTTATTGTCAAACTTGTATACATGTCTTTTGTATCCTCAATGCTTAATCCCGTCTACCTTATACATCTAAATCATATGAAGTATACTAATCTCCCGGGCAAAAGAAAAAAACGCATTGCCTTCATTGGAGCATCTACGAGAAAGTTGCGGATGTTGTTGATATTGCGTTCTCTCGCTACTTGCTTCCTATGCTTCAACGTGGTAGGTTCATTGTTGGCTCTAGGGGCGTTATATTTTCTTTCGATCAAAGGGATTACCCTTTGTAATGGTTTTCTCATCCCCAGAGCCAATCTTCTATGTGTTATCTTTCCCCGGTTGGTCGACTGTAGCAATAAAACTCAATCTCATCCACCTCATCGTGCTGCGAGGGGATCTCAACGCTGTCCTGCACCGCCGTAAATCCCGCCGAAGTCATCAAGTCGAAAAACACCGTTTCACTGTCATGTCGTCTCTTCAAAGCCACCAAGATGATAGCCTCTGGGGAGGTCCGAACCAATCGGTCGAGCGTAGAGACCAGCGCTGGCAAGCTGTCTGCATTGTATGTACAATCAGAGACAAGAATGAGCTCAATGGGCTGGGGGCAGAGCTCATCCGGTGGGTCATCCCAGTCAAGGTTTTGATAGTGAAGGCTGGACATGGTTGCAAGTTGGGCGGCATTAATATTGCGTGTTACTATGTCCTCAACCTCGGGGAGGTCTGTGAGTGTTACCGAACAGTTGGGAAGCATTGTGGCCAATGCAATTCCTACTATCCCACATCCAGCCCCTAGCTCAACTACTTGAAGACGTTGATTGCGGTTGGTAGATAGGAGCCGTTTCAACGCTGATATTTTAGGTTCAATGCCTTTCTTGCTATCATAACGGGCCGTCTGCTTTATATTATCACAGATCTTGTGAAGATATGTAACTGCTGAGAGGCCCGCATCCCTGGGAACGTCCTTGTTTAGAACTTCGAGGGGAAAAAAATTAAAGATAGGTAGAAGGTCGACTTACCATATGTGTCGAGCAATGCTATTTCCTGTCTCTTCCCATATTTGGATGGGAGATTCGCTGCCGCTGTATTGAATCTGCCGTTGAACTAGCTTCTCCGCTGGCATGGACCGAGGCCCAAATGGAGCACTTGCTGCACCAACCACTAATGGTATGGGGGGATACTGGGGTATAGAGTATCCTGGTGGGTTCGGCACTTGAACCGTCAACACCATAGACTGCTGAGCCAGATTGGATGAGAGAGGACCCAGGGTAATAGCAAGTTCGCGATTACTGGCGTTCCATGTTGTTCTTTTCTCAAACAAAACCCGAGAGGAATGGTCGCGGGCTATCACCATCAAATCAACATCTTCGGCGAAAAAAGAGTCTCCCAGATCGGTGGTGATGCAGATCAGAGCGGAGAGGTAAGGGGTCCCTTTCTGCTGCTGGATCCTGGGGGTTTTCAGGAATCGAATATAGTACACCATCTTGCAGATATAGAACACAATGCTTTCTCCAAGTTCCCCTCAATGCCTCTCCCTCCTAAACGCATCTTCATCAATCCAAATTTCCCTCAGGAAATTACCCGCGCTGACTAAGCAAGGAATGACATCGCGAGGTCAGATTCGTCTCGACTACACTTGCCTCTGCTCAACCCCTGTAACTTTTCCAATGTCGCCGGCGACAGCTGGTGGAGCGAATCACACGAGATCCATCATTAGCAGTGTCTATTGTCGACACCGTTGCCTAAGATGATGCGATCGCGCGACCCCCGCATCCGACAACGGATTAATCAGATCTCCCATAACATCGAGACTGCCAACGAAACCGCGCAAGAAGGGATTTATACTTTCTCCCACAACTACATATCCCCGTGTATTGAATCCATTGGAAACTGCGTGGCTGCATGTACAGCACCTTGCCTCCCGACCCGAGAAGACCACCTAAGGCGGCGACGAAGGGGCCAAACCGAAGCCAACTTTGATTTCTACGACGACTGGGCCAACGAAGAAGAAGATGACGGCCTAATTGGATGGAGTACAGGTGAACTCGACCGTCTCCTTGCTGGTAGCGGGCTGGCGCGCGGAGCCGCTGACCAGCCGCGTCGGCCCCGGAGAATGAGCTACGGGACACGCAACACCAGGCGAAGGAGCACCGTGCACATTCCGGACAATCGCGACGACCCGACCGTGATTCCCAGCTCTTCCCTCCTTGGCTTCCTCGAGCGCTTTCCGTGGAGATTCGGTGCAAGGGGGGTGAAGTATCGGCCTTCGGCTGCTGATCTCCAAGAACACCCCGGCGCCCGGCGCTATGCGCATGAAGACGAGCCCCTAATGGAAGCTGTGGATGATGATGGAGAGCAATTTTCTCCCACCCCTATTAGGAGGAATCGCAGTGCCACTCAATCTTCCCGTGGAACGGACAACTCACTTAGCTCCCGCGGAGATCTATTCCCTAGTGATGAGGAAGAAGATGCAGTTCCCCTTGATGATGAATTTGCGCTTGCTTTTGGGCGCCGCGGAACGGGCTTGGAATCTGATGATCAGTCCGGGGCGAAGTCTGAACTTATACAGTCTGCATCCGCGTCCAGCCTCGGTGCCGCGTCCTTGAAAAAGACCAAGCGGAAGAAGAAACGGTCCCCAAAGCGATCGGCTAGTGCTCAAAGTGTCGACACGCCATCATTGGCAGACTTGAAGACAGAAGAGCAGCGCGCGGCATTGGAAGAAGAAGCAGATGTTGAGAGGCGACGGCTTGCTGCACACGAACTGGCGCTAAGTCGAGGTCTTGATACGGGAGGCGGTGATAAGGTATGACATTGTGCACATTCTCCCTCAGCGATGACAAAAAAACTAATCACATACCTTGTCTAGCCCGCCGCAACATCCACTAATCGTAGTCTCCGACCACAAGAGCAATTTAATACCCCGAGAAGGACCTTGAGTGAGTCATCAAGCCGCCGGATATCTGACAACCAAACCGAGCCCTTCCCGCCTTTATCTATGTCGCCTTCATCTATGGCCATGGATTCTCCGGGCTTATCAAAAACCTCGCCAAGAGCTATGTCTCCTCATGAGCTTGGTGATAACACGACTTCTCTCGATTGATCAAGTTAATGGTTCTCCACACGCATTGCTTCAATTTGCTTTGAGTGGTTATTGAGGAATCTACCATTGATCGCCTATTTTGTATGATATTAGCGACTTTGTTACACGATACCCCCATGAATTCAAGAGTCTCAAGAGTCCCAGAACCTCTTGAGCATTTTTCAAATTAAAAACATAATAAAACTATGATAAACCCTAATAGATTTCGAGAGTATTTGGCCCTTTGAGCGGGTGACTCGATGAATTTCACCTGGATATCACTCTTCATCGAATCTTGCTCTATAGGCATCGCGCTCGTTTTCTGCTACACATTCCCCAAGACCCATCAACGCAGCATCAGCATGCTGTCCGTACCGCCCCATTTCTAGAATTTAGAGTCTTTGACTTCTTGCGTCAAACTGCATGAGTCTCCTTCAAAACATTCTTCGGCTCCTCGTTCCCCTGTCGACCAGACTCAGCCTTGATGCCTCTCGTTTCACATCCCCCACTACCAGTGTGATTCCTGCTTATTTTCCTGAGCATGTTCCAAATCAGCTCATCGTGATGCTCCAAATCCCAAGGCGGAACAAATCGCTCGATGCTTCTAGAGGGATTGTCGTACTGGAAGATCTTCAACTTGGCACCAATTGCAAGGATGCCATAGATAGGCGATGCATTGTCTGTGAAGCTGCGATACCGAAATGCAGGATACAGCTGTAGCTCTCTTTGTCCAATTTCCCACTGGTCGTCATTCTCCCTATCAGCACGCTGATAGTACACCACAAGAACTGGATCCTGGTGGCCATCTTTCAAATGAGAAAGTTGAAGCTCGACCCAGCCTGGACATCCACGCACAGCGCTGTGCACGTATACGCGAATGAAGAAGCCTTGTGTGGATGGGAATCGCAGATTCAGGATTGCATTCCAGGTAGCTATTCCATCGGCTTCGATGTTGTCGTTGTGGAGGGTTCTAACCAGCCATTTGATGGCAGGAACGCAAGTGTACTAGGAGATAGGAACTGTGTTAGATGGGTAGACAGTGGAGGCAGGTAATCATAGCTCACTAACATTGTTAGACATGGCTCTGAATATCGAAATTTATTTCTTATGTACTACATATATGTAGTACCGTGTTTGAAGGGTTTCCACAGGTAACTGGGTAGGATGGGGCTCTTTAAGAAAATCTTGCTTTCTCCCTGTATATTTTACACTATTGTTCCTACCGGCTCTTCCCATTAATTATACATATAGTATTATGGCATCAGCCATCCACGGATATGCGGTGACAATTTAGAGCAAAATAGAACACAGGATGAACTGAACTTCAACACACTAGCTTGTATTAAGGGCCAATTAAAAATAAGATCAAGAGCGCTCCCTGTATCATTATTTAAACTATCATTATTTCCAGGAGAGAGGTCTAAAACGGATACATCTAGATGTATACTTGCTTTAGGGTAAAGAAGATTGTTGTAGGAGCTAAGTTCGAGAGTGAACTATAAATTATAACACAATTTTTGTGAAAGACATGAATATTGAAACTCTTGTCTCTTAGCTTTCCTCTTGGATTTGGCGCGAATAATGAGCTCATCGAGATAGAATATGGCATTCCACACTACACACCCATCCAGTTGAAGTGGTGGGTGTCTTCGTTGCAGCCTTCCTCTTCTACCGCGCTGATCCAGTAGAACTATTCCATGGCCATTGTCAAGGCATTCCTCTCAATGGTATGTATCCTATCCATATGGCTGGACAGCTTGGGGGTTGATTGAATATTGCGCATGTATTTATTTGGCTGCAACTAACCTCATCTATATATAATCACAAATGATCAGTTTTGCCAGGGCCATTTTGTTTCTTGACAATCATTCGCATCGCCAGAAACACAAAGAGCATCTTAGAATGTGAAACTAAACTAGCACTGGACCATTCTAGATTTGTGATATCGGAAGTCTGGCCACTTTTACACCGGAGCCCGCCAAATATGTACAAAGTTCCTTTGGTAAATTACTTTTAGGACACCATCTCGGACTTGAAACTTGAGGTATTTTGCGAATATTGTTACTCAGATGAGAGAAGAGAGGTCAAGTCTTGGCCTATCTTTGAGTCCATACTGTTTTACAAATTGTTCGATTATCCGCTAATCAGACAGAAACCATTTCCTGACCATAAAGATATGTCTAAATGCAGGGCTCTAATAGGAGAATATAGTGTAGAGGTGATATACCGGTACCACCCCAGGTAGACTTGCAACTTTTGTATTACATAACCTAAATTATGTAATTATTCCAAGTCTACCCGACCTTTTTTATATGCTCTTCACCTCTCCCAAACGAGAATATATCAAGATTCTGTTGGAGGTTCCGATCTGTTCTACGCTGTTCTACACTGTTCTACGCTTTATGCTCTACATAGTTTGATCTACTCAAAATAATTGTACAATTGCTTTTGTCGCGTTTGTCGCGTTTGTCGCTATCGTGCTCCACATTCGCGTCACCTGTAGTTCTCTACATAGGATTATTATGGTTATTCTAGAGAATGACCTGGGTATTTTCTGTTAATTACAATCAGAATACGATAAATCCAACACTATTAGAAAGATATGCTGCACTAAGCGCCGCGTGTAGGTCGATGACTTGTTTAGGTTGTTTATCCATTTTTAACCTCAAATTCCGACCTTCAATTAGGATGAGACCCAACTCTTCTGGAGAATGCTTCACTTTCAACTAAGATGAGCTTCGACTTCGATTAGGAGGTTCACCAAATGTGGGCAAGAGCCGGGGGGAAATTGCGGGACATCCACACGCCCCACGCGGGGCATCCTCAGCACGGAAACACGAATGCCTTTCAAATCTGCCGAAAAGATGCGAGACTAGAGTACATAACCAAGCTCTACGATATCTGAATCCTACAGGATTGCTTAATTGCACCGCACACGAACGTCGACCATCCCCCCTCTCCAACATGGCCAAGGCCGAGTCCGATCTCAGATCCATCCTTGATGGGGGCTTCGATCCTCAGAAGTTCCCCTGGTACGAACCCGAGTTGATCGAGGCTCCTGAGCCTGCAAAGACTCTGCTCGAAAAGTACAGCAAAATCTCACCTGATCAGGTGGTGGACCATGTGAAGAAAGTGGTGAGCCTTTCCCACCCATGGTGGGAGTGTCTATGCTAATCATTATGGAATAACCCAGAGAGATCGAGCGTTCGCTGTAGTAAGTAGATCTCATTTTACAGACAATCTGCCTAAGAAGCGTTGTGGCTTGGGATTCTCGCGTATTTGATGCCCGTCAGGCCCAATTGACAGCTCCCGAGTCTTTATATTCCTGTCAGACTATTATTGACCAGAGATGGATGCTAATGGACATCCTCAGTTCCCGTACCCTTGCATTGGATCATTCCGGTTCCTGGACTTGAGCATCCCACAATCACCACTATACCCCGAGGTCCTTGACAGACTGAAGTCTGGCCAGAAACTGCTCGATGTTGGATGTGCGGTGGGGCAAGAGTTGCGTCAACTGGTAAGACAGCCCATTCAGAGTCCAGAGCAATGAACACAAGTTTAACGTAACCAGGTCTTCGACGGGGTCCCCTCTGAGAACCTCTATGCCTCAGATCTGCGCCAAGACTTCTATGATATTGGGTACGACCTTTTCAACGACCGTGATCACCTCAAAGCCCAGTTCATAGTAGCAGACATATTCGACGACAACTCCGATCTGGTGAAGAACCTGACTCACAAGATTGATATTGTTAATGCGGCTTCTTTCTTCCACCTTTTCAACTGGAACCAGCAGGTTCTTGTTGCGAAGCGGCTGGTTGGGTTACTCCAGGATAAACCTGGCTCTCTTCTAATCGGACGACAGATTGGTCTAGTGAGCCCTCCTCCACCGGAAGACGAGGAGGCCGCTGGTAAGCACTATCGTCATGACCCTGCTACGTGGAAGAAATTCTGGGAGCAGGTGGGTGCTGAAACGGGGACGAAATGGGAGGTTGAGACCAGGATGGAGAAGTGGGCTGGGGCAGATAAGATGATGAAAGACTACCATGAGGGGATGAACACTTTCAAACTGAGGTTTAGTGTTCGAAGACTGTAAAGTAGTTTCTTTGATTTACTGTGATTGAAGTGTAAATAGCATGTTTCTAGATCAAGGAGGGGCTCGTTGTGCACCACTAAATCATATTCCGGGTTGATGAAATAATACACCGAGAATTTGCTTGAACACCCACACTAGCCTATGCGCAGCCCTATTGTGTATTTGGCTCAAAGTGTTGGGATGTACTTGCTAGAATGGCAGAGTCGTACTGGAAAGGTGGGAGTCCAGACTGTAACTGATGCACCGCAGACGCCTTTTGAATCTGTGGCAGTTGCGTCGATTCATCGAATAACCATGGCGGGTTTGCAAGAGACATTATCTCCTGGTCGAATATAGTCCATGAGTCGTCTGCGTTTGGGCCTGGGAACGCTAATGCAACGCTTGTGTCCGGGGGGTATGCATGGCTTGCATACTAGACTCGAGCCTGTGGAATAGAACAGTATGAATACTTGCAGCGGACTGGTTTCTTCGTTCTAAGCTTTGGAGGTGTGCTTGGATGAGGTGTAAATCTGGAATAGGGAATTAGAATAAGGTTGATGGTCCTGCTTTCCGGGAGTTAAATATGCCATACCATCTTGGTGGGTCATGCCGTCTTCCACACCTTGAAGGAGTAATACGGCCGCCCATGTAATCATCTAATTTGTTAAAAAAAAAAGAGAATTACTGGTTACGGAGCTGAACTTACAACCAAGTCCCAATTGGACCATATGCTCGCATCATCTTGTCTCAACCTTAATACCGCCCGGGCCGAAACGAGTAACTCGTGTCGCTCAAAAGAACTAATATTTGCAGGGCTGAGATCAAATCCACGAGCAGGATGATAGATCGAAAGCACATATAGTTTATGCAGGTGATACTGGAGTAAAATGAGAATACCTTGTCGATCAGACGGAGTGGGCTCTAGCAACAGTTAGCTGTGGAAATTGGATCATCGCTCAGGGACACTCACGGGATAAGCCATTATATCGTACCAGCCAGTCATCGAGTTTTCGTGCCCAATGCCGGATGACCTGCAAGTCATTTTCATTGAAGGGGGACCGAGCTGTAGGCACGATGTCGGCATCATCTGCATTGATCGAGGACCATATACTCGGCAGCCCACGGCCGACAAAATGACTCAGTCCAAAGTGCATCATTTCGGCAAGACCCTGAAAGGCATTTCCTTGGTGACCATCCAACCGTTGTATGTTTGGAGTTGCAGCATGTCGTGGGAGGAGTGGATATGACATATGCATTGAGGCGTGTTCGATATCAATGACCTGCAGCAAACAAATGTAAACAAATTATTCAAATTTCGGGCTATGTTAGGTGTTCCTACCTGAAGGCCGGAGAACAAGCCACGCCAGTCTTGCGCAGTAGAAGTCATATCTACTGGACAATGATCAAGCCAGAGACGATATGCCATTGCAATCCACGAGCCTGTGGCACCAACATACGCCTCGCAGCTCAAACTAGCCATGATCAACCCAAGGATATCATGAAATGCTTTATCCCTTTTGGATTGTGAGAACAGATTTTGCTCTTCGTTCTTCTGCTCTAATGCCTGCAGGGAACTTGGGTGCAGACACGGAGTCACAAGCTCAGCGATAGCACTATAAATAGCGGCAAGATATCCTGAATCAAACGATGCCAGTCCAGAAGATTGATGGTGCAAAGCAGATATATAAAGCACAGAAGCGAGTAAGACAGGGGTCGGAGAAGCGAATGCGCCGTGGTCTGTTAGGAAGTGAAGAAGTGGGAGATCTTTCAAGAAGCTGTCATCTTGTCAGATATCGAACTTCACATGATCATTTACACAGTACATACGAGCTCCATAGCTGCTGAACAACGGGTCGTGACCAGACACCATTATCTGGAGCTGGACGAGTAATGACTCGTAAATGCGCAAGCGCCGTCCATACACCATGTAGTGTCACAACGTCCATGTCTTCCTCGAGACTTACCTCACGAGACAAACTAGTTTCATCTTCGGGATCCTGGGCTTCCTGGGGATCATCAGTGATACCCAGCGCAGCCTCGATCCTGGCCAGCCGGTTCAGAATCGACTGGTGATCCGGGATCACTGGCAAAGAAGTAAAAGCTTGGTCTTGCTGCATCCCCATTAGCTCATACATCGCAGATGCCTAGATAAAATGTCAACTTGGTGTCCGGGTGATCGTATCCACTATGATCTTTTTGCTCACATTGGCCCGAGGCTTGAAGACACAGGCTGTTCGAGTGTGACGGCAACGGCGACATGGAGGAGGTCCGGATACTTCGCATTTCATCTGAGTGATGTAAGTTATCTCCTGGTTACTAGGATAGTAGAAAGCAGCTGTGTTTGTTTATACCTTCAGTCGTCGGCAATTTACTAGGACTGGTTAGCTTCTCTCCACAATAGGCCGTTTTGGGACTCACCACAGGCCTTGGTCGGCTTAGGGCCGACCATGGCGCCCGATCTCTTCATAACTACTCAAAGTAACTTTCCATGACTTCCATGACTCTTGGTGGTAATTTGATCAAAACAATTGGAGAGGGTAAGCAGAACGGAGTCGGAGGTTATCAGGGGGGAATTATCGTTTCTCCGCTTTTCGCAGAGTGGCGCTCCAATTTGAAATTATTCCATGTAAACTCAAATAGGTAAAAGGTTTAGGATTCTTCATATTTCTACGTTGATTTCTATAAGATATTTATGTTCCCTCGCTTTTAGTCCGTCCTGTGTAGACTTATAGTCCAGGACGGGTCTGAAAAACGGAGAAGAGAAGTGTACCTGGCGGTTCACATTCCCTTTATTCTTGCGCGAGCATCCTGATGGAAATGAATGCGACATCTGTCAACCAAAGGTAGCGACTGGTTGAAGATGTGATTAGCTCGGTGCCGAAGCACGTGAATATCTTCAGCGCGGTTTGGAGTCAAGACAGAGGAAGAGACTTTGAAAACACCGTGAAGAATGGAGATGTATACAAATGTATACAGATGGGATATGCATGGATATATGTACAAGGTAGGATGTGATAGGATATCATGCAGGGAGGTGGGAGTAGATTGAAATACACGGGAAGATGAAGTGGTGATACAATTCCCCAAACAAGGATGCATACCCAGTTCGGGGGAAGGTGTGCAAAAAGAAATAGTGCTGGGCGATTATGTGTCGATGTCGCTTAAGCGGCGGCATCCATGGAAAGCTTGCGCAGCTCCCATTCCGAATCGGCCCAGTCCTTCTTCTCACCGAGAACGCAAGTCGTTTGCCGCGAGCCATTCACCAGGAACTTTTCAGCGGCCGCGTTGACATCCTTGGCTGTAACATCCAAGACCTGTTCTCTCCAGCGCTGGTCCATTTCATGGGTAACACCGCTCATGAAGTAGCGTGCGCCTTCGTCGTCGACGCTCACAGGGGCATCAAGACCTTGGAAAATGCCAAGCTTAGCTTCTTCAATCTCACGCTCAGACCAAGCACGATCTCTAGCAAAGATACCACTGTTTTTGAAGACCTTGAGCGAGTTCAGAGGGTTCGGGTCCCGGTAACTCATAAAGGTGAAGATACCCTTGATAGGCCCATTGCTAGCACCCGCTCCGTAAGCACCTCCCTTCTCCCGGATCTCGGGGTGAAGATAGTTGTGGGTGAGCAGCTGAGACAAGATACTAAGCGGAGCGCTAGATGGATCAACGAATGGCACAGTCTGAGTGGCTTGGCCAGAGTAATAGACCTTGTATGGCATATCATAGAAGGCCTTGTCGGCTGACTTGAAGGAAGAGGTGGTGAGATTGGCGCTTGGAGACTGTGTTTTAGGCAGTCCGGAAATCCACTTTTGCAAAATCGATTCGTTGTTACCAGCACTCTCTTTTTCACACACCACGCGGACGCGAAGGTTGGACGAAGATATAGCGAAGGATTGAATCAGGCGAAGCTTCTCGATCAGCTCTTGGAGACGCTCGGGAGAGGACTCTGCGTCCCGGAGCAGGTTAGCCGTAGCTTGCAGTTGCTCAAGACCAGACTGCTGCTCTTGGACCCAGAAGCTCCGGGAAAGACTTGCAGCCGCAGCATTGACAGCGAATCGGTGACCAGTTCCCGCGATGGCATCCAAAGCTCCATTAGTGGTCATCCGGAGAAGTTCTTGAATCATTGCAGGTGCAGTAGGGCTCGTGAAGTCCGTCTCTGTAACCAAAACCGAGAGCATTTCCAGCATCTCGGGGATGTTCTTGTCGATAGCGAATCCAGAGAACTGCATGCCCTCCTTAAACTGATCCAACTGCGTCGGGGACGACACAAGGAATGATGAGGTCGAAATTCCTCCAGTCTTCAATTTAATCAGATCTTCCCACTGTTCCATTGACCGATTGGCAGTTCCCAAACGCATAACACAGTCGTTGAACAAGGGCATGAGCAACCGAAGTTCATCGGGTAAATCAACGAAGTCATTCAGGGCCTGGAAGTAGGTCAATCCATTGGTGGGGGCTTCACGCCAGACGACATCAACACCCTCAAGTTTAGACTCTCGGACAGGCTTGCGCTCCTTCTCTCGCGAGATGTCCTTGACTCTCAATGTTGGGAGGCAGCTCAGGTCAGCATTATGGGCGTCCTCTTGGATCTTGAGAAGTTCCAATTCCTCCTCTCCAAGCTTGGTGACAGCCTTCTCAACTGATCCGTGCTCTTCAATAAGCTGGGCAAGTTTCTTGTCCTTTCGCACCACCTCCTTCTCGTCCAATTCCTTATTGAATGTGGGAGTACCGACCATAGTAAAAGTCATGCATTGGTCGTTGATAAGATATTTCTCCACCAAAGACTCGAGATAACCAGGTGTCGCATATCTGCTCTTGAACTCATTGATGACATCATTCCAAGCAAGCTCTTTCATGGGATTTGAGCCATTGAGCCAAGTCGAAATGGTCTTCTCCATTACACCAATTCCGAAGTTTGCAGTCTTGTGGCGCAGCGAAAGCTCCAGCTGGTGAAGGAATCCACGAACCTTCTCCTCGCTAAATCCAGCAGAAACAGATTCCCGGAAGACCTTTTGAATCACATTTTTAATATTTGGGGCTTCCGCTTCAGTCACACCGTTCAGTCCAACCGAGAAGATGGGAGTTCGGCCAGATGAGTCAAGACCCGTATTTGGTGTAAAAGAAGAGCCAAGACCACTCTCAACAAGGGCTCGATACATGGGTGAACCATAGCCATCGAGGAGAAGGGAAGAAACGATTCCTACAGAGAACGTTTCCACAATATCGGTTGCGTCACCCATGTACCAGGAGGTGGATGTTTTGTACTGCTTGTCTTCACTGGCAAATGTATCGACGGGCCCAGGAACAGTCACATTAAGAGGTCCCTTGGTGAGATCCAGAGGTAGTTTGATATCAGTATCCGCTTGTCCTTTCTGGAAGCCATCGAGGACTGCACCGATCTGCTGCAAGTGATCCGCCAGAGGCATATCACCATATGTAAGAATTTTAGAGTTGCTGGGGTGGTAATTGCGTTTCGAAAACTCCGACAGCTGCTTATGAGTAAGATCTGTGATGTACTCCGGGTCTCCACCCGAGTTGTTCAGCGCAGGGAAAATGCTCTCTTTGAAACGGATGTAGTAGAGATAGTTTGCATCAGAGATCTGTCCCTTCATCTCGTTGTAGACAACACCCTTGAACACTATGTCCTCCAATGACAGCTGCTTCTTAGTTTCTCCGGGAACTGACTCTCCAGCACGCGGATCCTCGGGGCCCAAGCGCCATCCTTCTTGTCGGAAATCAGATTCCTTAAGAAGAGGGTGCAGAGTAGCATCGAGATACACAGAAAGGAGATTTTGGAAATCTTGTTGGTTGGTCGTGGCAAATGGGTATGTAGTGTGGTCAGAAGCTGTGAAAGCATTCATGAAATTTGAGAGGGAGCGCGGAAGCATCTTGAAGAACGGGTCACGGATTGGAAATCTTGAGGAATTATAAGGTCAGCAGAAATATAGAGGTTTCGATATCGAGTTGCTCACTTTTCGCTACCACATAGTGTGGTATGCTCCAAAATATGAGGCACACCAGTAGCATCCGGGGGGTTTGTCTTGAACCCGATTCCAAACACATTGTTCTTATCATCTCTGGCGACATGCATGTAGTCCGCATCGGTTTTGTCATGCTTGAGCCATACTGCAGTCAGGTGAAGCTCAGGGACATGCTTCTTCTCCTGCAGGGTGAATCCGTGCAGCTTCTCACCGACCTGAGGGAAGTTATCCAAGTTGGTCACCGTCGATGCGGCTCTCCAAGTATTGCGCGGAAGGATGGCTTGGGTCGACTTTAATGAGCGACCAATAAGAAGGTGAGAATTTGGCACTCGCGCCGTACCGAGGCGCATTGATGAGCGCAACATGATTATAGTCAGTTGACGATCGTAGAGAATAAGCAACCCCGGAGTTGAAAATGTCCAGCCCGGCCGCCCGACCGCCCGGGCTTACATCATCTATGCTAGCGTAAGCCTCACTGGCGGCCCGCCTCGTCGAAGTTCTGCTCCGAAGACCAACATTTGCTCTTTCCCGAACGCTACGACAAACGAACGATTCCTCCATCCCAGAGCCAGTGATCTCGCTCGTGAGCCTTGTCTCTGGGATCTCCCCTCCGTGTGATTGATCCGTCTAGATCCTGCCCTGTATCCCGCCTTTCTGGCGCAAATTTTCGGCTTCCGGCCTTCGTACCAACCTCCTGTGAATCGAATCGCCAAATACGTTGTTTCTGTAATACCCAACGCAAACACCATGTCGTCCACTGCCATGGCGAAGAAAAACAAGGGGAAGAAAGCGGCCGACCCAAACGAGACGTCTAAGCTTTTGGCCGCCAAGATCTCCCAGCTGGAGCAAGATGCCGCCGGCGAGAAAGACCAAGAGGCGGAAATTGGTGCGTGACTTCCTTCGTATTCTGCGGCGGCATTTTTCCTCTTTGCTTGGCGCCGCTGGGCCACGGTGTTAGTCTGGAATTTGGGGTCACTAACTCGGGATTTTGATATACAGAGCGCGAGGTCAAGAAGGCAACTCGTGATCTCAACCAGCTTTTGAGCAATATTGAGTCTCCTATGACCAAACTCGAAACCGTCCATAAGAAATACACCGAGCTATTGGCAGATATGAAGAAGTTGGATCGTGATTATTCGAAGAGCAAGAAGCGCGCCGATCAGCTGCAAAAAGACCAGGACAAGGGCAAATCCGATCTCAACAAGACCATTACAATGAAAGACAAGCTGGAGAAACTGTGTCGGGAGCTTACGAAGGAGAACAAAAAGGTCAAGGTAGGTCCATCAGCATGCGCCTCGAGACGATTGCGCCAAACACCGCGGAGGACTTGCCAGCTAAACGATTCGGTAGGATGAAAATAAGAAGCTGGAGGACACAGAAAAGAAAGCGCGCTTGATTGTTAACGAACGTCTCGACTCGCTTCTCTATGACATCCAAGACGTCATGGCTGCCAAGGGGAACCCTCGTAGCGAAAAGGTGGATGTTGATTTGGACGAAGCGTACGATTTCGATTTCCTTTTCGTCTTCGGACTTTGGGCTTGCTAACCAAAGACGTTTAGACTCCGTGCCAAGCTTAAGACCATCAGCGAGCAGTTCGACACGCGCGACCTACATTACAGGGGCCTCCTACGTGGCAAGGACTCCGAGATCCAAAGTCTCGCCTCCAAGTTTGAGGAGCAGCGCCGTGCTGGTGAAGTTGAA
Organism: Penicillium fimorum; assembly: GCA_028828255.1. NCBI lineage: Eukaryota > Fungi > Ascomycota > Eurotiomycetes > Eurotiales > Aspergillaceae > Penicillium > Penicillium fimorum. Next base: position 3,724,680 of record JAPWDS010000003.1, on the reverse strand, counting down.
GCCAACCGAAGCCGAGCTTTGACCTCCCAGGTTTCCACATTCTCGCATACCGAAGCCGAATTGCGCAGCCAACTCAACATCTACGTGGAGAAGTTCAAACAGGTACAGAAGGGTTCCCATAACCCCTCTCATTCCCCGGTCGCTGACGAAGACCTTCAGGTCGAGGACACTTTGAACAACAGCAACGATCTTTTCCTTACCTTCCGCAAGGAGATGGAAGAAATGTCCAAGAAAACCAAACGCCTGGAGAAGGAGAATCATACCCTCAACCGGAAGCACGAGCAAACTAACCGTAATATCCTGGAAATGGCAGAGGAACGGACCCGGAACCATGAAGAACTTGAAAGATGGCGACGGAAGTGCCACCACCTAGAAGCTCTTTGCCGGCGTATGCAAGCCCAGGGCCGAGGTGAAGGACTTGCTCTGGCGGAAGGCGACGATCATTTAGAGGGCGATGATGAAGGCACCGAAAGCGAGTACGATGATGACTACGAAGATGACGAGGAGGATATCAGTGATGAGGAAGATCTTGAGCCGCCCCCAACCCGGGTCGACCAACCCTCAGAGAAGCCTGTCTTCGGACCAACTCCGCCCCCCAATCTTTTGGAGGCTCGAGCAAATGGCAACGCTGCGGGAGTCAATGGCTTGGTTTTCTAAGATTATTCCAATTTATCTGATGTCGATTTTGATTGAAACAACTTGGTTACCCTCGATAAAAACGCTTTTCTTCGATTTTGTACTTTTCTCCCAAGGAAATGCTTCATTTTGCCTTGTGGTTTACAAAGATCCGAAGACTCGCGTTCAATTCAAAAGTAGAGGTTCCGGTGCCACCTGTTTTGGTTTCTGCAAGTCTTATTGGTTTTTAAGTGGTTTGTTTTTGTACAAGTACATATCATATTATTATCAAAAAAAGAAAGAAAAAACTTGCCAAACATTATTGAACTAGCCCGAGGAACCAGGTGATAATCCCATTTCATCCAACTTCATGTCTATACTATCTATAGTTTACTCGCTGGGCCTGTGGAAGTGATATATGAGCCTCCGACTTTGAGCACCTCGACAGCCTGCTGAACCATTTCCTTCACAATGATCGCGGCTGGTTTGATCTCCTTGACACTGGCTGAGACATCACCCATGAGGAACGGCACATCGATATCCTTCTCATTCTCCAAGTCATGCATCATTGGCACAACACCCTTAGAAGTCAGCGCGGCAATATCAGCAGGCCGCGCTTCCCACTCCTTAATATAATCATTGGGCAGCATACGCAAAGGCCGACCAGAGATAACAAGCGTGCGCTTGGTCTCACCGAACTGTGCCCCAACAACAGCCTCCTTGTGCAAGCAACTAGCACTGCTCTCATCCGAGGCCACAAACCGCGTGCCTACCCAAACACCCGCAGCACCATACATCAATGACGCCGCCAGGCTGCGGCCATCGTTGATACCACCGGCTGCAACAACAAGTGCCGGTTGGCCAGTCAACGGACTCTTATAGTTCCGCGCAACATCCACAATAGCAGGTACCAGAACGGAGAACGGCACTTCGCCGGTATGACCGCCGCCCTCGCCACCCTGTGCACAAACAATATCGACGCCCGCCTTGAACGCCTTCTCGGCGTGCTTTGGCGCGCCGACCATATTCATAATCAGGATACCAGCCTCATGGAGCCGCTTGATGGTCTTCGCTGGCGGGATGCCGACGGCGGAGACGAACAGCTTCGCGCCGTGCGATATGGTCACCTCGATTAACTCATCTAGGTGGCCGTGTGTATAGTCATGGTTCGTTGCACGTGCTGAGCCCCCGACTTGAGGAAGGGCGAGGTCCACGCCGAAGGGAAGCGAAGGGTCCCGGAGGAGTGACTTGAGCTCTGTGAGCATCTCTGATAGCTGCGCTGGTGTATATCCCAGTCCGCCAATTGTACCTAGACCACCGGCATTAGACACTGCTGCTGCTAGTGGGGCTCCAGAAGCGCGGGCCATGCCAGCTAGCAGCACTGGGTGTTGGATCTTGAGAAGAGAGCATAGTGGTGTTTGGAGAGACATTGGATTGTGGATGTGGAGATTACAGGTAGAAGTAGAACTGCGCTGAAAGATGAACGTATCTCAATACTCTCTTAGATTTATACCATCCATGATCATGTTTGATGTTCGAATGGGGAATGCGGGGAAGCTCTATGCCATGGACCGAGGCAGCTGATAGCCGATCTACATAATGCAGGTCCTACAATATAGTGCAATGATTATGAATAGCACATCTCGAATGGCCTTTTCTAGCATTCCCAAGCGTAAGTTCTTGAAGTCGGCTTGATGCGATATTGAGAACTCGATTACTTGAATATCGTCTATTTTTTGCCTTGGACCTAATTTAAGCTTTTAACTATTGAGACTATAAAGCGAAAAGATAGTATATTTAATATTAAATGAAATAGACAGCAAAGTTCAATCAATTAGATTATTTCCATATAAAAATCACTTTGACCAGTTGCCACTAAATCCCGAAGCGGGAATGTAATTGAACGCGCTAACTGACGCGTGGACGCGTCAAACACATCTTTGCATCACCACCCCAACCATCCCCCCGAAACATAAGATCTCGTTATTCCGGACAATATGGCACCGGATGCTGAGGATTACACTTTCTTGTGTCCTCCCAGGTAATACCTCTTGATCCACTCTGCCTCCATCCATCTGCCTGACTACAAGTGGAGAGCTTTCGCTGACCATTGCGCTCTTCCTCGATAGCAAGGAGGAACAGGAACAGGAACCAGTTTACCGCGCACCCTCCCATTACAACCCCCGCCAGACCTACCATCTACCACCTGGCGCAGGACGGCACTATCAGCAGCAGTATGACGACCTGTACTTTTTGCGACTCGCAAAGCTGAAGCCCACCGTCGAAAAAGTCGCGCAAGATGCATGGGATGGACTCATTGTAAGGGCACTTCGTCCTAGAAAATATTTTCTACTCTCAGCTATGGAATTTTCTGACATATGCTTGCAAATCTAGATTGCTGGAGAGAAGGTGCGACGTGTCGATCGAGTACTTGATGTCCGACAAGGCGAGCTGTGCTGGGTCGCCGGCACCGTATACATGGATTTGCCAATGAAACCAAATATTTTGGACGATCTCAGCAAAGAGGTCAGTTTATTGGGTCTTGCTCCTGCTTCTTCTTGCACTGACAATCCATAGAACTTCACCTCCGCGCCACCTCCCCGCCGCACCTACACCGATCCTTCCAACCCATCTTTGACCCAAATTATGATGGAAGATGAGTCCGGTCGCTTACGGCTCACTGGAAACTTCTTGCGGTCTACACAGCTGGCGACAGGTGCCATTATTGCAGCTTTGGGAACTGAAAATGCGAATGGAGATTTCGAGGTTATTGATATCAAACTGCCGGATTTGGCTCCTCAACTTCAACGATGGGAGGGCACGGCTCCAGAAAATGGAATTGAAATTGCTGGAAAAGAGCACGGCAAAATTGCCTTCGTCAGTGGCCTGGGAATCACAGGAACATCGAGCGACACGCTTGCTTTGGAACTATTGACAGATTATCTTCTGGGCTACACAGGATTCTCAGGAAACGACGAAAACAGCCCTTCCTTGGGTTCTTCTAAAATCACCCGATTGGTCATCGCAGGTAACTCACTTGGAGCCAGCGTAGTTGGCGATGTGGCATCAACAAACCCTGACAATGATGAGGCAACAAAAGCACTGCCGAAAAAGTATGGCTATGACGCCTCTGCATACAATCCCGCACCTATCACAGAACTCGATAATTTCCTAGCGGAGATCTTGCCCAGCATTCCCGTCACGCTCATGCCAGGCGAAAAAGATCCCGCGAACTTCTCGCTCCCTCAGCAAGGGATTCATCGGACTATGTTCCCTCAAGCAAGGGCATATTCTGCACCTCCAGCTAGAGGAGATGACAAGCCCGAAGCGGGCTGGTTTGACAGTGTCACGAACCCCTGGGACGGCGACGTGGAAGGCTGGCGACTATGGGGATGCAGCGGTCAGAATGTTGACGATGTCCTGCGGTATATCAATATTGAGGGCGGCGATAGCAGCCCAAACAAAGGGACAGATTCCGATGCTCGGATGCGAATCATGGAAGCCATGCTTCGTTGGCGCTGCGGTGTTCCCACTGCGCCAGACACAATTTGTATGCTTGGACATCCGAATCCTCAAACAATCTTTGCTAACAATACTCTCCAGGGTCATATCCATTCCAGTCCGATGATCCATATGTTATCGAGAACTGTCCGCATATCTTTTTCGCTGGCAATCAGCCACAGTTCAAGACTGCCACAATTGAGGGTGATGTTCCTCTCCGCCTAGATGGCGATACTGAAATGACGGGTGCCGCCGATGGCTCTGATGCAGCCCGTGTTCGGCTGCTGGCGCTTCCCAAATTCAACGAAACTGGGGAATTGATTCTGGTTGATACCGAGACGCTAGAGGTCGAGGTGGTCCGGTTTGGAGTTTTCAAGGGTCAGGAAGAACAAAAGTGAACTGATAGAGATACCAATCCATGAATGGTGCTAATGAAATAACCATCTTGTCAAATCCTTTGTATATTGATACATTTATATAAACCCCATAGCCGCTCAGACAAATCGTATACAACCCGAGTGGCTCCACGCGCCAAGACCCACAATTTGAAGAATCCATCCCACTAACTTCCTTTGCTTTATATCCATCGAGACACTAATTGACGTCGAATGGGCATTTCTCCGCAAGAGTACATACCAGTTGGACAATTCTGAATCATTCACACTGAAAAAGGTTCACTTTCTGAACGTCTACCCACAATGCTTCTCAATGCCAACATCGGTACGCTGCCCTATGCCCATACCCACATATATACTTTCTCCCGAAGATCGAGACTATAAAAAATCCGAGGAGGCTAATTTAATCTTCTGAGGAATAGCCCTCTGCTCCTCAAAGGCCCTTTTAGTCCCATACTCATCATGGCACGTACCCCGATACCACGAATGGATGAAAGACCCGGTAAGTAAACAAGATCAATAAGATCATAGATATAATCGACTGCCTTTCTTACAAAACCCTAGGAAATTCAAGAAGCAACAGCTTCAGAACCCTTAACACTAGAAGAAGAATACTCGATGCAACGCAGCTGGCGCCAAGACGCAGACAAACTAACCTTCATCGTCTGTCGCGCGATCACAACAGGCACTGAAGATGATATCCCTAGCCAGACAGAGCTGCAAGCAGAAAGTGACTCGCCGGCTAGTATGGTCGGCGATATCAACCTCTTTCTACGCATTGATGATGGCGAGGAGGGCGACAGTCCGCCGCAGATAGTTGGCGAGATCGAGCTCATGATCGCCGAGAAGGTCAATCAACGACGCGGGTTTGGGCGCGCTGCGCTACTCATGTTTATGCGGTATATTGTTCAGAATCAGGGGGCTATTCTGGATGAGTTTGTTGGTGGTGGTGATGTTGATGTTGAGACTGTCCGGAAGTTGCGGACTGGTGTTGAGACGGTGGCCTCCTCGGAAGGATTGACGCTCGAGTGTCTCAGCGTTAAAATTGGACAGACGAATTTGAGGAGTTTGGCTTTGTTTGAAGGGCTTGGGTTTGAGAGAGTCTCTGCTGAGCCGAATTTCTTTGGGGAGTTCGAGTTGCGCAAGACGGACTTGAGTCTAGGTGGTATTGATGCGGTGCTTGAGGGAGCAAAAGTGCGAGGGTTTATTGCTTTGCCTTATGAGAGAACAGAATAGAATTTTTTTTTTTCTTCATAATTTATGGTTATTTGGGGTCGTAGTTGTCAAATAAACAGGGCACATAGCATTCGAATAACAAATGAAGCATCCAAAGTCACGTCCCTTTAAAATAACCTCCACCTAATAGTTCCCTTATAACACTGAATCAGGCATACAAAGCCGGTCCCGGGATAGGATACTCAGTCAGCGTAGAATAAAGATCGAACAAAATCCCGGGATCAGTATTGGTATATAACTCCACACCAAGCGTACCGTCGGGTACATCACTTCCACCACCAGTAACCTCCAAATTAAAGCACTGCGGGTAGTTCTGAGCGCCATTCTCATTGGCAGCAGAGTGCAGACCGATAATCTCATGGCGCATGACATAGTTCCCCGCAGCGATAGTAGCAGGAATTCTCACAGTCCATTTGTTTCCAGCAGCAATAAGATCATCGCTGGCCCATGTGCCAGGAGGAGTTGTGCCATCAATAAGACCGTCTTCTTCAATCTTGAAGAATTCCAGGGTGGCCTTGTCGACTGTGCTGCAGTCACCGTTGCACGAAGCGAGGTATGTGATCAGAGGTCCGTGGTGCGACTCTGGCCAGGGCGTCCATTGGATGTCAATGTCGGAGCCAGCAGTGACAGTGGCACTCAAAGCTGCGTTGACTCCGTCTCGGTGACAGATTATGTTCGGGTCTTGGTATTCGGTGCCGTCTTCAAACCCGAGGTCGGTTGCCGTTGTTGCCCAGCCGACGCTGTCGGGGGCATCATCCATGTAGGCATATTTGTCAACGAGGTAACCAGTGTAGCTGATAATGTGGTTAGTTGGCTGTTGGTATGAGAAGACTTTTGTTCTTGGATTGACTTACTTTTTGCCATCAGCTACGATGCTGGAGACGTAAGCATGGCCTGCAACAAGAGAGGCCGAGGCTAGGAGTGTAGATAGCTTTAGAAGTGTCATTTCGATCTGGCTTTCTGGTAAAGAACTCAGTGGATGTTTTTGTCTTGCAAAAAATATCTTTCATCTCAGCAGCTACGGTTTATATATACATCCCTCACAAAGCTCGTCTTAGTCCAGTCTCCTACGGGACTCTCAATTTAGCCGAGGGTTATGCTCCTGAAGGAGGTCCGTTCTGATCCTGGAATAGTGTCAAGCACAATTACGTCAATTGGCATAAGTTAAGCACATGAATGTAACATCGAGTATGAACTAAGAGGCCTACTGCAGGAACTTGTTGGTGGAAAATCATAGATCAAAGCCGGAGCTCAACCATTTCACTATCTTATTGGTCTGGATAGAAAAGCCTCTGCGTTTGAGACACAAAGGAGATATATTACCAGGGGTCATGGGGTCAACCATCCTCCTTCAGTAAAGAGGACTATTCATGCAAATCCCTTGGAAATAGAATTCACATGTATATATTTGCGGGGTGCAGAAGCCAGGGGCACAAGTGCCAGCCCCCATGGCTAATTTCTGCAGCCAACAACGGTAATTAACGGTGGTGATCCGGGGTAACGGGCCGACGGAAATATAGAACCCGCCGTATATTACTATAGAACGCTCAATCTACCATATGATATGATTGATGCCAAGAGAAGCTGCGACGTGCCAAGCAATGCGGAGGGTAGGATGTATAGGAATTAAGTGCCGTGGCCTGAAGAGTAATGATCTACGGAAATACATAGGTACTAAATTGATTGAAATCTACTTGGTCAAGGTACCTGGTAACATACAACTACTATACTCGAGGCGAGGAAACCTTTTAGATTTGATTGATGATAAAACAAAACAATGGATGCTAACACCTGAAAATGGAAAGATAAAGTGATAAAATACTAAGACAGAGGAATATTCTGCAAATGGCAGCAATGTTGCCTTAAGCGTGAGCACGAATCTTGGAATTTCGGAAGATATAATCCCATGGAGCGAGAAGATTAGTACACATCAATGCGCTTGCCTGAGTCGTAAGGACAATAATAAAGAATCGGATACATATCGACTAGACCTTTTGAAGATTCCGAGAAGCAACACTTCGGATAGCCGATCACTCCTTACGCCTGAGGTATCTTTAGTCCTCTGGAAGCCAGGCCCACTCAAGATATCTCTATTT